>OZ026517.1:76239251-78639251 GCA_964019695.1 Loripinus fragilis
ATTGAACTCAAAATTTTATGTGAAGACTCCTTATGATAAGTTAGCTAAAATATATGCAAAATATTTTGGTCACATGACCAAGATGGCCACCATGCCGATATATGGTAAAAACCCTTTAAAAATCTTCTCCAGAACCAGAAGGCCGATGACCTTGAGACTTGGTATGTAGCATTAGGGATGTGGGGCCTACAAAGTTTGTTCAAATGATGATCCTTAGTTGACCTTGACTTACTTAACATTCAGGTCAAATTTTCTTCCTAATGCATTTAAATAGGAAATTTTTTGAAAAGTGGATTGTTTTAATACTGCTGAAGCCAAAGTCATTATTCTCACTTGATATGTTAAACCTAATGAGACAATGGCTATAGATAAGTTTCAAAGGTCAAGGCCACCACACCCATAAATGGTAAAAACCCTTTAAATATCTTATTCTCTGGAACAAAAGGCCAATGGCCTTGGGACTTGGTATGTAGCATTGGGGATGTGGTCTCTACCAGGTTTGCACAAATGATGAATCTAGCTTGACCTTGACCAACTTTATGACAAGGTCAAATTTGATTCCTAATGCATTTATATGGGAAAAATCTTGAAATGTTCATTTTCTATATCTGTTTAAGCCGAAATCATAATACTTTCAAGGAATGTTTAACCTTATGAGACAATGGTTTTATATAAGCACCAAATGTTAAGCTGACCTGTGACCTTATCTATTGCCACTCATTTAGACTGCCACATACCTATCTAAACATTGGTTTCTCAGAAATCACTGGGCTGTTTGTTGGAGTATTCAATAGATTGTTTTAGGTCATTCGACCAAAATGGCTGCAACCCCCATATATGGTTAAACAAAATATGTTTTATTAATATACCTTGTAGTTGACCTTGACTTATTTTAACATGATTTAAGAGATCAGGTGAGCGCCTCAGGACCTTCAGTTTCTCTAGTTTCATAGAGTGAAGCCAAAAAATGCATATTTCATGAGTGGTGAAGCCACAAATGATATATATAACTTTTCTCGCTTCACAAGATGAATTAAAATGGCATATTCATGACAAAAATTTTAATTCTCTTTATTATAATCAATTTTAAGTATAACAGACTTATTGCACTGAATGACGTCATAAAATGTTAGCACATTAAGTCATATTACCGTAAATCTTGTATTAATTCGTACACTCGAATAGTTCGTACACCATAAATTATTCCACGGTGGTCGGACCAAAATGTCATGTAATAGTTCGTACAGTGGTCATTTTTTCGGTTTGTAATTTTTAATAGTTCGTACACAAGGTTTTTCCTTCATTTCGGTACCTACATAGCTTTTAATTAGTATGTCTGTCTACGATACTTTCCTTTTCCTTCTGTCAAGCACGCCAGTTTACAAACATATTAGTGGAACAAGAGTGTTTCCTCTGTCTGTGCGACCATCAGTGTCGCTAACGTGCATCCATCATTGGTGCATAACCAAACTTTATTCCCTGATAAACGCTAGGTTCAATGAACATCGGACTGATGCAAATTTGCAAGCCTTTGTCGCTATCAGTGGAGATATTTTGTCCAGTCACGACAAAAATCAAAAACTTGTACACAACCACGCGTGCGTGCACTGATTGTGAACGTGTCTGTGATCATTTAGCCATTCGGATCAATATTCTCGAAACGTTAATCCTTATACCAAAACCACCAAAACCCACCACTTTCCTAATGAAGAGAACACACATGCGTTCCTAATGAAGAGAACGCACACGCAGGTGTGTCTTCTACGCAATGCCTATGCATCTTTTCTCTTTTTTTTAAATCACTGTATCCGAGCATCATGAAACCAAGCCTGAGCCTACTACACATTGAAGAGTTTTAAGGGGAGATAATTATACCCCCCCCCCCCCCCCCCCCCCCCCCCCGCAAACTTTGTTTGTGGTGGGGTATACTGTTTTCACGTCCCTGCGTGCGTCCGTGTGTGCGTCCGTCCGTCCGTCCGTAATAGCGTTTTGTTTTTTTAATAACTTGAAGAGTCATTGCTGGATTTTCATCAAACCTTTCAAACATGTTCATATATGCAAGACAAATACTTTAGACAAAAAAGTAAGGGCTAGGGGCCAATTCTATTAGAGTTAATTCCCTTTGTAGTTCTAAATGGCTTTTTATGCTTATGCTATTATAAGCCATACACAGGCTGATCAACTCCTACCACAGCCTTTGATGGAACAATTTGATACTTTGCCTATACAATGTAGACACATTGAACATATGCATGAAGGAGTTTGGTTCAGAAAAAAATAATTTTTGACAAAATGACAGCTGTGAGAACTTAGACAATTTTTCCCTAATAGGGATTTTGTATATGCATAGATGGTGCCTTCATGGGCCGATCAACTCCTACCACAGCTTTGATGGAGCAATTTGATACTTTTCCTATACAATGTAGACACATTGAACATATGCATGAAGGAGTTTGGTTCAGAAAAAATAATTTTTGACAAAATAACAGCTGTGAGAACTATGACAATTTTTCCCTAGTAGGGCTTTTGTATATGCATAGATGGTGCCTTCATGGGCCGATCAACTCCTACTACAACTTTGGATGGAACAATTTGATACTTTGCCTATACAATGTAGACACATTGAACATATGCATGAAGGAGTTGGGTTCAGAAAAAATAATTTTTGACAAAATTACAACTATGAGAACTTTTTCCCTAATAAGGCTTTTGAATATGCATAGATGGTGCCTTCTGAATCTTACTGTGCAGGGTTTTTCACTGAATCTTACTGTGCGGGGGGTATCTAATAAGCATTGCTTATTGACTTTTTTCATTTTGAATCTATTGCAAGCATGTCCTCCCCATGCATAAATTAGTTTAGTTTATCTGCAGCATAAAACCCATACTTCTTGGTGGTAACTTAACTTCTGGCATTTAACTTCAGCGTTCAGGTAAACCTTTTTTTCTGTATCAGAGGAACTAAGCATTTAATTTTTGCAGCCAATGAAATTAAACCCTATTGCAGGTGCTGACCAATCAAAATCCACAACTGATTACTAAAATTCTCATGCTGGAATTTCATTCATAATGTTTTTATTAATAACAAGTGTAAGCTTTCACAAAAGCTTTGTCTCCCTAGCCCCTTAAAGGTTCTTAGATCTCGATATTATTAATAAAGAACATTTAAGAAAGGTCATTAGATGGTATTAAAATTTTGACTGATTAACACTTAACTTTAAACTAAAACAAAGGAAAGGAGTCAACAGACTAAAAATAAGAGCAATTACCAGAGTCATACCATAAGAAAATTAAAGCATTATCATTGTGTGTGTTGATGCAACAAGTTCATTGTCTTAGTGTTCAATCCTCACTGATTAATTCTGTACATAAATGCAAACAAAGAGGAATCAAAATATGACATGAAGTAAATTCAAATTGCCAAGCCATCTAGATAAATATGCAAAAATGCAAAAAATTAAGTATTTGCTGTGAATATAAAGCAAACAGTAAAAAAAATTAAGATTTTTAGACTGAGAGCTATATGAGTTGAAGTTCCTTAGATGAACACTCCGCGAATACATAAAAAGTTAAAGTCACTGTAACAAATATACAGCAAACAGTATCCAGAACTAAATTCTTATAGTGAATACCGGGCGAATAATACCTTGTGCTTGAAAAAAGTTAAAGTTTTTGCTGCAAATATGCAGCGATTATATGACAATCTGCAAACATTCAGCAATCACTTTTTTGTCAGACCACTTTTGTACGCTGGGTATTCGTGACAAGAAGTGAATATATTGCGAACAATTACTGTGAACAGTGCAGTTCGCAGAATATTCACCAGATATTCGTCCAAAGACAGCTTTTCTGTAAGGGCCTCTGTATAGAGAGTCTTTTCCTAAGGTAAAAAGGAAACTCCTTTTCATGTGAAATATACGGACTAGAGTGCAAGGTGCATAGACAGCTGGTCTATATGTTTTTGATGAATGTGCCTAGTGTCTCCAGCCATTATTTTAACAAAATGAAACTTAAGTCCCATTTTGGAGATTCTGAGCAGGCTAGACTAGACTAAGTCTTACCTGGTTGGAGGCTGAAGACAGGAAGACAGGTGTTCTGGGGACGTTCATTGTTGTTCATACCTTGTTTCAAATGAAAAAGCATTGTAAGCACTGCTAATCAATTGCACCCCCCCCCCCCTCCCCCCCCCCCCCCCCCCCCCCCCCCCCCCCCCTCACCACACTCACACTACTAGTCAATAAAGAGAAGCATATCAGAATAGGGAAGACTTGAATGTATATTTCAAAATCTATTTTTTATATTTTAGGGGCCATTGAGGACATTCAAAGAGCACAGCAAAGAGGTTAGTATAGATATTAGACAAGAGAGCAATTGAAAATTAATTTTCCTATCATTGAGATGGTTCTTTTGAGCACAACTAACAATGTAAAAAAATGATTGATAAGAAAATTTATCAGTTACATGTACCTGTCTATCTCACAGCATGTGTTTTTATCAGGTCATGATAGTGTTGGTCTTTATAGCTCACCTGTCACAAAGTGACAAGGTGAGCTATTGTGATCGGTCTGAATCGTCCGTCCGTTAACAATTTACTTAAATTATAACTCCTCCTAAACCTCTAGTCAAATTTCACACAAATGATCCTTGGGTGGCCTTCTACCAAAATTGTTCAAATGTTTCTGGTTCGTTGCATATATAGGTCACAGAGGCTAAAAATAGATTTTAGACATGAAAACTTTAAAAATCTTCTTGTCTGAAACCAGTAGGCCTAGAGCCTTGATATATGGTATGTAGCATCACCTAGTGGACATCTACCAAGTTTGTTCAAATTATACCCCTGCGGCCAAAAATGGTCCTGCCCCAGGGGTCAAATATTTTAAATAGGCTTATATAGGGAAAACGTGAAAAAATAATCTTGTCTAAAACCACAAGGCCTAGAGCCTTGATATTTGGTATGTAGCATCACCTAGTGGCTCTCTACCAAGAATGTTCAAATAATACCCCTGGGGTCAAAAATGGTACCGCCCCGGGGGTCACATGTTTTACATAGGCTCATATGGGAAAACATGAAAAAATATTTTTGCCTGAAACCACAAGGCCTAGAGTCTTGATATTTGGTTTGTATCATCACCTATGGGAACTCTACCAAGTTTGTTCAAATAATGCCCCTGAGGTCAAAAATGGCCCCGTCCCGGGGTCACATGTTTTAGATAGGCTTATATAGGGAAAACATGAAAAATCTTCTTGTCTGAAACCACAAAACCTAGAGCCTTGATATTTGGTATGCAGCATCACCTCATGGACCTCTACCACATTTGTTCAAATAATGCCCCTGGGGTCAAAAATGGCACCGCCTGGGGTCACATGTTTTAGATATGCTTAAACAGGGAAAACATGAAAAAATCTTCTTGCCTGAAACCACAAGGCCTAGAGTCTTGATATTTGGTATGTAGCATCACCTAGTGGACCTCTACCGAGTTTGTTCAAATTATACCCCTGGGGCCAAACATGGGCCCGCCCCTAGGGGTCACATGTTTAATATAGGCTTATATTGGGAAAACATGAAACACTCTTCTTGTCTGAAACCACAAGGCCTAGAGCCTTGATATTTGGTATGTAGCATCACCTCATGGACCTCTACCACATTTATTATACCCCCGGTACGAAGTATATAGGGGGTATATAGTTTTTGCCTTTTCTGTAATTATGTTTGTTTGTTTGTCTGTTTGTTTGTCTGTAAACTTTTTTTTTCGTCAAAGATTTCTCAGCAACTACTTGGGTTAGGATTCTGAAATTTGGTACAAGGCTTGATAGCGATGAGTTGTATTGTGTAACAAAAGAACAGTCACATATTGCTTATCAGTCCCTTTATTTGTTCATTTTTCTTTCTCTCCAATGGAAAATTTTTCGTCATAGATTTCTCAGCAACTACTTGGGTTAGGATTCTGAAATTTGGTACAAAGCTTGATAGTGATGAGTTGTATTGTGTAACAAAAGAACAGCCACATGTTGCTTATCAGTCCCTTTATTTATTTATTTTTCTTTCTCTCCAATGGAAATTTCTGTCACAGACTTCTCAGCTCCTATTGGAGCCATTGTTTTCAAATTTTGTGTACACCTTCAGGAAGGCAAAGTGTACTGTGTAAATGGAAATTGAGATGCTAATCCTCATTTTGCCTTCTTTTTTCAAATTTTCATTTTTTCCTTCTTTCTCTCTTATATAATACATATAGACATTTTTTCTGTCAAAGATTTCTCAGCAACTACTTAAGTTAGGATTCTGAAATTTGGTACAAAGCTTGATAGTGATTAGTTGTATTGTGTAACAAAAGAACAGCCACATATTGCTTATCAGTCCCTTTATTTATTCATTTTTCTTTCTCTCCAATGAAAATTTCTGTCGCAGATCTCTTGGCTCTTATTGGAGCCAGTGTTTTCAAATTTAGTGTACACCTTCAGGTAGGCTAGGTGTATTGTGTAAATGAAAATAAAGATGCTAAAGCTCATTTTGGCTTCTTTTTCAATTTTTCCTTCTGTCACTCCTATATAACACATATGGACGTTTTTGTCAGAGTTTTCTCAGCAACTACTTGATTTAGGATTATGAAATTATTTGTGTACTTTCAGGTAGGAGAAGTGTATTGTGTAAATGAAAACTAAGGTGCTAATCCTCATTTTGCCTTCTTTTTTCAAATTTTCAATTTTTCCTTCTGTCACTCTTATATAACACATATGGACATTTTTCATCAAAGTTTTCTCAGAAACTACTTGATTTAGGATTATGAAATCTTTGACAATTTTGTCGTTTCTCTGAAAGTGTTACAACCTCTGATGGCTACCGCCGGGGGTATGTGAGCTTCGCTCACTTCTTGCTATATTTCAAATTATGCCCCTGGGGCCAAAAATGGCCCGACCCTAGGGGTCGCATGAATAAGAAAACATGAAAAAAATTTCTTGTCTGAAACCACAAGGCCTTTGATATGTAGCATCACCTTGTGGACCCTCTTTCAAGTTTATTCAAATTATGCCCCTTGAGCCAAAAATGTCCCCCCCCCCCCCTCATATAAAATGAACATGTTGCATAATCAAATTAATTAGAATGAAGTATATAACACCATGCATGCAAATGTTCTGCCCTTTTACACACCCTTGACTCCTGTATGGGGACAAAAGGTGAAAACATTTTTTTTCTAAAGAAGGTTATGGTGCACATCACATTATTCAATTAAAATGTTTGACATTATGCACACCCCTGGCCTTTTGGGTTTGGTAAAAAGGTCAGACATTGAATTGTGCAGATAAGTATAATTTAAATGAACTTAGTGACTTGATAGGCTTTGGTTGTGATCTGAGTGATACCCAAGATGGACTTAAGTGTTGGAGAATGGGAATTATATTTTGTGGTAAACATCCTCTCCTCCTGACAAGGATTCAGGTGAGCGATCCAGGGCCCATGGGCCCTCTTGTTTAATGACGTTGCCAATGATGCTGAATGGACTCAAAAATCAATACTTATGTCTTAATTGCTAGTGAACCAGTGGGAAACTGATAAATAGATGCTCAAAATTTTGTTTTTCTGTACCTACTTTCTTATTAACCCTTTACTCCATAGGCTATTTTTAGATCATGACATCATTTTCTATTTTTAGACAAAATTGAAAAAATTTAAGAAAAAGTTAAGTTTTGAATACGTTTGAAAATATTATGGAAAATGTTGCATTTTCCATAATATTTTCAAATACATGATATTTCAAAGGAAAGGGTTAAGTCAAGCCATTAGCATGTAACCTGCTGGGTTCTCAAAGTCTATCACTAAGCATGCAAATATGGACACTGCATACCATGTGACTGTGAATGACATGTACCATTTGTTATGCTATACAGTAGTTATTTTTAGCTCACCTTGAGCTTATGGCTCGGGTGAGCTATTGTGATCATTGGATGTCCATCATCCATCATGTGTTGTCGGTCATCATCCTGTGTCATCAACAATCGCTTCAAAGGACATCTCTTCTTAAACTACTGACTGGAATTGACCAAACTTGGGATAAATACTCCTTACATGGTCCTCTTTGGTATTGTTCAAATGGTTTCAGTCTGTTGCATAACTAGGTCAAATGAGCTAAAAGTAGATTTTTGGAATGAAAACTTCAAAATCTTCTAGTGGACCTCCATCGGGTTTGTTCAAATTATGGCCCTGTGGCTAAAAATGGCCCCGTTTAAGGGGTCATAATAGGTAAAACATTAAAAATCTTCTCGTCTGAAACCACTAGGCCTAGAGCCTTAATATTTGGTAAGTCCCATCACCTAGTGTACCTCTACATTATGCCTCTGGTGCCAAAATTGCCCTGCCCCAGGAGTCACATGTTTTACATCTAAAGCCTTATGGAAAACATAAAAAAATCTTGTCTCAAGCCACTAGGCCTAGAGACTTGATACTTGGTATGTTGACCAGCAGACCTCAACCAAGTTTGTTCAAATAATGTCCCTAGGGCTCCTCCCTGGAGGTCAAATGTTTTGCAAAGGCTTATATAGGAAAAAGATAAAAAAATCTGGTCACTAGACCACTAGGCCTAGAGCCTTGATATTTGGTATGTAGTGTCACCTAATGGACCACTATCAAAGTTGTTAAAATAATACCCCTGGGATCAAAACTGGCCCTGCACAAGGGGTCACATGTTTTACAAAGGCTGATTAAGTCTCCCAACCTAAGTGAGGAGACTTATTGTTTTTGCTCCATTTCTTCTTACTATTCTTCTTCTTTAATTTTTAGCTCACCTGAGCCGAAGGCTCAATGTGAGCTATTGTGATCAGACTTTGTCTCTCGTCCGTCCGTTCGTAAACTTTTTCTTTAAACGACATCACCTCCTGAACCACTGGTCCAAATTTCATATGACTTCACATGAATGTTTCCCATGATGCCTTCTTCAAAAATTGCATAAATGGTTCCGCTCCACAGAACAGGAGGGCTGCCAGAGCTCCAGAGAAGACATCTTTTAAATGACATATCCTGAACCACTGGCCGAAAATAATTTCACAGAAATGTTCATCATAATACCCTCCACTAAAATTGCTCAAATGGTTCTGCTCAGCTGAACAAAAGGGCTGCCAGGGCTCCAGATAAGAAATACCTTTAAAGGGCATTTCCTCCTGAACAACTGGTCCAAATTCAAAATAATTTCACAGAATTGTTCATAAGGGAGCGCAGTGGCTCAGTGGTAGAGTGCTTGTCTCGAGACCGAAGGGCCGCAGGTTCGAGCCTCACCGGCGTCACTGCGTTGTGTTCTTGAGCAAGACACATTAATCCTAGCTTAGTACTGGTTCAACCCAGGAAGACCCATCCCTTTATAACTGAAAGATTGTTGATGGGACGTAAAGAATCTAATCATGTACTCTACCGAAATTGCACAAATGGTTCTGCTCCATTGAATAAAGTGGTTGCCAGAGCTCTAGATGAGAAATGTCTTTAAACGATATCTTCAGAAACACTGGTCCAAATTCAAAATAATTTAGCAGAATTGTTCCTCATGATGCACTGTACCAAAATTGCACAAATGGTTCCGCTCCATTGAACAAAGTGGTTGTCAGAGCTCTAGATAAGAAATGTCTTTAAACGACATCTCCTCCAGAAACACTGGTCCAAATTCAAAATAATTTAACAGAATTGTTCCTCATGATGCACTCTACCAAAATTTCACTAATGGTTCCACTCCGCTGATCAAAGGGGCTGCCAGAGCTCTAGATGAGAAATGTCTTTATACGAAATCTACTACTGAACCACTATGTCCAAATTAAAAATATTATAGGAATCTTGTATGGGAGACAAATCTTGCAAATGTGGCTGTCTTGTTTGTAGAGAGTTTTTCCTTTGATACTGGGAAGATTGATTTACCCATGCAGATAGCTACAATAAGGATGGGATTGTCCATTAAATGTTAAGGGGTCACAGGTAGACTTTCCTCATAAATGTGTACTTCAATCTCTGAATATTGCATTTATCATAGCAAACAGTGCAGACCCTGATGAAATGCAGCAACCTACCAAACTACCCTTTCATGGGTTTCCAGTATACAGAGGGTTTATTCCCCATTATCAGATGAGTTCAATCAAGTTACATGCCCCTCGGGCCAAACACATAAAACAATCTTCTTGTCTGAAACAACCAGGCCTTGAGCCTTGATATAATGTTTAAAGCATCATCTTGTGAACCTATACCAAGTTTGTTCAAATTATGCCTCTGGCAGCCAAAAATGGCCTCAGTTTGGATGTCACATGTTTTATTTGTTAAGGTTCTACATCCTGTTAATTTTGTCAACATAACCCATGTTAATTCTTAATGAAACTGCTGATCTATCAAAATTCAGAGCTGGATTTTGAGAGGAGCTATGCTTTCCTATACTTTATAAACAGTCATTCTCAGGTGAGTGACCCAGGGCCCAAGGGCCCTCTTGTTATTTCTTCTGCTTCTTTTTCTTTCCTCTCAAATTTTGTCCGACGGAGACTCGGTAACCACTGGACGGATTGTTCTGAAATTTGGGGACATGGTAGATATGGATGTGAAGTTGTGCAACAGGGTTTCAAAATTTAAAATGTCAGACTCTAAGGCTGGCCCAGGTAACTGCCAAACTTTTTCCAGACTATTTCTCACTAACCACTGAAGGGATTGTTCTGAATGTTTTTTAAATGATATATATCAATAATAATAATAATAATAATAATAATAATAATAATAATAATAATAATAATAATAATAACAATAATAGTCTTAATTTTCAGAGGGTAACACATTTAGCTAAAAAAAGCTAATCTTCCATCAGGCCCTCTATAAAATACGGCCAAAAAATGATACAAGTATAAAGTACAAAGATGATTTACATGTATACAAAATAATACAAGCAGCTTGGAACACTTTCAAACCTACATACACACAAGCACACTTTATTATACCCTCGGTATAAAGGCTGGAATTTCCCCCAGTCAGTTTTTTTCCACGGGGAAAGAACAGGCCGTCACATTATTTCCCCTGGGAAAAACTGACTGGGGGAAAAACTGACCCTTACACCGTACACCGGTACGAAGCATATAGGGGGTACATATTTTTGGCTTTTTCTGTAACTATGTCTGTCTGTTTGTAAACTTATTTTTCTGTCAAAGATTTCTCAGCTACTACTTGACTTCCTATTCTTAAATTTGGTACAAAGCTTTATAGTGATGAGGAAAAAAACCCCAGCTACATATTGCTTATCAGTCCCTTTATTGTTCATTTTTCTTTCTCTCTAATGAAAATTTCTGTCACAGGTTTCTCAACTCCTATTGGAGCCAGTGTTTTCAAATTTTGTGTACACCTTCAGGTAGACAAAGTGTATTGTGTAAATGAAAATTAAGATGCTAATCCTCATTTTGCCTTCTTTTTTCAAATTTTCAATTTTTCTTTCTGTCACTCCTATATAAAACATATGCACATTTTTTATGCCCCCAAAGGAACTTTGGGAGGCATGTAGTAATCGCACTGTCCGTCCGTCCGTCTGTCCGTCCGTCCGTCAGTCCGTCCGTCCGTCCCGCTTCGTGTCCGGTGCATATCTCCTATATTCTTTGAGGTAGGAATTCCAAATTTGGTGTGTGGATGCATCTTGGGATGACGGAGTGTCGCGTACCATTTTCGGGTCACTGTGACCTTGACCTCTGACCTAGTTTTTAGAATAATCGTGTCCGGAGCATATCTCTTATATTATTTGAGGTAGGAATCTCATATTTGGTGTGTGGATGCATCTTGGGATGACGAAGTGTCACGTACCATAATTGGGTCACTGTGACCTTGAACTTGACCTCTGACCTAGTTTCTAGAAACTGCATTGAGTCTGGTGCATATCTCCTATATTCTATGAGATAGGAATTCCAAATTTGGTGTCTAAATGCATCTTGGGATGGGGAAGTGTCACATACTATTTTCAGGTCACTGTGACCTTGAACTCTGACCTAGTTATTAGAATAATCGTGTCCGGAGCATATCTCTAAAAATATTTGAGCTAGGAATCTCAAATTTGGTGTGATGATGCATCTTGAGATGACGAAGTGTCGCGTACCATAATTGGGTCACTGTGACCTTGAACTTGACCTATGACCTAGTTTTAAGAATAATCATGTCCGGAGCATATCTCTTATATTATTTGAGGTAGGAATCTCAAATTTGGTGTGTGAATGCATCTTGGGATGGGGAAGTGTCGCGTACCATAATTGGGTCACTGTGACCTTGAACTTGACCTCTGACCTAGTTTCTAGAAACTGCATTGAGTCTGGTGCATATCTCCTTTATTCTTTTAGATAGGAATCAAAATTTGGTGTCTAAATGCATCTTGAGATGACGGAGTGTCACACATACCATTTTGGGTCACTGTGACCTTGACCTCTGACCTAGTTTAAAGAATTTTTGTGTTCGGAGCATATCTCTTATATTCTTTGAGGTAGGAATTCCAAATTTGGTGTGTCCATGCATCTTGGCATGGTGGAGTCTCACATATTATTTTCGGGCCACTGTGACCTTGACCTCTGACCTAGTTTTGATAATAATTGTGTCAGGAGCATATCTCTTTTATTTTTTGAGAATGAAATCCCAAATTTGGTGTGTGAATGCATCTTGGGATGGTTGAGTGTCTTGTACCATTTACGGGTCACTGTGACCTTGACCTCTGACCTAGTTTTAATAATAATTGTGTCAGGAGCATATCTCTTTTATTATTTGAGATAGGAATCCCAAATTTGGTGTGTGAATGCATCTTTGGATGGTGGAGTGTCTTGTACCAATTACAGGTCACTGTGACCTTGACCTTTGGCTTAGTTTTTGGAAAAATCATGTCCGGAGCATATCTCTTATATTATTAAAGGTAGGAATCCCAAATTTGGTGGGTGGATACAACTTTGGATGGTGGAGTGTCACGTACCATTTTTGGGTCACTTTGAACTTGACCTCTGACCTAGTTTGTAAAATAATTGTGTCCAGAACATATCTCTTATGTTATTTGAGATGGGAATCCCAAATTTGCTGTATGGATTCATCTTTAGATTCTGATGTGTCGTATACCATTTTTAGGTCACTGTGATCTTGACCACTGACCTAGTTTCTAGAATAATCGTGTCTGGAGCATATCTCCTATATTATTTGATGTAGGAATCCCAAATTTGGTGTGTTGATTCCTCTTAGGATGACATGACTGTGACATTTCTTGTTTCTATCAAAGATTTCTTAGCAACTACTTGACTTAGGACTTTGAAATTTAGTACAAAGCTTGATAGTGATGAGTTGTATTGTGTAACAAAAAACAGCCCCATTTTGCTTATCAGTCCCTTTATTTGTTCATTTTTCTTTCTCTCCAATGAAAATTTCTGTCGCAGGTTTCTCAGTTCCTAGTGGAGCCAGTGTTTTCAAATTTTGTGTATACCTTCAGGTAGGCAACGTGTATTGTGTAAATGAAAATTAAGATGCTAATCCTCATTTTGCTTCCTTTTTTCAAATTTTCAATTTTTCCTTCTGTCACTCCTATATAACAGATTATGACATATGGACATTTTTCGTCAAATTTTTCACAGCAACTACTTGCTTTAGGATTATGAAATTTTGTGTACACCTTCAGGTAGGCAAAGTGTATTGTGTAAATGAAAATTAAGATGCTAATCCTCATTTTTCCTTTTTTTCCCTTTTTTTTCCCTTCTGTCACTCCTACAGGGCTCTCACACCACTTTTTTGGAATGGGGTTGGGTCCCATGGAATTGGGAAAATTAGCGTTGTTTTGACTAAAATTGGGAAATTTGATATCATCCTTATGTATGAGGTTTCCATTGCTAGATTAACTTGCCTTAGTGTTTCCATGTATTTAGGTGAATACCCGATGGAACTTTGACTTTCTGTGAAATAAAAGTTGGTCACAAAAAGTACCCCTACCCCCTAAACCCTAAAGTCCTGGCATTAATGAGCATTTTTTTTATATTTTGCTAGGTGCACTAAATGTAAGGGTTTGATTTAAGCCCAAAATTATAGTTGTCATTTATGCATTATCTTAGCCACAGGCTGTCACAATTTGGGCAGATTGAATAGAAAACTGTCCGAGGTCCTTTGGGGCCTCTTGTCTACAATAAAAAATATTTAGCCTAAATATTAAGACAGGATGCCTTGAGTTAAAAGTGTAAACCCTTATCAGACTGTTCTAGAAGCTAGCAGGATATGGTTTTATGGAGTGTAGTAAATGGAAAGCTTGTCTATAGGCACTGCCTACATGCGTGGATCCAGAGGGGGGACAGGGGCTCGGGACCCCCTGAAAAATCATAAAAATATAGGGACTATTAGCAATACTGGTCTGAATCCCCTGAAAAATCACAAAGCTACCAAACCAAATCCAGTGTTGGACCATCATCTGCCCTTCAGCAAAACACCATTTCCAGCCAGCGAAATGCTGAGGGGCCGATGATGGCCCACTTTTAGTGCTATTTGGATCCCCTATCAAAACATTGTCAGAGTTGGACCCCCTCTGGCAAAACATTCTGGATCTGTGCATTTGTGACATAATAGCCTTTTTCCCCTGCTCTAAATGACTGAAACGCTGTTGAAAGGTAAAGGGACAAAATGATCAAATTGTTCTTAATAGGACATAAGGCCAAAGTAGTTGATATTAATTCATTAATTATTCCTGCTAGAAAAGATAATATTTGCTACTGTGGTATTTTGAAAGGCTGGCATAGAAGTCCACCTGATGAACTTTTAAATTAGCTAAATGTATATGACATTTTATATTGGCACTAATTCAAATCATTATTTAAGTTTTGAAATATCAATAGATCGTGTGAGGCTGACATGCAGGTGCTTCTACATGTACAAGTACTTATTTGCTCTTGCAACTTTGTTCTGCATGTGCAGTTCAATAAAGAATATGCTGTGGGCCTGAGTAGCCTACGGGTAGAAGGTTCAAACCACTGGATTCACAGGCCTATGGATGATATTCAAAGTTGAGAATCAGTCCCGACAATAACTAGCTGTTGTCGGGATATGGACTCAAAAGTGAAACTTCAGGATGATAATAGTTTATGCTGAATTAGTGCCCAACTATGAGTTATATTATGAAGGAACCTCTTTGGCTGCATATTCTGTCGGGTGATGGAAAATTTCCATTGTGTGCATACTTTTCCCACATAGTCTGCTGATCACACCCCAGGATACAGGTGTTTGTGATAAGGTCAGCCATCATTCCTTGTCATAATGTTCTCAGATTTTACTATATAAACTGCCTGTCTTTACCATGTTGTTAGAGAGAGATTGAGAGAGTTGATCAGATTAAGCTTGTTGATCAGTCATGATCATGCAGACTGTATAGCGTTATTATCAGCTCGAACAATGGGTTGATTTTCATAATCAACTATTATTCTGTTATCCCTATCTACCCTCAAGAATCACATGAGTGAATGAAGGGTTTCGTGTGACATATAACATCAGAATGTGGTAAACCGGTGACATTTGCAGTGAGACTTGAAAATTAAAGTGAAAAATAAAAATTGATTTCTTTTGAAATTCAATCATTACAAGACAGATTTTTTATTGCTTTATAAGGGATTGCACACAGGAGTTGAAGTTGTGTGTTTGTTGCCAAATTCTCGCATTGGAAAATTAATTAAAACTGTTTTTGACATTTTTGGAATTGTCCTTGGGACAACGATTTGCTCTTCTTGGCAATATTTGTTTGCTTAACATTAGCGTTTTTTGTCATTCAATTGTGGATAAAATACTTTTGTATGTTTGGATTTTAATACGACGGATTCTAGTTTTTACTAGGAATATTAAAAACTTCATAAAGTTTTTCTAATTAATAATTCTGTGTATAATCTGTGTGTGACTTTCACCTTGATAAGGACGCCATGGAGGATAAAACTTCCTTGGATGACACGGAAAATGTCATAGTGCTTCAGGATGTCGATGGTCCTTTTCAGGGTATAAAGCCGGTTGCCCCTGGAGTTCCTTTGGTGGAAAGTCCTTTAAATGCCAGAAATACTTTTCTGTTGCAAAATAAAAGTGCGGAGCAGTTGGGATAATGGTTTGTGTTTGTACAAGATTCCCCGTCAAGAGCCCCGTGTAGTTATCCTGATTTCTCGTGCGAACTATCGAGTAGACCTAACGAGACTTCCGGTTTTCTCAAACAACAACTTCTTAACACACAACAAATGTGTTTGCAGCAGCAGAAAGCCATGATAGTCCTAACTGAGACTGTAAGTAAACTTGAAAAATCTTTAAACATTAGGAAACACAGTCGATCTTCCAAAAGGAAATTGCATTCGCCACAATTGCGATCCAGGCGTACATCCCACCAGTTGTCGGACATATCCGAAAGTTCATCAGAGTATAACAATTTTTCTAAGGACGAAAGTAGCTTGTCAAGAAAGTGTATGAGAGTGCAGTCAGAAGAAGAAGGAGAAATTTCCATGGAAAACTGTACCGAAAAAATATCAGATTGTGGTTTGAAACTTTCTGAAGGAAACAGTAAGATTGACAAGTTGATAAAACTAAACAGATCATTTGTTAAAGAAAGAAAATTCTCAGAAAGTGTCAATGAGGTAGTTGCCTCAACTGTTAACCCAGGTTTGGAGGCACCAGTTGACCATAAGACTGAACATGTTCAAACTTTGCTTAAGAAATATGATAGACTAAGTAATTGTACATTTTTTGAGTTCCAAAAGTAAATAAATCTGTTTGGGTATCAAAGCACACATCAAAGAATCTGATAGGATTATGCAAAGGACACAAACTTATCTTACAAAAGGATTAATACCACTAGTGAAGATCATGGACAAAACTTTACTTTGTGACAGTGGGGAATCAGAGGAACTGTTTGATTAAGCCATGGATTCATTTAATTTGTTAGCTTTTTCTCATAGAGATCTTTCCAGCCAACGGTGACAATTACTTGCTCCTGCCATTGCAAATAAATATAAACATCTCTGTAGTGAAACAGCACCCATTATGCCACTGCATTTATTCGGAGAAGAAGACTCTTTAGAGAAAAAAGCGAAGGAAATTGATGATAGTAGGAAATTGGGGAGTAAAATAATTTTCTCAATATTCAATCATCCACTTCTCAACAAAGAGATACGACAGGTGCTTCTTTCAACAGAACAGGAGGATATAGACAGTACAAACCTCAATTCAAATCATCTCATTCTTCAGATAAGAGACCATTCAAGCAGCATTTTTTTTTTTACGAAGAGGGCTCAGAACCAGCAGACCACAAAGAATCGGTACAAGAAGGGGAGCTGGGCCATCAGAGGAAATAAATAAACCTGTAAGTTCTAAATTTGTATGTTTAAACACACCAGACAATTTTGTGGCTGGACAAATTCAGTATTTTTGGGATAGATGGAAGAAAATTACAACTGATAGGAATTTATTGTATAAGGTTAAGCATGGGTGCAGCATAGAATTTGATTCTTCCCCTTGTGACCAATGTTCCAGGGCAGAAATTTGATTCAATCATGAAGAACAGAAGAATAGTTCAGGAACTTTTTCAAAATTTTTTGGAAACAAATAATTGAAGAAGTATATCATGACCCAGGGGAGGTGTTAACACATATTTTCTTAAGGCCAAAACCTGATGGATCTCAGATTAATTCTTACTTTGAGCAATCTTAAGAAATATATTGAGAGAAAACATTTTAAAATGGAAACGCTTAAGTCTGTGCTAAACTTGGTTCACAAAAACTGTTACTGGGGTTTAATAGATATTAAGGATGCGTACTACCATTTTATGGTGCAGAAATTTGATAGGAAATTTCTTCAATTTACCTGGCAGGGGAAACTTTATTCTTTCTGCTGTTTACCAAATGGCTTACCTTTTTTGTGGACTAAACTCAGTCTACTGAAACCAATTTTATCCACTTTACGGAAGAAAGGACATACTAATTCTGGCTATATAGATGATCTATTGCTTCAGAGTCATTCTTTTGCAGACTGTCTAACAAAGAGTACTGAAATAGTGTCATTGCTGGATGATTTGGAGCTTACTCCTCATCCAGAAAAATCTGATACTGTGCCTACTCAAGTTATTGAGTTTGTTGGGTTTATTTTGGACTCTCAGGAAATGACTGTTCGGTTGGAAAATTAGTAGCTTCAGAGCCTGGGGTACAATATGCTGCTTTGTATTATAACCACTTGAGATACAAAGAGACTTAGAATTAAAGCTTAGTAAAGGGGATTTTGACAGCCATATTATTTTGTCTCAGAAAAGTAAGGATTGTTCACATTGGTGGATAGATAACTTAACAACAGCATTTCGTCCTTTAGAAAGACCACAACCAAGTAGAGTTATTGAATCTGACTAGTTTGACTGGCTATGGGGCATATGATGTGACAAATGATATTGAGATAAGTGGTATCTGGACAAATGATGACAAAGAAAAACACATAAATTATCTTGAACTTAAAGCTGCTTTTTTAGCACTTAATAAAAGTATATGTAAAGATGTAAACAATGAACATGTCCGGCTACTACTTGATAATAAGATAGCAATTAAGTACATTTCATCAAAGGGAGGCCGGAAAGACGAGTTAAACAGCCTTGCAAAACATATTTGGGTGTGGTGTATTCAAAGAAATATATGGTTGAGTTGTTTCCATATAGCTGGACTTTCCAACGTCCACGCAGATGCATTAAGCAGGCAGAAGCTTAACCCAGACAGTGAATGGGGTTTGGATGGTGAAATTTTTAAGAAAATTATGAGTGTGTATGGAGACTGTGGTATTGATATGTTTGCTTCTGCTAGAAATAAAAAAACTACCATGTTATGTTTCCTATTTGCTGGACTGTAATGCATTTGCAGTTAATGCGTTTTCCTTGTGCTGGAACAAGTATTATTCATACTTATTTCCCCCTTTTTCTTGTATTGGTAGTGTACTTCAAAAGGTAGAGCAAGACAAGGCAGAGGGAGTGATAGTAGCACCACTTTTTTCATCACAGCCTTGGTTTCCGAAGCTTCTTCAAATGGTAGTGACACAACATTATTTGTTACCGAAACCAGAGACAATTCTAATGCTTCCAGGAAGCAATGCAAGGCATCCACTGAGAAAGATGACATTGGGTGTTTTCAAAATCTCAGGAAGGAAATCTGCCTTAGACGCATATCAGAGGACGCTGCCAGTGTTATCATCAGTTCCTAAAGTAGCTCTACTAGAAAACAATATGGGATGTATCTCCAGAAATGGTTGTCATTTTGTAGTGCCGAACAAATTGATCAATTTAATCCATCTATAAATTGTGTTGTAAAGTTTTGAATAAATTGTTACAAGATGGATTAGGGTACAGTGCAATTAATACAGCAAAGTCAGCTATTTCTAGTGCAGTTAGTGTTGTAAATAATATTAACATTAGGATTCATCCACTGATTAAAAAATTTATGAAAGGAGTTTACAATTATAAACCTACTTTACCAAGGCAATCAGCAACATGGGATGTTAGTCTTGTGCTTAGATACTTGAAGTCTTTATAACCACATGGAAATTCATCTCTAAAACAGCTATCATACAAGTTAATTGTGTTGTAGGCTCTAACAACAGAACAGAGAATACAGGCTCTTCATTCGGTTGATTTAAAATTGAGAAGGAACATGCAGTTAGCTAAATGCTTTCTTAACGTGAATTTCTCCTTAGGACAAGAAAATCATGAGTGTGAAGATACAGTGCAAGAGTAGGTTAAACCTTAAGACTGAGAGATAAATAGAAAGGTTAGAAAATAATAGAGGGGGGAAAGAATGGGCCGGCCCAGTCTTTCCCCACCCCCATTTAGAAGAATCATTTGGCTGAATGCTTGTAACTTGAATTTCTCCTTGAGATATGTCAATCATGAGTGTTCAGATTCAGTGTAAGAGTAGTTTAAACCAAGGACTGACAGATAAATTGAAAGGTTAGAACCCAATGGAGGGGGGGGAAGAATGGGCCGGCCCAGTCCTTCCCCACCCCACTATTGAGAAGGAACATGCAGTTAGCTAAATGCTTTCTTAACTTGAATTTCTCCTTAGGACAAGACAATCATGAGTGTTCAGATACAGTGCAAGAATCATGAGTGTTCAGATACAGTGCAAGAGTAGGTTAAACCTTAAGACTGAGAGATAAATAGAAAGGTTAGAAAATAATAGAGGGGGGGAAAGAATGGGCCGGCCCAGTCTTTCCCCACCCCCTATTTAGAAGAATCATTTGGCTGAATGCTTGTTACTTGAATTTCTCCTTGAGATATGTCAATCATGAGTGTTCAGATTCAGTGTAAGAGTAGTATAAACCAAGGACTGACAGATAAATTGAAGGTTAGAACCCAATGGAGGGGGGGGGAAGAATGGGCCGGCCCAGTCTTTCCCCACCCCACTATTGAGAAGGAACATGCAGTTAGCTAAATGCTTTCTTAACGTGAATTTCTCCTTAGGACAAGACAATCATGAGTGTTTAGATACAGTGCAAGAGTAGGTTAAACCTTAAGACAGAGATAAATAGAAAGGTTAGAAAATAATAGAGGGGGGAAAGAATGGGCCGGCCCAGTCTTTCCCCACCCCTATTTAGAAGAATCATTTGGCTGAATGCTTGTAACTTGAATTTCTCCTTGAGATATGTCAATCATGAGTGTTCAGATTCAGTGTAAGAGTAGTTTAAACCAAGGACTGACAGATAAATTGAAAGGTTAGAACCCAATGGAGGGGGGCGGGGAAGAATGGACCGGCCCAGTCTTTCCCCACCCCACTGTTGAGAAGGAACATGCAGTTAGCTAAATGCTTTCTTAACTTGAATTTCTCCTTAGGACAAGACAATCATGAGTGTTCAGATACAGTGCAAGAATCATGAGTGTTCAGATACAGTGCAAGAGTAGGTTAAACCTAAAGACTGAGAGATAAATAGAAAGGTAAGAAAATAATAGAGGGGCGAAAGAATGGGCCGGCCCAGTCTTCCCCACCCCCTATTTAGAAGAACCAGTTAGCTAAACGGGTTTTAAAGTCGAAGATCTCTTTGACATGTCATTCGAAAGTATTTTGATACAGTGAAAGAGTACAATAAACCAAAAGACTGATAGTAAAAGTGAATGGTCTGAACCCCTAAAAATCACAACCAAACGCAATAAGTATGAGTACTTTTGAGTCCTATCGCTGTTTTAATAGCGGCTTTTTAAATTTATGCAAAGAAATAATAATTCCATTATGATTTTTGAAATTATTAGGGGGGGGGAAGAAACTGACTGGGTGGGGAAAGAATTGGCCAGCCTATTTTTTCCCCGGGGAAAGAATGGGCCGGCCCATTCTTTCCCCGGGGAAAAAACTGACTGGGGGGAAATTCCGGCCTGTTACACCGGGCCTCGTAGTGCAGTCCGTAGGGTGCTCACTGCAGGTCTAAGGGTCGCAAGTTCAATTCCGGTCCGGTCTCATACTTTCATGGAGATTGATCATGAAATAATTTCTAAGGTCATTTTCCTCCTTTCCACTGAATCATTCACGAATTGTCAGTTACAATCGAAAGTATGTTCAAGAAGTACTGGTTAACCGGGTGTTCAAGCTTTCCCAGGAAAATGTGTGGTTGGGTGGACTGAGTGTCCCCCCATGACCATAGCTATTAACTGGGACATAAAGCTACAAAACAAACAAAATTTCTTGCTGTGTGAATTAGTACTTTAGTATTTCAAAACTTGCTTAATACTGGTTCAGCTGAGGAAACCTGTTCCAACATAAATAAAATTGTTTACTGGGATGTAAAGAATCACTTAACATGATTATTTCTTAGTTAACCACGGGATAACTTTTCCCATGAATTTTACAAAGCTGTTTTCGCATTTTGTAAGATTTTGGTATACTTCAAGGGCAGGGCTGCTTTATAGCAGCCTTTCACAGCAATCTTATGTGACACTGGCCTGCTTTATGCTTTTGTTTGATATCAACGGATCAGATCTTGCTCATTGACAGATTCTGGATCGGGTTGAGTAATCAGCTTAGAGATACAGAATATTCAGAACTATTAATTTATTGTTAATACTATTCAGAATATGATTATGACCAGTCAACATTTTCTGAACCATGTTAAACAAATAATTGGAAGAACTTTCCTTATTATTTTGTTTTTTGATATGATCACCACCTATACACAATTATACCTTGTTTTTGGTGGCATTATTGATTTTTATTCACAGAAAATTTTTATGGTTTGACTACTTGAATATAGTATGTCAAGCACTATTGGTAGGAACATTCATGGCAAAGAGATTAAACTATTTTACCTGATTGAACAAGAGTCGGTAAAAAAATGAACCACAGTTTCTACTATCACTCCAATGAGACTTTAATAGAAGTCTCTCATCTCCATTCAATACTTAGACAGTGTGGGGCCACCATAGGCCCGCCAGCGAAATGCCATTCTAATGGCATTTTGCTGGAGAGCCAATGGCGGCTCACCAGGGAGTTCTAACTATGGTTGGAAATTGGAGTTAAAATGCTGTCTACCAGAAAATTTACAGTTTTTCCATAGTTCTCTAATGGGACTCTTGAAAGAGTCAGAATCCAAATATTGGGTCAAATAATCCTAATTTGGAGTTAATGAGAACTCGTGAGTACTGATTTTAGTAGTCATTTACTAAAATGTGTCAGTATTATGTCTTTTTAAGACATTTTATTTGTTATGGATTGTAAAATTAACTATCATTTCCGTTTTACGACTGTCTAAAACTTAAATGATGTGTTTTATACGAGCTGATGAAAACAAGTCTGATGATTCAGACATTTGTTTTTTATATCTATTTACATTTCTAGTTTTAGTGCCGTTTCTAGTCTGCAATCATCTTGACTAGGAAGACAGAGCCGGTTGCAGTGCTTTATCTGTCTTTTGAAATCCGGTGACTGCTAGTGTTCTGTGGCTCTTTCTCACAATAACGTGGGTTAGTCTACAGTGTGTTATGTGGTATTTCCTAATCATACTCATTTACTTTTAATATGATGGTTAGATTATAACTTTAATCTTCATTCTTTATTCCCTTTAAATCAAAATATGTACATTTTGTTTGGATTGAGGGAAAACCACTTTTCCTTGCTCTGGTACAGGAGTTATAGGAAGAGATACATGTATAGGGCTAACTCTTTGCTTATTAGCTCACCTGAGCCGAAGGCTCCGAGGTGAGCTATTAGTATACCAGTGACTCCGTCGTCCGTCGTCCATCCGTCCGTCCGTCGTCCGTCCGTCGTCCGTCCGTCCGTCAACATTTTCAAACATCTTCTCCTCTGAAACCACTGGGCCAATTGAACTCAAATTTCATATGGAGACTCCTTAGGATGGGGGAACGAAAGTTTGTTCAAATGTTTCCGGTCACATGACCAAGATGGCCGCCATGCCCATATATGGTAAAAACCCTTTAAAAATCTTCTTCTCCAGAACCAGAAGGCCGATGACCTTGGGACTTGGTATGTAGCATCAGGGATGTGGGGCCTACCATGTTTGTTCAAACAATGATCCTAGGTTGACCTTGACCTACTTAACGTCAAGGTCAAATTTGCTTCCTAATAGATTTAAATGGGAATTTTTTTTGAAAAGTTGATTTTTTGAATACTGTTAAAGCCAAAGTGATTATTCTTACTTGATATGTTGAAACTAATGAGACAATGGCTATAAATAAGTTTCAAAGGTCAAGGTTGACCTTTGCCCTTTCAGCCAAGGTTGCTCATATTGTGGTCCCATCAATATATTAAAACATAGCTTCCTCACAAACCATTGGCCCAATTGAGCTCAAATTTCATATGATGAAAACTTATGATAAGTCAGCCAAAATTTATGCAAAAAATTTTGGTCACATGACAAAGATGGCCGCCACGCCCATATATGGTAAAAACCTTTTAAAAGTCTTCTTCTCCAGAACCAGAAGGCCAGTGACCTTGAGACTTGGTATGTAGTATTGGGGATGTGGGGCCTACCAAGTTTGTTCAAATGATGATCCTAGGATGACCTTGACCTACTTAACGTCAAGGTCAAATTTGCTTCCTAATGCATTTGAATGGAAAATTGAATTGAAAAGTTGATTTTTTGAATACTGTGGAAGCCAAAGTCATTATTCTCACTTGATATGTTCAATCTAGTGGCTATAAATAGGTTTCAAAGGTCAAGGTTGATCTTTGACCTTTCAGCAAAGGTGGCTTATATTGGAGTCCCATCAACATATTAAAACATAGTTTTCTCAGACAATTCTTGGCCAATTGAAACCAAATTTCATATGACAACTCCTTATGATTGGTTAGCCAAAACTTATACAAATTGTTATGGTCACATGACTAACATGGCCGCCATGCCCATATATGGTAAAAACTCTTTAAATCTCTTCTTCTTTGGAACCAAAAGGCCATTGGCTTTGGGACTTGGTATGTAGGATTGGGGATGTGGGCCCTACCAGGCTAGCACAAATGATGAATCTAGGTTGACCTTGACTTACTTGATGGCAAGGTCAAATTTGATTCCTAATGCATTTATATGGAGAAAATCTTAAAATGTTCATTTTCTATAACTGAGCCGAATTCATTAAAGTTAAACCTATTGAGACAATGGTTAATTAAGCTGACCTGTGACCTTTTATTCAAGGCCACTCATTTGGACTGCCACATACCTATCTAAACATCTTTTCTCAGAAATCACTGGGCTGTTTGATGGATTATTCATTAGATTGTTTAGGTCACTTGACCAAAATGTATATGGTAAAAACAAAATTTGTTCCATTATAAGCTGTAGTTTCCCTTGACCCATTTTAACATTATTAAGAAGATCAGGTGAGCGCCTCAGGACCTTCAGGTCCTCTAGTTTTCTTGGTTAGATCGAGATCAAGTTAAAAGTCAATGAAGAAGCATATGAGTCCATGTTTCATCATGAATGTCTTGGTTCTAGACAGACTGGAAGAGTTAGTGGTCTGCTTTCTTTTCATTTGATGGAAGAATTTCCAAGGTCTACTTTCTTCTCGGTCATGAATTGAAGTAAGTAGTTCTATGTTCTTCTGATCATCACTCTTAATCTATAGTACAGGAGAGGCTTCATTAGACATGGTTCTAACATTGCTATTAAATCTTGAATAAACTTATTCAGTCATATAGTTCTAGGAGTATATGAACTGATAAGTTCAGATTAACAATGACAGTTATTTTTCTCAGCAATCACCTAGTATTGCCTGATTAAATATGTTTGAAACTATGAAGTCAGACAGTTATTTCAATATGTACATTTTATGTATGTATTCTACTTACATACATACCAGACCCTCTTATGATAATTTCATCAGAGACTATTATATTGAGAACAGAATAACTACATTAAGATTAATTGATTATAGCTTTTCTGTTTAGTGACTCGGAAGGTTGTTACCTTCTATGTTCTTACTACATGTATCTACTTATCATTTTGGTTATGAGACCATTTTCTTTACCAGTGACTAAACCTTTGACATTCTTAGTCATTCTTTTCAGTCTTAGGGTGTCAATAAATTTAATTAATTATTAGATTTTTCTTTAATACCATATCTTGGGTTTTATAGGAAATTTCTTCAGATACCAAATTTGTGGTTTGGTTTTCTTCCTGTTATGGAATTATAACATCATCTTATACAGAAGAAAGATATTATTATTTTTCTAGATTCTGAGAGATTATGTCAGAGAAATTTATCAATAATTACTTTCTAATCAAACCAATGAATTTGATAAGAGGAAGGATTATTATTATACAGTATTAAATGTGAATACTTGTGGAAGTTACAGATATATTTTCATCTGATATTACTTTCAAACTTTATTGTGTTCTGGTAAAGATTCAGTAATCTTGCAATTCCTCTCTCAACAACATTTAAATCATAGAAATTATATTCTATTTTTTCACATGTTTTCTAAATTTGCTTGATCTAATGTTAGTTTTAAGCACATTGATAACATTTACTTTTCTACTCTTTCAATAGCAAGATATTTGATGATATTTGACATCTCATATATCTCATTCTTTGATGCTTATCATTTTATAGCATTATGTAGGCTATTGGATATGAGTACTACTGAGTGTGAGTACTTTTTTTTCGGGAACCTTTTGGGTTCATTTTTTGATAAAATTTATCACAAGATTTTTATCAAATTTGAATAGAGGCCTCTCTAACAGAGAAATTGATTTTAATTTCTTGTATGATAGGAGATAACTATTCATGGATTCTTTTAAACTGAGTTTCTTTATAAGAGAAATCTCTGTCGCTTTTATGCTTGTAGGAAAATAAGATATTCATGTCTATTTTCCCTACAAGTGTATGCGTTATGTCTTAGTAACAGTCTGAGATTATTTTCCACATTTAAGCACATGAGTCATGGATTTTTCGTGCCTTTTGTTGTCTATATACTTTTCATTCATTAAGGAATATTATTGAGACAACAATCTAGTATAGTCCTAATTATTCAGTATTAACTGAACTAATTCAGGATTAAAATATGTCCTCCATTTTGAACCAGTGTAGGGATCAAAAGAAAAGGGGGGGGGAATCTGACCTCTTAATGAGGAAATGATTCATGGCCTTAATTAATCCTAGCCTATGAGGACAGATGTCTCATAGATTAAGGATAACTAACTGTTGGTCAGAAATGGTGTTGGAAGTATTAAGATATTATTCTTAACTATTTACTTCCAAGCCCTGTGACTGAGGTATTAGATGTTTACATCTAGACCATTATCTTATCAGTCATCCAGAGATCTTATGCTTTGACAATGTCAAATTTGCTATAAGACTCTCAGTTTATCTCTGGAAATTTATATATATTGGAATCAACCTAGGTGAGGGAATCCTCCCTCCGGTGGTAGTGATTCTACTAGCAATAAGATAAATATATGGTAGGTTAAGCGCTCATTAAAATGTAATTTTTACCTTATTGGTAATAAAATTAGTTTTAATAAGCGGCAGAGCTCTCACTAGGATTTTGAAAACAGGAGTTCAGGACTCTCATCTGGCAAAAAGTAGGAGTCCCACTCAAAAAAGTTGGAGTCCCACTCAAAAAAGTTGGAGTCCCACCAATTTGTGCATACCGTATATCTTTTCCATTTTAGCCGGAAGTGATACATTTGTATAATTTTTAGATTGACTGATTTTAACCCTTTAAGCATAAATGGATTGTTTCTACTTATCCAAAACAAAATGTTTTGCTATATTTTTTTGTGTAACCTCAACACACATTTTTTTTTTGGCCTTATCAAAATAAAAGATTAATCTGTTGGTACTTGTTTTATTCATTAACAAGACAGACAAACAGACAGACAGGCAGGCAGGCAGGCAGGCAGACAGACAGACAGACATACATACAGACAGCAGTCCTCTGTTTTGTATAATCTTATTCAGATGGAAGTATTTTTTTTCTTACAAAAACGCATCTCGCTAGTGTCTACGGCGATTGCAATGAATAGAGTGACATTACTTAGCCATTTAACATTAAGAATGAACGATTTTACTTGCTGAAAGTGATTTGTTTCTGTTTATTCATCTAGACAATCGGCTTGAACCGATGATGACAGCTTGTAGTGTAGCTTCATTTGGAACTTTTGACAGTCGGACGTTACCGTATACGGCTTACCGCTGTACGTTTGTTTTTTTTTGTTTTTTTTTTATCAACAATTCTCAGACTCTTTTGTTTACCGTAGCAAATGACGAAATGCGAATCCGTAAACTTATTTTTTTTCTCTCCATGTTTATGTTGCTCAAATCGCAAACGAGTGCAATTAAATATGTTTTCTCTTTCATCCCTAATCAGTCAAATTCGGAAGTCGGTAGTCCGATGTTGTTACAATACCCTATTATTTTTTCTCCCTTTAATTAACGGTAAATCGGTAGCGATTTGTTTCAAACAATTATCTGATAATCCTTGCTTAATTACTTAATAATCACCTCGTAATAATCACCTCGTAATAATCACACCGTCCCGCATCGGTAATCCTGTCAATCACCTGTCAGAATTGCTACACTGCAGTCTGGGTCATACGATTGGTCAACAGAGACAGGACACTTATCACGTCTCCCGCGCTCGAAAAGCGATCGATAATATGAAAGGGCTTTTGATCTCTGGTGTTTATTTATCTGTCAGCTACTGGAATTTTAGCGCGTGCCGACTAAAAAAAACATGCGTACACGGAACTCCCGCCTAGCGAAAAACATGCGTCCCAGGAAAAAAACATGCGTACGAATACGCGTAATTCTGCGTTTCCGAGAGCTCTGAGCGTACCTACCATATATTTATCTGGGAGTACCCAGCCATCCCAATCCCCCCATTCCCTGAAGTTTTATTACATAATTCATGTAATATTTCCAAAATTATTTCAGACGTCATAGTTTCACTTCATGACTATTGACATGGTCGTCGGTCGGTGACTATTGACATAGCTACCGTTTCTGAGGGCCCAAGGTCTGGATTCCAAAATTTTGTGGGTAGCAATAAGGTTATAGCAATAAGATAAATATATGGTAGGTACGCTTATTAAAACTAATTTTATTACCAATAAGGTAAAAATTACATTTTAACATGTTTTAATGTATCCAAAGGTTTTATGCTGATACTGTAGTCTCATATTCAATATTTACATTTTCACTTTTAGTTAAATTATACTATTTTAAAAGTAAGTAAGGGTGCAAAGATCAGGAATCGATACAATCAACTACCACACCTGACCCAGGATACCAATGGGAAAGTGACAAACTAAGTCAACTTCCTAAAGATATCTGGTACAATTTACAGCTAAAAATCATATTTGGCATATTTTCCCAGCAAAAAAGTTATATTTGCCATTATTTGCCACTTGAGCCTTATTTGCCATGCTGGGAAATACCGGTAAATTCCACTGGTAAATTTTCCGCCCAACCTTGGGGGATCCAGACCAGTATTGCTAGGAACCCCTATAGTGTTGTGATTTTTCAGGGGTGGGGGGGGGGGGGGGGTCTGTACCCCCGTCCCCTCTGGATCTGCCCATGCGCATACGCACAGTCTCGCCAGAGCCTTTACTGCTTGTTTACTGAAGGTAGTGGATATACAAGTTAGAAAATTAAGCACACCTTCTCCGAAAGATGTAGATTGTATCCTCGCGAGCTATATAGCCTACCGGAGTTCGAATAAAACACGTGTATAATTGACGTGTTCGGGGGTTATCATGCGAAGCACACAACCACTATGTTTTGTAACACTTAAGAAACGTATCCTACACAGTCTTGGAAACTACCACGATAGCATTTTAACTACCACGATGAGCTGGAATCTACCACACAGGACGAACGGGGCATGAATCGTTTACGAGTAAATGCTCAGATTTTTTTTCTGTGTAGGAATGTTTTTTCAGGGTCTTTTTATCATTTCCATCGTCAACTGATATCAAAATCAATTTAATTTGACAGATTTGGGCTAAAATCCTTCGAACTTTAGGAAAAGTTGGTCCGATGATCAGTGGGGAAACACGAATCTAAAGAAAGAAAATAATTTTTCAAACAAAATTTTGGGCTAGAGGGGACGCTGAAACATATTTACACGGAACCACATTGTCGGATTTCACCATTGTTTGTTCTTAGTTGTAAAATAAAACAAAAATGAAAGTGACACCAACCTTTCTGTATCCAATTTTCGGCCTGGAAACTACCACGATGTGTCCCGGATGTGGCTTGGGAACAAAATTACGTTAACACAATTTCGTGGTAGTTCCTAGGTTTACCACCCGTGCATAAACACAGTAATATTTCCTAAAGCATGTAAAGAATATTATTCGTTGTTATCCATGTTTCTTTGGATTAAAAAAAAGAGGACAATAGTTGTGTATTCACTGCAGACGAGCAATTAGGGGCGCTAAAAGAAATTTCTGAAATTATTTAATTGGTTTTCGCAGTTTCCACATTTGTTCACAAGTGCCATCCGACAATGATTGTATTTACCCTTACAATTGATAGCTGGCACTTTCCAATGTCAAAGATGGCGACCAAACAGATGTGAATTTGCAACACAATATTTTGTTGGATTAGATTATCTCCAATCACAATTTGAGACAATTTTGGGTGTGAGGCGACTCTAATGAGTACCAAACAAAACTACTGGGTGCGTGGTTGAAATAAGAACAAAATTTGATCTCGGATGAAGCTGGGGGGGGGCTGCTGTTGATTTGTTTAGCTGAAAAGTTGAAGTTTGTGTTCAAATTAGAACAGCCTGGACCTGGTGAGTTGAAAAGCCAAATACAATTAAATTTTATTGGACAGGGACCCTGCTTGGGGGAATGGTTCCGACCAGTCCCTGCGGATCCTCATCATAAGCGTTCATTATGCCTTTTAGTGCCATCTCTATGAGGCAGTTCTAATGAATGTAAGTATCCTAAGAGTGTTTTAATAAATACCCATATGCTGCTTAGTCACCATACTGTTACAGTTAAAATGAGTAAGCACTCATAACACATTTCAGTAGAAAAGGGAATACAAACACAAAAATCAGCTTGCACAGCAGTGCTAGCCAGTCTGCAAAAATGGAGTATCACGGTCAGCCTGCTCGGATTAATTAGTCAAATCCTGGTCAAAACTGTTTGTTTTATGACCATTTAATTGCATTTTCTGGTATAAAATGCAATTTGAGTCTTTCCTCTGGAGAACCAATCTTTAAAAATGATTTTAAGAAAATTTTAAAATTTACTACTGAATATCTCAATAAAAATTCCAAAGGGAATTTAATCACACTAAAACACTATGTGTACTGTTTCAAATTTTCGGCCACTTGACCTTTATCAAGAAACAAATAACTGAATTAATGTTGTGAGCTACATCTCCATTGTCTTAGCCAACCAGTAAATATAAATAACGTTATGATATTGTCATGGGCAATATGACGTCACTTCCAGTAGGCCAAAACGAAACGTCCTGATGCATAAGCGCCAAATGACATATCACTTACCAGACAAAATCACATCCCAAATACCTGGACAAATGCATAAACAAAATAAGAATAATAAATAAATAAATAATAAAAAAGATGAATTAATTAAATTATACAATTTATAATAATACAATAATAATAATAATAATAATAATAATAATAATAATAATAATAATAATAATAATGATTATAATAATAATACTAATAATAATAATATAAAATTTTCATTATAAGCATTATAGAGTAATAAATTGCTGCACTGCTCTCATCTAAATAATGTACATCTACTACTTGTCAAGCACAAAAAGTCAAAAAGCTTGGATCATGATAAGGCCCTACATTTAGTTGAGCCTGATCTGGATCCAAACCGTTTGAAATTCAATTTTTTGATCCAAAATAGTGTTTTAGTTTTAAAACTTAAACTAAAATTCAATAAAATTTGACAATTCTAAGGGCTAAGTTCACGAAGGGGTAAAATTGGCCCTGTAAAATCCTATTTTAGAAATGTATGAATATAATATAAATGACATTATTTCTGAAGAAGACGATCTTCCCTCTCTTCAAATACATACCAAACAATTTCTTGGATGCTTCCTTTATACCGCAAAAATCCATATTATGACCCCCAGTTTCCCCAAAATGGCTGAAATTGTGGGGATTTAGTGTAAATATATCCATAACAAAACATGAGGCCATTATTTCGACACCACAATTTTTGGCTTAGCTGTGCAAATTGAGTGTAGGACAAAAGCCCACTAGGACAAAAGCCCACATAAAAGCCCACTAGGACAAAAGCCCACTGGGACAAAAGCCCACTAGGACAAAAGCCCACTTGTATGCATTTAACAGGGATAGGTTTGAACTGATGAACAAATGGACAGACAGACCTAAGATGAAGAATCTCCCTTCTTCTCAAATCTGAAATTTCAAACGTCTCTTTTTGTTTGGCACCTCTCATAAAAGTGCATGCTATTTGTTACTACCAGATCAAAGGTCATTTTGATTAATTAGACATAGGTTCACTATTATAATAGATTGTTTGACCCAAACTGTAAATTGATTTTCTTCAAATATCAATTGCTTTTAACACCCAAATTAAGTTGTTTGTCACAACATAATGGAGATATACAGTCAAAACACGCTGCAGGTGTGACTTACCCTGACCAGGGTTAACAGTTTTTAAAAAAAGATATAAATCTATTTTTTTTTAAAGTGGGCTTTTGTCCACCCTGCCAAATTTTGCAGTGGGCTTTTGTCCAGTGGGATATTGTCCAGTGGGCTTTTGTCCTAGTGGGCTTTTGTCCCAGTGGGCTTTTGTCCGTTCCCCGTGCAAATTAACATTGAGAACCCATGACCAAAGATTTCAAGGTGTCGAAATTATGGCTTCATAATGTAATATTGCGTAACCTAAACGATCACGTTTGGATATTTTGTCTGTGTTTGGTCTTTACAGGCCATTTTTACATGTTCTAAGGCTTAAAATATACAGATATGACTACATTATCTCTTGAAAGCAGGGCTGGACTATTTTAGAAGCCGAAAAATACACCTACATTCTCACATTTTTCAGTGCAAACAATGCCTATTCCGAAATAATGTTACGTCCGAAATTTACATTCAGTAAGAGACACTCGTCGTGCTACCGTTAGTTTTTGTCTGCTTTCGCAGGTATATACTACCGTTTTTGGTTAACGGGTGTAAATTTATTCATAAATCCCTATTAGAAAAATACACGGGGTCATATTTTACAATTAATGAGTGTCAGCTTGTTTATTTTTGTATATTTCTAAAAGCCTATTGTTGTTTTGTTCGTATTGAAAAATATATAGTTTTAAGTGCGCTGCATTTAATTATAAGCATCTACATGGCCGTGCGGTTAAGTTCAGGAAAAGTCCCTGTGTTTTGCAAGGGGTCCAGGGTTCAATCCTCAGCAACGTCAACTATTTTTTCTTTCCTTTTTTTCTCACGTTTCTCTTAAAATGCTAGTTTATATATTATTGCAAGCTTTGAGGTTTATCTGATAGCTGAAAACAATTAACCACATGTCCTGGTCGTTTTATTTCAGAAATCATCCACTGTCCCGTATATACTTACACCAAGCATATTTGACATGCCTTCATTGTATTCCATAAACTCACTAAAAATGTAATTTTTGGTTCCAAAGGGGGTAAAACAATTTCCAGGGGTGGGGGTCGAACTCAATTGCTTATTCCCTATAGAACTTGTGATTTTCAAGGTGAGTCCGGGCCACCTGTTACCCCCACCTCCTCTCTGGGTCCGTGCATGACTGATCCCTCACAAAATGATCGTGTTTCATGTCTTAATCATGAGTTAAGTTTAGTCTGTATTGCACTGATTTTCCTATTGCAAAAATAACGTATTCGATCGCCAATATGCATGCGTATCTTTAGAAATGTGACACAGTTGGAGACCGTTTTGAAAGAAAAATCGCATTGGGCATTGGCGATGAGGTGATAGGTCTACTATATTTATGTCCCTCATTGTCCCCGTGTACCCCATGTGTAAGCTGCATGTAGTGTTAGTAACTGGGGATTCTTTGGTCAATAATCGGTAATGACGCATGTTTCACATACGTTCGGCAAGGCAGGGAGCGCAGTGGCTCAGTGGTAGAGTGCTTGACTCGAGACAGAGGGGCCGCGGGTTCGAGCCTCACCGGCGTCACTGCGTTGTGGTATTTGAGTAAGACACATTTATCCTAGCTTAGTACTGGTTCAACCCAGGAAGACCCGTCTCTGTTTAACTGAAAGATTGTTCATGGGACGTTAAGAATCAAATCAAACAAACAAACAAACGTTCGGCAAGACGTACAGTTGATTCAAAGATAGATGAGAATCGTTGTAAACAAAAATACGAACTAATCCAGGTAATGTGTATTTTATACAGGTATATTACATTAACTGCCTCAAACTGCAGTATTTCATTGACCGTTATTTACCCGTTTCAATGGAAAAAATACAATGTGGTATAGTCTGATTATTTTGCATCTTTGAAACATCAGTACGAGCAATCTGTGGGGTGAACGGAATTTTTTTATACTTTGTCACACTTGTATTTGCATGGGGAGAATAAAGGAAGGTGATATAATTTAGGATTTATCATGATTTCAGGAGTCAGGCACATCTTTTTGAAAAAAAAAAAGATCCATGTATAACTTAGAAGTTTGAATTATACTAACAATTAAACTCCACCTGAAACGTTTTAGACATGTTTTCGCGATGATTTTTTGCCACATCATTTTTTCCAAATCCTTATCCCGATGAAAAGTATTCAGAAACATTCCTGCCAACTTCTCAAAACAGTTCCAACATCCAAGATGATGATGTTACATCTGTGCATAGATGCACTCTGAGCATTTTAACCAAAGCACAAATATAACAAGTCGAAGATGTCAATCAAAATGTTACAATGTACTGCCACAATTCAGTTGTTAAAGCGATGTATGGCTTGTTCGAATATATTGGAAATCGCGCCTGATTCCCACGTGCGTTAAGCAAGTGGGGATTCGCACGTGCGTTAAGCTAGTGGGATCATCTCGGAACCGTTAACTTTAGAACACCTGCAAAGGAAAATGGCACGTTGTGCAAAAATCCAAACTTTGTTCGTACAAATGAGCATCCTGTCTGACGTTGATTCTGTGCGTGCACGAAAAATTCTGGGTATGCAAATGGCAGTTCTATCACTTTCATGTTATACACAACCTTTGAATAACAGGATTTTCATCGTTCATGATTTTTTTTTGATAATACCTCTTTCTGACACGCCCATACGAATTTCACCCGTCAATAAAACAAACTTTGAAATGTTAAACGAATTCAATTAATTGCAAATTTTTTATCTAAATAAAGTTGAATCTCATTAATTCGAAGTCCTAGGGACTAGAGGTTTTATTTCGAATTATCGAATTCAGGTAGGTAGAAATACATGTAAAAGATATATAGCCCCCAGAAAGTATAATGATTATTGTTTTCTTATCAAATATATGTTTTGTGTGCATAAAAGAAACGTCTCAGGGAGACGTTTCTTTTATGCACCCAAAACATAATAGATCATGAATAGGTCCTATACTCTGAATTCAGTGTGTCCCAAATTTATTTCGAATTAGCCAGTATTTTGAAAAATCGGAGCTCGAAATTTTGAGGTTCTACTGTACACAAAATCTGTATGTGTAACAAACACCAGACCTTTAGGAGAAGTTGGCGGAAAGTCTTCTCTACAGCTTTATCATTAACACATTTTGCTAAAATTGAATACAAAAACGTTATTGTGAAAGAATAGCAGCTGGATTTTTTTTTCATATCGTATAATAACTTATTTTCAGGATTGAGAAATTGAGATTTACTGTCGTGGTAGAGTGCTTGACTTGAGACCGAGTGTCCATGGGTTCAAGCCTCACTGGCGCTACAGCGTTGTGCTTTGAGCAAGACACATTAATCCAAGCTTAGTAATGGGTTTACCCAGTAAGACCCGTCCCTACATCATTGAAAGATTGTTGATGTGACTCATGGCAAACAAGGTTCTACTGTTATCACTATTGAATTCCGTCCATCAAAAATGTTCGTTTTGTGTAAATGCTTAGTGTAAGTCCCATTACCATATCTTGACAAGCCTGCCCCACTTTAGCGAGATGGGGAGAATCAAAAATAGCAGCTTACCATCGGCCCAGCAATATGCAATAGACCCCTTTCCCATTATCGGATTTTACCTGTATCACGTGATATCGGCTTACCAGTCCAACAATTGGACTACTTCCGGTATATGAAGCTGTAATCTGCATGCATTTCACTTATATTGATGACGGTTAAAACACCAAACAAAAGAAAAATGGCACGTATATTTACCACAATTACATATGATGATAAAAAGAGTTAATTTTATTTCAAATTTATCTAATTAACACTGAAGGAAGCCTTGAAGACTTTTATTCAAGTGGTACATGTAGTCAAAGTCAAAGTCAAAATAATTTATTTCTCTGGTACACAACGTGTACCGGCATATATTTCCACAATTATTTCCGCTGCCGCTGACGAAGGCCCTGATGAGATGACATGTTTCCCTGCGGGTCTACACTATTTATTAACTTTCCCAACAAGAATGTCCAAAATAACACAGAAATCGATGTGTCTTTATGCGAACTTTTCCGAGAAAGGATGTCTTGATCTATCGGGTGATATATCGCCATATAAGTTCGAACTTTTCCAAAAGGGAGAATTTATGGATAGTGTAGACCTGCGGGGAAACACATCTCTCCAAGGCCTTCATCAGCAACGGAAATAGTAGGGAACTGTCTTCCTGTTTCACTAAAGTCTCATTCTAGCCAAAAATCATATGAGTAAAAGTAATTATTTGGACATGTTCGCGCTACAAGCAAATGTATTACTTATCGCGAAATAAGTTTGTACGCTGTTCTTAGTTTTTAGAAGTTGCAGCAATAGAATAAAGCCTCAACAGCTCAAACCCAGGTACATCGAAGCATCCGCATATGTCGAATAGAATACATGTGTATGACACATTGGATTCCGAATATTAGGTATATTTCTTAATATGCAATGTTTCGTGGGTACTCAAAAAAACCGTCTCAATGAAACGCTTGTTTTTGTGATTCAAACGCATATTTTTGTAAGACTCGGACCGAGTGTAAGATTAGAGGAGAATAATAACTTTTTGATTCAATATTATTTGCAACCTTGCTCCTTCTAGCTCAAACTACTGAAAGCTCGCTGTGAAATGTCTGACACCCTCGCGCACTTCGAGTTGAATATCTAAATGGGTCCTTATTCATAGAGAACCAGAAGGTTTGCATATGCGCCCAAAACTGAATGTCGGGTAACTCATATCCCTCCTTGGTAAAATTGTTATTGCATTTGTAAACGTATGAACGCCGAATGATAAAAGAAACTTTTAAAACGTGTTTCTACAGTATCTGTTTACAGAGCTTCGCGTTGTAAGTCATTAGGAAACATTTACAGACCTTAATTATTAAGTTACTTGAAGAAATGTCGGGTAGAATTGCTATACATGTCTTATTTCATCTAAATGTTTCAAAGAAACAGCAATATGCATTCATTTTACTATTTTTGGGCCACTGAATGTACGCACCAAACATTCCAATCCACTGTAGCCTAGCTATTAAGAACTTAAGAACGGAATCGCTACTTTTCTTATTTTCATATACATTTTTATTTTTATAAGTCTTCCGTATTTTTTTACTATACATGTAATAAGTGTAAAATATACTTTGATTTATTAACGAATTAATAAAACAAACGCATCTGTTATACTAACACCTATAACTCAGAGGAGCCTGGGCAAATACACAGTCTCACCAGGCCATTCGCTGCTCGTGCATCATAAAAATGCGGTAGACAGAGACTCAGACAAAAATGAAGACTTAAAGTCTCACCAGATACTCATGCACGCCTGCCACCAGCTAGGCGTGCATAGTCTTGCATGAATGTTAAATATATTGACAAAGCATATGCGATAAATAAATATACCTCCATTCATAGATACACAATTTCATCATTTAACAAAGTCCACTAGTACGGATGCGCAGACTCTAGAGAGCGCACGGACTCGCGAGAGTCTTCGCTGCTCGCACAGTGGATTGGAATGTTTGGTGCGTACATCCAGTGTCTTTCTAGTAGAACAACCACACACACACACACACACACACACACACACACACACACATTATGGGTGTAGATGAAGACTCGGCCTCAAGCCCCGCTGGATAAGTTTGTGTGGGCGTTTTACAGGCTTTTACATATATGTGATAAGTAGACGTCTAGCTGGGCTTCTTATCAACTTCAAAGAAAGCGACTGGTCACGCGTGCCGAAGTTCTAAAGACACATGTGCAAGATTTTATTGTTTTTAAAGGGCCCCGGGCACTCATTGAAGAACCGGATGCAAATTGGGCCAGCACAAAATAAAATGCATCTTATCACAGAGTGTACAGTGAACAAATGTAACCATAAATGACCATAGTGACATGCAGTCTTGTCAGACTCTTTAATAAATAATTGCCGTTTTTTTTTCTTTAAAATTCTAAGCGATAGATAGAAGTTCTACAAAGTGAGATCAACAGTTTATATACCGGAAGTAGTCCAATTGCTGGACTGGCCAGCCGATGTCACTTGATATAGGTAAAATTCGATAATGGGAAACTCCTCTATTACCTTTCGCCGTTGGCCGATAGTGGTTAGCTTTAACGTTCTTTCTGGGACTTTATCAAAAACGAATTACTTCACAAAACATGCACATGAAACTTCTACGCTGTCTTTAATTTGAGCGGGCAGTATCAGGGAAGGTTCTGGCTAGTCTGTTCGAATGCTCAATTTAGCCTGCAACTGCGCTGGTCGCCAATGATAAAAAACATAAATACCTTCTGAGCTGAATTTAACCCTTAATGCGCCAATCGCAACAAAAGTCGTCTGCTTTCTCGTCTGCAGAAATGTTTAAGAAGCCTCTATGGAAAACAGTGTGGGCCCAGATAAGACTGCTCTAGGAGCACTCTGTTCTGGGTCCAAACTGTTTGCTTCAATACTAAATTCGTCAGTAATGCTAGGAAATTATTTTCAGCAGATGACTTCAGCAGACGACATTTTCAGATGCATTTTTTTTCTTGGCGCTTTAAGGGTAAAATATTACAGCATCACTCTACAATAAGTTACCACGTCCGGGAATCCCAACTATATATATATATAAGCACGGGTATTTAAGATCAGTCAGAATGACAAGCTTCTGTCTGAAAATGACGAGACTACCGTAAAATGACCACTCTGCATTCAAATGCATAAAATGCGTTACGATTGTGATATCCATCGCATCAGTAATATTGTGTGCATACAGTTTCAATACGCTTTTTCTCGGACCCGCGAAGCGTGGTCGGCAGAGTTCTATTTATAGTCTGACTTCTATGGACTAGTCTTGAGGGTGAGGGGGGGGGGGGGGGGTCATGAATCATGAGTTTAAACCCTTGTATAGTTTTGATGAAATTATTTTCTCTCTTCTACTGATTCTGACGAGAGAATTTAGTAAGTACTTGATACTGATACACCGTTTGTAAAGCAGCGGTATACATAGTATAGGATACATTGACCGCTACCGTGATATGACTAAAATTGATGAAAATTACATGGACATAAAGCCTTAAACAAACATGCACATTTCAGAGGGTTGGCGGGCGTATCGCCATGATAGACTGTTTATCGAGGTTTATAATACATTTTGGCACAAATTTGGATGCAACACACACTTGTTTAACATAAATTCGTTAACCAAACTTAGCGACGCCTTTGGCGTTACATTGCAATGTAAATGACTTTACTTTTTGCTCAAAATTAACAGATGGTCCTTGTCTTTAGAAACCCATAGTTTTCACAATTTAAGCACTAGGCAGATAAAATTTCGATTTTTCTCAATGAAATAAACCATATAAACATATTTTAAGTCAGTATGCATTTCTATGGCAGGGCCGATTTCACCCCTTTAAATTTCTTCCAAAAATAATTTCAAATTATTTCTATTTTGATTCCTGATCTGTGTGCGAAATTTATCTGAATTCATTGAAAAATGACTGTTTTACAATGATTTTCGTTTTTTTCCCCTTCTCTGTTTTACAATGATTTATATTTTTTCCCCCTTCTCTCTTCTAGGGTTCGGTGCACAATTAATCGGCCCCATTCAACTCCATGTAAAAAGGCAGAATTCGAGCATCTGCAAATTTTTCCACGACATTGCTTGGACTTTAAACAGTAAAACTAGTAAGGTAAACCAACAGGCTGTATTAAATCTTTAAATATTTCATCATTTTCTTAAAAATCTGGCCAGGACAATCACTTTTAGCAGTGTCACTCTCAAAAATGCATAGACAGAACCTCAAAAAAATTTTTTTTTCAAACAATTAATATTTAGAGTCGGTGGATAAAAAAAAAAAATTTAGAAGTTAAATTTTTTTTTTTTCTACTTTACGGAAAATTACAGTAGGAGGGTTCGTAAATCAACTAAAAAAAAATTCTGGTCTAATCTAGTTTTCTCGGCATTCTCCGTTCTTTGAGGGACAGTAACAAAAAATCAGGCTGAAATCCAACCGGCGTCATAAGTTACCTGGGGAGTGCGCCGGGGAGTCTGTGACAAAATAGTCCACACAAAGATGCATTTTTCTGCATCAGCCTGACAAACATAGACCAATGTTGAATCACATGTACATTCAAAGTCGAATAAAGCACCCATTTACACCATAAAGGGCCCAGAAACAGCAAGTGCAAAATTTCTTAAGGTACTATTTTCGTGGGCTACCAAACCAGAAGACTGTATTTGTGTACTAACACCATACCGTCACTGGACATTTCGGCCCATAACAATTTCGGCCCATGTAAAATCGGCCTATAACCAAATCGCCCTATATAAATTCGGCCCATAGCAACTTCGGCCCACTGATTAGTAAAGTATAATTAGTATGCTTGTCTATAATTGGTCCACTTACCTGTAATTATCCACACAAATATTTTAAAATGAAGCAGAGTGTTCGGTTTTGTTTGATTAGAGGAGTTTTTTAGGTAGGGGCCTAGACGAGATTGTGCATTGTACAGTCTCGCCAAAGCATACAAAACGCAATTAAGTGCGCAGTATATAGATGACTTCTTCTTCGAACTAGTTGTATTTGCAAATGGAAAAAAACAACTTTATGGCAAGTAAGAATTTGGTTGCGAGTTGCCAGTGAACAACAAAGTCACATGTATACAATATACCAGCCTACAGACTAGCACAGTCTGATCAGTACCATCGTTATTCGCTCTCTGGAAAGTAGAATAACATATTTTGATTGGAAATTATAAACCATCAACGGCAGGTTCTCATGTTGAGTTCTCAAAATGTTATAAACAGATCGAATCAAGCACTTTGTTCTAGCATTTTTATAATAACACTGTCTATTCTGTATTCATTAACCTTTCATATACTTAGGAATACCCCCACTCCCTTCGATATAATAAGCCTTGGATGGCTCATAGACTAGAAATTTGGAATTGAGATGGACTTTTAGTTCATGAAGATTTAGCTAAGCATTCACTGAATAGAACAAATCATAAATTTTGTTTTAGATTTCAACACACAAGCTCATCGTCATGTCATCACATAAACATTTACACTGTAGATACGAAAAATGTGACAGGTGCCAAACCTAATGACACACGCCGACTCAAAATTGAGTAATTTGATAATTGACCTCTTTGAAAACGGCAAAAAACATTGCTTTGGTCATCATGTGGTAACTAGTGATGACACTAATTTAATTAAACCTTTATGCGCTAATGGATATTCCTTTTGGATTAAATAAGCTTGGGATGATCCCGGAAGAGGGGGTTCTTCTTTCCTTTAATAGTTTGTAAAAATAATGTATTAAACTATTCTAAACTATTCTATTTGTCCACTTTATATACTTTCAATAATATATAATCCCTTTTGCGGCGTTGAAATCCAGGTTGACATAATTTATGGGCCAAAATTGCTGACATGGGCCGATTTTGTTATGGGCCTAAATGACCGGGAACCGTTCATACAGGTCACTGGACATTTCGGCCCATAACAATTTCGGCCCATGCAATTTTGGCCTATAACCGAATCAGCCTTTACAATTTCGGCCCACATTTTAGTAAGGTATTCTTATCCCGGTGAACAACCTAATTTTGACGGTAGCGGTCAACTTGGCCTGAAGTCAAGTCGGCCCCTGAGTTAACTCGGCCCTTGGTCAACTCGGCCTGAGTCAACTCAGCCCGTGTATTTTCAGAACATTCAGTTACGTATATGGTATGTTTTGTACATGTATAATCTTTCTGACTAAATCAAAGATAAATATTAAACACTTATGGACAGACATTGCAATTAAGCTCTTAATTGATCGAATTGGGGGTGAACTTGTGCTTTGATTTAAGTTAATTAATGGCTGTCTTGAACCTAATGAAAGTTTTCACACTTTTTCAAGCACTGACTTCCCATATCTTGCAAACAAGGCAATTGTCGTTTTCTGACCATTGAACTAGTAAAAACAGCAAATGGTCAAAGCAATTTGGCCTAACATGAAAGCATGGATTCATAATATTGGTAAATATATGTCCTATGATGAAAGGTACCTCTGATTTTTTTCTCTCTTGTTTAAAAAGAGTAAGTGACGCAAAAAATATATTTCTTGTCCACCTCTCTTAACGTTATCTCGGACCCAGTGGACCCAGTATACTGTACTGGGTCCGAGCGGTTATGAAGTCGGACCCGTTGACTGAAACAAGATTGACAGACCAACAATATAGATAGAACCAAACATTATTCCCTCAAACTATATAAATATATATAACACACCTCTTACTGGCATCCCTTGTGAAAATAGAGGCAGTATAGGACCAGACCAATATAACCGGGCCGAGTTGACCCAGGCCAACTTGACTCAATCCGACTTGACCCAAGGCCGAGTTGACCCGCATTCATTTCGACCGCCTAATAATTTGTTTCACAAAATTCTTAATAGTCTGAATTTTGCAGGTGTGATGGTACATGTATCATTGTTTACAGGAGGGATAGGAAAGTTAAGTAGCTGTTTACTTTCAACTTTGGTAGATGAGTGCGAACCTATTAGAGGACCCTGTTTTCTTTAGCTTTTTCTTATTACCAAATTACCTGTTTGTTTTCATGGTGACAGTTTCTAAATTCATATTTTATACATCTGCATGATGATCTGTGTTGCCTGCGACCATTATTGCCAATTAATATTGAAAAGCTTACAGAATAAATTTGCTTTGAGGTAAACTTTTGATATACCGTTATATATGACAATTTTCTTCATTTTCTTTACTTTTAAAAATTGTTCAGTCCTCAGAAAATGTTTTCTCACAAACTACAACAGAAACTGTTACTATTGATTCTGGTGTGAGGCATAATTTCTCTTGTGTTGAAATACATGTGCTTTGTCTCTGCTGATAGTACAGGGATATATATAAGAAGTGTATGTTTCACTATAATGGAGGTTGACAAAACACGGACCCTCACAGACTCAAGGCTGAGACTCACGGACTGGTTACGGACTACTATACAATCCAGAGACGAATGTACAAAGCACAGACTAACAGACCAATATTCACTGACTGATCTAACAAAAACACAGACCGTCACAGACTACTTCCGTGGACAGAACAATAACAAGATATGGCGAACGTTACGTTGTAACGTCACGTCGTTATAGATACTAACTATTCAAACATGAAAGTTCATAGAAATTAACTATGCAACTTGAAATACCAACTCCTGAGCCTGTTAAGGTCAGGCGCCAGGAGTCGCTCTCCATACAGTTGATAGACCATTTGTTTTTGTACCACAAATGTACAAAGAAAAAAGTCGGATTGATGGAAATTTTGACAATGGGTGGTGAATATTGGTTGAATTTCAGGTATTGCAGCATAAAGCTATGACTGCATACCCTCCTCGTGGAAATTCATATATGGAACACCCGTAAACTTCGTCAGTGGGATGAGAAGAGGGACAGACAGAAACAAATAAATACTAGACTTCAGCCGATGGTGCACCATCGCAAATACCCGCTTTTGAGCTGACCAAGGTCAAGTGGGTCAAGGTCACATAAAATGTTGCTCAGTACCCTCGACATCATGCACGAGCTAAGTTTGATGTTGCTACATCCCATGGTTAAAGATAAGATGCATTTACAAGAAAATACATTATTTGACCTTGACCTTGGCGTCAAGGTCATATGAAATGTTGCCCAGTGCCCTCTACATCATGTGATCTATGCACCTGCAGAGTTTGAAGTTACTACGTCAAAAGGTTTAAGATGCATTTACAAGAAAATACATTATTTGACCTTGACCTTGGCGTCAAGGTCATATGAAATGTTGCTCAGTACCCTCGACATCATGCACGAGCTAAGTTTGATGTTGCTACATCCCATGGTTAAAGATAAGATGCATTTACAAGAAAATTCAATATTTGGCACTTGACCTTGGGATGAAGGTCACACAAAATGTTGCCCAGTACGCCTTACATCATGTGACCTTTTCAGCTACAAAGTTTGAAGATGCTACGTCTAACTGTTTAAGAGGAGAAACATTTACAAGACAATACATTATTTGATCTTTGGGGCCAAGGTCACACAAAATGCTGCTCAGTACCCTCTACATCATGTGACCTATTCAGCTACAAAGTTTGAAGTTGCTACGTCAAAAGGTTTAGGAGGAGATGCATTTACAAGAAAATTCAATATTTGACCTTTGACCTTGACTTTGGGGTCAAGGTCACACAAAATGTTGCCTAGTACCCTCTACATCATGTGACCTATCCAGCTGCAAGAATTGAAGTTGCTACGTCAAAAGGTTTAGGAACAGTGATTTTGTTACCTGCGCATCCTGCATCTTTTGCGCATAAGTTTTTATTTCAGCGAGTCCCGGAATGCAATAGAATTGCAGAATTGTCATTTAAGATAGTGTTTAGGACTCATAAGTTTGCAGTTGGGACTCATTGATATTGGAAACAGCGAGTCCCAGGACCCATAAGCCCAAAATTGTAAATGAATCACTGAGGAGATGCATTTACAAGAAAATTCAATACTTGACCTTTGACCTTGACCTTGTGGTCAAGGTCACACGAAAGGTTGCCCAGTACCCTCTACACCATATGACTTATTCAGCTACAAACTTTTAAGTTGCTGTACTCTAACTGTTTAGGAGGAGATACATTTACAAGAAACGTGACGGACAGATGGACGGACGGACGACGGACCGACTTTGGTACGAAATTAATACATGTATACCCTTTTTTTCTAAAGAAAAAAGCGGGTATAAAAATAAATGACACAATAATAGATGCAAGCCAGGTTGTATTAAGTTTGTTTCTCCCTAACCAATGTCCTGTATTAAGACAGCAGTTTCGCCACGAGGAGGGTATGCAGTGCAGTGCTTCATGTCTCAAAACCTGAGTTTTAACCAGTATCTGAAAAATTTGTGCAAATAATCAACACTCATCCTAATGACGGTGGATTACATTGGATATGTTTTTTCAAACTTCAATTCTGACGATGGTATCATCAACGCATATGACAGTAGCGAGGGTCTGGATGGGGAATAATGATTAGTGAATAATGGCCCCTTTTTATAATGAATAGTGAATAATGAGCTAAAAAAATAATGAATAGTGAATAATGAGAGCCTAAAAAGTAACAAATAATCTTATTTTTTTAATGAATTAAAGAAAAAATTAATGAATAGTGAATAATTAGATTTCTTTGCCACCTTTTTTACTTTTAATGAATAAATGGTCTTATTTTAATGAATAACCCAAAATTTTAATGAGATGAAAAATGGGCTAAATTTTTAATGAATAGTGAATACCAGACCCCCCATTCAGACCTTCAGTAGCGGATAAATATATTTCAACTGCTATCGAAAGGTCAATTGCAAAGATCATGTGTACACTCCTAAACTCGATTTTTTATGTTTTTCACATTGATTTTCGGCGATAACTTCTTTATTATCAATTTTAGCCACCTGTGTTCGCGATGAAAGTTGTAGAGAAAAATTAGCGCCGATTTCTCCAAGAGGTCCGAAGTTTCTGGCACAAACAGAATTTTGTGTACATAGATGAAGATTTTGCAATAAATTGAATTCAGCCCAATTTTCTAAGTCTTTTATTGACAGGTAAATTTCGTGGAGGCGTGACAGAAAGGGTTCGTCTCAAAAGAATATTCACAAGCGGTGTATATACCGTTATTCAACAGTTGTTCATAGCATAATCCTTCCGTGTGTAGACTCAGAATGTACCGTGCATATTCAGAATCTACTATGAGTATGATAATTTGTAAGTACAGAAGCTGTGATATCGCATGACGTGCGATTTATCTCTCATACACGTGCTCCTAAACGGCCAGTTTCGAGATGACCCAACTAGCTTAACGCACGGGCGAATCAGGCGCGATTTCCAATATATTTGAACAAGCCATCCACCGCCTTTCTTATTGAATCCGGGCGGTGCAATGTAACTTTTTGACTGACATATTTGACTTAGTTTATTTGCGATTTGCTTAAAAAGCTCAAAGAGTGCATCTATGCGCAGAGTTAATTGCAATTTCTATGATGCTGGAACCGCTTGGAGAAGTTGGCGCTAATTTTTCTCTACAACTTTCATCGCGAACACAGTTTACTAAAATCAATAATAAAAAAGTTATCGCCGAAAATCAATGTGAAAAACATAAAAAATCGAGTTTACCTAATATCTTAGTGAGTCCATAACAGACTAATGGAAGAGACTTTGGGTCTCTGCCATTGCAAATATGGTTAGCATACTGCATGGTTGAGATCCTAGTAATGTAAGCTTTAATGTGTCTACAATGCAGAGACATCTTCAACAAGGACTCGAGCATAAGAAAATTACTGTTTTTCCCCGATAGAAAACTTTTGTAAAAAGAACTGTTAAAAGTTACAGGCATTCCAATAATTAATATATGTCGGATGCCAGAGCATGTTATAACAAAATTTATTGATTTCCCTACCTACCCTAAATTTTGGTGGTATAAAACAGGAACCACACATACATTTCATTTTGGCCTTAATAAACAATCAAAAAATCTAAAAAAAAAAATTTATTCATTACCAATTTTCTATTGGTCTGTGACTGGTCCCTGTATTGTCAATGGGCTACAACAATTGGTATAATTAGGTTGGCTTACCTGAAATTTTACACTCATACAAACTTTATTAATTAAGGAGAATGGTCCGTTTAAATTGATTAGAAGAATTTTGTAAGTATAAGAGAAGAGCTCATCCCATAGGCGAATAGCCAAGGCTCAGATGAGCCTGCACATTTGCGCACTCTCGCCAGAGCCTTTGCTGCTCGCATACGAATCCTTAATACAACTATTCAGTTTAACTAGTTGTGTTTGCAAATGGAAAAATATATATCATATTATGCAATTTATGATTATTTTTTGTATTAAATAATGATTCCAGACTCTACGAGGGTTAGTCAAAAATAACTGAGTCCTACCTTATAACGTTTACTTCAAGTAAAATGGATACATATTTAAATGATATTCCATCGCAGTTATATTGCATCTATTCAATAACCTAATTTATATCTGTTGGTAGGCTTTATATACTGCTTGCTAGGCAACCGAGCATGACCTGTCGAACGGGTGCGTTCACGCTGTTATACATCAATATCTAAGCGTTGACATGGAAACGATAATGTCAATGTTATGCTGCATTCACTGCCGTTTGATACATATTACATGTACCTACTCAGTGACACAAAAAACGAAAACAACTGACCCCAAATTATAGATGCTGTGGTAGTTTGAATTCAGCAAATTTTTACGCGCCTCAAATCCTATAATTTACCCCACCCACATTCATATTAACACAATTTTAATGAGTCATTGTCAAAATTCGTCAAAATTCTTGTCCGTTTCATATCTTATGAAAACCGCTGATGTGATCATGAATTTTTTTTTCTTCGCACAATACTACTGATCATACTTAATAAGGCTAGCTGATAAAACGGAAAAATATTAGTGTGTAAATATATTTTTTATTGGATTAAAACCCATTTTTATAGCATTTTTGCCTGTCCCACGGAAAAAATTGAACTTTCAACAAGAATTATTAAAAAAACTGTTATTTTCTCAGGAATTTTAACTGGCTGTATTGCTAAAAGCATTATCAAAATAAATATAGGAGGTTTCAATATGTGTTTTTTCATTACATTTTGTGCATTTTTTTGCCAAAAAACCTCTGTACCAAGCATTTATGTCAAGACCGTAACACTTGATAAATTGCAAAAATAATATGCGATCCCTTATGGTGCTGAATCTGGTAATTTGACACTTTCTGTTTACTAAGAAAACATGTGTTTTGTAAAGCATCTACAGAACTGGCAAAAGAAAATACTGTTTTGGTGAGTGAAATTTTTATAGTATATTTTCTTTGTGTCAAATGACCGTGACATAAAAATGGACAATGGAATTTGATAAAAATTTCTGGTTTTAACATCTTGACCAAATAAAATTTCTCGACAAAAGATCACTCTTGTTGCGATGTTTTAGGGAGTAATCATTATTTTAGGTAAAAAATTATGTAGAATCGATATATCAATACCGTAACAGTCAATACCATAACGATGAAAATGTTGCGGTATTGACACATCTTGTTACGGTTTTGACATATTCTGTCAAAAAAGTAAAGTAATGCTTTATCAAATTTAAACAGAAGCATAAAACACAAATTGAATGATGAATTTGAGTATAAACAGTTGTTACGGTATTGACATATTGTTTTGTTTTCAGGCAGGGTTTGTCAATACCGTAACGGTTTTGTCAAACCCATAACAATATTTGAAATAAATGCAATCTACCATATATTCCAAAATTCTTTCTGTGCACATGTGTCAAGAGTATTACTATTAACATTGCAATCTGGTCAACAGTGCTCTACACCAAATCTTATACAGAAGAATTATGCTAGCATATATTCTTTAAAGGTCAATACCGTAACATTTTTGTCAAGTACCGTAACAGTGATATTTTTATTTATATCAGAAAGAGACAACATGTAGACTTTAAGTACCTGATCAATTCCTTTGGTTGATTACGATCATACCAAAGCATTGTAATTTTCTAGAAATGTGGTTTTTAAACAAAATACTGAGAAAATAGTATGCAATATCACTTAAAAGATAAAAAAAATGCATTTTACTTTTGCTCATTGTCATAAATAATCATTTTGTTCAAATTTTACCTTTGACACAATTAAACACATGATTTATTGAACTTATCCAATATAACGAAATAAATATCCATGACGAGATTTGAAGAAAAAACAGGAATTAAAATTTGTTACGGTATTGACATTTTATCTGGTCATGTGATCTTTGAAACTTAATTATATGGATCTGATTGGCTGTTAAGGTTTTTTTTCGCTTTTCATAGTATTTTCAGAAACAACTTGTTACTTTCATGAAAAAAAAGAGTATCATTTTATTTAATTCCTATTTTTCCTTTTACTTCCTTCAAAATTTGACGAACTTTGACATTGACTCTAATAGAAAACATCCCAATAGTATCCTTATAATGCTTATGCAATACTGCATACACAAACAAACCCACAAAAATATTCCTTGTTTGGAATAAATGATTCTGTTTCCATGGCAACACAATCCATGTGTTTTTGAAAATTAGTGAAATTTTGACTTATTTTGTTGTTAGGCAACGCATGCAATCAGTGTTCACCTAAACATTTACGAACCAAGTATAATGAAAAGACAATATGACATATTTTATTCAAATAAATGTCAAATGTGTCTTTCCCAAAAACTATCAAGCCCACAAGCTTTTTTAAGACATACTGTATATTCCTGGTGACGGAGATCAAGAACACATCGCTCTGACTGACGATATTTAGTTGCCTAGCAACCATAACAGAAGCATCACTTGGGTAATTATTTTGGGTCAAAATGTCTATGAAATGTTATACTTATAAAAGATAAACACATTTCTTGTCTACAATGTGAGGCTAAGATATAATGAGGTAGCGCTCAGTTATTTTTGACTAACCCTCGTATATTATGAAAATTGGCTATTCTCTTCCTATACAGGGTGAATGCACCTGTTTATGATACTGCGTGAATACACTGGATGTTCTGAGTATTTAATTGCCTGCACATATAAATTGTAAGATTTGTTGTGAGAAAAAATTGGATTTTGTTGCCAGTGAACCATTACAGACCAGCCTGTGCATTAGCACCATCTGATCAGCGTCGTTGATATTCCATATCTGAAAAGTATAATAAACGATTTTGATTAGAACCCCTCCCCCACCCCCAAGATGGGTTCTCAAGCTCTCTTTTTTTGCATTTTAGCACCGGGTTGACATAATATAATTTATGGGCCAAAAATGCTATGGGCCGAAATTGACATGGGTTGATTTTGTTATGGGTCAAAAAATGGCCCGAAATGACCTAGAACCTTCATACAATAACAACAATAACAACAACAACAACTACCACGAGTCAATTTACAAGTGTAGAAAATACCAGTGATAAGAACACTGTACCTGTGGGACTATATGGCCTGATGGCTTAAATACAGAATTTTCATACCTTCTGGTTTCATACTGCTTTGTCGAAGTGGTGTAAGCCAGTTTGGGCTTGTCTACTTCTTTAAAATCTACTCTAAAGTTTTATGCTTCTGGACAGCATAAAATTCTGCGTTATCTGTTGCCATACTGCTGTACAGACAGCAGCGAGCTATAGCCACTGCTTCTTTCCATCTTGTATCCGCATGTGGAATCAACTGTCAGGAGACCTCGTTGCAGCCCCCTCCTTGGCAGCCTTTGAGGAGGGTCTACAGAGGTAGACTTTCAATTAAATGAGCATACTGCTCTTACTGTATTTATACGCTTTTAGGTCTGTACATACCGTGCCTCACGAGGAACTTTAAAAGTTTGCACAGTGCAATAATGCTCCAGAGTGGGCCCTGCACTTGATTGGAAGAAGAAGATAAATATACTTGCAAATTGCAATTTGAATATAATATTATTACTAAACATGAAATTGATGCACTTTCAATGAAAATTTACACGTAGGTCCAACATTTCAAATATCAACGCATCTATGTTCAGAACATATGTTGTCAGGATGAATGGTTATACCTTGTCTTTGAGAAATCTTACAAATATATCTTCCTAGTGAATTTCTATTGTTCTATCAAACCATTTCACCGAGCCGTGTAGCGCAGTCGGTAACGTGTCTGGTTACAGATGCAAAGCTGACTGCATATCCAGGGGTCGCGAGTTCGATCCCGGCCCGGTACCATACTTTCGTGGAGATTGATCATGAAATAATTTCTACGGTCATTCTCCTCCCTTCAGCTGAATCACTCATGAAGGGTTGTTGTCAGTTACAAGCGAAAGTATGTGCACGATTACTGGTTAACTGCTTGTTCAAGCTTGCCCAGGAAAAAAGTGTGGTTAGGTGAACTGACCGTCCCGCAATGACCATAGCTGTTGACTTGGGACCTAAAGCAACAAACCAAACAAACAAAACAAACCATTTCATGTACTTTTCATCAGCACATGTTTCCAAGATTTTTCACTGAACATTTTCTTGTAACTTGGGACAAATGTATTTTGAACAATCTGATAATAGTCTGGAATCCAAATTTCAGGAAGTGTCAAAATTTTGGTTTACCCTACATGATCTTGGCCAGAAGTTTTGATGCTTGTTTTGGGTAGGTATGTGTTAGTAGTCCACAGTCTAGGTGGGTGTATAAAAAATTAGGCCGGGGAAAGTCTTCAAAATGGCCGCCATTCAAGATGGCCACCAAAATTTTGAACTAGAACTGAATGATAAACATATCGATATTTTCATACATTCAGTTTATAAATGCATAAAAAATGAAAGCTTTTTAAACGATATTCTGATGTTCTTAGGTATTACATATGTTACTTTATTAACATTACTCCCTTAAAATCATAATATTGACAGTTGTTGTTTGCTGTCAATGTTCCCTTTCATAGTTTTTGAAGTTTTAATCAATTTGATTTCATAATAGGCTTAAAGCGGTTTCAACTAAAACCAGTTTGAGCATTCTATCTGCAATAGTTTGTTGGTAACAGCTCTTTGAATACATAAGCCCCAGTTTACACAAGGCCACTTTTAAATTATTTTTTTCACATTCATCAATATCACAAACATGCAAACAAACATACTTGTATGATTTCAGTCAGTTTGTTAAACATTTGATTTTACCGATAAAACTACCAATAAGGTTGAAATAATTTAGGGAAATTTTAGGGAAATTTGTCACGTTACTGTGACATTTCTTGTTCAGATAAGAATCTCTTCTGGTCATAATTGTTATTTATTGTGGAATAAATATAGTTTATATGATATTTGTAACTATTCTGCAGCCCTGTACTAGGGTGTGCATTTGACATTAGGTCTCTATGACAAATTGTTATTTATAGAATTTATGCATACATCAGCTGTCCCAGACAAAATCTGGGCTCAGTTATCATTCTGCTACCTAGCTGTTTGCAGGACTGCATTTGGATACAAACTGCTTGTGGATATTTTATACAATTACTAGTTTTGTTTTAAGACCTGGACAACTAACTTAAAAGGATAATTTATCTCACAAATTGAATTCAGTTCACAAACTGCTTTTAGTTCAATTATACCCTTGGGGTTATGTGAACATGGATTATATATACATTCTTATGTCTTAGAACCGTCCACTCTGAATGCATTGAGTGGGGCTCTGAGGCACTAATTATTTAGGGGGCAAAGGAACCATGTATGGGATGATCTCAGCTTATAGATTAAGCGTCAAGAGCATTTTATCAGTAAGCCTTGACGTTGCCATTCTACTTTCATGATCGGTAATTTATTCTCTTAAGCCTTAAACTTATACGTAGGTCTGATCAACCTGCAAATCAGGGGTCTGATAGCTTGCTGCTCCCTTCACTTTTCTTCTTGTCAGGCTGGCAATAGGTTTTTTGAACTTGGCCCTTGCAGATTTCACGGTCTGGCAGACTTGGTTGCTTTCACCTCCTTTGGGCCGACGGGCTGTCTGTCTCATCAACCTGTATCAGTTGAGGTCTCTACAGACTCTTATGGCTGGACCCCAGTCTACCACCCTGCCTGGTAGGCATATTTTCTGACATAGTGATGCACTAAATGCTAGGACAGACCCAGTCTGGTCGCCTGTATCAGTCAGCAGTCTCCTCAGACTCACACGGCTTGCAGGTCCTCTTGCGGGTTCAAGGTCGGCTGCCTGGAGTCCTGTTTAGTGGTAGGCGCTATATTGGGCTCTGCAACTGCACAGCACGTGGCTTAAGGGCTCTTTCTAATTAGACTAGCTTAGCAACACTGGCCCTTGTGATAGGTTGCTCTGATCTGATTCTTCCTGATTGTGATACCAGGTTAGGAAGTTTGATGCCAGTCAGTTTTAAGGCTACTAAATATGATCAAACTCAGACTTATTTCTGTAGCTGAGATTTTTCCATGCGGGTTCGAGGGGTTTCTTTACAGGCTGCAGTTTAAGACAGCAAGATGCACTCAAGATCTTTAACGCCTCCATGGATTGTTCTTGATGAACTGTATTATCTTCAAAGTCACTAAGACATTTCATACAGCCTTGATGAACAATTTGATATTGCTGTGAAAGATGTGAACTACAACATTCTATACAGCTTGAACAGCTTGTCTGAGAAGCCTCACATCTTGAGTTCTGATTTACAGCTTTATGAACAGTTATTCACTTAGCTCTGGGTAACCAAAACACTCTTGGTTTAACAATTGGAGTCTAAGTACTTATAGATATTATACACAGCATTGATGAATATTCAGTTTATTGTCTGGTTCTTTGAGTACTGCCACAGATCTACATATATACATGTAGCCTGGATAAACAATTATTATCTTAAATCTCCGATGAATACAGACTTGATGAACAACTATTATCTTAGAAGTCTCTGATGGATATATTGTACTATGACATTCTATACACCCTTGATGAATTTCATTTTCTTAAGGCTAAGGATTGTTTACTGTGTATTAACATAGTACCTTGTATTAACATAGTTTTACCAGACATGTAGACAGTCTTTAATAACATATTTGAAGGAATTGACTGTGCTTATCCACTGTGAGTTATGATGAGTAACAATGTGGAATTTACTCTTACCTGAAGCTGTTCGTAACTGCTTTCTAGGATAAACATGTTGTGCAGACTTATTCACCATTAATGGATCTATTAATACACCTGAGCATCAATGAGTGCATGCTCGTTCTTGGAAGCCTAAAGATCAGACAAACATATTTTCACCATATAGCAATGTGTCGACTACACTTAACTTGCCATGTGGCTGTCCACAGTGTTTTGGCACTGGGGGTGTCCAGTTCAGGCTTTTGATAATCACTCAAAGGAGACAGCACTTACATGTATTTATCCTTGCTCAGATCTCATGATGCTACAAATGTAATCTTGATCAGCCTGTTTACAAATTAACAGTTTGATCTTGCTTGCTGCTGATGCTATTGTTGGAGTATTCACTTATGGTTGGACACTTTAATTCATAGTTTAGCGATATCAGGCATGAGTTTCCTTTGCAGCTTATTTGGCCTCTTTACTTTGGAGATTTATGTGTGTGTGTGTTTTTTTTTAAACTGTGTAGACCCTCTGAGATGCCACAGTCTATGGCTTCTTGTTGGACTCTGCACTGTTTCATGCATGTATGGTGGATTTATATCAGCCTGGATGGAAATTTCTGTGCCGTCGATCATTTAATTGAGAGGCTTTTGATATGTAAAGGTTATTCATGTAATCTTGCTACAGCTCATATTTAGTTTTGGTAATACATTTGTTTTGGTGCTCATTGGAGGCGTCTCCAGATGCTTCCAGTGAGCCCCTCGATGGGTGTTTATACCTGTGTGATAGGTACAGATGGACATACATGTATTTATCTGTGCCTACTGCATGGCCTTTAAGCTTTTCATGCTGTCTGCTGGGTCAACCTGCATCAGGTAGGGATCTCTTCAGACTCTTGGCGGGACCATGTCCACCACCTACTCCTGTGGCTGGAGTCCATGTCTACCACTCTGACTTGCAGACACAATTTCTGACATTAGTGCTCTACTAAATACTAGGGCAAACCCTTGGTGACATTACTGTATTAGTCAGCAGTCTCTTCCAACAGGTTCAGCTAGTGCAGAATCAAGGTCATTTAGTTGCAAGTTCTACAGTGTCAGTATGTGTTATGTTCTGCACAGCTCCGTTATCAGACTACCCGAGCTAACACTAAAGAAATGTATGGAGATATTTTCATGATGAGTGCATGTACACTCTTGTAGTTGCATATTAACGGCTTAAGAGTATTTTGAGATCTGACAAACTTTCTTAATAGACCTAGCCTTCCTTAACTCAGGGTTGACTTGCAACCCATGGTATGTGCCTTGCAACCCATGGTATGTGCTCAATCTGCTTGCATTACTCTTTTATTGTTATTATTATCATTATGTTGTTGTTGCAAGATTGTTCAAAGGCTGCCTTGCTGATATTCTGCATAACATCATGGCATTCATATGTCTAATTAAAAAATAACTGAGAAATCAAGACAGGGCTGCCACCACTATTGACTCTTTGGTTGTCCACAGCGTGGACACGACTTACCTGGACCTTAGTTTTGTCAAAAATAAGACTTCTCAGTGGTTACCTTCAATTTGTTTAGGACTCTGTGGTTGAGAATCCAATGATGCTAGAACAGCGATCATTCATGCTTTATATAGCCACTGAATGTGGCTCCAAAAAGCGGCTCTAACATGTTCTTACACTGTGTTGTGTATGAGCTTCAAGAGGATAGCACATTGACGTCTGATCTGTGGCCTCTGACGTTGATGTGATTCCATCTTGTTTTTATCTTCAATGTAGAATGAGGTCCATCATTCTTACGATGTTAGCATGGTATTAATACCACATGTATAATGCTATCCTATGGACACAGTTTCCAGAGTTTTTCCAAAAAGGGTTTTTATCTCTGGTTTTTTCCCGTAGTGACGTCGTAGTGTGAATTTGTTCTTAAAGAACATTGAGTTTTCTAATGCTAGGTCAAATATGAACTAAATATCTTTAGTCATTTTAAACTTATCTGAACATGTGTAGCAAAGACAATGTTGCTAAACAGTTATCCGGTCAGCTCGAATGGCTCTTCTGACTGAGTTACAGTCTGTCCTGTCATAGGAAGCACCTGTTTTCAGTAAAAATCTGTATTTCAAATACCTTAGAAGCTGCACTGTGCACCTTAGAAGCTGCAGTAGCAATTCATTTATGCAACTGTGTTGGATAAGCACCTGCCTAAGCCAATCTTTGGTGCTTTTTGTAACAGGTTTGGCTGTGCTCCATATTAGCTTTTAATTTGTTTGTGAATTTGATTATTCTGGAGTTTTGTTGTTTTCATTTTCAGTTTTGTTTTTGTTACATGCTTGCTTGCTGTGTGGTAACATTTAAGTGAATGACAGGAATAGCAGTTTTAAAAGGTCATCTGCTGCAGTTTCTTAAAATTTAAAAACTCTAACAAGGAAATCATTAGTGTCAAACAGTTGGATCCAGACCAGCCAGATGCTCTGTGTGGCCTGTTCTGAATCTTAGAATCTTAAAACTGTTTGCAAGTTTATCAGCAAGCTAGCAGGCAAAGGATTAATCAACCTTTATGTTGACAACCTGTCAGTGATATGTAATGTGGAATTTTAATTCCCAGACTTGAATTACACAGTCACACTCCATTGACATTTTGCCTGCACTTATAGGAATGTATATAGTTACTTATAAAATGTTCTGTCATGTACTACCAGCAAATGCTGCATCTTAATTACCAAGTGTTGAACAGAGTGTCCTTTCATTCTAACTTATTAACTTGTGGGGAAACCAACCCAATGTGAACATCTTTCTATCCACATTGTCTTCATTTTGGGGGAATTAATTTCTATCTGAAATCAACTCATTTCCTCCACATTGCAGGATCCAATCATGCACTGACTTGCCTGCTTGTACTTACACCCTTTAAGCCTTCAAGCTGTCTGTCTGATTAACCTGTTTCAGTTAGGGGTCCGCAGACACCAATTGGCTGGATCAAGTCCACCACAGACTCTGTGGCCGCGACCGTGTCCACCACCCTGACTTGCAGGCTCATACTCTGACATAGTGCTCCACTAAATGCTAGGGCAGACCCAGCCTGGCGACCTTGGTGACTCTAACTGTATCAGTCAGCTATCTCTTCAGATATTCGTGGCTATGCAGGTCCACCATGTGCAGGGTCAAAGTCAGCTGGAATCCTATGTAGTGGCTTGTGCTATGCCAGACTGCATGTACTTTGCCATGCTGCACCTTATTATCCTCTGAACAGCACGTACTGGGCTTAAAGGTCTGCAATCATACTAGCTGAGCCAACGCTGGCTGTCATTCATATCTGGGTTGGTTCTTCATGGCCAAAGTTATGTTGTAAATAGAATGATGTTAGTTTAATAAATGTAGAATCTGACCAGCGTTTTTACTTGAGTTAAATCATATAAATGTTGACTTATTTTAGTTTTTTTAAGTACCACTCTGACAAACAAGGCAAATAAACCAATCAGATCTGATCAGTTTTCCATTGCAGCCTAATGGAGTGCTTTAAATAGCACAGACCTTGTCCCTACCACTGGTTCAGCAACTAATCTTCTTGACCTCTACTTGAAATATGTGTCAGTATTATTTCTGACTAGGTATAAATACAATTTTATTGACATTAGATCTCAGATTTTGACCTCAGATGCCCTAAAACACCACAAAAAAGCTATAAACTTGACCAACTTTATGGTCCATTATAATGCCTTTCCTATTTTTTCCTGCTATTATGCCATTTTTTTTCTCTAAAAGTTCATGGGTTCAATTCCATAATTAATATATAATAGTAGACATAGTATGAAGGGCTCGTTCTTATTACTTTAGGCTCAGTGCCTTAAAGTACAAAATCACTAAACCAAGTCATTTTCATTATGATACAACCATCTGCTTCAGTTATATAATCACCTGTTACAGTGATTCATTACTTAAAGTGAAAATTCACACTTTTTTCTAAATGCATTTATTATGGAGCTTACAGTATGGCAGGAATAGTCCCTCATAAAATGTCTGTGAATGCTCTTTATTTAATTAGCCTGTAATTAATCTTTTTGCTTGTCCATGGATTCTGGCCATTTTCATCTCATTGAGTTCTACACAAGAACAATATATACCACCTGCTTACACACTACCCAAGCAGATCATGGCAAAAATAACAATGCTTCAGAGTAATATTTTTAACAGTGTGTGCATTGATGAGAATACTTTGATACCTGGCTGACATTTAATAATTGCATTTAAAAAAATTAATTAACCAATTACTACTATAGCGGAGGATGTATTTTGTAACAATTTTCTTCATTTTTTGTACAAAAAGACGGAATAAAATCAAATGAAACTTATTGAAAAACAAAATACTTTTCTTTTGATAGTTGTAACATTCTAATTTGCATTGATCTGGCTGTTGATTGTAATTAAAATAGAATATCTATTATTCAATATTGAAATGAAGTAACCACTGAAAGGTGCTGCTTCAATCATATAGCTGACCTGCATATAGAGGTAAACTCTGGTTAATGCGTATCTGTTTAATACCAAACAAACCCTATAAATACTCCTGTAATTAACTTAGTAGATGAATAAATGATCTGTGGAAATTAAATCAGTACATAATGAATTATATATTTTTTTTATTAAAGTACATGTAAAATGATAAAAATTATGAACATACATTTAATGTTACTTGAATTAGTGAGCAGCAAACTTTCTATCCAAATCATTTGGATTTCAGTTTAGGCACATCTTACAAAATGTATCTTCTTGCTAAAAATTTGACAAATTCCAAATGCCAGATAAATATAATCTGGCAGAAATCTACTGAAAGGACTTTCTATGAGCTATTGTGATGAAAGACAGTCTATCGTCGACATCAGTTTGTCGATACGATGTCTGTTAATAATTTCTCTAAACAACATCTCCTAAACTACTGGCTGGATTTTGACCAAACTTGGCAGTAATGATCCTCGTATGACCCTCTTTAATAATTGTTCAAATGGTTCTGGTCAGTTGTATATCTAGGTCACACAAGTGAAAAATAGATTTTCGAGGTGAAAACTTTAAAAATCTTCTTTCCTGAAACCACAAGGCCTAGAGCCTTGATATTTGGTATGTAGCATCATCTAGTGGACCTCTACCAAGTTTGTTCAAATTACGCCCCTGGTTTCAAAAATAGCCCAGGGGGTCACATATTTAACATAAGCTTATAAAGTCAGCCCTCTTTACAACGACATTGTTTGTCGCCAAATAATTTGACGTTAAACTGAATTTCTGTTGTAATGAATTCAAATTTAAGCTAAACTGCAAATACTATTGACATTGTAAAGAATTTTGCTGTTATGAAGAATGTGGCTATAAAGAGTTTTCGCTATATAGGGAAAACATGAAAAAATCTTCTTGTCTGAAACCACAATGCCTAAAGCCTTGATATTTGGTATGTAGCATCACCTAGTGGACCTCTACCAAGTTTGTTCAAATTATGCCCCTGAGAAGGTTCTTTTGAGCATCCAAAAATGTTTTAAAACTGATAGCCTAAGAAAAAATTTACAATTTTACGTTCAAAAATTTTGTTTATCTAAACTTGTGTAAGGCCCCATCTGATGCCTGCATATTTATTCCAGGAAGAGGCACTCTGTTCATTTTTGATATTACACCTAATGGTATTGTTCCTGTAAACCAATATGACTGGAATGATGGCTTTTTTGATGTGACATGGGCAGAAAATAATGAGAATCTTGTCATAGCTGGTGCTGGAGATGGCTCTGTACTACTCTTTGACGTCAAGAATCCAAAGGTACAGTGGACTCTTCATAGACTTGAACCCGGATAGCTCAAAATACTTGGTTAAGTCAAAGTAAATTTGACCTACTTGTACATTAGATCCAGTATGTTTCTGTTCTGTCAAAAGATGTGTTGTGTGCTCTTAACTCTTTGCGTGCTGAGATGTTTTTGTTGTTGTCTTCTTTCTTTGTTTTAAAATAACTTCAGCGAAAAATTATGCATGTACGTGTATAAGGAACACTATCAGAGTGTCAAACAGTTTAGATCAAGATGTTCTGTTGGTCCTGATCTGGGTCCAAACTGTTTGAAAAAGTGATCAGCAGACAACAAAAGTTGCCGCTAGCAAGGAGAGAGTTAAAAAATATAATCAGCTAGAGGGTTGTTTGACCCTTGTCCTGCTGAATATAAAAGAAATTCAAATTTTTGGAAGGAATATGACATTTATTAGCTCACCTGAGTCGAAGGCTCAGAGGTGAGCTATTAGTATACCAGTGACTCTGGCGTCCGTCCGTCTGTCAACATTTTCAAACAAATTGAACTCAAATTTCATATGGAGACTCCTTAGGATGGGGGAAGGAAAATTTGTTCAAATTGTCCTGGTCACTGACCAAGATGGCCGCCATGCCCATATATTGTAAAAACCATTTAAAAATCTTCTTCTCCAGAAACAGAAGGCTGATGACCTTGGGACTTAGTATGTAGCATCAGGGATGTGGGGCCTACCAAGTTTGTTCAAATGATGATCCTAGGTTGACCTTGACCTACTTAACTTCAAGGTCAAATTTGCTTCCTAATGCATTTAAATGGGAAAATTTCTGAAAAGTTGATTTTTTTGAAAACTGTGAAAGCCTTCGTCATTACTCTCACTTGATATGTTTAACCTAATGAGACCATGGCTATAAATAAGTTGCAAAGGTCAAGGTTGACTTTTGACGTTTCAGCTAAGGTCACTCATATTGGAGTCTAATCAATATATTAAAGCATAGTTTTCTCACAAATCATTGGCCCAATTGAACTCAAAATTTTGTGAAGACTCCTTATGATAAGTTAGCTAAAATATATGCAAAATATTTTGGTCACATGACCAAGATGGCCACCATGCCGATATATGGTAAAAACCCTTTAAAAATCTTCTTCTCCAGAACCAGAAGGCGGATGACCTTGAGACTTGGTATGTAGCATTGGGGATGTGGGGCCTACAAAGTTTGTTCAAATGATGATCCTTAGTTGACCTTGACCTACTTAACATTAAGGTCAAATTTTCTTCCTAATGCATTTAAATAGGAAATTTTTTGAAAAGTGGATTGTTTTAATACTGCTGAAGCCAAAGTCATTATTCTCACTTGATATGTTAAACCTAATGAGACAATGGCTATAGATAAGTTTCAAAGGTCAAGGCCACCACACCCATAAATGGTAAAAACCCTTTAAATATCTTATTCTCTGGAACAAAAGGCCAATGGCCTTGGGACTTGGTATGTAGCATTGGGGATGTGGTCTCTACCAGGTTTGCACAAATGATGAATCTAGCTTGACCTTGACCAACTTTATGACAAGGTCAAATTTGATTCCTAATGCATTTATATGGGAAAAATCTTGAAATGTTCATTTTCTATATCTGTTTAAGCCGAAATCATGATACTTTCGAGGAATGTATAACCTTATGAGACAATGGTTTTATATAAGCACCAAATGTTAAGCTGACCTGTGACCTTATCTATTGCCACTCATTTAGACTTCCACATACCTATCTAAACATTGGTTTCTCAGAAATCACTGGGCTGTTTGATGGAGTATTCAATAGATTGTTTTAGGTCATTCGACCAAAATGGCTGCAACCCCCATATATGGTAAAACAAAATATGTTTTATTAATATACCTTGTAGTTGACCTTGACCTATTTTAACATGATTTAAGAGATCAGGTGAGCACCTCAGGACCTTCAGTTTCTCTAGTTTCATAGAGTGAAGCCAAAAAATGCATATTTCATGAGTGGTGAAGCCACAAATGATATATATAACTTTTCTCGCTTCACGAGATGAATTAAAATGGCATATTCATGACAAAAATTTGAATTCTCTTTTTATTATAATCAATTTTAAGTGTAACAGACTTATTGCACTGAATGACGTCATAAAATGTTAGCACATTAAGTCATATTACGGTAAATCTTGTATTAATTCGTACACTCGAATAGTTCGTACACCATAGATTATTCCATGGTGGTCGGACCAAAATGTCATGTAATAGTTCGTACAGAGGTCAATTTTTCGGTTTGTAATTTTTAATAGTTCGTACACAAGGTTTTTCCTTCATTTCGGTACCTACATAGCTTTTAATCAGTATGTCTGTCTACGATACTTTCCTTTTCCTTCTGTCAAGCACGCCAGTTTACAAACATATTAGTGGAACAAGAGTGTTTCCTCTGTCTGTGCGACCATCAGTGTCGCTAACGTGCATCCAGCATTGGTGCATAACCAAACTTTATTCCCTGATAAACGCTAGGTTCAATGAACATCGGACTGATGCAAATTTGCAAGCCTTTGTCGCTATCAGTGGAGATATTTTGTCCAGTCACGACAAAAATCAAAAACTTGTACACAACCACGCGTGCGTGCACTGATTGTGAACGTGTCTGTGATCATTTAGCCATTCGGATCAATATTCTCGAAACGTTAATCCTTATACCAAAACCACCAAAACCCACCACTTTCCTAATGAAGAGAACACACATGCGTTCCTAATGAAGAGAACGCACACGCAGGTGTGTCTTCTACGCAATGCCTATGCATCTTTTCTCTTTTTTTTAAATCACTGTATCCGAGCATGATGAAACCATGTGGGCTGGTGCTTACCACAAATGTGATCAGCGAAGGCTCAGGGGAGCCTAGGCTTTTGTGCAATCTCGTCTGTGTCTCGCTGCCCACTAGCTCAAAGTTTTGAAGTTGATAAAGACTAAGGCCATAGATCTTCGTGCTGTGCTTTTAAGTATGCGAACATCAATTTTATACGAGTTTTACGGTTTTCTAAGTTCACCAAAACACACACCGACTAAAAGATTAAACACAATGGATCATCACACGTACACACAGAGCACAAACCAAGATGTAAATTGATTTTAGCAGGTCTCTGCATCATGCTTTACGTTTTTTAGGTCAAGGTACAAAATTGGGATATTTTTTTGGGTAGCTAAAATTTCAAATATTTTTTTGGGGTGCTTGAGATTCCTGATATATTTTTTTTTTTTGTAAACGGTAGATACTGGGTCTGAGCCTACGTATGAGGAAAAAAGAGTTACCCCCCCCTCCCCCCCTTGGGGCTGTTGGCGGAGGCTAGACGCTCAATCCTAGCCCGACCAAGCCTGAGCCTACTACACATTGAAGAGTTTTAAGGGGAGATAATTATACCCCCCCTAAACTTTGTTTGTGGTTGGGTATACTGTTTTCACGTTGTCTTATACCCCCCGCAAACTTTGTTTGTGGTGGGGTATACTGTTTTCACCTCCGTGCGTGCGTCCGTGTGTGCGTGCGTCCGTCCGTAACATTTTGTTTTTTTAATAACTTGAAGAGTCATTGCTGGATTTTCATCAAACCTTTCAAACATGTTCATATATGCAAGACAAATACTTAAGACAAAAAAGTAAGGGCTAGGGGCCAATTCTATTAGAGTTAATTCCCTTTGTAGTTCTAAATGGCTTTTAATATAGGGTTTTATTCTTATGCTATTATAGGCCATACACAGGCTGATCAACTCTTACCACAGCCTTTGATGGAACAATTTGATACTTTGCCTATACAATGTAGAAAGCATTGAACATATTCATGAAGGAGTTTGGTTCAGAAAAAATAATTTTTGACAAAATGACAGCTGTGAGAACTGTATATGCATAGATGGTGCCTTCATGGGCCGATCAACTCCTACCACAGCTTTGATGGAGCAATTTGATACTTTTTAGGCCACTGGCTGGATATGGTTTACCTCCCCCCCAGGGGGAATTTTGTAGACCATATTTTTCTTAAAGCCCAATGTCTTGCAAGGATTTTGCAACATGTTAGCCGTCTGACAATGGCAGCGTTAAGCTGTAACAGCCTGTTACATACGTTACCCTACAAAATATTTGATAATTAAAATTCTATTTGAGACTTTAGAAAAGTGCAAAAGATAAGGTAAGATTTCCAAATTGGTTATATTTTCTAACTAAGCTATTACTGGGCCACAGATAATGACATTTAAAAACAAATATAGTCACCCCCCGATGTAGTGTATGTTACATTTTTCATTGAACCCCCTTTTAAATGATAAATGCATCTAATATAGTTTGTCTTAAAATTTATTGAAACCAGTTTATGTTCATTAATTTGGTATTGCATTAAAGATTTTTTATTTACCTTTTCAAAACTGCAAGCATTACCTTTCTATCTTATATACTTTTTGAGTTATTAGATGATGAAAATAGTACCCCCATATCACAGAAAAATGTAAAATGTAATTCTCCAGGCCTCACGCTGGCTATAGACCCCATTTTCCCCCAGGGAGAATTTCGTACACTATGATTTCCAGATACTACATTATCTAAGCCACAAAATGAAATATGTTAGCCCTCTGAGAGTGGCAGTGTAAGAGGGTAACATCATGTTACGTACGTTACCCACAAAATAACATTAAATTTTCCTGATAATGTCTCCAACATGACATATTCACACTTTTTTTTTTAAGTCTAGCACAGGTTTAAGAACTTCTTATAGCACAGTTACATAATTTTAGGGTTTGTTTTTTAAATGTCTTGAGTTTTTGCCGTTGTATATGTTACTTAGTGTTTCATATGTTATTTCCAAGTATCAGTATGGCAATTATTATCCCCCGACGAAGTCGGAGGGATATAGTTTTGGCGTCGTCCGTGCGTCCGTCCGTCTGTCCGTCCGTCCGTCCATTCCGTCCGTCCGTCCGGAACCATATCTCAGTACCTATTGGTCAGATTTGATTCATTCTTGGTACAAATGATAAGTACCATGGACTCTCAAACATCCAATAAGTTTGGTCAAAATCAACCCCTTAACACTTGAGTTATTGCCCTTGTTTTAGTATAGGCAATTATAAGGCAAAACCTATATTAGCTTTTTTGTGTGATGATCTTCACATTTTATCAAAGCTATTATATTTAACAACTTCTCACTATTAGACCATGATTGCCAAGTGCCTGTAGATAAGCATGGCAGTGTCAAAGTTTTACCCCACCCCCTTTGACCCCACCTAAGGGGTCAAAGGTCAAATATTTAAATTTCGCAATAACTAAGGCAATTGTTAATATTTTTTGCTGAAATTTTGCATACAGGCAGAGCAGCAATAGATATGAAACATATCAAACGGGATTTCAGTTTGAAGGCCTGGGTCCGAGCCTGTTGGGTGGACTTAGGGGGTGGGGCCGAGGTCAAAATTAAACTTTTTCAGAATATGGTCATGTTGCATATCAAATTAAAGCTGACGACGCTGGCAGCAACATGGTAGCAAATATTTTGCCCACAGACACACCCTCGACCCAGGGGGTGGGGTCAAAAGGTCAAACTATATCTTTTTCTGAAAGTAGTCATGTTGCATATCAAATTAAAGCTGACAACGCTGGCAGCAACATGGTAGCAAATATTTTGCCCACAGACACACCCTCGACCCAGGGGGCAGGGTCAAAGGTCAAACTATATCTTTTTCTGAAAGTAGTCATGTTGCATATCAAATTAAAGGGAATTGATCACAGAGCACCATGAAAGCAAATATGCTGTCATTACACACACCAACGACCCCGTGGGGTGAGGTCAAAAGGTCATTTTCTTTTTCTTTTCTAAAAGTGGTCATGTTGCATATCAAATGAAAGTGGAAGAAGTGTAGACCTACATGCAAGGTAACACTTTGAATTTACACACACCCTTGACCTCTGGGGTTGGGTTTAAAGGTCAGATATTGAAATTGTGCAGATGTAAGTATATTTTTTATTAAACTAAGCACTAAAGCATACTTGACAGGTGTTTGTTATGATCTGAATGATACTGAAGGTGAACTAAGACTTAGATAAATGGGATTTATGTTTTGTGATTTACATGTTTCTCTCAAATAACCCTTCGTCGGGGGATATAAATTCGTCGAATTTGTCTTGTTGACTATACATGTATAACATCCGTCAGTGAATATAGTAAATCTATAAGGCTGCTATTCAAATGAATCAACGTTCCTTATTATGGTGTCTTACACTATTTTACAGCCCAGGTTACATACGTTACTCTCTGAATACCATTAAACATTCAAGATATGGTCTCCAACACGACCTGCTTGTACTTATTTGCATGCTGGCACAGGTCCATGTACTTTTTTTCTCTGGCTCATTTGATAAGGAAGTAACTCAAAACATAAACTACCCTCTTTTCTTTTATAGAGACATCAAATATATTTGACATAACACTCATGGAAAGTTTGTAACATTCAGTGCAATGTGCGAGTAACAACTTAAAAGATCAAAGAAAACCCATCAGGTTGAAGTTCTAGAGCATATCTTCATATATTATCCAAGGGTTTTAAAGAATTTTCCTATACAACTTGTTACTCCTCTATCAGATTTATCTTGCAAGGATTTTGCAATATGCTAGCACTCTGGTAATGGCACCATTACCCTGTAACAGCCAATTATATATATTACCCATCAACATCTTCGATAATTTTAGTAAATGACATGACTTCTGAAAAGTGCAAACCATAAGGTAAGATTTCCAAATTGGCTATATCATCCAAGTAAGCTATTTTTCATAACAGATATGAACCTTTGAAAATAAATATGCACCCCAAAGTGTTACGTATGTTACTTTTTTTTTATTATTCCTATATAAATGATTTATGAAACTAATATAGTTTGATATTTTTTAATGTGAATGTGCTTACTAACTCATTTTGTATTAAAGAATGTTTATGTACCTTTTGGAAACTGCAAATATTATGTTTCTATCTTTTATAAGGTTTGAGTTGTTGAGTTTTGAACATGGTAAAAGTAAGTAAGGTTGCAAAGATCAGGAATCGATACAATCAAGTACCACACCTGACCCAGGATACCAATGGGAAAGTGACAAACTCACAGAAGACACCACAAACGAGAGCCAAGAGGTCAGCCCTTTCCCAGCAGGTGACCACGAAGCACATATAAACAGACGCGCACAAAACATAGCAAACACAAGACAGAACAAAAACATAAAAGATCCACAAAAGAAGTACCGGAACGGTCAGTAAAATATTTTACTGGAGGGCTTTAACCGGTTTAAAGGCGCCAACCTCACCCTTAATTCAGATGTGGATCAAGACACATAGATATTTGGTTTGCATGAAAGACCCCTAACTTATCAATGCATCATCTCCTAAAACATATAAATCAAGATATAACAAGGAGATAAAGCAAGGATAAGGACTCAACAGTAAATTAAACTGAATACCGGAGCAAAAGAAATCCAACAGGTAAACCCCGGTGGGCCCGACAAACAGCAAAAGCATCAGGCCCCTACCATCTCATCAATAGATAAGTCTTTAAGTCGGAACCATCATAGAGTCTGAAGTCCGACCCACCGGCGTGCAATTAAAGAGGAAAGCAAAGTTGCCAACTGTGATTGGGTTGACTACCAAGCATGCAGTTTGTTGCAATACATTAATGTTATAGCCAATCTTTTTATAATGGGAAATTATTTTAATGAACTGCGCTGAAAAATTATTAGAGCCAACAATCTTCTTCAACTTATACACCAAGTCACCATAGAAATCAGGTTCCGAAAGTCCTTGGCGCAAGAGAGATTTAAGTCCAACTTGGAATTTAGAAATCAAATCAAAGTATCGTCTATAAAATTTTGAAAATGTTTTGCGAAGTTTATGATACCGATAGCCCTGTTTAAGAAGTTTCTGAGTTAACAATTTATTGCGGGTGTTGAAGTCAGTAACATAGCTAGATGCTCTAGCAAAACGAATGAGTTGAGAGATATAGACTCCATAGGATGTAGAACGAGGAACATCACCATCTAAAAATGGGAAATTGACAATTTCAAAATCAAAGTCGTCACGTTTATCATAAATTTTGGTAGAAACAATACCATTAGAAATTGACAAATGCAAGTCTAAAAATGCGGCTTCGGTATCAGAGGCATTCGCTTTATTAAGTTGGAGCTCTGAAGGGTATATTTGACTAACCATATTTTCAAAATAAACATTATTAATATTTAAAATATCGTCCAAATATCTGGAAGTAGTGTTAAACGCATCAATAACATCAGCCTGCTTATCATCAGAAAGAGACATCATAAAGTCACACAAAGTCACACATATCACACAAAATGTGAAATATAATTCTGTGGCTCTTTTGTTAGGGTACAATCAAGTTTTCTTTCACCCAGAGGTACTCGATTTCCTTCCCATTTATTTTCTACACATTTTGTCCATATCTGGAAAGTCTCACTTGTTTTTATGGGAAAGACTTGATAGTTCAATCTTTTTATGTACATCTTAGGGATAGAAAAGCAGGGTGGAGGTAAGCTCATGTTCATGCAATTTGAAATTGTCAGTATATGTGTATGGTTTTGGTACTTTTATCAGAAACATGTACTGCAGCTTATTCACAATTGCATAAATAGCACATGTTAGGGCTTCATATCACTAATGAGTGCCTATAGCAATTCTTTATTTGTTTTCCTACCCTTCTTAGAATGTTGATGAACTAGTGGGGGAGGGGTTCTCTATCAGTTTGATAGGAATAACCTTTCCGTGGTACTAATACATCGGCACATTGGTAGCGTCACAATCTGTTGAACAGTGTATTAATGTAGATCTATTCCCCCATATTCTGGCCAATGCCGTTGACATTCAGAAGGTGCACCTTTTGTTGCATACTCAATTGTTGAACAAAACACCCGGTTTATCCTCTGCGAGAATGTAAGACTTTATAGACTGCTGCTTATACATTGTATATATGTATCAGTGACAAAACCAACATGCCCTGCCTTTAGTGCCTGGTTGAATACTGGTGCCATCATATCCATGAAGATGACAGGAAAAGCTATTATGCTCTGTAGTTACTGCATTAACATCAACGTTATGTGCAGCACTACATGGCCAATCTAATGTTGGTTCAATGTGTGATTGCAAGCCATGTTGAAGTTTGGACTTGTCAGTTTTGGTGGAAATTCTATCAGGAGTTGACAGTAGCCATGGTACAGGTCCCAGAAGGAACGGCAGTGTCAACTCAAGGTCAACATTATGTCCAATAGAAAGAAGGTCATCCTTACCAAAGATGCTCCTTTAAGCTCTCATCTGGCTGTTTACGTCTTGTAAATTGGGCAATTTCTTCTTGCTTGACCTCGCAAGCATCAAAACATTATTAGCTTGTAGCATTTTATAGGGGGATGTGAAGGACAGATCTTTTTAACTAAAAGTGAGTCATTGAAGTCTGCAACAGCCTTCCTGCCAATGTCATCAGCCTCAATAAGATCCTTAGCCATGCCAGGCTTAGCAGGCACACCGAAAGACACCGAAAGACAAAAAGTACAGTTCATTGTCTTCAAAACTAGAACGAAAAGGATTGGTGAAGCCTGAAACTGCCTCTAGTACTCATTCTACTTTGCATCTGGGCAGATTGAATATTTCATTTCAGTGCATTGAAGAGTTGTTTCAATATATTGAGCTCTGATGTGATGAGTAATACACCATTCCATCTGTAGTACGAAGCGTAGTTCTAGTTGCTGAAGCCTATAATACCTCTTGTTTGCCTGATAGTTATGTCAAAAGCATTTCTCAAGCAAAGAACCAATGGTTGTGACACACTAAACTCAGTTTGTTCGAGAAGTTCTTTGCATCTGCGATGTGTGTCAAATTTATGAGTGTAATCAGTTACACAGGTACATATTGTGCATAGTTGTGATCGTTTGCAATGAACATTGGGAACAAGGCATACAGATAGAGATGACATGCAATTCAAAGTTGTTTTCCTTGTAGCCCTACCTAATCAGTGTCAACACCATCTGAATCATATCCATATACCTTGCCGAGAACTGAGCTGTTTCACAGTGACTGTCTTTCAGAACTTCCGATTTGAATGCATGGTATCTATACTGTTTATGTGAGCAAACATCGAAGGTTGATAGATCGGTTTATATTATTAGTTTAAGTCACCATAAATTAATAAGGAACTTCAATTTATTTCAGCCTTATAAATTTTCTAAATTCTCTGACAGACTTTATACATGTATAGTCAACAACTTCTAAACAGATACTCAGAATAACTTATGTATCATTTGGTAACACACATAACAGTTAAAGCTCAAGGCATTTATCAAATGAATAATTAAAATAGGTAAAAATTGTTAAAAGAAGTACATAAACCTGTCCAAGCAAGCATATAAGTATAAACAGGGCTTGTTAGAGACATTAACTTAAATGTTTAATGCTATTTTGAAGGTAACATACATAACATGGACCTGAAAAATAGTGTAAGCGACCATGATAAAGAACTTTAAATCATTTAAGTAGCAGCCTTATAGATTTTTCCTATATTCTGTGACTGATGTAATACACGTATAGTCAATAAATACCATTCTGATACTCGGAAATAACGCAGGAAAAACTAAGTAACGTATACAACGGTAATCACTCAAGACATTTACAAAAATTAATACTAAAAATATGCAACTGTGTTATAAGAAGTTCATAAACCTGTGTCAGCATGCAATATGTACGAACATGTCATGGTTGAGACATTATCAGGGACGTTTAATGATATTTTTTGGGGGGGGGGGAACGTATATAACATGCTGTTACATGTTAACGCTGCCACTCTCAGAGGGCTAACATCTTTTATTTTGTGTCTTATATAATGTAGTTTCAGAAAATCATAGTGTACAAAATTCCCCCTGGGGGGGAGGGGGGTCTATAGCCAGCTCAAGGCCTATTTCCTATACAATGTAGACACATTGAACATATGCATGAAGGAGTTTGGTTCAGAAAAAATAATTTTTGACAAAATAACAGCTGTGAGAACTATGACAATTTTTCCCTAGTAGGGCTTTTGTATATGCATAGATGGTGCCTTCATGGGCCGATCAACTCCTACTACAGCTTTGGATGGAACAATTTGATACTTTGCCTATACAATGTAGACACATTGAACATATGCATGAAGGAGTTGGGTTCAGAAAAAATAATTTTTGACAAAATTACAACTATGCGAACTTTTTCCCTAATAAGGCTTATGAATATGCATAGATGGTGCCTTCTGAATCTTACTGTGCAGGGTTTTTCACTGAATCTTACTGTGCGGGGGGTATCTAATAAGCATTGCTTATTGACTTTTTTCATTTTGAATCTATTGCAAGCATGTCCTCCCCATGCATAAATTAGTTTAGTTTATCTGCAGCATAAAACCCATACTTCTTGGTGGTAACTTAACTTCTGGCATTTAACTTCAGCGTTCAGGTAAACCTTTTTTTCTGTATCAGAGGAACTAAGCATTTAATTTTTGCAGCCAATGAAATTAAACCCTGTTGCAGGTGCTGACCAATCAAAATCCACAACTGATTACTAAAATTCTCATGCTGGAATTTCATTCATAATGTTTTTATTAATAACAAGTGTAAGCTTTCACAAAAGCTTTGTCTCCCTAGCCCCTTAAAGGTTCTTAGATCTCGATATTATGAATAAAGAACATTTAAGAAAGGTCATTAGATGGTATTAAAATTTTGACTGATTAACACTTAACTTTAAACTAAACCAAAGGAAATGAGTCAACAGACTAAAAATAAGAGCAATTATCACAGTCATACCATAAGAAAATTAAAGCATTATCATTGTGTGTGTTGACACAACAAGTTCATTGTCTTAGTGTTCAATCCTCACCGATTAATTCTGTACATAAATGCAAACAAAGAGGAATCAAAATATGACATAAAGTAAATTCAAAATGCCAAGCCGTCTAGATAAATATGCAAAAATGCAAAAAATTAAGTATTTGCTGTGAATATAAAGCAAACAGTAAAAAAATTAAGATCTTTAGACTGAGAGCTATATGAGTTGAAGTTCCTTAGATGAACACTCCGCGAATACATAAAAAGTTAAAGTCACTGTAACAAATATACAGCAAACAGTATCCAGAACTAAATTCTTATAGTGAATACCGGGCGAATAATACCTTGTGCTTGAAAAAAGTTAAAGTTTTTGCTGCAAATATGCAGCGATTATATGACAATCTGCAAACATTCAGCAATCACTTTTTTGTCAGACCACTTTTGTACGCTGGGTATTCGTGACAAGAAGTGAATATATTGCGAACAATTACTGTGAACAGTGCAGTTCGCAGAATATTCACCAGATATTCGCACAAAGACAGCTTTTCTGTAAGGGCCTCTGTATAGAGAGTCTTTTCCTAAGGTAAAAAGGTAACTCCTTTTCATATGAAATATACGGACTAGAGTGCAAGGTGCATAGACAGCTGGTCTATATGTTTTTGATGAATGTGCCTAGTGTCTCCAGCCATTATTTTAACAAAATAAGTCCCATTTTGGAGATTCTGAGCAGGCTAGACTAGACAAAGTCTTACCTGGTTGGAGGCTGAAGACAGGAAGACAGGTGTTCTAGGGACGTTCATTGTTGTTCATACCTTGTTTCAAATGAAAAAGCATTGTAAGCACTGCTAGCATATCAGAATAGGGAAGACTTGAATGTATATTTCAAAATCTATTTTTTATATTTTAGGGGCCATTGAGGACATTCAAAGAGCACAGCAAAGAGGTTAGTATAGATATTAGACAAGAGTGCAATTGAAAATTAATTTTCCTATCATTGAGATGGTTCTTTTGAGCACAACTAACAATGTAAAAAAATGATTGATAAGAAAATTTATCAGTTACATGTACCTGTCTATCTCACAGCATGTGTTTTTATCAGGTCATGATAGTGTTGGTCTTTATAGCTCACCTGTCACAAAGTGACAAGGTGAGCTATTGTGATCGGTCTGAATCGTCCGTCCGTTAACAATTTACTTAAATGATAACTCCTCCTAAACCTCTAGTCAAATTTCACACAAATGATCCTTGGGTGGCCTTCTACCAAAATTGTTCAAATGTTTCTGGTTCGTTGCATATATAGGTCACAGAGGCTAAAAATAGATTTTAGACATGAAAACTTTAAAAATCTTCTTGTCTGAAACCAGTATGCCTAGAGCCTTGATATATGGTATGTAGCATCACCTAGTGGACATCTACCAAGTTTGTTCAAATTATACCCCTGCGGCCAAAAATGGTCCTGCCCAAGGGGTCAAATATTTTAAATAGGCTTATATAGGGAAAACGTGAAAAAATAATCTTGTCTAAAACCACAAGGCCTAGAGCCTTGATATTTGGTATGTAGCATCACCTAGTGGCTCTCTACCAAGAATGTTCAAATAATACCCCTGGGGTCAAAAATGGCACCGCCCCGGGGGTCACATGTTTTACATAGGCTCATATGGGAAAACATGAAAAAATATTTTTGCCTGAAACCACAAGGCCTAGAGTCTTGATATTTGGTTTGTATCATCACCTATGGGAACTCTACCAAGTTTGTTCAAATAATGCCCCTGAGGTCAAAAATGGCCCCGCCCCGGGGTCACATGTTTTAGATAGGCTTATATAGGGAAAACATGAAAAATCTTCTTGTCTGAAACCACAAAACCTAGAGCCTTGATATTTGGTATGCAGCATCACCTCATGGACCTCTACCACATTTGTTCAAATAATGCCCCTGGGGTCAAAAATGGCCCCGCCTGGGGTCACATGTTTTAGATATGCTTAAACAGGGAAAACATGAAAAAATCTTCTTGCCTGAAACCACAAGGCCTAGAGTCTTGATATTTGGTATGTAGCATCACCTAGTGGATCTCTACCGAGTTTGTTCAAATCATACCCCTGGGGCCAAACATGGGCCCGCCCCTAGGGGTCACATGTTTAATATAGGCTTATATTTGGAAAACATGAAACACTCTTCTTGTCTGAAACCACAAGGCCTAGAGCCTTGATATTTGGTATGTAGCATCACCTCATGGACCTCTACCACATTTATTCAAATTATGCCCCTGGGGCCAAAAATGGCCCGACCCCAGGGGTCGCATGAATAAGAAAACATGAAAAAAAATTCTTGTCTGAAACCACAAGGCCTTTGATATGTAGCATCACCTTGTGGACCCTCTTTCAAGTTTATTCAAATTATGCCCCTTGAGCCAAAAATGTCCCCCCCCCCTCATATAAAATGAACATGTTGCATAATCAAATTAATTAGAATGAAGTATATAACACCATGCATGCAAATGTTCTGCCCTTTTACACACCCTTGACTCCTGTATGGGGACAAAAGGTGAAAACATTTTTTTTCTAAAGAAGGTTATGGTGCACATCACATTATTCAATTAAAATGTTTGACATTATGCACACCCCTGGCCTTTTGGGTTTGGTAAAAAGGTCAGACATTGAAATGTGCAGATAAGTATAATCTAAATGAACTTAGTGACTTGATAGGCTTTGGTTGTGATCTGAGTGATACCCAAGATGGACTTAAGTGTTGGAGAATGGGAATTATATTTTGTGGTAAACATCCTCTCCTCCTGACAAGGATTCAGGTGAGCGATCCAGGGCCCATGGGCCCTCTTGTTTAATGACGTTGCCAATGATGCTGAATGGACTCATAAATCAATACTTATGTCTTAATTGCTAGTTTGAAAAGTGAACCAGTGGGAAACTGATAAATAGAATACCAATGATGCTCAAAACTTTGTTTTTCTGTACCTACTTTCTTATTAACCCTTTACTCCATAGGCTATTTTTAGATCATGACATCATTTTCTATTTTTAGACAAAATTGAAAAAATTTAAGAAAAAGTTAAGTTTTGAATACGTTTGAAAATATTATGGAAAATGTTGCATTTTCCATAATATTTTCAAATACATGATATTTCAAAGGAAAGGGTTAAGTCAAGCCATTAGCATGTAACCTGCTGGGTTCTCAAAGTCTATCACTAAGCATGCAAATATGGACACTGCATACCATGTGACTGTGAATGACATGTACCATTTGTTATGCTATACAGTAGTTATTTTTAGCTCACCTTGAGCTTATGGCTCGGGTCGGAGCTATTGTGATCATTGGATGTCCATCATCCATCATGTGTTGACGGTCATCATCCTGTGTCATCAACAATCGCTTCAAAGGACATCTCTTCTTAAACTACTGACTGGAATTGACCAAACTTGGGATAAATACTCCTTACATGGTCCTCTTTGGCATTGTTCAAATGGTTTCAGTCTGTTGCATAACTAGGTCAAATGAGCTAAAAGTAGATTTTTGGAATGAAAACTTCAAAAATCTTCTAGTGGACCTCCATCGGGTTTGTTCAAATTATGGCCCTGTGGCTGAAAATGGCCCCGTTTAAGGGGTCATAATAGGTAAAACATTAAAAATCTTCTCGTCTGAAACCACTAGGCCTAGAGCCTTAATATTTGGTAAGTCCCATCACCTAGTGTACCTCTACATTATGCCTCTGGTGCCAAAATTGCCCTGCCCCAGGAGTCACATGTTTTACATCTAAAGCCTTATGGAAAACATAAAAAAAATCTTGTCTCAAGCCACTAGGCCTAGAGACTTGATACTTGGTATGATGACCAGCAGACCTCAACCAAGTTTGTTCAAATTATGTCCCTAGGGCTCCTCCCTGGAGGTCAAATGTTTTGCAAAGGCTTATATAGGAAAAAGATAAAAAAAAATCTGGTCACTAGACCACTAGGCCTAGAGCCTTGATATTACAAAGGCTGATTAAGTCTCCCAACCTAAGTGAGGAGACTTATTGTTTTTGCTCCATTTCTTCTTACTATTCTTCTTCTTTGATTTTTAGCTCACCTGAGCCGAAGGCTCAATGTGAGCTATTGTGATCAGACTTTGTCTCTCGTCCGTCCGTTCGTAAACTTTTTCTTTAAACGACATCGCCTCCTGAACCACTGGTCCAAATTTCATATGACTTCACATGAATGTTTCCCATGATGCCTTCTTCAAAAATTGCATAAATGGTTCCGCTCCACAGAACAGGAGGGCTGCCAGAGCTCCAGAGAAGACATCTTTTAAATGACATATCCTGAACCACTGGCCCAAAATAATTTCACAGAAATGTTCATCATAATACCCTCCACTAAAATTGCTCAAATGGTTCTGCTCAGCTGAACAAAAGGGCTGCCAGGGCTCCAGATAAGAAATACCTTTAAAGGGCATTTCCTCCTGAACAACTGGTCCAAATTCAAAATAATTTTACAGAATTGTTCATAAGGGAGCGCATTGGCTCAGTGGTAGAGTGCTTGTCTCGAGACCTAAGGGCTGCAGGTTCGAGCCTCACCGGCGTCACTGCGTTGTGTCCTTGAGCAAGATACATTAATCCTAGCTTAGTACTGGTTCAACCCAGGAAGACCCATCTCTTTATAACTGAAAGATTGTTGATGGGATGTAAAGAATCTAATCATGTACTCTATAGAAATTGCACAAATGGTTCTGGTCCATTGAATAAAGTGGTTGCCAGAGCTCTAGATGAGAAATGTCTTTAAACGATATCTTCAGAAACACTGGTCCAAATTCAAAATAATTTAGCAGAATTGTTCCTCAGGATGCACTGTACCAAAATTGCACAAATGGTTCCACTCCATTGAACAAAGTGGTTGTCAGAGCTCTAGATAAGAAATGTCTTTAAACGACATCTCCAGAAACACTGGTCCAAATTCAAAATAATTTAACAGAATTGTTCCTCATGATGCACTCTACCAAAATTTCACTAATGGTTCCACTCCGCTGATCAAAGGGGCTGCCAGAGCTCTAGATGAGAAATGTCTTTATACGAAATCTACTACTGAACCACTATGTCCAAATTAAAAATATTATAGGAATCTTGTATGGGAGACAAATCTTGCAAATGTGGCTGTCTTGTTTGTAGAGAGTTTTTCCTTTGATACTGGGAAGATTGATTTACCCATGCAGATAGCTACAATAAGGATGGGATTGTCCATTAAATGTTTAAGGGGTCACAGGTAGACTTTCCTCATAAATGTGTACTTCAGTCTCTGAATATTGCATTTATCATAGCAAACAGTGCAGACCCTGATGAAATGCAGCAACCTACCAAACTACCCTTTCATGGGTTTCCAGTATACAGAGGGTTTATTCCCCATTATCAGATGAGTTCAATCAAGTTACATGCCCCTCGGGCCAAACACATAAAACAATCTTCTTGTCTGAAACAACCAGGCCTTGAGCCTTGATATAATGTTTAAAGCATCATCTTGTGAACCTATACCAAGTTTGTTCAAATTATGCCTCTGGCGGCCAAAAATGGCCTCAGTTTGGATGTCACATGTTTTATTTGTTAAGGTTCTACATCCTGTTAATTTTGTCAACATAACCCATGTTAATTCTTAATGAAACTGCTGATCTATCAAAATTCAGAGCTGGATTTTGAGAGGAGCTATGCTTTCCTATACTTTATAAACAGTCATTCTCAGGTGAGTGACCCAGGGCCCAAGGGCCCTCTTGTTAGTTCTTCTGCTTCTTTTTCTTTCCTCTCAAATTTTGTCCGACGGAGACTCGGTAACCACTAGACAGATTGTTCTGAAATTTGGGGACATGGTAGATATGGATGTGAAGTTGTGCAACAGGGTTTTAAAATTTAAAATGTCAGACTCTAAGGCTGGCCCAGGGGCGTGCCTGAAAACTGCCAAACTTTTTCCAGACTATTTCTCACTAACCACTGAAGGGATTGTTCTGAATGTTTTTTAAATGATATATATTAATAATAATAATAATAATAATAATAATAATAATAATAATAATAATAATAATAATAATAATAACAATAATAGTCTTAATTATCAGAGGGTAACACATTTAGCTAAAAAAAGCTAATCTTCCATCAGGCCCTCTATAAAATACGGCCAAAAAATGATACAAGTATAAAGTACAAAGATGATTTACATGTATACAAAATAATACAAGCAGCTTGGAACACTTTCAAACCTACATACACACAAGCACACTTTATTATACCCTCGGTATAAAGGCTGGAATTTCCCCCAGTCAGTTTTTTTCCACGGGGAAAGAACAGGCCGTCGCATTATTTCCCCTGGGAAAAACTGACTGGGGGAAAAACTGACCCTTACACCGTACACCGGTACGAAGCATATAGGGGGTATATATTTTTGGCTTTTTCTGTAACTATGTCTGTCTGTTTGTAAACTTATTTTTCTGTCAAAGATTTCTCAGCTACTACTTGACTTACTATTCTTAAATTTGGTACAAAGCTTTATAGTGATGATTTGTATTGTGTAACGAAAAAAAACCCAGCTACATATTGCTTATCAGTCCCTTTATTGTTCATTTTTCTTTCTCTCTAATGAAAATTTCTGTCACAGGTTTCTCAACTCCTATTGGAGCCAGTGTTTTCAAATTTTGTGTACTCCTTCAGGTAGGCAAAGTGTATTGTGTAAATGAAAATTAAGATGCTAATCCTCATTTTGCCTTCTTTTTTCAAATTTTCAATTTTTCTTTCTGTCACTCCTATATAATACATATGCACATTTTTATGCCCCAAAAGGAACTTTGGGAGGCATGTAGTAATCGCACTGTCCGTCAGTCCGTCTGTCCGTCCGTCAGTCCGTCCGTCCGTCCCGCTTCGTGTCCGGTGCATATCTCCTATATTCTTTGAGGTAGGAATTCCAAATTTGGTGTGTGGATGCATCTTGGGGTGATGGAGTGTTGCGTACCATTTTCAAGTCACTGTGACCTTGACCTTGACCTCTGACCTAGTTTTTAGAATAATCGTGTCCAGAGCATATCTCTTATATTATTTGAGGTAGGAATCTCATATTTGGTGTGTGGATGCATCTTGGGATGACGAAGTGTCGCCTACCATAATTGGGTCACTGTGACCTTGAACTTGACCTCTGACCTAGTTTCTAGAAACTGCATTGAGTCTGGTGCATATCTCCTATATTCTATGAGATAGGAATTCCAAATTTGGTGTCTAAATGCATCTTGAGATGACGGAGTGTCACACATACCATTTTGGGTCACTGTGACCTTGACCTCTGACCTAGTTGAAAGAATTTTTATGTTCGGAGCATATCTCTTATATTCTTTGAGGTAGGAATTCCAAATTTGGTGTGTCCATGCATCTTGGCATGGTGGAGTCTCACATATTATTTTCGGGCCACTGTGACCTTGACCTCTAACCTAGTTTTGATAATAATTGTGTCAGGAGCATATCTCTTTTATTTTTTGAGAATGGAATCCCAAATTTGGTGTGTGAATGCATCTTGGGATGGTTGAGTGTCTTGTACCATTTACGGGTCACTGTGACCTTGACCTCTGACCTAGTTTTAATAATAATTGTGTCAGGAGCATATCTCTTTTATTATTTGAGATAGGAATCCCAAATTTGGTGTGTGAATGCATCTTTGGATGGTGGAGTGTCTTGTACCAATTACAGGTCACTGTGACCTTGACCTTTGGCTTAGTTTTTGGAAAAATCATGTCCGGAGCATATCTCTTATATTATTAAAGGTAGGAATCCCAAATTTGGTGGGTGGATGCAACTTTGGATGGTGGAGTGTCACGTACCATTTTTGGGTCACTTTGAACTTGACCTCTGACCTAGTTTGTAAAATAATCGTGTCCAGAACATATCTCTTATGTTATTTGAGATGGGAATCCCAAATTTGCTGTATGGATTCATCTTTAGATTCTGATGTGTCGTATACCATTTTTAGGTCACTGTGATCTTGACCACTGACCTAGTTTCTAGAATAATCGTGTCTGGAGCATATCTCCTATATTATTTGATGTAGGAATCCCAAATTTGGTGTGTTGATTCCTCTTAGGATGGCAGAGTGGTGCATACCATTTTGGGTCACTTTGACCTTGACATTGACTTCTGGCCTCATTTCTAGGTTTATCATGTCTGTTGCATATCTTCTATACTACAGCTAACTTTCCTCAAATGTGTCTTATGCTTGACCAATTCCTTTGGGGGCATTCGTCACGTGACTGTGACATTTCTTGTTTCTATCAAAGATTTCTCAGCAACTACTTGACTTAGGACTTTGAAATTTAGTACAAAGCTTGATAGTGATGAGTTGTATTGTGTAACAAAAAACAGCCCCATATTGCTTATCAGTCCCTTTATTTGTTCATTTTTTCTTTCTCTCCAATGAAAATTTCTGTCGCAGGTTTCTCAGTTTCTAGTGGAGCCAGTGTTTTCAAATTTTGTGTATACCTTCAGGTAGGCAACGTGTATTGTGTAAATGAAAATTAAGATGCTAATCCTCATTTTGCCTCCTTTTTTCAAATTTTCAATTTTTCCTTCTGTCACTCCTATATAACAGATTATGACATATGGACATTTTTCGTCAAATTTTTCACAGCAACTACTTGCTTTAGGATTATGAAATTTTGTGTACACCTTCAGGTAGGCAAAGTGTATTGTGTAAATGAAAATTAAGATGCTAATCCTCATTTTTCCTTTTTTTCCCTTTTTTTTTCCTTCTGTCACTCCTACAGGGCTCTCACACCACTTTTTTGAAATGGGGTTGGGTCCCATGGAATTGGGAAAATTAGCGTTGTTTTGACTAAAATTGGGAAATTTGATATCATCCTTATGTATGAGGTTTCCATTGCTAGATTAACTTTCCTTAGTGTTTCCATGTATTAAGGTGAATACCCGATGGAACTTTGACTTTCTGTGAAATAAAAGTTGGTCACAAAAAGTACCCCCACCCCCTAAACCCTAAAGTCCTGGCATTAATAAGCATTTTTTTTTTTATATTTTGCTAGGTGCACTAAATGTAAGGGTTTGATTTAAGCCCAAAATTATAGTTGTCATTTATGCATTATCTTAGCCACAGGCTGTCACAATTTGGGCAGATTGAATAGAAAACTGTCCGAGGTCCTTTGGGGCCTCTTGTCTACAATAAAAAATATTTAGCCTAAATATTAAGACAGGATGCCTTGAGTTAAAAGTGTAAACCCTTATCAGACTGTTCTAGAAGCTAGCAGGATATGGTTTTATGGAGTGTAGTAAATGGAAAGCTTGTCTATAGGCACTACCTACATGCGTGGATCCAGAGGGGGGACAGGGGCTCGGGACCCCCTGAAAAATCATAAAAATATAGGGACTATTAGCAATACTGGTCTGAATCCCCTGAAAAATCACAAAGCTACCAAACCAAATTCAGTGTTGGACCATCATCTGCCCTTCAGCAAAACACCATTTCCAGCCAGCGAAATGCTGAGGGGCCGATGATGGCCCACTTTTAGTGCTATTTGGATCCCCTATCAAAACATTGTCAGAGTTGGACCCCCTCTGGCAAAACATTCTGGATCTGTGCATTTGTGACATAATAGCCTTTTTCCCCTGCTCTAAATGACTGAAACGCTGTTGAAAGGTAAAGGGACAAAATGATCAAATTGTTCTTAATGGGACATAAGGCCAAAGTAGTTGATATTAATTCATTTATTATTCCTGCTAGAAAAGATAATATTTGCTACTGTGGTATTTTGAAAGGCTGGCATAGAAGTCCACCTGATGAACTTTTAAATTAGCTAAATGTATATGAAATTTTATATTGGCACTAATTCAAATCATTATTTAAGTTTTGAAATATCAATAGATCGTGTGAGGCTGACATGCAGGTGCTTCTACATGTACAAGTACTTATTTGCTCTTGCACCTTTGTTCTGCATGTGCAGTTCAATAAAGAATATGCTGTGGGCCTGAGTAGCCTACGGGTGGTAGGTTCAAACCACTGGATTCACAGGCCTATGGATGATATTCAAAGTTGAGAATCAGTCCCGACAATAACTAGCTGTTGTCGGGATATGGACTCAAAAGTGAAATTTGTTTCATTAAACCTACGATACATCTGAATAATGCTCTAAGTCGGTTCACCCGAATTACCGCAGAGAAAAACCGGGACTAGTACCGGATTTTAACACCAACCCCGCACGGCGACCATACCAATAGTCATCGTAACACTAGTCAATTTTACCTCTGCGGCTTCCGTTAAAGACACGTTTTTTTGACTGAAGAAGAATATTTATCCTTGTAGCCGGTAATTGTGGTAGTAAGGAGGTTTCACCCACCCGCAGCAGTTTATTACTTTATATTTTCAAGTTCTGTTATTTCGTTCTGATTATTTTTCAGTTCATTTGCTTTATTTTCGTTCTGAAGTTCTGTTTGACGTATCGAACAGAATTTCGTAACGTACCTTAGTTCGGATAATAGTCTTTCCGACCTTTTGTTTTGTTTATTTTGCTTTTGCTTTCGTTCATTCTTAGTTGAATTTTTCCTTATTTTGATCTGGCTTAATTCTGCTTTGAATTTTGCTTTAGTTGCATTCTTTTTTAGGTATGTCAACTAGGAACAAACATTGCCCTTGCATTTATGGTAAATGTGCCAAAATAATGCCATATTGGGATGATCATAGGGTGTGCAGGGCATGTAGGGGATACTCTTGTTCGCCGACATCTACCTGTGAGGTTTGTGGCTCTTGGTCTGAGGACACTTGGAAGAAGTTTTCTAAATGTCTTCAGAGAGCTTCCAAATCTAAAGTTGCGACAATTGCCCAGGCTCCTGAAAAAGGTCCTGGCCAACCATCGGCAACTTTAGGTTCTTTATCTGGTTCTAGTGTTCAGGTGACTGATGCTAGTACTAGAATTTCAAGAGCTAACCGCGAGCCTGAATCGGATTCGCTCCCTCAGACTCCTGGTATTATAGCTGCGGAAATAGACCGTGAGCCTGAACAGGATTCGTCCCATCAGGCTCCTGCTGCTGTCTTATATGGTCGCGAGCTTGCCCAGGATTCGCTCCCTCAAGCTCCTGATCATAACATCAGTCCTTCCAGAAGCCTTTCTTCTGCAGGACATGAAAGGACCAGATCTGTTACACCTTCAAGTAACAGGCCTTTGCCTAGACAGTACACTTCTAGGCCAGGGAGACCTAGGTCTAAGAGGATAAGAGTAAGTTCCTCTAGTTCCTCGTCTAGTCGTGCGTCTAGTTCATCTAGAGAAAGATCTAGACGCGTGAAGCACAAACATCGTAGGTCTAGGCACAGGTCCAGGTTCCCATTGCCTAGGCCTATAAGTTATGGTCATGCCAGACGGGATAGGCATCCTAGGTCTAGGTCCCCTAGATGTAGACCTAGGTCTTCTAGGACCAGACATCAGTCTAGGTCTAGAAGCAGACACCACTCCAGGTCTAGGAGCAGACACCAGTCTAGGTCCAGACAACTGTCTAGGTCGAGAGCCAGACAGTTGTCTGGGTCCCGCTCACCCTCTCCTGTGAAGCAGGATAATTCTGTCTCTGTTCTGACCCAGTTGGTACAGCAACAGGGACAGATGCTAAAAGAATTGTCCAGTAGACTAGACAATTTAAATCCAAAGTCAACACCTGTACCTGTTGATTCACATGATAGCCATGAGTCAACAGACCAGGTTGAGCTTCACGTTGGCTCAGAGGAAAGAATAGGTAACTCTGACCTAGATGAGCCAAATGAAGAAAGGGAGGAGGATTGTCCAAAAGAATCCCTGTCTTACAGGGAGGCTATTGGGAAGCTTCGTTTCAGGCTCGGACAGTCTTTATGTCCTGTACCTGAAGTGAAGCATAAATCCGTTGGGGCCTCTGCTTTGGATTTCTTCAAGGAATCTGAGCAGAGCGATGAACTTTCATTAGCCCTACCACAGTCAAATAGTGTGGTAGTTGCTTTAGACAGGATGGATAAACGCTTGAAGGGGGAAGAGGAAATCCCTATGACTCCTCTTCCATCCTATCCTAAGTGTTTCAAGGGAGGCTCATTTGTGGCTTTAAATAGCAAGCCAAGAATTTGTCTCCCTTCCTCTTATGAAGCATTAAATCCTAGGATTACCATGGACCCTCCTCCTGTTAATCCTGGGATAAGGGATGTTTTGAGGCAAGGTGTAACAGTCCCGTCATCTCAGGCAGTCCAATTTTCTACTCTTGAGAATTGGGAAAAGCTGGCACGGACGGGTATGCAAGTAGCATCGCATTCAGAAATGTTTTTGTGCGGTACACTGAAGACCATCCAGCAGGACTCCTTGTCTAGAGAGGACATGATGGAGGTTTCCCGTTACCTGCAGGCTGTGGCAGCTTCCCAGTCTCATTTAGTGGAGATCTTGGCGAGACTGGCTTCAGGACCTCTTTTGGCACGCAGAGATGCTTGTTTGGATGCTTCAGACCTAGATCCTGAAGTTAAAAGGTCTCTGCGTGTGCAACCAATAGAGTCTGGTACTGTTTTTGGAAGTAAATTTCCTGAAGTGGTACGGCAGTATAAGGAAGGCCTAGCCCATAAATCCTTGCAGATGGCCGTTGTTGGTGCAAACAAGCGTCAACCAAGCTTCAAGAAGAGGACTCCTAAGACCCCAGACACTCCAGCTAAGCCTGCATTTAGTGAACCTAATGTTTCTGTGGGTTCCAATTTGCCCAGAACGTCCACGTTTTCTCAAGGCAAAACTTTTAATAAATTCCAAAAGAAGAAGACTGTTAAAGCACCCTATTTTAACAGACTGCCTAAGAAGGGTTCTGGGCCAAAGTCCAGTGCCCCTTAGGGGTGCCCACTTCGTTTTCCAGGCCTCTCCAGATGCAGTCTACAGCTCTTTCAAGCATCTGGTTCCAAGAGCAGAATTACCAACAGGAGGAAGAATTTCTTCCTTCCTAAAGGCCTGGGAAAATATAACTTTGGATCCATGGACACTGTCTATAATCCGAAGTGGGTATCGAATACAACTAAGTGTCCTACCTTATCTATCACGGGTACCTCCAAAGTGGTGTACCCGCATGCCTCAGGATTCACTCAAGGTTCAAATCTTGAGGGAACAGGTGGCTTCCTTACTTCAGAAGAGGGCCATAGAGGAAGTCAATTGCACTCATCCGAAGAGAGGGTTCTTCAGCAGACTTTTTCTGGTGAAGAAAAGATCAGGGGGGTGGAGACCTGTCATAGACCTGTCTCGACTCATCCAGTTCATTCTGTGTCCACACTTCAAGATGGAAACTGTGGATTCCATCAGACTAGCACTTCGAAAAGGGGACTGGGTAACATCATTGGATTTAACCGATGCTTACTTCCATGTGATGATTCACCGGAGATCCAGAAGGTATCTTCGGTTCTCTTTCGAAGGGAAAACATTTCAGTTCCGGGCACTACCGTTCGGTCTTTGTGTAAGTCCCTATGTGTTTTCCAGAGTCTTATAAGCGGTCTTGAGGCATATCCGTCTCCAAGGTATTCGGGTGCACGCATATCTGGACGACTGGATTCAACCTTCTGCGTCAGAGGGTCAGTCATGGCATCACAGCAGAAAGTTATTGTCAACCGTTTTAGACCTAGGTTTTCTCCCCAACTGGGACAAATCAGAACTGATCCCAGTTCAGGATTTCAATTTCCTAGGGGCCCATTTCAACCTAGGCCTAGCCTTAGTCAGCCCATCAGCAGACCGAGTGGCTTCGTTCCAACAAGCAATGACAAAGCTGTTGGGTGCCAAGGAGGCTTCAGCTCGCCAGTTACATTCCCTCTTAGGACAGATGGAATCTATGGCCAACCTATTAACTCTAGGGAGAGCATTCAAGAGATGCCTGCAATGGGAACTCAAGGAGAGATGGTCTCAGAGTTCGGCTCAGTGGGACAGCAAAATTGTGTTAGGTCCCTGGTTCTCCAATGCCGTCAGGCCTTGGACAGACATAGACTTTCTGAAGTCTATGTCTCCTCTTCACCATCCTGTTCCTCAGCTTCACCTCTTTACAGATTCCAGCCTAGAGGGCTGGGGAGCTCACATGGAGGAACATATGGCATCAGGGTACTGGTCTCCAGCATGGAAGACCCAGCACATCAATGTTCTAGAGATGCAGGCAGTATGGCTAGCTCTTCAAGCCTTTGCGGATTATATCAAAGGCAATTCAATTTTGCTGTCCACCGACAATACGACAGTGGCAGCTTATTTGAATCGACAGGGAGGGACCCACTCTCAGTCTCTATGCAATATGGCAGTGGAAATTATGTTATGGTGTGCCAAGAACAGGGTTCACATGAAGGCCAGATACCTGCCAGGGAGACTCAATGCTCTGGCAGACTGTCTGAGCAGGAAAGGGAATGTAGTTCAGACCGAATGGTCTCTCAATCAGAGGGTAGCAGATCTAGTGTTTCAGCTCTGGGGAACCCCCCATATAGATCTGTTCGCTACTCGTCTGAACAGGAAGGTACAAATTTTTGTATCTCCGGTTCCAGACCCTCTAGCTCATGCATCAGACGCCCTGTCTCTGAGCTGGAAGGGGATGTGGGCATACGCCTTCCCTCCTTTTCCCCTGATTCTTACCACGCTGAGGAAAGTGCTAGAGGAAGAGTGTCTAGTTTGTCTGATAGCTCCATTATGGGCAGGACAGGCATGGTTTCCTCTGCTTCTGTCTCTAGTGGTGGCTCCACCGGTCCAGCTCCCAGTGAGGAGGGATCTTTTGTGTCAACCGGTGTCCAGGTTGTTACACCCAACACCTCAGATATTTCATCTTCACGCTTGGTTGCTATGCAACAACACATGGAGGCGTCAGGCATTTCTAGGTCAGTTGCCCGACGAATCTATTCGGCAAAAAGATCTTCCACAAACGCTCTCTATGATTATAGATGGAAATCTTGGGTGGATTGGTGTGTCGGAAGGGAAGTGGATCCCTTCAATCCGTCAGTAAATCAGTTTGGAGAATTTTTAATTTTCTTACATAATAAGAACTTCTCTCCTTCTACTGTTAAAGGATATCGTTCAGCTATTTCTACTACCTTAAAACAGATATCTAAAATAGATTTTTCTTGTGAATCTATTTTGTCAGATGTAGTGAGGAGTTTTGAGCTTGAACGTCCAAGGACAAAGGTGCATTTTCCCAAATGGGATCTTGCAATAGTTCTAGCTGCCTTGAGTAACGCCCCTTTTGAACCACTCGAAGAATGTGGATTCAAAGAGCTAACCCTAAAAACGGTTTTTCTGACTGCTCTGGCCTCCGGACGCAGACGCAGCGAGATACATGCCCTTGTATGCTCTGATATTGAATTTTCAGAACATTCAGTTACTTTGGGTACTTTTCCAGGTTTTCTGGCCAAGAATCAACTTCCTTCTGTTTTGGCCTCACCTATTGTTATTCCTGTACTTAAGGGTCAGGATGTTAATACTTCTCTTTGTCCAGTTAGGGCTTTAAGAATATATTTTAACAGGGTTTTTCCAAGAAGGAAAGGCCGTAAGAGACTTTTTATTTCTCATCAGGATTCTTATGAGAAAGAAATCTCTGTGGATTCCATTTCTAGGTGGATTGTACAAACAATTAAATTGGCACATAGTGCCAATAATGTGGATCAGGTTCCTGTTAGTGTAAATGCCCATGAGGTTAGGGCTATAGCCTCCTCTTGGGCATGGTCTAACAAGGTTCCTTTGGATGATGTGGTTAAAGCTGGTTTTTGGTCATCAGAAAACTCTTTTATTAGGTTTTATCTGAGAGATACATCAGTTTTGGCAAGAAGCCTAGGCCTGATAGGTCCTGTGGTAGCAGCACAAGCAGTAGTTGTGCCTGCTACTACTATGTAGATGATTACCAGTTTTTTCCCTGTATATATGTAAATATTGGGACTGTTAAACTTGGGTTTTTTTATTATCCGAACGGGTTTATATATGGCAAATGTCTGATACCCTGAAATTTGTTTTTGCGGGGTGAGACTTGAGACCTGAGTCCGTTCCATGGTTCACATTAGAGGCGAAGTGTATTTTCTTCTTTTTCTTGGTGAGTGATACAATATTATGGTCCCACCATCCATTAGTGTTATAATCAGCATTATTCAGATGTATCGTAGGTTTAATGAAACAAATCTGGAAAATTTTTAATTAATTTTCATATTTGTGAGTTATACCTACGATACATCTGAATCTTTCTCCCTCCACCTCCCCTCTGTTTTATCTTGGTTTTTTGGCTTCGGTAAAATTGACTAGTGTTACGATGACTATTGGTATGGTCGCCGTGCGGGGTTGGTGTTAAAATCCGGTACTAGTCCCGGTTTTTCTCTGCGGTAATTCGGGTGAACCGACTTAGAGCATTATTCAGATGTATCGTAGGTATAACTCACAAATATGAAAATTAATTAAAAATTTTCCAGACTTCAGGATGATAATAGTTTATGCTGGATTAGTGCCCAACTATGAGTTATATTATGAAGGAACCTCTTTGGCTGCATATTCTGTCCGGTGATGGAAAATTTCCATTGTGTGCATACTTTTCCCACATAGTCTGCTGATCACACCCCAGGATACAGGTGTTTGTGATAAGGTCAGCCATCATTCCTTGTCATAATGTTCTCAGATTTTACTATATAAACTGCCTGTCTTTACCATGTTGTTAGAGAGAGATCGAGAGAGTTGATCAGATTAAGCTTGTTGATCAGTCATGATCATGCAGACTGTATAGTGTTATTATCAGCTCGAACAATGGGTTGATTTTCATAATCAACTATTATTCTGTTATCCCTATCTACCCTCAAGAATCACATGAGTGAATTAAGGGTTTCGTGTGACATAGAACATCAGAATGTGGTAAACCGGTGACATTTGCAGTGAGACTTGAAAATTAAAGTGAAAAATAAAAATTGATTTCTTTTGAAATTCAATCGTTACAAGACAGATTTTTTATTGCTTTATAAGGGATTGCACACAGGAGTTGAAGTTGTGTGTTTGTTGCCAAATTCTCGCATTGGAAAATTAATTAAAACTGTTTTTGACATTTTTGGAATTGTCCTTGGGACAACGATTTGCCCTTCTTGGCAATATTTGTTTGCTTAACATTAGCGTTTTTTCGTCATTCAATTGTGGATAAAATACTTTTGTATGTTTGGAGTTTAATACGACGGATACTAGATTTTACTAGGAATATTAAAAACTTCATAAAGTTTTTCTAATTAATAATTCTGTGTATAATCTGTGTGTGACTTTCACCTTGATAAGGACGCCATGGAGGATAAAACTTCCTTGGATGACACGGAAAATGTCATAGTGCTTCAGGATGTCGATGGTCCTTTTCAGGGTATAAAGCCGGTTGCCCCTGGAGTTCCTTTGGTGGAAAGTCCTTTAAATGCCAGAAATACTTTTCTGTTGCAAAATAAAAGTGCGGAGCAGTTGGGATAATGGTTTGTGTTTGTACAAGATTCCCCGTCAAGAGCCTCGTGTAGTTATCATGATTTCTCGTGCGAACTGTCGAGTAGACCTAACGAGACTTCCGGTTTTCTCAAACAACAACTTCTCAACACACAACAAATGTGTTTGCAGCAGCAGAAAGCCATGATAGTCCTAACTGAGACTGTAAGTAAACTTGAAAAATCTTTAAACATTAGGAAACACAGTCGATCTTCCAAAAGGAAATTGCATTCGCCACAATTGCGATCCAGGCGTACATCCCACCAGTTGTCGGACATATCCGAAAGTTCATCAGAGTATAACAATTTTTCTAAGGACGAAAGTAGCTTGTCAAGAAAGTGTATGAGAATGCAGTCAGAAGAAGAAGGAGAAATTTCCATGGAAAACTGTACCGAGAAAATATCAGATTGTGGTTTGAAACTTTCTGAAGGAAACAGTAAGATTGACAAGTTGATAAAACTAAACAGTTCATTTGTTAAAGAAAGAAAATTCTCAGAAAGTGTCAATGAGGTAGTTGCCTCAACTGTTAACCCAAGGTTTGGAGGCACCAGTTGACCATAAGACTGAACATGTTCAAACTTTGCTTAAGAAATATGATAGACTAAGTAATTGTACATTTTTTGAGTTCCGAAAGTAAATAAATCTGTTTGGGTATCAAAGCACACATCAAAGAATCTGATAGGATTATGCAAAGGACACAAACTTATCTTACAAAAGGATTAATACCTCTAGTTAAGATCATGGACAAAACTTTACTTTGTGACAGTGGGGAATCAGAGGAACTGTTTGATTAAGCCATGGATTCATTTAATTTGTTAGCTTTTTCTCATAGAGATCTTTCCAGCCAACTGTGACGATTACTTGCTCCTGCCATTGCAAATAAATATAAACATCTCTGTAGTGAAACAGCACCCATTATGCCACTGCATTTATTCGGAGAAGAAGACTCTTTAGAGAAAAAAGGGAAGGAAATTGATGAGAGTAGGAAATTGGGGAGTAAAATAATTTTCTCAATATGCAATCATCCACTTCTCAACAAAGAGATACGACAGGTGCTTCTTTCAACAGAACAGGAGGATATAGACAGTACAAACCTCAATTCAAATCATCTCATTCTTCAGATAAGAGACCATTCAAGCAGCATTTTTTTTTACCGAAGAGGGCTCAGAACCAGCAGACCACAAAGAATCGGTACAAGAAAGGGGAGCTGGGCCATCAGAGGAAATAAATAAACCTGTAAGTTCTAAATTTGTATGTTTAAACACACCAGACAATTTTGTGGCTGGACAAATTCAGTATTTTTGGGATAGATGGAAGAAAATTACAACTGATAGGAATTTATTGTATATGGTTAAGCATGGGTGCAGTATAGAATTTGATTCTTCCCCTTGTGACCAATGTTCCAGGGCAGAAATTTGATTCAATCATGAAGAACAGAAGAATAGTTCAGGAACTTTTGCAAATTTTTTTTGAAACAAATAATTGAAGAAGTATATCATGACCCAGGGGAGGTGTTAACACATATTTTCTTAAGGCCAAAACCTGATGGATCTCAGATTAATTCTTACTTTGAGCAATCTTAAGAAATATATTGAGAGAAAACATTTTAAAATGGAAACGCTTAAGTCTGTGCTAAACTTGGTTCACAAAAACTGTTACTGGGGTTTAATAGATATTAAGGATGCGTACTACCATTTTATGGTGCAGAAATTTGATAGGAAATTTCTTCAATTTACCTGGCAGGGGAAACTTTATTCTTTCTGCTGTTTACCAAATGGCTTATCTGTTGCGCCTTTTTTGCGGACTAAACTCAGTCTACTGAAACCAGTTTTATCCACTTTACGGAAGAAAGGACATACTAATTCTGGCTATATAGATGATCTATTGCTTCAGAGTCATTCTTTCGCAGACTGTCTAACAAATAGTACTGAAATAGTGTCATTGCTGGATGATTTGGAGCTTACTCCTCATCCAGAAAAATCTGATACTGTGCCTACTCAAGTTATTGAGTTTGTTGGGTTTATTTTGGACTCTCAGGAAATGACTGTTCGGTTGGAAAATTAGTAGCTTCAGAACCTGGGGTACAATATGCTGCTTTGTATTATAACCACTTGAGATACAAAGAGACTTAGAATTAAAGCTTAGTAAAGGGGATTTTGACAGCCATATTATTTTGTCTCAGAAAAGTAAGGATTGTTTACATTGGTGGATAGATAACTTAACAACAGCATTTCGTCCTTTAGAAAGACCACAACCAAGTAGAGTTATTGAATCTGACTAGTTTGACTGGCTATGGGGCATATGATGTGACAAATGATATTGAGATAAGTGGTATCTGGACAAAGAAAAACACATAAATTATCTTGAACTTAAAGCTGCTTTTTTAGCACTTAATAAAAGTATATGTAAAGATGTAAACAATGAACATGTCCGGCTACTACTTGATAATAAGATAGCAATTAAGTACATTTCATCAAAGGGAGGCCGGAAAGACGAGTTAAACAGCCTTGCAAAACATATTTGGGTGTGGTGTATTCAAAGAAATATATGGTTGAGTTGTTTCCATATAGCTGGACTTTCCAAAGTCCACGCAGATGCATTATGCAGGCAGAAGCTTAACCCAGACAGTGAATGGGGTTTGGATTGTGAAATTTTTAAGAAAATTATGAGTGTGTATGGAGACTGTGGTATTGATATGTTTGCTTCTGCTAGAAATAAAAAAAACTACCATGTTATGTTTCCTATTTGCTGGACTGTAATGCATTTGCAGTTAATGCATTTTCCTTGTGCTGGAACAAGTATTATTCATACTTATTTCCCCCTTTTTCTTGTATTGGTAGTGTACTTCAAAAGGTAGAGCAAGACAAGGCAGAGGGAGTGATGGTAGCACCACTTTTTTCAACACAGCCTTGGTTTCCGAAGCTTCTTCAAATGGTAGTGACACAACAATATCTGTTACAGAAACCAGAGACAATTCTAATGCTTCCAGGAAGCAATGCAAGGCATCCACTGAGAAAGATGACATTGGGTGTTTTCAAAATCTCAGGGAGGAAATCTGCCTTAGACGCATACCAGAGGACGCTGCCAGTGTTATCATCAGTTCCTAAAGTAGCTCTACTAGAAAACAATATGGGATGTATCTCCAGAAATGGTTGTCATTTTGTAGTGCCGAACAAATTGATCAATTTAATCCATCTATAAATTTTGTTGTAAAGTTTTTGAATAAATTGTTACAAGATGGATTAGGATACAGTACAATTAATACAGCAAAGTCAGCTATTTCTAGTGCAGTTAGTGTTGTAAATAATATTAACATTAGGATTCATCCACTGATTGAAAAATTTATGAAAGGAGTTTACAATTATAAACCTACTTTACCATGGCAATCAGCAACATGGGATGTTAGTTTTGTGCTTAGATACTTGAAGTCTTTATAACCACATGGAAATTCATCTCTAAAACAGCTATCATACAAGTTAATTGTGTTGTAGGCTCTAACAACAGAACAGAGAATACAGGCTCTTCATTCGGTTGATTTAAAAAATGTTGTGCTGTCTCCAAACTTTATTAAAATATGTATAGGAGAACAGTATTAAAGCAGACAAAGGTGGGACAGCATCTTACAGAGTTATATATTGAAGAATATAAACAAGATAAACCTATATGTGTTGTTGAAGCATTCCATGCATATGTAGAGAAAACTAAAATGCTTTCAGGAAACTATTCTTAGTTGTTTATTGGATTACAAAAACCACATACACCAGTTACAAAGAGTACTTTAGCCAGGTGGCTAAAGGATGTGTTAGTATCTTCAGGTATAGATATGTCAATGTATACACCTCCTAGTACAAGATCAGCCTCAACAAGTGTGGCAGCATTGAAAATTCTTATCGATTCAGTGTTGAAAACAGCAGGGTGGAGAAAAGATTGTGTATTCAGAAAATTTTATCAGAGGGAAGTGACAAATAATTCTGAATTTAGCAATGCTGTTTTGGGACATTTTCAATAGCGATTCTCTGGTATATGTATATGTTCAGCGCAAAGTGAGAATCGGTACAATTCCGGAATTGTACCTTCGCATTGTGAGAATTCCTACTTTGTCCGCCGATTCCGGAATTGTACCGGACAATTCTAGAATTGCGCAAGAGATATTTTTACGATTTTCGCTATAGCCAGGCCCCTGCGCAAAGTAGGAATGGGCTGGACAAAGTGAGAATTGGGTGAACATGCCTGGGGTCCCATTTTTAACTTTGACCGTTTGCAGAGAGGTGTTTTCTCATTTTCAAACACGAAATATAGTCCGACGGCAGCCACTTCAAACACATTACATTTTGTTTGCGCTGTTTACATGTTCTGCATTACTGGGATTATGCTGTATGTGACTATTTGAGAGAGAGAGAGAGAGAGAGAGAGAGAGAGAGAGAGAGAGAGAGAGAGAGAAGGATATATTGAGTTAGGTTAATCCGGGTATCGCTTAATATGTATCAAATTCGCCAGTTTAGAGAGAGAGAGAGAGAGAAGGAGAGAGAGAGAGCGAGAGATGGGCAGTTAACACTTTATTATTTGAATAAACAATCTAAATGTGAGTGATGCCCGTAAGTCTTTTATTAAACAGTTTTCCGGGCATCACTAGTTTATAGATGATGTCAGCAAAATTTTGGCTTAAAATAAAACGGCTGTCCGTGAGAAGAATCATAACAAGTTACAGCCAGAGAAAGAGTAAGCGAGAGAGAGAGAGAGAGAGAGAGAGAGAGAGAGAGAGAGAGAGAGAAAGATTATGATAAGGAAAACAGCATGTCCTTTTTAAATAGGGACAACCTTTTGATGAAAACATAAATATCATTTATCCGAGAAGTCGGTAAATTAAATAATATTTTGAGTGTTTGTCTAAGACGGGTGGATGGATGTACTGGGCAGATGAAATGGTGCCAAAAAGAAAAAATGAACAAGCGGTGAATCACAGGTTAACTCGATACATACATGTACATGTAATGTTGGCATTATTATTTCATTTATCATCATATATCACGCAACGGACACAGTGCATGTCAATGCCGGTGCAATACGCAAGTTAATATGTGGTTTATTCGCATGCACGAGCGATAATCCTCTCTCTTAGGCCCGTGAGTTAGCTTCCAGAACACACGCACACCCCATAAAATACCATAACTTAAAACACAATATAATCGTCACAAGAAAATTGTCAGATTTTTAAATCAAATATTACTTTGAATTCAGAGACAGAATGGCCGCGGGTTCGAGCCTCACCGGCGTCACTGCGTTGTGGTCCTTGAGCAAGACACATTTATCCTACCTTAGTACTGGTTCAACCCAGGAACACCGGTCCCTGTTTAACTGAAAGATTGTTGATGGGACGTAAAGAATCAAATCAAACAAAACAATACTTTGAATTCAACTCACATGGATTGGTCTATCCTGTCTGTTTTATTATACATGCGTAGGATTGTCCATTCATGCTTATCGTTACGCATTGCTACAGATTAGCTTGTTTTTATTTGATATATGATCCGAGAGTAAACCCAGCCAGAATCCAATCGCGGGCCACTATCAGCCCGCCAGCCAAACGCCATTCGGATGGAATTTCGCTGACAGACCGGTAGTGCCCTGATTTAAATACCGCCGTTTTGATATTTCTACATACTATTTAGGCGTTAATTTCTCTGAAAACAGCCTTAATTGTTATAGTTTGAAGTCACGTGGATGGGATAAGCAGGTCATGTGGATGGGATAAGCAGGTCACGTGGATGGGATTAGGAAATTCCGTACGGCGTTTTGCCTATGGAACAGCTTGTCTTGAGCGATAAGTGGGCGAGAATACCCCATCCTATTGCAAACCGTATACACTGAACAGAAGTTGTATGGCCACTTTCAATTTCATTTTCCTGACGCCCCAATTATTATGATATTGAAATGAATTTTGCCCAAATATGTGCCTTTCAATCGGCTAAAATTAAGTGATGCTTTGAAATAATTTTCTATCACTTCACGATTTTTGGGTTCAAAATGAAAAAAAAAAAATATTTTTTTAAGAAAATAGGCGTTTTGAGTGTAGTTTTATTTAATAAAAGTACAAGTGATTTCAAACCTATCTAGCTGACTTGAAAAGGCCAACCAGTTGAATTTGCTTATGACAGATTTTTTGTGATCAGTTTCCGCATTTACCCTAAATACTCCGATAAATATGCCTTATCATACAGTCTTAGCGCAAATTTGAATGCTATTTGATCAGGGTTTACACTGCCATTTCAATCACCATGGGGGAGTCAAAATTTATTCACCCAAGTTTTAGATACAGTATTGTTAGATTTTTTTTCTTTTATCTTATTACATTTTTCAGTAAATGCCAAAAGAATCGAATAATTAAATCCTAAAACTCTTCAAAATAATTTTTAAGTACGAATATATCGGCAATCTGTACAGCTTGCTGATTTAGCATTTTTTTTATATCTTTCTTGCTTATTTTGTTTTTTGAGACATGAATAAAATAATTTAGGTGTGAAAATGAAATAACTGGAACCAATGAAACGACGCCGTACGTGGCATGAAGGTCACATGGTCAGCTAATCTCTCTATAGTGGGCGGAGTTTCGGTATTGTCTCCAAATGTTACCTGTTTGTCAGTGTTTATTAGAAACTACCAAATTTACCAAAAAGACCTGTGAGGCCAAGGTCAGCCGGCACTCTGAGTTGGGCTGTTCGGGATCTTCGATGACCTTTAAACGTAATGTAATTTAGGCCCAAGCTAATCATCAGCCCCATGTATGTCGGACTGATCAGTTTCTTCGTTATCCGTTTAGAGGTGTACTGGAAAACAAATCTAAATCCTGTTTAACCAAAATTGGTTTGATTAAGAATGGATAAGATTGGATATTCTACATTCAAAACTTGAATGTTAAATACCGAACAATAAAAAAAAGTATTGGTTACTCAGTTTCTACCGTTTTTTTTGAACAGCGATTTTTGATAAGTCAGCTCATCAGGATTCACATTCTGTTTCACATTCAAATAGACCCTTCAGTCGACATAACACCGCACGGAGACCCCAGGAGGGGGGGACTACTCTGATTTGTTCTTCATACTAAGGCTCGGGCCCCGCATCTACCGTTCACCCCAAAAAATATCAAGAATTTCAAGCACCCCAAAAAAATATTCTTCATACCGCCAAAAAATATTCATTCTTCTGAAAACCAAAAAAATATTGAAATTCTAAATTTTGAGCCCCCAAAAATGGCCGAAGCCAAAGTATGTATGAAAATATCAGAGTACCCCCCCTCCCACCCTCCCCCTGGGGCAGAGATGCTCATTAGATGAACAATCCCGTGTGGACAACGTATGATGAATCTAAACAGCGTTTTCAACGTAAAGCTCATGTTCTATTAAACAAGGAGGTCCGACAGTGAGGTCATAATATGTTTTAGTACAAAGTTTGAGGGATCAGCAGATCTTACAGTTATAGAAAGTTATAATGGGTTTGGGATTTACCCAGGGATTTACCCTTCGTCACTGTCATAAACAACTTGTGGAATAGTACAATGTTATGGTTTACAAATATATGTGTACTTTTTTGGCCATCGTAAACATAGTTTTTGCATTAAAAAGGTGCACATACCGGCGATGCCGTCGTTTGAATCGCAACACGAAAAAAAAATCAACGACAAATAAAATGAGTGTCCAGTAAAGACTCAAATATGTTCTTAAAAGGGTATCCTTTGGAAGCAAAGACTGCACCAAAGAACTGAAACTAGAGTGTGCATATTTCCTGGGCCAGACTAGCTAGTTTCTGCCATTTAGGCTTCGCCAGTGACCCTCTAATAGTTTCAAAGTTCCACAATGAAACCCATGATCCCAAAGGACAAGAAAATAAAATCTACACTATAGTGAAGGGCAGGGAGACGTTCTACCGCCTCCACACAGTCCCAGTCACCAGCTGTAGTGAAGTCAAATATGTTCTTAAAAGGGTATCCTTTGGAAGCAAAGACTGCACCAAAGAACTGACAAGCCAGACAAGGTATCAGTCAAGTCAATTCAATTTTCGATGTCCACAGTACACACACTAGTAGGTTTGTCTCTACATAGGTACATGTGAACATACATACAGACAGACATACAGACGGAAAGACGGAATATCAGACAAATGGACAGACGGAAGATAAAACGACGAGCACAATGATATTCACTCATAAGACGCACAGACAGACGAGCAGAAGCAACGGATTGATAAACAAAAGGACGAGCAAAACAGGCCGACATGCCCACATGTATGCAACTTGCCGATGCGGACATAAGTATGTACCCACAACATTCGGCATACATGTACATGCATGCTTTAAAGTGAGCAGTCTGATATTTTACACAACACTTATCCTCTACATATACTTTTAGAGTTTGACCTTGGCATTTTGCGCAAATACAGTGAGTGCATAAAGAAAGAAGATAAATAATAATTATAATAATTAGCACTGCGAGTGTGAAACAAATCAGGCTTTGCTGCGATCATCATTTTAATAGACTAATGATTACTTCCATTCTATTTTGACAAAGCAGCACCCAGAACACAGTAAAGTTAGAATTTGTACCCCGTCCTCCTGCCATAACACCGTTTACCCCTCCCTCATCTCAGCTGATTAACGATAACCCTACCCTTAAATGTGAATATGCAATTGAACTACTTTGTAAAAGTTTGGAAACCTCTGTTCCATATCAATTTTACCCGCAAAACATATTACGAATATACGATTCTCACTTTGTCCCGATTCTCACTTTGCGCACGGACAATTCTGGAATTGTACCGTGCAAAGTAAGAATTCTCACTCTGTCCGCCAATTTAGGAATTCTCACTTTGCGCAGAGCGATTCCGGAATTGTCCGGATTCTCACTTTGGGCAGAACATATATATTGATCCAGATGTTTTTAAAATTTGAATTATATAGAAATACAATCATATACATGTATTGTGCTAACTTGTGGTTAAATATGGATACAAGTGAATGACAAAGTATTCTTTCTACATGGGTCCAATAAAGACTGGAGCATGCGATTGGGTATGGTACAGAGTAGCGTTTACCATGTGGAAAAGGCAGGTTTGGGCCTGCAAGGTTAGTAATTTCTATTTAAAAATTTACTACCTTTTATATTAATTTACTCATGAATCCTGGACTCTGAAAACTCATGTGATCCTTAACGGTAGATAGGGATAACAGAATTGACAAGTTAAATGAGACTTACCTGTAAGGTGAATATGTTCTTAAAAGGGTATCCCTTGGAAGCAAAGACTGCACCACAGAACTGAAACCAGAGTGTGCATATTTTCTGGGCCAGACTAGCTAGTTTCTGCCATTTAGGCTTCATCAGTGACCCTCTAATAGTTTCAAAGTTCCACAATGAAACCCATGATCCCAAAGGACAAGAAAATAAAATCTACATTATAGTGAAGGGCAGGGAGACGTTCTACCACCGCCACTAAGTCCCAGTCACCAGCTGTAGTGAAGTCAAATATGTTCTTAAAAGGGTATCCCTTGGAAGCAAAGACTGCACCACAGAACTGAAACCAGAGTGTGCATATTTTCTGGGCCAGGCTAGCTAGTTTCTGCCATTTAGGCTTCATCAGTGACCCTCTAATAGTTTTGAAGTTTGGTGTTAATTCTGTTATTCCCTATCTACCAAGAATCACATGCCCACCAATTACCGGGCTCCCACCCAATAATAATAGATGTTCCGGATTTCATGAATAGTTTCAAAATATCTTTGACTCTGAATGTCTGATGTTATACATCACAGGAAACCCTTCATTCACTCATGTGATTCTTGGTAGATAGGGAATAACGGAATTTACATCAAACTTCACCTTACAGGTAAGTCTTGTTTAACTTGTCAATTATGAACTGTTGTTTTTTACTTTGAAAAGCACCACTATACGATACAGCCCCGACTATGTTTCCAAATAAAGAAGTGCACAACTTTAATTTTGTCTAATTTCAGGTGAACTCCGTTGACTGGAGCCAGACACGTGAGGAGAATCTGTTATTGAGTGGGTCCTGGGACACCCAAATAAAACTTGTAACTATCCCCTTTTAAACTAATAGATTCTTCCTTCTGGTTTGATACAATAAACTTGACATAGTCCATTGTACAGGTTATAATTTTAAAGAAATATTGTATTCTTTTGTCATAAGATCTGTTTTACCTGTACAACAGTGCTTGTAAAAGTACTCATGTAGTAGGGATAGGTATATAACACACTTCTACTGCCTTGTGGTAGAAGCCGGCTTTGACAGCGAGTGTTTGCCTTTAGATCCTATGGCCCAGCTTGGGCGGTTGGGATTTTTCTGCACCCTGTGACACTCATTCATTTAGGGGTTTCCCAAATACAAAGGGCTATTAAACCCTTAAAAATTGTGCATATCGATAGTAGATAGTAGATTTATGTTTTTTTAGCTTGAATCTTATATAGCTAGTCACAACTTCTGTTGTCTGCTCTCTCACCTGCTAATGTTTTTAGGTAGCCTACCTTGCAAACTATATGAACTCCCTTGGAGCAGTCTGATCATGGTTCATATTAATTATAGCCCTGCTTTGAAAAAGGGGGGGGGGGGGCTATATAGGATTTGGGTTGTCTGTCATTCCGTCCTATTGTCCTTCCGTCCGTTTGTTCATTCGTCATAATTTTTTTGTTTCCGTTTAATATCTTAAGAACTCTTTTATAGAATTTATCCAAATAATGTCTGTGCATTTATATTGAAATGATCTAGCTTGGGATTGTTGCAGATTATTTTCCGAAATTTGTACCAGAGTTAAGGCCCTTTATTTACGCCAAAATTTCGTTTCCGCTCAATAACTCATGAGAACTTCTCGACATATTTTCACCAAATTTTAAACATGCATTGATATTGACAAGATCTAGCTTGGGATTGTTACACGTCATTTTTTGGAAAATGGTACCAGAGTTATGGCCCATTATTTATGCCAAAATTTTGTTTCCGCTCAATATCTTGAGAACCATTTGGTAGAATTTCACCAAGTTTTATATATGCATTCATCTTGGCAGGATCTAGCTTGGGATTGTTACACGCCATTTTCATCACATTTGTACCAGAGTTATGGCCCTTGATTTACGTCAAAATTTCGTTTCCGCTCAACATCTTGAGAACCAACTGACACTTTTACCAATTTTTATATATGCATTCATATTGACAAGATCTACGTTGGGATTGTTACACATCATTTTTCACACATTCGTACTAGAGTCATGGCCCTTGATTTATGCCAAAATTTCGTTTCCCTTCAATATCTTGAGAACAAATGGACAGAATTTCACCAAATTTTATATATGCATTCATATTGACAAGATCTACATTGGGATTGCTACACATCATTTTTGCCAACATTTGTACCAGAGTCATGGCCCTTGATTTATTCCAAAATTTCATTTCTGCTCAATATCTTGAGAACAAAGGGACAGATTTTGACCAAACTTTATATAAGAATTTATACTGACAAGATCTACGTTGGGATTGTTAGCTGTCATTTTTCACAATTTGTAAAAGAGTTATGGCCCTTTATTGATGTCAGAATTACATTACCACTCAATATCCTGAGACACTCTGGTCTTTTACTGCATGCAAGGTACTGCAGCGGGGCTATAGTCAGATTCTCTGACAATTCTAGTTTAAGTCAAAATTTTGTTTCCGCTCAATATCTTGAGAACAAATTGACAGAATTTCACCAAATTTTATATTATGCATTCATATTGACAAGATCTACCTTGGGATTGTTACATGTCATTTTTCGCACATTTGTACCAGAGTTATGGCCCTTGATTTACTCCAAAATTTCGTTTCCCCTCAATATCTTGAGAACAAATAGACAGATTTCGACCAAACTCTATATAACTAATTATACTGAGGAGATCTATGTTGGGATAGTTTGCTGTCATTTTTCGCAAATTTGTAAGAGAGTTATGGCCTTGATGTTAGAATTATGTTACCACTCAATATCCCGAGACACTTTGGCCTTTTACTGCATGCAAGCGCTATAGTCAGATTCTCTGACAATTCTGGCCGGGGCATTAAGTGTTACCCCTGTCCGTTGTACATACGGCGTCCTGCTCTCTATAAGTTGAATATTTTTTATCAGAATTTTATGAAACTTGGTCATATTGTTTAGTTCCATGATGTCTTCTTCAAGTTCAATAATGGTCCATTTCACACCATGCTTTCAGTAGTTATGGCCCTTTGTTTATGAAAATTCACCATTTGAAACAATGTCCGCTCTCTTGATCAGAATCTTATGAAACTTAGTCACATTGTTTAGTACCATGTGTCTTCTTCAAGTTCAATAATTGTCATATCGCACCATGCTTCAGTAGTTATGGCCCTTTGTTTATGAAAATTCACTGTTTTAAACAATGTCCGCTCTCTAAGTCGAATAGTTTTGATCAGAATTTTATAAAACTTTGTCACATTGTTTAGTACCATGATGTCTTCTTCAAGTTTGATAATGGTCTATATGGCACCATGCTTTAAGGAGGTATTGCCCTTAGTTTATGAAAAATCGTCGGTTGAAATGACGTCTGCTCTCTAAGATGAATAGTTTTATTATAGTTCTTTGAAACTTGGTCACATTATTAAGAACTATAATGTCTTCAAGTTTCAGAATGGCCCATATCGCATCATGCCTTCAGAAGTTATGCCCTTTGTTAATGACAATTCCCTGTTTATACGAATTTGGCAATAGTTAGGGATCTGTGTCCCATGGACACATTTCTAGTTTTTTATTGAACTAACTAGTTGATAGGCTTTTAACTTTGATCTGTATCATACCCAAGGTGACTTAGAACTAAGATTAGACTTGCAAAACCCACTTGATAGTAGCGTTTGCATGTGTAAAGAGTGACTTAGCTTACCAAGTATCTCATTGGCTGATTGATTTACTTAATTTATTTGTTTATTCATTTAATAAACATATTGTGCCATATTGTGTCAGTTAATCTTCCTCCCCCTTTTGTCATCTGCTCTCTATTTTGCTTATGTTCAATTTCAAACACTATGGACCCAGATCAGACTGCTCCCAATTTTGCTTCCATAAAAAAAACGAGTCTGAAATGCACTTGAATATATGCAGCAAACGTAAAAAGCAGAAAACATATTAGGACAAAAAACTAAATTCAAAAAAATACATTAAGGGTTTAACTGTTAAAATGCTTAACATTTGAGCAGACAAAATGATGATGACCGATCATCTTTTTATTTAGTTGTTCAGGGGGTCTTCCACATGCCTTTATGAGTTTATCCTTGCCTTGCATCTATCGAGGTCTACACTGGGTTTAGGAAATGGATAGAAACAAACTCCCTGCATATGTGGCTTATGATTGTAATGACTGTCACTTTTTGGGAACGGATGCTGGCATCCGGACCTCATTTTAACACTTACAGTCAATTCAATTTTCACCCTTACCAGGCCAAACATTACAATATGCTACACTCCTTGCAAATCTTCAATCATATAAGTTGCATTGTTTCAATATTAACAATTTAATTAGATGCATGATAAAAAGTCGTATAGATCCTGATTAGTTCGTTCCTGAGAAATCAACTGATCCAGATCTACAATGTTTTCCAGAACTGGGTATATCCGGATTCTGCAGGATAAAGGCTTAATACGAACCGAAAATCTTTCTGGAAATATTACTTGTAAAAAGTAGTTCTTTAAATGTTTATTTTATTGTTTGTTATGTTTTGCAGTTTAGAAAGTTCAGTTTGGGTATCTAAGCAATAATTTATTGCCAATTGCTAGTTCAAATGCAAGTATATTTATAATTATTACCTTGCGCAGTAATAACAATGATAGGCATACTGTAAAAGACATAGTGGACTCGCCATTGTAGGCTGCTAAAAGTGACAACACACCAACTTGTTTTTTTTTATGTGGCTATGTATGTTAATAATATAGCATTCATATGAATGAAGATTTATCTAAGCTGACCCCAGAAGTCGCTACGATATTGGGGATTAATAATCGTACTTGCATGAGTTCATTTGAAGTTTTACTTTATGCCGATCCTGCCAAAACGGTCTTGTGATATAATCTGTAAATTATTTTTACACAGCCAATCGCAACGCGATTAAGTATGTATTATTTATATACAATCGGTCAGGCATTCGACAACGCTTAGAAAGTTGAAAATGTAAGAACAAATCTAAGTTTTCCCTTTTAATTCAACAAAGGAAACGATGATTAATTGTAAAAGAATGAATAACAGCTCAGACCCAGTAATATAACAGGCAGATAAACTGTTCTCGTTCATTGTTTCCTATCGATGACGGATGTAGGTCACCACTGTTCCCCATTGAATAATAAGTTGGCTTTTACTAAAGGAAGTGTTTATCAGTAAGCTAGGAGTCCAGTAGCATAATCATTATTTGGGTTGCTATATTGACATCAAGGGACGTTTACAAACAGTTTACAATGTTCCATTGATGCCAGAAAAAATAAAATTGCATTGATTAGGTAGGCTACTGCGTTTGTGTTACATGTTACATTCAACAAAAAATGGGCCTTAACGCGACAAAACCTGTCTTTGGGGCTTCTGAAAAAGCGAGACTCAAAGCAGCCTCCTCATCTACAGAGGCTGGCTAGAAAATTGAAATTTCACTTGTAGCAATTCTAGACGTGATACTTCCAAAAAAGCAAATAAAAAAGGCCCTGATCAGTCTACGCTAATGTGCAGGCTAGTCTGCGCATTTGTTGTTCGCACCCCCCCCTTTAGACAGGCTTTCACGTACCGAGGCCCAAATATTTTTTTTTATCTCAATGTCAGTTTATAGGGTGTCTTGTGTGCGAAAAACATAAGCATAGAGCATTGACGAGGTTGATCAATATTTCATACGACGAAAACAATACCGGGCCGCAGATGCGTGTCTGACTGCAGATCCAGGGGTCGCGAGTTCGATCCCGGTCCGGTCCCATACTTTCGTGGAGATTGATCATGAAATGATTTCTACGGTCATTCTCCCCCTTCCGCTGATTCATTCAAGAAGGGTTGTTGTCAGTTACAAGCGAATGTATGTGCACGAATTACTGGTTAACCGCTTGTTCAAGCCTGCCCAGGAAAAAGTGCTGTTAGGTGAACTGACCGTCCCGCAATGACCATAGCTGTTGACTTGGGACGTAAAGCAACAAAAACAAAACAAAAACAAACAAAACCGGGCCGCGTAGCGCAGTCGGTAACGTGTCTGGCAACAGATGCGAGTCTGACTGCAGATCCAGGGGTTGCGAGATCGATCCCGGCCCGGTACCATACTTTCGTGGAGATTGATCATGAAATAATTTCTACGGTCATTCTCCTCCCTTCCGCTGAATCATTCAAGAAGGGTTGTTGTCAGTTACAAGCGAAATTATGTGCACGAAGTACTGGTTAACCGCTTGTTCAAGCTTGCCCTGGAAAAAGTGTGGTTAGGTGAAATGACCGTCCCGCAATGACCATAGCTGTTGACTTGGGACGTAAAGCAACAAAACAAACAAAACAAACAAACAAACGACGAAAACAATAAATTGAAATTAACCTATTGTCTTTGATCCCTATTACCTGCCGCAAACAGATCAAAAATGTCTTTTAACTTTTGGTCTTTATAATAGATAAATCAAACCAAAAGTAATTTCTCTTTCATCCTACAATTTGCCTCAGTTTCACAAAAGTTTCAGTTTATATTGTCAGAATGGTTCATATTTGTCACATTGAACCGTACATTTGAACACTTAAGTGCATTTGAAAATGCCATTGAGCGCTACCAAAACCATGCCCACACACACTGGCTGTCCACTGTCGACCCGCCAACCAAATCCCATTATTGGAGTTTTGTTGACATGCTGATGGTAGATGTTTTCTGAGAATGTACTGTTGTATAGAGATCATAGAACAGTAGCCAAAGCTCCCATGCATAATGAAAAGAAAGCTGGACAAACTGTTAACGTACTACGACATCTCTTTCAGCTGTACACATGACAGTAAATAGGCACTGTGTTTAGAGAACAGATCTACCTACCTACCTACTCAAGAGGTGCAACTCATGACTTTAGATCAGTCTGCACATCGCCATAATAACATCCAGACCACCAGATACTTTCAGGAGTGTTTAATAATAATAAAAAATGTTTTTCTTCTAAATTCAGAAATACATAGTAGGTGTTCAAAAAGAATCACCTCAATGCCATTGAGACGGTTCATTTGAGCACCATCAACCCTAGCTACTGCACTTGAATTACATATTGCACCATCCTCATGTATTAGTCCATTAAAAAGATATCTACTGCTCTATCATAAACTCGGTAAAACCATTAATGAGCCACTTAAACCGCCCCAGTATAACATGATATTTCATGCTATAGTTTTTCTTGTTAATATGGTTTTTAGCAGCGGCTACTTTTTTTGTTATTGATTTTTTTTTCAATTTTAAATAGTCTGATTTTTTTTCTTGCTCGATCAGCTCGCAAACGCACATGTAGATATCTAAATTCAAAGGTGCCACATCGCGGCGCCCTACATAACTCCCGTCATTTTATTCATATTTGTTACCATTTTACACACATAATTTTTTGCAAATGTTTCTTGATAATCTTAACTCTTACCTTGTCAGTGACCACTTTTGTCTTTGCAAACAGAATGCCGGTCCTGATCTGAATCCAAACCATTTGACACTCTGATAGTGTTCCTAAAGCCCCATTCTCACTGTGCCGGTGTAGCCACGGTTCATCCTGATGCAGGACAGCCGGTATACCGTGATGCACCGGGGCACATTTCATAAAAAGTAAATTGCGTTCTCACATTGCCAGCGTTACCCCGGTATAGCCCCGGTTCTCGAGAAAGCAAGACGCCAGTTGATCCCCGGTTCACCACGGAGCACTTACGGTGCAGCACGGTGGAGCCACGGTTCGTGCCGGTATACCCCGGTGTTACCCAGGTTGTTTACGGTGATGTCCCGGTAACTGCCTGTTGCGCCATGGTTACATGCCGATAGGGCCACGGTTGCTTCCCGGTGCTACTCTACACTATAAAACCTGGATAAAAACGTGGAGTAACATCAGTTTTCTTCTGTCTAGTTATGACACAAATTGGACTGCACAGCCTTATACGACTTACTAGAGGATTCATGATCTGTGTAGCGAAACAACCGGGGACATGAGCCGGTTTAACACGGTTCAACACGGTTCATCCCGGATCTCCAAGGTTGTCCACGGTGCCGCCACAGATGTGACACGGTTCATCACGGTTCATCCCGGATCATCAAACCGGGATGAACCGACACCTTAAACCGGGACAGTGAGAACGGGGCTTAATGCTGCTCTCACACCTAGGCGAATATGCTTGCTAACGGGCTTACGAATGCACATCGGCTCCGATTTGCAATGATCGCAAGAAATTCGTAGGTGTTCGTAAGCATTCTTGGGGTGTTCGTATGCATTCTCCGGGTCTTAAGAAGATTAGATACCTGCTCCTAATATTCGTAAGAAAAGCATATTCACAACATATTCGTGAGCCATCGTAAGCCATTCTTATTGATGGCTAGACATTTGTAGTGATCTTAAGATGTTTGTAAAGATTCGCTTGCATTCATATTGACATTTCTGCGGAATGCAAGGCGAATGTGGACAATTAGTCCAAACGTGAAGGAATATAAGCTAATTGGAGAGGGCCCTCAGATATAAAACAAAGAGAAACATTATGCAAATTAGATGCCCATGTTTTGCATTCTCGTTTCATTCGCATCACATTCGTAAGATTCACAGTGGCATTCGCAAGCATTCTTAAGCATTTGCAACAATTGTAAAACAGATTCGCTAGGATCATAAAACATTTCGCAAGCATTCATAATGCATAAAATTTGACTGACCAACTGCATCATTTTCGAGCAATTATGCCGCGAATTTCAAATTTTCATAATCGCAAGGATATTCTTCGCTCAGGTGTGAGAGTAGCATAAGATTTTTTTTGAAAATGTAAAATTTGAAAGAAAACAGCAGACGACAACCAAATCATAAAAATTACCCAGCATGCAAATAGTTAAACTACTAATGAAAGAATATAATATTAGGTGTGGGGACATATATTGCACTTTAACCCAAAAAAGGGACAAAATATGTAATTTTATCAATTACCCATGCCCACTAGTGTATATTGGCTCTACAGCTGGAAGAATTTGTACAGCAGGTGAGATTGTTTACCTATTGCACATGGCTTATCAGCTCTAGCTGGATCAGTGTCAGTTAAGATACAGATCAAACTCAATGCTTAAACTGTCCAGATCTGGCTCCATATAGACCGGCTCCAGTCCTTAAAACAATTTTTCATCAATGTGTCATATCATATACTTGTAGCCAGTCTTACTCTGATGGCCCTGTTTTAGAGCCATCAGAGTAAGACTGGCTACAAGTATATAATATGACACATTGATGAAAAATTGTTTTAAGGACTGGAGCCAGTCTAGGCTCCATACTGTTTGCAAAGGTTATAAGAAGAAGAAACTGGCAGGCAGGCACAGAGTTGAATTTTAATCTTTTCATTCAACAGGTACTTTGGCAAACAGGGAAGACCCAGATGAAATGCTGCTAAAAAGCTATTTAACATACATGTATAATTATTTAACAAAGATGGGGTTCTTTTAAGTATGCTTACAACATATCTCATCATAGTATAGTGAGGGTCAAACATGAGTGTTTTTATACCCCGCCACTAAAGTGTGGCGAGGTATTATGTTATACCCTTCGGTGTCTGTCCGTCCGTCCGTCCGTCCGTCCGTCCGCACCATTTCCGATCGATAACTTGAGTATTTATTCACGGAATTTTTTTCAAATTTTGCATACATATTGTTATCGGCGATGAGTGGTATGGGATTGTAAATGGGCAAAATCCGCCCATTTTTAACGGAGTTACTGCCCTTTTTCGTATTGGAAAAATGGTTTCTGGCCTGTTATTCCTTTACTATTCATGATATCTGAATGAAACTTCACAGATATGTTGCACATCAAAGGTTACATATTCTGACTAAGGACCGTCACTCTGACCTTCCCAGTTTGTGAGTTATCCGCCCTTGATAGGTCTGAAAAAAGGTTTTTGACCTATTGTTCCTTTACTATGTGGAATATCTGAATATAACTTCACAGATATGTTTCACATCAAAGGTAACATATTGTGACTAAGAACCGTCACTCTTACCTTTCCCGTTTGTGAGTTATCCGCCCTTGATTGAATTAAAAAATGTTTTTTACCCGTAGTTCCTTTACTATGTGGAATATTTAAATGAAACTTTACAGATATGTTTCACATCAAAGGTTACATACTGTGACAAAGAACCATCACTCTTACCTTTCCAGTTCATGAGTTATCTGCCCTTGATTGATCTGAAAAATGGTTTTTGACCTGTAGTTCATTTACTATATGGAATATCTGAATGAAACTTAACAGATATGTTGATCATCAAAGGTTACATATTGTGACTAAGGATCTTCACTCTTACCTTTCCAGTTCATGAGTTATCTACCCTTGATTGATCTGAAAAATGGTTTTTGACCTGTAGTTCATTTACTATATAGAATATCTGAATGAAACTTCACAGATATGTTGAACATCAAAGGTTACATATTTTTAGTAAGGACCGTCACCCTTACCTTTCCAGTTCATGAGTTATCCGTCCTTGATTGATCTGAAAAATGGTTTTTGACCTGTAGTTCATTTACTATATGGAGTATCTGAATGAAACTTCACAGATATGTTGACCATCAAAGGTTACATATTGTGACTAAGGACGTCATATCACTGTCTATCTCAGTTCTGTTGCTATTTAGGCATTATATATCTCACAAAATAACTTTTGGTGCCCCCAGCAGTGGCGGGGTATTACGCAGTGCTTGTGGTGCTTTTATTTCTGACTGCATATCCAGGGGTCGCGAGTTCAATCCCGGTCCGGTCCCATACTTTCGTGGAGATTGATCATGAAATGATTTCTATGGTCAGTCTCCTCCCTTCCGCTGATTCATTCAAGAAGGGTTGTTGTCAGTTACAAGCGAAAGTATGTGCACGAATTACTGGTTAACCGCTTGTTCAAGCCTGCCCAGGAAAAAGTGTAGTTAGGTGAACTGACCGTCCCGCAATGACCATAGCTGTTGACTTGGGACGTAAAGCAACAAAACCAAACCAAAACATGAGTGTTTATATATCATTGATAAGGGAAATGGATAAAAACGGCAGGCCCAGCCAGGCCTGTTATTGTTTTTTTTAAAACAAGTTTGATGAGTACAGTAGCCTAATTGTAAGATTCTATTTATCACATGACACTTAAATTATATAGAAATTACATTTGTTACATGAACATCAAGGTGTTTGCCATATTTATGCAACATTGATTTTGGCATCATTAAGAAATGAATTCAATTTTTGGAATGTTCATGGAATCATGAATAGTTCGGGTCTCTTGCAAAGTAAGTGAAGCCCTTAGGGCTTAATGTTAACTTGGTAAGAGACCCGAAGTATTCATGATTCCATGAACATTCCAAAAATTGAATTTATTGCTTATATTTACATTTTATTATAAATATCTAAACTATAAAAAATTATTTTTTAATTTAGGAATTAAAACATTTTTGTATTTAAAATATAATCATATTAACGGTTTAGTCGAAGTGTAAAATGGAAAAGCGGAACAGCCAGTGTGAACATGGACAGCCAATGGAGCAAACAAGAGCTTTGTTTTGCACGTGGGTTTCGGGTGTGGCTCGCTGTCAATCACAACACCAGTGTCATTTCTGGTGAATAAATTCGATTTTCAAAGCGTATTTCACAGGCAAGTGAGCTTGGCAGTTGTCAATCAAATTTATGTCATTCATGAGGCTATGAACGGTTGCAAAAATCTAAAGATTCATTAAAGGCTTGCTTTGAAAGTGTAAATATTTCATAATGTCACCAAAATTGTAATTTACTGGTGGTTTATCAATTGTTATATCAATCTCGGATGTGACATCATATATGATAAAATGAAATGAAATCAGAAGTATATCCAGTCTATCCCAAGTTTACTTCACTTAAACAGATACTTTGAGTTGTCAGGATTTTAGTCAAATTCAGTAAAACACATATATTTGGTGGGTATTTTTAGTTGGCGCTGTTGGCGGTAAAAACAAAAATTGCCAAAATAAGACCACAAAACACAGTTTCAAATTCAATTACACAATAAGCAATAAATGGACACACCTTTTGTATCTTGTATCATAAAAGCAACTTTTAAACAGTAGAGTGTGCTTCAAAGTTGAGGAAACCAGGTCAATAAAGGGGCAACTGTAAAGGAAATAATGGGAGTATATTCTTTCCTTTATGGCCACATACACTGAATTGATCAAACAGCTGATATGAACATAATCATTACAGCTGATATATTTTTCAGTGGGACATCAATCAGCCCCAGTCTTTGAACACATACAGAGGTCACAGCCATATTGTTTACTGTGTATCTTGGTCTCCAAGAATATCAGGATGCTTTGCTTCTGCCTCAGGTAAACTACAACATGGATGTTATCAGTAGAAACCTGTCTTCAGGGAAAGTATATCTTATGTGATCAGTAGTGAAAGAGCTACGAGCATTAAGGGGCTATTTTGGCCCCCCATGAGGCTAAAAATTAAAAAACAGTTTTTCACCAATTTCTTCTTATTAGTTTATTAGAACAATAACCAAAGTGAAAAGTCTGGAATTGATTGGACTTCTACCATTGCTATGGTAACAATAATGGCCGCCAAAATAGGCTGAAAATAGAAAAGTGGTCATTTTGGAGCAAATTTGGGCATTTGACAGAAATTAACATAAGATATCAAGCATATTATAGTAGTCAATACCAAAAAGGTATTTTAACAGATGATGATAACTATCAGGGCATGTCTCTCTCTGCTAGACTGCACTTTACCAGTCTCTATACTGGATTTGATTACATTTTAATGGTGTGCTTGCATCTAAATATGGTAATATTGTAGTTCCATATGCTTTTGACATACTTTCTTAAAATGCTGCAGGAGAGTGGGGGCAGTACACAACATATTAAAAGGTTTTTACCTGCATCGCTTTAGCGAAAGCAGGTCTGACCAGTAGTGGGTCCACTCTGTCCGTCCATCCGTCCGTCCATCCGCAACACTTTAGGGGTACCAAATTTGTGTAATCTGTAACTCCAAAAGTTTTCATTCCTTTTCATTCAAACTTTGCCTAATGATTGTTCACATATTGAAAATGTGCACCTCCTATTTTGTGCATGTTTTATATTTTTTTTTCATTTTTGAGGGGTGTTGAACTTAGACATTTTTGTCCGTCCGCAACACTTTAGGGGTACCAAGTTTGTGTAATCTGTAACTCCAAAAGTTTTCATTCCTTTTCATTCAAACTTTGCGTAATGATTGTTTGCATATTGAAGATGTGCACCATCTATTATGTGCACGTTTCAATTTTTTTTTTTTTTTTTCATTTTTGAGTGGTGTTGAACATTATTTCATAGACTTTTTTTCATCGGAAATGCTTCGAGGGTGCCTAGTTTGTGTAATCTGTAACTCCAACATTATTCATTCCTATATATTCAAACTTTGCATAATGATTGTTCACACATTGAAGATGTGCACCTCCCATTTTGTGCACATTTAATAAATATTTTCCCATTTTGACGGGTGTTGAACTTAGATATTTTTTCCTTCCGAGATGCTTAGGGGTGCCTAGTTTGTGTAATCTGTAACTCCAACAGTCTACATTCTTTTATATTCAAACTTTGCATAATGATTGTTCACACATTGAAAATGTGCACCCTTTATTTTATGCACATTTCATGGATATTTTTTTCATTTTTGGGGGGTCTTGAACTTAGACATTTTTTTTGTTAGAAATGCTTAGATGGTTTCTGGTTTGTGTTATCTGTAACTCCAAGAGTTTTCATTCCTTAATATTCAAACTTAACATAATGATTGTTCATACATTGAACATGTGCCTCCCCTTTTTGTGCAAATTTGATAAACATTTTCTTATTTTTAGGGCTGTTGAACTTAGACATTTTTTTCCATCCGAAATGCTTATGCTAGGTTTACACTATGTTCCCGGCAGCCACGGCAGTCACGGTAGCCAGAAACGTAGCTCGCCATGGTGTTTTAGTCATTTTTGTCTTTATGTTCAAGTTCTGTTAAGTCTCGCTACGTTTTCTCACGGTCTGTCAAGGTCTGTCGTGACAGAGGCTCGCCGGCGCTCTACGGTCTGTCACGGATGGTGCTACGTTTCCTCCCAGCCTGCCACGTTCTGTTGGGACCTCTCGCGTTTTGTTACGTTGCGATCAAGTTCTGCTAGTCTACAAAGTTCTGTCAAGGTTTTCGACGATGAAACGTGGGGGATGATTGGTGTTTGAGCCCCAATATGCCCACAGTATAAAGAGGAGGTCCACAAAGCTGCTGCAATTGTAATATTATGCACCCATGATCAAAAACATCATTACATGTAATGGCAATGAAGAAGCCGATTTCATATTTATATAATTGCTAGGGGAGTACATCCAGCCTTTGTGGCAGCAAGGAGGCCACCAGCAGCTGTATGGAAGAATGATTGTCTAGCAGGAAGATTAAAGACGGATGCAAAGTGCGGGCATGGTTTTCGGAAGAAGGAATGCAACACTTGAGATATTTCTCACCTTTTATAGCAAGAGAGATTCGCATCGAAGATGTTAACGCATTTCAGGCATTTATGAGTATTTTGTAAAAACAAAGAAGATTCTAATATAATGGCGCACAATGCAGCATTTTATCAATGTCTACACTGACTGATCTTCAGAGAAATAAATGCAAAATTATGACACATGACAAATTATAACCTATGACACCTCTATAATACAATGAAACTACCCAAGTCCATTCAGTAATTGATTATTTCTATCCTTGTTACTACTTTCACTTGATAGAACTTGGCAGACCTTTGCAGACCTTGGGTTTCCGTCTCGTAACAAGCCGTTCCGCTACGGACATATTCCAAGTTGTGTTAAGGTCTGTTACGTTCCGTCACGTTTTGTAGCGTTCTCCTCGTTCTACTACGGCACATTTAAGTAGGTTAATCCCGCCGTGACTGCCGTGGCAATTTTTTTGACTGTTTAAAAATCTGTCCCGGCGATCACGGCAACCACGGCGAGCTACGTTTGTCGACCCCGTTCCCCTACGTTGTGTTACAGTCACCCCGTTTCGTCCACGGTGGCCGAAATTGTGACTGCCGTGGCCGCCGGGGACATAGTGTAAACGTAGCATAAGGGGGTGTCTTGTTTGTGTAATCTGTAACTCAAGCAGTTTTCATTCCTTTATATTCAAACTTTGTGTTATGATTGTTCACACATTGAACGTGTATACCCTCTATTTACGCACATTTGATAATATATTTTTGAGTGTTTAACTTAGAAATTGTGAAATCACCTACTGTAGATTACATTGTGTAATTTGGATGTAATCTGATTTCATTCCTGTATATTTGAACTTTGCATATTGACTGTTCACACACCGATGTGCACCGGCAACGCAGGTCCAGAACAGAGTTTGGTCTTGTTTGGAATTTAGCTGAACTGATATCTAATACTTACAAAATCGGTCTCCCAAAGCCTTAAATTTGATTGGTCCAAAATGGCAATTTCTCTATTTTAAGCCTATTTTGTCGCCCATATTTATTCCCATAGCAACAGTAAAAATTAAATAATTGACAGATTTTTACACTTGGGTTATTCTTCAGTCTGAAAAAAAAATGGTGAAAAGCAACTTTCAGCTTTTGGCTCCAGAGGGGGATTCAAAACAGCCCTTTAATGATTTAATGCACACAGCTCTTTAGTTAGAGTGTTGTATAAAAACACAAAAACCATTTTAATACAGAAACTGTCATTATCAAGCATAGAAGAGTGTTTTTTTCTGTTTTTTTTTTTGTTTGGTTTGCAGCAGCTTTGGTCATGTCAAGATGGTCAGTTCACCTTCACCACACTTTTTCCTGGGCAGGCCTAAGCTGTTGCTTATAACTGACAGCAACCCTTCTTGAATCAGCTGAAGGAGAAGGACTGCAGAAATTGTTTCATGATTAATCCCCACAAAAATATGTGACCCGGCCGGAATCCAACTTGTGACCCTTGGATCTGGAGTTGAACTCGCTACTGACTTCCCTACAGAGCTTTTTTTGCTGTTGTATCTTTTAAAATAAGTAAGTAAGTAGGCTTTATTTAAGGAGGGTGACTTCATTTAGTGTATACAAATAATGACAAATGTAATAACCAATCTTCCATAATCCCTCAAAATATACATTATAATCATATTTATAAAATACAAGCAGATCACAAACTATATATAAATCAAGATGTAAATACCAGATATGTTTATGTAATGTTAGAGATGGTCTTCTATTACCAGGACAAAGAAGGCTCTGGTCAGCCAACACATTCATTCTGAAGCTGGCTGATTAAGACATTCTTTTGTTCCCCAAATCAAAAGATTTTTTTACATAGTTGTTATAAGCTTCCAACCTAGCTTACTTGAAGAGGAAATATATAATCATTACAGATGATACAAATATTTATATGATGTAATCAAGAAAATAAAATGAAACAAACATATTTGGATTGAGTGACTATTTTCTAAATATGAATAACATACATATATATTTTCATTTAATTAACCATGTTATACATCTGTTACGGAAAGTATTTAGGCTCTATGATCTTTTAATTTCATCAGGCAGACTGTTCCTGACCAGACATTCTGAATATCTTAAACTGTGTTTGTAATATTCAGTTCTGGGCTTTGGTGGAATAAAAAAGCAAACTGTAGCAGATTTAAAGTTAACAGATGTATTGACATTATTTCGTAAAACTGTTCAGAAATATAATCAGATGTAATATGCTGGTGCACTTAAATTTTGTTTTTTCTAAGATATAACCTGTCATATATAGAGAATTTTCAAAGTATCCATTGCTTTGGAGGAGTCTTCATCATTATAATCTAAAATTACACGGCATTTTCTGTAACATAAGAATTTTCTGCTTATTTGTTTCAGAGGAGCTACCCCAAACAATTATATTACAAAAATCAATATGGGGTTGAATATAAGACTACACTATGTATCATCCTTGTTGTAACCATTTTAAAAGTAAGAAAGGGTGCAAAGATCAGGAATCAATACAATCAAGTACCACACCTGACCCAGGATACCAATGGGAAAGTGACAAACTCACAGTAGACACCACAAATGAGAGCCAAGAGGTCAGCCCTTTCCAAGCAGGTGACCACAAAGCACATATAAACAGACGCGCACAAAGACATAGCAACCACAAGACAGAACAAAAACATAAAAGATCCACAAAAGAAGTACCGTCTTGGAACGGTCAGTAAAATATTTTACTGGAGGGCTTAAACCGGTTTAAGGGTTAAACCCTTATCCTGTCAATAAATTTTGTCCTAAAAAATGTCTGTTTTTTGCAGCTCTTGTGATCGTTGGATGTCCGTCATCAACAATTGCTTCAGAGGACATTTCCTCCTAAACTACTGGCTTGATTTTGACCAAACTTGGCAGGAGGGCTAAAAATGGCCCTGACCCAGATTTCACATTTTACATTTTCCAAGGCTTATATAGAGAAAACGTGAAAAAATCTTGGGTGAAACCACAAGGCCTAGAGCCTTGATATTTGGTATGTAGCATCACCAAGTGGGCCTTTACGAAGTTTGTTCAAATTATGCCCCTGGGGCCAAAAATGGCCATGCGCTGGGGGTCACAGTCATGTTTTACATAGTCTTATATAGGGAAAACATGAAAAAATCTTCTTATCTGGAACCACAAGGTATAGAGCTTTGATATTTAGTATCATCTAGTGGACCTCTACCAAGTTTGTTCAAATTATGCCCCCAGGCCAAAGAATTGCCCTGGCCCAAGGGTCACATAGGCTTATAAAATATCAACTTTTTCGAAATATGGTCATGTTGCATATCAAATTAAAGGGAATGAAGCATACAATAACATGTTAGCAAATAGTTTGCTCTTACACTTACCCTTGACCCCTGGGGTGGGTCAAAAGGTTAATTTGTTTTCTTTTCTGAAGTAGTCATGAGTGGTATCAAATTAATTGGAATGAAGCATAGAACACCATTCAAGCAAATGCTCTGCCCTTTTACACAATCTCGACCCCTGTATGGGGTAAAAAGGTAAAAAAAAATATATTTTTTTCTGAAGAAGGTTATGTTGCATATCACATTATGCAATTAAAATGTTTGACATTATGCACACCCCTGATCTTCTGGGTTGGGTAAAAAGATCAGACATTGAAATTATGCAGATAATAATAATTTTATTGAACTTAGTGACTTGATAGGCTTTGGTTATGATCTGAGTGATACCCAAGTTGGACTTAAGTGTTAGAGAATGGGATTTATATTTTGTGGTTAACATCCTCTCCTCTTGACAAGGATTCAGGTGAGTGATCCAGGGCCCATGGGCCCTCTTGTTTTAGGTCTGCTGCATATATTCAAAAGCAATTCAGACATTTTGATCATGAAAGCAAACACTGTGAACTCTGATCTAGGTCCATAATATTCACAATATAAGCTTTCAATGTGTATAAACAGATAAGGGGGCTGACAATTGTTGTGCATTTCATGAAAAGTGTTAGCCGCTGAATATACCAAACTGTACAAGTCCAGGATACACATCTACAAATAACTTAATCTGGATGAGATGGTCTCTTTTAGCTATCTGATCAGGGCTAACTGTATTTGCTTTTCTGTTCTATATTCCAAACAATATGTAAACACAATGACCCCTGATTCACTGTTTCCATGGTAAACAGTTTTCTGAAGTGCATAAGAATACTTGTAGATGACGTAATTATCAGAAAACATTTTAATGACAAAATATATACTTAAGGAATAAAGAAATACAACAACCATTGTAAACATAAAATGTAATGCAAATCAGTTGTGTAGATGATGTTATTCATAAAAGCAACATGTATCCGTCACATTTCAGTAGGTTCAGCCACTGCGTCGATTACGTATGCCGGCTAGCATGCACATAATCATCCTGACCCCCAGTAGAAAAACGGTGAAACATGGTCATTAAAAGTCAATTTTCTATCAAAAATTGGTTTGTTGTTTTCAAAACCCTTGGAATAAAGTTGGGGATCCAGAAAATGATCCGCTTGCAACCTTACGTTATGATTTCAAACGCTTAACATCATAAACGTCAAGACCAAAAATTGTGTTAAATGTGGTAAAATTCTATTCCTCTTGAGTTTTATTCAATAAAAGAACATTTACTGCAAGAATTATGACTTTAGAATGTTAGACATCAATAAAATGTGTATTAAAATGTCAAAATTCATTATTTTGCACTTTAAAGGCACCATAATGTTTACACATTTTTCTGATGAGAGAATGGCCAAGTTTCCATTACAGTTAGCAAGTTTAATGCTTACTTCCCACATATAACAGGTTGTTTTCATAATTATACCCCCGGTACGAAGTATATAGGGGGTATATAGTTTTTGCCTTTTCTGTAATTATGTTTGTTTGTTTGTCTGTTTGTCTGTAAACTTTTTTTTCCGTCAAAGATTTCTCAGCAACTACTTGGGTTAGGATTCTGAAATTTGGTACAAAGCTTCATTGTGATTATACCCCGGTACGAAGTATATAGGGGGTATATAGTTTTTGCCTTTTCTGTAATTATGTTTGTTTGTTTGTCTGTTTGTAAACTTTTTTTTCCGTCAAAGATTTCTCAGCAACTACTTGGGTTAGGATTCTGAAATTTGGTACAAAGCTTCATTGTGATGAGTTGTATTGTGTAACAAAAGAACAGCCACATATTGCTTATCAGTCCCTTTATTTGTTCATTTTTCTTTCTCTCCAATGGAAATTTCTGTCACAGATTTCTCAGCTCCTATTGGAGCCAGTGTTTTAAAATTTTGTGTACACCTTCAGGAAGGCAAAGTGTACTGTGTAAATGGAAATTAAGATGCTAATCCTCATTTTGCCTTCTTTTTTCAATTTTTCATTTTTTCCTTCTTTCACTCTTATGTAATACATATGGACAGTATTTTCTGTCAAAGATTTCTCAGCAACTACTTGAGTTAGGATTCTGAAATTTTGTACAAAGCTTGATAGTGATTAGTTGTATTGTGTGACAAAAGAACAGCCACATATTGCATATCAGTCCCTTTATTTATTCATTTTTCTTTCTCTCCAATGAAAATTTCTGTCGCAGATCTCTCGGCTCCTATTGGAGCCAGTTTTTTTCAAATTTAGTGTACACCTTCAGGTAGGCTAAGTGTATTGTGTAAATGAAAATAATGATGCTAAAGCTCATTTTGCCTTCTTTTTCATTTTTTCCTTCTGTCACTCCTATATAACACATATGGATGTTTTTTGTCAGAGTTTTCTCAGCAACTGCTTGATTTAGGATTATGAAATTTTGTATACACTTTCAGGTAGGCAAAGTGTATTGTGTAAATGAAAATTAAGGTGCTAATCCTCATTTTGCCTTCTTTTTTCAAAATTTTCAATTTTTCCTTCTGTCACTCTTATATAACACATATGGACATTTTTCATCAGTTTTCTCAGAAACTACTTGATTTAGGATTATGAAATCTTTGACAATTTTGTCTTTTCTCTGAAAGTGTTACAACCTCTGATGGCTACGGCCGGGGGTATGTGAGCTTTGCTCACTTCTTGCTATATTTTGCAAATTTGTGCTGTGTTCCGTTGTAACATCCCGCTGACACAATTCTACGGGTTCTTTAAGGTAACTTTTGCGGGCAAAGCATGTCCCGTTATCTTTAGGTTCGATAAATCCCATAATGCACCAACCACCTCAACTCCACGGCTTAAAGTGACGTTAAATGCTTATTCTTTATCATTGTGTATAATTGCATTCTAGAAGCCGGTTTTGAAGCAATGTTTGACTGACATTTCCCCACGATACGATGCTTTCCTTGTGCGCACATTGTGGAGTCGACGCCATGTAACAAATCATGAACAAGACAGGTTTCATGATCTTTGTTCTGACGTCCACAACACATTTTTACCTTTTTAAGTGTTTTCATCTTGTGGCGTTAATTGTATGGTTGAAGTGATGTTTTCGCATTTCAAGACATGTCAGTAATAGCCAGTAAGCACATTCTAATTAAATTTAATCAAAACCTCATATAATTACGCAAAAAATATTTTTTCGTCTGTTGGATATCTTTATTCCTTAAGTATATATTGGCAGAATAAGGTTAAAAAAAGGTTGAAGGGCTTGATCAAAGAAATTAACAAAAAATATATTTACAGAATCATGGTTCACTATTGGAAATAGGTGCGCAGACAAGTTGATATTGTCTGTCAAAATTGAAATTTGTAGTATCAACAGCATCTCATTTTTTTAAAATTCAATTTGTCCCAATCATGTGAACACATCCATAGCTGTTAAAAAGAGAAATGGCAGATTGTACTGTAACAATGAAGGACGGAAGGTGATTCTATATTTCATGATCTGAAACATGCGTGGCAGCAACACAGGACACACCAGCGACTGCAATTGATGCTTATACTATATTTTGTATGGTTATGAAATAAGCACCCGGGTGCTCCACTCCTCACATATATTCCATAGTCATTACAAAACATTATTATGAGTAACGCATTGAAGCAGACTGAGGGGAGTGGCATGGTCCTGGCTCTACAGCCACTAATGTCCCAATACAAAACATAGCATAAGCTATACATATTTTAAAAGTATGTCTATCTTTAGCATAAGCTATACATATTTTAAAAGTATATGCCTATCTTCCCAGGTGATGAGAGTGTAAGAGTATGGGACAAGAGAACTGCCTACCCACAGATAGTGATAGCTGCCCACAATGCTGAAGTACTCACATGTGACTGGAGTAAATATGACCAGGTGAGAATACGCTCAATTCAGAATTTTTTTGAGGGTTTTATAAATAAAAGATGTCTTTAAACAAAATCTCTTCCTGAACCACTGGTCCAAATTCAAAATAATTTCACAGAATTGTTCCTCATTATACCCTCTACCAAAATTGCACAAATGGTTCCGCTCCACCAAAAATATGGGCCACCAGAGCTCCAGATAAGAATTGTCATTAAATTGCATTTCCACCTGAACCACTGGCAGGGTTTTACACCAAGTTGAATGTTTGGGGGTCCTTGGGACTCAACTTTGAATATGATAGGGGTCCCATCATTGAAATTGGGGGTCCCATCTTTTTATATAAGCTTCGAATTTTGGAAGGTAGTACATCCTTCCGTGAAGGCTCAGTGTTGTCCCCAGGTCAGTAATTTTGAGGGCTATGTTTGGCCCCCTTCCGATTTTTTTGGGGGGCAATTTGAAATTTTTAAGGGCCACATATTACCATCAGTGAAACACAAAAGCTGAACTTGTCCCTATAATATGCAGAGACCAAGCTAGCCCTTAAATTTAGGGAGAAGACTCCAGTACAAATAGGGAGAAGTCATAGATTGCTGCATCCAGAAGACCGAAAAAAACAGTCTCTGATCAGTCTGTTCTCTAATTGAGATTAAAAAACACACAAAAAACAGACACTGATTAGACTACTACTTGCTTTCCATTCTGAGAATTTGGTTGGTAAATTTGAAATACACATTGTATTCTTTCTATCTGTCTACAAGTCTCCACTTATCTGAAGTCTCTGGTATCTTCCTTTATCTTTGCCGACTTGAGCCTTTTCAAGTGAAAAAGTTACATAATTTGGCATATACAAAAGAAAGAAACCTGTCAAGATAATTGCCTTTTCACGCTTGAGCGGTCGGCAGAGTCACACTATGAAAAAATCAATACACAAAGTCAGTGGTGGACAAATCAGTATACGTTTTCCATGCTTTTTAGCAGAGCGGGCCTGAGAGAAAGCATGGTATTTTACGACTTTCTTTCACCGCCGATGTTTGCATGGATGTTTTCACTGCTCGTTTACCTACGAGGTCAGTGCAGCAGTCTAAAACAACAGCACCTGTCCTATTTATTTATAGAGAACCTGAAAACCCGAATCGTTACAAAATAACATTGGAATTTGGGATTTTAATGAAAGGCACAACAAACACATCTGCGTCCCAGCGGACGCAGGTAAGGTGAATTGACGGGTCCTACCTAATGATTTATGCGTATAAGACGCAGGATATTGCGTCCTGTAAAACCCTGCCACTGGTCCAAATTCAAAACAATTTCACAGAATGTTTCCTCATACTCCCCTTACCAAAATTGCACAAATGGTTCTGCTGGGCTGAACAAAAGTGGCACCAGAGCTCTAAATAGGAGCATCTCCTGAACCACTGGTCCAAATTTAAAATAATTTCAGAGAAATGTTCCTCATAATGCTCTGTACCAAAATTGCACAAATGGTCTGCTCGGCTGGATAAAAGGGCCGCCAGAGCTCTAGATAAAAATGTCATTAAACAACATCATTCTCCTGAACCACTGGTACAAATTCCAAAAAAAATCACATAATTGTTCTTCATGATACCCCTACCAAAATTGAGCTAATGGTTCTGCTCCAACGGACAAAAGGGCCTCCAGAGCTCTAGATAAGAAATATCTTTAAACGACATCTGGGCCACTGGTCCAAATTCAAAATAAACAGAATTGGTTTATTAAATTGCATAAATGTTTCTGCTCCACTGAACAAAGGTCACCAGAGCTTTAGATGAGAAATGTCTTTAAACTAGTCCAAATTCGAAATAATTTCACAGAAATGTTCCTCATGATACCCTCTACCAAATTGCAGGTTTGGTTTGACCACCCTGAAAAAAGAGCTAAATGACATCTCCTCCTGAACCACTGTTCCAAATTCAAAAACAAAGGATCATTATACCCCCCGCAAACTTTGTTTGTAGGGGGTATACTGTTTTCACGTTGTCCGTCCATCCGTGTGTCCGTGTGTCCGTCCGTCCGTAACGCTTTGTTTCCTTAATAACTTGGAGAGTCATTGCTGGATGTTCATCAAACCTTGCAAACATGTTCATATATGCAAGACAAATACTTTAGACAAAAAAGTAAGGGCTAGGGGCCAATTCTATTAGAGTTATTTCCCTTTGTAGTTCTAAATGGCTTTTAATATAGTGCTTTATGCTTATGCTATTATAGGCCATACACAGGCCAATCAACTCCTACCACAGCTTTTGATGGAACAAGTTGATACTTTTCCTATACAATGTAGACACATTGAACATATGCATGAAGGAGTTTAGTTCAGAAAAAATAATTTTTGACAAAATGACAGCTGTGAGAACTTAGACAATTTTTCCCTAATAAGGTGTTTGTATATTCATAGACGGTGCCTTTATGGGCAGATCAACTCCTACCACAGCTTTTTATGGAGCAATTTGATACTTTGCCTATACAATGTAGACACATTGAACATATGCATGAAGGAGTTTGGTTTAGAAAAAATATTTTTTGACAAAATGACAGCTGTGAGAACTTAGACAATTTTTCCCTAATAAGGCTTTTGTATATGCATAGATGGTGCCTTCATGGGCCAATCAACTCCTACCACAGCTTTTGATGGAATAATTTTATACTTTGCCTATACAATGTTAACACATTGAACATATGCATGAAGGAGTTTATAATTTTTGTTTGCACAGATTCTACTGAAATCTTCTTATCAAAACTAAGGTCTTCTTGTTTGAACTATAACTTGCCAAGTTTTATCACTGACTCTTTCTGTGCGGGGGGTATCTAATAAGCATTGCTTATTGACTTTTTTCATTGTCACTTGCTATGGGTGCCTATGGTTTGCAGCAAAAATAAAAGTTTGTCAATCATCCCTTTCTTCACCCTGAAGCTACCCTGACCTGAGTACTTTATGGCTGTGAAATCCGTTTTCGATATTAAATGCTTCAAAGATGTAAAATTTTGGGTAGAACAATCAGTTTTACATTAAAATATATAGAAATCCGAAAACATTTTTTAAAATATCAACCTCCTCAATTGCTTTGTTTTCTGTGCTAGTTTAATATAAAGTACTTTAAGATTAAAAGTAGAATTAGCAAGGTTTTATGCATTTTTTCATAAGAAAAAATTTCACTGTTATTAAATGACACATTCTTTTGCAAACGTCCTGTACTTATCTATTTGCATGGTAGGGAATTGTTCATGTTTTTATTTCGTCTTCTGACTTTCTTCAAAATTAAGTTTTTAAAGATAAACCACCTAGGACCACCATCGGAGTGTCAAACAGTTTGGATCCAGATCAAGACGGACATTCTGTCGGTCTTCATCTGGGTTCAAACTGTTTGCAAAGGCTATTGGCAGACGACACAATTATCCACTGGCATTCAAAGAGTTATAGCAGAGGCAAGTTCAATAATGCGAGCGCTCTCGGGCGCTCGTTGTACTGGTGTCAGGTTTTACACATTATGAATAAAGATAGGTACCAATCAACGAGCGCTCGGCGAGCACTCGCATTATTGAACTCGCCTCTGGTAAATACTTTAGTGTTCAATATATTGTCTCATATAGGGATATACAGGTATATGTATACCATAAATATTCGGACACTTTAAATACATTTAACATGCTATGCCCTTTAAACAAAGCAAAAGTAATATTCAAAGGGTCTAGTTAGAATCAGTTTTACTTTCCAATGCTAAATGGGACACTTTCATTCCTTAAAAATATTTATTTCTTTTGTTGAGCTTTCGGTTTTGTATTCTTTACCGTACATGTAGTCAAAAATGTACAGGTAAATTTTAAATTATCTCCCCCAAATAATTTTTATTGTTCAATAGATAACACCATGTCTACCAAATAAATCAAGAAAACGTGCAGAAATCACTTATTAAAGCACTTTTTATTTTCATGAAATTTCAGACCCCTTCTCCTTTCTTCCCGCTATAACTCTCGAGTGCGTAGGAATTTTGAAAATATTTTGCTAGCTGGCTCTTGCCATTAGATTCACCTATTGCACTGATACTACATGCACCACACTAGAAGCTCAAAAGCAGTGTTCTGGGAATCTGAAAAATAGGAGTATAAGGCCCAAACCGTCAATGATCCTTTCACAGAAATGTTCCTCATGTTGCTTATACTTTGTTTATTGAACTAAGCTCTACAAAATAGTTGATAGGCTTTTAACTATGATCTGTATGATACCCTAGGTGAATGTAGGGGTAAGAGAAATGAGATTTTTGTTTTCAGGGTGGGTAGTCACGTCAATTTTGTTTGGATACACTGCATGGAAAAATGTCTGACTTCTTTTCCACAATGATGTTTTAAGCGAAAGTAAGTAGAGATTTCTCCATATTTTTTCATCTTTATCCAGAAAGTTATACACCATTTTCCAGTCCACATTTTCTTGATCTAACAATGCCAGGTATCCTCATACTTTGAGTACAGACTCTGTCACAAAGTTTTTAGTGGCCAAGATCAAGCCTGAATTATAGAAATAAACTGCACGGATGACAGTTATTTTCTTTGTGACAGAGTCTGTACTCAAAGTAAGAAGCTTAAAGAGGATATCCTGGTAGCATATGATCGGGAAAAATGTGGGTTGGAAAATGGTGTTTAACTTTCTGGGTATAGATGAGAAAACATAGAGAAATCTCTACTTTCATTCGATCAGAATAACTTTCCTCAACTCAATACGGCCATTTTTCCATGCAGTGTATCCAAACAAAAATCAACCCATCACATGGGGGATATTTTGACATTTTTTGCTTGTTTGACTTTGCCAGGCGACACATTGGATTCTCGGAGGGAGTGCAGTGGCTCAGTGGTAGAGTGCTTGACTCGAGACCGAGAGGCGGCGGGTTCGAGCCTCATCGAAGTCACTGCGTTGTGGTCCTTGAGCAAGACACATTTATCCTAGCTTAGTACTGGTTCAACCCAGGAAGAACCGTCCCTGTTTAACTGAAAGATTGTTGATGGGACGTAAAGAATCAAATCAAACAAACAAAACATCGGATTCTCGGAATTCTAGTTATGTTTAGGGTAGAACTGGACCCATGTGGAAAGATAACCAAGTGTTTTTATAAAAGTAAGAGTTATCTTTATTTATTGTCTTAAAATGTACAAGTATTGGCGTTCACAAAAAAACTTACTTATCGTTTATCAACAAATCTGTATGACCAGTTATATGTTGACCATCGGGACCAGTTTCACCCCTCCATGCGTTCGAATTATACCTGGTCAGACAATTCTGGTCAGAAAAAGTAATATTCATGTTTCCTCAGTGCCTGTCAAATTGAAGTAAGATATCTGCCATTCATGTCTATAGTTAAGGACATATGCTACTAAATACTTCCCATGTTGAAATGTGTTCAATACTTTGCATACAGTTTGTTTTATGCATGAACTATCTATTTATGAAATAAAAAGGATATGTCACCGTGCTTATTTTTTCAGAATCTCAGATGGAAGTTTACAGCATTTGACCAATTTTCTTAAAATATGAAATATTAACACTAGTCCTAAATATCGAGCTAAAACGGTTGTAATCTTCAGCCAGCTTCTTTCTTTTAACTTAAAATTGCCCATGATCTCAAACATTTTAGAAAATGTGCAAGTTAATTTGTTATCACATGCTGTGACAAGATACTGCATGAAATATTTGGGCAATTCGTTGAAAATTGAAATTTATTTTTAGAATAAGTCATGTATTAAAAAATCTGATGTTGAAAATCTTAAAAAATTATTTTTAATTCATGGACTATTATAATAAATTTCAGAAAAATGAATAAAAATCTGGGGCTACCGATCTAATTCTCTTTCAAGAGGGCCAAATTTAACCCCACCCCCATAGATTTCATGTGTAATTCAATATAAAAAGTTCAGGAATGCCATTTTACTAGTTAATGAAGCAATTTAGCATTAAAATGTGAAAAAAGAAAGAAAAACACACTGAAAATATGTGCGCACCAGGGAATCGATCCTGGTCCTCTGGCTTCGTAGCCAGACACACTAGCCACTAGGCTACGAGGTCAGGTCCTGCGCCGCTCTAAATAACCGTACAAATAGTAGAGACTCGGCCACTGTCGTATTCGTATTTGCGTACTTTGTTTGATTTCGACTGAGCTACATTTATTTGTCTTTAGTGCTGAGACGATAAGTCTTGTTAGATGTCAATAGTTATGTTCTCTTTCATTTCATTCAGACGAAACATAAATTATTTATTACCTAGACTTCTTAATTTTTGGAAACCAGATACACTACCTAGAATTACCAACTGTTATGATGTTCATGCCTATATGCCTCAACATCAGTATTTAGCGTTTTTGGTGTACATCATAACCGTCTATACTTCTTTGTACTATATCTTAAAGCATAAGATATCAAAACGTAACAACATATACGTGTGTGATGGCAAGCACAGACCTGAGCACTTTCTCTTTATTCATAAGACAAAATTTCATAGCAAAAAATTTACAGCCAGCCAGCATCCTTCGTTCCAAATGTAGTTGCTTGTTTAGGAAGTAGCTCAAGGTTCAAAACACATAGACTGTGCATCAACTCATCCATAAAACCAATCTCTCAATTTTACAGCCTATCTGAAAGAAACTGATAACCAATCAAATATCATATAGAGACAAAAATTCGTGGAATATCTTAAACGGTTTGCTATATAACTTTCAAGTCTACATAACCAAACATTTTTCGAACCATGAGGGTGGGTGGGTGGGTAATCGCACATAAACCCAACAGAATTTCTCATTTGGTCTTTCTAGCCTCGAATGACAATACAAAATCATAAATGATGATTTATACCCTTGCTGAACAATCATTGCACCTAAATCACGAGTTTCTTGACCTAACATGAGCTAAACTAAAGGAAATTCCATGAATTTCTTGTGACGAACAAGTGAGTTCTTTTATACCGTATTCGCTGTAATACAATTACAGAACACAAGTACACTCTCTGTAAATCCTACCTTTCTTCAATACTTGAAGAATCCAAATAAATATTGCATCGGTTAATAAATATATGAGCCGCGCCATGGGAAAATGTGTCTTCGGAGTAAATCTGGCCATTTTGAGATTCTGTGAATTTCAAACAGGTCATTATAGGAAGAGTAAACTCGTTTTTATTTGATCAAAATATTCAAATTATTAGAAAAGAAATTTGAATTTGAACTTTGGACGGCTTGACGTTGATTTTAGAACTTTCGTTGCGTGACGTCACGATGAGTCATTCACAACGTTGCGAAGTTTTTACGCCTTTAGACATCCGACCATCGCTGTTACTAACATGAAAATGGGTAGCGACGTAGCTTACCCCTACTGCTGCTGGTAAAACAAAATAATTGAATTTAATCATAAGTCAAACGTACTTCTTTTCTTGCGTATTCTTCAATTTTGACATATAAATGATTCCTTGAGGTACCATGCCATGTCAGCCTTCGTTTGAAAATGTGCACTAAATGGACGCAGCCGTCGACTGGTGCGATATTTTCCTGCACTAACATTTTGCCAGCACAAATATGGGTCATCACGAACACATCTCCGTATAAAATTGGGCACAAATTTGCACATTGACTTTTGAAATTCGGAAAAAAATTGGCCGCGACATTATATGTTCAACTGCCCGTATAAACTAAATGTTCACTTGAACGTAAATGTTTTCTTGTCTACAAGGAGAAACTCTCCGATTTTAAATACATGTAAACTGTCTAAATGCCAAAATTTCTTAACATTTATGAACAGCTTAAATTCCATGCTCAGTTGAGTTTAGCACCAAAATATGTTATAACTTCGGGACCTGGAGCAGGTTTTGATACTTTGTATAGCATGTACGTCTTTTGGCAGGGCCTGTCCTTCGCATTGTAACAGCAGAATCGGGGGAGCGCAGTGGCTCAGTGGTAGAGAGCCTGACTCGAGACAGAGGGGCCACGGGTTCGAGCTTCACCAGCGTCACTGTGTTGTGTCCTTGAGCAAGACACATTATTCCTAGCTTAGTACTGGTTCAACCCAGGACGACCCGTCCCCACATAACTGACAGATTGTTGATGGGACGTAAAGAATCAAGCAAACAAACAGCAGAATCGGCATGGTAATTGTTCTGTGGAAAAGGTAGATCAAAATAAAATTAAATAGGTTGCGACTTAAAAACAGATGGCATTTTCTTCTCAAAGAAGTGATTGCCTTTCAGCCCACTGGAAATGCCGTGAATGACGATTTAGATGAGTACATAAACATAAAGTAATAAAGAAAAAAATAAAGGTATTGGCCAATGGAGTGTGTCACTACATATCGAGGATTTTCGCAATAATTTCTCATTTGTTCAACCGATGCTCAAAATGTTGCACTAGTAGAAAATCAGGTACAGGTACGTTGTTATTTGATGGCCTGTATGATGTAGGCAAAACCGTCTAACTGTTTCTACAAAATGAAATGTGTTCTGCAGTTACACATGCCCTATATAGGGTCAGTTAGTCACATATGTTAATAAATATACGGAGGAGGAGCACTGACGTTTTTCAAAATAAGAAAGAGGGCACAGATCAGGAATCGATACAATCAAGTACCACACCTGACCCAAAATATTACAAGCGTTCGCGAGCGTATTTCTTTCGTTTAAGGGCAATCTTTTTTTTACCATCGCGTGTAAGCTCGACCACAATGCAGCAGCGAGTATTCTAGTCCGACATGATGCAAAAATGTTGACTTGGTAATTAAAAATTCAACACAAAATAAAATCACAAAAAAGCGTTCTTGCAAAGTTGTATTGCAACCTTGATAACTAGTGTAAATAAAGATTCGGTGATGGTTATATTCTTTTATTCACTGTTGCTGTTGTTGTTGTTGTCGTTTAGGCTAAACCCATATATGCCCAATGGAATTTCACAATACTGCCAAAAGGACGGACCCGTTTCTGATTCAAGGATTGTTGGGTAGTAATTTACAATTTCGCTCAATTTGCTAAGAAAACAGCGCGGCGCCTGATCAGGTTCTACACTGTTTGCACATGTCACTCAAAAAGGGCGCTAGGCTAATATAAATTGGTTAACATAATTTCAAAACATTATCAGTCGGCATATCACGGCGACCAGTTCATACGCCAGTAACTGACAACTACCCTACTTGAACCGGGACAATGATTGAGGATAATAATCTTGATGAAATGTTTGACCAGACAGTGGCTCGAGCTCACAATCTCAGCCTACAGAAGCAGGATTGCTTATTTGCCTCACTGTACCCGACTTTGCTAATCGGAGCGAAATGCCACATCATTCCTTAATCGTATGATACTTCTCACTGAAAAAAAGGATTTCAGTCTTTACCGAACAAGAAAATCATATTCAAACTTTCTCACCAAAAAAAAACAAGACATAAAGAAATCTGGTTGCTATGGCAGTGCGGGTACTCATTCCTATTCCTTTCGATTTTGTAGTTTTATGTCGGCGTTGTGCGCCCTTGCCTCTTGCATGCTTGTATATTGAGTGTGCACATTACCCCAAGTTTTATGCACCCACGTACATGTAGGCTTTAAGAAAGGGGTTCTGGCTGTATAAAAAGTGGGGCATTTGAATACATGTAGTTTGAATTGTGTAATTCTAAATCAGGCTCAATCGCGCAGGTCTTGACTTGACAATTCCGTATGTGCATCTCCATATACTAAGTTGAGAATGTTTGTTAAAGTTCGCCGCTCTTAAATTGTTGAACTGTACGCAGATTTTGAAAAGAAAGTAACAGCACCCTGCGTTTCATTCCGTATCTCCGTCTTTGTTGACAATGCACATGCGTGTGGGTTATAGGTGTTACTGGGAATATTTAGTTTATTTCACGCACGGTCACTCAGCGAATACTCAAACAATTCTGCGCATCTAGCAGTCTCGTTGGAGCCTTTGCCCAAAACGTAAATGCGAATTTGGACCGTAAACTGCTTTCGTTCAGAATTGCCGTCCAAATACGAAAGGGTCAGACACACTGGTTGGTCGATTAAGGAAAGCTGGGATGTATCCGGCGTTTATTTATTTATCTATTTCTTTATTTTTTATTTATTTTATTCTATTTTATTTTATTCTTTTTTTTGTTTGTCTGAGTGTCTTTGGAGTGCAAAGATGTTGAGGATTGAGGGTCAATTAGCGGTTAACAAGCCGCATCATTTTGGACATTTTATTTTTCACCATGAACCCGTGCTGGATCAGACCATGACTAATTTACAACAGAATACAATCGGCCTAAAATTCCTTGATTTTAATCGCATCTTATTCTAAAAATGACTCATCTAAATTGTCGTATTCTTTGGTGAAGCTCTCTTTAATTAGGCGCGGCGCGAAATAATTACGTCAGACTTTACGACGTCATACCTCATGACGTAATTAATCTCCCGAAGACACATTATCGCATGGCGCGGCTCATATATATTTCGGACACTCTTTAACTACTTTATTTTGTCAAGAAAATGGCGGAATACCGATATGACATAAGAATGTCAGAAAGATGTGTTGATCCGAATCCGTTAATGGTCGAAAGACTTTATCCGTTTCCAGACGCGGGAAATGTGCGCATTGGAAATAGCCGCTTATGTCTTTAAGCTATGTGCACGGAGAATTTGAACAATAAACTATTCGTTTGATGTATTTATGGGTAAGTAAATACCTTGATGTGCCTGCACACGCGTGCAATTAAAAAATATTGGTTGAAAACTCTGTTTTTGCTATTTAACACATAAAAAATAGAAAAAATTTTGCTATTTAACACATAGAAAATAGAAACAATTTTGCTTAAGTGCCCCCCCCCCCCCCCCCCCCCCCCCCCCATACATAACAGGTAATACAATTAATAATAGTCAAAAGTCATGGACAACATACATATTTAGAAAAAACGATGAAATCCACTCAACATGTATTTCATGCAAACACATCACTTTCATCTCAAGTTTTATGCCGCAAACATTATATTTCCATGTCTTTAGGCGAATACAAGGTGAAGCTTTGAATTTCTATGTAGTAAAATTTGGCTACAAAAAATACCCCATCCCCTTAACCTTGATGTCCTAGCATAATTATGCAATATTTTCAAAATAATTTTAGTTTGCTAGGTGCAGTAAATGTAAGGGTTTGAATTAAGCGCAAACATTTAGTTGTCAATTATGCATTATCCTAACCACAGGCTGCCAAAATTTGGGCAGATTGAATAGGAGACTGTCTGAGGTCCTTTAAGATTTTCAATGTCAGATTTTTTACTATATAATTTATTCTAAAAATAGAAATCCTATTTTGGGGGAATTACCAAAATAAATCATGCAGTATCTTGTTAAGGCTTGGGAAAACAAATAATTTTTCACATTTTCTAAAAAGCTTCGAGGTCATGAGCAATGATTAAAATTAATGTAAAGAAGCTGGATGACTATAACAATTATTTTAGCTTAACATTAAAGACTTGGGTTATGCCCAGAATATTTTCCAAATGCTGAAAACTTCCATATGAAAAAATGAGCATGGTGACATATCTTTTTTATTTCATAAATTGACAGTCCATGCATAAAACAAACTGTATGCAAAGTATTGAAAAGATTTCAATGTGGGAAGTAACGGACTTATGTCTTTAAATGATTTTTTGGCCTTAATATTTTTTTGACAAAATAGGTTTTAGCTTAAAAAAAGCTACATGCCTATTTTTTCGCTGTTTTTTATGCCCCCAAAGGAACTTTGGGAGGCATATAGTAATCGCACTGTCCGTCCGTCCCGCCTTGTGTCCGGTGCATATCTCCTATATCCTTTGAGGTAGGAATTCCAAGTCTGGTGTGTGGATGCATCCTGGGATGGCGGAGTGCCGCGTACCATTTTCGGGCCACTGTGACCTTGACCTTGATCTCAGACTAAGTTTTTTTTAGTAATCACAATGTCCATCAGTCAGCCCGTCCGTCCCGCTTTGGGTACGGTGCATATCTCCTATATTCTTTAGTTTGGAATTCCAAATTTGATGTGTGGATGCATCTTGGGATGACGAAGAGTTCCGTACCATTTTGGGTCACTGTGACCTTGACCTCTGACCTAGTTTCTAGAAACTGCATTGAGTCTGGTGCATATTCCTATATTCTTTGATATAGGAATTCCAAATTTGGTGTGTAAATGCATATTGGGATGACAGAGTGTCATATATTATTTTGGGGTCACTTGACCTCTGACCTAGTTTTAAGAATTATTGTGTACTGAGCATATCTCTTATATTCTTTGAGGTAGGAATTCCAAATTTGGTGTGTCTATGCATCATGGGATGGCAGAGTGTCACATACCATTTTCAGGTCACTGTGACCTTGACCTCTGACCTAGTTTTTAGAAGAATCATGTCCAGAGCATTTCTCTTATATAATTTGAGGTAGGAATCTCAAATTTGGTATGTGAATGCATCTTGGGATGACGAAGTGTTCCGTACCATAATTTGGTCACTTTGACCTTGACCTCTGACCTAGTTTCTAGAAACTGCATTGAGTCTGGTGCATATCTCCTATATTCTTTGAGATAGAAGTTCCAAATTTCGTGTGTAAATGCATCTTGGAATGGCAGAGTGTCACAAACCATTTTGGGGTCACTGTGACCTTGACCTCTGATCAAGTCTTAGAATAAACATGTCTGGAGCATATCTCTAATATTATTTGAGCTAGGAGTCTCAAATATGGTGTGATGATGCATCTTGGGATGAGGAAGTGTAGCGAACCATAATTGGGTTACTGTGGCCTTGAACTTTACCTGCGACCTAGTTTTTAGAATAATTTGTCCGAAGCACATCTCTTGTGTTATTTGAGGTAGGAATCTCAAATTTGGTGTGTGAATGCATCTTGGGATGCCGAAGTGTGGCATATCACTATTGGGTCACTATGACCTTGAACTTGACCTCTGACCTAGTTTCTAGAAACTGCATTGAGCCTGGTGCATATCTCCTATTTTCTTTGAGACAGGAATACCAAATTTTGTGTTTAAATGCATCTTGAGATGACAGAGTGTCACACACCATTTCGGGTCACTGTGACATTGACCTCTGACCTAGTTTTAAGAATTATTGTGTTCGGAGCATATCTCTTATATTCTTTGAGGTAGGAATTCCAAATTTGGTGTGTATATGCATCTTGGGATGGTGGAGTGTCACCTACTATTTTCGGGTCACTGTGACCTTGACCTCTGACCTAGTTTTAATAATAATTGTATCAGGAGCATATCTCTTATATTATTTGAGATAGGAATCCCAATTTTGGTATGTGAATGCATCTTGGGACGGTGCAGTGTCTTGTACCAGTTATGGGTCACTGTGACCTTGACCTCTGACCTAGGTTTTAGAAAAATCCTGTCCGGAGCATATCTCTTATATTATTAAAGATAGGAATCCCAAATTTGGTGTGTGGATGCAACTTTTGATGTGTCACCTACCATTTTTGGGTCACTTTGACCTTGACCTCTGACCTAGTTTGTAGAATAATTGTGTCCAGAACATATCTCTTATATTATTTGAGATGGGAATCCCAAATTTGCTGTATGGGTACATCTTTGGATGCTGATGTGTTGCATACCATTTTTAGGTCACTGTGATCTTCACCTATGACCTAGTTTTTAGAATGATCGTGGTTGGAGCATATCTCCTATATTATTTGGTGTAGGAAATCCCAAATTTGGGGTGTTGATTCCACTTGGGATGGCAGAGTGGTGCATACCATTTTGGCTCACTTTTACCTTGACATTGACTTCTGGCCTCATTTTTAGGTTTTTCGTGTCTGGAGCATATCTCCTATATTACATAACTTTCCTCAAATGTGTCATGCTAGACCAATTCCTTTGGGGGCATTCGTCACTTGACTGTGACATTTCTTGTTGTTTTCATTTATTAGCCAAATGCATGTAGCGTATATCAAGAAAAAATATGCCATTTCTCACCTTCAATTTGTTAAAATATAAGAAATAGATTTTTTTAAGTTTTAAAATTAAATAACTTTTAAAAAGGCCTGTAAGGTCATGTTATTTTTGTCAAAATGGATGAGGTTTGAGCTATTTTTTAACATATATACTCAGCGTCAATGAAAAGTTACCAGTATAGAAGTTTAGATATTTCTGAAATACATGATACAGCTCTTTGGCTACTGTTACGTTCATGTTTCTGGCCAACCACAAGCTGGTTGGGAGTGATAAACCAGTTACACGAGCCCTGGAACTATGCATGTTCATTTTGTGTTTTTCGCAGTTTTTTTAAGATTTTGAAATCATCATTTACAGAAGACAACATGCCAGAACATGCTCTGGACATTTTCATTGAAAACGCCACCAAAATGGTTTAAGTTATCCCATTGAACGCGAAAAATGAGGATCAAACTTTAAGGTAGCACCAAAACTTTGCATTTTCCTATACAATGCAATGGAAACTACAGGGGTCCCTCAAGGAATGAGTTTAATGCATTGGGTGTGATGCATACCGTTTTCCATAGTGGTGATGCATGGTGATGCATGGGACTCTATGCCATAAAATTGAGTGTTGAAGTATCCGCAGTTCTTCGTTCTTCGTTCAGAATGAACTAAATATTGTCCTATGTTAAGTGTATGTGATTTACTGGTAACTTTTCACTGACGTTGAGTATATTAAAAGATGGTAACTTTTTGGGCACCTGCTGATAAGTCCTGTTCTACCTGTCAAGTCACATCTCAACATATTCAAGAGCTTCTGGGAGCCTTTTTCATGGTGGGCAAGAATCAATTACTAATGGGAGGATGGGACCTTGAGATCATCGTTTGTCATAACTCGGCAAGCCTTGTGATGCCAAAAGGTGATCCTAGGGATGATTTTAGCTCACCTGAGCCGAAGGCTCTGAGGTGAGCTATTAGTATACCAATGACTCTGGCGTCCGTCGGTCATTTTCAAACATCTTCTCCTCTGAAACCACTGGGCCAATTGAACTCAAATTTCATATGGAGACTCCTTAGGATGGGGGAACGAAAGTTTGTTCAAATGGTTCTGGTCACATGACCAAAATGGCCACCATACCCATATAGGGAGCGCAGTTGCTCAGTGCTTGACTCGAGACCAAAGGGTTGCGGGTTCCAGCCTCACCGGCATCACTGCATTGTGGTCCTTGAGCAAGACGCATCTATCCTAGCTTAGTACTGATTTAACCCAGGAAGACCCGTCCCTGCATAACTAAAAGATTGTGGATGGGATGTAAAGAATCAAATCAAACAAAACCACCATGCCCATATATGGTAAAAATCCTTTAAAATTTTTCTTCTCCAGACCCAGGAGGCTGGTGTCCTTGGGGCTTGATATGTAGCATCGGGGATGTGGGGCCTACCAAGGTTGTTCAAATCATGATCCTGGGTTGACCTTGACCCACTTTACGTCAAGGTCAAATTTGCTTCCTAATGCATTTAAATGGGGAAATTTTTGAAAAGTTGATTTTTTGAAAACTATTGAAGCCAAAGTCATTATTCTCACTTGATATGTTTAATCTAATGTGACAATGGCTATAAATAAGTTCCAAATGTCAAGGTTGACCTTTGACCTTTCAGCCAAGAGTCCCATCAATATATTAAAACATAGTTTTCTCAGAAACCATTGGGCCAATTGAACTCAAATTCCATATGAAGACTCCTTATAGACGGATGGCTGAGAATGGGTTTGCTCCCCCCCCCCCCAAGGGAATTTTGCAGACATATCCTATCTTATAGAGAATTGAAAGCCGAGTCTTTTAAGAAATGTTTGCACTCTGTGCGTTGGGGCGTTAGTCTGTAAGAGCCTGTAACATAGGTTACTTTATCAAATTAAGAAAAAGTAAATTGAAAGTTTGGGCTACAAATTAAAGACATTAAAATACTTATTTTTTTAAAATCATTCATATAGTCTGCATACTGGATATCTTAACTACGTATGACAGCCATTTGAACAAAATAGCAGCTTCCTAAGGTGTCATATGCGTTACATAAATCAGATAACCCATTAAAGTTTGCAAGTGTGGCTAACATCATTTACATTCACAATCTCTCTGTGTGTTTTGCAAAATGTTTTAACCATGTCTGACTAGCTTATGCAATTGGCTAACAGAAAAATCAAAGTTTGTTTCCCTATCTTAATTTTTTTTTCTGGAATAAACAATTAAATAACCCTACCCCTACGCAGTTTTAAGGTGAAAAGTTTGGTATTAAAACTAGAGTAAAAATAGTTAAAAACTATTTGCAATTGATGAATGATTCATTGTTTTGGGATTTATTTGCTTATATGAAAAGACTCATAAATCTGCAAGTTTGTTGCAAAATTTTTGATATGAGAGGCTGTAATATATGTTACCTGATGTAATAAATGGGCAAGCTCATTGTCTTTACGTAAGATATGCCTAAAAATGTTTTAATCTCCTTGAGGGAATTTTGCAGACACATACCTTCTTAAAGTACAACTCAAGCTGCATCAAATAAGGGATGTTTGCACTCTCTAATTTTGGGTGTTAGTCTGAAACAGCATGTTACATGCGTTACTATATCAAATAAAGGAAATGTACTTTGAAAGTTTGAGCTAAAATTGTGAAAAAACTCGCAGCTGCTGGATATCTTACATTGTTTAGGGATTTTAAACTGGCTAGTATGATAAAGACTTATAGATCTGCTAGTTGTCACCAAGTTTTAAAGATCAGAGAGTGTTACATATGTTAACGTGATAAGTAAAATCATAAAACAGTATTTTGACATCAAGCAGAGTAAGGGCCTGCTCCATCCTAATCCCCTTTGGAATTCTGCAGACATATTACATCTTATGTAACCATTCAAGGTGCATTTAATAAGAAATGTTTGCACTCTGTAAGTTGGGGCGTTTGCCTGTAACAGCTGGTTATATATGTTACTATATCAATTTGAGAATAAGAAATTTGAATGCTTGAGCTACAGAAAGAAGACATTAAAATTATCTAATAAATTGGCATTCTTATAGTCTGCATACTGGATGTCTTTACTACATATGGAAGCTGTTTAACAGTAATAAAGCTTACTGTGGTGTTATGTGCATTACATGAACCTAATTATAATTTAAAAGCCATAATTGTGGCTATCTTCAAGTTTGCTTTTCTATCTTAGATATATTGTCTTATAGGAGCTAATACACTGCCCTACTCCGAGGTTTACCGAGAAGCAAATTTTGTTATTACCGTTTAAGTAAAACACATTAAAGGGATTGCAGCGTGTGGATATTTTACATTTTCTTAGTCTGTCTTGCTCATATTTCTGCAAGATGTCATTAAGTTTAAGATCTGGACACTTAATGTGTACTTAAAAGTCTTTGATGTGAAAACACTAGATATCATATTCATTTCTGATTATCAAGCCCATGGACTATTGTTACAGGTGTTACAATGACCTTTTGGACACATTTCGTAATACTGTGCATATAATGCTAAATATAGAACCACAAATAGAAAAGATAGTTTTACATTTGTACAAGAAAATACAATAAATGAAATGGTCCAAACTAATTCTCATCAATTTAACACTCATGTTAAACGTTTGTCATTGTCAGCTTCTGTGGTAATCATTATTATCACACGCCTCTTTGCAACTAGTAGAATCATCACACAATATTTCAATCATTTACTGTTGTACAATTTTACCACCAGTCCACTCAAAATTGATGAGCCATTATCAACTTTCCAATTTTGCCATTCATGGCTTGGAACATTTGGGAACTGATTTGAATTCCTATCAGTTGGCTCTTTGAGTATGCTTTCAAGTGATACTCTGCAAGTAGGAGAAAGACTAAAACTTGAAAAGGAGGAAAACTATGCCATTAAAAGCAATGAGTACCTGGACTGATGTACCTTGATATTTCTGTGATAAAGAATCATATCTTAGCTGGTTAACTTTTATAAATGTAGCCTTTCCATACATGCAACAAACATATTTTCATCTAATAATGTCTCTGCACTTATTATCTTTCCCCAAGAATTCAAAAACTTATTTGGTCTTAGTACTTTTGAAGTGCTGAAACCTAGGTAACTCTTTCCTTTCAGATAAACAAACTAGATGTATCACAGCAGGTAAAGCAATGAAATGCAGGTCGAACAGAGCGCAAATTAGACCCTTTCACTTCAATGATTCACTAAGTTTCTAAGATAAGAGCGCTTATTATAGGAACTTACATATATAATTCGTCATAATAAATGAGCAAGGGCATTGTTGTGACATCCTTTTTTATTACACAGTCAGAGGCAAGTTTTTTTTTATTTCAGTGTTTTCAATGGATCATGAAATGGGGCAACCTTATCAACCTGTTTACTCTGTATAAATCTTCCATAGAGCATAGTATAGAACTACTGGTTATCCTATTCTACCCATAGTCCACTTTCCTTCTTTTGAATGCAACAGCTAATGATATGGCTGCAAAAATCTGAGAAATCAAAGGTTTTACATTATTTTTAGGCTTGCTTTAATGTTCTGACATCAAAAAACAACCAGCTGCAAACATAATTGATGGCAATGTCCAACTTCATGTTCTTTCTCATATACCAGATAACTTTCAAGGTGTAACAGAAATTGTTTCAGATGGTCTGCCAAAACCCATCAAGAGTCAACAGTGTAACTGAAGAAAACTTATAAAGTTCTTTGGGCGCAGCAAAATACTATTGATCTAAGACCTGAGGACTTAAGCACCAAAGGACTGGAAAGGTTCCATGGCAAATGATGCAAAAAATCAGTCTAGCTTCTGCAAAATCAGAGCAAAGTTATCATTTGACTAGCACGGATGCAGAAGCAGCTGCAGTAAGATTGCTCTTGCCACTTCACAGGAAGAGACAGAGTCATACTCCATTGTATGCATATATGTGGAATGGCATTAAACCCATATTTAATCAGGTGTTTGATCCCATGACACTGACATGCTGTTTCTGCTTTTGAAGAATGCTAAGGATTCAAGTTATAGCTGAGTCAATTTGTTTGACCCCGGCACTGGCCACAAATACAAAGAAAATTAAGTCTTTTGATGGCTAAAGAGGAGGATCACACGAAATGCTTATAAGTGATGTTTGTCACAATTACCAATTTTAAAAAGTAAGCTTAATTAATGTAACACATATAACACCATAGGAAGCTGTATATTTGTTAAAAAAACACTTTCTTATGTATCAAAGGTATTCAGCATGCAAACTACATGAATAATTCAAATAAAAAGATAGTTTTATGTCTCCTTTTCTGTTTCTCAGACTTTCAATTCATTTATTCTTAAATTGATATGGTAACATACGTAACATACCATTACAGGCTAACCCCCTGGTTAATAGAGTGCAAACATCTGTTATTTGATGCAGCTTGAATTGTTCTTTAAGGTAGGATATGTCTGCACAATTCCCAAAGGGTGGACAGGAACAGGATTATTCTCAATTTGCAGTCCTAATACTATGCCATGATTCTACTGGTTGTAATGAAATGGGTGATTATTTTGCAATAGAAGCAGACACAATGATAGACATTGTGAGGGTAACGTGAATATAGATTGTTTTTTGAATAATTACGTATATTTAATAGGAATATTTATTAAATTGTGTCATTTAAATGAGAACTATTATTTTCTATCTATATGTCTATATATTTTAATATTATAGGCATTAGGAAATATGTGATAAAAAAGATTATATATAACATCTGTAACACAATTCCATGGGCTTGTTACCAGCAATGACTATAATTACTAAGACTAAGGCACCAGAGACTAGAGATTAATAGGAAAACATGTCAAAAATAGTATTTTCCTGAAATATCATCTCTTACTTCCAAGACAACTTCCTTGCTCATTCATTATGCCATGTAACATATGTTACATATTTTAATAAGTGCTCTGATCCTGATGTCAAACTTGCAAATGTATGATTCTTTATGGCATTAGCAAGACAGTGCCAAACAAACATGTAAGATATCCACGAACATCAAATATTTTCATATATTTCTCTTCAATAATAGATACAAAAATTGGATACTTAAAATTGGGGGTAGGGTTGTTTAATAGCTCATATAAAACAAAGTATTTGAGATAGAAAAGCAAACTTTGTTTTTTTCTATTAGTCGAATTAGTATTTTAGCAAATTAAGATTAAAAGCACTTGTAATAATGCACAAATCCTCTGTAAAATTAAATGATGTTAGTCACAATTTCAACTTTCAAAGGGAAGTTTAAACTATGTAACGCATATAACACCATTGAAGGCTGTAATTTTGTTTAAAATGCTGCTTTGATGTAGCTTAGGCATCCAGCTTGCATTTGAATAATAAGATGGTTTAATGTCTTCTTTCTGTAGCTCAAACTTTCATTTTGATTTTTTCCTTAGTTTGTTACAGTAACATATGTAACAGGCTGTCAGAGACTAACGCCCCAGAGCACAAACATCTCTAAAAAGATGCGGCTTGAAATTTTCTTCAAGATAGGATATGTCTGCAAAATTCCCTAGGGGGGGGGGGGAGCAGGACCTTTTTTAGCTCGAAGTCTATTACAATAAGTTAGCCAAGATTTATGCAAATTGTTTTGGTCACATGACCAAGATGGCTGACATGCCCATATATGGTAAAAACCCTTTAAAAATCTTCTTCTCCAGAACCAGAAGGCTGATGACCTTGGGACTTGGTATGTAACGTTTTGGATGTGGGGCCTAATAAGTTTGTTCAAATGATCCTAGGTTGACCTGGATCTACTTAACATGAAGGCAAATTTGCTTCCTAATGCATTTAAATTGGATTTTTTTTTTTTGAACAGTTGATTTTTTTAATACTATTGAAGCCAAAGTCATTGTTCTAACTTGATATGTAAAGAGGCAATTCCAAGGCAAAGGTCAAGATTGACCTTTCAGCCAAGGTCACGCATACCCATCAATATATTAAAAACGGTTTTCTCTGAAACCACTTGGCCAATTGAACTCAAATTTCATATGGAAACTCCTTAAGTTGAGTGGAGTAAATTTGAACCAAATGTTAATGGTCACATCACCAAGATGGCAGCCATGCCCATACAAGGTAAAAACCCTTTTAATATCTTCTACTATTGAACCAAAAGGCCAATGACCTTGGAACTTGGTATATAGTATTGGGGATGTGGGCCCTACCAGGTTTGCACAAATGATGAATCTGGGTTGACCTTGATCTTTTTTACGGCAAGGCCAAATTTGATTCCTAATGCATTTATATTGGAAATATCTTGAAATGTTCATTTGTCTATATAACTGTAATAAGCGGAAATCATAATACTTGAGAAAAATGTTAAACCTATTCAGACACTGGTTTTATATAAGCACCAAAGGTCAAGCTGACCTTTGACCTTTCATCCAAGGCCACTCATATTGGACTGCCTTATACATATCTAATCATCTTTTTTCTTAGAATTCACTGGGCTGTTTGAACTCAAATTTCATATGGAGTATTCAGTAGATAAAACAATATAAATGATATTATTTTTAGGTCACTTGATTAAAATGGTCACTGCCCATATATGGTTAAACAAAATATATTATAATAAGCCTAAGTTTGGCCTTGACCTATTTTAACATTATTAAGGAGATCAGGTGAGCGCTTCAGGACCTTCAGGTCCTCTAGTTTTTCTATCCCAGGCTCACACTGATAGATTCTTATACTGGAATTACTTTTGTAGAATGTGATATTCACTGGTTCAGTCGACAGTAGTATTAGAGGATGGGACATCAGAAAACCTGGTCAGCCAACATGTGAACTTGTAGGTCATAGACTCGCAGTCAGAAGAATAAAGGTAAATTGTAGTAACAAATGAGCCGTGACATGTGATTTCCAACAATGTGGCATTTTTACAAGTGTAGATCTAGACTCAGATGAGCCTGTGTAGCCTCCTTTTAAGCTTAGAAACTCCAAATGATGTTTGATCAGTATAGCCTAGGAGTTATAGAATATTCAAACGACTAGCAAAGGCACTCAGACTGTTGCACAGACTGATCTGAGCCTTTACTGGTCGCACATATCACATTGTTAGAAATCTCATGTCGCGGCTCAAATGTATTTTACAATATGACTTTAAAACATTATGACCACAAGTTACAAAACAGTTTAAAGTGATTATTCGGATCTTTTGAAAGTTTATTTTGATCAAATATAAATTCCTCAGTAATTACTAATTTGTTTTCACTGCTCTGCTTCTTCATTAGCTAAGGTGATTAAAGCCCTGTCTATTGTTCTGAAAACCAATAACTGACTGCAGACATCTTTTTCATTTGGTACATTAAACAGCATGCAATCAAGCGTCTGTTTACCTCAGCTGTGACTATATGGAATCAGCTCCCAGAAGAGGGGCCTATAATTTGCTATGATTCCATTCAATTATTTCATTGAGTAATGATGGCTTCAAGTGATAAGAATGAGAATTGGTTTAGATACGGCCCATGTTACATTTTTGCACTGCATAATTAAGCTGTCTGGTTAAGAGCCCCTAAGTAAGTAATAGTTTATAGCATTAATTGAATATGGACCTGATCAGGATCCAAACTGTTTGGTGCTCTGATGGCATTCCTGAAAAGTTTTTTGAAAACGTGATTTCTTAAAGAAATAGGCAGACAATTAAAACATTCAAAATAATCCTGTATTTGCAAAGAACATTATTTAATGTCATAATTTTTATCATTCCTATTATAATTTCCATAAATCTAAGCAAATTCTTGAAAATTCAAACCAACAAAATGGCTTGCAAGCCAAACAGACTCAGATCAGCCTGCGCACTGGTCCATGCAGACAGCAAAGACTCTGACCAAACAATGTCAATATTCAGGCTGATCGGAGTCTCGGCTGTTTGTTCATGAATCTGCCAATTCTAGTCAGTCCTCAAAGCTTGGATACTTACCTACCCATTATGTTACTGTTCTGTTCTTTGAAAACACTGATCAGACTATAATCAAATGCAGATGCGATGCTGGATGCTCATACCATTTAACTTTAAACCTGTTTGTGTCGTCTGCTGATAAGCTTTACAAAATTTTTTGATTAAGAGAATGGTCTGACATTTTACCGGGCCTGATCTGGATCCACACTGTTTGATACTCTTTGTTAAACCTTCCAAACAGTTTAGAAATAGATCAGACTGACGCTATTCACTGACTGTAATTAATCTATTTGACCTAGTAACTGCCACTTCTGTAGTGATGCCTTAGGTATAATTCTTGGAGTATTCAAGTGATTAATGGCGATCCCCTGTGGCATGTGAGTGCAATTAAATTATGGGCTTATTGAAGCAGTTTTAACAAAATTAATGGTCATATGGTTCCCAGTATACTGTTGGCTCTATAAAAAATGCATATGAAAAAAAGTCTGAATTATCCCTTTAACATGAAAATGTAATGCCATATTTACATCTATGGCAACAAAAAGGTTTTTAGCTCACCTGAGCCAAAGGCTCATGGGTGAGCTAATAGTATACCAGTGACTCCGGGGTCCGTCTGTCCGTCCGTCGTCTGTCCGTCCGTCAACATTTTCAAACATCTTCTCCTCTGAAACCACTGGGCCAATTAAACTCAAATTTCATATGGAGACTCCTTAGGACGCGGGAACGAAAGTTTGTTCAAATGGTCCTGGTCACATGACCAAGATGGCCGCCACACCCATATATGGTAAAAACCCTTTTAAAATCTTCTTCTCCAGAACCAGAGGGCCGATGACCTCGGGACTTGGTATTTAGCATTGGGGATGTGGGGCCTACCAAGTTTGTTCAAATGATGATCCTAGGTTGACCTTGACCTACTTAACGTCAAGGTCAAATTTGCTTCTTAATGCATTTACATGGGAAAATTTTTTAAAAGTTGATTTTTTTGAAAACTATAGAAGCCTTAGTCATTATTCTCACTTGATATGTTTAACCTTATAAGACAATGGCTATAAATAATTTTCAAAGGTCAAGGTTGACCTTTGACCTTTTAGCAAAGTCGCTTATATTGGAGTCCCATCAATATATTAAAACATAGTTTTCTCACAAACCATTGGCCCAATTGAACTCAAATTTCATGTGAAGACTCTTTATGCTAAGTTAGCCAAAATTTATACAAGATATTTTGGTCACATGACTAAGATGGCTGCCATGCCCATATATGGTATAAACCCTTTAAAAATCTTCTCCAAAACCAGAAGGCCGATGACCTTGGGACTTGGTATGTAGCATTGCGGATGACTGGGGCCTACCAAGTTTGTTCAAATGATGATCCTAAGTTGACCTTGACCTACTTAACGTTAAGGTCAAATTTGCTTCCTAATGCATTTAAATGGGATTTTTTTTGAAAAGTTAATTTTTTAAATACTGTTGAAACCAAAGTCGTTATTCTCCCTTGATATGTTAAACCTAATGGGACAATGGCAATAAATAAGTTTCAAAGGTCAAAGTTGACCTTTAACTTTTCTGCCAAGGTCGCTCATATTGGAGTCCCATCAACTCACCAAAACATAGTTATCCCCCGACGAAGTCAGAGGGATAGTTTTGGCGTTGTCTGTGCATCTGTCCGTCCGTCCATTCCGTCTGTCCGTCCGCACTTTTTGTCTGTCCGGAACCATATCTCAGTACCTTTTTGTCAGATTTAATTCATTCTTGGTACAAATGATAAGTACCATGGACTCTCAATATCCTATAAGTTTGGTCAAAATCGACCCATTAAAACTTGAGTTATTGCCCTTGTTTTAGTATAGGCAATTAAAAGGCAAAACCTATATTCGGTTTATTGTGTGATGATCTTCACATTTCATCAAAGCTATTATATTTAACAACTTCTCGCTATAGACCATGATTGCCAAGTGCCTGTAGATAATAATGGCAGTGTCTAAGTTTTACCCCACCCTCAAAGGTCAAATATTAAAATTTTGCAATAACTTAGATAATTATCAATATTTTTTGCTGAAATTTTGCATGCAGGTAGAGCAGCAATAGATATGAAACCTATCAAACGGGATTTCAAGTTTGAAGGCTTGATTCCGAGCCCCTTGGGTGGACTTAGGGGGTGGGGCGGAGGCCAAAATTAAACTTTTTCAGAATATGGTCATGTTGCATATCAAATTAAAGCTGACGACGCTGGCAGCAACATGGTAGCAAATATTTTGCCCACAGACGCGACCTCGACCCAGGGGATGGGGTCAAAAGGTCAAACTATATATTTTTCTGAAAGTAGTCATGTTGCATATCAAATTAAAGCTGACGATGCTGGCAGCAACATGGTAGCAAATATTTTGCCCACAGACACATCTTTGACCCAGGGGATGGGGTCAAAAGGTCAAACTATATCTTTTACTGAAAGTAGTCATGTTGCATATCAAATTAAAGGGAATTGAGCACAGAGCACCATGAAAGCAAGTATGCTGTCATTACACACACCAACGACCCCTGGGGTGGGGTCAAAAGGTCATTGTTTGTTCTTTTCTAAAAGTGGTCATGTTGCATATCAAAGTAAAGTGGAAGAAGTTTAGACCTACATGCAAGGTAACACTTGAATTTACACACAATCTTGACCTCTGAGGTTGGGTTTAAAGGTCAGATATTGAAATTGTGCAGATGTAAGTATATTTTTTATTGAACTAAGCACTAAAACATGTTATGATCTGAATGATACTGTAGGTGAACTAAGGGTTAGATAAATGGGATTTATGTTTTGTGATTTACATGATTCTCTCAAATAACCCTTCGTCGGGGGATATAAATTCGTCGAATTTGCCTTGTTTCCTCAGAAAGCACTAGGCCAATTGAACTCATATTTAATATGAAGACTCCTTATGATAGGTACGCCAAAAAATATACCAGTTGTACTGGTCACATGACCAAGCTGGCCACCATGCCCATATATGGTAAAAACCCTTTAAATATCTTCTTCTCTGGAACCAAAAGGTCAATGGCCTTGGGACTTGGTATGTAGCATTGGGGATGTGGGCCCTACCAGATTTGCACAAATGATGAATCTGGGTTGACCTTGACCTACATAATGGCAAGGTCAAAGATTCCTAATGCATTTATATGGGAAAAATCTTGAAATGTTCATTTTTCTATAAATGTTTAGGACAAAATCATAAAACTTGCATGAAATGTTAAACCTAATGAGACAATGGTTCTATATAAGTACCAAATGTCATGCTGACCTGTGACCTTTTATCCAAGGCCACTCAATTGGACTGCCACATACCTAATACCTATCTAAACATCTTTTCCTCAGATATCACTAGGCTGTTTGATGTAGTATTCATTTGATTGTTTTAGGCCACTTGACGGAAATGGCAGCAACCCCCATAAATCGAAATATGTTTCATTATAAGCTGTAGTTGATCTTGACCTATTTTAACATTATAAAGGAGATCAGGTGAGCGCTTCAGGACCGTCAGGTCCTCTAGTTTTTTGTTTGCACACTTTAAAGATTACAATAAAATTGGGTTTCAAATAGTTTTATGACAGTAACACTTATCCTGCTGAACACAGATTTATACTTTTTAGATCATCTTATCTGGAGCTCTGACAGCCCTTTTGTTCAGTGGTGCGGAACCATTTGTGCAATATTGGTAGAGGGCATCATGAGGAGCAATTCTGTGAATTTATTTCTAATTTGGGCCAGTGGTTCAGATATCTCTGAAAAGATTTCTTATCTGGAGCTCTGGCCCTCCTGTTCAGTGGAGCAGAACCATTTATGCAATTTTAAAAGAGGGCATCATGGCAAACCAAAAATGCACAAATGGTTCCACTCTGCTAAACAAAAGGGCAGCCAGAGCTGCAGATAAGAAATATCTTTAAACTACATCTCCTCCTGAACCACTGGTCCAAATTCAAATTAATTTCACAGAATTGTTCCTCTTGATACCCTCTACCGAAATTGCACAAATGGTTCCGCTCCGCTGACCAAATGGGCTGCCAGAGCTCCAGATAAGAAAACTCTTGAAAAGGCATCACGTGAACCACTGGTCCAAATTAAAAATAATTTCACAGAATTGTTCCTCATAATACCCTCTACCAAAATTGCACAAATGGTTCCGCTCTGCTGAACAAAAGGGCCGCCAGAGCTCCAGATAAGAAATATCTTTAAACAACGTCTTTTCCTGAGCCACTGGTCCAAATTCAAAATTATTTCACAGAATTGTTCCTCATGATGCCTTCTTCCAAAATTGCACACATGGTTCTGCTCCACCAAACAAAGGGGCTGCCAGAGCTCTATATAAGAAATGTCTTTTAATGATATTACCTCCTGAACCGCTTGTACAAATTCAAAATTATTTCACAGAATTGTTCCTCATAATGCCCTTTACGAAATTGCACAAATGGTTCCGCTCCACCGAACCAAAGGGCCACCAGAGCTCCAGATAAGATATATCTTTAAACGACATCTTCTCCTGAGCCAAGGGTCCAAATTCAAAATAATTTCACAGAATTGTTCCCCATGATGCCTTCTACTTTAATTGCACAAATGGTTCCGCTCCACTGAACAAAGGGGCTGTCAGAGCTCTAGATAAGAAATGTCATTTAATGACATTTCCTCCTGAACCACTGGTTCAAATTCAAAATAATTTGTCAGAATTGTTCCTCATAATGCCTTCTACCAAAATTGCACAGTTTCGCTAGGATTAATACAGGGGTCGCCACAGCTCTAGATGAGAAATGTCTTTAAATGGCTTCTGAACCACTGGTCCAAATTTAAAAATAATTTCACAGAAATTTTCCTCATAATGCCCTCAACCAAAATTGCACAAAAGGTGTTGCTCCGCTGAAAAAAAGGGGTTGACAGAGCTCTAGATAAGAAATATCTTCAAATGAAATCTCCTGAACCACTGGTCCAAAATCAAAATAATTCCACAGAAATTGTCCTCATTTTGTCCTCTTCTTGAATTAATCAGAAGGTTCAGCTTGGCTGAACAACATGGCTACCAGAGCTAAAAATAGAAATATCTTTTAAATCATATATCTCCTTAGCCACAGACCAATACATCATCTAGTCATGTGCCAGGACTCAGATGAGCGATCCAGGGCCTTAGGGCCCTCTTGTTAGATATATGACCAGGAGTCCAGGACAATTAACGCTATTGGCTATTCTGAGCAAGAAAATGAGTTCAATGTGATTTTGTTGGGTTTCTTTCAGACCTCTCCATTTCATGGCAGTGTACTTGCATCTTGTTCCTATGACTTTACTGTCAGGTAAGCAACTCTTTGCCTACTAGTGTCATCTGACGATCATCTTTGCAAACAGTTTGTATCCAAATCAGGCTGATCCAGACTATTTGACGCTTATTGATTATCTGAAAGAATTTTGCAAAATTTTCCAGGAAGCTACATACAACAATATTAGGATGGTCCTTTATATATTGTGGGTGACACACTTACAGATTATCAGGGTTTTCCCATTACCTTTTGAAAATGGGGTCAGTTGACCTATATAAAATGAAGACTACAAAACTTTCATTTAAAGGTTCATTTGGGAAAGATAGAGGTCATTTACTATATAAATAGGGGGTCGGGGAAAACCCTGCAGATTATAATTTCCAAAAAATTAAGTATTTCTTTCTCTGAAGATCGACTTTGTCTAGGCCCTGCTGAAATGTTGCATTATGCAGCATTTCATCTGGGCTTTCACTGTTTGCCAAAGTACCCATATAGGGAGGAGTAAAGGGGTCAATGAAACTAAATCAGAAACTTACACACAACTTGGATTCATTCGTGAAAGTTTCATTTTGGGAACCTTTTAACCTTCATTGAATATTATTTGTTGTAGAATATTTAGAATGTTCTTCTGTTTGTTTGCACCTTCTAGTGAACCATACAAGCATTGAAATCAAATGTTTTCTGGTCTGGGCCTGCTCATGGGACATGGGCTTCCAGCAATATGCCTTATTATACTCATTCAAAAATTGTCTATTCAGAGCCATTTTAATAATTTTATCCAGTCATTCATCGCCAAATTTTTCTCCAAATTTTATATATGGATTACTTTCATCAAACTATTGTTCATGTCTGAATATGGGTTTTGTCTGATGAACAATAATCAAGATAGTTGCCAAAATGGATATCCTCTTTTAACTGCAGGGCCCTTTGTCGGAGTCCGGCTGTTCTAGTTAAAAACTATATTTAGAAAAACAGAAATTAAGTTTGATTAAAATTTGCCACATTCAGTATTTAGAGGCAGATTTTCTATAGAAAATCAGCCTCAAAATCCTGAATTAAGATTCGGTGTATACAGAACAATTTACTCCTGTTGTACCAAGCAGACTGGAAGAATAGGAGTGATAAATTACACTTTGACAAATGGGGCCACTGTCCAGCAAAAGGTTGACATGTGTGTCTAAAACTCAGACCAGCCTTCACATTTTCAGTCTGATAAGCAGCGCTCTATGGGTAGTCAAGGGGCCAACTTTTCTTCAAGGAGAAAACTAAGAATGTGTGAATGCGCAGACTGATTTCAATCTTAAGTTATACTTGCAAACTTGTACTTTATGCTCGATATCCACTCATTTCATTTCTGTTCACTTCAGGACATGGAATATTAGCCAGAAGCATCCAATGGAAACTATGGAGCATCATACAGAGTTTGTGTATGGACTGGACTTTAACATTCATAAACCTGGCCAGCTAGTAGATTGTAGTTGGGATCAGAAAATACAGGTGTACTCACCAAAGTCTTTATGACCATAACAGTTACTTAAGGCAGATGGATACAGACTTCTAGTTTATGTAGCTCACCTGAGTGGAAGTCATTCAAGGTGAGCTTAAAGTATAGGCTTGGTCCGCTGTCATTCCTTACTTTCAAATACAAATATCTATTAAACCACAGGGCCAATCTTCATTACATTTTTGTGTGTAGAATTACAGGGATTGCAATCATTTATAAATATATCAAGTCAAAAATGTGGTTACCATGGCAACAAAAGGGTCCCATTGATTTACAAGGGGGAAATGTTGTCAGGGCATATTATCTTCAGTTTTAATCAGAAGTTCTTCAAACTTGTAAATATTAAGAGCAAGAATAAAATCTCAACCAAGTTTGAATTTGGGCCAGGTCTTATATTTTACTTATGAAGTCAATCAAAGAACTCTATTCATTGTTTTCTTCTTTGAATGTAAATGTTTCTTTTTTTTGACAAATAGAATGCAGATATTACAATATAGAATGGTTAAATATATTATATTGATTTGTAACGTTCAAATTCAAATTCTCATTTCTCTGTTCTGGGGAGCTCAGTCAGTGGTAGAGTGCTAGACTGGAGACTGAGGGGCCGCAGGTTCAAGCCTCACCAGTGTCACTGCACTGTGTCCTTGAGCAAAGACACATTAATCCTAGCTTAGTACTGGTTCAACCCAGGAAGACCGACCCTACATAACTGAAAGACTGTTGATGGGACATAAAGAATCTAATCAAACAAAAACAAGAATTGGGCTGCCAGCGAGGCTTTCAGTATACCCCCAACATTTCTTCAATATGTCTGCAACATACAAACAAAGTATTAAAAGGATACACTGAAGGCTGTAGTTGATTTCACAACATATACACTATTAACCATCATTCAATATGTGCAGTGGTCTAGAATTGGCTAAGTTTAAAATGCTGTAAATTTATCAAAAATTATTTTTTCATCATTAATTTTCCACATGCGCATCCTAAATATGTCTGTAACATACATGCAAAGTATTAAAAGGATACACTGAAGGCTCTCGGAGGAGTTGATTTCACAAAGTATGCACTAGCATCCATTACTAAATATGTACCGTTGTCAAGATTGGCTAAGTTAAAAATGGTGTAAATTTATCAAAAATTATTTTTTCATCATTAAACTTCCACATGCACATCTTCAATATGTCTGTAACATATCTGAAAAGTATTTAAAGGATTCACCAAAGACTCTAAGTGGAGTTGATTTCACAAAGTATGCACTACCAGCCATTACTTAATTGTGCAGTGGTCGAGAATTGGCTACGTTAAAAATGGTGTAAATTTATCAAAAATTATTTTTTCATCATTAAACTTCCACATACACATCTTCAATATGTCTGTAACATACCTGCAAAGTATTAAAAGGATACACTAAAGACTCTAGGAGGAGTTGATTTCACAAAGTATGCACTATCAGCTATTACTTAATATGTGCTGTGGCCGAGAAATGGCTAAGTTAAAAATGGTATTAATTTATCAAAAAATATACTAATGGCATAAAGTTAAGCATATGTTGATTGTGTTGCTAATTTCTACCAGAATATCAATTTTTACAAAATTATCTTGTGCTCATTAAAAAGTACTGTTATTCACCTATCCAAATGTTAGTAATATAGAACTCTACAAATCCTGATAACATCATAGGAATGTGAGTACTGTACCTACTAAAACACCTCCGAAAACAAAAATGTTGATTTTCTCCAAAATTTGGAGAAGGGGGTACAACAAAAATTTCTCTGTTCCTCTCAGAGAGGGGGGGGGGGGGGGGGTATAACAAAAATTTCTCTGTTCCTCTCAGTGACAAAACTTTTTCAAGACACTTTCCTATCCATATGAAATACTACTTTCCCTTTCAGATAGCTTTTGCGCTTATAGGAGTACAGATTTCTGTATTCTTGGGGTGTGAAAAGCTAACAAGTCTAAATATGGCACAGGGATTTCCCATGTCTATGTTAAATGAAAGGTCAGAAATGAGAATATCTGATAAGCAAGCGAGAACAAAATTCAGGTGGCAAACAGCTCCAATGAATAGTACAAAGATAAATGTAAAAGCTCTGGAGGTTACTGCAACAACCTGGTGCAGGTTAAATTTTGCACTCGAGTAGGCGGAAAATTTAAGCAAAATCCATACCTTTTGACTTTATGATTTCTTTATAAGCTTGCATTTATTTGATGTGGTGAGACTGGGCACATAGGCAGTTGGTAACAATGCAGTTTATGGCTCTATCCCCAAATGGGTGACTTTAGACCTTGGGATGACTGCAGGCCACCCCCAACCCCAACCCCAGGGGGGGATTTTTGGTGACTATGATTTTCTGATATTACAATATACACTGCTTCCCCCCCATGTTATGTGGCATTGCCTAGGACCTCTACCAAGTATGTTCAAATTATGCCCCTCGGACCAAAAATGGGCCCGTCCCAGTGGTTACATGTTTTACATAGGCTTATATAGGGAAAACATGAAAAAATTGTCTTGTCTTAAAACCACAAGGCCAAGAGCCTTGATATTTGTTATAAGTGGATCTCTACCAAGTTTGTTCAAATTATGTCCCTGGGGCCAAAAGTGGGCCCGCCCTGGAGCTAAAATTTATAGCTTTATTATATTTCTTAGTTGATTGATTTTTAAGAACAATACATTGCTCATTTATTTAACCTACTTAAAGGAATAAAGTATTGCGGTATATAGATAGTTTTTTAACTTTACAAGATTTAACCATTTAGCACAGCATATAGTTTTGGACATTCTGACATGCATAGGGTGTTTGTTTTCAACCATTATCATTGAAAATGTATTACACTGAAACTGATAATCAGAAATGAGTTTTACATTTCTTCCTATAGCTGCTGTACACATGTCTCACTTACATTTATTGGTGGAGTGCTTGACTAGAGATCAAGGGGTTGCAGGTTTGAACCTCCATAGGTGAAAAAGTTAAAAATTTCCATCATCCTGATTTTAATAATATAAAATCTTAAAACTTAACAATTTCCAACAAATCATTAGTATTTTCAACTTAACATAGTCAAATAAACTAGAGAAGCTATTACAATCTACCTAACTCATCATATTGAGAAGTCAGCCTAAAAATCCTGAATTTAGGCATGCTTAATTCAGTTTTCTGAGACTGCCTTTTGAAAGAGTTAAGTCTCAAATCCTGAATTCAGGCATGCTTAATTCAGTATTCTGAGAATGCCTTACAATAGAGTGAGTCTCAAATCCTGAATTTAAATATGCTTAATTCAGTATTCTGAGAATGCCCATCAAAAGTCTTAAGATCCTTAGTTCAGGCATTGTTCTGAAAAAAAATCACCAAGAGTATCTTGGGCTAATAATGGGCTAATAGTGGTCTTCATCAAATGGTCTGAAACATCACTCACACAGGTTGGGATGTATGTATCATTGCTACAGGTACTGCATTGGTTTGTAGTTCTTCCTGCGTATTTCCATTGCAGAAGTCAGTCCTGGCAAGTTTGTCCCAGATTGCATTAAAATATACCACACCTTCATACTCATAACTACTAACAAACTTCACAGTCATATTCTTCCTCATACTTTCACCGAGTTCATATAAGAAGCCATACTTGGATACATCATGTCTCTGGAAACAAGGCTGATTCACTTGTTTGGATGACCAAACCCCACTAACTTTGGGTTCCTTCTTGGTGTTATAAAACTGGAGGTAGTCTAGGGTGAACTGCTTCATGTAGAACTGGTTCAATAGATAGACAAAGTTATCCACTGTAATATCTAACCAAATTTTCTGAGATTTCACGTCATTGGCCTATAAAAAACAATTAGAATAAATTTGTAAAATGAATTGATACATCACCATCACAAAATAATATTTTCCTTTATTTCACTGTCGTTTCGCAGTTAGGCTTCTTCAGGATGTAGTTAACAATGAAAACAGCTGACGTAACACACCAAAAACGTTAATTTATTTAGCAAACCATGTCAATAAAGTTGAATAAAGATTAGTAGGTAATAATAATAATGCACAATTACAAGAGAACTTATAGTTCGCCCATTACTTCCGTGACAAAGCGGATCAGCGAAGGTAAAGATAAGCCTATGCATATTTGCAGTCCAGTCAGAGCCCCCAAAATAGTAGATTTTTATACAAGAACTTGAGAGAATAATTCTTGAAAAAGCCCTGTGCTGCCCATTACATGCAAGTTCAAAAGACATGAAATTCTGAAATTCTATTATCTTAAAATTAGTAGTTAGCATACAAAGTTCAAGTTTAAATGGTCAAATGTCTTAAGTTAAGCTGAAAACAAAAAATTTACAGTATTTTGAGGCTGACTTTCTATTGGAGGAGGTGTGTAAAAGTGAGAAGGCCACAGCGGTAATTCCAAGTAAGTGATCCTCAAACTGACCTTATGCACAGTATGCAAGGCGGTAAAAATCCAAAGGTCAATCTGTGAAAATGCGAATGATGTAAACAAGTCAAAAGTGAATAAATTTTATCTACTTTTTGCTATACAGTAGAATATATTGAGACATAGCTGGAAACCTGTTCAACATTATTGAAAGAACCATTGTGTATATTTGGTTCCCCTGAAGCAGTTCTGCCTGGATCATGGCAGTCGATCATAGGACCTAGGTTGCTGTCAAAATGTCTCAAAAGCATATTTCCCAATAATACCTTTTCCTGATGGCAGAATAGAAGCTAAGATTACCACAAAAAACATTCGATGCATTGTCTTTGATTAGATATGCAACAAACCCTTGATTGACACTGGCCTGGGGTAGGGTTTTGAAGATAAAATTTTCAGCTGCTTTCAATGATAAATAGCATAGCAAACAACTTCGTCACTGATAATGTCATCAGTGACTCGGTAGAGCGTTAGAATGGGGATTAAGGGTTGTTAGAGCTTCTCCAATGGCCTAGTCACTGTGTTGAGCGAGATACTTTATCTGTGGTCAAAGTATCGATTCAACCCAGGATGACCCGTCTCCACATGACTGAAAATTGTTGACTGGGATGTAAAGAATCAAACAAAACTATGTACAAAAAAGTTTAAGTTGGTAGAGCATTAGAATGGGGATTGCAGGGTTGCTAGATAGAGCCTCACCACTGGCCTAGTCATTGTGTTGTGTCCTTGAGCAAGATACTTTATCTGCCGCCTAGTACTGATTCAACCCAGGATGACCCGTCCCCATATGACTGAAAATTGTTGACTGGGATGTAAAGAATCAAACAAACAAACAAAATGATGTACAAAAAAGTTTCAGTTGGTAGAGTGTTAGAATGGGGATTGCAGGGTTGCTAGTTAGAGCCTCACCACTGGCCTAGTCATTGTGTTGTGTCCTTGAGCAAGATACTTTATCTGCTGCCTAGTACTGATTCAACCCAGGATGACCCGTCCCCACATGACTGAAAAATTGTTGACTGGGATGTAAAGAATCAAACTAGAATTCCTAAAATAGGATGCGTTGCCTGTCAAAACATGTCAAACAAGGCAAATTTGTCGGATTTATATCCCCGGCAAAGGGTTATTTTAGAGGAACTTATAAATCACAAAATGTAAATCTGAGTTCACCTTTGGTATCATACAGATCAAAGTTAAAAAGCCGATCAACTTGATTTCAGTGGTTAGTTCAATAAACTAGAGGTCCTGAGGTTCTCACCTGATCTCTTTAATAATGTAAAAATAGGTCAAGGTCAACTACAGCTTATAATGAAACATATTTTGTTTTACCATATATGGCGGTTGCAGCCATTTTGGTCAAGTGACCTAAAACAATCAAATGAATAATCCATCAGTGATTTCTGTGAAAAAGATGTTTAGATAGGTATGTGGCAGTCCAAATGAGTGGCCTTGAATAAAAGATCAAAGGTCAGCTTGACATTTGGTACTAATTTAAAGCCATGGCAGTGATTTTGTTACCTGCGCATCCTGCATCTTTTGCGCATAATTTTGTCTCTGGGATGCAAAGTTTTTATTTTAGCGAGTCCCAGGATGCAATAGTATTGCAGACTTGTCATTAAAAATAATCTTCTGGACTCATAAGTTTGCAGTTGGACTCATTGATATGAGAAACAGCGAGTCTCAGGACCCATAAGCCCAAAATTGTAAATGAATCGATGCATGGTCTCATTAGGTTAAACATTTCTCGCAAGTATTACGATTTTGGCTTAAACAGTTATAGAAAAATGAACATTTCAAGATTTTCCCCATATAAATGCATTAGGAATCAAATTTAATCTTGCCATAAAGCAGGTCAAGGTAAACCTAGAATCATCATTTGTGCACACCTGGTTGGGCCCACATCCCCAATGCTACATACCAAGTCCCAAGGCCATTGGCCTTTTGTTTCAGAGAAGAAGATATTTAAAGAGTTTTTACCATATATGGCATGGTGGCCATCTTAGTCATGTGACCAGAACAATCTTTATAAATTTTGGCTAACCAGTCATAAGGAGTCGCCATATAAAATTTGAGTTCAATTGACCTTGTGATTTCTGAGAAAACTGTTTTAAAATATGTTGATGGGACTCCAATATGAGCGACCTTGGCTGAAAGATCAAAGGTCAACCTTGACCTTTGAAACTTTTTTATAGCCTTTTTTCATTTGATTGAACATACAGGCCCCCTTGCAGACTCTCATGAAAATAAAGGTTTTTTTATAAAGGCTATTTTAGGCAAAATAAAGGTGGTTTCATTGAAACAAAAATGAAGAGCAAATTAACAAAAAAAATTCTAGTATTTTTATTGGTTCCTGATCTTTAAAACCATGTTATGACAGATGATGGTATGAAAGGGGTGCAGCTAATCCTTAGCCAATTAATTTATAGCCCATTAATCACAAGTCAAAAGGGAAATACTTGTGTTGTTTTTTACTCCTTAGTTGACTTTTAAAACTAAAGGCTTATGTTGAGCAGTGTCGGATAGAAAAATAAATCACATATTCTCTAATCTGGAAGGGGGGTCCAGGGGTCCTCCCCCAAAAATTTTGAAAACCAAGAAAGCAGGAGAGGCCATCTTTGGTCATTTTGTAAGGACAATTTTACCTTCAGTAAATGAACATTTTTATAATATATTGCTCCCATTTATTGTATGTTCTTTTTTTTATATAAAATTTAAGATAGATATGCAATTTGTCTGTATTATATAGTCTTTGGGTGTAGAAAATTATTTAGATTTGATGACATTAGAAAACCAGGACATTATTCAAAAGTCAATAAACCCAATAGATGCTATCCATTAATATTTGTTGATGCAGTTATGCAGTTGGTAGCATGTCCAACCTAATGTCTGGAATTTTAATGGTTCTATTCTCAGGTCGGGCACATTCTTTCACTAGTTGTCGGTTACTAGTGAAAGATGAGCCCTAAGTACTAGTGAAAGGATTTTGATTAAGCCAGCCTAGGAAAAGGGTGGTAAGGATCAACTAGTCATTCTGACATTACCTCAGCTGTTTAGCATGGATGTAAAGTAAGAAATAAACCCAAAAGCATTTATATTTACCTTACCTTACTCTTTTTTATTGCTGCTGTATCTGAATCCTCAGAAAAATGACAATAAGAGTCACCCTGCTGCAAGAGGTAGGTATAGACACAATGGTCTGAGGATGAATACAGCTCAAGATGTCACAGACATAACTTGTCAACATACGTATGGTCTATTTCTTTTGTTCTAACTGATCTTGGAAAATTTAAAGGTTTATTAATCAAAATAAAGGTTATTAAAGGTTTTTCAGCCAAATTAAAGGTTTCTAAAGGTTTCCAATAAAACAACCACCTTTTAATTTATTCATCAGATATTATTATAAGCTCCGCCCTTGACAGGGTCTTGTGGAAATTATTGTACAGCATAGATCAAAGGAAAGGCGGCAAAGTCATGATACAAGAACATTTATTGTATATGGATAGATTGCATGTTGTATCAATGACGACATACCTTGTCATAAATGGCTGATATCAAAGTTTTATCCTTATATTCCATAATACACTGACACTTTAGAGTAAAACCCGTCAGAAAATAGGTACAAAATATCTTCCTGTGTAGATCTTTATCCTCAACACAATAAACTTTCTGCTCTGTCTTCTTACATCTCTCAAGAATAAACACATGAAACATTTCACCTTCTAAAATATAGGATTCTAGCAAAGTTGCATACAGCCCACTTTCATGCATGGAACTTATGAATTCGTCAAAGTTTTCTACCCCTACATTTGTGTATATAAGCCAGTCTGGCTGTGGTTTCAATGGCTTGGTCCAAACTACATTAAAGAAAACATCATCGGAGCATGATAATGCACTGATATGAGATATTCTGTAACCTAATGGTTTCATTCCAGCTACATGAGGTATGAGTTGTGAATGAGGTAGTAATATCCTGACACATTGACAGCAGTCCTTAGAAACAACCAGGAACTCTTCTTTGTCATAAGTAGTTAAAGTTAAATCCTGCCACATGGGCAAGTTTGTAACAGTGGATAATGCATACTTTATCAAACCATCATAATCTGTATCTTTGGCCCAGGCATTCATAAGTTCCTTCCATATTTCCTGTGTGACCAAAACAAGAGCCTTCATCAGACACATCAAGGCCTAACCCATACCATGCATCTCCTTTCTCATACCTGTGAGATATAAACAAAACATTAACACTTACATGCTGGCTCATTTTTCATGCTTTTTTGTCATCTGCTGACTTTTCAAAATTAATGTTTTCAAAAAATACCTCCAGGAATACTATCAGAGTGTCAAACTGTTTGGATCCAGATCAGGACTGACATTCTGTCAGTCCTGATGCAGGTTCAAACTGTTTGCAAATGTTACCAGCAGATGACAAAAGTCACTGCTTAAGGAAAGAGTCAACTCTTAAACTGTGGTTACATTGACCCCATCAATCAGTGATGCGAATCGGCCAATAGTTGGCTGACAGTAGGACAATTTTGTGTGCAAGTTTAGCTGTTTTTTTAGAGTTTGCCGACTGCAAAAAATTATAACTAGCCAGTTATAATTTTTTCGATAGGCCTACTGTTTTGGAGGTTTGGCAATCGGTTAGAGTCACGCGACCCTCCTCTGACTATCGCCAATAGTTGTCTGACAGTCGGCCAACTTCATTTGTAAAATTAGTCACTCAAACCTGGCCGACTGTTGGCCGATCGAAAAACTTTGTGGTTGATAAAGTCAATCGATGAGGCTTGTTTTCAATGTAACTGCTCCAGTCGGCCAACTAAAACCACATTTTTCGGGTGATCAACATGAAAAATCTAGTCGACCGACTGTCTGTTTTAATGTTACCCAGGTATTAGCCCTCTTCCCACCATTCATGACAAATGTTATTCTGTTCTTTTGTACTTTGATAGCCTATATTGCAAACAATATGGACCCAGATCAGAGGACTGTAGTAGTCTGATGAGGGTTCAGAATGTTTTGCTTCCATAGGGGTGCATTTAGTATTTGTAGCAGACATTAAGCTGATGACACTTTCAAGACAACACAATATTGGAAGTGCAAGGGTTAAAGCGCCAAACAAGACTGAAGCAGACACCAAATTTTGTAATATCCGTAGGTGAATTTTTTGCATGATGGTTGCTCAGGCCTGGGACTCAATGATGACCCTGACGTAAAGTTTTCATCTGATGGTTGTTGCCTGATGCTTGTGGCTCCCCTACTAAAAATGGTCAGTGAAATTTCACCGAAATTCAATGAATTCAATTAGATGAAAAATTTTAGTGAATTTTGGTGAAATTTCACTTATATTTAATTGAAATTCAGTGATGAAAATTAGCCCAATGAACTTTAATTGAAATGGCACTGAATTTCACTGAAATATAAATGAACTTGCTGAAATTTAAATGGATTTCACGGAATTTCATTGACTCACAATAGCTCACTAACAAGCCACAGAAATCTAAAGCCCCTGTCACACCAGGCCACATTTCCACTGCGTTGGCACGGAGTTGTTTAAATTTCCAGAGCGCCGTGACATTGCAAGAAAATCCTGATATTTTTCACAGGAAGGGCCTATCATGACGTCCTTACAGCACCCATACAGCAACCATGGCGTTGCTACAGAGCTCACATGGCGTTCTATCGCGTTCCTATGGGGTTCTCATTGGCGATTCTCTGAGCACTTACGAAGCTTTCACTGTGCTTTTCCGGCACTCACAATGCGTGTACTGCGCTTTCACAATGTCTGCACTGCACTGACGTTATGTTGAAGAGGCGTTGTAGGGATTTTCCTACCTTTACCCATTCTTTCTAAATGAACAAGATCTCCGTATCAAATTATCAGTGTAAAGCTTTACATGTTGCATTACTCTGAATATTTGCATCAAAATGTGAATTTAAACATTTGTAACTTTCCTATTTATTGCCTGATTTTCACGGAATGTTCACCAAAATGGAGATAGGAAATATTATTTATCATTTTGGGAAGTTTTTGCTCAATTTTTAATTGGAAAAGGGCCAATAGTCAGCCCCAAATGGCATAGGAAAATCCCTGCAGTGACATCTCAAAGAACGCCGTACAATATCCGTGAAAACACCATGGATAACCAGGGCGTTTGCACAACGGCCCTTGTGCGCACTCGCGGAGGTCTTACTGCATTGTAGGAGACCTTACTGCGCGGCTATGGCGACTCCACTGCGCTCTTTTAGAACGCAGTGGCAACGCCGAGCCACAGCATCTGTTTTGAGGATGCTCAAAGTGCGCGCGGTCGGTTGGCATTCTATGCAATCCAAAAGCGTCCACTGGCAATGCAACGTTGCTGCGGAGATGCTTGTGATCATGCTGATCACACCTTGGCGATCTGCATTTTCCTTGGATAATGTGGGATCGCCGTGAGAACTCTGCTTTGGTGTGACAGGGGATTAAGCTAATAAATTTTGTGTTTTAACAACAGAAGAATCTAGGGTGAAGCTTTGGCACCAGCAAAATGCATTTAAGCCCCTGGGTGGCATAGGTTGCTGTCTGTTCTAAGGTGGTGTTTCTATTGTTGTTGACCCATTGTTTTATTGTTGCTCTCATTGTGTGTGGGGTCTGTGTTTGTTCCTTGTTTTGGTATGCAATACTTTTTGTCCTTTCTAGTTTGGCAATCATCTTGATAGGAAAGAGAGAGCTGGTTGCTTTACTTTGTTTCTGTTTTCCTGATGTCTTGTGACTGTTATTGTCCTGTGTGTCTTCATGGTGCCATGGGTTGGTCTCCAGTGTGTGATTCTGGTATTTCCTCATCATATTGACTTACTTTTTTAAAACTTGAAAAACAACAGGTAAGTATGACCAGGAAATGCCACAATCAGAGATTAAAGACCAATCCATGGCAGTGATATGCCTATAAATAATAATAAATTTGAAGTTTAACCCTTTGTATACTAATGGATTCTTCCTTCTGGTCTGATAAAATAAACTTGGGATAGTCCATTGCACATATCTACGGGTGTCAGGTTATAATTTTCAAAACAATATTGTATTTATTGTCTGAAGATCTTTTATACCTTTAAAAACAGTTTAGACCTTGATGAAATGCAGAATTAAGCTGCATTTCATCAGGGTCTTCACTGTTTGCAAAAGTATTCGTCTAGGGGTTTTCCCCAATACAGAGGGTTAATTTCCCAATACAGAGGGATAAATGGTTACTTAATGGTCTTTAAATAATCCAAGAAAAAGCTTTTATAGCCTGAATAATTTGGAAAATTGAGGCTGACTTTCTCAAGATACTAAACAAATAGCCCAATGGGCAACGATCGCTCACCCTGGAGCCAGCATAATGTTTGGAGATTCCATAATTTATGGTGCTCAAAGGCAGGTAACACTAAGCTTGAAACAGTGCCCAGGAATTAATTCAAAAACATAAGTAACATTATGCCAGTTCTGGTTATCTGCAAGTATTAAAAGGATCTGAAGAAAAATGTTGAAAGTATATTTTCAGATGCTCAAGGGCAGCTAACTACGTAGTCAGTGATGGGATCTGACTGATCTATACTTTAATGTATGTCCTAATAACCTACAAGGATGAAAAAAATCAAATGAAAAATAAAAGTGGTAGAGTGGTCACAACATTATACAGCTATATTTTAGATGCTCAAGGGCATCTAACTGTAGTTGGTGGTCAGGTGTGGCGAGAAATCAAACTCATCCAAGCTTTTATGGATGTAACCTGCAAGAATGAGGAAGATCCATTCAAAAATGAAGGTGCTACAGTGCCAATTGTAAGTCTATGCAGATTTTTTATGACGCTCAAGGGCTGTTAACTCCAGTCTGAGGCTGGTTCTACTTGACATTAAAAACTCATCCAAGCTTTTATGGTTGTCCTTGTTACCTGCAAGAATGAAGATCCAATCAAAAACGAAGGCACTAGAGTGGTCACAACATTATTCATCAATTTTTAAGATGCTCAAGGGGAGCTTACTCCATAATAGGTGATGGAATCATGACAAAATTCAAACTCTTTTATAGTTGTCCTTCATATCTGCAAGAATGAAGAAGATCCATTCAAAATTGAAAGCACTAGAGTGGTCACAACATTTCTCCCATTATAAGTCTATGGGGATTTTCAAGACGCTCAAGGGCAGCTAACTCCACAGTCCAAGGTCCGATCTGGCCAAATTTTGAACCCATCCGAGATTTTATGGGCGTACTTGTTGCCTGCAAGAATGAAGAAGATCCAATCAAAAAGGAAGGCGCTAGAGTGGTCACAACATTATTCATTGATTTTTCAGATGCTCAAGGGCAGCTAACTCCGAAGTCAGGGATGGAATCTTGCCGAAATTCAAACTCATCCAAGCTGTTATGGTTGGTCTTGTTACCTGCAAGAATGAAGAATATCCACACTAGAGTGGTCACAACATCCTCCCATTATAAGTCTATTGGGACTTTTCAGATGCTCAAGGGCAGCTAATTCCACTGTCCAGGGTCCGATCTAGCCGAATTTCGAACCCATCAGAGATATTATGGTTGTCCTCATTTCCTGCAAGAATAAAGAAACGAGTAGCACAATGGGCAATGATCGCTCACCTGGGGGCCAAAATAATGTTTGGAGAGATATTAATTTGTGATGCTCAAAGGCAGGTAACTCTGAACTTCAAACAGTGACCAGAAACTAATTCAAAAACATACGATATTATGCCAGTCCTGGTTATATGCAAGTATTAAAAAGATCTGAATAAAAATGGTGAAAGTGTATTTTCAGATACTCAAGTGCAGCTAACTCTGTATTCAGTGATGGGATCTGACCAATCCATACTTTAATGTATGTCCTGATAACCTAAAAGGATTAAAAATCAAATGAAAAATGAAGGCGCTAGAGTGGTCACATTATACAGCTATATTTTAGACGCTCAAATGCAGCTAACTCTGTAATTGGTGGTTGGGTGTGGCATACACTCTAACTCATTCAAGTTTTTATGGATGTCCTTGATACCTGCAAAACTGAGGAAGATCCATTCAAAAATGAAGGTGTTAGAGTGGTCATAAAAAGATCTCCCATTGTATGTTTATGTAGATTTTTTATGAAGCTTAAGGGCAGTTAAATCAACAGTCTGAGGTTGGTTCTACTTAAGGTTGAAACTCATCTAAGTTTTAATGGTTGCCCTTGTAACCTGAAAGAATGAAGAAGATAAAATCAAAAGTGAGGGCACTGAGCAGTCACAACATTATCCATCAGTTTTTAAGATGATCAAGGGGAGCTTACTCCATAAAAGGTGATGGGATCTTGACAAAATTCAAACTCATCCAAGCTTTAATAGTTGTCCTTCTTGTTTGCGAGAAAAAAGAAGACCCATTCAAAATTGAAAGCACTAGAGTAGTCACAACATTTCTCCCATTATCAGTCTATGGAGATTTTCCAGACGCTCAAGGGCAGCTAATTCCACAGTCCAAGTTCCCATCAGGCCAAATTTCAAACCCATCAGAGAATTAATGGGTGTCCATGTTGCCTGCAAGAACGAAGAAGATCCAATCAAAAGTGAAGGCTCTGGAGTGGTAGCAACATTTCTCCCATTATAAGTCTATGGGGATTTTTCAAGATGCTCAAGAGCAGCTAACTCATAAGTCCCTAGTCAGATCCTGCTGAATTTCAAACTCATCCAAGCTTTTATGGTTGTCCTTGTTACATGAAAGAATGAAGAAGATCAAATAAAAAATGTAGACACTAGAGTGGTCACAACATTATCTATCAATTTATAAGATGCTCAAGGGGAGCTTACTCTATAATAGGTGATGGGATCTTGACGAAATTCAATCTCATCCAAGCTAATTAATAGTTGCCCTTCTTGTCTGCAAGAATGAAGAAGATCCATTCAAAATTGAAAGCACTAGAGTGGTCACAACATTTCTCCCATTATAAGTCTATAGGGATTTTTCCAAATGCTCAAGGGCATGTAACTCATAAGTCCCTGGTCGGATCCTGCCAGATTTTGAACCCATCCGAGATATTATGGGTTTCCTTGTTGCCTGCAAAAATGAAGAAGATTCGATCAAAAATGAGTGGTCACAACATTATTCATTGATTTTTCAGATGCTCAAGGGCAGATAACTCCGAAGTCAGAGATGGAATCTTGCCGAAATTCAAACCCATCCAAGCTTTTATGAATGACCTTGTTACCTGCAAGAATGAAGAAGATCCATTGGAAAATGAAGGCACTAGAGTGGTCACAACGTTTCTCCCATTATAAGTCTATGGGGATTTTTTCAAACGCTCAAGGGCAGCTAACTCATAAGTCCTAAGTCAGATACGGCCAAATTTTGAAACCCATCCAAGATTTTATGGTTGTCCTCGCTACATGTATGAATAAAGAAGATCCAATAAACAAGTAGCCCAATGGGCAACGATCGCTTACCATGGAGCCAGCATAATGTTTGGAGACACCATAATTTACGATGCTCAAAGGCAGATAACTCTGAACTTGAAACAATGACCAGAAATTAATTCAAAAACATAAGATATTATGCCTGTTCTAGTTATCTGCAAGTATTAAAAAGATCTGAATAGTGAAAGTGTAGTTTTCAGATACTCAAGGGCAGCTAACTCCCTAGTCAGTTATGGGACCTGATCGAAATTCAAACTCATCCATACTTTTATGTATGTCCTGGTAACCTACAGGGATGAAGAAAATCAAATGAAAAATGAAGGTGCTAGAGTGGTCACAACATTTTATAGTTATATTTTAGATGCTCAAGGGCAGCTAACTCTGTAGCTGGTGGATGGGTGTGGCGGAAAATCAAACGGAAGATCCATTCAAAAATGAAGGTGCTAGAGTGGTCACAACAGATCTCCCATTGTAAGTCTATGCAGATTTTTTATGATGCTCAAGGGAAGTTAACTCCACAGTCTAAAGTTGGTTCTACTTTAAATTAAACTCATCCAACCTTTTATGGTTGTCCTTGTTACCTGAAAGAATGACAAAGATCCAATAAAAAATGAAGGCGCTAGAGTGGTCACAGCATTATCAATCAATTTTTAAGGTGCTCAAGGGCAGCTAACTCCATAATAGGTGATGGGATCTTGACTGAATTCAAACTCATCCAAGCTTTTATAGTTGTCCTTCTTATCTGCAAGAATGAATATGATCTATTATAAAATGAAAGCACTAGAGTGGTCACAACAATTCTCCCATTATAAGTCTATGGGGATTTTTTAAGACGCTCAAGGGCAGCTATCTCCTCAGTCACAGGTCTGATCTGGTTAAATTTTGAACCCATCTAAGCATTTATAGTTGACCTTGTTACCTGCAAGAATAAAGAAGATCCAACTAAAAATGAAGGCGCTAGAGTGGTCACAACATTATCCATCAATTTTTAAGATGATCAAGGAGAGCTTACTCCATAATAGGTGATGGGATCTTGACGAAATTCAAACTCATTCAAGCTTTTAATAGTTGTCCTTCTTATCTGCAAGAATAAAGAAGATCCATTCAAAATTGAAAGCACTAGAGTGGTCACAACTTTCTCCCATTATTAGTCTATGGGGATTTTTCCAGATGCTCAAGGGCAGCTAACTCATAAGTCCTTGGTCGGATCCTGCAGAATTTCAAACTCATCCAATCTTTTATGAGTGTCCTTGTTAGATGAAAGAATAAAGAAGATCCAATCAAAAATGTAGACGCTAGAGTGGTCACAGCATTATCCATTAATTTTTTAGATGCTCAAGGGGAGCTAACTCCAAAATAGGTGATGGGATCTTGATGAAATTCAAACTCATCCAAGCTTTAATAGTTGTTTTTATTGTCTGCAAGAATGAAGAAGATCCATTCAAAATTGAAAGCACTAGAGTGGTCACAACATTTCTCCAATTATAAGTCTAAGGGGATTTTTCCAAACGCTCAAGGGCAGGTAACTCATAAGTCCCAGGTCGGATCCTGCTGAATTTCAAACCCATCCGGGAATATTATGGGTTAACTTGTTGCCTGTAAGAATGAAGCAGATCCAATCAAAAATGAAGGAGCTAGAGTGGTCACAACATTACTCATTAACTTTTCTGACGCTCAAGGGCAGCTAACTCCGAAGTCAGTGATGGAATCTTGACGAAATTCAAACTCATCCTAGCTTTTATGGTTGGTCTTGTTATCTGCAAGAATGAAGAAGATCCATCCAAAAATGAAGGCACTAGAGTGGTCACAACATTTCTCCTATTTAAGTCTACATAAGTATATGGGGATTTTTGCAGATGCTCGAGGGCAGCTAACTCTTAAGTCCCTGGTCTGATCCTTCAGAATTTGGAACCCATTCGAGATTTTATGGTTGTACTTGTTACCTGCAAGAATAAAGAAGAACAAATCAAAAATCAAGGAGCTAGAGTGGTCACAAGATTTTCCCCATTATAACCCTATGGGAGCTATCTGTTGCCATGGAAACCAGACTTCTGATCCGATCTTACCCAAAACCTAATGCAATCTATCCCCCACCTTAATGATGCTTCTGATAAAATTTGATTATGATTGGCCAGCTGGTTTCAGAGATATTCATGTTTGAAAGTGTGGACGGACGGACGGACGCACGGACGCTGGCTCGAGTCCCATACTATAAGCTCACCCTTAGCCTTCGGCTCTGGTGAGCTAAAAATGAAGGAGCTAGAGTGGTCACAAGGTTTTACCAATTATAACCCTATGGGAGCTATCTGTTGCCATGGAAACCAGAGTTCTGATCCGATCTAGCCGAAAACCTAATGCAGTCAATCCCCCACCCTAATGATGGTCCAGATGAAATTTGATAATGATCGGCCAGTTGGTCTCAGAGATATTCATGTTTGAAAGTATGGACGCTTGGACGTACACCCAATATTGAATATGGGGCCAGTTTATAAAGGGCCATTAATAAGGGGCCAAGTGTCCAAAATAAGGGGCCAGTTTAGCTCCGAACTGGCCTGTTAATATCAGACTGACAAATTACTACGGGCCATTTCCAGTTTGGACGTCCATCACCATAGACATAAAATGGCCCTTTTTTAGAAGTTTATTTTATTACCTCCCCTGAGGTCCCCTGAATCATTTGAGGCAACTTACAGAGGGCCATGGCCCCTTGTTAAGAAATGGCCCCTTGTCTATCTCCAGACAACTTCGGCTCTGATGAGCTAAAAAGTCAATAAGCAATGCTTATTAGATACCCCCCGCACAGTAAGGAAAAGCGAAAAGCTTACGTTGTGGCAAGTGATAGTTCAAACCAGCAGACCTTAGTTTTGAAAACAAGAGTTCAGTAGAATCTGTGCAAATGATCTTAAAGCTTGCACATGAAGTTATTCACACCTGAAAGTTCTATATATCAAAGTTTATATCAGAAAAATAGTCTAAGATCTCATAGCAGTCATTTTGTCAAAAAATATTTTTTCTGAACCAAACTCCTTCATGCATATGTTCAATGTGTCTACATTGTATAGGAAAAGTATCAAATTGTTCCATCAAAAGCAGTGGTAGGAGTTGATCGGCCCATGTATGGACTATGATAGCATAAGCATAACAGCCAAAACGAGTTAAGTTCACCAATTCGGTCTTTTTTGTGTCCCATCCACATTTTAGCATGTAAACAATGTATTTTCTAACGCTTTAATGGTTTACAAGTTTAGTTTAGGTCTTAACGATCAAGTAAAAGAAAAGCAATGGAAATGGTCAATAGTCATTCCTTACAACCTTTATCAACAGCAAGTGCCCCCAAAATTGCCAAAAAATGCTATCCCATCGCCATAGAATGTAATTTTAAGAATGTATTATACTCAAATGGTTGTTTTTATAAGCAATTTTCAACTTTATTTTATTGACGCACATGTATACCTTTCATTTAATGTCCCTCATTTGATTGAAAAGTGAAAAACAATTTTTTTGCTGTACTGATACTTAATGTCCCACAATCTAATGTGAATTACGTTACCAAATTAACCATCTCACAAATTACAAACCATTCATGTTAAGCTAACACCAAACATCTCTATGTCAAGAGGATCATTATGTGCATAGACAAAAGAAACGAATTTGGGGAAACATTTGTTTATTTTTCGCAGATGTAAAGATATCGAAGGTTGTCTAAAAAATCTGCAGTTTTGTGAATTACGTTACCCTATGTGTATTATTTATATAAGAAGAGGTACAAATATTGCAATTGAAGCCAGTGTAAGAAAAAAGTAAGTGGAAACATAGATTTGTGAATTACGTTACTGTGAATTACGTTACTGCAATTTTACTAAAATCCAAATACCTTTCTAAATGCATACACTAGCTGAAACAAAATGTTCCTTTTTAAATCAAAGCAAATCTGTCCCAGTTAATAAATATCAATTTAAACCATATCATAGTTGTCATTTTACTTTTACAAGGATTTACCTATATGCTCTGGGTACATCAACTCCCCTGTTCATGTAACTTACAAAGATACTCATTATATCAGCACATTATATGCAAAGTAATTTGTTTGAAAAACAAAATGGAATAGTGTAAATCTCTAAGGGATTGTGCGTATGGTTTTTGAAATGAGCTGGATTAAACAAAGGTAACGTAATTCACAAGTAGGCAACGTAATTCACATTCTACAAAAAGCACAGATTAGTCCAATGAAACGGTCAATGGCAACAAATAGGGGGTGATTATAAGTTTCTGACTTGTTTTTCAATTGTTATTTTTTCTTTTTCAAACCATTTTATCTAGTTACTGCTACCACCGGAGATTTATTGGTAAGTTTATGTGTATAATTTGAAATTGGCACGCTGGCTTTTGCATCCTGGTCCATTCCAGTTGATATCAGTTACCTCAAATGTTCTCATGACTTACTTTGCTGATAACATCTATGGTTTATATGATAGATAAAATAGTTAACTTGATTTTATAACTTCTGATCTTCAATTGAATTAAGCAAATTGGCTGTGTGAATTACGTTACCATGAACATGTTGCCATTTTTCTGAGAAGGGCGTATCGTTGTGAATGATGCAAACTTTGCTTTTTTTGTAATATATGTACATGAGAAGGCATTTATTGAAGTTATAATATTATATTTATTCTGCATTTTCTTAGTTTGTAGTGAGCCACAAGAAGTTTTCAAATATATGGAATATTTTAAATCATTTTTCTATATTCATATTTTAAAGTGTTATTCAAACAAGATTATTGAAACTAGATGCAACAGCTTACTTCCAATGTGCAAAGGATGATGTAAAAAGTGTTAAGCAATGCACTAGAACTTGATATTTTGCAGAAAAATATATGTTTCTACGCAGGAAATAAGAACAGAGTGTAAGGTATGTGAATTACGTTACCGACCTACTGGCACAATGTTCTTTATACAAGAATACAATCTATTATTTCCAATACCAAAAAAAGAACGTATTTTTTAATATTCATCATCTACTTTTTCAAAACCAATACTTTTTTCCTGGTCAACTCTTCAAATTTGATGGACAAAATTAAAACAATAATTGTAATCATAGAATTACAGTTGAATTCCACTGTCAGTTCATAACAAGCCTGCTGAGACCATGCTGAGAAGCAAAAACATGATATAAATTCTACATAGTAGGCTTATTTGATCAACAAGAGACCCAAGTAGAAGTGCATGCTATAAAAGCTCTTACATATTTCAGTCTTGTAAGAAATTTGGTATGTACAAGTATACTTCATCACAGTAACGTAATTCACATTCAAATTCAGTGGTGCTCTTTGTGAGGCTGAATGAATAGAAAGTTTTGGATGTGCACTTTTTTTAGACATCATTATCTAATTGACCTATACCAATAAGTAAAAAAATGACATAAAAATGAAAATCTAAGCCAAAAAAATTGTGGGACAAAAATTGGCTGCAATTGGTGAACTTAACTCATTTTGGCTGATAAACCCCTATATAAAAAGCCATTCAGAACTACAAAGGGAAATAACTCTAATTGAAATGACCCCTAGCCCTTACTTTTTTGTTTAAAGTATTTGTCTTGTATATATGAACATGTTTGCAAATTTTGATGAAATTCCAGCGATGACTCTTCAAGAAATTAAGGAAACAAAACGTTACGGACGGAAGCACACACGTAAGGACAACATGAAAACAGCATACCCACCACAAACAAAGTTTGCAGGGGGTATAATCATAATTTGAACAAATTCAATAGGCCCCACATCCCTAATGCTTCATACCAAGTCCCAAGGTCATGGGACTTCTGGTTCTCGAGAAGATTTTTAAAGGGTTTTTACCATATATGGGCATGTCGGCCATTTAGGTCGTGTGACCAGAAGAATTTGTATACATTCATGATAACTTGTCATAAGGAGTCTGCATATGAAAATTCAGGTCAATAGGCCATTGTCACATTAGATTTAACATATCAAGTAAGAATAATGCCTTTGACTTCAACAGTTTTCAAAAGAACAACTTTTCAAAAAAATTCCCATTTAAATGCATTAGCAAGCAAATTTGACCTTGACGTAAAGTAAGTCAAGGTCAACCTAGGATCATGATTTGAACAAACTTGGTAGGCCCCACATCCCGAATGCTACATGCCAAGTCCCAAGTTCATCTACCTTCTGGTTCTGGAGAAGAAGATTTTTAAAGGGTTTTAACCATATATGGGCATGGCGGCCATCTATGCCATGTGACCAGGACCATTTGAAGAAACTTCGTTCCCGCATCCTAAGGAGTCTCCATATGAAATTTGAGTTTAATTGGCCTAGTGGTTTTAGAGCAGAAAATGTTTGAAAATGTTGACGGACGGACACCGGAATGACTGGTATACTATTTAGAACACCCATGAGCCTTCGGCTCAGGTGAGCTAATAACACATAACCGGAATTGATGTGAGTGGTCTCTTTGATCTTAAAAAGAATCATGCTGTCTTTGACTTTGACGTTAGCTGATATCATTACCAGATGGTTTGTGAATTGACAGGTCCGACAATATGTCTTACAAATGCGAATTCATACTGTTTGAAACTCTGACATGGGGGGAGACAGAGGAGGGGGGGGGGGGGGGTAGTGGGGGCAGGGTGTCCCGACTTCCACTGGAAAATCACAAGTTGTCATTTGTTTCCTAGAAGAAAAACTGGTACGAACCACCCTCAAGAAGCAATTTGACCCCCTCCTCCCTACCTGTTGAAATTGTCTGGATCCGCGCACGCATGTCTGATGGGTGGAATTTTATTTTTAGTTTATGAATGTAGCAGGTTGAGCTATCATACTTTCTAGAGCTAATAACCTTATAGTCACTGATCTTTGTTTGTTTGCATGCAACAAAGTCGAGTTTCTTGCAACAAGGTACATACGAATTGGGATAATTAAAGCAAACTCTGATAAGACGTTACAATCACCTCAAGGTCTTTCCTGTTCAAATGTCAAATTGTGTGGAATTTAGTTTTAAAATATAGCAAGAAGTGAGCAAAGCTCACATACCCCGGGCATTAGCCATCAGAGGTTGTAACACTTTCAGGGAAAAGATAAAATTGTCAAAGATTTCATAATCCTAAATCAAGTAGTTTCTGAGAAAACTTTGAGGAAAATCTATATGTGTTTTATAAGAGTGACAGAAGCAAAAAATGAAAATTTGAAAAAAGAAAACAAAATGAGGATTAGCACCTTAATTTTTATTTACACAATACACTTTGCCTACCTGAAAGTGTACATAAAATTTCATAATCCTAAATCAAGTAGTTGCTGAGAAAACTCTGACAAAAAACGTCCATATGTGTAATATAGGAGTGACAGAAGGAAAAATTGAAAAAGAAGGCAAAATAAGCTTTAGCATCTCTATTCTCATTTACACAATACACTTAGCCTAACTGAAGGTGTACACAAAATTTGGAAACACTGGCTCTAATAGGAACCGAGAAATCTGTGACAGAAATTTTCATTGGAGAGAAAGAAAAATGAATAAATAAAGGGACTGATATGCAATATGTGGCTGTTCTTTTGTTACACAATACAACTAATCACTATCAAGCTTATACCATATTTCAGAATCCTAACTCAAGTAGTTGCTGAGAAATCTTTGACAGAAAAAAATGTCTTTATGTGTTATATAAGAGTGAAAGAAGGAAAAAATGGAAAATTGAAAAAAGAAGACAAAATGAGGATTAGCATCTTAATTTCTATTTACACAGTACCCTTTGCCTTCCTGAAGGTGTACACAAAATTTGAAAACACTTGCTCAAATAGGAGCTAAGAAATCTGTGACAGAAATTTCCATTGGATAGAAAGAAAAAAAGAACAAATAAAGGGACTGATAAGCAATATGTGGCTTTTCTTTTGTTACACAATACAACTAATCACTATCAAGCTTTGTACCAAATTTCAGAATCATAACTCAAGTGGTTGCGGAGAAATCTTTGACAAAAAAAAAATGTCCATATGTATTATATAAGAGAGAAAGAAGGAAAAATGAAAATTTGAAAAAAGAAGGCAAAATGAGGATAAACATCTTAATTTCCAATTACACAGTACACTTTGCCTTCCTGGAGATGTACACAAAATTTGAAAACACTGGCTCCAATAGGAGCTGAGAAATCTGTGACAGAAATTTTCATTGGAGAGAAACAAAAATGAACAAATAAAGGGACCGATAAGCAATATGTGGCTGTTCTTTTGTTACACAATACAACTCATCACTATCAAGCTTTGTACCAAATTTCAGAATCCTAACCCAAGTAGTTGCTGAGAAATCTTTGACGGAAAAAAAAGTTTACAAACAGACAGACAAAAGGCAAAAACTATATACCCCCTATATACTTCGTACTGGGGGTATAAAAACTATATACCCCCTATATACTTCGTACCAGGGGTAAAATAAATTGAAACACAAATTCAAGTATACACAGACAGTATTTTAGTCATGAACGAGACGCTTTTTTCCAACAGTTTTTTTCTTATCTCAAAGCAAACAATTGTTGTGGTGTTCATTGGTGCATTATATACAGCCACCTAGTTGGACAAGAAGCCTTACTTTAGACATGCACCTTCATCTATATTTATGTATTTGTGAGCAGTTAAGGCCCTGGCAAGATATTGCAGATGTGCGAGAGGTACCATAATCTCATGAACTGGCTCTTTTCATTAACAGCCCAATGTAAAGCATGGTGCAGAAGCATGCAAAATCAATGTATATCTAGGTTTGTGAGTCTATGCGTATGTGTGATGATCCACTGGAATCATTTAGTGTGTGTAATCTTTGAGCCGGGACCCATAATACAGTTTTATGAGGACGCCGCACTAGGCTCATCAGTGTCGACCTTGTTTGATCAAATGTTCCAGCTTGTGAATAATATGATAAGGTAGGAATAGTCATTATCAAACCTGAATTTGACTGAATTGCATGCACATTTTGGTAAACTTAGAAAACTGTCAAACTTGTATAAAATTGATGTTCGCATATTTAAAGCACATATGCACAGCTAATTAGTGGGAGTACATAGATATCTAGATTTTTTATGGCCTTAGTATTCATCCACTTCAAAACTTTGAATGAGCAGCGAGACCCTGATGAGATTGCACAAATGCACAGGCTCTCTTGAGCCTTCGCTGATCACATTTGTGATAAGCAACAGCCCATATATGTGTGGAATTAGGTTTCATGCTCAGATCCAGTGATTCAAAAAGAAAAAGATACAAGTTTTCCATGTCGCTAACACGTGCATTCTCTTGATTTAATAGTCACCAGGAGGAAATAACGCTAAACTAGCTTCAGCGCTCACCTGATCTCTTTAATAATGTTAAAATATTGAAATAGGTCAAGGTTTTACAGCTTATAATAAAACATATTTTGTTTTACCATATATGGGGGTTGCAGCCATTTTGGTAAAGTGACATAAAACAATCTAATGAATACTCCATCATACAGCCCTGTGATTTCTGAGAAACCAATGTTTAGATAGGTATGTGGCAGTCCAAATGAGTGGCATTGGATAAAAGGTCACAGGTCAGCTTAACATTTGGTACTTATATAAAACCATTGTCTCATAAATTTAAACATTTCTCGAAAGTATTATGATTTCTGCTTAAACAGTTGTAGAAAAATGAACATTTCAAGATTTTTCCCATATAAATGCATAAGTATCAAATTTGACCTTGCCATAAAGTAGGTCAAGGTCAAGCTAGATTCATCATTTGTGCAAACCTGCTAGAGACCACATCCCCAATGCTACATACCAAGTCCCAAGGACATTGGCCTTTTGTTCCATAGAATAAAATATTTAAAGCATTTTTAACATATATGGGTGTGGTGGCCTTGACCTTTGAAACTTATTTATAGCCATTGTCTCATTAGGTTTAACATATCAAGTGAGAATAATGACTTTGGCATCAACAGTATTAAAAAAATCAACTTTTCAAAAAATTTCCCTTTTAGATGAATTAGGAAGCAAATTTGACCTTGACGTTAAGTAGGTCAAGGTCAACCTAGGATCATCATTTGAACAAACTTGGTAAGCCCCACTACCCCAATGCTACATACCAAGTCCCAAGGTCATCCGCCTTCTGGTTCTGGAGAAGAAGATATTTAAAGCGTTTTTACCATATATGGGCGTGGCGGCCATGTTGGTCATGTGACCAGGACCATTTGACAAACTTTCGTTCACGCCTCCTAAGGAGTCTCAATATGTAATTTGAATTTAATTGGCCCAGTGGTTTCGGAGGAGAAGATATTTGATATTGTGGACGGACAGACAGACGACTGGTATACTATTAGCTCACCCATGAACCTTCCGCTCAGGTGAGCTAAAAAAGCTGTGGGTTTTAGTAGTGTTGGAATAAGGATTGACGTGCTTAGATTCCCGTTTCGAGAAAGATCAGAAAGGCTTAATGATCACAGACATGTTCACAATCAATTTAGGGCACTGTGTGTATGCGCGTGTGGTTGTGTACATGTATTTGATTTATGTGATGACTGGACAAAATATTTCCAACGATGGCGACAAAGGCGTACAAATTTGCATCAGTCTGACGTTCATTAAACTTAGCGCATAGTAGGGAATAAAAGTTTGGCATGAACCAATGCTGGATGCACTTTAGCGACAATGACAGTCTCACTGGCAGGCACCAAACACTCCTGTTCCGCTGATGTGTTTGTTAACTGGCGTGCTCAACGGAAGGAAATGAAAGTATTGTAGACAGCCACACTGATTAAAAGCCATGCAGGTACCAAATGAAGGAAAAAACATTGTGTGCAAACTGTTAAAAATTACAAATTGGAAAAATTACCACTGTACGAACTAATACATAACATTTTGGCCCGACCACTGTGGAATAATTTATGGTGTACAAACTATTCCAGTGTATGAACTAATACAAGATTTACTGTCAAGAGTTTTCATCTGTAAGTAACACATGAAAAACTTGTTCAATTAAAATGAATTAGAAGTAATAAAATGTTAACTTTTTGAGATAAAGACCAAACTTGCTTAGATACAATGTTGGGAGGAGGGGAAGAGTTGATTAGATTTTGGTGGCCTTGACATAGTTTTCAAAGTCACCATCCTATAAAGACTATACATCAGTACACATCAGCCATATCTTCCAAACAGGTGGTTCAATTTTTGCCAAACTTGCATAGATATATTGTTAGGAGGGGGTTAAGAGTTGATTAGATTTCGGTGACCTTGACTTTATTTTCAAGGTCACAACAGCACTGAAATGTCAAATTTTGACCAAAATAGGGTTTTTGTATGATATCTCTTGAACTGAACAATGAATTCTAGCTAAACTTTATGTATTATGTATCATTGTGACAAAATGATGAGTTGAAATGATTTTAATGACCTTGACAAGGTCACCTCATTTTCAAGGTCACCATCCTTAAAAACAATAGGGCCAAGTGGCCCTAAATAGCTCACCTATGTTTTGTTAAAAGCTTACATATAGGTATCTGTTGAAAGCTGGCCATGTCCCTTGTGACACCTGGGACGGGCCCATGTTTGGCCCCAGTGGCATTATTTGAGCAAACTTGAGGTCCACTAGGTGATGCTACATACCAAATATCAAGGCTTAGGCCTTATGGTTTCAGACAAGAAATTGTTTCATGTTTTCCCTATATAAGCCTATGTAAAACATTTGACCTCCTGGGCAGGGCCATTTTTGGCCCAAGGGGAATAATTTGAACAAACTTAGTAAAGGTCCACTAGGTGATGCTACTTACTAAATATCATGGCTCTAGGCCTTTTGGTTTCAGACAAGAAGATTTTTTTTCATGTTTTACCCTATATAAGCCTATGGAGACATGTGACCCCCGGTGCGGGGCCATTTTGGCCCCAGGGGCATAATTTGAACAAACTTGGTAAAGGACCACTAGGTGATGCTACATACCAAATATCAAGGCTCTAGGGCTTATGGTTTCAGACAAGAAGATTTTTCATGTTTTCTTCTCTATACACATGTAAGCCTATGTAAAATGTGTGACCCCAGGGTGGGCCACTTTTAGCCCCAGGGGGATAATTTGAACAAACGTGGTAGCAGTCCATTAGGTTATGCTACATATCAAGGCTCTAGGCTTTATGGTTTCAGACAAGAAGACTTTTTTTTATGTTTTTCCATATATAAGCCTATGTAAAACATTTGACCCCAGGGCGGGGCCAATTATGGCCCCAGGGGCATAATTTTAACAAACTTGGTAGAGGTCCATTAGGTGAAATGTCAAGGATCTAGGCCTTGTGGTTTCAGACAAGAAGATTTTTAAAGTTTTCATCTTGAAAATCTATTTTTAGCATGTGTGACCTAGATATGCAATGGACCAGACCCATTTGAACACTTTTTAAAGAGGGCCATATAAGGATCATTCCTGTTGAAGCAATTGTTCACGACACACGACAGACATCCAATGATCACGATGGCTCAGGTGAGCTAAAAACTGTTAAATCACCCTTTTCTGAGCTCTATCCTCTGAATCAGTGGGATTGTCTTCACCAAACTTGCATAGATACATTGTTTGGGGACAGAAAAGAGTTATTTAGATTTTGATGACATTGACATCAAGGTAATCACAGCACTTTGTAGTTTCAAAGTTTGACCAAAATTGTGTTTGTGCATGCTCTCCCTTGAAATAATTGATAGATTTCAGCCTTATCATTGTAAAACAATAAAGAGCAGTAAGCATACTTGCGGACTCAATTTGCGGTTGGGGGGACATAGTTTTCCTCTGAAAACACTGCTTTAATTTAACCTGTTTTCCATGTATAGAGAAAAAATGGTCTGATGCCTAGCTGCCATGATTTTTAATAGATTAGAATAATTCTAACAATCTTGGTATAAGGTCACCTCAATAAAGCCCTGCAACCTTACCCTGGTCTTTTTAACATCATTTGGAGAGTGTCAGCTGACAAGATGTGCTCAACATCACCATTTTCCATAACAAGGCTATCCATTATAGTGACCAGATCAGCAGCACATGCCACCCACCCACCATAGGCACCGGTATTTTCCATGGTGAAAGAGCCATACTGAGGAACCACTTGTCCCTCTGAGGAAAATACAGAGTCCAATAAGGCTGGTTCCCATTTGTTGTAATAGTCAACCTACAAAAAGAATCGGAACAGATATCATTTTCAAATGGACCCTGCTTAAATAATCAAGAAGATGAGATTTCTTTAGAATGGTCTTTTGGCTTAAAATTCACACGAAATTCATGCCACAGTTTCAACATAATCAAGAATTTTTTTACAAATTCTGTAGTCTGTTGCATTCATCCTCAACCCTAAAAGGGAATTTACTTATCCCTTTGTATTCGGGGAAACCCCTAAAAGAGTACTTTTACAAACAGTGAAGACCCAGATTAAATGCTGCATAATGCATCATTTCATCATGTTTACATTGTTTGTCAAGGCAAAAAAGTTCAGACAAAAAATTGAAAGAATACAGTATTTAAAAAAATATAACCTGACACCCCTTGATATGTACAATGGACTATCTCAAGTTTATTGCACTGAACAAGTACTATTAAGCTAGGATAAATGTGTCTTGCTAAAGGACGGACCACAAAGCAGTGACGCCAAAGAGGCTGGAACCCGCGGCCTATCAGTCTCGAGTCAAGCACTCTACCACTGAGCCACTGTGCTCCCACCAGTCTTGTTCAGTAATGATTTAAACCATTTGGTGGAGGGCAATCAAGCTGGTCTCTTTGAGTGCATAACAAGACCCTACCCCCTCCCGCCATCACACATACAAATTTTCTACATACCAAATATTAAGGCTCTAGCCCTTGTGGTTTCAGACAAAAAGGTTTTTTCATGTTTTCCCTAGATGGGCCTCTGCGACATGTTGACCCCGAGCAGGCCTATTTTGTGACCCAGGGTCTAAATTTTATCATACCTGGAAGAAGTCAACTAGGTGATGTCTTGTCTTCCCTATATAATCCTATATAAAACGTGACCCCCGGGCGGGACCATTTTTGACCCCAGGGTAATTATTTGAACAAATTTGGTAGAGGTCCACTTGGTGATGCTTAATACCAAAAAACAAGGCTCTTGGCCCTGTGGTTTCAGACAAGAAGATTTTTTCACATTTTCCCAATATAAGCCTATGTAAAACATGTGACCCCCTGGGTGGGGCCATTTCTGGCCCAAGGTCTATAATTTGAACAAACTTGGTAGAGGTCCACTTGGTGATGCTAAATACAAAATATCAATAGTCTAGGCTATCTGGTTTCAGATAAGAAGATTTTTTCTTGTTTTCCCTATGTAAGCCTATGTAAAACATTTGACCCCCGAGGCGGGGACATTTTTTGCCCAAGGTCTGTAATTTGAACAAACTTGGAAGAGGTTCACTAGGAAATGCCACATACCAAATATAAAGGCTCTAGGCCTTTAGGTTTCAGACGAGAAGATTTTTTTATATTTTGCCTATATAAGCCAATGTAGGACATGCAACCCCTGGGGCGGGGACATTTTTGACCCAAAGGATATAATTTGAACAAACTTGGTAGAGGTCCACTAGGTGATGCAACATACCAAATAGCAATAGTCTAGGCCTTCTGGTTTCAGACAAGAGGGTTTTTTTTCACGTTTTCCCTATATAAGCCTATGTAAAACAATTGACCCCCAGGGCAGGGCCATTTTTTGCCCAAGGTCTACAATTCTAACAAACATGGAAAAGGTCCACTAGGTGATGCTACATACCAAATATCAAGGCTCTAGGCCTTGTGGTTTCAGACAAGAAGACTTTTTTCACATTTTCCCTATATAAGCCTATGTAAAACATGTGACCCCCCGGGCAGGGCCATTTTTGGCCCCAGGGCTATAATTTGAACAAACTTGGTAGAGGTCTACGACGTGATGCTTAATACCAATGATCAATAGCCTAGGCCTTCTGGTTTCAGGCAAAAAGTTTTTTTCACATTTTCCCTATAAAAGCCTATGTAAAACATTTGATCCTGGAGCAGGGCCCCCCAGGGGTATAATTTGAACAAACTTGGTAGAGGTCCACTAGGTGATGCTACATACGAAATATCAAGGCTTTAGGCTCTGTAGTTTCAGACAAGAAGATTTTTTCACATTTTCCCTATATAAGCCTATGTAAAACATGTGACCCCTGGGCCGGGCCATTTTTGGCCCTAGGGATATAATTTGAACAATCTTGGTAGAGGTCCACTAGGTTGTGCTTAATACCAAATATCAATAGTCTAGGACAAGAAGATTTTTTCATGTTTTCCCTATATAAGCCTAAGTATAGCATATGACCCCTGGGGCGGGGCCATTTTTGGCCCCAGGGCCATAAATTGAATAAACTAGGTAGATGTCCACAAGGTGATGCTATATACCAAATATCAAGGCTTTAGGCCTGTGGTTTCAGACAAAAGATTTTTTCACATTTTCCCTATATAAGCCTATGTAAAACATGTGACCTCCCCGGGCGAGCCATTTTTAGCCCAAGTGCTATAATTTGAGCAAACTTGGTAGAGGTCCACTAGGTGATGCTAGATACCAAATATCAATAGTTTATGCCTTCTAGTTTTAGACAAGAAGATTTTTTTCATGTATTCCCTATATAAGCCTATGTAAAACACGTGACCCCCAGGCGGGGCCATATAATTTGAACAAACTTGGTAAAGGTCCACTAGGTGATGCTACATACTAAATATCAAGGCTCTAGGCCTTGTGGTTTCAGACAAGTAGATTTTTTCACATTTTCCCTATATAAGCCTATGTAAAACATGTGACCCACGGGGCCGAGCCATTTTTGGCCCCAGGGCTATAATTTGAACAAACTTGGTAGATGCCTCATACCAAATATCAAGGCTCCAGGCCTTCTGGTTTCAGACAAAAAGATTTTTAAAGTTTTCATCTCGAAAATCTATTTTTAGCCTCTGTGACCTAGATATGCAACTGACCAGAACCATTTGAACAATTTTGGAAGAGGGCCACCCAAAGATTATTTGTTGGAAATTATTTTAAAATTGGACCAAGGGTTTAAGAGGAGTTGTCATTTAAGTCAATTGTTAACAGACGGACGACGGACAAAGACCGATCACAAAAGCTCACCTTGTCACTGTGTGACAGGTGAGCTAAAAATAGTAACAAAATGCTTAGTGATTCCAAACCCATAACAGCCCGTTCACATGAACCCATATCAGCCCTCACGTGTTCCCTCAGTGTCAGAAATGATTTCATTCACGTCGTAGCAACGTAAAGACCTGCTTGTGAACATATAATAGAAAGTTTAAAATGTGGCCGCTGCTGCGTTACCAGGCATATCGGCCCGGCCGCACCATATTTGCCCTGGAGCAAAGATGGAGAAACTGGGCCAATATGCCCAGTAAGGCGGCGGTGGCCATGTATTAATCGCTTAAGACATGGCAGTATATCTACACATATACAACAAATTACAATGTGTGTTAACATTTGTTTCTTAAATAGCTTAGAGGTAATGGAGTGATCAACAAATAAATGCCTTGTAAAATATATGTCCTACATGTAGTCCGAGAGCCCGTAATAGGTTTAATCAAGTGGTTGAGGCCAAAAGGTTTGAAGGGGTGTTCTTTTGTAGAAAAGTGTGCTGAATTCAAAAATCAAACTCTTTAAAACATCGGCTGGTACACAAAAGTGCTACGCGCAACGGAATACCCCGGGGTATGCAATATCTCAAAATAGGGCTAAAATGGGGGTACCCTTGCAGGTTTATTTAAACTATGTAATAGTAGAGGTAAAATGCACATATTGGCAGCAAACAATATATAATGATCATTGTTCAATATATAAATAAAAATAAAACATGCCAAGGACGCTTTCTAACACTTAAATAAAGCAAATTATAAAGCCCACAAAAACTAATGACTTTAATCTCTGGTTTTCCGATGATTTTTAATTTGTTTAAGCTAGCGCAGATTTATAATTCTCTTATGTAATACAATGGTGTTGTCATCAACAATCATTATAGTTCCAAAAGTGATAGAGTATGGCAAAGAAATACCACCCCGGCATGGCACCGTGAGGAAGGGACACAAAGTAGGCATAATCCAAGCTGTTATAGTACAAAAAACATGTAGTTATATTTCAAGTTCCTTTTATTTCAAGGTTAATTAATTATGCTCAGATAACACTAAGATTTGCCTGGATATTGGCCCAGTCCTATTAGTTTCTTAGCTGTGAACTATATGTATAGCTATCACCTCATGGCCAACCACGACTGGTCATTATTCCACATGACTTCTAGGAATTATATAATACCCCCCCCCCCCCCCCCACGGATAACCCCTATCCCACTCTTTTGCTGATTCTTAATTAAAAATATGGATGAGTATGAAGAAAGAAAGTAGAAAGTAAGTGAGTATGATCAAGAAATACCACAATCACACACTGCAGACCAAACCTACACATGGTGAGTAAGAGCTACAAAACGCCAAAAGTCACAAGACATCTATGGAGAGGTATGTGCACGATGTGCATTACACAGATCTTACTAGGTTATGAAATACCATAAAACAGCAGCCTCCTGGATTATGTACATGGATATTGTAGAGATCTATCTTATTTTCAACAGATCCTGCACCATAAATGGTTTAAAACCTCGCAGGATAGAGGGGGGGGGGGTGGTACCATATGACATAGTACGGATGAGTGTGCCAAATAGCCCCCTTTTTCAGCACCCCAGGTATATGACAAACCCCCTTTTTTTTAAAAAAAGAAAGTAAATGAATGGCCTGATTTTTGGAATTGGAATGGCCCAAATTTTCTGATACCCATGTATATGCACATATTTTTCGCCCAGTTGTTTTCACATTTACATAAAGCAGGTTTTCTCGTGATGAGGGTCATTTCACATAGGATATTAACGGGTATATAAATTCAAAGAACAGTATATGAATAGGTCAACATTCTGTGAAATCAATTATATGAATTTGCTGTTTTCTTCTCTTTCAAAGGCCGGGTATATGCTTGGGGTTGGTTTCAAAATACAGACTCCCACATCCGTACCAAAATTACACCGAGTTCTCTCACACACAATTACAGAGGATATGAAAGGGTATATAAATTCAAAGAACAATATATGAATAGGTCAACTTTCTGTGAAATCAAGTATATGAATAGATTTTTTTTAAAAGGCTGGTTATATACTTAAAGCCAAAAGTAACTTTACACGTTGAACTATCGAATATATCTTTACTGCTTTTGAGTTTAACCAAATTAAATATTGCAATGAGTTGCTGGTATCCGCCCTGTCCGAATTCACGAAAAACAACTTAGGTAAATTAATCTTCTTTCAAGTTATCTGTGCTTTCATTAAAAGCACAAAATCAGCATTTCCTAACAAAATCCAAAGCAAACCTAGGATTTGAACACGCTATTTTAAGGACCATCGATTGCACATTAAAAATACTGCAAGACATTCTGTCTCTGACGTATAGTTTGTTTTTGGCAGCATTTTAAAGTTGGTTCACTTTGATATTATCTCCCTTTGAATTAAAACAATAGTAAATTTTAGTCCCTGCTTAAAGCTTTATCTCAGATGGCATAAGGATTTTTTTACCAGCGATTTGTTGGGACTTCTGTCCTGAGCATGTGACGAGACAATCTGATAAAAATTCCAATCGGTTAAGAAGAAAAACGGCGAACAATTTCTTATGGGAAATTCCATTGAACGCATTGTAAAGTTCACTAAAAGGGGTATGTACGTAAAAACACAACTCTATTTTGTGTTACTCGAAGATTGATCCAGGCTAATTTGAACTTTAAACAACAATTCAATAGCCTGTCTTTGAGACTGGTTCTTTAAAATCAAAAATTGTCCAATTGCAAAGCTACAGTAACACATCAAAAGTGATGCGTTTTGGAAAAGTTTATTTTGCCCCCCTTGCTTCTTTCATTAGGGCATTGTGGTTGCATTTATGACAGCAACAGCATGAAATGTAAAAAGTCATATGAATAATTGATTGAACTTTAATATGAATTAAACACATTTAAAAAACCACTCACCAATACACAGAAAAGGTATATATAATAACAGTGTAAAGTTACTTTTGGCCTTAAGTATATGATTAGGTTAGATAAGAAATTGTATTTTAAGGCGGTATGACAGTAAAAAAGAGAAACATAAGCTCTAATGAGCTTTTGACCATCTATCTTGGGGTGGTTTCAAAATACTGACTCACACACCCATACCAAAATTACCCCTAGCCCCCCCCCCCCCCCCCCCCCCCCCCAGTTTAAAACTTCACTTTCTGTCTATTTAAATTGTGTGCAATTATATTCTTTGCTACAAGTAGTCCTAATTATGCTCAATGGATGACGAGATATCACCTAGAGCTTCTTTACAGCGATGAGGCACACCTTACTGCGTGTGCAATGTTGAAGACAGGGGCTATGTCCATCAGACGAATAGAAAAACCCTTCTCCATTCTTTAGGACACATGTGGATTTGAATTTAGAGCAGATAATGTCAATGCTGATGTTCCATCCAGATTAAAGGGGATGGCATCATTCAGTAAATCGGTGAATGCAAGAAGGAAGTGGATAGTGAAGTGAGTTTGTAAGCCATTTAATTGAAAGTCAAGACTGAAAGAGAATGCAGATGACCCCAAGCCCAGTTAAGCGTGACAATGCAGATCTAAAAAGCTAATCGCTGGGATCGGGACTACTATGGACCCTTTTCTTACAGACTTTCTACTGCATTTCACAGGTAAGATTGTATCTGAGAATATTGCAGGGAGCATTTTAGCAACTCAGACACAGCAACAACAATGTATAAAGAGTTTAATACAGGAAGCTCCCTTATGGCGACAAACTAAATTTGAAAAACCTATTCGCAGAAGAAAAGTACACTATTGCATGCAGTGCTTCGTCAGGAAACTTCAGACACGAGACAAAAAGATAAAGAACATAAGGCCGCTTACTTTATCTGCTAATAGTTAGAGTTAGATCTGAAAATTGTGCTTGCTTATCCCCTTACATCAGTTCCTTTGACTTTTGCCCATAATGATGGAATTAAAATATCTACTGACAAATCAACTCTTTTCAGTAAGCTCGAGGTGGGGATAATCACAGATGCTCCCAGAAATATAGATGCTTGTATTGTCGATGGAATGTTCCTGGTACAGTCTTATGTAGATTGGCCTTCAACTTTTGGTGGTCAAGCGTGCAAATCATGTAGATTTTGCATGTGACACTTTTAAATATCCATCAATTAATGATATTACCAGAGATCATGGTTTGGCATAGGGAGAGGGAGGTAAATGTAACTGGACCTGAACAGGGCATACCAAAATATTTTACTCAAGCTTTAAAGTCATAATCATTTAAGACATCTCAGTTGAGATAACTCACAGAAGTGTCGCGCCGAAATGAGCATGTTAACTCCATGTGAGCTGTATTATGGATTGATGAAGTCTGCTTCAGATACAAATTATTTGACGGACAAATCATACAACCTAAATTGACACAATGCAGAAGCTTATACCTGTATTGTCTTGCATGTGAAGTATGCTTCTGAACTAAGTTTTCAACCTTGTATTGTTGTCAAATGCATCTATACTGACGTCCTCACTATATTGCTTTTCCGTACAAATATCAAGGAAGGGATTGGTCGTTCTATGGCGGCGGTTCTGTTGTTGTTGATTCGTTGTTGATTGTTGCTCCCATTGTGGGGTTCTGTGTTCGTTCCATGTTTTGCTGTACATTGCTAAATGTCCTTTCTAGTTTTGCATTCATCTTGATGGGGAAGAGAGAGCTGGTTGCTTTTATTTGTTTGTCTTCCTAGTGTCTTGTAGCTCTTCCTCACGGTGCTGTGAGTTGGTCTGCAGTGTGTGATTGTGGTATTTTCTGATCATACTCTCTTACTTTTTTCAAACTCATCCATTCTTTTAAGATTCAGCAAAAGATTGGGATATGGGTTATCACGCAATTCCTAGGACTTAGAATATTAGCCATATGGAATATTGACCGGCACAGTCTGTTCAGTCGTGGCTGGCCATATCATGTAGCTATGCATATAGTTCACAGCTTAGAAACTAATAGGCTGGGCAAATCCAGGCAAATCTTAGTCTTATTTGAGCATAATTTATTCACATTGAAAGGAAAAAGGAACTTGAAATATACATATATCGTGTACTGTTAGAGCTTGGATTATGCCTACTTTGTGTCCTTTCCTCACGTTGCCATGGGTTGGCCTGCAGTCTGTGAGTATGGCATTTCTTGGCCATACTCTATCATTTTTTGAAACTATAATAATTGTTGATGACAACACCATTGTATTACATAAGATTGAATTATAGATCTGCAAATTAAAAATCATCCGGTAACCAGAGACAAAAGTCATTAGTTTTCGTGGGCTTAATAATTTGCTATATTTCAGTGTTAGAAAGCGTCCTTGGCATGACTTATTTTTATATTTATATTGAACATTGATCATTATATACTGTTTGCTGCCAAAATTTGCATTTTACCTCTACTATTACTTGGTTTAAATTATAAACCTGTAAGGGTACCCCAATTGTAGCGCTATTTTGAGATATTGCATACCCTGGGGGTGTTCCGTTGCGCATAGCACTTTTGTGTACCAGCCGATTTTTTTAAGAGTTTGATTTTTGAATTTAGCACACTTTTCTACATAAGAACTCACCTTCAAACCTTTTGGCCTCAACCACTTGATTAAACCTATTACGGGCTCTCAGACTAATGTATCAGCCCACCAAACCTTCATGCTGTACTCAAATAAAATGTTGGTTTAATTAGGGGTCAGAATAACAAAGAAGACCTTGATAAGACTGCTTCTTCTGGGTTTGCACTGCCTAGGCCTTTTTGGTAGGAATCTAGTGTTCTGCACTACATGTAGAACATGAACTGTAAGTAGTAATGACTTTCTCACTATATGGACCATTTCAATATCAATGTCCTGTGCTAGATCTCTCTACCTCGGAGTAAAAAGTTCACTATATGGACCATTTCAATATCAATGTCCTGTGCTAGACTTCCTTACCTCGGAGTAAAAGGTTCACTATATGGACCATTTCAATATCAATGTCCTGTGCTAGATCTCCTTACCTCGGAGTAAAAGGTTCACTATATGGACCATTTCAATATCAATGTCCTGTGCTAGATCTCCTTACCTCGGAGTAAAAGGTTCACTATATGGACCATTTCAATATCAATGTCCTGTGCTAGATCTCCTTACCTCGGAGTAAAAGGTTCACTATATGGACCATTTCAATATCAATGTCCTGTGCTAGATCTCTCTACCTCGGAGTAAAAGGTTCACTATATGGACCATTTCAATATCAATGTCCTGTGCTAGACTTCCTTACCTCGGAGTAAAAGGTTCACTATATGGACCATTTCAATATCAATGTCCTGTGCTAGATCTCTCTACCTCGGAGTAAAAGGTTCACTATATGGACCATTTCAATATCAATGTCCTGTGCTAGACTTCCTTACCTCGGAGTAAAAGGTTCACTTTATGGACCATTTCAATATCAATGTCCTGTGCTAGATCTCTCTACTTCGGAGTTAAAGGTTCACTATATGGACCATTTCAATATCAATGTCCTGTGCTAGATCCCCTTACCTCGGAGTAAAAGGTTCACTATATGGACCATTTCAATATCAATGTCCTGTGCTAGATCTCCTTACCTCGGAGTAAAAGGTTCACTATATGGACCATTTCAATATCAATGTCCTGTGCTAGATCTCTCTACCTCGGAGTAAAAGGTTCACTATATGGACCATTTCAATATCAATGTCCTGTGATAGATATCCTTACCTCGGAGTAAAAGGTTCACTATATGGACCATTTCAATATCAATGTCCTGTGCTAGATCTCCTTACCTCGGAGTAAAAGGTTCACTATATGGACCATTTCAATATCAATGTCCTGTGCTAGATCTCCTTACCTCGGAGTAAAAGGTTCACTATATGGACCATTTCAATATCAATGTCCTGTGCTAGACTTCCTTACCGCGGAGTAAAAGGTTCACTATATGGACCATTTCAATATCAATGTCCTGTGCTAGATCTCCTTACCTCGGAGTAAAAGGTTCACTATATGGACCATTTCAATATCAATGTCCTGTGCTAGATCTCCTTACCTCGGAGTAAAAGGTTCACTATATGGACCATTTCAATATCAATGTCCTGTGCTAGACTTCCTTACCTCGGAGTAAAAGGTTCACTATATGGACCATTTCAATATCAATGTCCTGTGCTAGATCTCTCTACCTCGGAGTAAAAGGTTCACTATATGGACCATTTCAATATCAATGTCCTGTGCTAGATCTCCTTACCTCAGAGTAAAAGGTTCACTATATGGACCATTTCAATATCAATGTCCTGTGCTAGACTTCCTTACCTCGGAGTAAAAGGTTCACTATATGGACCATTTCAATACCAATGTCCTGTGCTAGATCTCCTTACCTCGGAGTAAAAGGTTCACTATATGGACCATTTCAATATCAATGCCCTGTGCTAGATCTCCTTACCTCGGAGTAAAAGGTTCACTATATGGACCATTTCAATATCAATGCCCTGTGCTAGATCTCCTTACCTCGGAGTAAAAGGTTCACTATATGGACCATTTCAATATCAATGCCCTGTGCTAGATCTCCTTACCTCGGAGTAAAAGGTTCACTATATGGACCATTTCAATATCAATGTCCTGTGCTAGATCTCCTTACCTCGGAGTAAAAGGTTCACTATATGGACCATTTCAATATCAATGTCCTGTGCTAGACTTCCTTACCTCGGAGTAAAAGGTTCACTATATGGACCATTTCAATATCAATGTCCTGTGCTAGATCTCCTTACCTCGGAGTAAAAGGTTCACTATATGGACCATTTCAATATCAATGTCCTGTGCTAGATCTCCTTACCTCGGAGTAAAAGGTTCACTATATGGACCATTTCAATATCAATGTCCTGTGCTAGATCTCCTTACCTCGGAGTAAAAGGTTCACTATATGGACCATTTCAATATCAATGTCCTGTGCTAGATCTCCTTACCTCGGAGTAAAAGGTTCACTATATGGACCATTTCAATATCAATGTCCTGTGCTAGATCTCCTTACCTCGGAGTAAAAGGTTCACTATATGGACCATTTCAATATCAATGCCCTGTGCTAGATCTCCTTACCTCGGAGTAAAAGGTTCACTATATGGACCATTTCAATATCAATGTCCTGTGCTAGATCTCCTTACCTCGGAGTAAAAGGAAGGTATTTTCTTTGTGAAACCAATATTAATATCCGCAACACCTAGTTCTCTCATCAATGATTGTATATAATCATGATAGGGCATGCCAGTTATCCTCTCTATCACCAAACCAAGCACTAAATATCCAAAGTTGGAATAAGCATGTCTTTCTCCTGCAAAGATAGCCATTTTATTCTCGTTTAAGACTTTGTATACTGGAAAACGCTTTACAGGTACTTTTACAAACAATGCAACATTTCATCTGAGGGCTCACACTGTTTGTTAAGGTACAAAAGATCTTCAGAAAAGAAACAAGAAGTCCAATGGGCAATCATTGCTCACCTGTGAGCCAGCATAATGTTTGGAGACACCATCATTTACGATGCTCAAAGACAGGTAAAACTGAACTTGAAACAGTGATCAGGAATAAATTCAAACACTCAAGATAGTATGCCAGTTCTGGTTATCTGCCAGAATTAAAAAGATCTGAATAAAAAATTGCAGAGGAAACCTGGTGAAACTATATTTTTCAGATACTCAAGCAGGGTTCATACAGGCTGGACAAAACAAAATTCCCTGACATTTCCCTGACTTTTCCCTAACACCACTCCAAATTTCCCTGACATAACCGTACTCGCCGTAGAAACCGGTGGTTCATTTACAATTTTGGGCTTATGGGTCCTGGGATTGCAAACTTATGAGTCCAGAACACTATTTTTAATGACAAGTCTGCAAAACTATTGCATCCTGGGACTCGCTAAAATAAAATCTTTGCATCCCAGAGACAAAATTATGCGCAAAAGATGCAGGATGCGCGGTAACAAAACCACTGAGAAACTTGTTTTTATTCAAGCCTTTGTGTACAGCTATTGCGAACAGCTCTGTTTTCAATTTAGAGTGATTAAGTAAATTTTGCAAATATTTTTTCACGCTTTTCAGTATGTCTAATTTAAATAGCTATGCTTCTTACAGATAATTACTGTCAAATTCTTATTGAAAATTTTGAATTTTGATATGGTATTGGACTCCAAACCTCCCCTATAACCAACCCAAGCCACCCATAATGCAATCAGTATATATATAGGAAGCAGAGCAATTTTCTGTTTTAAGCTGGATGTGGAATATTTCTTTTCATAGCTATAACAGAAAATAAAACCACAGTAGATGGGCCCATCTGACAAGTAACTAAAGAAAGTTCAGACAATTTTGCACTTTGTGTATCTTCAAATATTGAGTGAAATTTAACATTTGATCATATCAATTATCAGACTGCCCAACTATCATTACAGCCTTAGAGATACAAATTGAAACAAGTGGCTTAATGAGCCTAAACTGCTCAACTGAGCTGTTGACTTCATGTTTATTTTAGTTGTTTTTTTTATTATTATTAGTCTATGGGAGAAAATGACCACCAGGCATGCATGGCCAATTTGACTGAATTGATGTAGGAAACCACTATACATTGCTACATACTAAATAAAGAGGCTGTGGGCCTCAGGGCTTCAGATGATTTTTTTTAAAGTTTTCCCCATTTGTCAAGATTTATGTAGGGGGCCACTAGACATTACTACATACTAAATATATACAATCTGTGGGCCTCGCGGATACAGAGAATAAGATTCTTTAAGTTTTTCCAGCATTAGTCAATGGGAGCTATTGATCCCTGGGACATTGCCAGTTTGGACCATATGGGCTTGATAAGCAGGATTTATATAGGAGAGCAGTAAACATTGCAACATATAAGCTGTGGGCCTCATGGTCTCAGAAGAAGATTTTTTTTAAGTTTGTCCCATTATAAGTCTATGGGAGCTTTTTGTTGCCATGACAACCAGAGTTCAAATCCAATCAGCCCCAAAATTTCCCCCCTACCTGATGCTTTACATGATTGAAATGACAAATGGATGTCAAATGGACAACAGATCATTGCCACACTATTAAAATCTCACTTGAGCCTTCGGCTGAGGTGAGCTTAAAAGCAAGGATCAGGAATTTCAGTACAATCAGATTCCAAACCTTGCCTATATCAACTTTATTCAATAAAAAAATTCTGGGATGCCATTTTAAAAGTTCTGTCGTTGTTCATATTAACATAGTTAAATTACTATTTACATCTGCTTCTTTTCATTAATTTTAATTCAACTGCGATTAAATGAAACTGTGTTAATGGTATAAGATCATCACACCAGTGCCACAACCTCTCCTAACCCTTCTGCTGCCAGTGTAGTCCACCAACGCCTTTGGACCTGATAAAAAAGTCATCCAGGCACCTGACATAAGAAAAGGCAGCTGAGGAGGCAGAGGAAGCCAAACCCCCCAGTTTTAATAAGAAGCTATCAGAAGGATTTAGTATCTATCTAAAATGTTAAGAAAACTGCCCTAGCCATTTTATGTTTCTCATCAATTGATACAAATTGGATATTGTAAAATTCCCTGACATTTCCCTGACATTTTAACAAAAGTTCATTTTTCCCTGACACAACATAAAATTCCCTGACAATTCCCTGACCTTGAAAAAAATTAAATTTCCCTGACATTTCCCTGACGCGTATGAACCCTGTCAAGGGCAGCTAACTCCGTAGTCAGTGATAGGATCTGACCTAAATTCAAACTCATCCATGCTTTTATCGATGTCCTGGTTACCTACAAGAATGAAGAAGATCAAATGAAAAATGAAGGCGCTAGAGTGGTCACAACATTATACAGCTATATTTTAGATGCTCAAGGGCAGCTAACTCTGTAGCTGGTGGTCAGGTATGGCCGAAAATCAAACTCATTAAAACTTTTATGGTTGTCCTTGTTACCTGCAAGAATGAGGAAGATCCATTGAAAAATGAAGGCGCTAGAGTTTCACAACAGATCTCCCATTGTAAGTCTATGGGGATTTTCCCAGACACTCAAGGGAAGCTAGCTCAACAGTCTGAGGTTGGATCTGCTTGAAAATCAAACTAATCCAAGCTTTTTTTTGGTTGTCCTTGTTACCTACAAGAATGATGAAGATCCATCCCAAAATGAAGGCAATAAAGTGGTCACAACATTTCTCCCATTATAAGTCTATGTGGATTTTTCCAGACACTCAAGGGCAATTAACTTCACGGTCTGAGGTCCGTTCTGGCTGAATTTCAAACCCATCCAAGACTTTATGGTTTTGCTTGCTATCTGCAAGAATGAAGAAGATCCAATAATAAATAAAGGCGCTAGAGTGGTCACAACTTTATTCCTTGATTTTTCAGACGCTCAAGGGCAGCTAACTCCGTAGTTGGTGATGGAATCATGCCTAAATTCAAACTCATCCAAGCTTTTATGGTTGTCCTTGTTACCTGCAAGAATGGAGAAGATCCATCCAAAAATGAAGGCACTAGAGTGGTCACAACATTTCTCCCATTATAAGTCTATGAGAATTTTTCCAAACGCTCAAGGGCAGCTAACTCATAAGTCCCTGGTCGGATCTTGCCAAATTTCGAACCCATTCAAGATTTTATGGTTGTCCTCATTACCTGCAAAAATAAAGAAGAACCTACAAAAAATGAAGAAGCTAGATTGGTCACAAGATTTTCTACACTGCTTGCTATAATTATATGTTTTTAAGAATCAGCGGACTACATGCAGCTATAGAGGTTTTATAGCTTTAAGCAGCCGTAGATTTCAGCGTCTGGCTCGTCAATACCTCCGTATCGATGTATCATAGTTTTGTTTTCATTGTACTTAATTTTTCCCGCTAATTTCTAGGTTATGTATCTAACTTGGCGCAATGTCCCACGTTATACGTTACGTCTTAACGTTTTTGTGGTGCGTCACATCATTTACTTGTTTATAACTATTCCTGATGAAGCTATATGTCGAAACATAGAATATTAAAGAATATTTAAATAAAAACATTCGCGTTGGTGTTGAATAATTTATAGGATAAAAAGGAATGAAATCCGTTTGATTTACAGATTACACACAAATTACACAATGTAAGTACTCAAAAAGTGGTGGTGTAATGTCCAGGTTCAAACTTTCCCCAAAACATTATCAAAGGTGCACAAAATATAGGGTGCACATGTTCAATGTGTGAACAATCTTAAGGTAAAAAGTTTGAATATGAAGGAAAAAACTGCTGGAGTTACAGATTTCACAAGCAAGACAACCCCATGGATTAAATGTATAAGTCCAACAGCCCTAAAAAAACTAGAAAAAGTGCCCTGTGAGGCATGTATACCCCCAGCCTATTCTCATACTCCACGCCCCAAAAAACTAGATGTCTTAGATTTAGAGCTCTAGCATGTAAGTATGCATCTGAAGCAGTTGAGTGGAAGCCAATCATGCATGGTATCCAATATGAATTTTCCTAATAAATTGATGGTAAGATATCTGCATAAGTCAGTAAAATGTAAAAGTGTCCTAGATTTTGACCTCTAGCCCTACCCTGGGTCATATATCCTAAGACACAAAGTCAGATCGAAATAGTACCAGTTGTTCAAATACAAGTGATTCTATATAAAAATCCTAAGATGTCCTAGAATTTGACATCTAACCCCACCCTGGGGCAAGAACCGAAGTGTCTGAAGCCAAGGAATCCTGCCATAAGTAATACCAAATGCCCACATATTAATGTTTTCTGATGAATGGTTGGTAAGGTGAAAAACAGAACAGCTTTATAATGGTGTCCTAGATCTTGACCTCAAGCCTCACACTGAGGCATGGGCCCAAGTGTCTGAAGCTGTCAAAGGGAGCCTGCCATGATTGGTACCAAATGCCCGAATATAAATGGTTGGTAAAATATCTGCACAAGTCAGAAAAAATAAAATAACACTTTAAAGGTGTCCTAAATTTTGACCTCCAGCCCTACTCTGGGTCATGAACCCTAATATATGGAGTCACACAGATGTAGTCAATCGTAATTAGCATCAATCTTCAAAAACAAATGATTCTATAAGAAAAAAACACATTTATGATGTCCTAGATTTTGACCTCTAGCCCCACCCTGGGGCATCAACCCAAAGGACTGAATCCATCGAGTCAAAGTCAACTATAAATGGTACCAAATGTCCAAGTATGACTGCTTTCTAACAAATGGTTTGTTAGATATCTGAATAAGTCAGAAAAGCAAGATAACATTCTTTAAAGATGGCCTAGATTTTGACCTCATGCCTCACCCAGGGGCAAGGACCCTGGGGTCTGGATCCATGATATGAATGCCAACCCTCCAGGGTTACTATGGTCCTAATATAGATGATTTCTGATATGGGTTTAGTACCCCTGGTTTACTCAGATATAAACAACTTGAGAAACTTTAACCAAAAACTTTGTCGTATTTTTTTAAAGGAGTCCTAGATTTTGACCTCCAGCCCCACCCAGGGGTATGGACCCTGGGGTCTGAAGTCAAGCAGTGAACACCAGCCCTCCAAGGTAACTATGTGACATATATGGATGCTTTCTGATCAGGGGTTACTGAGATATACACCATTGGAGAAACTTTAACCAAAAACTTTGTCGTTGACCAACACACCAACGAACAAACTTACGAACGGAAAGACGAAAACTATATACCCCTTGGCATAAATGCCAGGGGTATAATAAGAAAATATTTATCAAATGTGCACAAAATAGGAGGTGCACATGTTCAATGCATGAACAATCATCATGCAAAATTTGAATATTAAGGAATGAAAACTGTTGGAGTTACAGACAATCTCTTAGAACTTTACGGAAAAAATGTTCAAGACCCCTATGCACATCTTCAAAGTGTGAACAATCATTGTGCAAAGTTTGAATACAAAGAAATAGAACTGTTGGAGTTACAGATTACACAAACCAGACACCCCCTATTTATTTCAGATGGAAAAAATGTCTAAGTTCAACACCCGGCAAAAATTAGAAAATATTTATCAAATGTGTACTAAATGAAAGGTGCACATCTTCAATGTGTGAACAATCATAACGCAAATTTTGAATATAAAAGAATGAAAACTGTTGGGAGTTACAGATTACACAAACCAGACACCACCTAAGCATTTTTGGACGGAAAAATATCCAAGTTCAACACCCCTCAAAAATGAGAAAATATTTATGAAATGTGCACAAAATAGCAATCATAATGCAAAGTTTGAATAAAAAGGAATAAAAACTTTTGGAGTTACAGATTACACAAACTAGGCACCCCATAGTGTTGTAGACGGACGGACAGACGGGGGGGAGTGGACCCATTACTATACCTGCTAGGCACAATATTTCAGAAGAAGATTCTCATGAAATATCATACCTTATTTTACCTTATTTTTTTAATTATGAAATATGTTGCCAAATTTGTCGTCTGCTGCAGTTGTGATTGGCGCTTTAAGGATTAACTTGACAAGAAGTACTTATAAGTTTATATATGTATCCCATTATCATTCTATCCCATTATAGATACATGGGTCATGGTCAATTTGGACACAGGGGCATGGTTGGTCAGATTTCTCCAGGGAGCAACAAGCATGCTACAAAATAAATATATAAGCTATGGACCTCATAGTTTCAGACAAGAATTTTTAAATTTTACCGTTTCAAATCTATGGGAGCTATCGAAAATAGTAAGTGAGTATGATCAGGAAATACCACAATCACAAACTGCAGACAACCCCTTGGCACCGTGAGGAAGAGCCGCTCAACCATCACGAGACACCAGGAAGACAAATCAAGCAAAGCAACTAGCTCTCTCTTCCCCATCAAGATGATTGCAATACTAGAACAGACATAAAGTAACATACAACAAAACATAGAACAATTACAGACTCCCACAATGGGAGTAACAATAAACAAAAAGTCAACAACAACAGAACCACCGCCTTAGAACGGACAACAGCCTAAGCCACCGGGGGGGGGGGGGGGGGGGGGGGGGGGGCTTAAATGCATTTTACTTGTACCAAATCTAGGTATCATCATGGAGAAACACTTTATTCAAATTAACACACCATGATGAAACAAAGAAAAGGGCTCATGACTTACAGATAGTCAGAGCTAAAGAAAACCTCAAGTTGAGCCACGGTGGGTCCAGCTACAGATAAGCATCAGGCACCAACCCACCGATTAAAGCTTTACGTCAGTGCCGTCATAGAGTCTGAGGCCTGACCCACCGTCGTGCAATTACAGAGGAAACCATAGCTATAAACCGTGATTGGGTTTAAAACTAGGCATGCAGACTGTCGCATGATATCCAAGTTATATCCAACCCTTATATAACGTTTTACTATTTTTTTGATTTGATCCCTTGGCTGTGGCCAATTTGGACCTTAGGGTCTAGATTGGCAGGATTTAAGTAGGGAACCACTAGACATTGTTGCAAACAAAATGTACAAACTGTAGGCCTCATGGTTTCAGAGAAAATGTTTTTTCCCATTATGAGTCTAAGGGAGCTTTATGTTGCCATCACAACCCAAGAGTTCTAATCCAACCTGCCCAAATCCTTATGCAATCTTTCTCCTTATCTGATAATGCTTTACATGAAATTTGATTACAATTGGCCAACTGACATTAGAGAAATGCCAATGGACCACAACGGATGGACAAACACTGGACAATTATTACCATACTAACACTTTACTTGAGCAACTAGAATTCCTAGAATCGTATCTTGCCTGGCAAAACAAAAATCAAACAAGACAAATTCGAATTTATATCCCCCAGCAAAGTGTTATTTTAGAGAAAAGTAATAATCACAAAACCTAGAATTTGAGCAAAAATACACTTTTGAAGATGTTTTTTCACTCTTTAAAGATGACTGAGTGAAAAATATGTGAGAAGAGCCACATTTCTTTGTTAATTATGCTGTAAATACCAGTTAATTGGACGAAAATTGCGTGTACTAACAAGGGCTGGACAGTGACAGAGCTTTACATTAGTCAACTTTGTCCTATTTGAGAATAAAAGCAACTTACATCCACAGAGTCCCCAATGTTGGCATTTCTTGTGCCTTCTTCTGCCTTTTTGTTTTGCTCGAAAAACATTGTATAATGGTCAGGATCCTATAGCGTGGATATAAGCGAATTTATTATTGCCACAATTATTCAGTTTGTACCTGGCTTAAAACTTAGTTTTCTCTTCAAGACATATTCAAGCATTTGTTGGCTGTTCCATGGGTTAATCTTCCCCTTGTATTTCTCTTGCTGATACCAGAACACCTGGTCCCCAGTGACTTCATCCCTGTCCCAGCCAGCTGAATGTTGCAGTAGGTCACATACTGTAATCCTCAAATAGGTTGCTGTCGACAGCTTTTTGACATGCTTGCAGCCTACCTGATACTCCGACAAAATACCTGCAATATAAACAGAGAGAATAGTTACGGGCCAAATCAGGGGTGTGGGTTGACCTTCAGGGTTGTTACAGGAACAACTGAACTAAACTCCTTGACATCTTCCCCCAAAACAACAAATTTCCATGACACTTTTCTCTCGATGTTTCAAATACTTGGTGGCTTTGAAATCGGTTTACAATCCTTTCCAAATTTTTTCACTTGATGAATACTGTACTCTTTTGGAATAAAAAACTGATCTAAAGCCCTGCATATCACAAAGTGGTGGCAGACATTGGGGGGGGGGGAACTATGCATTTTGATCAGTATTTTGGTCAGTATAAAGAAACTACTTTAATTTTTAAACATATATATGTATTTCCTCCTTGTTTGAAACTGAAAATGTCCCTGACACTGCTAGGAGTTGTCATACAAGCCAAAGCAGCAGCTTGGCATATGTACCTAGCCACCACTCAGATCAGCCTGATTGGATGCACAGACTTATTTGAATATTCACTCAGAGCAACAGATAAGGTTTTGGGTCAATTAGTTTTCACTACAAGATTTTTTTCGCAAATAGTTTTTTCAGGATTTCTACCAGTTTTAATTAGTTTTTTCTAACCATTCAGCTAAATTCCATCTCAACAGCTGTTTTTCAGAAACTGAATCTCCTTGATGCTTGGCTTTTGCCACCAATTTTTCTTATTCGTCTATGACTTTGGAAATCAGATCAGCAAGGATTTTACTAACAAAAGTTTTTGCTGTAGGTTCCTGACATGTAACAAACTCAAGAATGCTTTGGGAGCTTGTAGTTGGAACTTTTTTCTGAATGCGCCCACATTTAGCAGTCAACATCTTGGGAAACGAAAGCAGAAACTTTGATCAGCCGTTACTACTTAAATACGGAATGGTACCGGAATTCAGTCAAACTCCCTGACAGTAGAAACCTTCTGTTCAGCCAAAATGGCGTTTTCGGGAGTATAACACTATTGGGGAGTTTAGAATTCAATTCTGGTACTGGTCTGCATTTTAGTAGTAACCGTTAACCATTGATTCAAGTTTCATTTCTAAAATGTTGACCGCAAAACATGGAAAAATATTCAAGCTACAAGCTCCTCTAGCATTCACAAGTTTGTTAACCACCAGGAACCGATCCAAAAACACTAGCGCCATCAGACTTGGGTCATCAAAATGATCAAATGATTGATCATAATTAGTTATTTCCTTTTGCAATTCGTATTTATGCGATGGTTTTTTTAATTTCAATTCGTTTTTCTGTAAAAATAATTCTTAAAATCGATAAAACGACCTTTATCTGTCGCTCTGATTCACTGTATGTATGTGGCAAATTGTACCTTATTAGTTGGCAGTCCATTTCACACAAAAAAACTTCTGATGGCAAAATGGGGTAGAAGCTGGCATCCATGCTAAATATATTCAAATATGTGTAATAAAACTGATAGGGGTGGATGCCAAGTCTGAAAATGTCCCTATGACATAGAATTAGGTCAAAGGTCAACTGGACGCAAAATAACAAGATAGTAGACAAAACAATCCTTTCTATGTCATCTCCTGCCTATAAAGCATCCATTAAATTCACTGAAATCATTCAGAATGTACTGGAGATACATGTTGTATTTAATACATAACATAGACAAGAACTGAGTGTATGCCTGTGCAAGGTTAAAGGTCATTTCAGTGCAAATTTCATAAATAAAAGTATGTAATGTTAGGTTTCAGCATTCTTTTGTCAGTATCATATGCACCCAACAATACACAATTATCATAAAACGGCATGTGAATGGTTTCCAAGCATTTGCAAATAGTGACAATAATAGTGTCACTACATCCCAGACCAGGTTTAAAGGTCATCTAAGTGCACAATTTGGGTAAATAGCTTATTTTTAGCGATCAGTATACATAACATTTATCCATTAAACATCAGGATAAGTGAGTAAGACGTATGAGCACAGCCAACAGCCTATCCAAAGAATATATAGCTATATAATTGTTAACTAGCAGTAAACTAGAAATGTGTCAGTGTGACACAAATGCCCATACCCAGGGCCATTAAATGAGAGATGTCTTAGTACGGGACACACATAAGGGACAGTACATTCGGGAAGGGTTATATGAGCAAAGGTAATTCTCCATTGAACATGGCAGGGACATGATAAACTCATGGGGTTCAAATCTGCTTTAAGCATAAATAACAACAGAAGCTTCCAATCCGTGCTGTCTGACTAGCATTTTCGTTGTTAAGGTACTGTTCATCCTTACTCTAGCTAGGCTCTGTTGCGGAGCAAGCCGGATTGAGTCATACCTGGTAGTAAACAACGAAAACACATGTTCACTTGGCGGGTCTCAATAAGGATCAAATATGCACTACAAATAGGTAGATGCTATTTTGATGTCAATAAGTTTTCTACAGCTGTGTATTGGTCATTTCTTTTATATAACATTGGAAATAGATCTGCTCTTTTGTGTAAGTTGCTGAGTTATAATTCCAGGTTTGTCAGTGTGCTCAAACAGCGAATTTTTTCTCAATAATTATTGCTATAGCAGATCTATTTTAAGTAAAATATGTAGGACTTGCGCTGTCAATGACATCATATCCACTAGCTAGCGTTCATTTCCGAGATTTCATCTCAACGGCACACATTTAATGTCTTGCATCCACAGCTAATTATCTGCATACACGGACACTTGTTACCAAACTACTTTTTGTCCATCTGTACCTCATAATATGATGCCAAGTGGGACAATTCATATGTTGGAAGTTCATGACTTTGCCACAAGTTTAGAAAAAGTTCATAGTATTACTTGACTTTTCGCTTTCTGTAAAGGCGGCAACTTTAATATTCATATCTGGGTGTTGTTCGGCTATTTCATCTCCTAAACAAGGGAAATCAGGTTTTATTTATAATTTGGTAAAGAGTTAATAAGCTTTTTGAGCCGCGCAAACGTGCGTGCATTTCATGAAAAATCCTAGCCCTATGCACACTGAACTCACATTTATTAACCCTTAAAGCGCATAATCACAAATGTATGTTTTTGTTGTCCACTAAACTACTTGAAGCCTCATAGATAAACAGTGTGAACCCTGATCAGACTGCTCCTATGGGAGCAGTCTGATCAGGGTCCACAATGTTTGCCTCCCTGCTGTTAAATATACATTTTCAGATGCAGTTATTTTGCTGGCGTTTTAAGGCCTAAATAATGACTGAGGTGGTGGCACAAGATGATACAGTTACTTTTGAATAAAACCACGCCTCCTTTGCAGCTTTTACCTATGCCTAAGGTTGACTAGTCCTAATTTCGCATTCATGAGATGCCGCCTTTACAGGAAGCGAAAAGCCAAGTAATACTGGGTGAGAATAAGTCTGATTTGGCTGCTGATACATTGTCTGTAATTTTGACAGCTAAACTCTCATATTATCTGAGACTAAGAAATGGTTACTTCAGGAGGAACTGAAAATGCCCTAAGAGCTGCATCGAATATACATGAAGCGTCCCACTTGTCATCAGATCATGAAAATCTGGGAGCTAGGACGGCATTACATTCGTGAGATGCAACAGCAGTGTGGTATAACAGAATGTTGGCAAATGTCTTGACACAGACCAGGGTATCAGATGTGTTTGTATTGTGACTGTATCACCTCAGGGCCTGCAGTATTGATAAGTGTGGATGCTCTCAGGAACAGCGAGAGTAATAAGAATGCCTTCCTGCCCATTTTGTTGCTGAACAGCTACCCAATTTAGTATTATCCATTATTTAAGGCTTTCATGTGCTAAAAGGATGCGATACCACGCTACCTTTATCTGACAAAGATAAGAATTCATGCTGGATAATGTTCATTAAGTATGCCCATCTTCTTATTGGATTCGTAAGGGATGTTAACGACGATGATGCTTGGGCATTTGTATGTTCTTTGTATGGGATTTGAGAAAAGGGTGTCAGAGGTATTCATGATGCCAGGCATAGTCTTTTTGTGAAAACGAAACGTGACCTAGATGTGTTACCTTCAACCCATGGTGCATAAGATTTACATATCACAAGGGCAAACTATGAAGCTAAGATATGGCTTCAAGCAGTCCATGTAATAATGGATCTAGAAAATTGAAACTATTGACCTGTGGCAAGAAGGTACAGACTGACTAGAAGTTGTTTGGAAGTGCTTGCTTAAGCTATCCCAGTTGTGTGCATGCAGCCAATTAGCTGTGTATGCAAGACGAAATGCATGGTAATGTGGTGCAAGTGTTCTTAGGCATCTCTGAATTGCACACCAGCTTGTAGGTTTGATGTAAGTGGTTTTCCAAATCTTACATATTCTACTTAAAAAAGATCTGCTATAGCAATAATTGGTGTGAGATAATTCACTGTTTGGGTGCACTGACAAACAGTTAAGCAACTTACACAAAATAACTGATTTATTTTGATTGGAATAAATAAGGAATGGTTAAAATGTAAGTGAGTATGACCAGGAAATACCATAATCACTCAGTGCAGACCAACTCACAGCACTGTAAGGAAGAGACACCGAAAACTAATAGCCAAAAGTCGCCAGGAAGACAGTTAAAGTAAAGCAACCCGCTCTCTCTTCCTCAGCGAGATAACTGAAAAACTAGATTGTGCACTAAGTACAGCATAACAAGACATTGACCAAAATCTAAACCCCCACAAACAATGGGAGCAACAATAAACAATGTATCAATAACAACAGAACCACTGCATAAGAAAAGACAGCAGCGGAAACCACTTTAGTCTAGAGTGCACTAATATGGTGCCAAATCTTCACCATAGATTCTGCTGTCGTTAAAACACAAAATTGTTTAGTCGCATGGAGGTGCATCATCACATAGAATCAATCTAAGTAAATTAACACACTGTGATGAAACAAAGAAAAGGGGCTCGTAACCCACAGATGGAACCTCAAGTTGAGCTATGGTGGGCCCAGACAAAGACAAGCATCAGGCACTAACAAACTGATGAAAGTTTTAGAATAGGGTCATCATTGAGTCTGCAGCCTGATCCACTTTTGTGTAATTAAAGCGGAAACCATAGCTACATGTATAAACCAACCAGTCAAAATGCTGCTGTATAAAACTAAAACAAGCAGCAACTATATGTAATGCTTGCTTGATCATAATTGAGCCCCATCAAGAGAAAATATATTTTAAATTTAACCACCAGGTATGCCTCAAACTGGCCTGCTGTACTACAGAGCTTAGATAGAGTCTGGAAGATTAGTACCTAATCAGCAAACAACAAAAGTGCTAGTCAGACAGCTCGGATATTAAAACCTATCTGCGCTTTGCTGTTCTTATAGTGTCTCTTAGTGTGCCCCATAAGAAGCCCAAGAGGCCTTTTGATGCTAGTTTACAATTGGATTCCTATATTTCATTTAGTGAAATATTTGCTGTGCTCATACGTCCTACTCACTATGTTGTTGTTTAATGGTTATGTTCAGGTATGATGATTACATAAAGAAGCTGTTTTCAATGCATTTTTACACTAACTGTGCACGTAAATGACCTTTAATCCTGACCTGGCCTGTAGTTAAACTCTCAATATCACTATGCATTACTTCCGAACCATTCACACAAGTGCGGATCCAGAGGGGGGGACAGGGGGTCCGGACCCCCCCTGGAAAATCACAAGTTATATGGGTTTCTATAGGGAATAAGCAAGTGGACCCGCCCTGGAAAAAGTTGGACCCCCCTAGAAAATGTTGGACCTCGAAAAATCATAGTTTTCTTTGAAATTAACCATTTGACTTCTGTAAAATAAGCTGAGGACCAAAAAAAAAAAAAAAAAACGTTGCCAGAGCTTTTTTGTGAGATTGACCTGGACCCCCCCTGACAAAAATTCCTGGATCCGTGCATGTCACATGCCGTTTAATGATAATTGTGTTTTGTTAGATTGGTAGGACACCGATAAAAATTGCAGCATTAACATTATATACTTTTATTTTGTGAAATTTGCACTTAATGACCTTTAACATTGCACGGAATACGCTCAGTTGTTGTCTAGGTCATGTAATACATGCAACAAGTATCTTAAGTACATCCTGGATAGTGTCAGTGAATTTAATGGATGTTATATTATCAGGGAAAGGAGTGATTTGTCTATTATCTTGTTATTTTGCACTCAGTTGACCTTTGACCTAATTCTGAGTCCCAGGGACATTTCCAGACTTGGCATCCACCCCTATCGTGTTTACTACACATATATAAACATAATTAGCATGGATGCCAACTTCTACTCAATTTTGCTATCAAAAGTGAAAATAAGTAGCTTTTGTTTAAATGGACAGCCAACTATATGCTGGATATTTGCTCGGAATGATCACAAAAATCTCAGTAGTAATTGAATTTTTAACAAAGTTTATCTTATTTTATGTCCTTATCATGTTTGTATCAATTTGAAAATGTATTTGTGCCGTGACATGTGATTTCCAACAATGTGGCCTTTAGACAAGTGTAGACTCAGACAAGCCTGTGCAGCTTCCTTTTGAGCTTTAAATGTTCGGTCAGTACCTTAACAGTCCTAGAATAATTAAGCGACTAGGAAAGGTTTTGATCAAAGCCTTTGTTGGTCACACATACCACATTGTTAGAAATCTCAAGTGAAAAACACCACCTGATAACCTGAAAGTAGATTCACTGAATGAGCCTGACCTTCATACGTGGGGCGTTCATTTAATTGTGGCACTAGGGTTCTGCTAGGTGCATTATAGGACTTAACCATATTTCATTCATTTCAACTATTTGATATGTTCTCCCTTGACATAAATGCAGTTTTTAGTTTTAAAATCCAGACTCTGAATGCAGATAAGTTGACTTTTTTGCACACACCCTGTAGCCACTTAACAGAGCACTTTGAGGCTAATATCAACGTCTGGAGAGATGGTTTTTCAGTTAAGTAAACCAAATAAAGTCACAGGGACTCATGTCTGGGAAATAAGGCAGATTGGGAAGCTGTTTCCAGGAAATCCTGAACCAGTTTACACTTGTGGGTAACTGCATTGTCATGAATAAGGCATAATCCTCTCAGATAGGTTGCAGCTTGCTTTTCTCATGTTTTTTTTTTTTCATTTTTGAAACCAAGCTGTTCTTATAGACCTTCCCTGTAGCTTTTTGAGCTTTGACACATAAGCTTGAACAATGGGACAATCAGAATTCAACTAGAACTGTGTCCAGGGGACACAGATGCCCCTGCTGTTGCAAAATTTGCATATTCTCACAAACAAAAGCAAAAAAAAGACATTTTATGTACAAAGGGCAATCACTCTGCCTCTGGAAGCCACAAGATAATATGCATTGTTTGGAAACTTAAGCAAGACATTCTAATGTTAAGCATTGTGTCTAAGTTTCCTTAATGTTGATTGGACATTCCTTGAGTTAGAGAATAAACATCACAAATAACGGCAAACTTTCATGAACAGAGGGCAATAACTCCGGAAGGAATATTGCGATGTATACTATGTTAGAACTTGGGAAAGGCATTTGGTACTCAGCATTGTGAATAAGTTTAATACAGTTCTGATCAAAATTACTCGATCTAGAGACAGTACATCACAGAAATTGTGATTTTTCATCAACAAAGGGCAATAACTCATGATGGCATAAGGCCATATCATCCATTATCAAACATAAGAAAGAGATCATGGTATTAAACAGTGTGAACTAATTTCATAAAGTTGTAATCAAAATTACTGGACTAAGAGACCAGACACCTTAAAAATGGTGAATTTTAAGAAGGGTAATAACTCCTGAAAGCATGGTGTGATATGGAACATTATCAAACTTGAAGAAGACATTATACATGTTGTACTAAGCAATGTAATCAAGTTTCATAATGTTCTGATCAAAACTATTCAACTTAGAGAGTGGACATCTTTTCAAACTGTGAATTTTCATAAACAAAGGGCCATAACTCCTGAAAGCATGGTTTAATATGGACCGTTATCGAACTTGAAGAAAACATGGTACTAAACAATGTGACCAAGTTTCATAATGTTCTGATCAAAACTATTCAACTTAGAGAGCTGACATTGTTTCAAACTGTGAATTTTCATAAACAAAGGGCCATAACTCCTGAAAGGATGGTGGGATATGAACCATTATCAAACTTGAAGAAAACATGGTACTAAACAATGTGACCAAGTTTCATAATGTTCTGATCAAAACTATTCAACTTAGAGAGCGGACATTGTTTCAAACTGTGAATTTTCATAAACAAAGGGTCATAACTCCTGAAAGGATGGTGGTATATGGACCATTATTGAACTTGAAGAAAACATGGTACTAAACAATGTGACCAAGTTTCATAATGTTCTGATCAAAACTATTCAACTTAGAGAGCGGACATTGTTTCAAACTGTGAATTTTCATAAACAAAGGGCCATAATTCCTGTAGGCATGGTGCGATATGGACCATTATCGAACTATAGTACTTAACAATATGACCAAGTTTCATAAAATTCTGATAAAAACTATTCGACTTAGACAGCAGACGTTGTTGGGTGTGATGTACGAACGGACAGACAGACGGACAGGGGTAACACTAAATGCTGCGGGCATTTGCCCCGGGCATCGTCATGGCAGGGGCATAATTAGTCAACATGGCCAGATGAGACTCTTATCTTAAAATAACTTAAGTGATGTTTGCAATCACTTGTAAGTGCCCTAACTGTTTATACTGTCTTGCATAATTCTTTTAAAGGCCTGGGTTATTCAGGGCGTGGGGAGATTAAAATTGGGGCTCACCAACCTATAGGAACCTATGCCAAATTTTTCGTAGGTGCAGGCTTACTTTTTTGTCCATGCTGTGGTTGTGGGTGGGGGTGCCGGTGGCGTAGGGGTAGAGGGGAACCTGGGACCTTCAGTTGCTCAGTACAAACATTAATTATATAACCATATTCCAGAAAATTTCATGGAGTAAAATCAAAAGGAAAAGCATTCCTTGTGCCTCACATTAGGGTAGACATTTCCTTGTTGACCTCACAAGGCACCTGCAGCCACCGCATCCCTGTATCTTCAGGATTGAGATCTTAACCCTTAAAGTGCCTAGAAAAAAAATGCATCTGAAAATGTCGTCTGCTGAAGTCGTCTGCTGCAAATAATTGCCTAACATTACTGACAAATTAAGTATAGAAGCAAACAGCATAGACCCAGAACAGACTGCTCCTTTCAGAGCAGTCTCATCTGGGTCCACACTGTTTGCCATAGAGGCTTCTTAAACATTTCAGCAGACGAGAAAAGCAGACGACTTTTGTTGCGATTGGCGCATTAAGGGTTAAGTCATTATTATCCATGTGAGTGTGTTGACCCCACAAGGGACCTGCAGCCACCACATCCCTGCGATCTTCAGGATTGAGATCTTAACCAATATAAGCCTAGCATCCGTTTTGTGGGACATAGGCAAACAGAGCAGATCCAGATCAGACGTCACAGAATGTGGCGTCTGATCAGGATATTCACTGTTTGCTTACAAAAGTTTCTATCAAAATTTGAATAAAACTGGAAAATACCACCAAACATCTCTTTAAATGAAAATGGACTGGTCCAATTGATAAGAAAGAGAAATTCCATTCAGCTTAAATGGGTTAAGTCATTCTTATCCCTGTGAGTGTGTGATCTTCAGGACTGAGATCTTAAGTCATTCTTATCCCTGTGAGTGTGCGATCTTCAGGACTGAGATCTTAAGTCATTCTTATCCCTGTGAGTGTGTTCAGCCACCACATCCCTGCGACCTTCAGGACTGAGATTTTAAGTCATTCTTATCCCTGTGAGTGTGTTCAGCCACCACATCCCTGCGACCTTCAGGACTGAGATTTTAAGTCATTCTTATCCCTGTGAGTGTGTTCAGCCACCACATCCCTGCGATCTTCAGGACTGAGATCTCAAGTCATTCTTATCCCTGTGAGTGTGTTCAGCCACCACATCCCTGCGATCTTCAGGACTGAGATATTAAGTCATTCTTATCCCTGTGAGTGTGTTCAGCCACCACATCCCTGCGATCTTCAGGACTGAGATATTAAGTCATTCTTATCCCTGTGAGTGTGTTCAGCCACCACATCCCTGCGATTTTCAGGACTGAGATCTCAAGTCATTCTTATCCCTGTAAGTGTGCCATCTTCAGGACTGAGATCTTAATTCATTCTTATCCCTGTGAGTGTGTTCAGCCACCACATCCCTGCGATCTTCAGGACTGAGATTTTAAGTCATTCTTATCCCTGTGAGTGTGCGATCTTCAGGACTGAGATCTTAAGTCATTCTTATCTCTGTGAGTGTGTTCAGCCACTACATCCCTGCGATCTTCAGGACGGAGATCTTAAGTCATTCTTATCCCTGTGAGTGTGTTCAGCCACCACATCCCTGCGATCTTCAGGACTGAGATCTCAAGTCATTCTTATCCCTGTAAGTGTGCCATCTTCAGGACTGAGATCTTAATTCATTCTTATCCCTGTGAGTGTGTTCAGCCACCACATCCCTGCGATCTTCAGGACTGAGATCTTAAGTCATTCTTATCCCTGTGAGTGTGCGATCTTCAGGACTGAGATCTTAAGTCATTCTTATCTCTGTGAGTGTGTTCAGCCACCACATCCCTGCGATCTTCAGGACTGAGATCTTAAGTCATTCTTATCTCTGTGAGTGTGTTCAGCCACCATATCCCTGCGATCTTCAGGACTGAGACCTTAAGTCATGCTTATCCCTGTGAGTGTGCAGTCTTCAGGACCGAGATCTTAAGTCATTCTTATCCCTGTGAGTGTGCGATCTTCAGGACTGAGATCTTAAGTCATTCTTATCCCTGTGAGTGTGCGATCTTCAGGACTGAGATCTTAAGTCATTCTTATCCCTGTGAGTGTGTTCAGCCACAACATCCCTGCGATCTTCAGGACTGAGATTTTATGTCATTCTTATCCCTGTGAGTGTGTTCAGCCACCACATCCCTGGGATCTTCAGGACTGAGATTTTAAGTCATTCTTATCCCTGTGAGTGTGCGATCTTCAGGACTAAGATCTTAAGTCATTCTTATCCCTGTGAGTGTGTTCAGCCACCACATCCCTGCGATCTTCAGGACTGAGATTTTTAGTCATTCTTATCCCTGTGAGTGTGTTTTTATGGTATATTTCAGATGCTCTCCAATAATTGAAATCTTTTGTACAGTTTATTTTGGTACTGGGCTAGTCATTTGTAACCATGGTTCCCATGCAGCCAGAGATAGCAGGGCTTAACTGCTTGGTTTTACCAAAGTAGCAAAAATAATGTTAGAATGATGGATAAGAAAATATTCTTATTTTTACGCTCAAAATTTTAGTTTATCTTGATCTATGTTTGTGGCTTTTTACCTGCTGGTCCAAAAACTCTAGCTCTGAGATGTAGTTTACCATCTTCTATCAGCTTCATAACTCCAATAGCAGTCAGGACTTTACTGATACTAGCTGTGCGGAAATGAGAAGAAGACAACACTGGCTGCCCACTTCCGAATTTGCCATAACCTGTAGAGATATACAAATAGTACACATATTTCAGTGCATGATAATTCACAGATTCCAAGATGTGTCTTAAAGAATATCTCTCCAGTTCATAGCTTAGAGGTCATAAAGGAGGAAGTAAGGAATAAAACAGGGCTTTCAGTATCAGTGAGAAGGCTTGAATACAGGGACACAGGAAGACCTATGCCGATTGTTGTTGTAACTTGTGGAAGTCACGAAATTTTGCAACTGCTTCTCAAAGCTAAATGTCAAGTAAACAAAAAATAAATAAAAATAGTTCCCTATCAGAGTAAAAGGTATATACTGACAAGGTGCTTTAATTGTCAAGAGTTTGGGCATATAGCGTACTGTGAAAGAAGGAAGGAAAGTGTGAAAAGTGTGCAGAAAATCACAAAGGAAAATGTGTAGACAGGTTCAGGCGTGTTAATTGTGGTGGAAGTCATCTAGCCAGTTCTTTATCGTGTCCAGTGTTCAGGACCATAAAGGGTCGCTTGCTGAAACGAAGAAATTATTATTATTATTTATTTATTTTCACAACGGAAAGAGACAACATGAAAGTTGGGTATGCAAACGTAAGATGGTTAAACACTTCCTTCAATCTGGTGGAGGCTGCGTGCAATAAACAGAATGTACATGTGTTAGGGCTTTCTGAAATTTGGCATCCAGACAATCACATTAAAGACAGGGTCAAAAAATCTTGGAATGGATAGCTACAGAAAGAAACAGAGAAAGAGGAGGAGGTGCAGCTTTAATGATTTCAAGAATGTTAAGGTTTTGAAAAGAAAGGAATTTCAGAAAGAGAAAATTGAGGCAGTCTAGTGCAATGTTTACTCCAAAGAAAGCAATTTTGTTCTCGGGTCAGTATACATACCACCAAATGATCATGATAAACAGGGTTTTAAAGTTTTAAATCATTTTAAAGCTACAAAAGGAATCCATGCCAATATTAATTGTTGGCGATCTAAATGCACACCATCCTTACTGGTTCGACTCGACTGCAAATAGACTGGGTAGTGAAATGTTTGATTTCTTGGTGGACAAAGAATTAGTGGTTATGAATAATGCAGAGCCTACTAGAGGTGATAAAATGATCGACCTGACAATTGCTAGTATGGTATTAAGCAACAAGATTTCAAATTGGAAAGTTCAGCATGAGATTTATTTAAATACAGACCATAAATTAATTACATTTCATGTTGGAGAGGAAGAATCAGAGGAGGCCATTGAAAGATTCGATTTCAGAAAAGCAGATTGGAAAAAATGGAAAGATGTGTGTTCAAAAAGTGTTGAAGAGTGGTTCATTTGCAGGAGTCAGGTGTCAGACATTAATGAAGACCACGAGTCTTTTGTGGAAATGCTACACCAGAACATGAATTAGTGCATACCAAAGAAAAGAGTTTGTAGTCATAGTAAAGGGTGGTGGAGTTCACGGTTAACAGAGTTATCTAAGGATTACAAGAAAGCAAAACGACTGTTTTCAAAGAGGAAAGATGAAGCAAATTAAGGGAAGTTAGTTGAGATTTTAAAGATGTTTAAGGAATAAGAAGCTTCATCCAAGGAAAGATACCTTGAAAAGTTACACAAGCTTATGGACCCTAGAAAACCAAGAGAGTTTTAGCGAATAGTTTATCGAGTGAGAAAAAATAGCACAAAGGGGGTTGTTAAACCAATTGTAAGAGAGGATGGGTCAGTTGCTATCACAGATGAGGAAATTTTTCAGGAGATGAAGTTAAGGTATGGGAAAGAATCTTGGACGTCAAAACATATGATGAGGAATGGTACTATGAAGTGGAAGAGGAAGTAAAAACTAGAGTAGGAACAGAAGAAGCTTTTATTCGGAAATGAGGGTGGATATGAGAATAGTGATGATTTTATTGGAGAAGTAGAAGCTGCAGTAGACCAGTCTTCAAGTAACAGTGCCCCAAGTCCTGAAAAACAAGTTTTTAACATATGCTTAAAGAAAGGCAGAGAGGTGGTTATTAAAGGTTTACACTACCTTATTCAGAAAAGTTGGTCAAAAGGAGTATTGCCAGGGGCATTTAAACTAGACCCCAAAATAATGTTACCCAAACCAGGAAAATCAAATTACAATAGTGTTAGGTCCTACAGACCAATCACCTTAGAAATTGTCATAGGAAAGACAATGGAACAAGTTATTTGCAACAGGCTAGTGTGGAAATTAGAGGTTGATGGGGGAATAGCAGAAACTCAATCTGCCTACTGTAAACAGAAATCATGTGTGCAAACTGTTCTTAGAATATGCAATTCTCTCTCAGAGGCAAGAAATAAGAAGCAAAGTTCAGTTTTAACGGTCATGGATTATGAGTCTTGTTATGAAAGAATTTGGTGGGCAGGATTATTGAAACAAGCATCTGCAAAAGGGATAGTAGGTAGGCTTTGATTATATATAAGGAACTTCTTAATGGATAGGAAATACTACATTAAGGTCAATGAGTACAAATCAGAAATATACACATCCAAGGTAGGGATACCACAAGGATCAGTAATTAGCCCTAACCTTTGCAATTTATACACAAGTGATGCCATGGAAGGGATAGAAGGGGAGTATGCTGAATATGCTGATGACAACTGGGTATGGGAGAGTGGAGAGATTTTAGTAGAGGAGATTGTGAAAATGAACAAGGATTTAAAGATTGGTTTAAAATGGTGCAGAATGTGGAATATGTTAATAGCCCCAGAAAAGACTGAGGTAATGATTTTCACACCTGGTAATGAAATTGTGAGGCCTGTAGAGAAGAAAGTAGAATATGATGGAAAAATACTCAAAACAGTTAAATCTAAGAAGATATTAGGGATTACAGTGGATGACAAGCTATTTTTTCATGAACATATTGCAAATAAGACCAAGTCTGCTTTCAGTGCCTTAAGGGGAATTGATGGGTTTGTTCAAGGGCAGAGAGGGTGCAGTCAATCGGTGTATATGAGGCTTTACATAGCAATAGGGTTGCCCATTATGGAGGATGGTACACCAGTAGCTGTAGCAGAAGAAAGTTGCAAAGAATTTGGAAAGGTACACAGATCAGCTATGATAAAGGCATCTGGGTGTTTGAATAGCACAAGTACAGAAGCACTTGAAATACTGTTTTAACAAAGAACCAATAGATTTACAATTGAAATTATAGCAAGCACAGGCAGTTATCAGGATTGCAGCAAAGCATGAGGAGGATCCGTTAAGAGAGGATTTTGAAGAATGGGTTAGGCAGGGCAAGATAGTAGGCAGGAAGCCAACTATTCTTCATCTGCTAATGACTAGGTTCCGGGAAATGAAAGGATCTGTTGATTTTGAAAGAATTGAGAAAGAGTTCCGTTATACGATGGAATGTATGGGATTGATAAAGGAAAGAGGCAAGGTAATGGCAGAAGAATTTAGTAATTCCAAAGAAGAGCAGAAGGAGAATATTCGAGAGTTCCTTGTTAAGAGCACAGACAGTGATGTCCTGCTTTTTACTTAACAATCCTGGACCAACGGGGGCAGGGGCTGTGGTGTATATTGATGGTTATAACAGTGTTCCAGTCCTTATCAAGAAAGCTGTTACCCCCATGGGAAATAACTATACTGGTGAGCTGGTGGGGATCCAGATAGGTTTGGAGTTTTTAGCAGACCTAGATTATGTTAAGGAAAGACTGATTCATATCCTGACAGACTGCCAACCAGCCATAAGGACAGCATTTGGAGGACAGCTACCAAAATGTAAGATTGAGACAGTTTTAAGCATCAATGAGAGTATGAGTAAGATCTGTGGTAAAGGGAATGAAGTAAAGGTTCACTGGGTTCCAGGGCACAAGGATATTGAAGGTAATGAATTGGCAGATTGTCAGGCGAAGGAGGCTGCAGAGGAGATGAGCAGGTTAGATGACAAATCTTACCTGTCCTGGACAAGAAGGAGGCTGTTATGGAATTAAAAAAGGAAATGTTAAATAAATGGAAACTAAAATACTCTTGCTCAGAGAAGACTACAAGCATTCAAGACATATACACTGAGGATGAAACTGTCATGGGGAAGAAGACAGAGGTACTTTTGCAGTAATGAATCAGCTGTTAAGTGGACAGACCCTTCTTTACAGTCATAGAGCCAAAATGAACAGCAATGTGTCAGAACTCTGTGAGCCATGTAGTGAGACTGAGGACACAAACCATTTCCTATTTCATTGCCTGAAATTCATGAAAGAGAGAGAACAATTGGAAAACAGAGTGGAAGAAGTTTTGAATGACGCTGGACTTAATGAGGTGGCAAACATTGACCTGGCAGTATTAGTGGGCATGGTGAAAAATGCGGACAGAGATACCCAAAGTGAATTGATTGGAGCTCTGATGGAGTTCATCAAGAGCTCCAAAAGATTCACAATGATGCTTTATGCTGGTATCCTGGTTTATCGTGGAGCTAACTAATGGTTGAGAGATTAAACTAGAGGACCTGAAGCGCTCACCTGCTCTCCTTAATAATGTTAAATTAAAACAGTGTTTTCAGACGGAAACTATGTCCCCCCCCCCCCCCCCATCACAAATTGTGTCACAGTGATACAGCCTGAAATCCATCATTCTGATTCAATTATTTCAAGGGAGAGCTTTCACAAACACAATTTTGGTCAAACTTTGAAATTGAAAAGTGCTGTGGTTGCCTTGAATATAATCTACTTAACTTTTTTCTGTCTCTATAATAGGTGATGGGACCTTAACGAAATTTTAAATCACCCAAGCTTTAATACTAGTTGTCCTTCTTGTCTGCAAGATTGAAGAAGATCCATTCAAAATTGAAAGCACAAGAGTGGTCACAACATTTCTCCCATAATAAATCTATGGGGATTTTTCCAAACGCTCAAGGGCAGGTAACTCATTAGTCCCTGGTCGGATCCTGCCGAATTTCGAACCCATCTAAGATTTTATGGGTTTCCTTGTTGCCAGCAAGAATGAAGGCCCTAGAGTGGTCACATTATTCATTGATTTTTCAGACGCTCAAGGGCAGCTAACTCCGAAGTCAATGATGGTATCTTGCCAAAATTCAAACTCATCTGAGCTTTTACGGTTGGTCTTGTTACCTGCAAGAATGAAGAAGATCCATCCAAAAATGAAGGTACTAGAGTGGTCACAACATTTCTCATTATACGTCTATGGGGATTTTTCCAGATGCTCAAGGGCAGCTAACTCATAAGTCCCTGGTCCTATCCTGCCGAATTTCAAACCAAATCGCGATTTTATGGTTGTCCTCGTTACCTGCATGAATAAAGAAGAACCAATCAAAAACGAAGGAGCTAGAGTGGTCACAAGGTTTTCCACATTATAACCCTATGGGAGCTATCTGTTGCCATGGAAACCAGAGTTCTGATCCGATCTTGCCTAAAACCTAATGCAGTCAATCTCCCTCCCCAATGATGCTCCAGATGAAATTTGATCTTGATAGGACAGCTGGTCTCAGAGATATTAATGTTTGAAAGTGTGAACGAATGGACAGACGGACGGACGCCGGCTCGAGTCCCATCCTATAAGCTCACCGAGAGCCTTTGGCTCAGGTGAGCTAAAAACACCATAGTGGCTTTCATAAGGGGAGGGGCAGTGAATACTGAATAGCAAAAGAAATTGGTAAACTTTGTAACGTTTTTTATGAAAATAATTTTACTCATCAGCTGACTTGATATATTGTCAACTTTATCTGGATTTGACCAGCTGGAGGCTTCCTTCAACTATAGTTAGCGTAAACAATAGCAAGAGGGCGCTGTGTTTGAGAAATTTGTAAAACCTGTGATAAGGTAAGATCCACTATATGCTAGGAAGAGGGTATAAATAAAATTTGATCACAATTGTTCGACTGACATTAGAGATATACTTCATTGAAAATAGAGATGGACAATGGATATCAACATAAAAATGCCACCTGACATAAAAGCTTGATGCCAATTAGGTGCAGTGTTAATACCTTGCCTGTAGACTGGTTTACCATGTAGACTGATACACAGGGCTGCTCCTGGTACACATTGCTCTTGCATAAAGTCACAGATGATTTCATCAAACCTTTCCATGGACTCAGGGGAGGCTTCATTGGGTTGGGTTTCTCCTGTAGGTAGAAAAAAGACAACTTGATAACTCAGCCAGCCCTGATGTCTTTTACACTGTATTTGTTTGATTTGATTCTTAAGACCAAGTCAACAGTCTTTCAGTAATGTTGGGACGGGTCTTCCTGGGTTGAACTAGTACTAAGCTATGATTAATGTGTCTTCCTCAAGGACACAACACAGTGACACCGGTGAGGCTTCAACCTGTGGCCCTTCGGTCTCGAGTCAAGCCACTACGCTCCCTTTTTACATTGTATACTATATACCATATTCCACATGCACGGATCCAGAAAGGTTTGTCAGACAATGTTTTTGCTTTAGTTGATGAGGGGAGAGAGGATCCAAATACTACAACAAGAGGGCCCTTGGGCCCTGGGTTGCTCACCTGAGAATGACAGTTTATAAGGTATAGGAAAGCATAGCTCCTCTCAAAGTCCAGCTATGAATTTTGATATATCAGCAGTTTCAATAAGACTTAACATGGGTTATGCTGACAATTAAAAGTATGTAGAACCTCAACAAATAAAACATGTGACATCCGCAGGGGGGCCATATTTGGCCACCAGAGGCATAATTTGAACAAACTTGGTAGAGGTTCACAAGATGATGCTACAAACATAATATCAAGGCTCCAGGCCTAGTGGTTTCAGACAAGAAGATTGTTTTTTGGTTTTGACCCCAGGGGCATTACTTGATTGAACTCATCTGATAATGGGGGATAAACCCTTTGTATAATGGAAACCCCTGAAAGGATAGTTTGGTAGTTTGCTGCATTTCATCAGGGTCTGCACTGTTTTCTATGATAAATGCAATATTCAGAGACTGAAGTACTCATTTATTAGGAAAGTCTACCTGTGACCCCTTAAAACATATAATGGACAATCCCATCCTTATTGTAGCTATCTGTATGGGAAAATCAATCTTCCCAGAATCAAGGGAAAAACCTCTACAAACAAGACAGCCACATTTGCAAGATTGGTCTCCCTTACAAAATTCCTATAATACTTTTAATTTGGACTTAGTGGTTCAATAGTAGATTTAGTTTAAAAACATTTATCATCCAGAGCTGTGGCAGCCCCTTTGATCAGTAGAGTGGAACCATTTGTGAAATGTTGGTAGAGTGCATCATGAGGAACAATTCTGTAATATTATTATGAATTTGGACCAGTATTTCAGGAGATGTTTTTAAAGACATTTCTTATCTAGTGCACTGGCAGCCCCTTTGTTCAATGGAGGGGAACCATTTGTGCAATTTTGGTAGAGTACATCATGAGGAACAATTCTGTGAAATCATTTTGGTATTTGGACCAGTGGTTCAGGAGGAGATGCCATTTAAAGAAATTTCTTATCTAGAGCTCTGGAAGCCCCTTTGTTCAGCAGACTAGAACCATTTGAGCAATTTTGGTAGAAGGCATCATGAGGAACAATTCTGTGAAATTATTTTGAATTTAGACCAGTGGTTCAGGAGGAAATGCTGTTTAAAGGTATTTCTTATCTGGAGCTATTGCAGCCCTCTTGTTCAGCGAAGCAAAAACATTTGTGCAATTTTGGTAGAGGGTATTATGAGGAACGATTCTGTGAAATTATTTTGATTTTGGGCCAGTGGTTCAAGAGATGTCATTTAAAAGATTTCTTATCTGGAGCTCTGGTGGCCCTCCTGTCCCGTGGAGTGGAACCATTTATGCAATTTTGAAAGTGGGCATCATGGGGAACATTCTTGTGAAGTTATATGAAATTTGGACCAGTGGAGATGTCGTTTAAAAAAGTTTATGGACGGATGCATGATGGACAAAGACTGATCATAATAGCTAAAAAGCAGGCCATCATCCGCCCGCCAGCAAAACGCCATTTAAATGGCGTTTTGCTGGCTGGCAGATAATGGCCAAACATTGAATGCTGACTAGGTAGCTTTGTGATTTTCCAGGTGATGCAAACCAGTACTGCTAAGGAAACCTACAGCCACTTGTGATTTGCCATGGGAGGTCTATACAATGTAGACACATTGAACATATGCATGAAGGAGTTTGGTTCAGAAAAAAACATTTTTGACATAATGACAGCAGTGAGAACTTAGACACTTAAGGCCCTGTCACACTACGACGTATAGCACCAACGTATGCCGACGTATGAAAAATTCAGCAAGTACGTTGGTATACGCTGAGTACGTTAGAAATAAGTTTTAAACATGTTACTAATACGCTAAAGTACGGTGGTATACGTTGACATACGACCAAGAGGTCCAACATTTTGTGCATACATAAAAAATGACAGCGTATGCGAACGTACTGTTTCTATACGCTAGGCATACGCTAGATGTACGCAGCAGGTAAGTTATGCATACGTTAAGGTACGTTAGCACCAACGTATGCGGACGTATGAGAAATTAAGCAAGTACGTTGGTGTATGCTGAATACGTTAGAGATAAGTTTTAAACACGTTACGAACACGCTACTGTACGTTGGTATACGTTGTCATACGGCGAACAGATCCCAAAATTTTGTGCTTGCATAAAAAATCTTCAGCGTATGCCGACGTATCGCTTATACGTTAGGCATAAGTTAGATGTACGCAACGGGTAAGTTATGCATACGTTAAGGTACGTTAGCACCAACGTATGAAAATTCACCAAATACGTTGGTGTACGCTGAATAAGTTAGAGATACGTTATCAATACGTTACGAACACGCTACAGTACGTTGGTATACGTTGCCACATGACAAAATGGTCCCAAAATGTTGTACCGTTTTATACGTTTGACATTAGTTAGAAGTACCTTACATGTAAGTTATGCATACGTTAACGTACGTTATATGTACAATTCAGCATACGTTAGACGTTCGTTGTGCATAAGTTTCAAGAACGCTAGTGATACGCTTGGCATACGCTTTTATACGCTGATACAAGTATAAGTTATGTTACGTCGGGAATAAGTTACTCATAAGTTAGACATACGTTCTATGCTCGTTTCGCATACGCTTTGCATAAGTTCAGAGAGCGGCTTCCTCTGATTTTTTTTTAGATTTCAGCGTATGCCAGCGTACTAGATATATATTTCATACGTCGGCATACGTTGGCTAAAACGTTATAGTGTGACAGGGCCTTTAGACAATTTTTCCCTTATGTAGGCTTTTGTATATGCATAGATGGTGCCTTCATGGGCTGATCAACTCCTACCACAGCTTTTGATGGAGCAATTTGATAATTAGCCTATACAATGAAGACACATTGAACATATGCACAAAGGAGTTTGCACAAAGGAGTTTGGTTCAGAGAAAAAATAATTTTTGACTAAATGACAGCTGTGAGAACTTAGATAATTTTTCCCAAAAAAGGCTTTTGTATATGCATAGATTGTGCCATCATGGGACGATCAACTCCTACCACAGCTTTTGATGAAGCAATTTGATACTTTGTCCATACAATGTAGACACATTGAACATATGCATGAAGGAGTTTATAATTTTTGTTGAACTTCGACAATTATTCCCTTATATGGCTTTTGTATATGCATGGATAGTGCCTTTATGGGCCGATCAACTCCTACCACAGCTTTTGATGGAGCAATTTGATACTTAGCCAATACAATGAAGACACATTGAACATATGCATGAAGGAGTTTGGTTCAGAGAAAAAATAATTGTTGACTAAATGACAGCTGTGAGAACTTAGACAATTTTTCCCAAAAAAGGCTTTTGTATATGCATAGATGGTGCCTTCATTGGCCGATCAACTCCTACCACAGCTGTTGATGGAACAGTTTGATTCTTTTCCTATACAATGTTGACACATTGAACATATGCATGAAGGAGTTTGGTTCAGAAAAAAATAATTTTGGACAAAATGACAGCTGTGAGAACTTAGACATTTTTTCTTTATAAGGCTTTTGTATATGCATAGATGGTGCCTTCATGGGCCGATCAACTCCTACCACAGCTTTTAATGGAGCGATTTGATACTTTGTCCATACAATGTAGACACATTGAACATATGCATGAAGGAGTTTATAATTTTTGTTGAACTTAGACAATTATTCCCTTCTATGGCTTAATTTTATATATGCATGGATAGTGCCTTTATGGGCCGATCAACTCCTACCACAGCTTTTTTGTTATGTTTTGTTTGATTTGATTCTTTACGTCCCATCAACAATCTTTCAGTTATAAAGGGACGGGTTTTCCTGGGTAGAACCAGTACTAAGCTAGGATAAATGTGTCTTGCTCAAGGACCACAACGCAGTGACGCCGGTGAGGCTCGAACCCGCGGCCCTTCGGTCCCGAGTCAAGCGCTCTACCACTGAGCCACTACGCTCCCTACCACAGCTTTTGATGGAGCAATTTGATACTTTGCCGATACAATGTAGACACATTGAACATATGCATGAAGGATTTTATAATTTTTGTTTGCACAGATTCTACTGAAATCTTCTTTTCAAAACTAAGGTCTGCTGGTTTGAACTATAACTTGCCAATTTTTTCACTGTCTCTTACTGTGCGGGGTATCTAATAAGCATTGCTTATTGACTTTTTTCATTTTTTAAGTTTTGCCCACAGTGTATTTTTAATAATACTGTATATGGTTGACTGAGACACCCCTAGTTGAGTTACCATTTCAGGTTGTGTTGGTGGGTTAACCCTTTTTCATAATCACGGCGACTTTACAATTAACTGCAACTGTTGACTTGGCCCTGATTTGAGCTTTTTGCCATTAGCGCTGAGATATTTACATATCTAGTGCTTTAATCGATGGATTGTTGATATACAAAAATCATGTTCATGACCTTCTAACTCTCGTATATTCCTGTAGGACTTTTTCTCCTTCAAAAGGTATGTAATGGAACATTCTATTTTAATGTCAATTTTAGGTCTACCCATGTTACAATCCAAACAAAAACTGACAAATACATACATTTATTGATAAATATGTGCAAACTTTGTGCTGTTGAAACCCAATGCTAAAGAACAACGAACGACGCAGAAGTGTTTCAAAACTGATGAATCACCTCTCGTAGTCTAAATTTTTTCTATAAAATGTGTTGGAAATTATCCAAAGCCCTAAATAATAGTCATGTTTTTCAACCATTGAATAGAGTTCATTTTATCTCCCATTCTGATCTATATTATGTTTATGTCTGACCCAACACAACCCTGACTTTAGAATATACTCCAAAAGCACTAATCATTAAAGAGGGGGTGGACAGGGGGGAAGGGGTACAGGGATAAGGGGGAAGAAGAGGGGGTGAAGGGTGCAGGAAGTGGGGGTAGAGGGGGCATAGAGCGGGGGTAGAGGGGGCAGTATAGGGGGCCGGGAGTCTGGAAAGATTGGGGCAGGAAATGGATTTGTTCTAGAAAATTCAGAGAAAATGGCCCATAACAATACCGTTATAGGCCTAGCTATAAGTCATATTACGGTACACTAAAGGAAACATGCATCTTTGTGTGGACTATTTTGTCACACGACCCATGTAATGTATGGCGCTAGTAGGATTTCAGCTTGATTTTTTTTTTTGCTGTCGTTCAAAGAACGGAAACTGCCGAGAAAACAAGATTGTCAAGGTAGCTTGTCTTTTCATTTTTTGGAAGGTGAATGACAGATCTTGTCACTCAGAGGCACAAAAAACAACTAATATCTGAGGCTTTAAATCTCCTTTTTACGAAACCGATTAATTGTGCAAAGAACCCAATCTTCCGCTTTGAAATGGTGGCTGTTGTTTTATGTTTGTCCGTCGATAGCTATTTCATTTATTTCGTGCTGGAGATTCATAAAAATTAAAACACAACATGACTCCTCTGATCGTTGTGCTATGCACGGTTTTGTTTTGTTTGTTTGATTTGATTCTTTACGTCCCATCAACAATCTTTCAGTTAAACAGGGACGGGTCTTCCTGGGTTGAACCAGTACTAAGCTAGGATAAATGTGTCTTGCTCAAGGACCACAACACAGTGACGCCGGTGAGACTCAAACCCGCCGCCCTTCGGTCTCGAGTCAAGCACTCTACCACTGAGCCACGGCGCTCCCTGCTAAGCACGGTAATTTGCATTTTGATATAGAGTTGTCAGTGTTTGAGAAACAAACAAAACTATGATTGTTCTGACAGACCCGAAAATTTGAAACAATGCAGATCGTCAAGCTTGGAAAATTTATGCAAGTGTTTTGATTTTTCACAATATCGATGTATGGCGTTTTTTAGTGATATTTGCAAGAAAAAAGTACATGCATTGAGATTCTTACTCCAAAGAGTTTAGATATAAAGAAAATACATTAATTGACCTTTGACCTAGGTCGCATGAAATGTTGCCCAGTATCCTATGCATCAGGTGACATAGATGCACCTGCAAAGTCAGAAGCTGCAACATCCAACAGTTATGAGTAGATGCATTTACAAGAAAATATAATATTTGACCATGACCTCAGTGCCAAATGTCACATGAGACGTTTCCCAGTGTCCTCCTTTGACCTAGGTCGCACGAAATGCTGTCCAGTATCCTATACATCATGTGACCTCTACAGCTGCGCTATGGCTAATGGTTTAGGAGGAAGATGCATTTACATGAAGATAATTTATTTGACCTTTTCCCTTGACCACGAACGGTTGTTGCCAAGCTACAAATGTTTAAGTTCCTGCTGCCAACTATTTAGGCAGGGTCTTTCTATGTATAGAGTCCCTGGTTTAGGAGAATATCCAATTTCACAAAACCGCATGCACAAACGTACCCGCACACACACGGACAGACTGACTGACAGACTCAGACGGACCGACTTTGGTACGAAATTAATGTACCCTTTTTTCTACAAGAAAAAGAGGGTATAAAATGTCTATTTTACGAACACATCTTCAATATTTAAACGATCAATAGGTAGGCAAACCTTATTTTTTATAAAAAAAATTTGCATGAAAAAAGTAAAAAAAAAAATCCTTAAAAATTCTAAAAATAGACTTTACTGAATATCCCAAAAAGTTTCAAAAAAGGAGGCCCCAAAATATAAGGATTGTTAGGGTAACTGGAAACAAGAAATGTTTTGCCTAATACATGTTTAAATAATGTTTACTTTGCTCACTCTAGAAGAGACATTCATCTCTGGTGACAGAACGTTTTAAGGGGCCGCGCAGTTCAGACCATAACGTGTCGGATTCAGATGCATGTCTGACTGCAGATACAGGGACTGAGAGTTTGATCTCGGACTGGTCCCATACTTTCTTGGAGTTTTGATCTTGAAATAATTTCTACGGTCATTCTCCTCACTTCCACTGATTCAAGAAGGGTTGTCAGGGACGTTAAGCATCAAAACAAACTAAAGCATGCTTTTACTCTTTGTACCCTGAAAATGCAGATGGGTCTTTGGTAAACTATTTTTATCGCCACGCTTTTTTAAAAAAGCGAAGGGGATTATATTGTAATCGCCTCCGTCCGTCTGTCCGTCCGTCATGCTATCTCCTCCTAAACCGTTGGACGAAATTAAACCAAATTTGGTGTGTGAGTTACTGACATGAATGGGGGGTGCAATGTCAAATTGTTTTTTGGCCCCGCACCCTGGGGCCCTACAGAGGGGTAAAAAGATTAAATATCATATAATTTCAATTACAAAGTCAATTTCAAAGATTTTTATACCAAACTTTGTGTGTGTTGTCACAAATGAAAGATACAAAACATTTCAGACTGGATTTTCATTCTGTCCCCTGGGTCATGCCCCAGGGGTGGGACTTTGGGGTGCTGGGGGTGCCCAGGGGGTAATTTTTTTTTTTTTCATACATGGTCATGTGGTATATCAAATTGACGGGGATGAAGAGCAAAACAGAATGCAAGTAAAATTTTCATCCTAGGGTCAAACTGGTGACCTTGGGGTGAGGACAAAGGTCAAATATCATTAAATTTCCGTTTTCATGTCAATTTAAAAAAAAATTATACCAAAATTTGTGTGTGTTCTCACAATGAAAGATACAAAACATATAAGACGGGATTTTCATTCTGTCGCCTGGGTCATGCCCCAGGGGTGGGACTTTGGGGAACAGGGGGTACCCAGGGGGTCAAACAATTTTTTTCAAACATGGTCATGTAGCATATCAAATCAATGGGGATGACGAGCAGAACAAAATGCAAGTAACATTTTCATCCTAGGGTCAAACTGGTGACCTTGGGGCGAGGTCAAAAGGTCAATTATCATTAACATGTCAAATTCAAAGATTTTTATACCAAACTTTGTGTGTGTTCGCACAAATAAAAGATAGAAAACATATTAAACAGAATTTTCATTCTGTTGCCAAGGTCATGCCCCAGGGTGGGACTGCGGGGTGCTGAGGGAGTCAAAAAATTTAGCGTTTGGATTTGCTATGGCGCCTCATCAACTGAGCGTTCTAGTTAGAATTAATTTTGGTTCTTGACTACGCTTAAGTACATGAACAAAAACAAAATTTTATCAGGGAGAGGGAAGAATCTGACAGGGGGAGGGAAGTTGGGTTGGAGGGGGAGGAAGTGGGGGAAGAGGGGGAGGGAAGTGGGGGGGAAAGGGGGAGGGAAGTGGGGATTGGGTACCCCCCTGTCCATCCCCTCATTAAAATATATGCCCTTACAATCACTAGTCCATTTTCCCAAATATCAGCTTATTTTGAACATTTTCCCTTCACCGATAAATTTTAGGTCACCAAAATTCACTTATTAATTGCTTCAAATTATGAGAATTGATCACTATAAAATGGGGCCAATAATAGCCAATTGATACGGTAAATATTCTAAAATTTCGAACACTTTAAAATTACGAACACCTAAAATTATCGCTGAAAATAATTTTCAAAACATCCTAAAAAATTTAACACTCACCTTTTTTTTGAAAAGTGAATTTCTAAAATTACGAACACAGGATATTTTCCGCGGAAAATCGATGTCCATTTATGCTCGGTTTACTTATACCGTACAACGACATTTGGGAGGTTCAATTCTACTTAAATGGGTAAACTGGCACGTGACATTCTTTTTCGCATGCCGAGCGCAAGACTATACTTTTTGTCTGCTAATTGTGGGATATACATGCTTTCAGATAAGATCAAAGGCAAGAGCGCATTAAAAGCACAGACTTTTCTACATGAACGTGACAAAGTTTGTGTATGTTATTAGTTTAGGCTGTCTATGCATCTATCGATGGAAAACAGTGCAGGCTCAAATATTTTTAAAACCCTTCATTGGCGAAATGTTTACCTATAAGAAGCATTCGATCCATCGGAATTCTTCAGCAATGGTCATTAACATGGTCACAGACATTAAACAGACATGCCTCGGGCAAGGATTAGGAGTTACCGCGAGAAAACGCCCATATAAGCTTATGTTCACCATGAAGGACTTAGGTCATACGCTGCCTGGTCGTCAAAATTGAACATTTGCAAGTAACAGTAGATGTTACTACTTTAAAAAAGCCATGCAAACCACAGTGTTAAACAACTGAGTAAATTTGCTAAGTTAGTTTGCTTATACAAACTTATATACAAAAGGGCCTTTTTCCAAGCTGTGGTTTGAGTCTTGAGACACATAATTAATCCATTCAACATAAAAGCGGTGATGCTTGACATACCAGAGCCATCAATGCTGAATTGAGAATTGACTTGCGCAGGCTCGCCTAAGTCTTTGTCGCACGTTGTAAGTACCAAAATATCATGAAATTTTGTCCGACGACAGTTTAATTTCAATCATGATTGACATATATCTCAAGGGTTCTAACCTTTCAATTTATCTGTCAGTCCTTGGTTTAAACTACTCTTAAACTGAATCTGATCACTCATGATTGACATATCTCAAGGAGAAATTCAAGTAACAAGCATTCAGCCAAATGATTCTTCTAAATAGGGGGTGGGGAAAGACTGGGCCGGCCCATTCTTTCCCCTCTCTATTATTTTCTAACCTTTCTATTTATCTCTCAGTCTTAAGGTTTAACCTATTCTTGCACTGTATCTGAACACTCATGATTGTCTTGTCCTAAAGAGAAATTCAAGTTAAGAAAGCATTTAGCTAACTGCATGTTCCTTCTCAATAGTGGGGTGGGGAAAGACTGGGCCGGCCAATTCTTCCCCCCCCCCCTCCATTGGGTTCTAACCTTTCAATAACTCTCTTGACTTATACCAAGCAGAGAATCAAGTTTTCATGCCAACAAGTTTATTTGTAATTGTAGGGTGGGGAAAGACTGGGCCGGCCCATTCCCCCCTCCTTTATCTTTCGATCTTCTATTGATCGTTTCTTCTTTCGGTTTATGTTACCCTTTCACTCTATTTTAACATTTATGAAAGACCTATACCAAAGTGAGAATCAAGTTTTCAATCCAACAAGATTATTGGTACTTCTACATTGTTGGGTCGGGAAAGAGTGGGCCAGCCCATTCTTCCCCCCCCCCTCTCCATAATGCTTGGATCTTTCAATTTATTGTTTAGTCTTTCGGTTTATGTTACTCTTTGACTGTATCTGAACAATTTTGAATGACCTTTTCCAAAGAGAGATCAAGTTTTTAAACCAACAAGTTAATTGGTACTTCTACATTGTGGGGTGGGGAAAAACTGGGCCGGCCCATTCTTTCCCCCTCCAAAATGTTGGGATCTTTCTATTTATCCTCTAGACTTTTGGATTATGTTATTCTTTTGCTGTGTCTGAACTCTAGACTTATACCAAGCAGAGAATCAAGTTTTCATGCCAACAAGTTTATTTGTAATTGTAGGGTCGGGAAAGACTGGGCCGGCCCATTCTTCCCCCCTCCTTAATCTTTCTATCTTCTATTGATCGTTTCGTCTTTCCGTTTATGTTACTCTTTCACTCTATTTTAACATTTATTAAAGACCTATACCAAAGTGAGAATCAAGTTTTCAACCCAACAAGATTATTGGTACTTCTACATTGTTGGGTCGGGAAAGAGTGGGTCGGCCCATTCTTCCCCCCCACCCCCTCCATAATGCTTGGATCTTTCAATTTATTGTTTAGTCTTTCGGTTTATGTTACTCTTTGACTGTATCTGAACAATTTTGAATAACCTATTCCAAAGAGAGATCAAGTTTTTAAACAAACAAGTTAATTGGTACTTCTACATTGTGGGGTGGGGAAAAACTGGGCCGGCCCATTCTTTCCCCCTCCAAAATGTTGGGATCTTTCTATTTATCCTCTAGACTTCTGGATTATGTTATTCTTTTGCTGTATCTGAACTCTCATGACTTATACCAAGCAGAGAATCAAGTTTTCATGCCAACAAGTTTATTTGTAATTGTAGGGTGGGGAAAGACTGGGCCGGCCCATTCTTTCCCCCCTCCTTAATCTTTCGATCTTCTATTGATCGTTTCGTCTTTCGGTTTATGTTACTCTTTCACCCTATTTTAACATTTATTAAAGACCTATACCAAAGTGAGAATCAAGTTTTCAATCCAACAAGATTATTGGTACTTCTACATTGTTGGGTGGGGAAAGATCGGGCCGGCCCATTCTTTCCCCCCCCCCCCCCTCCATAATGCTTGGATCTTTCAATTTATTGTTTAGTCTTTCGGTTTATGTTACTCTTTGACTGTATCTGAACAATTTTGAATGACCTATTCCAAAGAGAGATCAAGTTTTTAAACCAACAAGTTAATTGGTACTTCTACATTGTGGGTTAGGGAAAAACTGGGCCGGCCCATTCTTTCCCCCCTCCAAAATGTTGGGATCTTTCCATTTATCCTCTAGACTTTTGGACTTATACCAAGCAGAGAATCAAGTTTTCATGCCAACAAGTTTATTTGTAATTGTAGGGTGGGGAAAGACTGGGCCGGCCCATTCTTCCCCCCTCCTTAATCTTTCTATCTTCTATTGATCGTTTCGTCTTTCGGTTTATGTTACTCTTTCACTCTATTTTAACATTTATTAAAGACCTATACCAAAGTGAGAATCAAGTTTTCAACCCAACAAGATTATTGGTACTTCTACATTGTTGGGTCGGGAAAGAGTGGGTCGGCCCATTCTTTCCCCCCCCCTCCATAATGCTTGGATCTTTCAATTTATTGTTTAGTCTTTCGGTTTATGTTACTCTTTGACTGTATCTGAACAATTTTGAATGACCTATTCCAAAGAGAGATCAAGTTTTTAAACAAACAAGTTAATTGGTACTTCTACATTGTGGGGTGGGGAAAAACTGGGCCGGCCCATTCTTTCCCCCTCCAAAATGTTGGGATCTTTCTATTTATCCTCTAGACTTCTGGATTATGTTATTCTTTTGCTGTATCTGAACTCTCATGACTTATACCAAGCAGAGAATCAAGTTTTCATGCCAACAAGTTTATTTGTAATTGTAGGGTGGGGAAAGACTGGGCCGGCCCATTCTTTCCCCCCTCCTTAATCTTTCGATCTTCTATTGATCGTTTCGTCTTTCGGTTTATGTTACTCTTTCACCCTATTTTAACATTTATTAAAGACCTATACCAAAGTGAGAATCAAGTTTTCAATCCAACAAGATTATTGGTACTTCTACATTGTTGGGTGGGGAAAGATCGGGCCGGCCCATTCTTTCCCCCCCCCCCCCCCCCTCCATAATGCTTGGATCTTTCAATTTATTGTTTAGTCTTTCGGTTTATGTTACTCTTTGACTGTATCTGAACAATTTTGAATGACCTATTCCAAAGAGAGTTCAAGTTTTTAAACCAACAAGTTAATTGGTACTTCTACATTGTGGGTTAGGGAAAAACTGGGCCGGCCCATTCTTTCCCCCCTCCAAAATGTTGGGATCTTTCTATTTATCCTCTAGACTTTTGGATTATGTTATTCTTTTGCTGTATCTGAACTCTCTTGACTTATACCAAGCAGAGAATCAAGTTTTCATGCCAACAAGTTTATTTGTAATTGTAGGGTGGGGAAAGACTGGGCCGGCCCATTCTTTCCCCCCTCCAAAATCTTCAGATCTTTCTATTGATCAGTTACAATTGTAGTCTTTCGGTTTATGTTACTCTTTCACTGTATCTTAACACTTATGAATGACAGATTCCAAAGAGAGAATCAAGTTTTCAAACCAAACATTTTATTTGTACTGCTACATTGTGGGGTGGGGAAAGACTGGGCCGGCCCATTCTTTCCCCCCCCCCCTCACCCCTCCTAAATGTTCTGATCTTTCTATTTATCTTTCAGTCTTTCAGTTAATGTTATTCTTTTAATGTATCTGAAGACTTATGAATGACTCATTCCAAAGAGATAATCAAATTTTCAAACCAAAAAGTTTATTGGTTATCTCCCTCCAAAGTGTTCCAACCTTTGTATTTTATCTTAGTGAATTGATTCTTCCAAATAGTGGGTTGGGGAAAGACTGGGTCGATTCTCCTTTAACCCATTCAAATAACCATTTTGAATTAAGAACATACTCATTTTGTTTTTTGAATAGGCTAACCATTTATAATCAAATCCTTCTACACCCTCTGCACTTTTGTGCTGTGTTGAGGGTGGTAGAGTTATAATACAGCTATTTCAGAATGATATTTAATTTGATTTAACTGCACAATGACACATATATCATTTTCAAGCCTTTTCCGAAAAAATAACATGGGGGGAAAAACTGAATGGGTGGGGAAAAACTGACTAGTCAAATCTTTCCCCGGGGAAAAAACTGACTGGGGAAAAAACTGACCGTTACACCGGTTCACACGCACTGCATGCATGCGCGGATCCGCCCATGGCATGCATCTGAAAGAAGGAACTTGTCTGAAATGTTCCGTGATCATCGGACGCAAAGTCAGACTAGATTATAACTCTTGGTATGCTTGTTTGCCCCTGATCAGGATGATCTTCTGGATCCAAACTGTTTGCAAACTTTGATAGCAGGTTGTAAAAGTAGAGAGAGAGAGAGACTGCACGGTGTTTGCACACAAATCTTTTGTTTTGGCTTGGTTTCTTAGAATATCTAAACACAATGTTTGGGTCAGTCAATCAATCTTGTTACAACCGCTTCCAAAACCCAAACTAATCGTGCGCATCGGCTTATGTACGGCAAAGTTGGACATTCCACAGTATTAACGCTTTGTGTACTTTCTATCACATGCACACATTTTTAAATTGACAAAACATTCTATCCTGAAAACCATTCTGGTCTGATCTGGATCCAAACCGTGTTTGCAAATGTAAAAGAGAGAGAGAGAGAGAGACTGGTGCAGGCACGCCAAAGTAAACATTGCATCGGTGGATCGACAAGTATAGAGAGAGAGAATGTGTGTGTGTGTTCTTTATGAACTTCGTCAGTTTGTTTTTTTTACTCTGGGAACTAGTCTACGTATTTCAAAGTTTGGTGTCAATCTTTGCAAAAAAATCTGATCATACGAGATGTCTAGCGGTTTCAATTTTTAAGTACAATCTCGGACCCAAAATTACTGGGTCCGAGGTACAATATTAACTGGAATTCGAAGTCAGCAGAGCGAGCGAAAGCGTTTTGGTTTTCTGACGGAAGAGCGAAATAGTGTAGTGATTCATCGGTAGTCTGAGACAAGTGAACATAGGAGACCCTCTTATCGAATAGTTTAAATCGGTGGACTTTTATGACTTGTAAGTAAATTGAGTGACATAATATGCACATGCCTGGCTCTCGACTTGGCGAATACCGCACACGCTGGACATTTTACTGACTCAGTCCGCATGAATTTAGCGGCGGTTTTAATAAGATTAAAGAAAAGAAAAAAAGAGATAGCACAGAATCATATCGCCGTGTTTTCAACATGTTTCTAAAAATTCGAACACTAGCATTTTTTTCACAAACTTAATTTCTGAAATTACGAACAGCAGAAAAATATTTATTTTTTAGTGTTCGTAATTTTAGAACATTTACCGTAAACCACATCCATCAGGATATCTTTTTTACAGCTTACCAAAAATGATAAAATTTTACCTTGTAGAACACTGTAATTGTGGTCCCATGTCTTATAATTTATCACATCACCAAGTATGTAGCAATCCTCCATTGTCACCTTTCTTCAAGGATACAGGTCACTGGGAAACAAATCAATATCATCATAGACAAAGTTAAGATGATTTTTCATGCACACCTGGAATATAAATTATTATCTTACCCATGCTCATACTGGTTAAGTAAAAGCACCGGATGTTACTACAACAAACTTTTGCAGGCTAAATTCTGCACTGGAGTTGGCGTAAAATGACTAAAAAGGTAAACTAGACTTGCCAGAGAATCTGCAGTGCTTTTGATGCTGTAATAAGGCCAAGTCCTAAAGATATTGAGCAGAAACAAAATTCTGACATCAATCAAGGGCCATAACTCTGTTAAAAATTAGCAAAAAAAAAAAGTAAAAAAAAGTAAGGAAGGTAGCAATCCAAACCTAGATCTTGTCAATATAATTTGATGAAATTCTGTCAATTTGTTCTCAAGATATTGAGCAGAAATGAAATCCTGGGGTAAAGCAAGGGCCATAATTTTTGGGGAAAATGTTCGAAAAATAATGTCTAACAATCCCAACCTAGATCTTGTCAATATGAAAGCATATATAAAATTTGGTGAAAATCAGGACATTAAAAAAAGACCCTTTGAAATCTGTTTAATGATATTCGAGAAAAAAGCATTTCCAAATATTTAACGTGTAAAAGATGCCCACTGATCAAAAGATCAGACTTAGTGACACTTCTTGCGTGTGCTTACACAGAATGATTTATTAGCTGAAAATTAACTATAAACGAGGAAGACATATGCGGCTATAGCTCCCATGCGCACCATTCATACATCGGATAACTCAGATATTCATTTAGTCAAATTAGAATATTTACCTCCCTTTTTTCGACCGTTTCCGAATAGGGCCACTCCGGCTAGAGCTGATAAGCCATGTGAAATAGGTAAACAATGTTGTCTGTGGTACAAATTATTCCAGCTGCAGAGCCAATATAAACTTGCTGACATGGGGTTAGGTTGAGGTTAATTGATAAAATTGCATATTTTGACTCATTTTTTGGGTCAAAGTGCAATATATGGTCCCACACATTAACATTCTTCGATTACACTATTAATAGTTTATTTCTTTGCATGATCGGGTTGTCGTCTGCTGACTCCTTAGAAATTTAATATTAAAAAAAAAAATCTGGAACACTATCAAAGTGTCAAATGGGCAAACGGGTTGGATAAGACCAGGACCTAGATTCTGTCGGTCCTGATCTGGGTCCTTACTGTTTGAAAAAGTTATCAGCAGACGACAAAAGTCGCCACTGGCCAGAAAATATATGTGGTTAAGATTATCATGAAACATTTGCAAATTAGGCACAAAAATGTTTTCTCGGGAACAGGATTGTAATAGTATTACACATCCATTATTGTCATAAGCCACAAATGCAGGGAGTTTGTTTCTATCCAGTTCTTAAACCCAGTGTAGACTTGGATAGATGCAAGGCATGAATAAACTCATAAAGGCACGTGGAAGACAATGAGAAGTTGATAGGTCATCATTTTGTGTGCTCAAAAAAGTGAAGCATGTTAATGGTAAAACTGTTAACCATGATGTAAAAATCGCTTCCCATATGCCATTATCACAAGTGGTGTTCATGATGAATATGTCACGATTTAAAGCACAACTTATGGTCAAAGGGACAAAACTCAATTATCTTAATCTGTTCTAGAATGAAAGAGTTAACTTTTTCACGATGTAATCCCATGACTCCACTGCCAGAATGGCGTCCGTAGCTTGCTTTTAAAGGGGGAAAAGGTCCTTAGGATGAAGATTTTTTTCCCCAAAGATGGCAGCTGATAATGGCATTAGTTCTTAGTGTTTCTTGGAAGTAGAGGTTATTTTGGAAGTCTAAAATGGCTCATATAGGGATGACAATCATTATTAATTGGAAGCAGAAATGGTAAATGAGGAAAATGATTGTCATTCTCACATTTTTGAACCATTGTTATCCAACCATTCCAAAACAATGATGTTGAAAACGAAAGTAGACATTCACGTATTGTTATGACAGGATAATTTTTATGACATGCTATCACTAGAAAACATTATTTCAGACATCAAACAATCGGGAAAAAAATTGGTGTAAATCCCCTACATTAGTTATGATTTTGTATGAAATTATACGCAACACCTTAACATCAAAATAGCCTTATCTTCCCCCGGCATACAGCGTGCACTTATATAGGGCAGTGAAGGGGTTAATGTATTTTCTGAACGTACTTTTTTTCACCCTAAAATGTTGCCTGCTTTTACATCTGCTGCATATATTCAAGCCCACTAGTTTTTATTATGGAAACCAAATTGGAAGCAATCTGATCTTGGCTCATATTGTGCTGAAAACACAAAATAGATAGCAGACGACAAGCTGGGGGAATTAACTGACACAATATGGCACCAAGTGTTTATTTAATGAATAAACAAATAAAATACATAAATAAGTCAGCAAGTGATATACTTGGTAAAGCTAAGTCACTCTTTAAACCTGCAAACACTGCAACATGTATCTAATCTTAGTGTGTGAGCAGCCAGGCTCCAGCTAGACTGTGCAAATGTGCATTCTCTTTAGAGCCTTCATTGATTTCCTTTGCGAAAAGTACCAAAAATCTTATTCACAGACTAAATAGATACATTAGATAAGTGAAACACATGGGTCGCAGATGAAGTTCAAAGTCTTGTGCACACCTCTCTCTGGTGTTGTGCACATGGGTTGCACTTTATGTCAAGTGTTTCTCTGGCTCTACTGTAGGGGGGTGGGGGAGGGTTCCGCTCCTGTGAAAATGGAACAAACAGCCTTGGAATGTACACACCTCCACCAGCCGGCCCACTTAATATTTAACAAAAGACTCAAGTGCTTGCTTATCTGCTGTCTGAGGTCAACAATAATTGCTAATCTATGTTTAGAGAGAAATTATCTCGCATAAAGAGTCAGTTAACTTATATTTCTAGATATGAGTTTGGTCAATGACTGGCTAGGGATTTTTGATTCATAACAGTCGCCTATTTCCATGGGTCAACTGTGTAAGACAGTAAGAGTCTATACACTGGCAACAAAACCCGATTTTCTCGCATCTGGTTACAAAATCCGATTGAATACTCAGACCAACCAGCGTATCATTCTCATCACCCATATATTTTGTTTTGAATACTCTGTACTCAACGTGAGAGCTTGTCTTTTTTCTGAGTTATTTTACTTTTCAGAAAGTTAATAACAATGGAGCCGATTAGACTGCACTAATGCACAGACTTGTTCACTGGCAACCCCCAATTTTCTTGCAACAAATCTTAAAATTAAAATCTAAATGTCAGCATATACATTGAAGGACTTTAACAACGCAATAAATGAAAATTATTATTTTTGAACCCAGAATATTTTAAGTCTTCTTTAACAAGTTAACTCGGCTAGAAACGTCACCCTGCCTCTATCTATACCTAATACCAGTGTTTTTATAGACAATGGCCACCACCAGCTACCTATCTGTGAATTACTATTTTTTGCATGTGGCGTCCCCATGAATCAATGAAGCAAAATATTTTATCATTTCACATATACCTTGTAGGTATACATGTATAAAAAACACAGTAGCTTTAGTTTTACAGCTTTATTATTCGTGCCACGTTTGTCTGAACATATACGATCTGGCGCAATTGGAATGTTAAAAGCTGGGGTGTATGTTTCTGGCGTCGCCAGATATTATAATTGCCATCCGTCAGCTATACAGCACCTCAGTGATTGCTACCAGGCTACTAGGACAGTCAAAGGTCGACACAGGTCTGGCCAACTGGGAATGGCGACCAACATTAAGACGGCAACATACGTCGATTATATTGACGATATTTACATCGACGATATCTGTTCAGGTTGGCTACCAACACTACCAGGCGAATAGCAGGACTCAAAGGGTAATTTGTTTCAGATTTTTAATAAAAAATATTTTATTACAATAACTTAAAACCATGCCCAATTTCTAAACAAATTTCAAATTGCAGTTTTAGAATCTAAGGGTATTGTCATTTTATAGACTGTTGCTCTAAAATTATATATCATTTTGATATGAAATTTAAATAATGTTTTGCTGGCATAGTAATGTTTTGCTGGCATATTGTTATTAACTTTTGCCAAATCTCAATAAAATTGATACCTTAAAAAGTTGTTAACTTTATTAATTTCAATTTTGTGTTTTTAAAGTCCTTCAGTGTAATTTTCAGACCATCCAGCGTATCCATGCATTCTCATCACTGTAACTCTATGAGAACTAAGGAGCCGAATTGTAGAATTTTCTGGTTTGGGATTCCTATATGATTTTTTTATGATTTCATTGATGTTATTGTGAATAAATATACAAACAGTTTTGACCAGGATTTGACTAATCAATCTGAGCAGGCTGACCGTGATACTCTGTTTTTGCAGGCTGGCTAGCACTGCTGTGCAAGCTGATTTTAAGATTGTATTCCCTTTTCTACTGAAATGTGCTATGAGTGCTTACTCACTTTAACTGTACCAGGATGGTAACTAAGCATATGGGTATTTATTAAAACACTCTTATGATACTTATACTCATTAGAACCACCTCATAGAGATGATACATAAAGGCATAATGAAACCCTTATGATGAGGATCCACAGGGACTGGCTGGAACCATTCCTCCAAGTAGGTTCCCTGGCCTCATTGCCTAGACCAATTAAATTCAATTGTATTTGGCTGTTCAACTCACCAGATAGAGGCTGTACTAATTTGAACACAAACTTAAACTTTTTTAGCTAAACAAATCAACATCAGCACCCCCCAGCTTCATCCTAGATCAAATTTCGTTCTTATTTCGACAAGGCAAGCAGTAGTATTGTTTGATACTCATTAGAGTCACCTCATACTCAAAAATGTTTTGGATATACTTATTAGAACCACCTCACATAGATTACTCACATTCTTTTCAGAAATTTCAAATTTGGAATATACTTTCATCAAAAAAAGAGGATGGGCAACTTCCATTATGATTTGGGCATTAAATCTAGACCTGGGTCTCAAATCTTTCCCACTGAGACTGGCCATTTTTAGTTGCTTGTAAATTACGGAATATTTCACAATCAGAACAAGCAGTGTAGATTATGATTAGAATGATATGATGTGTTTTGTCCAGCATCAGGAACTCATCAGTGAAGCTGCTCTACTTCAGACACAAAGTAAGTGATATAAATTGCTGTTTCAGCATGCTAGGGTGCAACAAAGCTTGGTTTTTGGGGCAAATTTGAATGAGATTCAAAACAGTTCGCGATTTTGCTAAAAATTACCTTAAAATTTGATTTTTAAATTTCAGTTTTTAAATTTTGTAACTGAAGTTTATGTGAGATTATCCTTTAATGACTCTTCCAGATGCCTAAACTTTCTTTTTTGCTTTTGAGTTCTTGAGATTCATCCAAATAACCGAAACTTTGAACTTTTTCATCTGACTAGTTTGAATAATTGAATTTTTGCTTGCGTCAGCTTGTTAGGGGGGTCACTTTATGAAATTCTGGATTTGTATCGCTTTTTGGTGACTGAGTTAGTCTTTTTGGACAATTTTTTACTTAACTATATGAGTTTGATATGTCATATAGACAAAATTTGAAAATTTGCAGATTCTTGAAGGTGTTAGTACACAAAAACAGTCTTCCGGTTTGGCAGCCCATGAAAACAGTACCTTTAGAAATTTTGCACTTGCCGTTTCTGGGCCCTTTATGACTTAAGTGGGTGCTTTATTCGACTTTAAACCAGTACTAAGCTAGGATAAATGTGTCTTGCTCAAGAACCACAACGCAGTGACGCCGTTGAGGCTCGAACCTGCCGCCCCTCGGTCTCGAGTCAAGCACTCTACCACTGAGCCACTGTGCTCCCTTTGACTTTAAATGTGCATGTGATCCAACATTGGTCTATGTTTGGCAGGTTGATGCAGAAAAATGCATCTTTGTGTGGACTATTTTGTCACAGACTCCCCGGCACATTCCCCAGGTAACGTATGACGCCGGTCGGATTTCAGCCTGAATTTTTTTACTGTCCCTCAAAGAATGGAGAATGCTGAGAAAACGAGATTATCAAGGTAGGTTGTCTTTTCACTTTTTTTGATAGGTGAATGACGTATCTTGCCACTCACAGGTTGAAAAACGTCCAAGCAATGTCCTCAAAAAAAAAAGACTTTCACTAAGAAAACCCGTTCATATTAAACCATTGAAATCATCCCACATGTAGGTACATGTAGGAAATCAAAATAATCATCTTAATTTTGGAACAATTGCCGTAGACTAGCTAGACTAGGTGCGCAAAAAGCACTTGCATGCAAATAATTAGATGATTGAACTAGATTTATACATCTACAAGATATATCCGTCTGTCTGTCTGCTTGTAAAAACATAAAAATATGTGTTTCATGATACATGAAATTTAAAATCTGAAAATGTTTTTTATTTTGATGGAGAAGATGGGAAAACAATATAGCCAAACCCCTTTGTTTAGAAAATATTGTGTAGGGCTTGGGGGAGAGAGGATTTAAGTTTGTTATGGTAACCTGATACAAACTTTTATTTTTGGTCTAAAATCTTTTTTGTTCACAGCTAGTCCTCACAAGGATTTTGAAATTGCCATTTTACAGGATAAACAAGAAATGTCACAGTCACATGTCAAATGCCCCCAAAGGAATTGGTCTAGCATAAGACACATTTGAGGAAAGCAAGCTGTAATATAGGAAATATGCTCCAGACAAGAAAAACCTGGAAATGAGGCCAGAAGGCAATGTCAAGGTAAAAGTGACCCAAAATGGTATGCCCAAGAGGAATCAACCCACCAAATTTGGGATTCTTACATCAAATAATATAGGAGATATGCTCCAGACATAATTATTCTAGAAACTAGGTCATAGGTCAAGATCACAGTGACCTAAAAAGGGTATAAGACACATCAGCATTAAAAGTTGTATACATACAGCAAATTTGGGATTCCCATCTCAAATAATATAAGAGATATGTTCTGGACAAGATTATTCTACAAACTAGATCAAAGATCAAGGTCAAAGTGACCTGAAAATGGTATGTGACACTCAGCCATCCAAAGTTGCATCCACACACCAAATTTGGGATTCCTACCTTTTTTTTAATAATATAAGAGATATGCTCTGGACATGATTTTTCTAAAAACTAGGTCAGAGGTCAAGGTCACAGTGACCCGTAAATGGTACAAGACACTCCACCATCCAAAGATGCATTCACACACCAAATTTGGGATTCCTATCTCAAAATAATATAAGAGATATGCTCCTGACACAATTATTATTTAAACTAGGTCGGAGTTAAAGGTGACAGTGACCCGAAAATGGTATGTGACACTCTGCCATCCCAAGATTCATATACACACCAAATTTGGAATTCCTACCTCAAAGAATATAGGAGATATGCACCAGGCTCAATGCAGTTTCTAGAAACTAGGTCAGAGGTCAAGCTCAAGGTCATAGTGACCCAATTAGGGTATGCAACACTTCTTCATCCCAAGATGCATTCACACACCAAATTTGAAATTCCTACCTCAAATAATATGAGATATCTCCGGACACGATTATTCTTAAAACTAGCTCATAGGTCAAGTTCAAGGTCACAGTGACCCAATTATGGTACGCGACACTTCCTCATCCCAAGATGCATCATCACACCTAATTTGAGATTCCTAGCTCAAATAATATAAGAGATATTCTCCGGAAACGATTATTCTAAAACTAGGTCAGAGGTCAAGGTCACAGTGACCCGAAAATGATATGTGACACTCCGCCATCCCAAGATGCATTTACACACCAAATTTAGAATTTGTATCTCAAAGATTATAGGAGATATGCACCAGACTCAATGCAGTTTCTAGAAACTAGGTCAGAGGTCAAGTTCACAGTGACCCAATTATGGTACGTGACACTTTGTCATCCAAAGATGCATCCACAAACCGAATTGAGATTCCTACCTCAAATAATATAAGAGATATGCTCCAGACACGATTATTCTAAAAACTAGGTCAGAGGTCAAGGTCACAGTGACCCGAAAATGGTACGCGACACTCCGTCATCCCAAGATGCATCCACACACCAAAGTTGGAATTCCTACCTCAAAGAATATAGGAGATATGCACCGGACACGAAGCGGGACGGACGGATGGACGGACGGACAGTGCGATCACTATATGCCTCCCAAAGTTCCTTTGGGGGCATAAAAACATTACATCTGTAAATATAACTTTTCATATTTCGGCTAAAACTAAAAACTAAACTTTTCCAGGTCATACTCCTATTTTTCAATTTTGACTCCAACTTTTTCCAGGGATGGATTCTATGAATCCTGTTTTCAAAATCCTAGTGAGAACTCTGAATTATGTACTTATATATTTTTCATAGATCATCCCCTCATCTGCTAAGTTAATTATGGCAGTGTTCATTGCCTTAATCTAAACATCTTGGGGCTGCTATATTACAGTAATGGACATTAAGCTCTATTTCAGGTCAGCTAAATGACTCATGGAATCACCTTGCTAGTGGTTCCATACATTGCTTCATTTCAATATTGGATAATTGATATTCTGTTTTAATAACAATTATCAGTCAGATTAATGCAAATTAGAATGTTACGACTATTAAAAGAAAAGTATTTTGTTTTTCAATAAGTTTCAGTTGATTTTGCTATATCTTATTGTATCCAAAATGAAGAAAGCTATTACAAAATATGTATATAGTATATAGTAATAATTAGTGCTTTAAGGGTTGAATTTTAGAAATAATTATCAAACCTTGGCCCATGTATCAAAATATAGTCATCAATGTACACACTGCTTAAAATATTACTTTGAAACATTGTTAATTTTTGCCATTATCAAGGATTTAAGACTTTGGTCTGTTAGTGTGTAAGCAGGTCATAGTGATTCCAGTCCACTTGTTAGGAGCTCATTGACCTGCAAATGGCCAGACCCCCAGTGCCGACTGAAAGTAATTAATTACAGGCTAGTTGAAGGAATTTCGCACACATTAAATGAATGATTATTCCTACCATACTGTAAGCCTTATTAGTGTTTCCCATTAAGGGGAATAGCAGGGGGGAGCACCCTGCTGCCCTAAAGTTCCCCCCTCCTGCCCTAAAGCTCCCCCCTCCTGCCCTTATTTTCATTTTAATATAAAACTAGTCATATTTTAATTTTTACTGTATAAAATAACTTTTTGCTATCCCAACAAATCCTATGCTCTACTAGAAGCTATTCTAACTTTTTAACAGACATAAAATCCTTTATCTAGCTCACATTTGAAAAGTCTGTTCTAACAAAAGTGCCCTTTTGGTTGAATTTCACGCACCAAAAGTGCCCTTTTTCTGGCCAGTTCCCTGCCCTTTTTTCAATCTGTGGGAAACACTACTTATAATAAATGCATTTAAAAAAAATGTGAATTTTCTCTATAAAATATCTGATGGAGCGAAATAGGAGAATTTTGTAGGCAAAAATTGACCAAGTTCAAGGTAATATTTGACTTATTTACTGTTTGTGTATATTTCATTCAACAACAAAATTTTAAACTATATCACATATATCTTATGATTATTTCTGACATTCAGAGCGAAATTGGACATTGTTCTTGTGACAGCACAAAATTCAAAGCACCCAAGATTTTAGCCACCACGCCGTATTGGTTTTTTGATTGTCCTTAAATACCATTTGTTTAACAAGTTTACATACAAAATTTAATCGATTTTATACCTGTTTTTTCCTCATTGTTGATGCCCATGATTTTCTTCTCGCTTTTGAAACAAACTGTACTGAATTATGACACACGCTATTTTCGCGCGAGCGTGATTTATGTATGCATGAATCCAATGGTAATACACAAACTTATGAGAATCAGGCATACTGTAGTGTAAGGAACACATGATAAATAGCCTTAATAATAATTAAATTAACTAAATAATCACAATATAAAAGTCCTTTTCGCAATATTGAAACTCCTTTTCGCTCCTTTCCATGAAAAGGAGTCCTTTTCGCTTTATAGACCTACCGGATAGATATGTGTACAGGAAGATAGATAATTAATACAGAGGTTGCTTGGATAATTACAGGTAAGCCCGCCTAAATAATCCAATTATAGACAAATATACTAATTATACCTTATTACTCTGTGGGCCGAAATTGTATAGGCCGATTTGGTTATAGGCCGAAATTGCAGCTGTGACTAAATGTCTGTACTGTACTGTAATGTACCAGGTAAAATACAGTACTGTATGTAGTACATCGGAAAGTACCGATAATTATTGGACCGATGTTAGACTTGAAATATTTCAAAAACTTATTACAAGCAATAAACGCTGCTTTCAATTTATAAGGCGGTCGCAAAAAGAAATAGCAACATTATTAAATCGTTTACGTTAATGTTATTTTAATAGGAGAACAGACAAGTACACTGCAATAAAAATGTTTTCTATTTCCAAATTTTGGATGACCCCCTCTCCTAACAAAATTTAAATCCAATGACCCCCCCCCCCCCCTGGAAACCACATGAAATATACCCCCCCCCCCCCAATTTTATATCATATTGTCAAAATGCAATATTTTGGTCATATGTATGGTACTATGGATTTTATTGGCCTGCATGGGTATCTGAGCTTCAATTCTAAATATTGACAAGTTTTGACCACCATAGAAACATTAGGAATCTTTTATATTTGAGAATATTTTGTTTGTATTAATTCCTTAATATCCAGTCAACAATTTTTCAGTTATGTCTAGATGGGCCTTCCTGAGCTGAACCAGTACTAAGCTGCAGGTAATAGGCTCTCAAGTGCCCTTCCACAAAAAGTAGGGAAAGAGTATAGGGATAAAAGTTTGAAGAAAAACTAGAAATGTATCCATAGGACACAGATGCCTCCACTATTGCCAAATTCGCATAAATAGGGAATTGTCATTAACAAAGAGCAATAACTCCTAAAGGCATGATGCGATATGGGCCATTATGAAATTTAAAGACATTACAGTACTTAATAATGTGACCAAGTTTCATAGAATTATAATCAAAACTATTCATCTTAGAGAGCAGACGTCGTTTCAACTGACAATTTTTCATAAACTAAGGGCAATAACTTAAAGCATGTTGCCATATAGAACATTATCAAACTTGAAGAAGACATCTTGGTACTTAACAATGTGACCAAGTTTCATAAAATTCTGATCAAAAATATTCACCTTAGAGAGTGGACATCATTTAAAATGGTGAATTTTAATAAACAAAGGGCCATAACTGCTGAAAGCATAGTGCGATATGGACCATTATCGAACTTGAAGAAGACATCATGGTACTAAACAATGTGACCAAGTTTCATAAAATTCTGATTAAAAATATTCGATTTCGAGAGCGGACGTCGTTTCAAATGGTGAATTTTCATAAACAAAGGGCCATAACTACTGAAAGCATGGTGCGATATGGACCATTATCGAACTTAAAAGACACATGTCCAACATCACGCTATAGGACCCTGACCATATACAATGTTTTTTTCAAGCAATAATGGCGGACAATACAACACGCCTGGAGTACCTGGTCCAAAAGAAGGTAAAATTAACAGTTTTAATGTCCTATTTCGATGTTCGTACTCAGCTATGTTTTAGGAAATAAGTTATCTTAGGTTTTTGACGTCTTAAATAAACAAATGGTGGTTAGATTTAAGCAGACTAGTTTCAAGTTGCATGAACATGTGGTTTGCTCACCACTTGAATCGAGGACATATTTTATAAAACCATTCAAAACATGGAACTGAACACATTGGTCAGGGTCCTTTGCACGAGAGGGTAAGATATTAAATGCAGCAAAGATTATGTGAGACTTTTATCTACAATAAGTGTGTACTTACGAGAAAAAACAACAATTTAGTCCACTGTACTCATACCAAAAGTTTCCTAGATCTGGTCAAAGATTTTGAGAAAGGTCACTTGCCATTGAATGGGTATTTTGAGAAATAAATTATCCAAAAATTTGAACGGGTAGTCTGAGTGAGGTAGATCTGGGAGGCCATGCACATGCTTTTGACAATTATTTGGCACAACGCAACAAACCAGTACGTGTGAAGCTACCTAGCAGGAAGCATGTTATGCCCAAACCTGAAAAACAATCACAAACTGAGACAAACCCATGGCATTGCGCGAGGAAGAGCCACACAACAATCACAAGACGCTAAGAAGACAAACTAAGCAAAGCAACCAGCTCCTTCTTCCCCATCAACATGATTGCAAAACTAGAATGGACATAGAGTAACTTACAACAAAACATAGAAATGTTCGCCCTAGATTCTGCACAAACCTGTTCAACTACCTGTTCAGTAATGTCAAGCTATTAACAAAGACTTCTGCTTAATGGTCTTGGATAGGTTATTGGTCTAAAGAATCCCCCCTCTCTCTCTCTCTCTCTCTCTCTCTCTCTCTCTCTCTCTCTCTCTCTCTCTCTCAACTGTAAAGAGAATCAGATGAATTCAATGTACTTTATCGAGATAAAAGTTGTAATGAGTGAACCCCATATTCGGTATGGTTGCAAAAATGTCGTAAGTATAGACTTTGAAATTGGTTTTTAGACTACCCCAAATTTCATTTTCAATTACAGCATTTGTATACACGTAGCATTTTAAGATTATGGTGAAAACTAGTAGACAGTTACAGGTATGCTAAAAATCGCTTCAAAACTGGGGCTCTTCTTCTTCTTGATTAATTAGGAAGGGATAGTAATCTCATTGGAGGTCATTATAACATTTTAGAGGGAGCGCAGTGGCTCAGTGGTAGAGTGCTTGACTCGAGACCGAAGGGCCGCGGGTTCGAGCCTCACCGGCGTCACTGCGTTGTGGTCCTTGAGCAAGACACATTTATCCTAGCTTAGTACTGGTTCAACCCAGGAAGACTCGTCCCGCACAACTGAAAGATTGTTGAGTGGACGTAAAGAATCAAATCAAACAAACAAACAAAATAACATTTTAGAGTACAGCCTAACCCGGATTACTCAAATTTGAGTTCGACTAGTTGATAGGTTCAAGTGATATCTAGATAGACAATTCATTTGTCTATACAGTATACACTGTCCAAGGTTTATTTATCTGTCACTAATGGAAAGGTAATCTTTGCACACTTGCCAAAAACCTTTGCTTCACGCAAACACAAAGAAGAGAAGTAAATAAGTAAATGAAAGCCAGACCAGAAGGTAGCTGTGCACAAACTCTTAAAGCTTGACTTGCATGCCAATATATTGTGATTGTGCATTGGAATGTTTGTTTGAGTTGGGTTAGAATCACAAACAGTGTAATCCCTGATCAGATTTCTCCTTGAGAAGCAGGCTTACTTGAGTTAACATTGTTTGATCAGGCCTACCCAGTGCTCCAGATAGTGGCTGTACAGGCGCAAATTATAGTACACTTTCCCCAAATATGGATAGAGTTGAAAATTAGGACATAACGAAGACAGGTGTGTTTTTGCCTGTACTGTACATTTTCACCAGTAACCTGTAAGACCATGGAGCATTTCATCAATTTCAAAACAGCAGACACTTGATATTTGAAATGATTTGTGAATCCACTAAAATCTATGCGTTTCAGTAATCTAAATCAACCTGCCAGGGTAGAAACTGAAAGTATGAATTTCTCAGAAGACAGCATATTTTATAAATTTTATATATAAACAAGGTAAATATAGTCTATATAAAATCGGATTACATGTACAAGATGAAAACAGACCAAGTTTCATTTGGACTTGTACTGGTACTGATGCCAGTCAAAACTATTTGAAGCCCTGTTTACCTGTCTAAAACTTTTGGATTAATAGAGTAAATGGTCTGGCATTTTAACATGTGCCGAAGTCCATAGTTGAGGTTAAATAAAGAAAATCTTCAGCAATGTCAACGAGAAAATACTAGGCCATGATACAAAGCCATATTTGGTGATTTTCTATATATATACCAGAGAGTTCTGCTTTAAACAGCTCTGGCTATCCTGATAGACCTTGTTGCACATAACAGGTCCAATGCTGGGAATTAAGTGCATGGCATACAACATAAGTGGGTACGTTCAAAGATTCAAATATTTCATTCTCAAAAGATTTTAATAAAACTTTCAATACTCAGAACACCCGTACAGAATTTGACTCAAAATACCCGCTCAGTGCAAAATATGTGCTCATAATACCTGTCCAGTACTGCTCGAATAAACTGAGTTTGGAACTTTTAGTTAATGTACAGTCAGTGTTAGATTTAGGCTTGATTTCTATTGGGTCCCTGGGACCCAGGGCATCAACAAAAGTTGAGTCCCATGTAAATTTTACTGAGTCCCAGAAAGTTTCCCAACCTAATTTTTTTGCAATATTAAACACAGAGAAGTTAGCTAAAACTACCAATTAACTTTAATCTCAAACATTTTCACTTTACACTAAGTGATTGACGATCAATTAAAAAAAGCAAAAAAAGCAGACTTAGCAGTGGTGGAGTCTTTGACTATCAAACTTTTTCGCTTATAAAAAGTCTTTACTTGACGCTCTAGACCAAGATTATTTTACTTGTGCCTGTTGAAAGTCGCTGAACCTGTCTGTGAACGCATTTTTTAACGGATAAAACAACGATTTGTGATAGTATTGGCTTCAGAATACACTTTATTAAGTTATTTAAATGTTTCTAGTGTGATTCCTCGAGACAAACGCCATTTTTACCCAGCAAATCCATTTTGGAAAAACCATAAATCATTATTTATAGCTGAGCCTCGTTCTGATTTCAACCGTTGCTATGAACAACGGATGTCGGAAAACCACAACTGAATACTATTTATAGCAGTCTCTTTGTGATTTTAAAGCGTTGCAAAGTACAAAAGACCGATAGTCAAGGGTTTTAACTCTCTTTACTATTGAGCTGGCTTAAATGTGTTGAAAGTCGACTGCTTTTGATCTTGCGTCCCATGGACGCAAGCTACTTGTCTTTTTTGCGTACCAACGATTTTCGTTGCGTATTTAGATATTATTACGGCGTAAACGCGAACACTGGTACAGTGGTCAACTAAAGTGTTTAATTAAAATTTTTACAATGTATCCTTTACCAGCTTTTGTTTATTCTGAGTATCTGAGTATGATAAAATATAAGCATTTGTGCAGAATATTTGAGCGAAAATGCACTTTTGATGATGTGTTTTCACTCTTTGAAGATGACCAAGTGAATGCAAAATACGTGAGCAGAGCCACTCAATCAAGTTTTCTTTGTAAATTATGTTACACATATTAATTAGCCAATTAGACAAAAATTGCATGCTTTAACAAGGTCTGGACAATGACAGAGCTAAACATGTATCCAACTAGGTCCTTTGTGAGAAAAAAAAGCAACTTACACCAACATAATCCCAAGTGGTGGTGTTTCTAATGCCCCCTTCCGTCATTTTGTTTTGCTCAAAAAATACATTGTATATGGTCAGGGTCCTATAGCGTGATAATGGTACTAAACAATGTCAGGGTTGACACTCAATATCCATTTCAAAATTCCCTGACCTTTCACTGACTTTTCCCTGACTTTCAACCTTTTTCAAGACCCTTTTGGAAGGCCAATTTTAGCCATTTTCATCCAACGACTATTCGAAGATTTTGCACAAATATTTGAACTTGCTGATTTAATCTTTAAAGAAAAATCTTAAACCATAAATATTAGAAAAGGAATGTTTCTGAACATAAATTGCTTGCAATTTATGCTCAGAAACATTCCTTTTCTAATATTGCTTGCAAATTATGTAAACTAAAATTTCCAGAAGCCTGTTAACTATCATCTTTTTAGGAAAATTTTGAAAATCCCTGACTTTTCCATGACTTTTTTTATTTATTTAAAATTTCCCTGACTGAAAATGTAATTCCCTGACTTTTCCCTGACCTGGAAAATTTTTCATTTTCCAGAACTTTTTCCCTGACCGTGGCAACCCTGAATGTGACCAAGTTTCATAAAATTTTGATCAAAAATATTCGACTTACAGAGCGGACATCGTTTCAAATTGTGAATTTTCATAAATAAAGGGCCATAACTACTGAAAGCATGGTGCGATATGGACCATTATCAAACTTGAAGAAGACATCATGGTACCAAACAATGTGACCAAGTTTCATAAAATTCTGATCAAAAGTATTCGAGTTAGAGAGCGGACGTCGTTTGGACAGACGTACATACGTATGTAAGTACGTACGGACAGGGGTAACACTTAATGCCCCGGCCATTGTTATGTCGGGGGCATAAAAAACATGAGCGATAAAGGAGTGAATTTAGGTGTAAAACATAGTAAGGATACAGAATTCATAAAAAAGAGTAATTAATAAGGCTATCAAGTGCCCTTACACAAAAAGAGACACAGATTAATATTTTGAAAAAGTAGTGATGTTAAAAGCAAGAATTATTTCATCTGTCTGCTCTGTGGAAAAAAAAAATAATAGTCATTTTCTAAGATTCGAGTGAGCGAGGAAAAGTTTCTGAATTCATATCGCGTAAATGCCAATTTAGAGTGAAAAGTAGGGATAGTAGGTAGGGCTGCCACGTTTACACGTGTAAACGGCACCCTTTCGTGTTTCTGCAATAAACGTTTACAAAATTGACCTAAGGTTTAAACAAACTTTAGCACGTGACAAGCGTCGTGGTTTTTAAATAGCATTTCCTAATGAAAAAAAATTCTCTTAAACAGCATACGTCACATCTCGATCTGGATCATCAATCAGATTGTTGTTTTCTCAGATTCCGCTGTATTTGATAAAGTGTCTACCGCAATTAGAAATTATGGCGGACATGGTTAAGGAGCCTTAAAAATGTCCCTAATATTGTCTCACTCAGTCACTGCTTGGAACATTTATATTTCTGCATTTTTAACAGCTATTTATGTAAAGGCAAAGAGGAGACGCACGTGAAATGTTTTGTTTACTTCCTGTTGGCGTGTGTATTGATGCGTACGTGACGAATCACAGTTACGTCTTGTGTGTGTCCACTCATTAATTACAGGCTTGCAACTGAGGAAATTGTCCGTAATGTAGGAGTCAAAGCATGTTGCAATCACTTTCCAATGACTTGAAATGAGTTCTATCACAACAACTAGCCAGAAACAATTATGAATATTTGCACAAGGTACATTTTTCAAATGGTTTTTAGGGAAAATATCGGCTATTTTACTGATCTGCATAATGAAAAAAAATCAATCTGGAAGTTACGTGTAAACGGAATTGTTTAGGTTACTGGAACTTGTGTAAACGTTTACCAAATTTCGTAAACGTGGCAGACCTAATAGTAGGACATTTTCAAGAAACAGTAGGGAAAAGTAGAAAGGCAAGAAAAAAAGAGGGAAAATAGGATGGGAAAAAACGAATCATTACGAAATAACTTTGGAATTTGGGATTTTAATGAAAGGCACAACAAACACGTCTGCATCCCAGTCGACGCAGGTAAGGTAAATTGAGGGGTCCTACCCAATGATTTATGTGTATAAGACGCAGGATATTGCGTCCTGTAAAACCCTGCCTATCTGAATTTAAGGCCGGATTAATCAATTTTCTATCAAAATCAGCATGAACACCAAAATAGAATAACTTTTGCACTTGAAAAAATAAAATTTGAGAAATTTATCGGCCTGCCTAACTAAATATATGAGATTTATAAATAAAAGACAAGGGAGCGAAAACGAGCTAGGATTTTTTTTTATCATTATATTGGAATAATTTAGACATGGACCCCCCCCCCCTGCTGGAAAGTCAAAGTTAAAGGCAACCCCCCTACTAGCCACGTGGAAATTCACATGACCCCCCCCCCTACTTTTTAGCCGCTCCCCCCCCCCTTGACACTTAAATAATGAGCAGTCCCTAAATCCATCCAAAAACGCTGCCACTACATACATATTTCCCTTTCTGTACCATGTAAGATTTTCACAGTTAGAATGATTAAAGAATGAAAAAGAATCAAAATGCTTTTGCTTTCTGTGAATTATCTTTGGTTAGAGCATGATGCCTAACTAAATTTAAGAGATTTATTAATAAAAGACAAGTGAGCGAAGAGAGCGAGGAATTTTTTTTTATTATTTTATTGGAAAAATTTAGACACGGACACCCCCCTCCCCCTGCTGGAAAGTCAAAGTTAATGGTGACCCCCCTGTTAGCCACGTGGAAATTCACATGACTCCCCCCCTACTTTTTAGCCCCCCCCCCCCCACCCTGCTCCCATTCATGAGAGTTCTGCATTCCAGTTGTTCATATTTCACATTTATATATTGTCATTTTCATTTTGCGTTATCATTCGGAACGCATTGCACATCTAGAAAAAGATAAATCAATAAATGAGTGCATGTGTACATCTAACCTGTAGGACTACCCCCCCTCCTTTGACACTTAAATAATAAGCGGTCCCTAAATCCATCCAAAAACGCTACCACTACATACATATTTCCCTTTCTGTACCATGTAGGATTTTCACAGTTAGAATGATTTAAGAATGATAATAATTAGAGCATGATGTTGGACATGTCTTTAGACAGATGCCACCATGCATTAATTCACTCCCGTTCCGTGAAATATATTGCAATCTGGCCCCGGGAATCTGGCCTTTGCAATCTTGCCTCCAAACTCATGATCATGTGCGTTAATTGCGCTGTTCAAAGAAAAGAAAATATTTTAAATTATCTGTCCGCTATCCTACTATAATAGTTTCACTAAATAATGTTGTAGTTTTTTGTGTTGCAACTGCATTAAAGCATGATCGAGATCAGCATTTATGCTTTTCATGCGGTAAGCAATTCACTTTGGCTGTCCATCAATTATCCGTTATCGGAATTTTTCCGATGTGCTTGGGATGGTACGGTACTGTATTTTACCTGTACATTACAGTACAGACATTTAGTCATAGCCGAAATTGCTATGGGCAGACAGTGATTTTATTTGGCCATTTTTTACCACCTTATATGGAGTCATTCCCTTTCTTTCTTTATATTCTGCAACACCCCCTCGCGAGGATTACGTGCAATCCAAAAATGGCCTTTATTTTCCCAATTTCAAGTATTTTAGCACTTATTTTCCCAATTGTTATGAAATATTTTCCCAACTGTTCAGGAAAAAGGTAGAGCTAGATTCCCAAAATCCCAAATAAAATCACTGGCAGAAATTAAGGGCCGAAATGTCCAGTGACCGAATTCGCGACAGGCCAAAGATATTCAGCATTATCGAGATGATGGTATTGTGTCGCACCGACAGAAATCTGATGTAAGGTTTATTCTAACACACCTCGCCTATAGAGCCAATGCTAAAAAAGTGTGATATATCAAACAATAATTCACAGTTTTGAAATCGCGAGGAAAGTACGTGCTAGCTGACGTCATTTGTTACTGGAAAATGACGTCATTCATGACGTTAGACGGTGTAACGTCGTTTTTACGCTTAAAAGGCGTTACAAATTCATGTAAACGTATGCGACGTAGTCTAAGTATTGGCGGGAGTTCTTCAGTGCAATGGCGGAAAGATGGAAGAAGCTGAAGACTTCAAATGCGTTTTCATCGTTTATTTTGTGTTAGAATCGAAATAGATCAGCTCCAATGCGTGAATTGTTGAGTAATAATTCACTGTTTGTCGGTAAGTTGTAAGAAGATAAATCACTCGCGCTGCGCGCTCGTGATTTGATCTTCTTTACAACTGACCTTCAAACAGTGAATTATTATACAACAATTCACTGCTAGAGCTGATCTATTTCTTAAATAATACCACTTAAGAATTTCTCATTAGATGTCTCAGAGACTCTATGAATATCAAGAACGCTGCACATGGAACCACATTTAAAAAAGCTCTAGTAAACTAAGGGAGGTAATTCAAACAGTTCACCGACAAGACAGTTCACCGACACACATCTATCCTCCTTTACCGGTCCGTGTATTCACCGGATCGGGCTTGATCACCGGATCGGACCCGAAATTGGTCATTTTGCTGTGTTTTTTTTTAACTTTTTAGCTCACCTGAGCCGAAGGCTCATTGGTGAGCTAATAGTATACCAGTGACTCCGTCGTCCGTCCGTCCGTAGAAGGCCGATGACCTTGGGACTTGGTATGTAGCATTGGGGTTGTTGGTCCTACCAAGTTTGTTCAGATAATGATCCTAGGTTGACCTTGACCTACTTAACGTCAAGGTCAAATTTGCTTCCTAATGCATTTAAATGGGAAAATTTCTGAAAAGTTGATTTTTTTGAAAACTGTGGAAGCTTTAGTCATTATTCTCATTTGATATGTTTAACCTAATGAGACAATGGCTATTAATAAGTTCAAAAGGTCAAGGTTGACCTTTGACCTTTCAGCTTAGGTCGCTCATATTGGAGTCCCATCAATAAATTAAAACATAGTTTTCTCACAAACCGTGGGCCCAATTGAACTCAAATTTCATGTGAATGCTCCTTATGATAAGTAAGCCAAAATTTATGCAAGATATATTGGTCACATGACCAAGATGGCCGCCATGCCCATATATGTTAAAAACCATTTAAAAATCTTCTTCTCCAGAACCAGAAGGTCGATGACCTTTGGACTTGGTATGTAGCATTTGGGATGTGGGGCCTACCAAGTTTGTACAAATGGTGAACCTAAGTTGACTTTGACCTACTTAACGTCAAGGTCGAATTTGCTTCTTAATTCCTTTAAATTGGATTTTTTTTTGAAAATTTCATTTTTTGAAAACTGTTGAGGCCAAAGTCATTACTCTCTCTTGATATGTTGAACTAAATGAGCCAATGGCTATAAAAAAGTTTCAAAGGTCAAGGTTCCCCTTAAACTTATCAGCCAAGGTTGCTCATATTGGAGTCCCATCAACACATCAAAACATAGTTTCCTCAGAAACCACTCGGCCATTTGAACTCAAATTTCATATGAAGACTCCTTATGATAGGTTAGCCAAAATTTATACCAAGTGTACTGGTCACATGACCAAGATGGCCACCACGCCCGTATATGGTAAAAACCCTTTAAATGTCTTCTTTTCTGGAACCAAAAGGCCAATGGCCTTGGGACTTGGTATGTAGCATGAGGGATGTAAGCCCTACCAGATTTGCACAAATAATTAATCTAGGTTGACCTTGACCTACTTTATGGCAAGGTCAAATTTGATTCCTAATGCATTTATTTGGGAAAAATCTTGTATTAAGTACCAAAAGCCAAGCTGACCTGTGACCTTTTATCCAAGGCCACCCATACACCTATCTAAACATCTGTGTCTCAGAAATCACTGAGCTGTTTGATGGATTATTCATTAGATTGTTTAAGTCGCTTGGCCAAAATGTCTGCAATCCCCATATATGGTAAAGCAAAATTTGTTCCATTATAAGCTGTAGTTGACCTTGACCTATTTTAACATTATTAAGGAGATCAGGTGAGCGCCTCAGGACCTTCAGGTCCTCTAGTTTTTCTTACTATTATGTTTGTTAATTATGTATATGATCATGATAATGATAATGGATCATCGTGTTGGTCTTTTAGGTTGCAGCGACGATTGATACAAGAAACGACCGTATTGTTTCGCGTCTAGTTGAACTGAAGCCCACTGAATCGGGCCCAAAATTGATCTAATAGCTTATTTTTTTATCATTTTTGTCTGATTATTTATGTTAAGTATGTATAATATCATAATAATGATATATGGATCATCTGCTTTCAGGTTGCAGCGACCATTGCTACAATAAGCCTACGTCTCGTTTCAAGGTTGGAGACAATAACTACTATCTGACCGAATCGGACTCAAAAATGATCAAATAACTCTATAAAATAATTATCTTATGTTTGTAAAGTATGTGTATGATCGAATTAATGACGTCTGGTTAAAAAATGGAATATTTTAACATGAAAAATGGTTTATTGATAGACCTGCCTATGTGCGCTTATTGGTTTCTCTATGGATGGGAAAGGGGAATTTGGTGAAAAACTAAGGGAAATGAATGCGACAATCATTGGTTTCTTTCATGGCATTTGTTGGTCCTGAAAAGGACCTTTTAGTGCAGTAAAGTGTGTGATCACACACTGCAGAACAGCAGATGTATGGGAAAGAAATATTTTCGCAACCCACCCTCTGAGAGGTGCACCAGGTCATCGTCATAGTCTCATGGACATCTTAAATCTGTGAACTTGATGAGGCGATCACCATATCTCTCTCGTAGAAGGCCGTTGATTGCTTTCCTCTGTTGGTTGAAACGTGCTTTAGTCAACCCCGGCGGCTTGCTTTTAGAGAATTCAGCCCTTGGTAGTATTTCTGAGATGAAAACTTCTTGGACACCAGCCTCTTTAAACGTCTTCACCAACTTGCATATATCTTCGAAGATGTCTGCTGCTGTGGAGAGAACGCTGATGTCGTTGCCCCCGATCGCCAAAAAGATGACATTTGGTCTGGCTGCTGTCATTTTCTTCACCATAGTAATGTGTGACGGTTGACGCTTGCAAACCACCACGTCCCTGGAAGACGCACTGTCCCGGGACATGCATGTCCCCACCGCAAAAGTCGTCGAGCCTTGCAACATATGAGCTACCGAAGAGACAGAAAACAGGCATGGTTTTCTTGCAGATAGATTACTGAAAATGATGCAGCTTCGGCAGATTGAAATTTTGACACTAATTGATCACTGAGCATGAAAACTCGTTGACACGCGGCAAGTTTATTGATCAAGAAGATTATTGATAATTGGTAATCATCGTTCTTTAATCCGATAACACCTATATTGATTGGTATAATCATCCTTAACAAGCAGCTTTAATCTAAGGTTGATTGGTCAGCAGAAGACAGATTTTCTCGAGTCACGGCCCCTTCCCCCCCCCCCCCCCCTCCCCTTAAAACAGATGTGTTGAAATCTCTATATTTGCTGTTTAAGAAATATGAATTAGTATTATATTTTTCCACTTTACTTTTTTATCCCTAATATTTTCCCCATACAGTAAGTAAGTAATGAAGTAAGTAAATATTATAATTGAGTCGCTTCATGAGATTTCCAACAATTTGTCATTTTGACAAGTGTAGACTCTGACGAGCCTCTGCAGCCGTCTTTTAAGCTTAGAAACTCCATATGGCGCTCAGTCAATAGCTTAACTATACAGATGAACAGATCGAGGATCTGAAAAACGTTTGTTGCAAAGGAGATGCTGTACTTGGCGTTGACAAGACTTTCAATCTGTGCAAGATGCATGTGACAATCACGTGTTATAAACAAACATCGGTCATCAGACATGATACAAATGAGCATCCGATTTTTTAAGGACCAATCTTCATTCACGATAACAGTGATTTTGAATCTTTTGGAAATTTCTTTTTTCATTTAAAAATGAAACTGATCAGTAAAGATTTGAGTCCCCTTATCATAGGCACCGATGATGAAAAGGCTATGGTCAAGGCTATAGTGAATGCGTTCCCGGAATTGACGCACGTTCTCTGTTCGCGCCATCTTAAACAAAATGTGCTTCACAAATTAACAGACGATGCTGTGTCCCAAGAAGACAAAAATGTCATAGTAAATAAAATATTCGGTACTAACGGAATAGCCGATGCTGATGACACAATCTGCTTCCAATCAAAATGTGATGATTTTGAAGACTACTGCTCTGAGAAGTCAGATAAATTCCTTAAATACTTTCAGGACCGATTGCGTAATGACATACGTGACAAATTAAACCTCCCTGTAAGGCAAAACAAAATCACTTCGGATTGGACCAATAATAATGCAGAGTCCATGAATCATATTCTCAAACAGACAACCGACTGGAAAAAGAAACCTCTCCCCGAGCTTATATCTTTGCTCGAGAACAACGTTGTCTGCCAATTCAAAGAACTACGCTCCGCACTAATAGGCACTGGCGAATTAAGGTTGGCGGAAACAGATGAGCAATTTAGGATCTCAAAAACTGAATGGTGTAAGAAAAATGAAAAACAAAGATTGCGGGCATACCAGCGTTTCAGGAAATATGTACATACGGAGAAGAAGTATGTAACTTCTTCTGATGGGCGGTGTGTCGTAGTCGCGCCACGGACATTGGGAGAGAAACCAATGCAGAAAACGCACAGACCGAAGACTGTTTCTCGTCCTAAAGGGAAAAAAGGTTCCAAAGACGAGGATAATTAGGGCACGTGTAATTCCACATAGGTCAACTCTCAAGGGTCTTATTCACGTGTGGATTTCATATGGACTCGAGTCGCTACCGATTAGCGCATTCCGTTGTAGGGAGGGTCCATATTAAATCTATGCATGTTGAAAGACAAGGCGGGGGGGGGGGGGGTGTACTATATTTTTTCTTCATACAAATGCTCGTGCCCAGCACCTACCATTCATAACCAATTTTCAAGCTCCCAAAATTAAGAAAAAATTATGGTACCCCCCCCCCCCTTTGCTAGGTGTAGGGAGGGTTCATATGTAACTTTTTACTTTAACTAACATGTACATATTTTTTCTTTTTCAAACTGTTATCATTATTTTGCTAAGGTTTCAGATGAACTCGAGTCGCTACCTAATAGCGCATCCCATTGTAGGGAGGGTTCGTTTTAAACCTACGAGGGGCGTTCAATATGTAATGAAAACAGCCTAGTATATCCCAAAGTTTTATATTTACAAACTTCGTAATTACTTTAATTTAAAGGTCTGTTTCTTGGCTAAATACATGTACAAAAGCAGTTGTCCAGCTCATTATCTAATTTACACAAGCCACTTTCAAGATAGGGTGCTGAAGTACACTGTGAAATGAAATAAAACAATGTTTTCAAAAGCAGATAACTACATGAAGGAGTGATGTTTTAAGTCTGCTTCTTCGTGTGGTAAATATCCATTTATTGGTGATTTATACCTGCAAAAATTTTTGATGGTTCTTCATAATTTATGAAGTACTGAGACTGTTATTTTGGCTAAAATCCTCCTTGATGCTACATTTTCTGGCATTCCATTGACAGAGTCGTTTTTTGCGTGAACAAATACATAGCGAAAATTCATACGAAAATCATTTGTAACATTTTTTCTGGTCGCTTCGATGTTCATTTGCAAGTACTAAAGCCGATTTTGAAATTTCTATATTTAATCTCACTCATAAAGTACCCCAAGTACGTCATTTGAAATAAGAAAATCACTTAAAAGAATGCCATCATTTACTAACACTGAAATGGATCAGACAAAATACCGCGTTTCATCGATGTTTGCATCCGGATGCATTATTTGGACATTATTACAGGTATTTACATGTACATAATCTGGCTGGCTAATTTCAGACAATAAAATTATAGGAAACGAAAACGGTATACCACTCAGATGAGATACCCCTGGATATTGGTTTCAGTTTAGCTGGTCTGCTGCCTATGCACTGTGTTTACTGAAACTTCGATACAATCAAAATAGTCCTTTCCTGGTACAAAGCCACATTTCCGATTTTCAAGAACCATGCGTAATTTATTGTTACGTCCATTGCTTTAAACGACGTCAACGTAAGAGGGGGTAACGTACTAAAACCGTTTGCACGAGACATTGGTACCGGTCAAATGTTTGTAGCGTTATAGCAGCTAAAGGAGAAATGAGTCAGAAAACTATGGATATGTGATTCATGCATGTTAAATGTTTGTTTTAGAAAATAAAGCATGCCTTTCTACCTTTGTTAAAATGAGTCTTTACAATTCGGAGGAAAATATATGCAGTGTATATTAGTGTGCTTTTTAAAAAGCCTGTAACATATTGAATTTGGAAAGATAAAATAATGTTTCATGCACCATTATAACGGCGACGCTTTATTCTTTCTTTTGGCATATGGCATTAAATCCTAACATGTTTGTGGATGGAGTTATGAATGGGTTTTCATTACATATTGAACCCCCCTCGTATAAGTAAGTAAGTAAGTAAGTAAGTAAGCCATTGGTGCAGTCGGATCATATTATTGGCTCCCGTGATATACCAATTATCGCAAACGTTATGGGCCCTGATCAAACTATCCACTAGGATCAGACTGACAGGTCTCACATGCTTTGCTCTTGCGGTGCATTCGATTTCATGCAACTGATGTCATAAGCAGACGACGATATTATGGTTATTATGGATAGGCCAATAACCGCAAACATTATGGGCCCTGATCAAACTATCCCCTGGGATCAGACTGACAGACTGACAGGACTCCCATGCTTTGCTCTTGTGGGTGAATTTGATTTATTTTATAACTTATAGTGTATTGCTAAAAATATTGCTCCTATTGTTCATATGTTTATTTTTTCCATTCTTCGTAACCAGACATTTTATCAAACATCATTTTTCTTTGATGACTAATGTGCCCCAGCAGGTAAGTTCTAGTCCCTTCCTTTCCGAGTCAGAAATTAATTATTTATGTTGGGAATGCTGTATTTATTTTTGAAATTATTCTACATAGATTCTGATTATACATGTAGTTAATCATTTAACAAAACAATGAGCTGCAGTATATATCTATGAATGTCATTTATGAATATTACAGTAGACGGTCATTTAAGTAAAACACAACAGGTGTGAATTGATAGCTGACCATTGCAAAAAGGGCCCGTTGGTTATGTAGTTGCAATCTTTAATAATAATAATTTCACTAAAATACATTATTACAAGCATACAATTTTCATAAAGAACCATATCTGGCTTATATTAATCTTTCCAGTAAAAAAAAATGTTCAGTAAGCAAAGAATATGCCCTTTTCAGGTCCGATTGGTCAGATTCAGAGCGTTGTAACATGCAAAAAGAGTCCTTTGAGTATGGGGTTTTGCCGTTTTTATCATTATTAATATATTCAAATGCATACAAATTGTACTAAATACATTATACTTTCCTATACATCATTCTTGTAAAGAAAAAAAGTCAGTTAAGCAAAGGAATAGGCCAATTTCGGGTCCGATCCGGTGATCAGGCCTGATCCGGTGAATACATGGACCCCTCCTTTACGCTCGGACCCAGTATCTAACGGAAATACAAAGTTATGTTGTCGACCCTTTATTTTAGCGATATTTCAAAGCACCGGAACACCACCTTACGTCCTCCTTGGAGATTTAGTTGATCAGGAAGATAGGTAGCACTACAGCCAATAAAATTGATTCTGAACATATCCGAGATTATAAGAGTTACTCCCGGTATGCGAAGATGAAATGTTTTCTCATGTTTTAAATTTTAGGTTGATTTCTGACGATTTTCGGCTAAAAAGTGCCGAAAATTGCTAAAAAGGGTACCCTTACTTACCTTGCTTCCTTACTTACCTTGGTTATAAAAACCTCGGACCCAATAAAGATAGTATATCTGAAGATCAAAGCACTGAGAGTATTGATGGGAACGTTTTCTTTTAAATATCAACTTAAAAGGTAATAATTAGTTTTTAGCAAACATTTCAGATAATAGAAGTTATCCCATTGGTATCCTGGGTCAGGTGTGGTACTTGATTGTATCGATTCCTGATCTTTGCACCATTACTTACTTTTATTGTGAGAAAGAGATTGTTGAAAACCGCATCTAAAAACTCCTATCCATTCAAAAGTTATGCCTATTTGAATTTAGGACTGGAAATTTTTCCCCAAAACAGACTTGAAAAACTAAAAATAGATTCTATACAACAATGCATCATTCTGTGATGTCATGTCAGGTTTGAATTTTTTCAATGAATTTAAATATTTGCAAATGCATAGAATTTGTCAAATTTTAGTATGCTTTTCTGCAAAACAGCGAAGATTGATCTCGCATAAAGGGTTTTCTTTATGTTAAATTTCATTTTATTAAAATTTTACGCTTAAATATCAAATTTAAATAAAAATTTAAATTTACTTTTACCATGCTTTTCTTATTCTAAATGATACAAAAATAAGTAAATCCAATTTTTGGTTTAAACAATATTTTTTTCAATAAAACAAAAGACATGTTATGAAAGTACATAGTAGAAATAGGATCTGACATTAAGCTGTTAGGCTTATTGTGGTCATTTCCTAATACTTGTGGATCTTGCAACATATATGAATGGTATAAATAGTCTAAACATTTAGAGAGAGAGAGAGAGAGAGAGAGAGAGAGAGAGAGAGAGAGAGAGAGAGAGATAGATAGATAGATAGATAGATAGATAGATTTTTTCTTTTTACATTTAATCAGGTTTACATATATCCAGTAGGTACCACTAGATGCGCCACATCACAGGAGCAAAAATCAAAAGACGTTATGAAAGTACATAGTAGAAATAGTATCTGACATTAAGCTGTGAGGCTTATTGTGGTCATTTCCTAATACTTGTGGATCTTGCAACATATATGAATGGTATAAATAGTCTAAACATTTAGAGAGAGAGAGAGAGAGAGAGAGAGAGAGAGAGAGATAGATAGATAGATAGATAGATAGATAGATAGATAGATAGATAGATTTCTTCTTGGTTTACATATATCCAGTAGGTACCACTAGATGCGCCACTTCACAGGAGCACTATGTATTCTAACAAAAATGGGAGGAGGTGCTGAATGATCTATAATTATTGTTAGTTTGTGGTTGAGGACTGTCTCCCATGATGTGGCGTATTCAGTGGTTACAGCAATAGTCGGGAAGCATAAATGAACAGATTAAGTTAAGAAGTGACTGAACTCCTACCCTTGGGGACCATAACAAAAGAGTAATTATGCTGGGCAGAGTTAGGGAAATCTTCCAGAATTAACAATAAAATCTTGAACTTGCAGAAAGAGTGATTGATTGTCTTGCTCTGAAGCATTTTCACATCCAAATAGGAGGTCTTTAGTTGTGAAGGTTCTGAGGTTGTTTGGTAAATATGTTTGCCTTTCGTTTGTATAGATTGGGCAGTTGAAGAGGAAATGAGCAGCACTTTCAAACTCACCACACTGACAGGAGGGACTGGGAACAATATGTTTTTCCGGTAAAGATCTGAATTTAATGAACTGCACTCAAATCTGAGTCTAGCTTGGAGTATTTGTCCTTTACGTGAACCTACATTGTAATACTTAGGAGGTGGCTTAAGGTTTCTGTTGAGTCTGTGTTTGAAAGGGGCCACAAAAGAAGCATTTTTGTGTCATTTGGAAGATCATTCCATGCACGTATTCTTGATGGAAAGAAAGAGTTTAGGAAAAGGTTTGACCGAGCTCTATTGTTTTGGATGTTATCTGAGTTTCGAAGATTATATGATGTAGTGTCTTGAACTAAAGGAGGCAAAAGGTCATAGAGATAGTCAGGGGTGAGACCATGAAGTATTTTATAAAAGAGAATGAGTTTATGTTTGTTTCAACGGCTCTGGAGTGATTCCCATCCCAGTTCAACAAAGAGTTTTTCAATGCTGCAAAGTTTTGTTGCACCTGAGACAATTCTTGCGGATTCTGTGTGGATTCCTTCTAACTGTTTTTTTGACTCTGATGAGCAATTCGGGGAGCAATTATCCCATACAGAGTCACTATATTCAAGCATCGGTCGAATGAATGAGATGTATAATTTTTCCAGTTATTTCCTACTCACTCTAAATTTAAGGGCTCTTAAGAGATTAACCCTTGTCCAGGCTTTTAGAGATGTATTGTTAACGTGTTCATTCCATGTGCAAGTACTTGAAAATGTAAGACCTAAGTGCTTATGACTTGTAGTTTCTGCAATGATGGTGTCATTCATAAAAAGAGGGGGATGCTGGACAGGATTTAATTTACGTGATATGACCATAGATAGTTGTTTGTTTGCGTTAAATAGAACAAGCCAGTCGTTTGCTCAGTGAGAAATTGTTTGCAAATCAGCATTTAGGACCATTGCTGCTTGCTCAGGTAGGTCAACGATAATGTATAAGCTAGTGTCATTTGCAAGCAATCGAATAGAGCCACCAATACGTTTTACAATGTCGCTGATATAGATAAAAAAGAGAAGAGGGCCAAGAATAGATCCTTGTGGGACCCCAGCTAAGACTTCGACCCACTTGGAGAATTTACCATTAAGGACCACTCGTTGTCTACGCCCTGAAAGATAACTAGAAAACCAAGACAGAACTTTACCTGAGCAACCTATTCCACGTAACTTATGGAGTAACCCTTTATGCCAGACCCTATCAAAAGCTTTGCTGATATCACAGAATACAGCTTTGACTTCTTTACCGTTGTCGACAGCTTCACAGAACATGTGGTAAGTATGGAGCAACTGAAAAGTAGTTGAGTCGCCAGAGACAAAACCCGATTGAAGAGGAGTTAAGATATGGTTAGAAAGAACATAATTATAAAGATGATTATGAATACATCGTTCCATTACTTTCCCAGCTTGACACAGGAGAGATATTGGTCTGTAGTTGCTTGGAAGAGATCGGTCATCCTTTTTGAAGATAGGAGAAACATTGGCTTCTTTCCAAGAATGAGGAAAATACCCCTGGTTAAGGGAACGATTGAAAACAATAGAAAAAGGACATGCAAGTATATCAGCACCTTCTTTCAGAATGCGAGGACTTATTAGATCAGGCCCAGAGGCTTTGGACACATTAAGGTGAAGAAGAACGTCCTTAACATCTTGGATAGAAATTTCCAATTTTATGTTAACTTATTTTGAAACATTAAAAAGATAATCCAAAAACATGTTTTCTGAAAGTAAAAAAAAAACATTTTAAAATTTTGAAACAAAAATTTAAAACTCAATTTCCCCCTTATCTAAGCAAAGTTACCAAAAATCATTTAATCAGACAAACTTTAACTTAGGCAATTAAAATATTGGCATTTTTATACAGATTGAGATATTTGAAGTTTAACTACCTTTTTAAATCCTCATATGACATCATGGAAAGATGCATTGTTGGATAGAATCTATTTTTAGTTTTCCAAAAATAGTAAGTGAGTATGATCAGGAAATACCACAATCACAAACCGCAGACAACCCCATGACACCGCAAGGAAGAGCCGCTAAACCATCACGAGACACCAGGAAGACAAATAAAGCAAAGCAACCAGCTCTCTCTTCCCCATCAAGATGAATGCAATACTAGAATGGACATAAAGTAACGTACAACAAAACATAGAACAATTACAGACTCCCACAATGGGAGTTACAATAAACAAAAAGTCAACAACAACAGAACCACACATTAGAACGGACAGCAGCCTAAGCCACCGGGGGGCTTAAATGCATTTTACTGGTACCAAATCTTCGCCCTAGATTCTGCTGTTGTTGAAGTAAAAGAAATGTTCAGATCGCATGGAGGCCATCTAACTAATGCAATGTATCATCATGGAGAACACTAATCAAATTAACACACCATGATGAAACAAAGAAAATGGCTCATGACTCACAGATAGTCAGAGCTAAAGAAAACCTCATGTTGAGCCACGGTGGGTCAAGCTACAGATAAGCATCAGGCACCAACCCACCGATTAAAGCTTTGCGTCAGAGCCGTCCTAGAGTCTGAGGCCTGACCCACCGTCGTGCAATTAAAGAGGAAACCATAACTATAAACCGTGATTGGGTTTAAAACTAGGCATGCAGACTGTCGCATGATATCCAAGTTATATCCAACCCTTATATAATGCTTTACTATCTTTTTGAATTGATCACTAAAATTAGGTTTTCCAACAATTCGTTTAAATTTATAAACTAAATCACCATAAAATATAGGTTCTGATATGCCTTGTTGCAGAAGAGTTTTTAACCCAATGTTGTATTTAACAATTAACTCTGCGTGTCTGTGCTAGAATTTAGAAAATGCTTTTCGAATTTTATGATATCTATAACCTTGTTTTAATAACTTAGCAGTCTGTTTTGGAAAATCAAAATCAAGTCTGAAATTCAAATAGGCATAACTTTTTTAATTTTTTGATGCGGTTTTCAGCATTTTGTTGTATGATATAAGTTGATTCATTTCAAATTATTTCTTAGACCTTTTCATATGATCTTTAAAGGTGTAAGGACCTCTGACACTTTGATAGGGTATCTGCCTATTTTTCAGATTCTTCCCTATGTTTAAGAAATCACTGGTATCCTTTTGAGCAGGACATTTGGTGTATTAGGAACGAATTAAGGTTATAATTGGACAGGCAGATCCCTACGATAAAACAAGAGACGCTACAAAAGGGGGTAGTGATTGCAAAATTTGACTTCACCAAAACGTTTAGAAATCAATTATTTTCACGTGTAAGGGTATTATATCATCAGTACTCGATTACAAATCACAGTGAAAGTAAAGTCCAAAATCATGAGCATTTTAATGATTATTTTGTTGTTGTTGTTTTTTCTATCTGATTTGTTAAGAAATATTTTGAAGTGCAACTGTAGTCTATATTCAATCTTGATGACAATATATTTACCTGGGTGCAATATTATACAGCAATGTACTATAACCATTCATCCATGCGTAAAGTACACCTTGTCAATGGGTCCATGTATTCACGGGATAGGGCCTGATCAACGAGAGCGTCGTTTATCAGCGCGCCGTGTGATCTTGTTGTATTTGAGGACAACAGAACAGAACAGATTATTTATTTGACGTAAACTATACAGTTTCTAGTCAATCAAATACAATAATAATTTACATATCAAGGTCACAAATACAAGTTGAAGTGCTTATCTAACGATCTTGGCTTAACCCATATATGCCACTAAAACTGCGGTTCTGATCAACATTCATAGGTTTAGGTGTATGTTATGACTTATTCAAATGTTAGAATTTTTGATAATTTCAGTTCCATCATGCATTTCAATAACTGGAGGCTGAGCCCAATTCTATCACCCAGTCAGCTCCCACCAACACAAAAGTGCTTGTGGCGTCCCTTTTGTGCAGATATGGTGCTGACTCAGTTCTGTATGGTAGTTCAGCTGGACCCTACAGATTGGTATATCAAAGAGCAAAAACTATTATATAAAGTTGACAATTCTATAGGACGAAAAAATGTCATTATATGTTATATGTTATGCACTAATAACATTGCAAAAAATACAAAATAAATGAAAATTCGAATTGTATCGTTTTAAAGTGTATCTTTTACTTTGCACACGGTCAGAGTTAGACATTCTGCCACTGCATGTACTCGATTGGACAAATATATGATTTTTAACTGTAGGTCTGGTTCGTCACCACACTGTGATTGTGTACAAAGTAAAACAGTAGAAAAAGTGGACGCATTTCTTGAACTCAAACTATTTAAGGACAATTGTTCAACGCTGTTGAGAATGCACTTTCAACCAATCAAGCAATGTCTCATGACTATATGAACAGTTATATACTGGACTTCACCATATGAGTTACGTCGAGAGAAAGCCTATCTTACGAACCCACCACTACAAAACATCCTTTAGATAATCATGGAATTACAAGAATTAGCTAATATACTCTCAAAAAAGACAAAAAAAAAAAAAAAAAAAAAAACGTGCGGGCGAATCAGTGCTAGTGCACATGTTTTTTTTTTCAGTTGTAAATTTTTGGTTTAAAATATTAGAAGCAGAGGATAACAAATATATCAAAGTAGCTTACCAACTAATGATGCATGATATTGAAAATAAGCCAAATTGTCTAAATTGGGCATCTAGAGTTAGACCAGACTGTTTACAGGTAGTTTATCGCCCAGAGGAGAGGATCTTGTCCAATATTTCAGGGCAAATTCTTCTCTCCTTAGACTGAGCGGCATTATATTGCATTCAACTTCCATTGCTTGTACCGATGTTGATTTGTAGGCTCCTGTAGCGATTCTTAACGCGTTATTTTGGATTTTATCCAATCTGGCCAGTTGGGTGGGTGAGGCTGACATGTATGCCTGGCACCCATAATCCAACTTGCTCCTAATGAGACTCATATAAATCATAAGTAGGGTTTTCTTATCTGCGCCAAAGGATGTTCCTGAGACCATCCTCATAAGATTTAAGTCATTATTGCATCTGCTAATCAGTTTGTCAAAGTGCCCTTTCCAGGTTAATAGATGATCAAACGTCATACCCAGGAAGGTGGCCGCTTTACTTTACTCAAGCTCTCTGCCATTGAGTTTGAGTTTTTTTGAGTGATTCGGGGTTGAATTGAATAGTCCTACTTGGGTCTTACCTGGGGAAATCAGGAAACCCCATTCTATGGCCCATTCCTCAATTGCTTCTTAGATTATTTGTATTATTCTGATTATTTCATCGACGTTTTTTCCTGATTTCCAAACCGCGCTTTCGTCTGCAAATTGCGATAGATCTACCCCGTATCTGATTAGCAGATTGTGTAGTTTTTGCTTAAGCGAATCTCCTATTACGTTAAATAGCGTCGGGCTCAGTACTGCGCCCTGGGGCGACCCATTCTCCTGCTCCTGGAAGTCCGCGCATTCGTCATCGATTTTTTACACGAATTTTCCTATCAGATGGAGAAGATGGTGTGTTTTTAATCTGTACATTTTTACTGTATAAATCTATGGTGATGGTTCCCAGCGCACATGCATGATCCAGTTATTTTTTATAGAAGTTAGGTGGGGAGAGGGCTTACATATTCACCAGAGGCGGTTCTCCTAACAGAGGAGGAATCTCATGAATCTATCGACAAAAAGAAAAGAAAAGATCACTGGATTTGACAGAATCGGGCCCAAAATTGGCCTTTTCCTTTGCTTTAACAGATTTTTTCTTAACAAGAATGATTTATATGAAAGAATAATGTATTTAGTGCAATTTGTATGCATTTGAATATATTAATATTGATAAAAACGGCAAGAAACATACTCAACGGATCCTTTTTGCATCTTACAACACTCCGTATCAGACCGAATCGGACCTGAAAAAGGCATATTCTTTGCTTACTGAACATTCGTTTTACTAAAAAGATAATTGATTAATATAAGCAAGTCATGGTTCTTAATGAAAATAGTATTCATTGGAATAATGTATTTTAGTGAAATGATTATTATTAAAGATGGCATTCAACGGCAACTTAGATATACCGATAAGATAAACAACAGACACGGCCAATGGAGATCTAATATTTCTTTCATAAATATTTTTTGTGTGCACTGGAAATATGAGACCCACAAAACGCTTTATTTAAATAGACTAAGTCTGCAACTATGAACATTTTTCGAAAAAATCTATTTTCTTTTTAAATCATTTGTAAAAGTAGAATTATGTGTAAGTTATGTATTCACAATAAATCTGTTCACCATAGCTGAAAACTGCATGGAAAAGTGAATTATCCTATAAAAACAGGTGTTTTTCTCATGTGGTAATTATTTGCGTCCCTCCAATAATTAAAGACAGTTAATATTTAGCATAAATGCTGTTGTTTTGATACCGATAATTTGTTAAGATTTACGAAATTGCTCAAATAGATACCTGGATTTTACTTTTTTGCTGTGTTCTTGAAAAAAAGAGACATTTTTTTTTTAAATTAAAAAAATCAACAGTTACTGACTATGCAGCCTTATTATTTTACGCTAAGTTCGAATCAACTCCTACCTTAAAGCAGTAAGGGTTATAGCAAGAATGTGCCCATGCGCAGACTCATATGAGCCTTCACTTTTCGAGAGGAATATTAGGCTACGAAAAATTGTTATATTTCTATTTTTCAGTGTTAGATTTTATTTCAGCGCCCATGTCTATCCTGTTTTAACTTTTAAAGCAGTGAGGGTGCTAGCAAGAATGACCCATGAGATTCAGACTCATATGAGCCTTCGCTGCTCGAGAGGAATATTAAAGTACTGCCGCATTAATAAGAAACGCGAAAAATCGACTTTAAGTGCATCTATTCACGTTATTTTCTCTTGAAATTTTCGATATGCAGGTAGAAAAATGTGCAGTATTTTTTGACAAAATTTTCAACCTGATGTTTTTGCTGTGTTTTTCTGTAATTAGATGGAATTTTGGCATATCTTTGGTTCTTTTCAACGGGGGAGTATTACTGTTGGTAGAATGGACATAAACTGACCCAGTTTATTAATAATATACAACGGTTGACTAAATCATTCGATGTCGTTTCAGGTCAGTGATCGCCGTTTATTATAAACTGAACAATAGTGAAAACGCTACACCTGAATTGTTTGTCATTTGTATGCAAAATGATGCAAGCCAGTAAAGCAAAAGAAAGTGTATCTGAATGTTCAAAGACTGGATTATGCATTTATAAAGTAAAAGGTTAACAGATGTTGTCATGAGGAAACACGTGAAAGTCATTTAAATGTGACAAGGGGTCCAATTTTTCAGGTTACAAATTTGAACAGAAATCTCACACAGTTTAGGCCTTCAGAAATCCACTGCCAACCGACTGAACTAAATGGTAGTCTTAGACATGTGACAACCAGAAATGTGTTTTGATCGTATAGAAAAGCAACCTTAGAAAGCATGGTTTCATCAAATGGGCCATGATTGACATTTTATCACTGGATCACCATAGGAAAATCAATGTGTTGTTGCATCTTAGCCTAAGCACATTATTGGTCGAGAAATGGTAGGAACAATGTGCTGATAGGTCTACATGATTTTGGCAAAATAAAGAAAGTTATCAAAAATCGTGATAAATCGAAGATTACCAAATATTTAATATTCCCTATTTGTTGTGTCAAAGGGAGACTTTTTACATTTTTTTTACAAATTTGATAAATTCGAAATTGATTTCTGAGCTTGTTTCAAGTGATAAGACAGTTTTCTTGTGTAGCCTATTAATGAAACACAAGTATGACGAATTCTGTTAAACATAACAATCTTTTTTGCGCATGCTCAATTGCAAAATTCAGTGAATATAGGGGTCACACATGCTTTGTCATGCATAAAAATTTGCTGGGTCCCGAGGAAGCTGTTTGAACACGAGCCCATTAGGCCAAGTGTTCAAACATCGTCTGAGGGACCCAGCAAGTGTCAATGCAATGAAACAAACATGTGTGATCGTTATTCTTGCATATTCTACCTGATTTAAGCATAAACCGCACTGAAAACGTCACTTAAACATTAAATATCCCTTTTCTTACACTTGATTTCTCAAAATAAAATGGCGTCAGCGTCAAACTTTCGAACGTCATTACGTCGCCACAACGTCATATATACGCGTGCAACGTTTTCGCGAAAGCATCGGCGAAATGATCAGTCACGCCTGCAACGCTTTCCAGTGTAACGTCATGCATGCAAATCAGGGCCCAGTTTAGGCTTTTTCAAGTAAAAGCCATGTTCTCACGATTTGAGCTTCAAACAGCTTCGCGTAACGAATTCCCATGCAAGAATAAAGCTTTAAACACAAAAAGGAACATAACTCAGACATCAAAAGAGACAAATTGGTGCAGTTTCGACAAATCGCTTGCTGGATGTCTGGAAAACATTAAGCTTCGTCCAATACCTTCTCACAAAATATAAAATATTGTAGTGTAGCGTTTTCACTTTTGTTCAGTATAGCATAAAGTGTATCGTACATATAGTACTGCTGCATAAATTAGAATCCCGAATATATAACTTTAGATGTACGTTTTCAATTTATATCACATTGAGCATTCAATAATCGTGAATTATTTCAGGCAGTATTTTGACAAAAGATATTGCCTGGTATTACGGCTAATTTTTGCTCTAATAAATCTGATGGTATAATTTTTGGCATTTATTCCTCTTATTTGACACTTGGGAGGGATAATCCTGGGATAGGCCTTATCCATTCTGTGAGAAAACTATTACTGTTCTACTAAAATGGACTTTATGTTTAGCTGGGCTCCATATATAAGCTATTCAAATATCATGTCAATTATGCTCTTATATAGATATTTAGGATTCTTGGGCCTGTCAAATTTTGCAAAGGGCCCATAGAAATTTCAAAAGGCCCATTAAAATTATGTAATTTGCATGTATTTGAATGGGATATGGGCCATTGGCCCATTTTAAGGGCCCATTATCATTTTTGTCCAGGATTATCCCGGACTTGAGTGTTACCATTGAAAGAATGTATGTAACTAATTACAGAAAATGAATGGTTGACTATAAAATTACATATGTAGTTGATAATGTTTAGGCCGTTTACCACTGTAAAAGGTGTTTTATAAAACTGTCCATATTAGCCACATCACGCTGTTTTAGTAGAAATGTCCTTACAAACATAGCAAATAGTAATTACCGGGATTAAACGGATCATATTGGATCAGTTGGAACTGTGTCTACGCTGATTGAATCGATACTATCAACTGAATGACAGTGCTTAAAAACTGTCATGTACCAAGCAATCACAATTTAAAAGGATCAGTCTCTATGAGGGTATTTTCATGGCTAAAGCCGATTTTCTTTAAACTTTGCATACTTAAACTGATATATATTGACTGTCTTATGATGTAATATCAGATTGTTTGGTTCACTTTTTTTTGCTGTATGCACGATTTAAGTGGGTGGGGTAATTCCACCCTTTTAAAAGTATAGATACAAAAATGCTATTTTTTCTATTTCAAGTCCATGCTTCAAAATAATGGATGCAATAGGAAAAGTATAGTTCTGGACCTAAAAGATAGTGATAATATTGTTCTGAAATTCATACTAAAATAGAGTTTATATTCACCTGTAAGATGTACACCAATTTCATTATTTTTTGTTCACATACTTTACGAAAAAACACAACACGTTCACATTTTTCAAGATTTTTTTTATAAATCTTTTGCTATGATTATGTTGATATAATAGTCATTGCAGGCATATGTCAGAATTTATTTTATGATCCTTAATATGAGAGTTATCTCTCCACGAAATTTGATTTTTTCCGCGTTTTCAATGTCAGCATGCATTTGTCATTCCATAGTACTCCAAACTCCATTTTGGAAGTTGATAACACCTTTTGATGCAAATATTTGTTGATTTTTGTAGGCATTGGAGTAACTTTTGCATGCGTCGATGTCAAATTTTATGTAATTTTGAAAAAAGGGTTGCCTCGCATCTGGGAAACTAAGAAATTGCCAATGACTTACAAGCAGGGTTTGCTTAGCTTTTGCAACCTCATTAAACTCATGCCAAATGCTTAAATTAAAGTCCTCATGGCCCATTCCTGTTTTTACACTGGTTATTATTCATCTTCTTTAGAATTGCCAGACATTATATATGTGTCAACAGCAGCATCTTTTACATAATCAATGTGCGCATCTTGCTCGGTTTGGTTTCACTGTTTTCTGTTTCGTTGAGGTAATATCCTAAATACCTAAGCACTGAAGCCACATGTGCACAACACCCCATGGTGCGAGCACCACTTCAGCATCCACAATACCACCCTTTGGTTGGATTCAGCCCTTGAGTTTATCAAACCCACACGTTATATGTTTACATAGCTCACCTGAGCCGCAGGCTCCCGGTGAGATTATAGGATAGGACTCGAGCCAGCCTTTACACTTTTAACATTCATCTCTGAGGCCAGCTGGCCAATCATAATCACATTTCATTTGGAGTTTCATTGGGGTGGGGGAATGTCTGTATCAGGTTTGGGGCCAGATCAGATTAGAACTCTGATTTCCATGGCAAAAGATAGCTCTCATAGGCTTATAATGGGGAAAATCTTGTGACCACTCCAGCTTCTTCATTTTTGATTGGTTCTTCTTTATTCATGCAGGTAACGAGGACAACTATAAAATCTCGACTGGGTTTGAAATTCGACAAAGTCGGACCAGGGGCTGAGGAGTTAGCTGCCCCTGAGCAATTGGAAAAATTCCCATAGACTTATAATGGGAGAAATGTTGTGACCACTCTAGTGCCTTCATTTTCGGATGAATCTTCTTCATTCTTACAGATAAGAAGGACAACCATAAAAGCTTGAATGAGTTTGAATTTTGTTAAGATCTTATCACCGACTCATGAGTTAGCCCCCCTTAAGCGTTTGAAAAATTATTGAATAGGGTAAAACGGGGTATATTTCGACAGACAGCTAAATTCGGACAGCCACTTTGTTTGTTTCAATTATTGAAATAAAAAATTTATTAACTAAGCAAACAGTGTAAATCCTGAAGAGACGGCTCATAAGGAGCCGTCACATCTGGATTTCCACTGTTTGCAAATGTGTGTCCGAATTTACCTGATGTCCGAATTTACCCGACTTTACCATAGTCTTGTGACCACTCTAGCGCCTTTATTTTTGATTGGATCTTCCTCATTCTTAAAGATAGCAAGGACAGCTATAAATTGTTGAATGGATTTGAAATTCGGCAAGATCGGACCAGGGGCTGAGGAGTTAGCTGCCCCTGAGCGTTTGAAAAAATCCCAATAGACTTATAATGGGATAAATGTTGTGACCACTCTAGTGCCTTCGTTTTTGAATGAATCTTCTTTATTCTTACAGGTAACAAGGACAACCATAAACGCTTAAATGAGTTTGAATTTTGTCAAGATCCCATCACCGACAAGTGAATTAGCTGCCCTTGAGCGTCTGAAAAACCAATGGATACTCTTGTGACCACTCTAGTGCCTTTATTTTTTATTGGATCTTCTTCATTCTTGTAGATAACAAGGACAACCATAAAATTCAGATGGGTTCAACATTCTGCAGGATCAAACCTCCGGCTGCAGAGTTTGCTTCCCATGGTTGTCAGGAAAAATTTCCATAGACTTATAATGGGATAAATGATGTGACCACTCTAGTGCCTTCATTTTTGGATGAATCTTCTTCATTCTTACAGGTTACAAGGACAACCATAAAAGCTTGAATGAGTTTGATTTTTGTCTCTGTTCAAGTAAGAGTTATCTGCCATTGAGCATATATTATGGTCTTTCAAAACATTATGCTGGCTCCCAGGTTAGCGATCGTTTTCCTTTGGGTTACTTGTTTGATGTGTGACGAGAACGTATCTGTGCTTTGAGAACACCATCATTTTCTTTGTGTGCCATTTTTTTCATATGATCCCATTTGAAGAATAGGACCAAATCCTACACCATTGAACACTTTGACTAAAAAGGATCATATGAAATAATATCACACAAAGAAGATGGCGGTGTTCTCAAAGCACAGCTACGTTCTAGTCACAGATCAAATAAAACATTACTTGTGGGTTAAATACACTCAAGGGCTGAACCTGATCACAGGGTGGTATTGTGGGTGCAGAAGTGGTGCTCGCACCCTTGGGTGTTGTGCACATGTGGCCTCAGTGCTTTGGAATTTTTGGATATTACCTCAACGAAACAGAAAACAGTGAAACCAAACCGAGCAAGATGCGCACATTGATTATGTAAAAGATGCTGCTGTTGACACATATATAATGTCTGGCAATTCTAAAGAAGATGAATAATAACCAGTGTAAAAACAGGAATGGGCCATGAGGACTTTAATTTAAGCATTTAGCATGAGTTTAATGAGGTTGCAAAAACTAAGCAAACCCTGCTTGTAAGTCATTGGCAATTTGTTAGTTTTCCAGATCAGAGGCATCCTTTTTTCAAAGTTACATAAAATACGATATCGTCGCATGCAAAATAACTCCAATGCCTACCAAAATTAACAAATATTTGCATCAAAAGGTGTTATTCACTTCCAAATGGAGTTTGGAGTACTCATGGAATGACAAATGCATGCTGATATTGAAAAATGAACAAAATCAAACTTCGTGTGAAGATAACTCTCATATTAATGATCACAAAATAAATTCTGACATATGCCTGCAATGACTATTATATCAACATATTAATAGAAAAAGATTTAAAAAAAAAACTCTTGAAAACTGTGAACGTGTTGTGGTTTTTCGTAAAGTAGGAGAACAAAAACTAGTGAAATTGGGGTATATTTTACAAGCGAATATAAACTATATTCTGGTATGAATTGCAGAATAATATTATCACCATCTTATAAGTCCAGAAGTGTACTGTTCCTATTGCAACCACCATTTTGAAGCATGAACTTGGAATAGAAAAAATAGCATTTTGTAACTATACTTTTAATGGGGTGGAATTACCCCACCCACTTAAATCGTGCATACATTGAAAACCGGTGAACCAAACAAGCTGGTATTGCATCATAAGACAGTCAATACATATCAGTTAAAGTATGCAAAGTTTAAAGAAAATCGGTTTTAGCCATGAAAATAGCCTTATAGAGACTGATCCTTTGTGATGTTTTTGACACTTACCTGTCGAAATTTAAGTACAGATATATAGGCCGTCACATGGCTGTTACACCGATTAAATTCCTCCCGCTTTTCAGAAAGCCTAAAAATGTCGAAATTTCCAAGAGATTAGGGGTCAGGGCAGTGGTAGTGGATTCTTCAAACAATTTTCTTCTGACACTGCAGGATATTTTAAATCCAGATTTGAGCTAAATGTTTGGAAAAATGCAAGTAATGAAATAATATTCTAGATTTTCGCGTTTCTTATTATTGCGGCAGGACTAGGTTACCGAAAATTGTTATATTTCTATTTTTCAGTGTTAGATTTTATTTCAGCGCCCATTTCTATCCCGTTTTAAAGCAGTGAGGGTTCTAGCGAGAATGTGCCGATGCTCAGACTCATATGAGCCTTCACTGCTCGAGAAGAATATTAGGCTACCGAAAATCGTTATATTTCTATTTTTCAGTGTTAGATTTTATTTCAGCGCCCATTTCTATCCGGTTTTAAAGCAGTGAGGGTTCTAGCGAGAATGTGCCCATGCGCAGACTCATATGAGCCTTCGCTGCTCGAGAAGATATGTGTTATATTTTGTTATTCCGTCCACAATAATCTACTCTAATTATAGGTTTAGATAAACACCATTTTTGAGCATATTCTTACCCATCAATTTTAACTTATGTGTTTTGGTGATCAAAAGAACCGTCTCATTGAGACGGTTCTTTTGAGTACACACAATTTAAGTTTTGGTTGAGAAATAGGAAAATTATTTTTTGTGACACACTCTTAACTAAAGGCTTGTTCTAATGTCGTCTGCTGGTAGCATTTATAATACGTTTGAGCCCAGATAAAATGTCGGGCCTGCTCTAGATAACTCATGTTTGACACAAGCACAGCAACGGACGATAAAATAGTAGTCAACAACTATATAAGCCACTCTTTTCGTTAATATGTTAATGTCAATGTGCCAAAGACTGTGTTAGGCTACTCGTATCCGTTTATATTTATTCTCACTGGGTGGAAACGTACACCGGATATTGCTCCAAACTAATGGTCAGTTAGTCTGGAAAAGGGTAGTGGGGATAGGGAAAAGGTGTACTGGGTAATGCATATCGTCTAAATTTGGTCTACTGAGGATTGGCAGGTAATTTCTAGCCCTTTTTAGCACCCTACTAATCAAAGTAAGTTTAAAGTACTATAGAATTGCTTGATTCCGTTCTGTACGTCTGTCTGCCATTCTAACTTTCAGTCCTGACAAACTAACAATTGACTTTACCCTCCTCCAAGACTCAGAGCAGACTAAATGTTTGCTCTAATCTGCTGGTGTACTTTTGAAGCCTTATTTGCAAACATTATGTTTCCAGATAAGACCTATCTTTGGAGCATTCTGGTTAGGATCCATAGTGTTTGCTTTTTGCGATAAAAGCAGTATGAAGTACATGTATATATACTAACCCACATTTCCATTGCAAAATGTTTCAGGAGTTTAATTTAATTACAAACTAGGTTTTGCCTAAGTGAATGTATTAATAGACTTTTCGCTTACTGTAAAGGGGGCAATTTAATATTCATATCTGGGCGTGGTTGGCTATTTCATCTGCTTAGGAAGGGAAATCACGTTTTATTTATAATTTGGTAGAGAGTTTATCAGCTTTTTGGGACACGCAAGCAAGCGTGCATTTCATGAAAATCCCAACTGTATACACACTGAACTCGCATTTATTAACCCTTAAAGCGCATAATAACAAAATCGATGTTTTTTGCATTCCACTAAAATATTTGAAGCCTCGCAGACAAACAGTGTGGACGCAGATCAGACTGCTCCTGTAGTAGCAGTCTGATCTGTGTCCACAATGTTTGCCCCATGCCTATGTTAAATAGACATTTTCAGATGCAGTTATTTTGCTGGCGTTTTAAGGACTAAATGACGTGTTTTGCGTCTATACTGAGGCAATGGCGCAATATGATAGTTACTTTTTAATAAAACCACGCCTCATCTTCAGCCTTTAAATATTTGGAAGGTTGACCAGTCCTTATTATGCATTCATGAGGTGCAGCCTTTACAGTGACCAAAAAGTCACATAACACCGTTTAGAGGTTATGACAGACATTCAACCAATCCAGTTCTGATAGAAAAAAATATTGATTTATAAAGTTCTACTTTCATTTTCATAAATATTAAGTGTTTTAATTTTTGATAAAATTATATTACAATGGGTGAAATAATATGTGGACTATTTATGGTTAAGATCTCATGGCACCGCGAGGAAGAACCACACAACAATCATGAGACACCAGGAAGACAAACGAAGCAAAGCAACCAGTCCTATCAAAACCAATTATGCTGATTTGATTTATTTTTCACATTAAATCCAGCCAAATTGGGCATGCTTTAGATACAAATAGATGATGACTATAGGGGTAGCATGAAGGTTGTCAAATGTGGACTGATTTTTTACGACTCAGATAAACAATATCATAAACCATTTTATGAAAAGTAATTTGACCATTAAAATAAGCAGATCTTTTAATGTTGGTTACATCTGTGATACAAAAAACTTCTATGGTAGTTTATGTGCTTTAAGTTCATGTATCTTCCTCTAAATCACACATGCTTCAATCAGTTTTTTTCAGTAATATGCTTTATACTAATAAGGACACTATTCATCATATTTTGCATAAGTGGGCATTCAAATGGCAGCAATTTATACCCACTTGTAGTTTAAACTCATATAGTGCTTTAATTACACTTAAATGATAAATATAATAGAAAGCAACATATGTAACTGTAAAAAATAGGTGCAAATTTCTAGTCCTTTGCTTTCAATAAAAATCATATTGACATCTAAGAATAAGAAATACTTTGATATTACCACTAAAGAAGTTCCTATCTTACTATAGAAGCGCCTATTTATTAGGGTATCATAGTAAACTTTGATATTGCAGGGTAATCCCCTAACTTTGTATGAGCTAACGAATATAATTTTGTGGTTTATATAATGAGTTTGTAGCAACCTATAATGAACAAAGTTTTGAGGTATTATGAAAGTCAATGGTCAAGTGATAACACTGTACTAAATACAGCTGTGGTATAATATATTTGATATTAAGTAACGTATACAACAGTTTTATCATAAATGTAGATTGCTTTGTTGCATACTGGCTGTTGGTTGCATTTATTAACATCTTTCAATGCAATGAGCATGTCGTTAAATAAGAATTAGATTTAACTTTGTATTTATACGATAGATTTTGATACTATTATAGGGTACGATTTACCATGGCTGTTACACAGTGAAGCCAAAACTGCCAGAAGCTAACATGAGCCATTTTGCATCTTATATTCTTATGTACATTTAATGAAGTTTAAGGAAATCATATTGTACTAAATAACTACTTAATGGGGGAGGGGGCTTCCATAAGTTTATTTTTTGGATGTTGTGTGTGTTACTATTTGCTCTATGGTTTCAAGATTAGCATGCCGCTTATGTATAATTTACTGCTGGTATCCAATCTCATAACATGCCAGCTGAATATATTTGTTTTTACTCTGCATGACTTTATTCCATGCTTTTTAGCCAAAAGATGTGTGTGTTATTATTGTAAATTTATAAAGTCAAATGTCCACAAAAATATTCTATAACAGCTAGGGAGCTGGTCTTTACAATTTTGGATGGGTCAGTTAGTTGTCTTTTTGATAACACCAAAAACTTGACCCTTTTGTCAGTAATTAGAAGAAACGACAGGCAAAATAATTTCCCAGAAATAGGGTAGCAATGAAAAATTCCACGTAACATAGTGGATAGCATAATCTTGTTTAAAATAATAAGGTTTTGTTGCTAAATAGTTGGGCTATATAGAAACGTTAAAATTAAATTCATTTGAATGACTCATAACATTTTTGGCTTTTTAACAGTCCATGTAATTTGAATGAATTTTGAAGAGTAACGTTCGTGACAGGTGTTAAATGGCTTACGCGACATTTGTCAGAGGGGTAACATGTTTCAAAAAACTTGTAAGACATTGGGCTATATGAATAACATAGTCTGCAAAATTACCCCTGGGGGAGGCAAAACCATATGTATCCCATGGCCTAAATTACTTTGTGGCTTATATAATGAGTTTGTAGTGAACCATAATGAACAATGCTTATGAGGTCTTTTGACAGCCAATGGTCAAGTGATAACACTGTTCTAAATAGAATTATATTTTATCAAGTAACGTATATAACAGTATTATCATAGCTGTAGAATTCTTTGCTGCATACTGGCTGTTGGCTGCAATTTTTTAAGAGCTTTCGATGCAATTAGCATTTTGATGAATAGGAATTAGATTCAACTTTGTATTTGCACTATGGGATTAGAGATTTTTAAAAGGTAATGGAGTCAATGTGGCTGTAACAAAGTAAAGCCTCAACTGCCAGAACCTAATATGAGCCATTTTGCATCTTATATTCTTCTAAACATTTAATATACCTTTAGAAAATCATAGTGTACAAAATAACCCCTAAATAGGATGGTCCACTGCAGATATTTTTTGATGCTATATATGTTATTATTTGCATTATGTTTTCAAGATGAGCACGTTACTCAAGTATAATTTACTGTTATTAATCTCTTTTATAATATGCCAGCTGAATATATTTGGGCTTTCTTTAAACTGTATGACTAAGTCCATGTTTTTTAGCAAAAATGTATTTGTTATTATTGAAAATTAATACACTGGTAGCCATTTTCAAATGCCTACAAAAGATATTTTATAAAGAAAAGAAGCTGGTATTTGGAGATCGGATAGTTCAGTTTATCGTCTTTGTGGCAGCATCGAACACCAGACCCAATAAACAATAACAAACATTTCAGAAGAAACGACAGCCATAATAATTTCCAAGAAATAGGGTAGAAATGCAAAATGTCACATTAGTAATATAGTGGACTGTATAATTTGGTTTAAAATAAAAAGGTTGTTGTTGTTTATGATTGGGCTATATGAAAATTTAAAACTTTAACTCATTTATATGTCACTAATAACATTTTGACTTTTGTACATTTCATGCCATTTTAACGATTATTGATAGGTAACATGTGTAACAGAGGGAGCACAGTGGTTCAGTGGTAGAGTGCTTGACTCAAGACCGAGGGGCCATGGGTTCCAGCCTCACCGGCGTCACTGCATTGTCTCCTTTAGCAAGAACATTAATCCTAGCTAAGTACTGGTTCAACCCAGGAAGAACTGTCCCTATATAACTGAAAGGCATGCTGGAATTTCTCCTATTTAATTCTTTTTTCGGTACTTGGTGTGTGTCGATTTAGAATTACTATATGTATATTTAGCAAATTGTATGCATGATTTGGCATCAAACACTGAACTTTAGGGCTGTGGATCATTAGGTAAGTGGCCATCTGATCTGATCCATGATTCATGAGTGACGATTCACAGATCGAACTGCGAGTCACTGGTTAATAGAAACATTTAGACATCTATTGTTGGGTCTATTTACTTAGTAAATCAGCCCTTTCTGTTAAACCAGAAGTACCACATGTATACAGTTAGTTTTCAAAGAAGATAAGACTACATTTTCACTCACGACTGTCAAAGCATGCAACACAATTTGTAAATTTGATTTTATATTTTCATGAAATTGGATAACCAGATATTCTGACAGAAGTGTGCTGATTTCAGTATAAGGTCCTTTTCCTTTGTCCTGAAGTTCACACATAGACAACATGACCTGGGTCACGTAGGCCTAATCAGCTGTCACCTTGTCGGCAAGAAAAAAAGCTCAAAGAAAAAAAGAACCCTTTGAAATTTATTTGATAATTGACATTAGATAATATTTTTGGCACTGTTTATTATGTACCGATGAAGTGTGTTTAAACAAAATAGATTGGAATATATTACCAGCGTATTTTGGAATACTTTGAGGATTTTAATTACCGATAAAGGATGTCACTAACCAGAAGTGTCAAGAAACAAAGGTATTTGAATAAGAGATATTATCAAGTAGTCTTGTTTCAGTTAAGAAAAGGTAAAAAAAAAAAAGAAAGATCGCGATCCAACAATTTCGGCAGTGACGAATATTCATAATCGATTTTACATTCAGATCCTTGAGTATCCGAGTACTCAGATAATCGCAGCAGCCCTACTGAACTTGATAGTGAAAATCACAAAATGAAAGTCGTGCTCACACCAAAATTTAGATGGGATGTGAAGAATCAAAACAAACAAAACAAACATGTGTAACAGGATGTTTACGTGACCGTTGCCAGACGGCTAACATGTTTCAAAAAAAAACTTGTAACATATTAGGCTTTATGGAAATCATAGTCCACAAAATTCAACCTGTGGAGGGTGGAGTTAAACCATATCTATCCCAGGGCCTAACAGCTATAGCATCAAACTTAACCACAATCTGTTGCATATGCGTATAAAGCCATCCCTTAAAACATATGCACAGCCATCAAGTTAAACCAGACGCCTTAATTTCAGCATGTGTGGCTACCCAAGTCCCTATGTTTTATGCAAGCAGAAAAGCCTCAATCAAGGCTCGGTGGTAGAGTGCTTGACTCGAGACCGAGGGGCCGCAGGTTCAAGCTTCACCGGCGTCACTGCATTGTGTCCTTGAACAAGAACAGAAATCCTAGCTTAGTTCTGGTTCAACCAGGGACACCTGTCCCTATATAACTGAAAGATTGTTGATAGGATGTAAAGAATCAAATCAAACAAACAAATCAATCAAGATTGTACATTTCTGCAACTCCCCAGAGCCATCCTTGTTGCGTACCAGCATTTCGGCTTTTAGAGGCTATATTGGCCCACTGCAAAAATTACATCCTGACTTTGTTGCATGCCAGCAACATAGGTTCAGACAATCTTGTGAATGCGCACAAACTGATCAACACCTTTGATGTTCTATCACTGGAAAGTCAATATACTAGTCTCTGAAGCCTAACAGACTCACCTGATCACTTACCTTGAAGATAGGCTTTCTTGCGTCGCAATCCAATTATTATTTAGGTCATGCATAAATTCGCTAAATTAATCCCTTAACTATACATGTACAAGCGCAGCTATACAGTGAGATCAGACCCATAACTTTCGACCTACGCATTAATTAAAGCCTCTTTTAAGTCTGCAAACAGCAAATATATGGAAAAAATTGTGCATTTTTTAGCTTTGACAGGTTCTTCAACGCTCTTATAGCCGTAAACGTGTATGACTTTTGGACGCTGTAGTATATGTTCATGTATAAAGCTCATCTTATGTGACCTAGTGTATATTTTCGTAAATTCATCCCTTGAAATACATGCGCAGCCACCCAGCGTACCAGACGCCTAAATTTATGCCTGTGTGTCCGTCCAAAATTGTAATTTGTATGTGAATGCAGCAAATAATCTGAAAAAGTATTTCCTTTGCACAGAGTCAAATGAGCCTCCGTTGCTTGCGTATGTGCATGTAAACAACTAGTACCATAAGATTTAGTGATAAATTGTGGGTGATGGGGGTTCAGATTCGGTAAGGGATATAATTGGAACAACATCCCATATCGGCATATCATGAAGAGCTCCAATTATCAACCAAACTCTGTTTTTTCATTTAATCTTCAATTCAATACCCAGTACACTACAAAACAATACTCCCGTACACTAAAACTGATATTTCCCAATCCCCAGAACCCTTTTCGAGACTAATTGACCATTAGTTATGAGCCATATCTCCGTCAAGTTTCAACCTACGAGGCTGAAATTTTCAGTATTGATATTTAAATGCCATTGCTAAAAATTGGCCGATTCAGAATTTTAATAGTTTGCTTTCTTGGTTCAGTATTATTCCTTTTGGGGGATAGGTGTCTAAATTTTGGTGTGAGCATGACTTTCATTTTGTGATTTTCACTATCAAGTTCAGTGTTTGATGCCAAATCATGTATACAATTTGCTAAATATACATATAGCGATTCTAAATCGACACACGCCAAGAACCGAAAAAAGAATTAAATAGGAAAAATTACTGATTTCCTTACCTTCGTTTTTTCCTAATTCAGTGTAAACCTCGGCTCATTTTGATGCAATATCCAGTGTACGTTTCCACCCAGTGATTCTGATTGAATTTGAGCAGATGGACTTTAATTGGCGACACGCATGCGATTTGATGACATTGAAATTAACCATGAAAAGATTGCACAGCTAGCTAGTAGGGCTAGACGCATAAAATAAAAGTTTGCTCAGCTACATAGACTAGCTACAAAAATGAAATTTCGTTTCTAGAAAGTCTAGATATCATCAGTGATACTTTCGCAGATCAGACTGCACGGGTGAACTTGTGATGAAGAAAACATTTTAAGGACAAAGATTAGCAAAAATACGCACAAACTTTATTTTACATATTTCTTAGTCAACCTTAGATTAAAACTGCTAATTATACCAATCAATATAGGTGTCAATAAAATGTTATCAGATTAAAGAACGATGATTAGTTTGATTACCAATTATCTTCTTGATCAATAAACTTGCAGTGTGTCACAGTGTTCTCATGCTCAGTGACTGCAGCCAGACCAAATTAGCCATTTTTGGTCCAGGCGTCATTAATTTGACCACATACTTTACAAACATAAGATAAGTATATCATAGAGTTATTTGACCATTTTTGGGCCCGATTCGGTCAGATAGTAGTTATCGTCTCCGACCTTGAAACGAGACGTATGCTTTTTGTACCAATGGTAGCTGCGACCTAAAACGCCCAACCCGATGACCCAGACATCATTATTATGATCATATGCATACTTAACAAACACAATCATATAAAAAGATAATAAAAAATAAGCTATTTGACAAATTTTGGGCCGATTCGGTGAGCTTCAGTTACACTAGACGTGAAACAAGACAGTCGCTTCTTGTGTCAATGGTCGCTGCAACTTAAACAGCCCAACCCGATGATCCAGACATCATTATTATGATCATATACATACTTAACAAACATAATAATAAAAAAAAGTTAAAAGAAGAGCAAAATGGCCAACATCTGGCCCGATCCGGCCCGATCTTGTCCGATCCGGTGATCAGGCCCGATCCGGTGAATACACGGACCGCTGGTCAATGGCCATGCAGTTTATGTGTATTGGATAGATACAGTATATGTGCAAAATAATTTACCAACTGAATTTAGTAAAAGGACATTTTTCAAAATCTAAAGAAAAAATGCTAATACGTTGCAATATTTCATGACTAATGGGTTATGAAAAGGAAGCTTACTTGTACTAATTATTTCATTATAATGGAAAAAATATTTTCAAGAGAGCACACCAAAAATCAAAGTGCTAATGTTCCGGCTTGCTAAGACGTCACATTTTGGGCTGTGGGATATCATCCCCCCCCCACCCCCCCGAGTCCCGACTAGCTTTTCACATACAATGTTTATAATGTAAAATATGAGAACACACTTACGTGCAAAAGGATAAGTAGGGACTCGGTGGGGGGGGGGGGTGATAGTTTAAACATATTTTTCTATTTCCTATATGTATAATATACAAAATGACCATTTTAGCCCCAAAATAAAGTCGTACATTTATGGGAATGCAAAATCATAAAATAGAGGCCAAAAGCGAGCATATATATGAAGATGGAAGCATTTGGTTGACTTTAATTTCTTTCAAAATTATAGGCAGGGATACACTGTGATTCCCATTACCACCGTCAGAGGTCCTTCTGCGCACTGACGGGAGTGTGTGTCATGTTGAAGTTTTCTGTACATAAGTAAGCATAAACATTCACAAAAGAAACATGTTTAATGCCATAACATGGTTTTGAAATTAATGGACATAAAATTACAGGTTTTGAGTGTTTTATATTTTATGACGATACTGAAATTACAACTCCGTCACTTATTGAAATAAAAGTTGGTTTGAACTGGGCAAAAGTATTTTGAGAAAGAAAGTCGAACAAGTAAGTGGCTTTACACACTACCAGGGAGCGGAAGTGACCGGACAACTGCGAGTGTACGACAAGTAATGGCACTTACGATGTTGTACATTGGACGGTTGGTCACTTGCGGTATTGATTATTCATTTACACCATAAACAAACTTATTTTTCTTACACGAAAAAAAAACAAAAAACAAAACACCCCAGCATATGCGTGTTTTGGGTATAGAAGGTAAGTTATATTTGTGAGTTACTTTCTGCCTGGATTGAAATCCCATTCCATTGGTCATGTTCAGTGAATTTGAATTCAAATCACTTGTTTATCAACAGCGGGCGATTGATTTTCGAATTTTCAAACATGAAACAAACGTGCATAAAACGCAAATTCACTGTCATTAGAAGTTTAACTCTTCTAATATTAGTACTTTATAAGAAAACACTAATAATTTTTGTCAAAACAAAACCAGAACAAGGCAAATGGCCAAAACATGACACACGTGGGAGCATGACACCGTTCAGTCACTTGCTATCGTTCGCTTATGGATTGTACATGACAACTGCGACTCTGCTGAACGGTCACTTGTATACTGAGGACTATATAATTTTTCTCATTTTCTGCTTACCAGTGCCAATATTTCACCTTTGCCTGTCAAGACACGTTTGTTATAAAATGCTGTCTTCTTTTATCGACTCCTGCATACATATATTCATCTACACTACAGGCTACGTTTGATCATATGAAACCAAACATTGATCCTTAAAGAGCAACTTAAATCTCATTCCAAAATGTCACAAGCTGACCCATATTTCATTCATTAAAATTAATATGAACCACGATCCTTAATGAAATCCGGACTTATAGGCCATTGGTTAGATATGGGTCTGATCCAACCCCTTCCCCCGACCCTACCACACACATAGGGGGGATTTTGCTGACTCTGATTTCCATGAAGCCCAATGTCTTACATTTAAAAAAATGTTACCCTCTGATAAGTGTCATGTAATATTGTCACATACCAATACGTATGAACTTATGTTTATTTTGCATTACTACCCTATTTCTGTGAAATATTTTATGCCTGTTGAATCTCCTGAAATGTGTATTATTGTTTACTTGGTATATATTTTGATGCTGCTACAAAGACATCAAGTAACCTAACCAAAACTGCAAATACCAACTCGCTACCTTTTAGAGTGCTTAGACATTTGAAAATAGCTACCACTTCATAAATTTTCAATAATAGCAATTACATGTCTTTGCTAAAAGCATAGAATAAAGTTACGAGGTTTAAACACACACACACACACACACACACACACACACACACACACACACACACACACACACACACACACACACACACACACACACACACACACACACACACACACACACACACACACACACACACACACACACACACACACACACACACACACACACACACACACACACACACACACACACACACACACACACACACACACACACACACACACACACACACACACACACACACACACACACACACACACACACACACACACACACACACACACACACACACACACACACACACACACACACACACACACACACACACACACACACACACACACACACACACACACACACACACACACACACACACACACACACACACACACACACACACACACACACACACACACACACACACACACACACACACACACACACACACACACACACACACACACACACACACACACACACACACACACACACACACACACACACACACACACACACACACACACACACACACACACACACACACACACACACACACACACACACACACACACACACACACACACACACACACACACACACACACACACACACACACACACACACACACACACACACACACACACACACACACACACACACACACACACACACACACACACACACACACACACACACACACACACACACACACACACACACACACACACACACACACACACACACACACACACACACACACACACACACACACACACACACACACACACACACACACACACACACACATATATATATATTCAGCAGCCACGTTAATAGAGTGATTACCTGCAGTATATTATACTTGAGCAGCATGCTTATCTTGAACCATAATGCAAATAGTAACGTATGTTACATAAAAATATGCTAATAGAAACCCTCCCCCATTGAGGAGGTATTTTATACACTATGATTTTCTAAAACTGCATCATATGTATATAAGAATATAAGATGCAAAATGGCTTATGTTAACTTCTGGCAGTTTGGGGTTTACTGTGTAACAGCCATCTTAACTCTGTTATCCTATAATAGTCTGATATCCAATTGTGCAAATAAAAGTCAGATCTAATTCTTATTAATCATCATGCTCTCTAGAACGCATTGAACGCTCTAAAATAAATTCATCCAACGGTAACAGTATGCAGCAAAACAATCTCTATCTGTAATAGTACTGTTAGATACGTTCCTTAATTTCAAATATATTAATATTTTGTACAGTGATATCACTAGACCAATGGCTGTCAAAAGTCTTCGGGGCTTTGTACATTATGGTCTTCAACAAACTCTTTATATAATCCACAAAAATATATGATAGCTATTCAACAGATACCCTGTAATATCAGTTTACTATGTTACCTTAAAATATAGGAATTCTAAAGTGACATCAAATTAGTTCTTATTCTTACATGTAGTTTTTAATTGAACGCAAATGACTTGCAGTATAACTGTATCCAATAAAGACACATATTTTTTACAGTTTTATGAGTAAAGAGAGGCGCTATCTCTGCCACAGCTTTCAGAGAGGGATGGCCCATCGTATTTGGCAAGTTGGCAGGATGAGATTTGTTTCACATGAGACAACTAAGTTTTTGTGGGGCCATTTAGTCTATCATATTCTTCTGTTCCTTCTCCATTCCTCTGTGAGGAGCCCTGACATGACTGAAATTTTGTTAACTGGGATATTAAACCGTATCTTATTCAATCAATTCAAATAAATATTACAGCAATCTTAATTCAACGTATCTTAGCATTTAACGCTAAAATTTTATTCTTTATGAAATTTTGGACAAACATAGGACCATATCATATGTTTTATATCATTTTATATGTTACCTTAAAAATTGACAGAACATGAGAGTTGTCTTTATTCAGCTGTTACTTGAATTCTAGCATATCCACTTTATTATGAATTTAAAACCTAATGACTTTGATCAAACCAATAAAATCGCGTTGCTTTTTAAAAGAGTTAAAAAAACATTCTGTTTCACAAAGATTAATGTGGATTGATAATGACTTTTAATGATAAATATAAAGTTCTATTCTGACAAGCCAGTAGCTATATATATTTGGTGCAAAAATTAGATTTAAATAAATCTAAACACCTCATGATGTATAATTTATGGCAAGTACTAGGCATTAAATAGAATGTATTTAAGTAATATACAGGGCTCCAGATAAGAGGGGGTAAAGGGTATTTCAGCATTGATATTTTGGAATTCAGCATTGAAAATTAAATGGAAGGGTACAATTACCCTTTGCAGTTTGAGGTTTCATTGCTGAAATTCAGTTTATGTGGTGAAATCTTTATCTTAGTAAGAAAAATTTAATTATGTACACCAGTTGTATAAATCTTGGAAGTTTTCCTAAAAACGCAACATGTATTAGATACAAGCAACTTTTCTTTGAAATATGTTAAGCAAATATTGGGTCTTTTTACAAGGCTTTGCATTTTCTGCAATTTGATAGCTTAAATATGGAGTAAAATACTCATTTAATTAAAGAGTAGGGAGTGAAATACCCATTGGTCCAAATCGTTATCTTGACCACAGAATATACACCAGAAAATGTTAAATATCGCCTTACATTATTCTTTATTAATATAATGCTCATATCTTTTAAAGTGTCTAAAGGCTTACATATAGGAATGTGTGCTCAATTTCAATGAAAAGCTATTTACCTGATAAAACATTCTATTTAGGGTCACCATACTAAGTAGCTTATAACTCTTAATTAAAATCATGTAAATGAATCTAACTGTTTGCAGTTTTGCATTTGGCAGTAAAATGCCTGTAAGGGTCATGGTATTGTGAACTAAAATATGCATCAAAAGTTATCAAATAAAGATATTAAAAAAGAAATCAATAATTTATATAGTGTAGTTTACAAATATAACGTATGTAACATGAAGTAATGTAAGCAACATATTTCTGCTTGATCAAAACGCTTTTAAAAGCCACCCTGCAATACAAAGGGCACATACAAGCTTATAAATTATGTAACTATGCTTAAGGGTATCTTAACATTGGCACCAAAATATCATTGAATATTTTTTGGGTAACATATATAAGCTTGATGTTATATAATAATGTGAATTTTCTCTGAGTGCTAACCTACCTCATTCTGTGCCATATATATTGTAGTATCAGGAAATCATAGTGACAAAAATCTCCAAAGAGGGTGGGGGACAGGTTCTATGGTCAATAACTTTTATCTTGGAAGCCTTTTATGAGTCCATATTGTTTACAATATAGAATTAGAAAATGTTTCAGCAGCTGTGAGGGCAGACAACATTTAAATAAGGTTAATTCTTTCCTAGAGAAAGATTTGTTGTTGATATTAAGAAATGTCTGACTGATGCACTGATATGGGGTTTACGTTTACGTTTTTTTAATATATATAAGGCTGTTCCCAAATTACCATAAAGTAGCAGTCTGATCAGGTACCATAATATTTGCACAAAACCACATAAATGAACATTTCAAAAAGATGAAACTGCAATATTACGACCAAAACAGCCAAACCATGCATATTTGTCTATTTGGTTAGTTGCTTAATGTCCAGGGCTTGATGCTGTGGACATTGAAGGATGGCTATTTATCGTAATCACAATATTTCCCCTTTGCAGCCCTACTTTAAGTATTTAAAGACTATAAGTATCCTCCAGAAATTGATAACTGTCCTGCTAAAATCAATAATAAGCAGAATTGTAAAACAAAGGTTTAATGACCATCTCATTTAAAGGATGATAGTCAAGTTTGGAAATCAGAAACACAAATTTCAAAAGGCTGGACTGTAAACACTGCCGGTTGTACTTTAATACCAGGCAGGCAAAATGTATGCTTTGTCTCCTATCAGGGTGCATTATTAAAACAAACCAGTACTAAATGAATTCATGCTGAATAGATACTTTTTTGTTTTATATTTACTTCAAAGCATGTAATATTAACGATATCAAGACTATTTGTTGTTTGAAAAAAACAACAAATTGGCACCAAAATATAGCAATAATCATTTCAACTAAATGTGCTTATGATGACAAGTGCCCTTTCAATACAGACAGCCTAGATCACAAGCACCCGTTCAATTTACTTTCAAGTGCCCGTTCACATGATGTAAAAAGTTGGCATGACAAGTCGTTGCATATTAATCCAGTTAACACTCTTTCAGCAACTTTTATTCAAGAATAAACATGATATGTAATTGTAGAAGGTAGAAAAATAAGAAGAACGTACAAACTTTATTGTTATGCTATATTTCATTCTAACTTTATAAAGTGATCACATTGAATCGAAGCATCAATGGATTGATCGGTGTCATTATTTTTAAGAGAACGATGACAAATATCAGTTTTAATATTACCTATTTACAGGATAATTATCTGGGTACTTACGTAAGTATGAATAAATTCGTGACAGATACACAAATGGTTGCTGTATTGACATATTTATGCACCCTGTGTTTTCTTTTGAGAGCAAGTGACTTATCCTCTAATGTACAACGTCGCAAGTGCCGTACTTTGCCGTACACTCGCAATTGTCCGGTCACTTCCGCTCCCTGGGTGTGTTACAGGGCACTGCAAACTGTAGTTACAACTTACTAGCCCCTCTATTCCTCTTAGGTGTGTTAGAGGTGGGAGAGAGATGTTAAAATGACTTATCGATCCTTCCATTTCTTTTTTCTCTCTGTAACAATTTTTCGTAATTTTGAGACTTGTTTTACAAATCATGTCTTTGTGAGTGAACCTGGAATATGGGTTTGGGTGAGATGGAGAAATTCTGAAATTTCTCAATACAGAGAATGGACACTCCAGCACATAAATGCGCGTACTGTGTGAGGCCAACCTTAGATATGTTAGTTTGCTGTTAATTTATCCAGGCTTCTCTGGCTGGGTTACTTACTCAGATTTTTTCTCCTTTCCGAACACCCCCCCCCCCACAAAAACAGCACTATAAGGCAAGCTTGTTTGTAATAGTGCAATAATACATTATAATAAAAAACAAAAAGTAGAAAACATATTGGGTAGGACACAACGAGCTCTCATAAGAGAATTTGGCATTGTTTTTTCTCCCTGTAACGTGCATGAGGAGTCTTTCAATTGGGCTATTTCTTTGTTGTTTTTGTTTTATCTGAAGCTGCATTTCTTTCCGTTAAGCAAAAGCTCAGGTAAGTCTTTGCAGATGCGTAGACTCATCTGAGCATTCCCTGGTCGACTATACAATAAGTACCATTTTCATGTGTTTACTAAAAGGTGGGTCTGTCAGCAAGCAGAATTGATAATCTGTCTGCCTCTGAACCCAACCTCTTGCCTTGATTGGGCTCTTTATTTCTGTCTAGGTTGGGCTGGTAGGTGAAGATAGCAATTAAAGAAGTAGCCACCAATTGTTGAAAGCGATAAACAAATCTACCTGCCACATGGTCTTTTGTTCCTATTTAACTATATCCTGTCCCAAGGATTTGAGGAAAATTTTTGGGCAGGTGTAAATAAACACAATTGAAGAATAAAAAGGAAAAAAAAACATACCCTTTTGCATCGCACCATGCCTCCATAATTTTTGCAGTGTCCATACTATCTAAGCGGATTTATGTTTTACTATAGCTCTTGGTGGTTGTACGTTTATTAAACAGTCTATCAGGGTATTAAAAGGTAGAAATCTAGACATTATATTAGCAAAATAATTTGTATTTAGTGAAAAATGTTGCTTCTGGCATTTTACCAAGTAACTAGAATTCTGAAATAAAACCAATGTCAAACAAGGCAAATTCATTGCATTTTTATTATCCCAAGACGAAGGGTTATTTTAGAGAAACCTGTAAATCACAAAACATAAGTCTCATTTCTCCAACCCCTAGGTTCAATTAGGGTATCAAACAGATGATAATAAAAAGCATGTCAACTATTTAAGTACTTAGTTCAATAAAATATACTTATCTGTATAATTTCAACTTATGATCTTCCAATCTGAACAAGAGTCAGGGGTGTATGTGAGGTCAAAGTTTTTTTTCATTTATGTTGGTCTATACGTCTTTCCCTTTAATTTGATATGCAACATAAACACATTCAAAACTTATTTTTGACCTTTTGACCAAATCCACAGGTCAAGGGTGTGTGTAATGACAGAATATAGGCTTGCATGGTGCTCTGCGTTTAATCCCTTTAGTTTGATATGCAACGTGACATGGCATTTCAGAAAAAATGGATATTTTGACCCTAACCTAGGGGTCGAAGATGTGTGTTTTAGGATAGAAAATATAGGCCAGCATGGAGCCCTGTGCTCCATTCCAGCTAATTTGACATACATGCCATAACTTGTGGACTGAAATTTGCACGATTTACCAAACTTTTTAGTGAGATTGGACAATATTCTGTGAGCTTTCACAAAAATCTATTTGGAACTCCCCCTTATCACCCAAAAGCTTTTATTTTAATGTAAGAAGCTTGTAATAAACACAATTAAGTGTGATTTATAGTTAGTTCTTTATAAAATCTGTTTTAAGATGGTCTGAAAATTCTGTGAGATTTGAAAATCTTATGGGTTTTCATTTAAAAGTTATGCATTGCGCAGTATTTTGAATTCTCTGTGGGCTTTTAATGACAAGGCTCATCACTACAACTCTCAAGAATATATACATTCAATCTTCTTTATTTAATCTTATTATATTTTTCTTTTAAATAAAAAAAATATTGTATAAAAAGAGAATATGAGTTCTAATATAGAGTAATCTTATACAATTGTACCGTGATGGTGTTATTACTAACGATGATCTAAAAAAGGAATAAAGCCTTAAATTTGCCAGATGAGCCAAGCCCTAAACCAACTAAGCCAAAAGAATCGGCATAAGACAATCTATGCAAAAAGGGCAGAGACAAGAAAAAGCACCAAAAACAAAAACGTGCAAAGGCAAGTGAAGAGGCAAATGCAAAGGCACCTGAAGAGACGCAGTCAGAGGAACATGCAGAAGCTTCTCAAAATTTAAAAAAAATAGACAGACCATTATGTAATTATTTCAAAACATATATAACTGATGCACATATATATAAAGACACTTCTATTCTGTTTGATGACAAAAAATTCCATAATGATAGACCAGATCAGCAAAGACATAAAAGAATACAATGGTGTCAAATTTTCACTTGGCCTTTCGTCATCTTCAAGGGAGTTCCAAAGTCTAATGGAAGAAGGAATACATGATTTTTGTGAGATACTAGTTCTATTAAAGGGCACCGATATATTTCTATTATTTCTCAGAGGGTAATTTGAAATTTCACTAACTAAAGGAGGAATTAAATCTTGTATATATGAAGGTACAATGCCATTATTTACCTTATACATGAAAGAGAGTTTATGTTGTTGCCTTCTTTTTGAAAAAGTTGTCCATCCACATTCTTTGAACAAGTTTTCTAATGACACAGATCTAGTTAAACCTGTAACAAGGCGGGCGGCTTCATTTTGGATTTTTTGTAAGGTTTGTGAGTCCTGTTCAGAGCATCCATCCCATACAACTGAGGCATATTCTACAACTGGTAAAAGAAAGGACATATACATTTGGTTGAGAGCATTTCTACTAATGGAGTATTTTAGCTTACGCATTATTCCCAAAATTTTAGTCGCCGATAGGACAATATTTTCAATATGAGAATGCCACTGCCCTGTACTACTGAAGGTAACACCAAGATGTTTGTGGCTATCTACGAAATTGATTGGAATATTATAAAAAACATGTTGTGGTAAGATATTAACCTTTTTAAGAGTAAATAAAACAGCTTCAGTTTTCAGGGGATTAAATGTTACTAGCCACTGTCTAGCCCAGTTTGACAACATTTGCATATCATGGTTAATTATACCAGCTATGTCATCAATGTGTGCTGCAGAATAAAAAAGTGAGCTATCATCTGCAAACAACCTTGTCAAACTAAGAAGATGTTCAGCTATATCATTTATGTATACCAAAAATAAAAGAGGTCCAAGAACCGACCCCTGCGGCACCCCTGCAAAGATAGACTTTAAACATGAAAAGCAAGACTTTAGACCAACTTTCTGCTTTCTTTGACTTAAATAACTGTTTAACCATTCTAAAAGTTTCCCTTCAATGCCATTTTGCCGTAGCTTAAATAAAAGACCCTTATGCCAGACTCTATCAAATGCCTTTGACACATCACAGAACACAATGCAAGAAAACATATTATTATCAAAGGCCTGGCATATATTATGAAAGATATCAATTAACTGAAAAACTGTTGAGTGGTGAGGTAAGAAGCCAGATTGATACTTGTATAGAAGATTATTGTCAAGTAGAAAGTTATACATATTTTTAAAAACAATCCTTTCTTGCAGTTTACCAATACAGCTCAATAATGCAACTGGACGGTAGTTAGATGGCTGAGATTTATCTCCCTTTTTAAATATGGGAATAACATTGGCAATTTTCCAAATATCAGGGAATATTCCCTCTTCAAAAGATCTATTCATTAAAATACATAAGGGTTTTGAAACGGATTTGGAGACACCCCTGAACATTTTATGGCTTATACCATCATCGCCACTTGCTTTGTTAGGGTTGAGAACTTCAACTGTTTTTTCTATTTCTTCTTCAGTGCAAATTATTTGAGATAGAGAGTTATCAGTAAGTTTAGTAAAAGGAGGTAACTGGGTATTTTCGTCATTGACAGTTGAGATAGAGGCAAAATAGTCATTCAAACAATTAGCTTTGTCCTGATCATTAAAATGCCATTGGTTGTTACCAGATGGAAGTGCTGAACATAAAGGAGGAATTGAAGAAGTAGAATTATTATTTTTGACAAAGTGGCGAATTACTTTCCAGAATTTGCGTTTATCATTATTCTGAAAATCTGAAACAATTATATCTAAATTGTTATAAAAATATTCTTTAGCATGTTTTTTTTTGATTGTTTACCTACTTCTGCGACCGCTGTATTCATGATTTCACAAAAGAGGGTTTACTAATCAAACACAAACAAGACTGTTATGGAATCAACAAAACCAAACATGAATAGAAATGCCTACGGAAGGTAGAAGTCACATTTACATTTAAAAAACCACCAAAACCAAATCCCCGTTCCATATCTCATTTATGCAGTTTTGAAAGCATAATCAAACCTAAAACTGCCAAAGGAGGAGACAAATCAGAAATAACATGTAAAAATGAGGCCTGAGGGTTTGGTTATCAGGTTGTCAGATATGGTGGTCAAGCTGATAAACCTGTAATTTACAGAGGCAACGATTCTGTTGAAGTATTTCTAAACCACTTAGACCGTGAGGTTCACAATGTCAACAACATGTTTGCTCACCGCAAACCATTAACAATGACATAACAAAATATCAAAGACTATGAAAATGCTACTCAGTGTTGGATATGTGAACAAGAAATAGGCAATAATAAAAAAAAATCCAAATGTAAATGATCATTGTCATTTCACAGTTAAATACAGAGTTGCAGCACACAAATACTGCAACTTAAAATACATAGTAAAACCAGGCAAAATAAAATGTATATGGTATTTCACAACCTCAAAGCTATGACAGCCATCTTATAATTCACAAAATACACACTGCAAAAGGAAACATAAACTGCATTGCCAACAATTCAGAAAAATACATCTCATTTAGCATTCGACAACTCAAGTTCTTAGACAGTTTTCAATTTATAGCATTTTCACTAGAGAAAATAAGATAGAAAAGATTAACATATTCCCATATTTGATGCCACAGACAAATCCAGCTTCAAACTTACAACTCAAGAGTTAAAGCAGGAAACAGATCAAATCTTACGCAAAGGCGTCTATCCATATGAATACATTCACAGCCAAGAAAGGTTCAAAGAAACAGTACTACCACTCAAAGAGGCATTTTATAATAAGCTATCAGATGAAACAATCAGCCAAAATGATTAGGATCATAAATAGTAAGTGAGTATGATCAGGAAATACCACAATCACAAACTGCAGACAACCCCGTGGCACCGCTAGGTAGAGCCGCCCAACCACCACGAGACACCAGGAAGACAAATCAAGCAAAGCAATCAGCTCTCTCTTCCCCATCAAGATGATTGCAATACTAGAATGGACATAAAGCAACGCACAACAAAACATGGAACAATTACAGACTCCCACAATGGGAGTAACAATAAACAAAAAGTCAACAACAACAGAACCACCGCCTTAGAACGCCCAGCAAGTATGGAAATCATTCAACTGTAAAACACTTGGCGATTATCATGACTTGTACCTAAAGACGGATGTTGTGCAACTAGCTGACGTAATTTTTCAAACATTCTGAAAAACATGCATAGATGCATATAAACTTGGCCCTTTACACTATTACACTGCACCTGGCTTGTCTTGGATGCTTTACTCAAACAAACACAGATAGATTTAGATCTCCTAACAGACATTGACATGCATCTATTCAAAGAAAAAGGTATGCATGGTTGCATAAGTATAGTATCCAAAAGACATGCCAAAGCAAACAATCCTCATACCACAGATTATAATCCTGAGAACGAAAATAACTACATCATGTATTATGATGCAAACAACCTCTATGGCTGGGCAATGAATCAACCACTTCCATACTCTGGTTTCAAATGGCTTACTAAGAATGACCAAAATAATGGCAAATTTAAAAGGGAAACTGGAAAGGGTTGGATACTTGAAGTGGATTTAGAGTATCCCAAAGAATTGCATAAATTACGCAACGATTATCCACTTGCCCCAGAGAAACTTGCATCCGAAAAAGAATGGCCCTCAGAATACCAAACTTAATTGTTAGAAAACAAAAGCATGATAAATGTACCAAAGCTTGTCCCTAATCAGATGGATAGGAAAATATGTAGTCCACTACCGTAACCTTCAATTGTATCATAAACTGGGTATGAAACTTACCAAAGTGCACCGCATCTTGGAATTCAATAAAAAAAAACCTTGGATGAAATCATACATTCAGTTGGACACTGAAATGAGGAAAAAGTCTATCTCTGTCTTTGAACAGGACTTTTATAAACTTATGAACAACTCTGTGTTTGGCAAAGCAATGGATAATCTCCTCAAAGGGTAGACATAAAATTAGTAAAAACTGATGGCAGTGAAAATGAAAACTTAGAAAAACCATAGCCAAGCCCAACTTCAACAGACGTGTTAAATTTTCTGATGAACTATCTGCAATACAAGTCACAAAACAAAAATAACACTGAACAAACCAATATATGTAGTTTTTTCTGTCCTTGACCTATCAAAATACCTGATGTACGACTGGTATTACAACCAACTAAAAAAGAAGTATGGTAAAAATTGCACCCTGTGGTACAGCGATACAGATTCATTACTAGTAGATACCAAAACAGAAGACGTATACAAAGATATGTCAGAAACAAAAGATGAATTTGACTTCTCTGATTATCCCAAACATCACCCACTTTACGATGAACAAAACAAAAAGTCATAGGTAAAATGAAAGATAAATGTGCTGGCACATCTATTGCAGAATATATCGGTCTATGTCCAAAGTTATATTCAGTTTTTCGAGCTGATGAACAAATCATCAAAAAAAGCAAAAGGGGTAAAAAGTATGTAATCAATAAACAAATAAACTTAGAAAACTACAGAGATGCTTTATTTAATAAACAGAAATACACACACACAATGAACAAGCAGCGCTTAGTGCACCACAATATCTATGGACTGGCAGTAAACAAAGCAACACTCTCACCACTTGACACAAAAAGATATATAACATCAGATGGCATTATGTCATATGCATATGGCTGTTCACAGTATCACAGGGAACAATGAGCAGTACCTCTTTAACAAAACCTATTTTTGGTGCTGGAGATTTCAAATGATAAGCCCTTATGCCCTGTGTTACAATGGAATAATCAACTTTGTGTACATCAACAGACAATATTGTATCTGTTGCCCATTTTTTACCACCACCCTCTAATTCTCCCGGCCGATACAAATGCCTAACGTTTGCAAATAGGGATATCACCTTTTCTTGCAAAAATTGGAGGCGCTTTTTTCGTCTCTCAATTTATTGCCTTTATAACCTCAGGTAATCTCTTAGCCCATTCTCTATTGTGAGTGTGTGGATTTTGTAGTTCTTTTGATTATTGATAACCAAACAATCTGTCAGCCAATGTTTTATTAAATCTCTCTACCACGCCTTGCCCTCTTTTTTACTTTGGTCTCCGTGTATTTCTGTTCTACCTCTTCTTATTCTAACGCTGTGCTTTTTCATCAGCTGTGTCACAGCACCCATAAACTCTCTACCAGGGTCAACTTGTAACAACTTGGGGTCTTTCAAATGTCTACTTTATATCTTTTTAAATGCTTTAACAACTTTTTTGCTGTCTTTGGAAGTCAGTGGTTCTGCTTCTTTATACCTTGTTCCCACAACAACCAGTGTTAGAGCATACTTGTATATTTTGTTTGTTCTCTCAACCTTAACACTATTAAATGGCAGAAACAACAAATCAGCCTGATGCACTTCATTTTTTGCAGAGACATCAAATCTTGGCCTTATTATTTTCTTATGTGCAGGTAAATAAATTTGCCATATTACTTGCTTTTTTAAGAATTATAATGTTGTTTTTCACTTACCTTTGCTTCTCTGGCTAAGTTTTTAATTGCTGAATGGCCTCTCCAAAATCCTTTAGGGCTGTAGTTTAATTTTTCCATTTTATCCTTTTTATATTTAAGAAAACAAAATATAAGCACCAAAAGAAACAGAATGTCAAACCAAGCAAAAGAGATACCAGAAATCACAACTGCACAATTCGAGAAACTACTTAAAGAACAAACACCTGAATATGACACAAAAATGGTCAGAACTTCAGATCAAAGAAATATACACAGTCACAAATACAAGAATTGTAGACACTTAAAATGAAAATGGAAAGTATATAATTTTTACTCTACTCAATAATGGGGATGTATGGGTACCAGAACACCTAAAATAGAATCAATAACAGTGATAACCTTTACAACCCAATATTCTATATCAGACCTCTTGGGCTGAAACCATGCAAAAGCAATCCTAGGAATGAATATCATGCATATGATATTGTTGTTAATCATGATTAATCCATTTAGATCCAGAAATATGTATTTTCAAACTTTTTTACATACAAAAACTTGTACGCAACAAACCCTGCTGCCGTCATTTCCAACGCAATAAACACCAATTCGTTTATCTGTTGGTCTGGTAATGGAGTATAATAATCACCTAATTTAGGTTCTGGAGGTAATGGACTCAATTGTTTACCAGTGATGTAATAGAATTGTTTCATAGCTTGATCAACATCCTCAAAAGTCTGCACTGCATGGTGTTCTTTATTTTATCTCTTCATTTATAAAATCTAATCGTTGCATCCTTTGTTTATTCCATGCTGTCTGCGCTACTTCTAATTGTTTGACTGCCTTGTCATGTCTCTCCTTTTCTTTTTCATCGTCATTGCTTTTGTCCAGTTTTGAGAATAAAAAGTTGCCTTCTGTAAATGCTAAGGCTTTCACAACTGCACTACCTATCATCATCGCTACAGCACTTGCCATTTTTATTTGGTGAAAAAATAACTAAAATAAATTGTTTCATAATGTCTGCGGGAATAATCAACATATCATGTGTGGACATTGCCAACAATATATCAATAGAACGCATACCAATATCTTCCATGTTGAAATCTACTATTGGTGCTTGTTTTCTTAGTATTTTTTGCCAAGTTCTGAATATCCAACAGTAAGAATGGTTTCCACTCCATCATGGTAAAGCATGTTTACAATTTGTTTTCCATTGGTAGTAGCTATTTTTATATTTGAAAACAACATTTTAAAATTAAAATTATTGCATTTCAAATAGGTCCACATCTTGTTTTGCTGTGGTAGCCCATTTAAATTTAGGTTTTCTTTCAGATTTTTCACCCACAGAATGACCACGTGACATATAAATTCCAATACCCAGTATTCCAATCAACACAGCACACAGTGGAATAAAGTGTTTATAAACATTTACTTCGAGTTGTAGTGCAGCACTCTATGCAGTCTCTTGATGATCTCTTGTTACTTTGTTTGGTTGCTCAGTTTCTTGGACAGGCTGCAGATCTTTGTCAAGACATTGAAGCTGCGCTTTTTGTTTATTCCATCTCACTTTAGCACACTTTTTCCAGCTTTGACTCGTTCGGGGTTCTTCACTCTGGGGTTCTACACTCATCTTTACTGCCTGGTTCTCCATCTATGTTTTCTGTATGGACTTTTTTATTTTTATTGACCTTATTTTCAAGGTCACAGTGGCACTTTGAAACGTCTGGAATATGGTTTTCGTGCGTTTTCTTCTGAACTAGTGATTGTTTTTTGACCAAACTTGCATAGATACGTTATTGAAAAAAGGGAAAGGTCGCATCAAATTTTGGTCACCTTGACCTAATTTTCAAGGTCACAGCGACACTTTGAAATGCCCGGAATATGGTTTCCGTGTGTTATCTCTGAACTAGTGATTGGATTTTGACTAAATTTGCATGGATACATTGTTGGGAAAAGGGAAATGTTATATCAAATTCTGGTGACCTTGACCAAATTTTCAAGGTCACATCGGCACTTTGAGACGTACAAAATAGGGTTTCCATGCGTTATCTTCTGAACCAGTGGATGGATTTCGACCAAACATGCACGGGTACATTGTTGGGAAGAGGAAAAGAGTACCTCAAATTTTGGTGACCTTGACCTAATTTTCAAGGTCACTACGGCACTTTGAAATGTACGAAATAGAGTTTCCATGCGTTATCTTCTGAACCAGCGGATGTATTCTGACCGAACTTGCATAGATACTATGTTGGGAGAAGGGAAAGAGTTGATTAGATTTTGGTGACCTTGACATAATTTTCAAGGTCACCATCCTATAAAAACTGTATAAATCAGCCATTTCCACACACTATATTCTGAACTGGTGGTTCAATTTTAACCAAACTTGCAAAGCTATATTATAAGGAAAAGGTTAAGAGTTGATTAGATTTGGTGAGCTTGACCTTATTTTCAAGGTCACAGCGGCACTTTGAAATGTCCTATATATTGTTCTATGCGATATCTTCTGAACTAGTGATTGTATTTTGACTAAACTTGCATAGATACATAATTGGGAGAACTGAAAGAGTTTCCATGCGTTATCTTCTGAACCAGCGGATGTATTCTGACCGAACTTGCATAGATACTATGTTGGGAGAAGGGAAAGAGTTGATTAGATTTTGGTGACCTTGACATAATTTTCAAGGTCACCATCCTATAAATACTGTATAAATCAGCCATTTCCACACACTATATTCTGAACTGGTGGTTCAATTTTAACCAAACTTGCAAAGCTATATTATAAGGAAAAGGTTAAGAGTTGATTAGATTTGGTGACCTTGACCTTATTTTCAAGGTCACAGCGGCACTTTGAAATGTCCTATATATTGTTTCGTGCGATATCTTCTGAACTAGTGATTGTATTTTGACTAAACTTGCATAGATACATAATTGGGAAAACTGAAAGGTCACATCAAATTTTGGAGACCTTGACATAATTTTCAAGGTCACAGCGACACTTTGAAATGTACGAAATAGGGTTTCCGTGCGTTATCTTCTGAACTAGTGGATGGATTTCATCCAAACATGCATAGATACATATTTGGGAAAATGATAAGAGTAGATCAAATTTTGGTGACCTTGACCTAATTTTAAAGGTCACTACGGCACTTTGAAATGTCCAAAATTGGGTTTCCGTGCGTTATCTTCTGAACCAGCGGATGTTTTCGACCAAACTTGCATAGATAAAAATTGTTGGGAGAAGGAAAAAAGTTGATTAGATTTTGGTGACCTTGGCCTAATGTTCAAGGTTACACAGGCACTTTGAAATGTCCAAAATAGGGTTTCCTTGCTTTATCTTCTGAACCAGTGGATGGATTTCAACCAAACATGCATAGATACATTGTTGGGAGGAGGGAAAGAGTACATCAAATTTTGGTGACCATGACGTAATTTTCAAGGTTACTTTTGCATTTTGAAATGACCAAAATAGGGTTCCGTGCGTTATTTTCTGAACTAGCGGATGTATTTTAACCGAACTTGCATAGATACAATGTTGGGAGAAGGGGAAAAGTTTATTAGATTTTGGTGACCTTGACATAATTTTCAAGGTCACCATCCTATAAAAACTGTATAAATCAGCCATTTCCACACACTATCTTCTGAACCGGTGGTTCAATTTTAACCAATTTTGCAAAGATATATTATTAGGAGAGGGTAAAGAGTTTATTAGATGTTGGTGACCTTGACCTTATTTTCAAGGTTAGACCGGCACTTTGAAATGTCATATTTTGACCAAAATAGGATTTTTGTATGATATCTCTTGAATTTTTCTACACCAAACTTGCATTGATACATTGTTTGCAGACAGAAAAGTGTTAATTAGATTTCGATGACCTTGACCGTATATACCACAGTACTTTGTATTTTCAATGTTTGGCCAAAATTGTGTTTGTGCATGTTCTCCCTTGCAGTAATTGATAGCTTTCAGCCTGTATCATTGTGACACTATAAAGAGCAGTAAGCATGCTTGCCGACTCAATTTGCAGTTTGGGGGACATAGTTTATCTCTAAAAACACTGCTTTAATTAGTGCGTTAAAGTGGCTGCCTTTTCATCAAAATATAACCATTAACCATCAACTTTTCGCCATTGGTGTTGTATTTACCTAGCAAAACACATACATTTTGAAATTTCCACTGTCTAGTGTACAACGAAGTAATTGTTAAAACATTCAAATAAACAATAATATCGTTGTGCCTAGGAAATTACACATGTTTGACATATGATATGATAAACCCATTTCTTGCTTCTATAAACTAAAGCTTTTTATTATGTGCAATAAAGATCCTGCAATCTTTCCAAAATACACTGATAACTCTGATATGTCAGTCGTGGTCCCGAGATTATCAAAGTTATCATGCTCAGCTCAAATAAGCATGATATTACAACTGATATCAGAAACTTAAATACTGAAAAATAAAGATTTTCCCTGCTTGTAAATACTCCGATGTTTCATTTTCCCGCTTATAAATGTTAACATTTGTTAACAATTAACATTCATGAGCAGGATATCTTTCATGCTCATTTGAGTTGAGCTTGAAAAATAGTTTAATAATCTCAAGGTCAGGTTATCAGCTGGAAGATTGCCCTTTTGAAGTTTAGCAATAAAACGAGTTGAAAGATCTTTTCCTTCTTTTCTATGAGGGCACCGTAGTAATACGTAAAAACGAATATATAATTTCTTTCACAAATTAATCAGATATCAAAGAATTAATATCAATGTATAGCTCCAATTAAGCGCACGACTTGAGAGTAAAATCTAACCATTTTCTAAACCACCAGTTTACAGATATGTTTTAAGTGCTCAAAAGAACCATCTCAGGGATTAAAAGTGCTAGAATTTTGTTATCATTTGCTTTTATTTGGTGAAAATTCTTCCATGCCTTTGTGTGAACGGTCAGAGCATGCAAAAATCCTACCCCCCCCTCCCACGTGGAGCTAGGGTTTGGTAGCCCACTCGCAGCATTAGGAAAATACAATCAGATTATATCGTAAGAACATTAACATTACTTCAAAATATATATGGGCCAGGATATGACAAAAGGTACACTATGGCTACTTTAATCAAAATCGAACGTATGATGCGTCTGCAAAGCACTACCACTTAAGAGTATTTTCTGAAAAGTTGAATCAATTATCTTCAAAATTGACGAATATATGGAGGTTTGAATAGGCGTTTGTAATCAGGCTCTACCCCGTTGTATAACTTCTGCTTTCTATATGACTGTGGACTTGTATTAGCCTATTGGATTATCGTCTGCATTTGTTATGTCTTCCTTTGCTTTTAAGGACTTATATTAATACTGGCTTGTCATTTTTATAACCGGTGTGTTGATTGCTTGTCTTGGGATGGTATTTACCCACACAACTTTTAATGATAAGAACGAAAATAACAAAATTACATTTATCTCCATTAGTTTACATTCGGCGTCCTCTGTTCGTATTCCTAGTTCAGTTAACAATTTTCGAGATATGCTTCCTACCATTAGGTTATCTCCTCTTGGGTCACCTATTATCAGGAAGTATACTAAACCATTTAATGCATTCAAAAGACTCAGAATGTATCCTAATGATTCTAAGTGCAATGCCAAGAGGTGTGTTGCACATATTTATGTACTAAAACTACCATTACATCATCTGTAAATGGTAGGCAATTTTCCATAATCAATAATAATGATATGGACTGAACTTCATCTGATCTGATTTATGTTATAACTTGAACTGAAACTAATTGTGGAATGCAATATGTTTGACAAACTGGCCGATCCCTTAAGACTAGGTTTCGTGAGCACTTTCATAAAATGAAAAAGCCTAAAAAATTTGACACATTTCTTTACCGCCAATTCAAAAGTAAGACTAGGTTTCGTGAGCACTTTCGTAAAATGAAAACGCCTAAAACATTTGACACATTTCTTTATCGCCATTTCAAAAGTAATGGTCATTCACCTAGTAAAATTGTAATTCAGCCGGCTGAAAAAAAAAAATATGATCCAAATTCATCAACTAGATTGAAAAATATAAAGAGACATGAAACTGAACTTAAATAGATTAAATTTTTGCAATCACCTTTTCCTTTGGGCTTTAATGATAATATATACCATGAAGGTAACATTTCTAAAATGCCAGATTTTGATGTCTTTTTTTTCTGTTTTGGAATGTAAAAACGTAGAAGTAGATCTCATGGTTAACGTAAAATTGGTAACATTAAGCGCAAAATTTGAACTGAAAAACGCTTAAATACTTCTCTAAAGAATCTTTCTTTGGCTTTAACTAATCATGGTTGGCATGGCTTATTTTCATTTTTAAGTTCCTTGCTTATCTCAGTTTTACGCAATTTAGAGTTAGAGGCTAATAAACTTTAGTATAGAGCAAACAAATTATATAAAGCAGCACTCCTTGCAAGGTGTTATGTTCAACATTTCCTTAGTCCTTATATCGATTCTGAGGTCAACCATAAACGATATTTTATCAAAATTCCATTCATTAATAAAGGTATTGAGTTTATTGATTTACATAGTATCTTCAAGGATAATTTAGTGATTTCATCTATTCCAAATTACTTTAATAATTCTGAAACTACTATCATTTTTTTTATAAATATAACAAACCAATTAGGTTTACTATATTTAACTTTAATAAAATTGTAAATGATATAGATATAGATTCCAATACTCCTGCCTCCTGAGATTGTAAAAATTCTAATTATTCATATCCCTCTGCAGGGCATGTCATTACAGGTAATCTAGATGTCATTCCTGACGCTAGAGTTCGCAATATTATTTCTAAAGGTCCTAAATATAGATTTCCCTCTAATATTGATTTCTCTAAATGTCGTAGAGAGATCGCTACTTCTTTAAATGACTTTAAAAATCGTTGGTGCAAACGGGTTGATGTTGAACCTGATGCCCTGAAGCAATGGAAGATTAACATTTTAAATTATTGATACTCTTATTTTATTTTACTCTCGTTATACACATCTTTTGGCCCCTAAACCTAAATCTTCTTTTCATCATCTCAAACGAGGCATCCAGAATTTTCATATGAACTATGCTTTGGTTTCAGCAGATAAAGCTGCTAACAATGTTGTAGTTGTTTTACGATTGTATTATATTAATACTCTTATGTGTGAGCTTGTTGACACTAATGCCTATAAACTGCAGCCTTCTTTGAGTGAGAGGGTGATTGTTGATAGGCATGGTTGTCATACAGCCCTACATTTTGGTGTCAAAGCTAAAGAAAAACAAGGCAAAGTTCCTACGTTGTACTGGTTACCTAAACTCCATAAACCCTATAAAGCAAGATTTATTGCTAATTCTATTTCTTGTACGACAACAGAACTTTCTAAATTGTTAACCTCGTGTCTTACAGCTGTTAAAACACATTTTATCAAGTATTGTGAAAAGGTATATGAGAGATCCGATAAAAACCTATTTTGGTCTATTAAAAATTCAGATGAAATAGATAAACTTAAAGCTAGAGATTTCAATGCGACCAGTTTGTCTACTTATGATTTTTCTACTCTTTACACTACTTTACCTCATAATTTTATAAAAGCTAAACTTATAGATCTTATTGAAAGAACCTTCCAGAGAGAAGGCTCTCCTTACCTTGCATGTAATGACAGAAATGCATTTTTTACTTCAGATAAACCTAAAAAATATCATGCATGGTCGTGTCAAAATGTATGTGATGCGCTGACCTTTTTGTTGGACAACATTTTTATTCGATTTGGCACCAAGCTGTATAGACAAGTAGTTGGGATTCCTATGGGCACTGATTGTGGTCCCCTGGTTGCAGATTTATTCCTGTTTTGTTATGAGAGGGACTTTATGATGTCTCTTTCTGATGATAAGCAGGCTGATGTTATTGATGCGTTTAACACTACATCCAGATATTTGGACGATCTTTTAAATATTATTAATGTTTATTTTGACAATATGGTTAGGCAAATATACCCTTCAGAGCTCCAACTGAATAAAGCCAATACCTCTGATACCGAAGCCGCATTTTTAGACTTGCATTTGTCATTTTCTAATGATATTGTTTCTACCAAAATTTATGATAAACGTGACGACTTTGATTTTGAAATTGTCAATTTCCCATTTTTAGACGGTGATGTTCCTCGTAAGGTAAGTAAGGCTTTTTTCGTGGGCATTTAATAGATTTCAGAAAAGACACTTTTGACTAAGTGCAGAGTACATGTACCCGCACTATACAGGGGATAATTCTATTGTTTGCCACTTCCAGCTAAAGCATGCAGCTATTGTGAAAAGCCATGCAAAAGTCTGTCAGAGAGAAATGGCAGGAATCACACTTTTGTCAGTACATGTTCATGACGAAAGCTATTTAGCTAATTTCGTCAAGATAATTTCGCCAATATTTATGATAAACGTGACGCCTTTGATTTTGAAATTGTCAATTTCACATTTTAGATGGTGATGTTCCTCGTTCAACATCCTATGGAGTCTATATCTCTCAACTTATTCGTTTTGCTAGAGCATCTAGCTATGTTGCTGACTTCAACACTCGCAATAAATTGTTAACTCAGAAACTTCTTAAACAAGGCTATCGGTATCATAAACTTTGCAAAACATTTTCAAAATTTTATAGACGATACTATGATTTAATTTCTAAATTCCAAGTTGGACTTAAATCTCTCTTGCGCCAAGGACTTTCGGAACCTGATTTCTATGGTGACTTGGTGTATAAATTGAAGAAGATTGTTGGCTCTTATAATTTTTCAGCGCAGTTCATTAAAATAATTTCCCATTATAAAAAGTTTGGCTATAACATTAATGTATTGCAACAGACTGCATGCTTGGTGGTCGATCCAATCACCGTTGGCAACTTTGCTTTCCTCTTTAATTGCACGCCGATGGGTCGGACTTCAGACTCTATGATAGTTCCGACTTAAAGACTTATCATTGATGAGATGGTAGGGGCCTGATGCTTTGGCTGTTTGTTGGGCCCACCGGGGTTTACCTGTTGGATTTTTTTTGCTCCGGTATTCAGTTTTATTTACCGTTGAGTCCTTATCTTTGCTTTATCTCCTTGTTATATCTTGATTTATATGTTTTAGGAGACGATGCATTGAGTTAAGGGTCTTTCATGCAAACCAAATATCTATGTGTTTTGATCCACATCTGAATTAAGGGTGAGGTTGGCGCCGTTAAACCGGTTTAAGCCCTCCAGTAAAATCTTTTATTGACCGTTCCAAGGCGGTACTTCTTTTGTGGATCTTTTATGTTTTTGTTTGTCTTGTGTTTGCTATGTCTTTGTGCGCGTCTGTTTATATGTGCTTTGTGGTCACCTGCTGGGAAAGGGCTGACATCTTGGCTCTCGTTTGTGGTCTCTAACTGTGAGTTTGTCACTTTCCCATTGGTATCCTGGGTCAGGTGTGGTACTTGATTGTATCGATTCCTGATCTTTGCACCCTTACTTACTCTGAACGCTAAATCAAGAAACACGTTAAGCCTAATATGACGTCAGAATGCTGGTCTCCAGTTGCTCGTTGATTATAGTGACTCGGTATAACTATCTAGTAAATATTATGCATTCTCATGCTTTATCTATGGTTTAAGGTAGTGCGGGACCCATGTCAAAAGATAACCTACTTTTACTTTAAAGTAAGAGTGTAAGAGTTATCGTTCCTGAATCTTGTTTTTAAAAAGAGAATACTTATTTGTAAGACGGTAGACAGTATTCTCCCCTGACAACTCTTTGATGCTTGAAACGTAATTCTGTAAGTATTTGGCTTTCACAAAAAGAAGGAATGCAAGTATTAGCTTTTAAAAACATCACCCAGAGTATGAAGTCATTCAGTATTTTGATGGTTAAAAGTTGCGGACCGTATAAATATACATACTATATACATGTCTCGGTTGCTATTTCTGCATGCTGCCACTAACCTAAGACCCACTCCCACCCCAAAAAATGGGGGGGGGGGTTGTAGACGTGCACATGCCTTGTATGTGACATTCTCATGTTTTAGGTCCCATGGAGGTACATGGTCACTAATGTTTTATGGAGAAATGACGTAACTATTTTAATTCCCTTATCACACCGGATAGGCAGCAATAAAAAACAGTCTAAACAATCGATGAATGCTGATAACAAATTGCTAGAAATAGTGTTTGTGATTGCCATTTGTTGCCTATCGGACTACAAACAACAATCCAAAATTCTGTTACTTACAATATTAAACTACGTTCGTCGATAGCATTAACGCTTTCGATTGCCGCCTTTCTAGTGTGTTTTTGATATACTGAAGACGTAGCCAAAACAATCTGATACAAGGGCTAGGAGTTATTTCATGTTTCTGTTGAAAAAATTATTTTGTTTCCTTGCATGTTTCATGATGATAAAATGGACATTTTTGCATACATTTTGATAAAATTAATTGGAACTGCATGTGCCTGAAAGGAAGATATATGACAATATAACATTCTTTTCTGTATATTAACGGTTGGCAAGCATGGTACAGATGCGCGGATCCAGGAATTTTCATCAGGGGGGGGGGGGGGGGGGGAGGGTCCAGGTCAGTCTGACAAAAAAGCTCTGACAACGATTTTTTTAGTCCTCAGCTTATTTTACAGAAAGTAAGTAAGGTTGCAAAGATCAGGAATTGATACAATCAAGTACCACACCTGACACAGGATACCAATGGGAAAGTGACAAACTCACAGAAGACACCACAAACGAGAGCCAAGAGGTCAGCCCTTTCCCAGCAGGTGACCACGAAGCACATATAAACAGACGCGCACAAAACATAACAAACACAAGACAGAACAAAAACATAAAAGATCCACAAAAGAAGAACCGCCTTGGAACGGTCAGTAAAATATTTTACTGGAGGGCTTAAACCGGTTTAACGGCGCCAACCTCACCCTTAATTCAGATGTGGATCAAGACACATAGATATTTGGTTTGCATGAAAGACCCCTAACTTATCAATGCATCATCTCCTAAAACAGAAGTCAAATAGTAAATTTCAAAGAAATCTATCATTTTTCAAGGCTCCAGATGGGGTCCAATTTTTTCCAGGGGGTCCAACTTTTTCCGGGGGGTGTCCAATTGCTTATTCCCTATAGAAACCCATTTAATTTGTGATTTTCAAGAGGGGGTCCGGACCCCCTGCCCCCCCCTCTGGATCCGCACTTGGTGCAGCCCTCACAGCTTCATGGTTAAGGCTACAATGCATTATCTCATTTGGGCTTGGTAAACGTTAATAGACAGAACAATGTATCATCCTTTTATTGTTATATACCTTATAATAAGTGTTTACTATAGAAACTTGAGGTGTTTTAATCGCTGACAATTGTACATTTTATTTAATAATGTGTCATATTTTGGTTGATCGTTGACCAATCACTGACCGCGGGCTTTATTTCCGATAAAACATGACTGCAGAGGGCTAAATTGCCATTTCAACCTGCTCACGGATATCCTCTGCGAGCTAAGATACTGTCGCTTATGCTTTATTGAGAAATGACCAAAGTATTCAATTATCATAAGATACGGATAGGCGACAATCGAGAAGGCTCTGAACAATCGATGAACGTGGATCGCAAATCGCTAGAATTTACCATTTGTCGCCAGTCAGGCAAACAAACTGCAATCCAAAAAGTCTGTTTCTGACGGTATTTGATCTACGTTCGTCGATAGCATCAACGTTTTCGATTGCCACCTATCCGGTATGTGTATTGATACAATGAATACGTAACCAAAACAATCTGAAACAAGAGCTAGGAGTTATCTACATTTTTCAGTCATGTTTCTGTTGAAAAAAAAAAGTTTGTTTCCACACTGGATAGTGAGCAATTGAAAACACTCTTAACCATTGACGAACGCGGATCAAAACTCGCTAGAAACAGTGTTTTGATTGCAAAGTGTCGCCTGTTTGATGAGTGATGGTGATAAAAAAACTATGATTCTAACTATTTTTGGTCTATAATCGTTGATAGTATTGATGTTTTCGATTGCGCCTATAAGGTGTGGTTTTGTTGTATGCTTCACGATGTTACAGTGGACATTTTTTTTAAATGCTTGTTACTTGAAAGGAAAGTATTCTAGAACTTTTTGGATACTGTAAAGGCGGCACCTAATGACTGCCTTATTAGTCTACTTTAGACATAGGTAAAATCTGAAAATGAGGCGTTATATCTACATTCGGAAGTGTTTGTATATTGTTTAACATTAGTATAGAGGCAAACAGTGTGGACCCAGATCAGACTGCTCTAGATCTACACTGTTTGTTTAAGAGGCTTCATAATATTTCAATAGACGATAAAAACATACGATTGTGTTGTAATATACGCTTTAAGGGTTAATAAATGAGGGTTCAGTGCATTAACGGACAGGACTTTCATGAAATGCACGCAGATTTGCGCGGCTCAAGCAACTTTTAAACGCTTAACCAATGGATAAGACCTGATTTCCATTCTTGAGCAGTTGAAATAACCGAACCACGCCCAGATATGAAAATTAAAGTTGCCACCTTTACAGTACCCAAAAAGTCCTATAATATATAACAATGACAATATAACATTCTTTTCTGTATATTAACGTTTGTCAAGCCCTTGTGCGATAATGTGTTGCAGGCCTCACCGCTGTGTGGTTCTGGTTTCAACACATCACATTCAGGCTTGCCAAACATTAATACAAGGAAAAAAATGTTTTATCCTCTTATTGCATATTTGTAAGTTTATTCTTCAAATGACATTTAGATCTATGCATCAGGAATAAAGCTATAAATTTTAGCTTTTATCTACATAAATCCTACGTGTAAGAAAGCATCAAAGTATCAAGACATGCTATAGCCATGCTTTAATGAGAATCATAATGTAATGTACTGGGTCACATATGCTAGGTCAAAATCTTTTTTGTCATTTTCTACGCCCATTTGTCAGTGCTTAATCAATAATAGCTATGTCTCCGCCCAGTGATATAAATAGGGCGTAGACAAACAAAAAAATTGGTTGAAAGGGGAGACAACACTTATTATAGTCTTTATTTTTTTCAGGATTTTACAGAAAAGTCACCAAAACAAAAAAAAAACGAGCACGGTGACACATATTTTTTATTCAATCATTAGATTCTTCATGAAAATATCTTTGTAAAAATATGTTTTTTGTTGTTCCAGTTACATTCTCAAATATGTTTATTTTGAATATTGATGTTTTTTTTGGCATTTATTCGTTTGACTTAATTAGGATTTTGCTTAATAGATTGTGTAAATACATGCTATTTCACTATTTTTTGTTTTTATTTATATCTCTGGTGTGAGTAGTATTTTTTCTGAAAAAAACTGTATTGCGTTTCTTGTTAATTTGTTAATAAAATCTGTGTTTGTTTATTTCAAAAACCTGCGATTTTGCAGTTTTTGACATCAAAAAACTTTTTAAAAAGAACGGTGAGGTATTGTTTTTTGTCTTAGATTATAAGTATAAGTCTATATCATAATATATTAAAAGATGAAGCACTTTTGGACATATGCCGGTGAGTCTGGTACTACCTTAATGTAGATGCAAATGAAATTGTACGAATTTGTACATTTTAAGTGGCATTGTAGGCATTTAAAGTGACCAACCCTTCATTTTGAGCCCATGTAGGTGCTATGGCCTTATTGTTACCATGGCAACATGCAACATACAAAACCTTAAATTTTATCAGAAACATTAGCTACTTTGATTACATCAAGCTATAGAATCACTTTTGTGGTACTATAAAAGCACATTTTTTTTGTCATTTTAGGCATTTTTCAAATGTCTATTACGTAATAATAGTTGAAATGCCTTAAGGACCCTTTTCTCAGATCCGCGCTTATATTGTTCTGTGCTGTTCTATCTCTGGAGAGTAGTTTTTGAGTTGTGAATTTGTTTTGCAATAAAATATGTTGCCTTTAGGGCGTTAGAAAAGACAATAATTATTTTCGGACGATTAAAGAGAGTTGGAAAATAAATATACTTAAAACCAAGAGTAACTTTACACTGTTAATATATATACCTTTTCTGGGTATTTGTAAGTGATATATCAACTGTGTTTAAAGCATGTTAAAGTCTGATCAATTATTCATATGACAGTTGAATTCCATGGTTTTTGCTGTCATAAAATTAAAGAGGCAAGGAGGCATAATAAACTTTTCAAAAACGCACCACTTTTGATGTGTTACTGTAGCTTTGAGATTGGGCAATTTTCAATTTTAAAGTACCAGACTAAAAGACAGTCTATCGAATTGTTGTTTAAAGTTCAAATCAGCTTGGATCACCATTCGAGTAACACATATTAGAGTGGTGTTTTTTTTTATCCATACATCTTTTTGTGAACTTTGCAGTTCTTACAATGAAATTTCCCATTACAAATTGTTTGCCATTTTTCTTCCAAACCAAATTGAATTTTTAACAGATAATCTTGTCACTTACTCTGGGCAGAGGTCCAAATAAATCACTTATTTAAAAATCAAAAGTGATCTGAGAAAAAGCTTTTAGCAAGGACTAAAGTTTACTAGTGTTTGAATTGAATTCAAAGGGAGATAATTTCAATGTAAACCAACTTTAAGTTTCTGCCAAAAACTAACTAAACGTCAGAGACAAAATGTCTTGCAGCATTTTAATGGACCCTAGATTCTGTTGTTGTTGAAGTACAATAAATGTTCAACTCGTATGGAGGCCAGCTAACTAATGCAATGTATCATCATCTAATCAAATTAACACACCATGATGAAACAAAGAAAAGGGCTCATGACTCACAGACTCATGGACATTTAATTTAATGATTGCAATACCAGAAAGGACATAAAGTAACGTACAACAAAACATAGAACAATTACAGACTCCCACAATGGGTGTAACAATAAACAAAAGTCAACAACAACCGAACCACCGCCTTAGAACGGACAGCAGCCTAAGCCACCGGGGGGCTTAAATACATTTTACTGGTACCAAATCTTCGCCCTAGATTTTGTTGTTGTTGAAGCACAAGAAATGTTCAGCTCGTATGGAGGCCATCTAACTAATGCAATGTATCATCATCTAATCAAATTAACACACCATGATGAAACAAAGAAAATGGCTCATGACTCACAGATAGTCAGAGCTAAAGAAAACCTCAAGTTGAGCCACGGTGGGTCCAGCTACAGATAAGCATCAGGCCCCAACCCACCGATTAAAGCTTTACGTTAGAGCCGTCATAGAGTCTGAGGCCTGACCCACCGTCGTGCAATTAAAGAGGAAACCATAGCTATAGACCGTGATTGGGTTTAAAACTAGGCATGCAGACTGTCGCATGATATCCAAGTTATATCAAATACAAAAAAGTGTGGGAAGTAGACTTAATCTTTACCTGGGCCTGACGACATAGCCTGACCACAAACCAGGCGCATGTTATAACTGAGTCTACTCTCCACTCTTTTTTATAAGATAATTTCAATTATATATATAAATATTTATTTTACTACAGTTTCAAGTTATAAACAGCTAAAAATATGTAAAAATGGAAATTTTCCATGAGAACAGAGATATACGTTATAAATTTAAGGTTGGGGAACATGTATTATTCTAAGTGGCAATCTATAAATTCATTTTTTAAAATTTAACATACATACAATAAAACGTAATATAAGTAACGCTTATGAGCACACATATCTTCAATTGATGTTCATGTCTCGTAGTTCAAAATTTAAATCTGAAATAAGTTCGTTGAAACTATTGGAAAATATCCTGTTAGGTAAGTGTGTCAAAAGGTTGGTCTTTTGGTGTCGAAAGCTCTAAACAAGGTTATTCAATGATATATTTATGCTACCAAGGAAGCTGTCATTTACCATATTGGAGCAGCTGATAGCTCATTAGAGGTTATATGTCTAATTTTTGGATAATTTTGCATCACAAAATGTTTATCTAATATAAATTTATAAGCATACTCAATTGGTTTAATATGTCCGACTTGCTAGATTTAGAAAAATCCTAAGGTGGGAAACTAGCCTGTCCTTACATATAATGAATCTGTTTTTAACCATATCAATTTGCTGAAACAGTGAGTCGTTGCATATAAGTTTCGTCTTTACATTACATTTATCTACTACATGTATAAACCAGTGCAATATATGAGATTAGTTAGCACTTGTAATTTGTAACATACTTCAAAATTCGTAATCTTAATATGGCATTACACTTAATATAAAACTGAAATCGTTTCCTTTCATTGGATACAAGACAGCCCTCATACAATGTAAGTATAAACGAATATCTACAAGGATATGGGTACAAGAATGAGTCCGTTTATGACTGAAATGCTATCTTGAAGCTGCTGTATGCAGTATTGTTTACATTTTAGGATGGTTTTGCCTTCAATAAGCCAAATTCAGTAAATCTTTGAAACCAACAAACTGATCATAAGTCTCATAATCCTTATTTCATAGACCATGTGTAAATATGTATCAGTGTAACAAATAGCTCGACACATTTCAATGGTGCAAAAGCAACAGAGCACAAAAGCTACCTTGTGAACAATGTAAGAAAGTCAATGGGTGCGTGTGAGCCATGACACTATTTTTCAACAGACACTCATTCCACAATTTAATCTTTGAGTTTCAAAGTTTCAAACCATGTTGACGAATTTGGTAAGTCATGTTTATGATTAAAGCTTTAGAATAACTTACTAAAATGGACATAAAAATAAAGATTCACTATTTGACATAAGTTTGCAATTAATGTTACCATGAAAATCTTTATAGCTTTGTAATTAATGTTACCACGTACTATACTTTAAGTACTTTGAGCATGGATCAGGTAGCTTTAACTCAAACTTTCTTAGTTAATAAACAAAATATTTTTTTCAAAATCGATATATAATATATTAAGATTATAAGCATTACAATATATAATAAAATCGTGTTCAACAAAATAATAGAAGATTGCAATTGTGGCAAGTGATACATAGATTTTTTTTCAAAATGTAAACAGTGAAAATTAAATGTATTAAGCATACAAGAAAAACAGTTCATGCCAGATCTACAAAGCATGAGGTACATTTGGGTATATGCCATGCTACTTCTATTCTGATAAGTACTCAGTTTGATACTATAGTATTTGCAATCTTTCAAAAATGATTTACATTTACAGCCTTTTAGATTATAAAAAATGCAGTCAAGTCATAGAATATTCAGAGATTCTTCCACATTGTACCGTTGGTCTGCAATCTGCGATTTTGACATTTCCTAGTCGTACTCACTTTTTAGCAAACATATTTTTTTCAAGAATGATAAAATACTTCTACTGACAAAATAAGGAGCCAGTCGTCACAGGAAACACATATGTAAGCTAAATTAATGACAATGCGCTGTTACTTATGATATGGGCTTACCTAACATATGGATTTAGTTTAAAGGGTTAATAACTTATAAAATAGCTAATCATTAAATTTGACTAATCTCTTGCTCATTCACTCTGGTTAACCATAACTTTACTTGTTTTAAGATGTGTCCTTCCCTGTGTAAAATCAACAGAAAGTCCCTGCTCTGGAAGACACCCAGCACTATCCCCCTGCTGACACCAGATGCAATATTGCTTTGCTATTACAATATATTCATTGATGTACAGTACATTCAGTCCAATATTTGAATCATTAAGTAAATATCATATAATTATATTGTTTTAAACTATTGATAAAAATCAGCAAATTGCCAAAACAAAGGAACATAACCAAACAAAATTACAAAACTATCTTAGATTAGTGTTTTAGAACATTTTGTCTATCAGTGAAGTTTTCAAATATGTGGAGAGTAATCTCAAATGTTACATGACTCTGGCGTTTCGTTTGGCTTAGGTAAATTTTGAGTCTACTCTCCACAATGTTTAGTATCTTTAACCATTTATAAAAAACACACTTTTTGTAACCTAAGTTACCTTATTTATACATGGACAGAAATTACATATCAATGGTAGTTATAATTGTTTGTTTAATTTTTACTTGATTTCATTGTGACAGAGATGAAAGAAGTCACTGCCCATTCCAATGCAATGTAAATGGTCGAATAGAAAATAAGAACGCCAGTAGATGTAATATGCTTATAAACATATTTAAATACTTCTTTTAATACACCCTATTGCCAGATACAAATTATAAATAGCTTTAATTATGTGAAAATGGAAATTCATCATTAGAATAGAGATCTTTATTATACATTTAAGGCTGAGGAACATGGTTTATTCTAATGTGCAATCTATAAAGTAATTATCTGCAATTTCATAAAAATGTAACATAAGTAACTCTAACTCTGTCGAGCATAAAACATCTCACATATGTCTGCAATTGATGTTTATGTCTAGCGCAAAAATGGAAAGCTAAGCAATCATTAATATTATTGGAAAATATCCTATTAGTCTTGCATTTCGTGTATTAGTCAGGGCCCTTAGGGACAAAAAATAGGTCCCGTGCGATTTGTGTGCCGACTTATGGTGACCTATATCAAAATCTTTAATGGAGTCTTACCTTTAATTTAAAGGTGGTCACCCATCTCAAATCCGCGTCTGAGGCTAGTTATGACGTCATAAATATGGCGACCATAATAAGAATCTGCCCATTAATGAAAGCTATATAGTTTGTGTTGGTATGTTCATATTTATCCAACACGAACGCTTTTTTAACATAATATCAATTATTTTAGTCATATGATGGTTACATCAATGCTTTACCTGACTTTGACAATGAATTATTTCTCGATAACTATATTTTCATACAAAATACTGTAGGTTTCCTATAAATACCCAGCTTATCGGGCCACCTTTAGACTGATGGCTGAGAATGTTATTACTCCCCCCTCGAGAATTTCGCAAGCTTATCCAATCTAAAAGAGGATTTCAAGCTACGTCTTTTAATAGATGTTTGCACTATGGTCGCCGGGGTGTTAGTATCTCACAGCCTGTTACATATGTTACCATATTAAATTTAGAAGAAAAAAAAAGAAAATTAAAAGTTTGAGCTACAGAAAGACGGCTTATTATTTAAATTACTCATATGGTCTGCATATTGACTACTTTAGCTACATATAGATTATTTTGAAGCAAAATTACAGCTTACTGTCGTGTTATGTGCGTTACTTGAATTAGATAACCCTTTAAACATGAAAATTGTGACCATTATCGTTTCATTTTGGCTGATATATGCATTCCCAAAATGTTTTGATTATGTTGTACTAACAAACTTATTTGGGTTAGAGAAAATCCAAAGGTTGCTTTTATACTTTAAATATAGTGTCTTATACATGCAATTAAAAACACAAAGGCTACATCCAGTTTTAAGGAGCCGAATTTGGTAGGCATCATTTAAGTAAAAATATATGAAAACATTTGCTACTGTTGGATATCTTGCATATTTGGGATTGCCTTGCTCATATTATAAAGAATTATAGATTTTGCAGGTTTACCAACAAGATTAAAGCACTTGTTAAAGGTTGTAGCATATGTTACATGAAATAATAAATGAGCAAGGACATTGTCTTGATATAAGAGATGATATTTCAGGAAAACATGAATATATTTCGCATGTTTTACTAGCTAAAGTCTCTAGCCTCTGGTGCCTAAATCTTAGGTATTGATGATTATTAAGCCCCTGCACCTTTGTTACAGATGTTATGATTATTTGTTTTCAATATTTCCTAATATGAATTATTGAAAAATACATCCTAGAGGAACATAGATAATAATCATTTCACATTTAAACAGTACAATTTAGTAAATGTCCCTTTTTAATGAAAATATTCTAACCCAAACCAATCCTTATCCTAGTCATATACAAAATCGATCATTATTTCTGCTTCTCTAGTAAAATAATTGTCCTCCTCATCTCATAAAAACCAGAATAATCATCAAACAAGATTTTGACTGCAAGCTGAGTAATGACCTGCTCCATCCCAAACCCTTTTAGACATACTCTAATCGTATGTACAAATTCAAGGTGCATCGAATAGGAGATGTTTGCACACTGGAAGCATGGGTGTTAGCCTGTATTGTTACATATGTTACTTTATCAGTTTGTTTATTAGAAAATTGAAAGTCTGAGCTACAGAAAGAAGACATTAAAACTAGCTTATCAATGAACATTCTAAATAGTCTGCAAATTACTGGGTGTCTTTACTACACATGACAGCTGTTAATGGCTACATGTTGCATTATGTGCGTTATATGAACTTAATTATAATTTAAAAGTGGTAATTTTGGCTATCGTCATTTAGTTTAACGACTTCTCTGAGTTGGTTTCAAACCGTTTTAGATTAGGTTTAACAAACATATACTTAATTGACGAATACAAAAACCAAAATTTCTTTTAAATCTTAAATATTTTGTCTTATTTGAGCTAATGCACAGTTTTGCAGAGGAGCAAATTTTGTTTTCGCCGCTTAAATAAAACACTTATAAAACAATTGCAGAGTGTTGATATTTTACATTTTCTTAAACAGTCTTGCTCATATATCATCAAGTTTCTAAGATTAAGACACTTATTTAAGATGTCAATGTGCCATTGGTGATGTCACAACCAGGGCTTTGGTCGAATTTCATGCACTTTCAGGTGCTGATATTAACTAGTTCACTGTCAGGAAAGAGCAAGAAATCATATTGGCAGGCATTTAGCTATGCTGGAGACTCCATCCACGAAGCATTCTTTCACCTAGGCTCAGTGCCCTTAGAAAGCACTTTGGCGGATGCACTGGAGAAATGCATTTGTAAATTGTCCTGACCTTTTAGCTCTCGTTTGTCTAACTGTGAGTTTGAAACTTTTCCATTGGTATCCTGGGTCAAGTGTGGTACTTGATTGTATCGATTCCTGATCTTTACCGTCTTTCTTACTTTGTATCAGCCAGTCACCGATATTGTTCGACTCACTGCGTTGAGATAGTGGATAGTTTGGAGAAAAAAAAGCTGAATTGCTAAAAACTATCACTTCCAAGAGCTGTGTTTCACGAAGGTGTCAAACGTGCGCAGTACCAGTGCACAATTTGGAAAACCTCATCTGTCATTAATCCTGACAAATCAATGCCTGACAATTTTGGTTAGAAGCGGGACTGTGATAAATATTTGCCTGTTATGATGACATTGCCCATGTGCGGATCCAGAGGGGGGCTAGGGGTCCTGACACCCCCCTTGAAAATAACAAGTACGTATGTGGGTTTCTATAGAAATTGGCATTTGGACCCCCCCCCCCCCCTTTGAAAAAAGTTGGACCCCCCTGGGAAATAATGGACCCCCTGTGGATCCTTGGTAGAGTATAAGTATAGTTTTCTCAGCAATAAAACCATTGGACCCCCTCTGTAAACTGTAAAATACGCTGAGGACTAAATAAAACTGGCAAAACTTCCTGGATCCGCGCATGTTGCCTCCTGCCCCTGAAACCTCTCTGTAGCTGATAAAATGTGGTTGCAGCATGTCTGTATGCGAAAAATCTCGGTGTAAGTACAAAGCAAACCATTTATATTGTACTGATTTGTGTTGCTGTTGAGCAGAAGAGGACTCATGTAAAATATTGCCAGTGATCAATATGCTTATGACTTTTGCACAACTATTTTCATGTGGATTCAGATATTTCTTAAGCCGTATCAACAAGAATGGTTTATTGTCCAATTTTGTCCTTTGAAGACGATTCTACCTATAAGCATGCGAAAGATAAATCAGATTGTAAGAGTTTTCTATTGCCCGTGCTATCCATGGATAACTTGTAGAGGGTTTTATCCTTATTTCCATATCATGAACTACTTGAATTACTACTTTAACTTTTGATCCTTCAGGGGCCAAAATCAGACTGTAATGAGTTTGGTTGATAGTGTATGCAAATGATTATTACTACTATCTTTTCTTTGGGTGTAGGATAAGCAACTACAGATAACCCAAAAGCTTTTATGACTCTATTTAAAATTTTGATATGTTGCTCTAGAAAAAAGGGTTTCAGACATTTAATTACATTTACTATAAAAGCTTTGACATACACATATGTTCTAGCCGGACTGGCTCATTTTACGTATTCTGCATCAATCGTTTGAAATAGAAAGACACAAGAGTCATTGGTCAGAGGTCGTGGTACATCTATATAATTATTATATAAGCATAGGAGATTATATTTACACCGTTTATTATCAAAAACACTGTTTGTTTTTCATTCACCCCACTGTCTTTTTACTCGTAAATCATGGCGGCATTTACGTCCCACCCTCGAACTGACTTCAACCCATCTGAATATATTTTGTATGTTACGATTTAAAAGAGTTTGTATTCAGTCATGGTAAGGCTACAAGCTCATTAAAGGAATATTTCCATGCGTTGGAAATGGACAAAACGTATATATATATGTGGTATCTGCATATTAGGCGTCATTTCAATTACGTCATCTTTTTGTTATGATGCGAAAACAATATGGGAGACATGTTAATTTTAATTATTTACCCCTAAGATTAAATTTGGTGCATTTCGACTGAAATTGGCAAACAAAATGCAAGAAAGTCTTGATCGCCATAGACTACAATGGACATACCGTTGAAATTGCACTGATACAATATACGTTATTTTGATGACGTCATAATGACGCCCAGACGTGAAACCCAGATGGGTGACCAGGTGATTTTCATTAGTTATCCCCTAAAGTTTGATTTGGTATAGGTCACCATAAATCGGCATCAAATTCGCACAGGAGTCCCTATCGCCCCTGACTATATTGCTATTTTCAATGTTAATAGAGTAACATTAATTACAGGCCATGTACATCTCACCGATGTCTACACTTGATATGTATGACAAGATCAAACATTTAACGCTCTTATAAAAATTTCATTGATACTATTGTAAAATATACTTTTATTCTTGCATGGTGAGTACTGCTATTTCCAATGTTAATAAGGTAACGTTGATTACAGGCCATTTACAGAAAATTGACCACAGAAAACTTAGTAAAACGTAGGTTTCTAAGTCCCCAAGATATGTCCCTGACTGAAAATAGTCACCAAGCTTTTTCTTCCTGGGGGTGCAACAAACTCGTAAAATAGACCATATATCTCAGTTTGGCCCCTAGACCAATATGTAATTTATAATATGTATTTCATATACAATGCGTGGTTTCCGCGTGATCTAGGACACTTTCTTGTTATCAAAGAGCCTAGCATGCAGTGGTTCGAATCCAGGCGTGACTAATCGTCATCATTTTGCATACAAGTGGCTGGACAATGTTAAAATAAATTATTATGCCAATTTTGATCCAAGTCTACCATGCGGTTAAAGAGTCATGAGCATTTTCACTAGCTGACCACAACCGGCTGAAATGATGCTCAGCAAACCCTCGTTCATCAAAAAGGCTGTTACCAGGGTCTTCTATGCAATTTTAAGAGGACGCAGGTATATTTTCATGGTAGAAGGGTCATTATGCCTCATCGGTGCTGCATACCTGGAGTTAACGGAACACCCATGGAATAAGGCCGAATTCCAAGAGACATTTTTTAAGTTTTATTAATTTCGTTATCCATTGTTATTTTAGGGCAAGTGCTCGTGCAATTCTAACTTTGTGCGCTCTTGTCCTATTTCAGCGGGGTTATTTGTGTATTGTGAGAGATTCTTTATTGATCTGTATTGGTTTTGTTTGAAGGTTTTTTTTTACCCCAGAGAGTCAATATTCTGTAGAAAGACCCTGCTGTAACACATGACAGTGGTTAGATAATATTGACATGCATTTGTATGCAAAACTTGATCAAAATATACCACGTGGTTCAAGAGTTATGAGCATTTTCACTGACTGCTAACTGATGGACGAACTAATATAGTGAATATAGTGCAGACCTTCAGTAAAGTGTCTTAATATGAGCCCCACTGTCCCCGCTCTGTCTTAACCAAGTATGAGCCCCACTGTCCCCGCTCTGTCTTAACCAAGTATGAGCCCCACTGTCCCCGCTCTGTCTTAACCAAGTATGAGCCCCACTGTCCCCGATTTGTCTTAACCAAGTATGAGCCCCACTGTCCCCGCTCTGTCTTAACCAAGTATGAGCCCCACTGTCCCCGCTCTGCCTTAACCAAGTATGAGCCCCACTATCCCCGCTCTGTCTTAACCAAGTATGAGCCCCACTGTCCCCGCTCTGTCTTAACCAAGTATGAGCCCCACTGTCCCCGCTCTGTCTTAACCAAGCAATAACAAGTATATGAAGAAGTTTTATACAATAAGAAAAATGAGATATCCTGAAAATAATGTTGGAGTTATTTTACCGTTGAGATAAGAAAGTATCATGCTCGAATCTTATGATATAGGGTTCAAACATGATTTTCAATACATTAACAATTGCTGGTCTCCTGAGTCTGGTTAACAGCACTTGAATTGTTAAACATGAATGTTAATACATTTTATGCATTCATATTGATCGGCCAGCTCTCTGAATCTGTTTGCTAACGGCCATTCAAATGTTTCAAGGTAATCTATTCTGCAGGATAAAGATTAAGCTGGATGTTTTTATTATTACATCTGTTACTTAGTTCGCTCCAATATATAAAAGAATATTGATTAGAGGGTGTTGTAACGTATCGTCTTGTCGTCTTCATTGAACAGTTCATTTTTCCAATCACAATCTTATCTAGAAACGCTGCAATTAGTCAACATACTTGCACCACGTCAGCACGTGTGTTTGTAATTATGAGACAATAAAATCTTGTGTTTTAGTGATGGAAATTCATCTTAGCTAGCTTTATTTGAAAACAAATCTTTGGGAACTTTATTTTGATCATTGATTGACGGTTTACTATTCAAACTTTAAACACGAGGTAAGGTTTTTTTCTGGTTGCATAATAAGAGAATGGTATTCAGTTTATGATTGTGGTATTTGTTCAAAAACCAACTCAGCAGGGACATATATAGCGACCAAACAACTTGAATTAACGTTGATTCAACGTTAATGCATTGAATCAACGTTGATTCAACATTGTGTGATTCAACATTGTATTGACAGGGTTAACTATAAATATTGACAGTGCTGATGCGGACGTGAGTGGTTCTCTACCCACGCTTTACATTACAATTTATACTAGTAGAAGAGACTAACTCTGGATTCGGGTTAAGGTTTTCACACAGACTTTCTCTACATAACACAAGAGCACGATCACAGTTCACACATTTTATGCCCCCCTCCAACTTAGAAAAATAAACCTTGAGCATGTTGAGTGGTCTTATACTATTAAGTTTATCCATCTATCCGTCTTTCCGCCATGCAGGCCGCTCATGTGCTGACCCATTTGATAAATTGGTCGAATCGAATGCCTTACCGCACGAATATTAATTTCGGGCTTGTCCACTTTTACGTTTGTTATATTAGATAAAGGAGAGTGGCTAAACAGAGCGCCACTTGAATTTGCAACATATACATTGTTGTCAGGGTGGTGGGTTCGAATCTGGCTAAAGGCGAAATATTTACAGCATCTATCGACTCAGTTGAGTTGCTCTCTCTCTCTCTCTCATATATATATATATATATATATATATATATATATATATATATATATATATATATATATATATATATATATATATATATATATATATATATATATATATATATATATATATATATATATATATATATATATATATATATATATATATATAGAGAGAGAGAGAGAGAGAGAGAGAGAGAGAGAGAGAGAGAGAGAGAGAGAGAGAGAGATATGTTCTGCGCAAAGTGAAAAAATTTCGGAATTGTCCTGCTCGAAGTGAGAATTCCTACTTTGGCGGACAGAATGAGAATTCTTATTTTGCGTGGTTCAGTTCCGGAATTGTCCGTGCGCAAAGTGGGAATCGGGACAAAGTGAGAATATTTATCGATCGTAACGTGAATATGTTTTTTTTGTTAACATTGGTTTGTAATGATAACATATCACGCGTTTTCAAACCAAAATTAGCCTTTTAAAACATGATTGAATTATTATTTTCTGCTCTATATGCTGACTGCATTATGTTGCTACAGATGTACCACGACCTCTGAGTAATGTCCTTTGGATTTTTCTTTTTCAAAAGATCGATGCAGAATGCGTAAAAAGAGCTAGTCGTGGGAACATCTGTGTTTTTTTCAAATATTTTCTAATAAATATACATGTATATAAATGCCTGAAACCATTTTTTCTACAACTGTATTTCATATTGTAAGTACAGTCAAGACTCAAAGCATTTTGTTTATCTATAACTTGGATCAATGCAATGGTTATTTCACTTATGGTCTACTATAGGCCTCCAACATAATGCTTTTGACATACACGACATGAACGCTGGGTAGAGTTTTAGGGTTTGAGTCTTCCTGATCTCCTGGTGTATTTTTATTTTGCACAGGCTAATTTCTGCGAGAAAACATCATCTTTTTGTTTTAATGCCGATATGGCTGTGATTTGTGATTGTTGAATTCCCTGGAAGTTGTTTTCACCCTTTCATATAAACAGTGGGGCAGTGAGTTTTAATACTTCACCTTTTCGAACATAATTAAAAGCCGCACTGAAAATCACTGATAGTCGCATTTTTTCAGTATTTTATTTCTGAACATTGTGTCTGCCGCATATTTTTCAATGCACCCAGACTACTTTTAGCATGTGACATGGAAGCAAACATTAAGAACCCTGATTAGACTGCCATTACTGAAAAGAGCAGTCTAAGCAGGGTCTATATTGTCTGCAATAATCAAAGTTAAAACTGACGACTGTTGTCCTTAATTAACATTAATATTTTTCGCTGCTGTTACTAAGAAAAAAAATGTTTGTTTTGATTCTTTACGTCCTGATCAACAATTTTTCAATCATGTTAGGACGGGTTTTCCTTGGTCGAACCAGTACTAATCAGAGGATAAAGTGTCTTGATTAAGGACACAATGCAGTGTCACCGGTAAGGCTCTAACCCGCAGCACCTCGATCGCGAGTCAAGCACTCTACCACAGAGCAACTCCGTTTCTTCACCAGCAAAAAATATGGATACAAGTGAACTAACAAGGACATGCGCGGCTTTTTTTCTCCCCTGGACCCAGAAAACGTCTCGATATGAACGAAAATTGTTGCGATAGCGTCAAATCAAACAATGCCAAAAAAAATCCAAACAAGATTAAAGGCATCACATGAGTCTTTCGGCGTAATTAGCTCTGATTTCTGTGATGAATATTCTGATTTTTAAGCCCCAACTCACTTCTAATGGTATTTGCTTTTCGCGTTCCTGACAAAATCAGTTTAAGGGCCTATAAGACAACTTCACCACGCTTACTCTTAAAGAGACTAGGTCTGTAACTATGAAAATTTTTCGAAAAAAATATTTTCTTTTTAAATCATTTGTAAAAGTAGAATAAAGTTATGTTTTCACAATAAATATGTTCAGTGCAACTGAAAACTGCATGGAAAAGTGAATAATCTTATAAAAAATAGTGTTTTTCTCTTATTGGTAATTATTTACGTCCCTCCAATAATTCTATACAGTTGATTTTTTAACATAAATGCTGTTGTTTTGATACATACTGAACCTAAAAAACAAGTACCCCTAATTATATGGTCTTGGGAGACAGGGTGCTACCCAATCCATGTTGAAATACACACTAGAATGATCTCTTACTGGGCTAAACTTGTCTTACCTGAAAATTTTAACACACTTTCTTCACAAATATACCTGTCAGCCAGAAGTTTTTTACAATTTTAGCAACATCACAAACAGATCAATGTATTTCAAATGGGTACATAGCATCAAGAACTCGAGAAAGGCATTTCTAAGAGCACGTTACTTGCAAAAGCCAAACGTTTTGAAATATGACAATCTGATGAACAGTAAAAATACAAAAGTATTAATAGCAGTAGCAAAATTTATCAAACTCATCTACACCTCTGTTAAGGATCAATTACTCGATCCGTAAACGAGTTGAAACTTTAATTGCAAGCAACAAAGATGCAGGACAGGCTGCATATTAATACAGCCTGACCGGCGTCTTTGTTGCATTGACCTGTGATGGCTTGTTTTCGATGTTTACTGTCCCAGTATCGTCATTAGGCCCTAGTATACTGTAGGCCCTTGAATGAAGGCATTAGTAAATAGTGAGGACCCAGATGACATTGGCATTATGCCACATTTCACCAGGATCTGCATCGCTTGCTAATGTACCAATACGCGTGAGAGGGCCCATCTGAATTCACAGGGATCAAATGTTCACATTGATTCTTAAGTGGTCGTTAAAATGCCTTTGTGTTCAGATGTTTATGAGAACAGCAAAGTTACAGACCAGCCAGTGCACTCGCACAGCCTGATCAGTGCCTCAGCTGTTTCGATATGTCATACTTATCTCATATTACTGTCTGATTGTAACTTATAGATGGAATCACGCAAGAGGTGAAACACATACCAGGATACCCTCTTAGTTGTAAGTGAACAGCAACAGCGCAGACCAGCTTGCGTAACCACACAATCTGATCTGGGCCTTTATTGTTCTGATATGTTCCAAATTTAAACACAACTCAGTTAAATATCAAGTACGAGTATGTCGTAGATTATTTCAGGTTACTGTCTACCTGTGAACTATAAAAGAAATCACGGAAGATGTGAGACGCATACCAGTTTACTCTCCTGGTTGTATGTGAACAGCAATAGCGCAGACCAGATTGCGTAATTACACAATCTGATCTGAGCCTTTATTGTTCTAATCTGTTCCAAATTTAAACACATCTTAGTTAAATGCTTAACACGAGTACACCATAGATTATTTCAGGTCACTGTTAATTTATGAATTATAAATCAAACCATGGAAGTATACCCTCTTATTTGTATGCGAACAACAACAGCCCAGACCAGCTTGCGCAATCACACAATCTGATCCGGGCCTTTATTGTTCTGATCTGATTCAAATTTAAACATGACTCAATTAAATGCCAAATCTATGAAAATGCACGAGTGCATAACCGCTATATAACTGTATTGATCGATAATAACATACGTCATTGTCTAGATATTAAGAGCTATTCTCTGTAAGCACCAAACATGCTATATAGGGAGTTGGGACGCATGGTCTCCGATTTTGCTGAAATTTTCAGGGTGCATCCACATTCACCCAAAACAAATTAATCCATGTTCTGATATCTCAATTGATTGCCCGTTCCCATGGTAACCACCAAAAAATCTCTGAAAATAGACAGTTTTTGCACCTTCATATAGCCTAACACACAGCTATTTTGATTCTTATCTTTATATGCTGGAGCATTATGGTTAAAAGGGAGTAGTTTAAACATAAATTAAACGCAATGTAATTTTCGGTCATGTAATACCGGGTTACCAATGGTGGGTGGGTAACCAGATATGAAAAAAAACCCCCTATTTTGAGGCATTTTTGAACCATTACAGCACACTCCCCCGCCTACTTGGAGACATATACAGTATATGATTAGTATGAGATGGTATTCGTCTTTCATTAGATTAAAAAACATGCGTGGGGTTTTGCCTCCTTCTTGTCGTAACTATGGAAACAATAACTGTACCGTGCAGAAAATGCAAAAATGCACAACCAGTTTAAAAACACATGTTTATATACACATTTAATGTAATATTGCAATGAATATCTGTAGATTTAATGCTGAATGTATACAAATAATATCAAATAGTCAATGGGTACATACCAGAACACATGGATCTATTTATAGGCACAAAATGGGTCATTATTGGTGTAAAATTGGCAATTTTCCTCAAAAATTCAGTTTATAATTTTTATGTAACATGGGATTAAACAAAGCGCATTCCCATTGCATTTGAGGCTTTGTATATTTCAGTGAAATAGCTTCAAATAAGTACATTTAAAGTAAATACAATTCATTTTAAACTTTGTACATGTCGTTCCGCGTTACTGAAGGTGGGTGGGGTAACCGTGTGCAGAAAACATAATTTTTGGCCACTTTTGAGCTAGTATTACTTTTAGTGCCACCTACTTTACGATGTTTATACTAGTAATCAGTTCTAGCAAGGTCTTCAACTTTCACAAGATCAAAAGAAAATATGTCGTATTTCACTGGTTTCATATCGTAACCATGGAAACTATATTAGCACAGTATGGAAATTTAAAATCATGCCAATGTTTTAAAATCGCATGTGCCTTACCTTAGTTGCTGTTATATTGCATATTATATACCTTTAACTAATTCTGAATGCACATGTTTGATTTGAAATAGAAGAAAGGTACCAATTGGGAGGTGTGGCTCTATTTATAACCAAACATTGCTTGAATAATGATGTTAAAACTAGCAATTTTACCAAAAATTAAGATTTTTTTGTGAGGTACCAATGAAATTCAACAGTGATTGTAATAATTCCTTTAGATCTTGGCATGTTTTAGCATTATCACTAAAATTTAGTATAATGAATGGAATAAGTCTAATAAATTTTAGATTAAGTCATCAACAGTTATTTAAGATGGGTGGGGTACCTGGGTATGGAAAATATTTTATGGGTCAGGTGTGAAGCTTTGTCGTGGATTCTCCACGATTCTGTATTAGAAATTTGATTTATTATTCATTTCATTTCATTTGGTGTATTTAACTAACATGAGATTCATTTACAATGACTGACGTAACGTCGTGACGTCGGCGACGTTGCTAGAGAAACAGAGAGCAGAACAGACAGTACAAAACAGCCAGAAGGCATATAGACGGGTGGCTGAGAATGGGTTTGCCCCCCCCCCCCTAGGGAATTTTGCAGACATATCCTATCTTGTAGGGAATTGAAAGCTGAGTCTTTTAAGAGATGTTTGCACTCTGTGCTCCGGGGCGTTAGTCTGTAAGAGCCTGTAACATACGTTACTTAATCAAACTAAGAAAAAGTAAATTGAAAGTTTGGGCTACAAATTAAAGACATTAAAATATTTATTTTTTAAAAATCATTCATATAGTCTGCATACTGGATATCTTAGCTACGTATGACAGCCATTTGAACAAAATTGCGGCTTCCTAAGGTGTCATATGCGTTACATAAATCAGATAACCCATTAAAATTTACAAGTGTGGCTAACATCATTTACATTCACAATCTCTCTGAGTGTTTTGCAAAATGTTTTAAACCATGTCTGACTAGATTATGCAATTGGCTAACAGAAAAATTAAAGTTTGTTTCCCTAGCTTAAATATTTTTTCTGAAATAAGCAATTAAACAACCCTACCCCTACCCTGTTTTAAGGTGAAATGTTTGGTATTAAAACTAAAGTAAAAATAGTTAAAAAATATTTGCAGTTGATGTATGTGTTTAATTGTTTGGGATTTATTTTCTTATATGAAAAGACTCATAAATCTGCAAGTTTGTTGCAATTTTTTTTATTATCAGAGGCTGTAACATATGTTACCTGATGTAATAAATGGGCAAGCTCATTGTCTTTACGTAAGATATGCCTAAAATGTTTTAATCTCCTCGAGGGAATTTTGCAGACATATTCCTTCTTATAGTACAACTCAAGCTGCATTGAATAAGGGATGTTTGCACTCTCTATGTTGGGGCGTTAGTCTCAAACAGGGTGTTACATGCGTTACTATATCAAATAAAGGAAATGTAGTTTGAAAATTTGAGCTAAAATTGTGAAAAAACTCGCAGCTGTTGGATATCTTACATTGTTTAGGGATTTTAAACTGGCTCCTATGATAAAGACTTATAGATCTGCTAGTTGTACTCAAGTTTTAAAGATCAGAGAGTGTTACATATGTTAGCATGATAAGTAAAATCATCAAACAGTATTTTGACATCAAGCTGAGTAAGGGCCTGCTCCATCCTAATCCCCTTTGGAATTCTGCAGACAAATTGCATCTTATGTAACCATTCAAGGTGCATTTAATAAGAAATGTTTGCACTCTGTAAGTCGGGGCGTTAGCCTGTAACAGCTTGTTACATATGTTACTATATCAATTTGAGAATAAGAAATTAGAATGTTTGAGCTACCAAAAGAAGACATTAAAATTATCTAGTAAATTGACATTCTTATAGTCTTTATACTGGATGTCTTTACTACATATGGAAGCTGTTTAACATTAATACGGCTAACTGTGGTGTTATGTACGTTACATTAACCTAATCATAATTTAAAAGCTATAATTGTGGCTATCGTCATGTAGTTAAACAACTACTATGACTTGGTTTCAAACTGTTTTATTAGATTTTACAAACATATACTCAATTGATGAATAGGAAAAACCAAGTTTGCTTTTCTGTCTTAAATATATTGTCTTATAGGAGCTAATACACAGCCCTACTCCCAGTTTTACAGAGAAGTGAATTTTGTTATTACCGTTTAAGTAAAACACATGAAAAGCGATTACAGCGTGTGGATATTTTTCATTTTCTTAGTCTTTCTTGCTCATATATCTACAAGATGTCATTAAGTTAAAGATCAGGACACTCAAATATGTACTTATAAGTCTTTGGTGCCAAAACACTAGAAATTATTTTCATTTCTTATTACCAAGCCCATGGACTGGTGTTACAGATGTTATCAATGACCTTTTGGACACATTTCCTAATACTGTGCATATATGGTAAATATAGAGCCACAAATAGAGAAGATAGTTTTACATTTTTACAAGAGAATACAATAAATGAAATGGTCCAAACTATTTTCATCGATTTAACACTCATGTTAAATGTTTGTCGTTGTCTGCTTCTGTGGTAATCATTATTATCACACGCCTCCTTGCAACTAGTAGAATCATCACACAATATTTCAATCATTTACTGTTATTCAATTTTACCACCAGTCCACTCAAAATTGATGAGCCATTATCAACTTTCCAATTTTGCCATTTATGGCTTGGAACATTCGGAAACTGATATGAATTCCTAATAGTTGGCTCTTTGAGTATGTGTTTCAAGTGATACTCTGCAAGTAGGAGAAAGACTAAGGCTTTACAAGGAGGAAAACTATGCCATTAAGAACAATGAGTACCTGGACTGAAGTACCTTGATATTTCTGTGATAAAGAATCATATCTTAGCTGGTTAACTGTTATAAATGTAGCCTTTCCATACATGCAACCCACATATTTTCATCTAATAATGTCTCTGCACTTATTATCTTTCCCCAAGCATTCAAAAATTCATTTGAATTCTTAGTACTTCTGAAGTGCTGAAACCGAGGTCACTCTTTCCCTTCAGATAAACGAACTAGATGTATCACAGCAGGTAAAGCATTTAAATGCAGGATGAACAAAGCGCAAATTAGACCCTTTCAATTCAATGATTCACTAAGTTTCTAAGATAAGAGCGCTTATTAAAGGATGTAACATATATAACTCCTCATAATAAATGAGCAAGAGCATTGTCCTGACATCCTTTTTGATTACACAGTCAGAGGCAAGTGTTTTCAATTTCAGTGTTTTCAATGGATCATGAAATGAGGCACCTTATCAACTTGTTTACTCTGTATAAATCTTCCATAGAGCATAATATAGAACTACTGGTTATCCCATTCTACCTATAGTCCACTTTCCTTCTTTTGAATGCAACAGCTAATGATATGGCTGCAAAAACTGAGAAATCAAAGGTTTTACATTATTTTAAGACATGCTTCAATGTACTGACAGCAAAAAGCAACCGACTGCAAACATAATTGATGGCAATGTCCAACTTCATAATCTTTCTCTTATACCAGTTAACTTTCAATGTGTAACAGAAATTGTTTCAAACAGTCTTCCAAAACCATCAAGATTGAACATTGTAACTAAAGAAAACTTATAAAGTTCTTTGGGCGCAGCAAAATACTACTGATCTAAGACCTGAGGACTTAAGCACCAAAAGACTGGATAGGTTCCATGGCAAATGATGCAAAAAAGCAGCCTATCAAATTTCTGTTTGACCAATGTCAGAAATCTTAAAGTATTCTTAGAGGTACACGGTAGAGACATAGATTTTGCAAAATCAGAGCAAAGTTATCATTTGACTAGCACGGATGCAGAGGCAGCTGCAGTTAGATTGCTCTTGCCACTTCACAGGATGAGATATATACCAGAGTCATACTCCATTGTATGCATATATGTGAAATGGCATTAAACCCATATTTAATCAGGTGTTTGATCCCATGACACTGACATGCTGTTTCTGCTTTTGAAGAATGCTAAGGATTCAAGTTAGGATGAGTCAAGTTGTTTGACGCTGGCACTGGCCACACATACAAAGAAAGTTAAGTCTTTTGATGGCTAGGAGGATCACACGAAATGCTTATAAGTGATGTTTGTCACAATTACCAATTTAAAAAGTAATCTTAATTAATGTAACACATATAACACCATAGGAAGCTGTATATTTGTTAAAAAATCTTTTCTTATGTATCAAAGGTATTCAGCATGCAAACTACATAAATAATTCAAATAAATAGATAGTTTTATGTCTTCTTTCTGTTTCTCAGACTTTCAATTCATTTATTCTTAAATTGATATGGTAACATACGTATCATACCATTACAGGATAACCCCCTAGTTAATAGAGTGCAAACATCTCTTTTTTGATGCAGCATGAATTGTTCTTTAAGGTAGGATATGTCTGCACAATTCCCAAAGGGGTGGAGAGGAACAGGATTGTACTCAGTTTGCAGTCCTAATACAATGCCATGATTCTATTGGTTGTGATGAAATGGGTGATTATTTTGCAATAGATGCAGACACAATGATAGACATTGTGAGGGTGACTTAAATAAAGACTGTTTTTGAATAATTTTATTTAATAGAAATATTTATTAAATTGCGTCATTTAAATGAGAACTATTATTTTCTATCTATATGTCTATATATTTTAATATTATAGGCATTAGGAAAAATGTGATTAAAAAGGTTATATATAACATAGGTAACACAATTCAATGGGCTTGTTATCAGCAATGACTGTTATTACTAAGACTAAGGTACCAGAGGCTAGAGATTAATAGGAAAACATGTGAAAAACGGTATTTTTCTGAAATATCATCTCTTACTTCCAAGAAAATTTCCTAGCTCATTCATTATGCCATGTAACATACGTTACATACTTTAATAAGTGCTCTGATCCTGATGTCAAATTTGCAAATGTATGATTCTTTATTTCATTAGCAAAACAGTGCCAAAAATGTGAGATATCCACGAGCGTCAAATATTTTCATTTATTTTTCTTCAATAATAGATACCAAAATTGGATGCTTAAAATTGGGGGTAGGGTTGTTTAATAGCTCATATAAAACAATGTATTTGAGATAGATAAGCAAACTTTGTTTTTTCTATTAGTCAAATGAGTATTTTAGTAAACTAAGAATAGAAACACTTGTAAAAATGCACAAATTGTCTGTAAAATGAATGATGTTAGTCACGATTTCAACTTTCAAAGGGAAATTTAATCTATGTAACGCATATAACACCATTGAAGGCTGTAATTTTGTTAAAAATGCTGCTTTTATGTAGCTTAGGCACCCAGCTTGGAAACTACATAAGAAATTTGAATAATTTGATGGTTTAATGTCTTCTTTCTGTAGCTCAAACTTTCATTTTGATTTTTTTCTTAGTTTGTTACAGTAACATATGTAACAGGCTGTCAGAGACTAACGCCCCGGAGCACAGAGTGCAAACATCTCTTAAAAGATGCGGCTTGAAATTTTCTTCAAGATAGGATATGTCTGCAAAATTCCCTAGGGGGGGGGGGGAGCAGGACCTTTTTTAGCTCGAAGTCTAATACAGGGAATATAAAAATTGGACAGTCGGATAATCAGCCAATGGGCACACAATGGTAACAGGAAAATCAGGAAGTAGAACATTCGGGAATCATAACAAAATAAAAATAGAAAAATGGGAAACAGAACAATCAGGTATATGTGAATAAATAGACTACAGAAGTTCAGAGAATACGATTATAAGAGACACTTGATGATTAACTGTGTATTTGAATTAATGTAGTAATTTCTATGTGGCAATAAGTATATATTGTAAAAACTCAACTGTGTTAATTTATTCTTGTTTGCCACATATTTGGCGCCGAAATCCGGGAACTGTTATATTAGGGGCCATAAATGAACTATTTAGACAACAGCTATGATTTTGGAATTATCTGGCAGAGTTAATAAACAAGTTGAGGGATCAAATAAACAGACTGGTGAAGGAACGCCGCTTTCACCATGTAGGTTTTGCGGTGGAAATCACTGGAACGATAGTTGTATCATCTATCACACAGCTAGAGACAGGAAGAGGCTACTCAAATATAGGTGTTACATTTGTCTCAAGAGTGGTCATAGGGCCTTTGAATGCAAAGCCAGGAAAGTATGCTTTTCCATGGAAGAGGAAATCACCACCACAGAAGTCTTTGTGAAACAAAATTTGCATCTCTTGAAAATGGAAGCGCTCAGCTTGGAAGTATGATTTATAACTATCCACAGGGAAATTTGAATTATAGTCATAATAAAGAAGGCGTATCCAAGGAAAACAAATCAAAGCGCACAGAAACAGATGCAGAGAAGACAAGCTGCAAGTTAAAAATTATGGATTCAGAAGACGAGGTTTACGTGCCACAAACAAGTATGGAAATCAAATATGCTTTAACAATAAATAAAACACAGGAAGAACTGAAAAAGTGCATGAATGAAAATCTGAAGCTGAAACACACGATTTCCGTACTTGAAAAGGAAAAGGAAACAATGCAAAGAAATTTTAGCAGATAAGACCAAGAAACAAGTTGAATAAATAGCAGAGTTAAGGAAGAGGCTTGAACAGTTGGAAAGCAACAGTGATAACTTTGCTAGGATACGACAGATGATCAGTTTATCCAAGTCAGAGGCTCGTGAGATGGATGCTAAAGGACGCAATGAATCACAGCGGCAACTTAAGGCTCATGCAAAAATTACCCAGTCAACAAATGGCCTTGACATGGCCAAAGAACAAAACTAAATAGAAGATGTTAGGCATAGTTTGGGGCAAACGAATATGCGAATGAAGCAACAAAAACTAATGCAGAACAGTGAACTTTCAAAGGGAGATATTCCATCGTATAATGAAAGGCACCTGTACGCTTGGTCGAAGTTTCTTGAAAATATAGCAAATACTGAATATTAAGCTGCCAAAAGACATGCATCACTTGATACTGAATTCTCCTTAATTTGAAAGTTTTCGCCGCAATAACGAACTTTGTAAACACATAAAGGTATAAGGGATTAAAACAAAACTGTTGGTCTTTGGAGTGTCGTGGATTCTCCACGATTCTGTATTAGAAATTTGATTTATTATTCATTTCATTTCATTTGCTCACTGCATTTCTCCCATTATATGTCTATGGACATTTTTTTCAGACGTTCAAGGGTAGCTAACTCCGCAGACCCTTGTCCAATCTTGCCGAATTTCGAACCCATCCAAGCTTTCATTGCTTTCCTGTATACCTGTAAGAATAAAGAAGATCCAATGAAAAATGAAAGAGCTAGAGTGCTCACAAGATTTTCCCCATTATAACCCTATGGGAGATATGTTGCCATGGAAACTAGAGTTCTGATCCGATCTGGCCCAAAACCTAATGCAGCAAATCCCCCACCCCAATGATGCTTTAGATGAAATTTGATTACGATCAGCCGGCTGGTCTTAGAGATATTCATGTCTGAAAGTGTGAACTGACCCACAGACCCACGGACCGACCCACGGACGCCGGCTCGAGTCACATACTATAAGCTCACCGAGAGGCTCATGAAGCTTGGTTCAATTTGAAGTAAGTACTTGATAGGCATTTTGATGAGTGAACCAATAGGTTAACTGATAAATAGATACCAGGTTCGAGTGTGTTAATATCAGGTTTACCAGGCTCATCTTGGAGAACAAATGTTGAATTACCTGGCAAGCTTCACAATTCCACAAGCGTTTTCAAAACCTTGCCTAGTAAATTTTATATCATAAGATGCTCACCTAGTTTTATTGTCTTCTGAAATTAGTGGACAGAATTGAATATAATAATGTGACCAGCTTGCATTTATCGCTGGTTTATTAAGTTTCGCATCGAAATAAGTAGCAGATTTGTGCGCCCTACTGACTATATTTTTGGTCCTTAGATGCTATAAAACGCTTTTAAACTCTTTAATCCAAATCATTTATAAATATTTGATAATAAACTATATTTTTAGTGCATTTTAACTTGCATTATAACCAGTTGGAACAATTTTTAATCACTTTAAGACGCAATTATTTTGATTTCAATTTCATGACAGTATCTCGATTGTTTCCATGGTTACGGTTAGAAGGAGGTAAAAACCCACGCATGATTTTTGACCGTATAAAAGATGAATACCACCTATAACTTATCATTAACTGTATATGTCTCTAAGTAGGCGGGGGAATGGTCTGTAGCGGTTCAAAAATGCCTAAAAATACGTTTTTTCTATATCTGGTTACCCCACCCACTTTTAAGGCGCATTATTGTTACAAAAAAATATCAAACTCATTTTTCCGCTTACTACATCGACTTGTGTAGTTGTTTTTGCCCATATATAAATGCCTTTTTTATTTTATTCAGGATACATTTAACATAAAAAGAAAATAAACACCAATTTTCGTTGATTTTTTGCGAAAAAAATCGATGGCGGTTTCCATGGCAACGGTTCAATAATAGAAAAAAATATATAATAACATCTTATACTCAGCTATATTTTAAGCACATTGAAACTTGCATTATAACCATTTAGAACATATTTAAACCACTTAAAGGTGCAATTATTTTGATTTCAATTTCGCGACAGTACCCCGATTGTTTCCATGGTTAGGGCCAGAAGGAGGTAAAACCCCACGCATGTTTTTTAATCTTATTAAAGATGCCTTGGGATTTGACAAATTGGTACAGTTTTTCGGGTCCTAAGTAACTCGATGGTAACGTGGGATTAAAATACAAAGAAGACAGATATTCTTTCCAGTCAGTAATCTTTATTACACATTTAAACATTCTTACAAAACATACGTGACAAAATAATACATTCTAAATACAGTACTATATAAATGCTTATTATTTGGTGTCTCTAGCACCTCAATCAATCGTTCCACTGCCTCCCTGGCCTCTTGGCGTAACTGACATTATCACATCCATAACAACAGATCATCCAATACGGCAATAGTCACCAATGTCGTGATGTGACGTATATAGCACAATGTCTTTTCTGATTGGCCACATCATCTGATTGGGTGGTTATTTATAGTTAGCTTATGTCTATTCATAGTCCTACACCATGATCATGTATGTTTGTTTCACGACGCAATTGGGTAAGCTGTGATAACAAAACCCGTTTTTCTTGTCCTGATATACACTACTTTAACACTTTGGCTCGACTGATTGGTATGATCCCATAACTCTGATGTTATAGGGAAATCTTTTCACGAGTTCAAATCTTTTTCCATGTTGGGAAATCTAATCAGGTTGATTTAAACAGTTTTTGACGCTCTGGAACATGATAAATCTGTTTAAAAATACTGAGGCGCAAAGGTTACTGGCGTCCAAATGATTTTCGAAGGCGTGAAGTGAAACGACAACAACCCTCATTTTGAAAAATAGGAGAAAACTAAACCATCAAGAGAAACACCTGTTTTATAAGATAATTCACTTTTCCGTGCAGTTTATAGCTATAGTAAACAGATTTATTGGAAAAAACATAATTTAATTCTACTTTTACAAATGATTTAAACAGAAGATAAAACATTTCGGAAAATGTTCATAGTTGCAGACCTAGTCTCTTTAAGAGTCTGTGCGTTTAGTAGAATATTTAAGGTACATGATATTGGCTATCGTTGCCATCAATAGAACAGTGTTGTGCAGTGAAAATAGGTCTAACGTCCGATGGGTTTATCTTAGGTAGAGGGGTTGTCAAGCCATATACTATGCTTGACCGTTGAGCTATCAACACCAGCAATAAACCCTGGACTTGGATCACGTCTCTGTTTTCTTATATTTAGGTAAGTGACGTTTATGTATTGATATAACTTTGCAACTTCGAGTTTCATGCCTTAAGAATGTAAGTCTTAAGAGAATTTCTAGAAGTAACGTAAAATCGTTAATCGTTTAAGTCATAAAACAAATCTCATGTATTAAAATTAATATGATACTGTTATTTATTAGGTAAAAGAATAAAACACAAGGTCAATTGAAGAAGAATTTCATTTGAGTTTGAAAACATTTATGATTGACGAAGTAGGTGAACGTATATACTGATTCAGTCTAAGAGTGGTTAAATCCGTCATATAATTTGTAAGTTCTGTTCGACATTTTTGTCCATTATTGGTGAAAAGTTTGGACAGAGCATGCAGTGAAATAAAGTTATAAACTAAGCAGTTCTTAGTTCCAAAACGCCAGAAAGGTCGAAGTAATTATGAATCAGTATATTCGTTATGTAAAAGATAAAACTGGTATATACGGTCACCTCTGTCATGCACACACCTCCAAAAATGAGTAAGGGTTATGCAAACACCTCCTCCATTCACATGTACATACATCGCTACCTAGCGGTATCCAAATTGGCAGACGAGTTTGTTAATGAAGTTTGTTCATAGAAGGAACATATTAAACATGTAAGTGAGCGATTTCATAAAGTAAGATGGAGTCCCACAATTAACGTTTGAAAGAGTCGATTTCGTAGCAGAATTATTAAAAAAAAAACAAAAAAACGCAGATGCCAAATTTGGATACAGCAAGTAGAATCGTATGAGTTTTGTAAGTTTCGAATATATCAATTAATTTGTGTAGTGTAAATAATTTAGCATATGGTTTTGGATTAAAGAGACGTGAGGTAACATAGTCACACCATATGAGAGAGATGATTTCGATTTGTATAGAGCAAGTTAAAACTCGGTGTCCAACGACATATTCTTATCAGGCGTTTAAGGCCAGCTTATTTCGGCACGCCCCGAGGTCGAGACTTCCGAATATGGGTAGTACCTGATTCGGAATACCCAAACCTATCTTAAATAGGGGTGTTGCAGCCATATATGCACGTTCGCAACGGTCAGTACATTACGACAGCATGAGCCATAAGAGTCTTAGTGTCACAGATTCGATCCCCTGTTATCTTGTACTTTTAGCTTTAGCTGCAAGGCTAATAACCTCTCGCGGAGCGCTGTGGCTCAGTCGGTAGAGCTTCAGACTAGGGATCGAAGGGTTGCTAGTTCGAACCTCACCGAAGGAGGAGTCGCTGCGTTGTGTTTTGAGCAATACACTTGGTCCGTTGCTTAGTACTGGTTCAACCAAGAACACTCGTCCCGACATGACTGAAAAATGGTCGGCTGGGACAAAAAGAATTATAATAAAGAAATATGATAAACACACTTCTCTCTCATACCGATTTTAACTATTTAACTAAGAGCAGTAATTAGGGAATACATGTACTTTAATATAGCTGTAACTGCAGTTGCGAATAAAACGGTGACTGCAATCCGGCGATTGTCAAACTTTTGAAATGTTATTCAGTACATGGTACGAAGTGAATTCTGTTCGTCCGTACGTGCGCTGCTATAGAACACTAACTGGGGCGTATTTACCGTCAGTGACTACGGATTCACCCCAAAGGTGTATGCAGTTATTAGCGGGCGTCTATTCGATGAATATCGCTACTGTAACTTTCACATGCAAGTATATATAAGCAATTTCGTATAAATTATGTATTTTAAATATTCTACTCTTGTTTGACGACAACACACATTCAATATACAGTTTGGAAATATATTGTAATTCAGTTTTAAAAGTAGAATTATGGGCAACGAAATTATAACTTGTATACTTAGACCAGGAGCCTGCGCGCTGTTTCTGCTGTAAGGCGTCGTATGCTCACGTGCTGTTGGGGTCCGCAGGCCAAAACAGACATGTGTGCGTCCGACTATGTTGGCAGACTAAGGTGCAGATCTGGTTTTACAAGGTTCAGTCTACCAGTGCAAACAAAGAGACTACATGGGGAACGACACACCTTATGTTGTCTCTAGGAAATGTTTCGTGCGACCACACGTGCTGCGGACCGCATAGTACGTGTGTACGTCCGATTCGGTAGACTGTAACGGGTATGTCTGCAACTGTATTTCGAGACAATGTATCAATGTATTGTTACCTAGGATTAAAGGAATCAAAACAGTTGCAGTTATGTACCACACATACAGATACATATTATACTTTATATATACTATGCTTGACCGTTGAGCTATCAACACCAACAATAAACCCTGGACTTGGATCACGTCTCTGTTTTCATATAGTTAGGAAGAGAAGAGTCCATGCCTTCGGGCATGAGACGTCCCCCACCATGGCGCATCTTCGAGGGTCCAGAAGATGGCGCAAGACCCCAGAACCCCAGGAACCAGCTCCGTACGGCACCCGTCGTGGTGAAGAACAGTGGCGCTTCCCGCCTCTCAAGTTAGCCAGCGAGTGATGATTCCCAAAACAACGATGGCAGATTCCAAAAAGGGGACGGGAAGGGCTGTGACCTTCTACGGTCACAGACCAGTGTACATAGTTTCAAATGGTGGAGGGACAGACACACAAAGACAGCTGTAAATATGATTTAATGGTGGAGTGACAAATTTGGTAACAGGAGTAACAAATTAATATTTCATAAATCAACCAAATAGATATATATTAAATTTTTCGTCAAGTATGTATTTTGGAACGATTAAATAAGTTAAATGACAGCAGATTGCCTTCAAAGTATGGTTTACTTTATATGCGGACTGGAAAAAAAGAACATAGGTACTCAGAGTCACCGACTTTATGTTAATGAACAAAACCAAATGATACCCTTAAGATGAAAGTGGAACTTCGAAAAGGTAGAGTATTTAATTATGGAGAAAACAAGCAAACAAACAGAGGAATCCCAAGATACTTTTAGTACATGCGGTTTAACGTATACATGTTGGCATATGAATTTATAGTACAAAGGTATTGGTAGTATGATTTTACTGGACAAAACGTCTTCGCTCTGTTAATACGATAATGTCATGTATTATCAAATATTTATCAGTTAGTGATGCATGTTTATACAGGGTAACCAAATTTATTTAAGAAAGCAAGGTTTTTCTTCTTTCTGTTAAAAGTGCTAGAGTAAGTGGTATGGCCAATAGCATACTCACCTGGTTAATCTGTATAAATTCATGTTTTCACTTTTAGATGTATTGACAGAAGCGCATTTGTACTGTCTTAGTTGTCATATTGATTCTGTGCACTGCATCGGTGTCTAGTTTTCTTTATCTGTTTAGTTCTGTTTTAATGATAAATGATTAAGAGAGAAAAAATGTGGTTTGAAATGTACTTAGAAACGAGATAAAGTTTATTGTGAGTATTGATCTTATGTTACTATAACTTTTGACATAAGTATTATATGTTAGAAACATAATTTTGTACTTTGTCAGAGTTTATATAGAGCATAAAGACAACTGGATAAATCAATAAGGATATGTGATTTATAAAAAAAGGAAAAAAAGCATAATAACAAAAGGTTGAGAATTTCAGGCCTTAAATATGTAACTGTAATGTTAGTTTTGAGTATTAAATGCGTTGAGCATAATATCGTACTTTTTTGAAACTATTAGTTGCACGATATATTGAAAGCCTAGACAAAATCATACTTGTAGCAGTCCGCATGATTTAATAATTAAAAGACATAAGTATTTAGTCAAATGTAAAACGGAACATATCTTAGATGTAACTGTAACCTTAGCGTAAAGTATTAAAGCTTCAAGCATATCATCGTACTTTTAAAACTATTGGCTGCAAGTTATTTTAAGAGGCTAGACTAAAGAAAAAATGGGACAATCCGCATATTTTTTAAATAAAAATAAGTAATTGCATAAACTGTTAAACATAGCTGATCATGCATGTTACTGCAACTTGGATTTTAAGTATTAGATGCTTATTGTCGCATAACTGGTACTTTTATATCTGATGGTTAAACGTTGCATTAAGTTCCACAAGAAAACGATCGAAGTAACGAAACTTACAACTTGTTAATCATAATAAACACCCATATCATGTAACGTAAAGAACTGTAGATCTTCCATGCTTTTGTAACTTTTGTTTTGAGTATTAAATGCTTTGTAATGCATATATCCGTACTTGTTTAAATTATTAGTTGCATATTGCAGTAGGGTCTAAGTTAAAACGTGTAAAGTTAACAATATATACATGTATGATTAAGTAACGTAAAAGAATAAAATACTTAAGTTAAATAGAGAGTTAGCATGGTATGGAAATAAGGTTTATTAGTTAATGAGGTAGGATTTCTGTAACTTAAGGCGGTTGTATGGTGATAATCTCACTTTTAAAATGACATGTCGCATATGCATGTTGGTTTTGAAGTGGCAAACACGTAATGGAACTGAGGATATACACTTTCAATGTTTAAAGCCTTTCACTGATTAAGCCAATGTTGCTGTGTTACAAATTGTAAAGCAAAAGTTAAAGGAAGTTTGAAAATATAAAATAATAAATGCTAAAAGTTAGAAAAAACACTCCTTGTATATAGATTGTTTTTTTTATTTACAAGATAAAGGTTGGTGTTATATATATTGTAAATTATAGTTATTAGTATATCAACTCAAAATATGTAAAAGCAGAAACAACACGAAGATGATTGTTGGCTATGCATTGACAATTGCTTGTATGCAAAATGCATTGAAATGGCAGTCCTTGGAGTAAATAGCTTGGTAGTCCATTATGGTAACGCAGATCACCACGGTGACTAATGTACATCATATAATTAAATGGGTTGATATACAGGATAACTATAATAGTATTTTGTTTGTAATATTTACATGGTAACTGTTTGTAGTAGTCAATATGTTGATTGATATATAGAAGAACGTATGAATGTATATGATTCAGTTGAACTACTTTATAGGAATAAAGTAGATTTAGAGGGGGAGGTGGTGTTGTGCAGTGAAAATAGGAGCAATAAGATAATAAAATAATAAATAAATAATAAATACACATATGAAATATCGCAATTAAAATAATAACAAAATAAATATATTTCAATTTATCTTTATAAAAATAGTGTGGGTCTACACTCATCGCATTTCGTAAAATTGACCAGCAGAGATTGATAATCAGACCCAATAATTGAACATATGACTTCTAATCGAGTACAGCTTAACAGATCTCCTGATCAAATATTCATCTAGGGGTTTTATTAAAAAAACGCGGACATAATCAGTTTACAAAGGTAATCTTAGATTGCATGGCGCATTATTACGAAAGAAATATATACATCGGATAACTCCGATGCCTTTTGTGATGTAAGTATATTAGCAGAGAGGTCACGTGATCTAACGTCCGATGGGTTTATCTTAGGTAGAGGGGTTGTCAAGCCATATACTATGCTTGACCGTTGAGCTATCAACACCAGCAATAAACCCTGGACTTGGATCACGTCTCTGTTTTCTTATATTTAGGTAAGTGACGTTTATGTATTGATATAACTTTGCAACTTCGAGTTTCATGCCTTTAGAATGTAAGTCTTAAGAGAATTTCTAGAAGTAACGTAAAATCGTTAATCGTTTAAGTCATAAAACAAATCTCATGTATTAAAATTAATATGATACTGTTATTTATTAGGTAAAAGGAGAAAACACAAGGACAATCGAAGAAGAATTTCATTTGAGTTTGAAAACATTTATGATTGACGAAGTAGGTGAACGTATATACTGATTCAGTCTAAGAGTGGTTAAATCCGTCATATAATTTGTAAGTTCTGTTCGACATTTTTGTCCATTATTGGTGAAAAGTTTGGACAGAGCATGCAGTGAAATGAAGTTATAAACTAAGCAGTTCTTGGTTCCAAAACGCCAGAAAGGTCGAAGTAATTATGAATCAGTATATTCGTTATGTAAAAGATAAAACTGGTATATATGGTCACCTCTGTCATGCACACACCTCCAAAAATGAGTAAGGGTTATGCAAACACCTCCTCCATTCACATGTACATACATCGCTACCTAGCGGTATCCAAATTGGCAGACGAGTTTGTTAATGAAGTTTGTTCATAGAAGGAACATATTAAACATGTAAGTGAGCGATTTCATAAAGTAAGATGGAGTCCCACATTTAACGTTTGAAAGAGTCGATTTAAACTAAATAGGCAAAATAGAATTATTTAAAAAAAAAAAAAAAACAAACGCAGATGCCAAATTTGGATACAGCAAGTAGAATCGTATGAGTTTTGTGAGTTTCGAAAATATCAATTAATTTGTGTAGTGTAAATAATTTAGCATATGGTTTTGGATTAAAGAGACGTGAGGTAACATAGTCACACCATATGAGAGAGATGATTTCGATTTGTATAGAGCAAGTTAAAACTCGGTGTCCAACGACATATTCTTATCAGGCGTTTAAGGCCAGCTTATTTCCGCATGCCCCGAGGTCGAGACTTCCGAATATGGGTAGTACCTCATTCGGAATACCCCAACCTATCTTAAATAGGGGTGTTGCAGCCATATATGCACGTTCGCAACGGTCAGTACATTACGACAGCATGAGCCATAAGAGTCTTAGCGTCACAGATTCGATCCCCTGTTATCTTGTACTTTAAGCTTTAGCTGCAAGGCTAATAACCTCTCGCGGAGCGCTGTGGCTCAGTCGGTAGAGCTTCAGACTAGGGATCGAAGGGTTGCTAGTTCGAACCTCACCGAAGGAGGAGTCGCTGCGTTGTGTTTTGAGCAATACACTTGGTCCGTTGCTTAGTACTGGTTCAACAAAGAACACTCGTCCCGACATGACTGAAAAATGGTCGGCTGGGACAAAAAGAATCATAATAAAGAAATATGATAAACACACTTCTCTCTCATACCGATTCTAACTATTTAACTAAGAGCAGTAATTAGGGAATACATGTACTTTAATATAGCTGTAACTGCAGTTGCGAATAAAACGGTGACTGCAATCCGGCGATTGTCAACTTTTGAAATGTTATTCAGTACATGGTACGAAGTGAATTCTGTTCGTCCGTACGTGCGCTGCTATAGAACACTAACTGGGGCGTATTTACCGTCAGTGACTACGGATTCACCCCAAAGGTGTATGCAGTTATTAGCGGGCGTCTATTCGATGAATATCGCTACTGTAACTTTCACATGAAAGTATATGTAAGCAATTTCGTATAAATTATGTATTTTAAATATTCTACTCTTGTTTGACGACAAAACACATTCAATATACAGTTTGGAAATATATTGTAATTCAGTTTTAAAAGTAGAATTATGGGCAACGAAATTATAACATGTATACTTAGACCAGGAGCCTGCGCGCTGTTTCTGCTGTAAGGCGTCGTATGCTCACGTGCTGTTGGGGTCCGCAGGCCAAAACAGACATGTGTGCGTCCGACTATGTCGGCAGACTCAGGTGCAGATCTGGTTTTACAAGGTTCAGTCTACCAGTGCAAACAAAGAGACTACATGGGGAACGACACACCTTATGTTGTCTCTAGGAAATGTTTCGTGCGACCACACGTGCTGCGGACCGCATAGTACGTGTGTACGTCCGATTCGGTAGACTGTAACGGGTATGTCTGCAACTGTATTTCGAGACAATGTATCAATGTATTGTTACCTAGGATTAAAGGAATCAAAACAGTTGCAGATATGTACCACACATACAGATACATATTATACTTTATATATACTATGCTTGACCGTTGAGCTATCAACACCAACAATAAACCCTGGACTTGGATCACGTCTCTGTTTTCTTATAGTTAGGAAGAGAAGAGTCCATGCCTTCGGGCATGAGACGTACCCCACCATGGCGCATCTTCTAGGGTCCAGAAGATGGCGCAAGACCCCAGAACCCCAGGAACCAGCTCCGTACGGCACCACACGTGGTGAAGAACAGTGGCGCTTCCCGCCTCTCAAGTTAGCCAGCGAGTGATGATTCCCCAAACAACGATGGCAGATACCAAAAAGGGGACGGGAAGGGCTGTGACCTTCTACGGTCACAGACCAGTGTACATAGTTTCAAATGGTGGAGGGACAGACACACAAGGACAGCTGAAATATGATTTAATGGTGGAGTGACAAATTTGGTAACAGGAGTAATAAATTAATATTTCATAAATCAACCAAATAGATATATATTAAATGTTTCGTCAAGTATGTATTTTGGAACGATTAAATAAGTTAAATGACAGCAGATTGCCTTCAAAGTATGGTTTACTTTATATGCGGACTGGAAAAAAAGAACATAGGTACTCAGAGTCACCGACTTTATGTTAATGAACAAAACCAAATGATACCCTTAAGATGAAAGTGGAACTTCGAAAAGGTAGAGTATTTAATTATGGAGAAAACAAGCAAACAAACAGAGGAATCCCAAGATACTTTTAGTATATACGGTATAACGTATACATGTTGGCATATGAATTTATAGTACAAAGGTATTGGTAGTATGATTTTACTGGACAAAACGTATTCGCTCTGTTAATACGATAATGTCATGTATTATCAAATATTTATCAGTTAGTGATGCATGTTTATACAGGGTAACCAAATTTATTTAAGAAAGCAAGGTTTTTCTTCTTTCTGTTAAAAGTGCTAGAGTAAGTGGTATGGCCAATAGCTTACTCACCTGGTTAATCTGTATAAATTCATGTTTTCACTTTTAGATGTATTGACAGAAGCGCATTTGTACTGTCTTAGTTGTCATATTGATTCTGTGCACTGCATCGGTGTCTAGTTTTCTTTATCTGTTTAGTTCTGTTTTAATGATAAATGATTAAGAGAGAAAAAAATGGGGTTTGAAATGTACTTAGAAACGAGATAAAGTTTATTGTGAGTATTGATCTTATGTTACTATAACTTTTGACATAAGTATTATATGTTAGAAACATAATTTTGTACTTTGTCAGAGTTTATATAGAGCATAAAGACAAATGGATAAATCAATAAGGATATGTGTTTTATAAAAAAAAGGAAAAAAAAAACGCATAATAACAAAAGGTTGAGAATTTCAGGCCTTAAATATGTAACTGTAATGTTAGTTTTGAGTATTAAATGCGTTGAGCATAATATCGTACTTTTTTTGAAACTATTAGTTGCACGATATATTGAAAGCCTAGACAAAATCATACTTGTCATGCTTGTAGCAGTCCGCATGATTTAATAATTAAAAGACATAAGTATTTAGTCAAATGTAAAACGGAACATATCTTAGATGTAACTGTAATCTTAGCGTAAAGTATTAAAGCTTCAAGCATATCATCGTACTTTTAAAACTATTGGCTGCAAGTTATTTTAAGAGGCTAGACTAAAGAAAAAATGGGACAATCCGCATATTTTTTAAATAAAAATAAGTAATTGGATAAACTGTTAAACATAGCTGATCATGCATGTTACTGCAACTTGGATTTTAAGTATTAGATGCTTATTGTCGCATAACTGGTACTTTTATATCTGATGGTTAAACGTTGCATTAAGTTCCACAAGAAAACGATCGAAGTAACGAAACTTACAACTTAATCATAATAAACACCCATATCATGTAACGTAAAGAACTGTAGATCTTCCATGCTTTTGTAACTTTTGTTTTGAGTATTAAATGCTTTGTAATGCATATATCCGTACTTGTTTAAATTATTAGTTGCATATTGCAGTTGGGTCTAAGTTAAAAAGTGTAAAGTTAACAATATATACATGTATGATTAAGTAACGTAAAAAAATAAAATACTTAAGTTAAATAGAGAGTTAGCATGGTATGGAAATAAGGTTTATTAGTTAATGAGGTAGGATTTCTGTAACTTAAGGCGGTTGTATGGTGATAATCTCACTTTTAAAATGACATGTCGCATATGCATGTTGGTTTTGAAGTGGCAAACACGTAATGGAACTGAGGATATACACTTTCAATGTTTAAAGCCTTTCACTGATTAAGCCAATGTTGCTGTGTTACAAATTGTAAAGCAAAAGTTAAAGGAAGTTTGAAAATATAAAATAATAAATGCTAAAAGTTAGAAAAAACACTCCTTGTATATAGATTGTTTTTTTTTTATTTACAAGATAAAGGTTGGTGTTATATATATTGTAAATTATAGTTATTAGTATATCAACTCAAAATATGTAAAAGCAGAAACAACACGAAGATGATTGATGGCTATGCATTGACAATTGCTTGTATGCAAAATGCATTGAAATGGCAGTCCTTGGAGTAAATAGCTTGGTAGTCCATTATGGTAACGCAGATAACCACGGTGACTAATGTACATCATATAATTAAATGGGTTGATATACAGGATAACTATAATAGTATTTTGTTTGTAATATTTACATGGTAACTGTTTGTAGTAGTCAATATGTTGATTGATATATAGAAGAACGTATGAATGTATATGATTCAGTTGAACTACTTTATAGGAATAAAGTAGATTTAGAGGGGGAGGTGGTGTTGTGCAGTGAAAATAGGAGCAATAAGATAATAAAATGATAAATAAATAATAAATACACATATGAAATATCGCAATTAAAAAAATAACAAAATAAATATATTTCAATTTATCTTTATAAAAATAGTGTGGGTCTACACTCATCGCATTTCGTAAAATTGACCAGCAGAGATTGATAATCAGACCCAATAATTGAACATATGACTTCTAATCGAGTACAGCTTAACAGATCTCCTGATCAAATATTCATCTAGGGGTTTTATTAAAAAACGCGGACATAATCAGTTTACAAAGGTAATCTTAGATTGCATGGCGCATTATTACGAAAGAAATATCTACATGATAATTGAATCGGATAACTCCGATGCCTTTTGTGATGTAAGTATATTAGCAGAGAGGTCACGTGATCTAACGTCCGATGGGTTTATCTTAGGTAGAGGGGTTGTCAAGCCATATACTATGCTTGACCGTTGAGCTATCAACACCAGCAATAAACCCTGGACTTGGATCACGTCTCTGTTTTCTTATATTTAGGTAAGTGACGTTTATGTATTGATATAACTTTGCAACTTCGAGTTTCATGCCTTTAGAATGTAAGTCTTAAGAGAATTTCTAGAAGTAACGTAAAATCGTTAATCGCTTAAGTCATAAAACAAATCTCATGCATTAAAATTAATATGATACTGTTATTTATTAGGTAAAAGAATAAAACACAAGGTCAATCGAAGAAGAATTTCATTTGAGTTTGAAAACATTTATGATTGACGAAGTAGGTGAACGTATATACTGATTCAGTCTAAGAGTGGTTAAATCCGTCATATAATTTGTAAGTTCTGTTCGACATTTTTGTCCATTATTGGTGAAAAGTTTGGACAGAGCATGCAGTGAAATGAAGTTATAAACTAAGCAGTTCTTGGTTCCAAAACGCCAGAAAAGTCGAAGTAATTATGAATCAGTATATTCGTTATGTAAAAGATAAAACTGGTATATACGGTCACCTCTGTCATGCACACACCTCCAAAAATGAGTAAGGGTTATGCAAACACCTCCTCCATTCACATGTACATACATCGCTACCTAGCGGTATCCAAATTGGCAGACGAGTTTGTTAATGAAGTTTGTTCATAGAAGGAACGTATTAAACATGTAAGTGAGCGATTTCATAAAGTAAGATGGAGTCCCACAATTAACGTTTGAAAGAGTCGATTTCAAAACTAAATAGGCAAAATAGAATTATTTAAAAAAAAAAACAAAACAAACGCAGATGCCAAATTTGGATACAGCAAGTAGAATCGTATGAGTTTTGTAAGTTTCGAATATATCAATTAATTTGTGTAGTGTAAATAATTTAGCATATGGTTTTGGATTAAAGAGACGCGAGGTAACATAGTCACACCATATGAGAGAGATGATTTCGATTTGTATAGAGCAAGTTAAAACTCGGTGTCCAACGACATATTCTTATCAGGCGTTTAAGGCCAGCTTATTTCGGCACGCCCCGAGGTCGAGACTTCCGAATATGGGTAGTACCTCATTCGGAATACCCCAACCTATCTTAAATAGGGGTGTTGCAGCCATATATGCACGTTCGCAACGGTCAGTACATTACGACAGCATGAGCCATAAGAGTCTTAGTGTCACAGATTCGATCCCCTGTTATCTTGTACTTTAAGCTTTAGCTGCAAGGCTAATAACCTCTCGCGGAGCGATGTGGCTCAGTCGGTAGAGCTTCAGACTAGGGATCGAAGGGTTGCTAGTTCGAACCTCACCGAAGGAGGAGTCGCTGCGTTGTGTTTTGAGCAATACACTTGGTCCGTTGCTTAGTACTGGTTCAACAAAGAACACTCGTCCCGACATGACTGAAAAATGGTCGGCTGGGACAAAAAGAATCATAATAAAGAAATATGATAAACACACTTCTCTCTCATACCGATTCTAACTATTTAACTAAGAGCAGTAATTAGGGAATACATGTACTTTAATATAGCTGTAACTGCAGTTGCGAATAAAACGGTGACTGCAATCCGGCGATTGTCAAACTTTTGAAATGTTATTCAGTACATGGTACGAAGTGAATTCTGTTCGTCCGTACGTGCGCTGCTATAGAACACTAACTGGGGCGTATTTACCGTCAGTGACTACGGATTCACCCCAAAGGTGTATGCAGTTATTAGCGGGCGTCTATTCGATGAATATCGCTACTGTAACTTTCACATTCAAGTATATATAAGCAATTTCGTATAAATTATGTATTTTAAATATTCTACTCTTGTTTGACGACAAAACACATTCAATATACAGTTTGGAAATATATTGTAATTCAGTTTTAAAAGTAGAATTATGGGCAACGAAATTATAACATGTATACTTAGACCAGGAGCCTGCGCGCTGTTTCTGCTGTAAGGCGTCGTATGCTCACGTGCTGTTGGGGTCCGCAGGCCAAAACAGACATGTGTGCGTCCGACTCCGTCGGCAGACTCAGGTGCAGATCTGGTTTTACAAGGTTCAGTCTACCAGTGCAAAGAAAGAGACTACATGGGGAACGACACACCTTATGTTGTCTCTAGGAAATGTTTCGTGCGACAACACGTGCTGCGGACCGCATAGTACGTGTGTACGTCCGATTTGGTAGACTGTAACGGGTATGTCTGCAACTGTATTTCGAGACAATGTATCAATGTATTGTTACCTAGGATTAAAGGAATCAAAACAGTTGCAGATATGTACCACACATACAGATACATATTAAACTTTATATATACTATGCTTGACCGTTGAGCTATCAACACCAACAATAAACCCTGGACTTGGATCACGTCTCTCTTTTCTTATAGTTAGGCAGAGAAGAGTCCATGCCTTCGGGCATGAGACGTCCCCCACCATGGCGCATCTTCGAGGGTCCAGAAGATGGCGCAAGACCCCAGAACCCCAGGAACCAGCTCCGTACGGCACCACAACAGGCTAAAATCTGACGATTGAGCGGTATCGACATAGGTTTTTGTTTTCAAACTGGGTATGCTCTGACCAAACTGCGCTATGCAGATGTACCTAAAATTACATGTGCATGGTGCTGGACGTATCTCACATTTCCGTCAACAGTATTGCTGAAGTGTGTAAGCTAGAACGAGGATTGGGTCATAGCGAGGAAACAATAACATTATAAGCTATAAACCATTTGTCCCAGTTAGTGTCAACTGCTGCATTAAATAGGAGTTGGTCAGGCATACAATGTACAAATGTTGTTGTGCTGGTTCTGTACCATATACTTGTATTACAATAAATATGAAACGTTAACCAGTGTTGTGTTATTTTTATGCTTCCCCTATATATTATTTCTGCAACTCTATTGTATCGATCATGTACCCACCACTGTACCCTCATCGCATAGTAACAAAGTCGTGTTCATACATGTGCAGCTATACTATGATCAAACATAACCAACCAGACATTCACATTTGCGCCTTGTACAGTCTTAAGATGAAGTACTATATTCAACACGTCATTCCTGTCGCATATGGGACATTTATTCATGTATCTTTTAGGCTTTATTAAATAAACTAGTTTGGATGACACTCCGGGCACGTTAAAATTCCTAGCTTTGAGAATGAAAATTAAGTGGTGCTGGGCGTTGTTATCTACTCTACCACAAACCATAAGATGCAGCAAGACTAATGCCATCCGCTAAGTCCTAAAATAAAGGCTTCATTTTGAGCTCAATACATCTAAATACTATTGAAAGGGCCGTAAAATGACAGAAACAAGAGGGTATCCGCTGGGTATAACTAAACGATTTATTTTGAGCTATATACATCAATAATACTGTTGAAAGGGCCATAAAATGACAGAAACAAGAGGGTGTCTGCTTCATTTTGAGCTAAATACATCAAAAATACTGTTGAAAGGGTCGTAAAATGACAGAAACAAGAGGATATGTATAACCAAAATACTTTAGAGAGGCGGTCTTCACGTTTCCCCAAAATATCCATTAAGGAGTACCAGCATACAAAGGGTTAATATACGGGGCATAACGATAAATGAGACGGTTCTTTTGAGTACCCACAGCTCATGTTTTGTTGAGGTATATACCGCTGACCCCGTATAATTGAAATGCTGATAGTGCTTTAAAGGCAATGTCTTGCTTATTACGGTACAAAGGGCAGTGATAAGTTCACTCACTTATGTGAATTTGTTTAATAGTCAGATAACAATTTTGGCACGCGTTTGCTGTACATTTGGAAAAGTTCACCAGGAATATGTCTTGGTTTATGTAACCTAAATCGTATTCCTGTCCCCAATTTTGGTAGAATGTTGCTTCCCTCTCCATTTTGGATTTACTTATGTTTAGAGAAAGTGTTTTGGGATCTAACTTTCATTTGAAAAGGCATTTGTAATAAATGTCTGTGTTATAAAACAATCAGGTGTTGCAGTAAATAGAAATTGAAAATGGGACAGCTTTAATAACATTATTGACAAATAACTTATTTTACAATGGTCATAATATCGACGATTACAGTTTTCGTACTACTGTCACGAAAGGTAGTTTAAACTGAGATTGCATTTGGATACCAAAGTTAGTACAGTAAAATAGCCTGTTGCATGACAAAAATCACTGTCGATAATCTTCATTGTCAGGTTACATGACAATGCATGCGTGTGTCTATATGTGCGTGCGTGTGTGTGTGCGCGCGCGTGTGTGTATGTGTGTGTCTTTGCATTGGCGCAGGCTGGTCTGAGCCTTCACCGAACCTTAAATGCCAAACTTTCATGTGCTGGCTCATATGAGGTATGATTCCTAACCAAATACACCTTTACCTGTTAGTGTAATCTGCTGGTAACCTTTGCAAACAGTTTGGATCCAGATCATGCCAGATAAACATAAGCGGACGAGTGAGCAAACGACAAAAGTCGTGCCTGGATTGGAGAGAACACGTATCTGCCTAAATTTTGGTTCGATTCTTCATCTATAGTTAAGGAATCTTCCAACGCATACAGTAAACACTTTACAACAAAGCTTAATTATGTTAAACGTATTCAATATTCTGTTGTTTAACAAAATTTCAATATTATTCGCATCATGTGTGGAAATTTCAGAACAATACCTTGGGTATTATGTAAATTACAGCTTATTTAATTTGAAAGGGTCAAAATCGAAAGTCACAAAAATGGAATTTAGGCCCAATTCTGCGTTTCAGTGGCGAGGCAATTTTAATTTCATTTGTCATGCTGAACAATGAAAAACGTCATTTTGTAATAAGAAAAGCATGACATTCGCAGTGGGTCAGGCTTCAGACTCAATGACGACCCTAGCATAAAACTTTCATCGGTGGGTCAATGCCTGATGATTGTCTTTGGCTTGGCCCACCGTGGCTCATCTGGAGTTTTTATTTAGCTCTGACTGTCTATGAGTTCAGGGCCATTTTCTTTGTTTCACGACAGTATGTTTATAAAGGACCTCGGACAGTTTCCTATTCAATCTGCCCAAATTTTGACAACCTGTGGCTAGGATAATGCATAACTGACAACTATAGTTTTGTGCTTAAATAAAACCCTTATATTTAGTGCACCAAGAAAAATAAAAATATTTTGAAAATATTGCATAATTATGCCAGGACTCTAGGGTTTAGGGGGTGGGGGTATTTTTTGTGACCACATTTTATTTCACAGAAAGTCAAAGTTTCGTCGAGTATTCACCTAAGTACATGTAAATATTATGTTTGCAGCATAAAACTTGAGAAGAAAGGGATGCGTTTGCATAAAATTCGGGTTGAGAAGATTTCATTGCTTCATCTAAAGAAGTGTGCTGTCAATTACTTTTGACTATTACCTGTAATGTTCCAAGTCAACCAGTTTGTGTGCACTGAGGTGTATCATATCTGCATACTGTATAAATCATAGTCTAGATAAATACAGTTTTTGAGCGTAAAAGCGTTAATATTTTCTTACACATCTGATTTAATCTATAATGTGGTGCTTAAAAGAACCGTCTCATTGAGTACTCAAAAAATATGTTTTGATTGAGAAATGAGACAATCAATTACTTTGTAAGCACTCATAACTAAAGCCCTGATACATGCCATTGCAAATTGATATTTACCTACAGGTTTTTACAAAATAAGTTTCTAATAAGTTTTTATAATAAAGTGTTTTTGAGCATTTCGACAACGTTCCCCCCGTGACCAATCATGCCGTTTTTATATAATGTGTGAAATGTAAAACTACAACTGTTTGGAAAAGGATTAGTTTGGTCACGGGGGGGGGGGGGAGCTCTTCAGTAAAACGTTTTCTATTTTCTGTATGTTGAATAGCAAAAACAGAGTTTTCAACCCATATTTTTCAATTGATACTTGTCCAATGAGAAAACTGCTTTTGTGGATAAGTCGAGGGTTGAACCTACTATCTTTTTCATAGAAAAAATATCGTTTTCTTTGAAACTTTTCTCTGGTCATTTTTATGGGCAATCCTTCATTAAGACTGTCCGAGGTCATTTGATTATCTCCCTGTGATGATACATTGGATAAGCCTCCACATAAGCTTAACAATTTTTCTGGTTTGACAACAGCAGAATCTAGGGCGAATATTTAGCAGTAAAATTAATTTAAGCTTCCCACTCCCCCATCGCCTTTGGCTGAGCGTTCTAAGGCGATGGTTCTGTTGTTATTGATTCATTGTTTAGTGGTGCCCCCATTGTTTTGTGGGTTTTTCTATGTTTGGTCCTTGTTTTTTCGTGCTTTACTTAGTGTCATTTCCAGTTTTGTAATAATCTCGCTGGGGAAGAGCGAGCTGGTTGCTTTACGTTAATTGCCTTTTAATGCAATTTGGCTGTAAGTGTTCTATGTCTCTTCCTCGCGGTGCCGTGGGTTGGTCTGCAGTTTGTGATTGTGAAATTCTGGTCATACTCACATACTTTAATTTTTCATTTGATTTGGCTTAGTTCAATTTTTAAAAATCCACACTGTGAGTACCATCAGCAGGGCTCTGCTGTAAGCTAGCAGAATAAATGTTTTATCATGACCTTCCTACTACAAATGCGATGCGATCGTCAGGAAGATGTAAATTACTAGTGTGTGCGCATTTCCCGTACAATTTTATAGATTTAGAAGATAAATGATTTGTCTTATTTTATGAATTGTAGAATACAAACTGACTTACCTTTGGAAGTAATTCATATCTAATAAAAAAGTGGAATACATTGAAAAAAATTGCTATTTTGTTTGCCGTATTGTTTGTTTGAAAAATGGTAAATTTGCGACTTTCGTTTTTTTTTTTTAAAGTTTTCTACTCAGACTTCAATAATTTAAATGTTCTGAGATAGTTGTCTCTGAAAATAACCATGCAATACCGAAAACTATGTTCTAATGTATTCCCAAATATTTTCAAATAAATTCAAGTTTTCAAGAAAATGACAAAACAAAATTGTATGCGTTAGAAGATTCCTTAGATATGTACAGTTGTTGGTGTCAAAAGAACCGTCTGATTCGCATCCTGATGCGACTGAAGGCAATTATTTTGGCAGGTGCACTTGTATACTTTCCATAGCAACTAGTCCTGTGATTTAATAAAATTATTGGCAATTATTTTATAGCGGTCGTTAAAAATTGTTTTTCAATTTTTATTTTTATGGTCAGGTAATATTGATCATCATTTTCTAAACATATATTATGGCATCATCGTGATGCCATAGTGCCATAAGCATAGTTTTTTATTGTCATATATGATGACTTCATCCAAAATGGCCGCCATGCGCATCCTACATAAATCTTCACATTTCCTTATATGCAAATAAGTTACTAAATAGAAACAAAATGGGTACCGATTACGTCATATTACGCCATATTACATCATCTGTTATTCATAAGTACTACTAATTTGAACCAAATTTGGTCATCTCCATCGTATCATTAACAGTTTTAAATGTCCTTTTTAGGTTCAAAGCCTTCAGGCATCTTTAACCATGGAAATATACAAGATCGTGTTCAGCTTAGTTTTACCTGGTCTAGTATTCAGTAAGAACTGTGGATACTTACAGACTCTTGAACCATATGGACTTGACGTAGAAAGAAGTAGCTCAAAAGGGGCAAATGTAGATATCATTGCTGAGATAAAATCCAACAGCCTTGCACATTGTTTTGAAGCTTGCTGCAACGCCACCGAAATAGGTAATTACAAATGGAGCCGTTATCCACACACCGGATAGGCGGTAAGCGAAAACGCTCTTAACAATCGACGAACGCGTATCAAAAATCACTAGAAACAGTGTTTTTGATTGTCATTTGTCGCCAGTTGGGCGACAAATGGCAATCAAAACTCTGTTTATGACGATTTTTGATCTACGTTCGTCGATAGTAATTTATCGTTTTCGATTCCCGCCTATCCGGTGTATGTTGGTATATGTGCACACATGAACAGCAAATATTCAAATCAGTATGAACAGCCGTACAGTCTAATCAGAGCCTTAGTTTTCTGCCTGAAATATAATGGACCCTCGGCTATCCATAAAGCGATCATCACACTCTGATCAGACTACGTGGATGCTGATATGAGTCTTGGATGGGCGCACATGCCATCGTGTAACATTTGCTGGACACCGGCTAACATTAGATCATATAGATATTGGTCGCTACTTCTAATTTTGAAAATGTCACATTTTGCTTACTGTTGGTGGTTCTGTACGGATTAAACTAATGTCTTCGGACACACAAATACACGTGTTATGTGGGCAACTGTATTATTAAGTTTTCTTTAACAATTCACTTCTGCAGGAGGAGTGTTTTCTTACAAGAAAAAAGTGCACATTGTGAAGACTGTATTTCCCTATATTATGCCGCTTAGTTTGTCTGAAATATGAGTGAGGACAAACTGCAATATATCGGGAAAACTGCAATATGCAGTTTTTCAAGCATCACTCATATTTCATCCATTATTTCATATGTTGTTAGCAGTAACCAAGGCCAACTCTAGCACTAGGTAAATATGAAAACAAATATTTAAACGCATTTATTTAAATATTTGAAAAAAAATGACCGTAAAAACAAAATACATAACACCCCACGTGACCAAATCAACTGAACATAATGTGCACGACCCGTGGTGAACGTAGATTAATCAGTATCTTGTGTCTCAAGGAATGCATGGACAGCGAATTGGTCAAAATATTCCATATTGTTGAATTCCTCTGAAGAAACCTATTTTTGAATTTAATAGGATGCTCTGCAAAGCTTCAGCTAAATGATGCTAGTCTGTAAAGACCAGACAACATTTTGCATACAATTGACTAGACAATGTTAAATTGTAAAAGAATACAAGATTTGATCAACATATGCCATGTGGATTCACTAAAAGACTTAGACAAGCCTAAATGATGCCCGAGAAGCCTTATTACAGAGTGGCTGGGCAATGTTGAAATAATTAAATACGCAAATTTGACCCAAATATACCGTGTGGTTCAAGCATTTTAAATAGCTGACCATTACATGTCAGACTGATGCTCAACAATGCCTTGTCCATTTAAAATGGCATTTACGCATGCTAGTGGTTAGACATTTATGACATGATACGTACGCAAACTTTGACCAAAACATACCACATAGTTCAAGAGTTGTCAGCATTTTAGCTAAAAAGAACAAACCTGTGCCTAAACCCAAGGATGAGATAAAAGAATTTAATCTGGCTACAGATTTTACAAGAGCAAATTCAAATAGTTTAGAGGGTCAAATTATATTGATATACTGAAATACGAGGTCAAATAATTATAAAATTTACTGTAGTTCAGGTAACATAATAGGTAGGCATTTATTTTTTTTTTAGATTTTTCATATAGAACATAGGACTGTCCCACGTAAATTTTACATAACAAATTTACTCATGATTTGAAGCATATGCGATCAGAAAATTTCCACAAAATTATCTCTCATTCACAAGTTGTCTTGTATGATTTAAATAATTTTTGCGGGTTTACTGTAACGTTTCACTAGAAATAACTTTGTAAGATAGGCTACCAGAAACAAACTTTATGTAAATTTACCTAAAATAAAATAGAGCTTTGCTGTAAATGCTCAATATCAAATTATTTGTTAATATGGGATTATTATCAAAAACTTACTTTTTAAAGGCCAAATTTGATCTTACTTTTTGTAATTTTTGTAAGAACTGAATTTTCACACATATAGTTTCTCATGATAATGACATCAATTAATTGATAGTGGATGGAATAATTTGGGCCTTATTGTCAACAAATATTTTTGGGTCCCAATTTTTCATTTCCTGAATCAATGTATGGTTTGTTTTACAATTTCAGGTGATTACTCTATGGCAGTTTACAATAATGACAGACAGGAGTGTATCTTATATAGCTGTCAACCGTTGGAGCTTTGTGAAAGCAAACATTCAAATGGTCTTGCACTTTTATATATAAGGTCATTAAATGATGGCAAAACGTATTCTCAATTGAAAAATAGCGCTAATCCTTTATCAAGACTACCAAATTATCAAATATTACTCAACAATAAAGGCAAAAAGACACAGATCCATACGGAAACGATTGCAGTAAATGATTATGTAATCAACTCTGATATTGAGGAATTTGATTTTAGGTACGACAGCGACCCACTTAGCACTTCAATTAAAATTGTTGAAGATTTCCTTAACCAAGATGAAGTAATTAAGAATAAAGACAATGATGTTTCATCGTTTAAAAATGATAACATAATGAACAATTTATTACATTTGGATAGTATTGAAATGCATAAAGGCAGCCAAAATCGTTTTCGAAGAAGTCCTCATGAACAAACTAACCTTTTGGCAGTAAATTCAGCTGAGTCAAACAATACAAATGGCACAACATCTGACATCAGCACACCACATGAATCAAAAGCTACTGAAAAAATACTGACGACAAATGATACAACAACACAAGTGAACAGTTCAACGGAAAGAGAAAACATATCAACGACTACAACGCCAAATGTAGAAACTGGTAAAGCTAATAAAATAAAATTAGAAAACAAAACAACAGAAACGAACAGTTTAGGAATTGATTCTAAATCTTTTGAAGAGACAGAACAAGGTACACCTGCTGATAAATCAGAAGAAACTGAAACATCTTATCACACAACGTCCACACAAACGACCATTGCAGCTGTCACAGCCGCTGTTCCAGAAACTGAAAGGACTACAGCACCGACAAAGAATGAAAACGATTCAGTAACCCCATCAACACCAATCAAGATGACAGAATCTACAAAGTTAGAGAATGGTTCTATGTCTATCACAACAACATCAACAACACCACGTGACACTTCGCCAACAGAAATAGGGGTGGCAATGACAGATGGCGAGACAAAACTAGCGAAAGGCTCACAAGGAGAAACATCTAGTCCCAAAACTACTACACATGCTCACACCATCATAGGTAGCACAGCTGAACTTGATCATAATTCAACACTATCACTACCAGCAGAAACAACGGCGATTACAGGTGCAGTAAAAAGCCCCACAGAAGCACCTCTGACTACACTAGAAAAACAATCAGAAGCTGTACCGACAAAAGTAAACCAATCAGCTGACCAATCAAGTGCAACAGTTCAGCCCCAATCAGAAAATGGAGAAACTCACACCAAGATTGTTAGTGTTAATCGTACTGCCCAGATGACAAACACTAGTCAAACCGAATCAGAAACAATTATCAGGTCAACAACAACACCAAGACCTAGTAGTACAACAGTACAGCATCAACTACAAAATGTAGTAACTCCTGACCAGTTTGTTAACGTTAACCAAACTGTCCACTTTATTAACACTAGTCAAACAACACAAGAAATAAGTATCAACTCTACAACAACCCAGAGGCCTAGTAGTACAACAGTTCAACTTCTTCAAGAAAATATAGTAACTCATGAAACTTCATCACAACAGACAGAAGATGTAACGAATACAACATCAGGTAAGTTATCAAACTTCTTAGTTGTTGTTTATTGTTACTCCCATTGTGGGAGTCTGTAATTGTTCTATGTTTTGTTGTACGTTTCTTTATGTCCATTCTAGTTTTGCAATCACCTTGATGGGGAAGAAAAAGCTGGTTGCTTTGCTTAGTTTGTCTTCCTGGTGTCTGGTGATTGTTGAGTGGCTCTTCCCCGCGATGCCATAGGTTTGTCTGCAGTTTGTGATCGTGGTATTTTCTGATCATACTCACTTACTATTTAGGATGTAATATATATGATTTGATCAATTTTACATATCTTGGGGTTTTATGTTAAGTCATGGTTTCCAGTGCGGTTTTTTGTGTCCCTAATAATTTAGCATTTTTTTGCCAAAGAGAGAGATGAAGCTTGATTCCCTGCTTGCACTTTTCTTGCGTTCAGATATGTTCCACGGGATAAAGTGTATTTCCCCCTTTGTATCACGAAACCCCCACAAAACTACCAACAACAGAATAGTCACCTTCTTAGAAGGGGTCACTGGTATGATGAGAGCCTTTAATGTCTTTACACTGGCCAAATATTTGCCCAGGATTCTGTTGGTTTTCAAACACATCCATTGTTTAGACTGCACAGAAGATTCCTAACCTTTCCAATGTATCACCACAGAGAAAAAGATATTTAACAGAAAATAATCGTGACAAAACACACTAAATGCTCATAATCCAACAGCAGCCAGAGTTAAACGAAGCAGAAAATCACTGGTCGTGTAAGTTATGGCGGGGAAATATGAAACACCAACCAACCTATAATTTTTTAAAGTCAAAATCATCGTTAATTCCTGATATACCGCCAAGCAAAAACGAGAAACCATTGTCATAAACAGTGATTCTTTTATAAGTACCTTGAACAGTCTTCTATTCAATCTGCCCACTTTTTTTAGAGTCTGTGGCTTGGATAACATATACTTCACAAATGTATTTTTGTGTGTCACCTTTCTTACTTTAATTAAAACCTGACATTCAGTGCACCATAACAAAATAAAGATATTTGGAAAATATTACATATTAATTCCAGGACCTGAGGGTTTAGGGTGTGGGAGTATTTTTGTGACTGTTTCTTTTCGCAGAAACCAAAGTTTTGTCAGGTATTCTTCTAAATACATTGAGATATAATGTTTGCAGCATAAAATTGGAGATGAAAGCGTTGCGTTTGAACAGAAGTTGGGTCTAGAATATCTTATAAATAAGTATGTTGTCCATACCTTTTGACTATTAACTGTTAATATCTTAGACACATATTATAACTGCTCTGACTACAGTCCACTGATGTGTATAATAACTACATACTGTATACATGCCATTGTAAATTGCTATTTCGCTACAGGTTTGTACAAAATTAGTGATAGATGATCTTTTATAATAATTTGTTTTTGAGCATTTTGACAGCCTTCCGCCCTTGATCAAACATGTAATTTGTATCTGATGTGTGTATTATAAAGCTGCAACTGTTTGCAGAAGACTTAGCTCGATCAATGTGGGGGAAAGCACCTTAAATCTTTTTTAAAATTCCTATATGTTAAATAGCAGAAACAGAGTTTTCAACCCATATTTTTTAACTAACACTTATCAATCAAAAACACCTTTTTGCGGATAGTTTAGGACTAAAAAAGCAACCCTTTCCATCGAAAAAGTGTCATTTTCTTTAAAACTTTTATCTGGCCATTTCTATGGGTAATCCTGTATTAAGACTGTTCGAAGTCCTTTGGACATGCAGGCAGTCATATAGTATTCATCCTTTATTACGTTTGTCCTTTTTGAGCTGTACTATTTAATTATTGAGCATACATGCTAATTGGATTTCATAATGCTGTTGTTTGAGTTCTAAAGAAGTAATTAAACGTTTTTGTTTGGTGATAGATGCCTTCGATTGATGAACATTGAATTATCTTAATTAATCTTGAGATGCGTTTAGGAACTAAAATTTCTGCCATTTAGAAAACTTTTGCTTTCTGTGACGTAATTGGCGATTTTACCTTATCTGCCAATAGCGCAAAAATATGAACCCAATATAAGTGGTTTACGTCTGCAAAGTTTTAGTACTCTAAAAAGGATATGTGTTAGTGCAGTTTGCATCTGTTGGGCCCACAGGGGTTTACCGGTTGGGTTTCTTTTGCTCTGGTATTCAGTTTTATTTACTGTTGAGTCCTTATCTTAGCTTAATCTCCTTTTTATATCTTGATTCATATGTTCTAGGAGATGATGCATTGATAAGTTAGGAGTCTTTCATGCAAACCAAACATCTACGAGTCTTCATCCACATCTGAACTAAGGGTGAGGTTGGTGTAAGTAAAAATTTTTACTGACCGTTGCAAGGCAGTACTTCTTTTGTGGATATTTTATGGGTTTTTTTCTGTCTTATGTTTGCTGTGCATTTGTGCGCGTCTGTTTATATGTGACTTGTGGTCACCTGCTGGGAAAGGGCTGACCTCTTGGCTCTCGTTTGTGGTGTCTATCTGTGAGTTTGTCACTTTCCCATTGGTATCCTGGGTCAGGTGAGGTGCTTGATTGTATCGGTTCCTGATCTTTGCACCCTTTGTTACTTTACTTGGTCTAAAGATTGTTTTTCTTGCAGCGATGCCCATATGTCTCCACATGGCACATTTATTTCACGTGCTTTAACTGCTTTGATAGCTTTTTTTATATATACATCAAAGGTAAATTGTATTTTCATTCTCTGAGTGGGCTATGCTCAATATTTCCTGTATATATCTATCTTGATGTAACTGAATATACGAAACAATAATCATGACTAAATGTTTTCACGTCAAACACTTTGCTATGACTGAAGCTACAAGCAAGTTTATATTCCATGAAAAGCCTATATTTAGCGTGCACACTGCATCTGATCCACCGGCATGATCACTCTCTTGCAAAGAACATGAGTAAGATATAACATGAGGAGGTTTACTGTACAGACTGAATAAATTCAGGGCTTGGTAAAGAACTAGCGGTTAAAAATAGTAAGTGAGTATGATCAGGAAATACCACAATCACAAACCGTAGACAACCCCATGGCACCGCAAGGAAGAGCCACTCAACCATCACGAGACACCAAGGAGACAAATTAAGCAAAGCAACCAGCTCTCTCTTCCCCTTCAAGACGATTGCAATACTAGAATGGACATAAAGTAACGTACAACAAGACATAGAACACTTACAGACTCCCACAATGGGAGTAACAATAAACAAAAAGTCAACAACAACAGAACCACCACATTAGAACGGACAGCAGCCTAAGCCACCGGGGGGCTTAAATGCATTTAACTGGTACCAAATCTTCGCCCTAGATTCTGATGTTGTTGAAGTACAAGAAATGTTCAGCTCGAATGGAGGCCTTCTACTTAATGCAATGTATCATCATGGAGAAACACTCTAATCAAATTAACACACCATGATAGGACAAAGAAAAGGGCTCCTGACTCACAGATAGTCAGAGCTAAAGAAAACATCAAGTTGAGCCACGGTGGGTCCAGCTACAGATAAGCATCCGGCACCAACCCACCGATTAAAGCTTTACGTCAGAGCCATCATAGAGTCTGAGGCCTGACCCACCGTCGTGCAATTAAAGAGGAAACCGTAGCTATAAACCGTGATTGGGTTTAAAACTAGGCATGCAGATAGTGTAAAGTGTAAGCCTATATAGTGTAAAATGCTGTTGCGGATGATCCTATAAACTGTTGACAACCCGATGGCACCGCGAGGAAGAGCCACTCAACCATCATAATTATAAGTTGGCACAAATAGTGACAAATGGACCCCTCATGGTAAATGCTGACCTACTCAAAAATGACAATTTAGTACACATAGGAGGTTTATATCCAGCATGACAACATGGCATGAGAATCACCATAGTACATGAGAATTGCACAACCACACCAACTCAAACACGGACAAAATCCCACAGCAGCAGGCTACACGATTTTTAGACCCCACCCACGCCGTGCTAATGCGACTAAACATCTATACAGAAATATGTATGGTACTTTAGAATCATTGCTGCAGTTCACTGATGTGAAACCACCCAATTAATTTCAACTTTGAATGTAGTGAAGAACTTCCTTAGAAACTGACTACAATATTATTCTTGCACTTGAACCACACCAGTAGCAGCGCTAACCCTGGCTCAGAATTTGTTGTAGGCAACGCTTTAGCAAAATGTAAAAAAGTTGAAGCCTAATGAAATTAACTTTAGCAAAGGTTTAAGCCAAAAATTAGCATCAATAAGTTGTTTTTTATTTAATTTTTTGCACTCTAGGGTCGACTTTTGTTGTCTGTTGATAATCTAAATGCAAACAGTTTGGACCCAGATCCGACCAGTCAAGATGTTGGACCTGATCTGAATCCGAACCGTTTGACATCTGGATGGTATTGATAAAATCCAGCATTCAAAGAGTAAAATGTGGCATAAGTGTGAACGAATAATAAAAGCAATATGTGAAAATCCTAAAGCTAATCAAAAAATCAAAATACACTTTTTCGCAAATACTTAATTTTTGACCCCCCTAGACTGTACATTTAGCCAATGACTTATATTTGTAGCCACTCAACATTTTTAGCAGATTATGGCAGGGTGATATCGAGCCGAATCTACTCATCCAAATACCGAAATTAGTAAGTGAGTATGAGTGTAATACTGGTTTGTATCCACGTATGAGGATGAGGATGTATGTTCACCGTCTGGCGCGTCTTGGAGAACTAGTTATTAGTTTTTTATGTTGGCCTCTGAGTACACCTCTGCTAATGCTAATGAGACACGGATAGATGCTACAGACCTAATGTACATATATATCATTTACCAATTAATTCAGACACTGGATCAATCTGAATGGTTTCAGGTATGTTACTTTTTTGAGAATAACAAACTAAAAATTCATATCATTGTAGATATGGTTATTTTTATGTATTGCATAAACAAAATCAGCTAATATATCATATGACCTATGCTAAGTCAAATCACATTATCATAACATGGAATACAGATAAAGGAAACGTCATACCAGATCTCCTCACTGACTATAGCCTTATCTGTTTGTTTTATTCTGAATATGTAATCAGTAATATCACACTGGTCAATGTAAACGCACCGATGGTTGCTACAACGAGCTGGTGGTTGCATTTTTCAGCACCGGTGGTGGCGTAAAAGGTAAAAAATCTATACCTGTTGACTTTATTATTTATTTATAAACTTGCATTTATTTTATTTGTGATGACACCTGGCGCACAGACCACCGGTAACATTGCAGTTTATGGCTCTGCCAAGCAATTGGTGATATAGTTCATGGTTTGGACTGCAAATCCAACACAGTTCTGGAGTTTTGCCGTGAAAGGTGCTTTTTTCTAGTGTAACTGCCAAAATTGAGTGAAATCTGCATGTCTAAGCGCAGCTGTTTTCATATTCCCATGAAATAACATCCAAAAAACGATTACTACTTTGGGTTTTGTTTCTTGGTAAACAAGCAAATGTTTTATTGAGGAATTTTTATTACAACGCACTGGGAGCATTTTTTGACGCATTGATACAACGCACTGATGGTTGCACAGAATTCCTGTGGTTGCTGGTGCAGACTCACCACATCATTCGCTGTTCACATAAACGTTGCAAAAATCGCCATTTCAACCAGCACATGATATTTCGATACTGTATAGAAGGCTCTGGCGAGCCTGTGCAAACTTCCAAGAGCCTTTGCTGCCAGCACAAGAGATCTTGATATTTATTACATTGTCCAGTGATTGCCTGCGCAAATGTGCAGACTCACCAGAGTATTCGCTGCTGGCGTGAATAGCACACAAATCGCAATTTAAGACAGCACAAGAGATTTTGTACAGTGACGAAGGCTAAGGTAAGCCTGTGCAAATGTGCAGACTCGCCAGATCCTTCGCTGCTCGCACAAAATGGCATTCAATCACCACATGAGAATTTTAAACTGTGACGGAGGCTCAGACTAGACCAAGCAAATGTGGCCAAAGCCATCGCTGTTCGCATGAATGATACCCAAAAACAGTAAGTATCACAATAACAAAATGCAGACAAACCGATGGCACTGAGAGGAATAGCCACACAACAATCACAAGACACCAGGAAGACAAACTAAGCAAAGCAGCCAGCTCTCTCTCTTCCCCATCAAGATGATTGAAAATTAAGAATGGACATAAAGTAACAAAATATAGAACAATTACAGAATCCTTTAATGGAAGTAACAATCAACAACGAATCAACAACAACAGAATCACCGCCTTAGAACAGACAGCAGCCTATATCTCTGGGGCGCTAAAATTGCATTTTACTGGTACCAAATCTTCGCCCTGGAATCTGCTGTTGTTGAAGCACAAAAAATTTAAGCTCGCATGGAGGCTTCTTAACTATTGTAATGTATCATAACGGACAAACAATCTCATTAATTAAAAGTTTTGGGGCCAATCTGAAAAATAGGCGGAAACACTCTCAAAGTGCGAACAGGGCTAGCTCTGGAGCATCTCTGGTGAGGCTACACATTTGCAGAGTCACGCTTGAGCCTTCATCAGTGTACAAAAACCACAAAATCTATGCCTATTGACTGTATGATTTCTTTATAAGCTTGCATTTATTTTACTTTTGATGACCCAATGCGCACAAACCGTCATAAAACATTGCAGTTTATGGCTCTGCCATGCAATTGGCGTTTTTATACCCGCTTTTTTCTTTAGAAAAAAAGGGTATATTAATTTCGTGTCAAAGTCGGTCCGTCGTCCGTCCGTCCGTCCGTCCGTCCGTCCGTCCGTCCGTCTGTCCGTCTGTCCGTGCGTACGTCCGTCCGTCACGTTTCTTGTAAATGTATCTCCTCCTAAACCGTTAGAGGTAGCAACTTCAAACTTTGTAGGTGAATAGGTCACATGATGTAGAGGGTACTGGGCGACATTTCGTGTGACCTTGACCCCAAGGTCAAGGTCAAAGGTCAAATATTTAATTTTCTTGTAATTGTATCTCCTCCTAAACTGTTAGACGTAGCAACTTCAAACTTTGTAGCTGAATAGGTCACATGATGTAGAGGGTACTGGGCAACATTTTGTGTGACCTTGACCCCAAGGTCAAAGGTCAAATATTTAATTTTCTTGTAAATGCATCTCCTCCTAAACCTTTTGACGTAGCAACTTCAAACTTTGTAGCAGAAAAGGTCACATGATGTAAAGCTTACTGGGCAACATTTTGTGTGACCTTGACCCCAAGGTCAAGGTCAAAGATCAAATAATGTATTTTCTTGTAAATGTATCTCCTCCTAAACGATTAGACCTAGCAACTTCACACTTTGTAGCTGGATAGGTCACATGATGTAGAGGGTACTGGGCAAAATTTTGTGTGACCTTGACCTTGGGGTCAAATATTGAATTTTCTTGTAAATGTTTCTCCTCCTAAAGCTTTTGACGTAGTAACTTCAAACTCTGTAGGTGCATAGGTCACATGATGTAGAGGGCACTGGGCAACATTTAGTGTGACCTTGACCTGAAGGTCAAGGTCAAATAATATACTTTCTTGTAAATGCATCTTCTCCTAAACTGTTGGACGTAGCAATTTCAAACTTTGCAGGTGCAAAGGTCATATGATTTGGAGGGCACTAGACAACATTTGGTATGACCTTGACCCATAGGTCAAGGTCATATAGTGTATTTTTTGTAAATGCTTCTTCTCCTTAACCATAGGACATAGCAACTTAAAACTTTACAGGTGCATAGGTTATATTATGTTGAAGGTACTGAGCAACATTTTGTGTGACCTTGACCCCAAGGTAAAGGTTATAGGTCAAAAAGCGGGTATTTGCGATGGTGTACCATCGACTTCTGCTCTAGTTATTCATGGTTTGACCGACAAATCCGACACAGTTGTGGAGTTTGACAGTGACAGGTGCTTTTTTCTATTGTGACCGCCTAACTTCAGCAAATTCTGCATGTCTAAGCACAGCTGCAGCTATGCTATCATAGTCCCATGAAATAACATCCAAAAACGATTACTACTCTCTATATTTAGGGTCTGGCGAGTCTGTACATTTGCACAGGCTCACCTGAGTCTTCGTCCTGGTACTGAAATATCATGTGCTGGCTCAAATAATGATTTATGTACCGTTTATAAGAACAGTGAATGCTGTGGTGAGGCTGCACCAGCAACCACAGGAATTCTGTGCAACCATCAGTGCGTTGTATCAATGCGTCAAAAAATGCTCCCAGTGCGTTGTAATAAAAATTCCTCAATAAAACATTTGCTAGTTTACCAAGAAAAAAAAACAAAGTAATAATCGTTTTTGGGATGTTATTTCATGGGAATATGACAACAGCTGCGCTTAGACGTGCAGATTTCACTCAATTTTGGCAGTTACACTAGAAAAAGCACCTGTCACGGCAAAACTCCAGAACTGTGTTGGATTTGCAGTCCAAACCATGAATTAAATCACCAATTGCTTGGCAGAGCCATAAACTGCAATGTTACCGGTGGTCTGTGCGCCAGGTGTCATCACAAATATAATAAATGCAAGTTTATAAATAAATAATAAAGTCAACAGGTATAGATTTTTTACCTTTTACGCCACCACCGGTGCTGTAAAATGCAACCACCAGCTCGTTGTAGCAACCACCGGTGCGTTTAAATTGACCAGTGTGAATATCTACTATAGTTGAAGTGTCAGAATACATGATGCTACACATTTCGCCACAATTTCAGAACATTCAGAAAATGATTGATGATACATGCTGTAAGATTAATTCTTTTTTTTAAGCATGTTGAAAGGACAGTAAATTATACTATAAGTACTATCCAATTAGGTATCACATTTGTTACTGGTTAAGCGTATTGGGTTGCGGCTATCCAATCTGACAATATGTTGCATATATTCTAATGAATGTTAGACCACTTTATCATAAAAGCAAACTGCGTGGACCCCGATCAGGCTCCAGATCTGGATACACATTGTTTGCCAGAGTACATCGTCAGATCAGATGAGTAGGCAGACAACCTATTGAGAATGGCTGGAAAATTATTAATAAAACATGCTTGAGCAAACATAACAGTAATGCTGTGTAGCAATAAACAATAAATACAGTCTTAGAAAAAGTGCAGACACAGATCACACATGACAGAATACCTTATGTGATCACAATCTGCATGTTAGATAAGAAATACAGGTAATGTTAATAATCAAATAATTTGACACCCTTTAAAATAAAAGATTCTGCTAGGTATAAATGGTTCAATATGCCCAATATATATTCAGTGTCTACAGTTTAAAGCTCTACTCACATCAAGCATCATTATCTGATACAGAAGCCGGATGCTCAGAAGCTGGGGACATAACTCACTACTAACCATGTAAACTTTCTTTCACACATCTATCCATAGGTATTAAATTGTACATGTTGTCTAGAGGAAACTATATACGGTAACTCTGTTCACAATGTCTTTAAATATTGCTATGGTGGTTGTATCCAAATAACATCATTCAAGATAAAAGCTATGTGTATTCACTGATCCAGCTGCTAATAACCTTGATAACAAGTAACTGGTTGGGTTTGTTTATAAAATCGAAAACATTGTTTATCCATAATAGTCTATTCTCTATGATAGTTTATTGCTTGTCATGTTCAAGATCCTAATATATGCCTATAGAAATATGGTTCAGTTGCTGTACTTTATTATGTCTCCCCTCTTCAGGGTCGGGAGACAAATTGTTTTTCCCCGGGCGTCCGTCTGTCTGTCCGTCTGTCTGTCGAAAATCGTGTCCGCTCTATAACTTGATAACCGCTTATGCTCTATGCAGGAAACTTTATACAAATATCAATCAGCATGGGATGACGTGCAGAGTGCAAGAATAGTAACTCTGCCTTTTATACTTTTTGAGTTATTTCTCTTTGAACTTTGTGCATCACAAAAATCGTGTCCGCTCTATAACTTGAAAACCACTTAAGCTATATTCACGAAACTTTATACAAATATCAATCAGCATGAGATGACGTGCGGAGTGCACGAATGGTAACTCTGCATTTTATACCTTTTTCAGTTATTTTCCTTGGAACTTGGTGCATCACAAAAACCGTGTCCGCTCTATAACTTGAAAACCGCTTAAGCTATATTCACGAAACTTTATACAAGTATCAACCAACATGAGTCGACGTGCAGAGTGCAAGAATAGTAACTCTGTCATTTATACTCTTTGAGTTATTTCCCTTGGTCCATCACAAAAACAATTATCTATGACTATTTTATACCAGGTTATGATTGTGCAATAGTTAACTACATTGACAGATATCTTTACTAGATTCGAGCTGATTGTCTGCATGAAATGACTAGAATTTCCGTTAGAAATTGTATGTAATGTTTCTGTTTGAAGTTGTATTTAATGATTCATGCTTTTGACATCAAAAGGGTGGAGACATCTGTTTTTTAGAAGAAAAAAAAAACATTCTAGTATGCAGAGGATTTTAAAAGGCAGCATTGTTGGAAAGTTTCTAGGCATGTATAGAAGAATCCATAGCAGAACTACTCTACTCGGTACAAATTGTAATTAGTTCCGTACTGTAGTATTTAAGAAAGACATATGTCAATCCCGTATCACATGAATTCACCTTGTGTTTTTGCACGTAAAGATTCCATGACAGAACTATTATCATTGACAGCTCCTGTGTCCAATAGCTCCTGTGTCCTATGAAAGTCACTTGTACTAGCTCATAAACTCACTACCATATACACCTGCCATCTGTAAGTCCCTTGGTGCTTCTACAGAAGATTTAAGAGCATAACATTCTTTGTATTGCCAGTGAAGTATTATTAATTGTGATCAACACCTTCCGCATGTCTGGCCTCAGTTGCTACTACTTTAAATGCAGCAGAGTTTAAAAAGTCTGTATTTATATGAAAGTTTTTGGCATATAAGATTTGGCAGGACTTCTACTCTGTTCCATACAGATTGTAAGTCCCATAGATATAGTAACTCCAGTATCACATGAAGTCCCTTAGGTTTCTGCACTAAAAGCTTCCATTGCAGAACTGTATTTGTTTTTCCATACACCTGTGTCGTATGTGAGTCCCTTGAATCTTCTACAGAAGAGTTTATAGCAAAACATTTGTTTGTATTGTCCGTGAAGCATTGTAAATTATCTCCGCATCATTGAATTGTGATCAACACCTTCCGAGGGTCTGGTTTAAGAAATGTGGTGATTTAAATACACATTATTGAATTGTGATCAACACTTTCAGAACTTCTGGAAAACTAGACAGTGCTGTCCCACGGATGGGATCTATCCTTGACACCTTAGAACCTGAAATATAAAGGATTACACCCCCTATCCCAAATTCCACAAGGGCCAAGGCAAGTATATATGTAATACACCTGTCAAGGCCCATGAACAGTTTAAAATAAGCTACTATTAGCACTTAATACCTATGTCCTTAAAGTCTGAATATACCTTGCATATTCTGATCAGCTGACTTCAGGTGAAGCCTCCAGATCAGGATTTCTATACTGGTAAATAATGTTATAAATTGTTTTCATGTAACCAAAATAGCTAAAAGGCAATTTAATATCAGCTAATGTATGTAGCAGGACAATAGTTAGCAACTCTACACATAATATTAACTTTAACAATAGACAGCCAGAACCAGTACTGATGAACTTATGGATGGATATAATGACCATCTTATAGTAATTTTGATTGCAGAAACCTGTCAATTATTAGCTACCAGTCATTTGGACCACCTGCAGTTCAAAAAATCCTTTATAGTTGACCACACTTGTCTCACTTGTTCTATAAAGTAAAGGGTTTTTACGAAGATTCCTCCCTTAAATTGTGTTTACAAGGTTAAAATGGGTTTGTTTGTTTTTGTGTTTACTAAGGTTTACCCACGTCAGTAAAAATGAAGATGGTGCTTCAGATTAGCAGTGATATGACTAAACCCCTCTCACACCACAGCAGCAGTCTCATGGCGATCCCACGGCGTCCAAGAAAAATGCAGAATGCAGAGGTGCACGCAGTACGATCACAAGCATCTCTGCAGCAACGCAATGACATCGCTAGTGGGCGCTGTGGGATCGCATAGAACGCCGACCGACCGCCCACACTTTCAGAATGCTAAAAACAAATGCTGTGTCTCGGCGTTGCCACAACGTTCTAAAAGAGCGCAGTGGGGTCGCTGTACGGTCGTCATTGCCACGCAGTAAGGTCTCCTACAAAGCAGTTAGGACTCCGCGGGCGCACACAAGGTTCGTTGTGCAAACGCCGTGGTCATTCGTGGCATTTGCACGGATATTGTATCATGTTCTTTGAGATGTCACTGCAGGGATTTTCCCATGCCAATTTGGGGCCGAACATCGGCCCTTTTCCAATTGAAAATTGAGCAAAAAGTTCTCAAAATGGTAAAAAATATTTCCAGTCTCCATTTTGGTGAAAATTTTGTGGAAATCGGGCCACAAATAGGGAAGTTACAGATGTTTAAATTTACATTTTAAGGGTAATGCAACATTTAAAGCTTTACACTGATAATCTGTTCTTTGATATGGAGATCTTGTTCATTAAGACAGAATATTTTTTTTTGATGGCACAAATGCTATTTTCGCAAATTCAACAGGCCCCTGGCCAAAACTTCCAAAGGTGGGAAAATCCAATCTGAGTCTTCATCACGCTGTCAATGCAGTGCGAACGTAGTGAAAGCGCAGTTCACTCATTGTAAGCTCCATGAAAGCGTCGTAAGAGCTCAGACAACCGCCAGCGAGAACTTATTAGGAACGAGATAGAACGTCATGTGAGCTCTGTAGCAACGCCATGGTTGCTGTAAGGACGCTGTGAAAGGCCCATTTCTGCGAAAAAATCAGGTTGTTCTTTTGATCTCAATGCACTCTGGAAAATTAAACAACTCCGTGCCAACGCCGTCGAAACAAGGGCTTATGTAACATTATGTATTATCATCTACAAGGTTATTAAAATACGGCTTGTTTCTCAAGAAGTTGCAAAAAAACATTGAAAAACTCTTCCTGTGTATATAAGATATAACTGATGTGTAGAACTTTTGGTGTTGTGTACTGTTTACACAAATAATCTATTTAACATTTTGATGTGCAAATCTGTATCAGCTATAATACAAAATGTAATAGAGAGCTATATAGGTAGTAACGCACTGTTCAGGTCTTAAAAAAATGGAATACCCGTTAGACCTATATGAGACGCTCTACATGCAGCCGAAATATTCTGTTAAACAAAACAAACCAAGCATTTATATTGGCATTTGATAGTCTGTGATACACCATAAAAATTTAGCACATATTATTAGGAAAGAGGATTCATATGATGCACAAATAAGTACATTTTCATTACAGCAACCAATGAAGAACCTACAACATATGTTCTCATAAATGAGAGCAGTACAGAGATAGCTAACACACCAACAACAACTAATATGACGACCAGTAAGTATAGGGCGTACTTTAAGCCATAAGCTGATATTTATCAGCATTAATAGTTATCCCCGACACAGTCTCAGGGATATAGTTTTGGCACCATACGTGCAAAATCTAAGTATCTATTAGGAAATACTGAACAAAAGTAATAAATCCATTACAAAGTAAGAAAGTTGACAAAGATCAGGGATCGATACAATCAAGTACCACACATGACCCAGAGTACCACATGGGAAAGTGACAAAAACACAATTAAACATCACAAACGAGAGCCAAGAGGTCAACCCTTTCCCAGCAGGTGACCACAAGGTAGCAATGAACAGACGCAAAAGCATGACAAACACAAGACATAAATAGCACAAAAGATCCACAAAAGAAGTAACGCCTTGGAACGGTCAGTAAAAATACTTTACTGGAGGGTTTCACGGCGTCAACCTCACCCTTAATTCTGAGGTGGATCAGGACACATTTGGAAAAGTGACAAAACAAAAGAAACCACAACACCTACGACAGCCAATAGGTCAGCCATTTCCCAACAGGTGGACACACGGCTACAAGGAACAGACCTGACAATACAACACACAGCAAAACAAAGCATAACTAATAAAAACGATCCACAAAAGAAGCACCGCCTTGGAACGGTCAGTGAAATATTCACTGGAGGGCTTAAACAGGTTTCACGGCGCCAACCTCACCCTTAGTTCAGATGTGGATCAAGACCCATAGATGTTTGGTTTGCATGAAAGACCCCTAACTTATCCGTGCATCATCTCCTAGAACATGATCAGATAAGAATAATCACAACGCATGTACAAGTCGATTCCTCATCTGTGTAGAATATAAGTGTTTCATACAAGTACCCAAAACCAAATACACTTTAACAAATACTTTCAAGATTAAACTGACAGTATGTTTAATTATTCTGCCTTGTTGTTTCATACGCAGGAAATGCACAAAATATGAAACCTGTACAAAATGGAAACGTTTAATCATGTGTTGTGCTAATCGCTTCATGTCTCTTGTACTATAATTGTTTCATTATAGTTTCAGACGTGAATGGGGTATCAAGTCAAGAAGGTCTGTTTCGGTATCCCTCCTTTGATTCGCCAGAGAATGCTGCCATGTCAGCTGCCTTAATAGCTGCTGCTTCATTTGGTATAATAATTCTATTCTCTGTTCTTGTACTGCTGGGAAAGCGATTGTTCGACAGTTGGCAAAGAAGAGACTATTCTAGAATGGACTATCTTATCAATGGGATGTATAACTGATATGACTGGAGCCTAGCTATATCCAAGCCAAAGCACACATGATGTAATAATGACGCCATATTGGCGTCAACACGATGTCAAGGCATTGTGTTGACGTCAATTGAGCGTTTTATGGAGCATTGCGTACCCTGGCATTAACTGTACTTTGAATCTGATAAGGGGGGCTCAGAAGGCGTTGCAATAGGGCTTATCTGGCAGTGCTTCTAGCTGGTGTATAAGATTACAAAATCAGCTGATGTGGTACACACTCTCCAGCCTGCTAGGTATATCTCAGTAAATAGTCTGACCTTGATGTGAAATCATTATATTAACGGTAAATGATCAGGTTAACTAGTTAAGACGGGATGTAATAATTTTCAGAGCAACTCTGTTAAAGATTTTCGACAGTTTTTGAGTGAAAGAAATTTAATATTTAGTGAAAAAGGAAGTCTCACTTTGATGAGATTTAGGTTGATTGAAGACAAGATAGAGGATTCTAAATGAAAATTGTTGTTGTCTGATGGCCATTTTTTCCAAATCCTGATACACTCCCAGGGCCAAGTGACATATCTGTATTGGTTTTTGTTGGAATTTTTGAAATCTATAATTCCCTGACATTATTACAAAATAAATATCACGTGTTTATTTAGTTGCAATAGGAATCAGTGAAGGCTCAGAAGAGAATGCACAATTGCACAGTCTCGCTGGAACCTTCGCTCGTTCACTTGATAGCAGTGTTTGCATGTTTAAAAAAGGGACTTAGCTTACCAAATATTACTCCTGTTCATTTATTTATTTATTTATTTAATCAACATTTGGTGCCACACTGTATTAGTTTATCCCTCATTATTGTTTGCTCTCTATTTTGCTCTTTGATAGCTATTGGTAACAATAGAGACTCTGATCAGACCATTTCCAATTTCGCTTCCATAATTAAGGTCACTGCCCATAGCAATAACCGTAACTCTAAATCAACAAGGGAGGTAATACTTGGTAGCGTTCGATTATGACAAAGTGTGATTTTACGCAACTATGATATGTTTTCTACAGACAGTAATGCCCGTTACACTGCACGTTGGTAATCTGAAAGTGATTGATATCACATTAGAACTGCAAACAATATTTTAAGTATAATGAACAACAAAAGGTGACATTCTTTACGGATACTAAACGATGGACGCTCAGCTCTGTGTGAAGAAAAAACTCAGCCAGTGTAATGGAACACGCATTTTACCAGGGAAATGCTGGTCGACTGTTCGCGGATTTTTGACAGTCCACAGCATTAATAATTATTTAGTTATATATATTATGATTTTCTGGTTTTCTTTTACCTGCATTAAAATTTCAGCAAGACAGACTAATTCGTCACGTTCTCTAACGTCTATTTTGAACCTGCCGTGCGCTTATGACGTCACTTGCTCTTATGACGTCATTATGCGTAAATGACGTATTGAACTGTCTAAAGACGTTGAGAGCCCCTCACTTTGATTTGGGTCCTAAACCATTTGCCTTATTTCAATTGTGTTCCAAAATTTAGCTACAATGGCTATCTTGGGCTAAGGATGACCCAAGTATAGTCGTGAGTCCAAATTATAGTAGGCCTACTCTAAATTTAAAAAGGTACGCGAGGAATTCTGCCATCAGGGTCTGCGAACAACAAAGGCGCAGACCAGCTTCGCATCGGCGCAGTCTGATCAGCGCCTTTGCTATTCACTTATTGAGTAGTATCATATTAAAACTTGCTCCAAGCGAAATTTCACTATTCTAGTCTCTGTGGCTGAGAAGGCTGGTTTTGGTTTGATCTTTTCGGAAACCCTGAAGACAGGTTTTGTCGCATCGATGCTCATTTATATTCATATAAATGCGGACCCAATTCACAAACCTGGGTCATGTGAAATGCACATAGAAGGTGTTTTGCCCCTCTAGACTACTCGTGGCTAATTCCGTCCATAGCCAACGCCGACGGGATCCATACCAAAAATAATACCCCCTCCCCCTCCGCGCCACTGAATACCCCCTTCGGTTGCGGGAAGGATGGGGGCATAAAAAGAACCTGTTCTTATAAATGCGGGTCCAACCAGAGCATAGGTAAGTTTTAGGTACTCAGTGAGACGGTTCTTTTGAGCACCCAACACAAATATAAAAATGATGAGCAATAAAGTATTAACAATTTTACGCTAAAAGTTTTGCTAATGATGACCTGTGCTCCAACATTGTTGTCTAACGCCACCGTTCGTGCTCTGATTCGAAACGTAGGCCCCAGTGAGAGCATGATTAGACTGAGTTTCAATATGGCGGCAGCGTCGCACACATGGTTGAGAAACGAGGAGTTTTAACATATTAACGTAAGTTTACATTTTTATGTCATACTTGTATTTCTTTGAACAACTTATCAAGTTGAGTTTTTTGTTGATTCCAGCATATCGATGCACTAAAACGAGATATTGACCCCTAAAGTTGTGCTCACGGAAAACAATGAATTTGAACCCAACAACATCCTTCAAAATGTAACTGATATTTACTCGTATTTTGTACCTGTACTCTGTTTCTATGTGAAATTCACCAATAAGTGATAGCCCTTGCTATTTATGCCATTCACTTTGTTTGCTTTTGGTATTTTGTGGTCACACAAAGGAGTCTAAAAGTTGTGAGCCTGGCTGTGTAAGGCCCGGATTAGCAACTGGTGGACTAAGGATTGGTTTTCTATAGAAATCGGATTAGAATGAGCTTTCCCTGTAGAGAGTGCGGATTGGTCGTCCTTAATTGTTTTAAAAGAGAATAAACATGCAGTTTTCAAGTACAATATATTTCCTCTGCTCCAGTGATACTGTTAGTATAGTATGCTAACTCATTTGAACATTTAATAAAAACCATGCAGCGTATGCATTATGGCAAAGCAAATATCAGAACCAACGTTGCTCTTCAAGAGATGTCCTTTGATTAAATTTCTCTTTGAAAAGGTAAGTGAGCAAAATCAGGAAATACCACAATCACACACTGCAGCCAAATCCAGAGCACTGTAAGGAACAGCCAAAGAACACTTACAGTCATAAGAGACCAGGAAGACAATTAAACTTCGTGTCCTTTCTAGTTTTACAATAATTTTGATTAGGCATAGAAGATGGTTGCATAACAAAACAAGAACCAAGACGCAGAGCTCCCACAAACAATCAGCAGAACATTAAACAATGAATCAACAACAACATAACCACTTCCTTAGAAGGGACAGCAGCCTAAGCCATCGGGATGCGGGGGGAGGGGGGTCACAACTACATTTACTGGTCGTATACTTTCACAAAAGAGCTCTTGTTATAATTATTAAGCAAAAACTGCTTACTAGAACGAGCAGTCGATTGGGCATCATCGCAAATCTCCACGCCCAAGTTTTTGACCCCCAGCATCCCCAGGTCACTCCACTTGTGCATGACGCAGACCACAGAATGAATAGTCCGGTCGATATGTTTTATATCTTTTTTGTGAGGACAAACACAAAATTTGGTATAAAAATCTTTGTGATTAAAATTTAATAATATTTTACCTTTTGACCTCACCCCAAGGACACCAGTTTGACCATAGTGTGAAAAATTTACTTGTTTTCTTTTCTACTTATTATCCCCGTCAATTTGATATGTCACATAACCGTGTTGGAAAAATAATTTTTGACCCCCAGGGTACCCTGGAGCCCCAAGCCCCACCGCTAGCATCGGAAAGGGAGCGCAGTGGTAGAGTGCTTGACTCAAGACCGAGGGGCCGTGGGTTTGAGCCTCATCGGTGTCACTGCGTTGTGGTCCCTGAAAATCACAAGAATATAGGGGTTTTAGTATTACTGGTCTGGATCTTTTAAAAATCACAAAGCTACAAAGCCAGCATTCGATGTGGGCCATTATTGGCCTGCCATTCAAACGCCATTTCAATGGCGTTTCGCGGGTAAGCCGATAATTGCCTGCTCATGGTGGTTTTTGGAGCCTCGCTCCCCTCGAATAAACAAAAAAAAAAACTTATCAGAGTTGGACCCCCACTGACAAAACTTTCTGGATCCGCGCATGATGTTTCATATCTTGTATTTGGAAGAATTCATACAAGGTTTGGTATAAAAATCTTTGAAATTGACTTCGTTATTGAAATTTATTTATATTTGGCCTTTTGACCCCGACCTAGGGGGGGGGGGCGCATTTTTATTTTGGCTGTTGCAAACCCTATTTATGTGAGTAAATCAAACACCAGGAAAAGATAGCATAAAGGACTGTGATGATGCGAGAAAACACTTGGAGATTTTTTTCTTTGAAAAGTCTTACTTGCTCGCTTCAGAATGTGTTTGCTGGTTTAATGTAGGTGTCTTATTTATTTATTCAAAGGAGAACTGCATAATTTGGCGCTTACTTGCAAGTATTTCGGCTTTACTTGAGTCCGTTTTATCAAGTGTACCGGCAGTACTGGAATGCCGTCTTTTTCAAACAAGTACACGCACCGACTTACCCATTATTGGTTGAAGGGAGATAGCCTTGAATTCAAAGTTTTTATGCCCCCAACTTTGGAAAAATTTAAGGGGCATATTGCTTTCGGCTTGTCCGTGAGTGTGTGCGTTCGTGCGTCCGTTACAAAATTTATTAAGATATAGTTTTGAAATTTCATATATGGATTCCTCATCAAAAATAATTGACACTTTTTTAAGTCTGGATTATCCCCCTTTGTGGAGTTATGGCCCTTTAAAAGGATCATAATGAAATTTTGTTTTGAGTTTAATGTTGACTGCTGAGGGTAAATACTATAACAGCTATGAGCTTCAAACTTATAAAGCATAATGAGTAGATAACCTGGTGAAAATTAAAAAAAAATGTTTTTTTAGTTATTGCCCTTTGCAAATTTGGACATAGAAAATTTGATATCTCAACAACTGTAACAGCTATGAGCTTCAAACTTGGTCAGGTAATAGTGGATAATGAGAAGATAATCTGGTGAAGATTTGAAAAAATATTTTACTTTTTTTCGAGTTATTGCCCTTTGCAAATTTTGGCATTGAAAACTTGTAGTCAAGATATCTCAAAAAATATTACAGCAAGTAGCTTCAAACTTAGTCAGCTGATAGAAGATAATGAGAAGATAATCTGGTGAAAAATTAAAAAAAAAATGTTTATTTTTTTTCGAGTTATTGCCCCTTGCAAAATTTGGCATCGAAAACTTGTCATCAAGATATATCGAAAATAATTGTAGCTAGGAGCTTCAAACATGGTCAGTTGGTAGAAGATGATGAGTAGATTACCTGGTATAAATTTAAAAATAATTATTTAATTTTTTTAAGTAATTGCCCTTTGCAAATTTGGGCATTGAAAACTTTCGAACCCTTCTTGACAAGCAGAGGGTTAAGGGCATAACGTTTCACAAACATTATTTCTAGTTATAGCATTGAAATGGTCAAATTTTGCAGGAAGCAGTTCTAGCCAAATATAACTTTACAAATTGATCAAGGTGCGTTGATTTGATTATAGTTATCAATATCAGTACATGTCTAACTTATTACCCCTTTTTAAGTGAAATTTGAGATGTGCCACGTGTGAAAAAATAGTTGAGGTACCGTATGAGCAACGTCATTTTCTCGTTGTTCATGACTGAGGATCGATCTGGCAAATCGTTGACTGTGATAAGTTGACTTGGAAGCGGGTAACCTTTTAGTACTGCACTAAGGGTTACCTGCTTCTTGAGTCGTCTGTTTTGTTTGTTTGTTTGATTTGCTTCTTTACGTCACATAAACAATCTTTCAGTTATGTAGGGACGGGTCTTCTTGGGTTGAAGCAGTAGTCTAGCATTGCGCTAACGAACTACTTGTGGAAACACATAGGCTAGAGTTCTGACCAGTTTTTATAAAAAAAAAACATGGGATAAAAACGAGTTTGGAACATAAAAAATATTCCTTTGAAGAATGTATTTGTCAAATCTACGTCACTGAGATCAATGACTACGTGAACGAGTCAAGAACAAAGATATGACGTAACGAATATCGAAATCGTGACGTCATGTTAAGCAGTCATTGATCATGTGACTACTAATAGGCATATGTAACAGATTGGAATCTGTAATTTTGCCTAAAGTCTGCAAGATATCAGCTATACAAATAATTGAAGAAATCTTCATCAATTATCAAAGAACTTTAATAAATAAACAAAAAGATGAAAGTGAGAGTAGGAAAAAAATGAGAGAAAGAACATAAAAGAAAAATATATTACATTCAATGCATCAAATATACCAATCAACTTCTAATATTCAAACTTATTTGTTCATCTCATACTATATTCATGTGAATGTTCAGTCAATAACTTGTATTGTCATAATACTCTGGATGTTAGCATGTTTCCACTATAAAGAATCTGCAGTGATTAATGTTATAAATATATCAATATTGTTTATATTTCAGTAACTCAAATATATATGATCTGATCCACTTCTATATACACATTTCAAGTTACTTTATTTTGGCTATCTCTCAAATATTTCACCATCTATCTACTAATTTCAAATGTATATAGTTTTAGTTGAATCTACAGAATTAGCACAGTGAGACGGTTCCCTTTCATTTAACCCGATCTTGAGGTACATCATCACAGATGACTGTCATAGTCCATAGTTCACCAACATCACGCAAGTAAATCCAATAGACACCAGTCCCATAGAAAAAGGAGGAGAATGTAGAAACCTACAAGAAAGGGCGGCCTTTAGAAACTTGAAATGGGGTGGGGTAAAATGAGCGCATTTCTCAACGATATCAAATACCAGACATTGTCAAATAAATTCAGCATTTCAGAATTTCATTGCTGCAACCCTGACAGATCTGTATCACTTACCCCTGCCCACCAGCTATCAATATCCACTTGTCATATTGTATTTCTTAAATTATCAGCACATTTTCTCTGTTTCACAAAGTCTCATAACACCAAACACAATGTTTATCCATCTATCTTGTATTCACAACTGCCCAGCTTAACAGTTAATTTATCCATCAAAATCACTCACTATAAGCCAAACACTGCAGATTAAATATATACTTGCTATTTACAGGTAATACTGTTCTATTAAAGTGTCACTTGCCACACAGGTAGATAAGTTAAATTCCACAGTTAAATGCATACTTGCTGTTCACAGGTAATACAATTACATTAAAGTGCCACTTGCTATACAGGTAACTAACTGAATTTGTCACAGCATAATGACCCTTAAGCTGAGATTGGTAGCACCTGGTGTGAATTCAGTGATCTCTCAAATATTAACGACCCAAATTTTTGATTCAAAGTTACTTAAATGCTGGACAATTGCTCCTTTTAACTTAAACCACTCCGTTTCCTTCACCTTCGAATCTGTACTCCTTGCTCAGCAAATCCGTGGTGTAACCTAAACAACACAAAACCAATCCGAGTTCTGACGATTTCGCCTATGCTTTAAATTCATTTGAAAAGTCCATATGTGTGGTCCCATACTTTGGTGATTGTTAAGATAATCTCATAAAAATGACTGCCCACCTGTTATCCTAATACATACAAAGCCATTTGTAGTATCAGCGAACTTATCTATGATAGAGTTATTTAATAAAACATTTCTGCGCCCGTTAAATGATATGTCAATTATTTTAGAAATGATTATAACTGGATACCATAAGGTATTGTAGTGATATCATACATGACGTCATAAATTAGCAATGGAATTGCATAAAAACTCAAATGCGCCATAAATATAAAAGTCATACCCCAGACAATTAATAAACATAATATTATCAAATTCCAAGCGTGGGCAGACTCCCATGTTAATTTCCCATACCATGCAAGAGTCCCTTTATGTCCAAATGAGCACGCAAATTATGGAGGGCTGCGAATCATACGATGAGCAGATCTGACCGAGAAATCCCAGGTTTACGTAAGAAACATTTAAGTTTAATGTTGATAACTGCAATTACTGCTGAGGGTAAAAATAAGTGGTTAAAAAGCTTAATATTACCTGCTGGCATCAAGCGTTGGTGTTGCATCCGCCATTTTGAAACTCAGTCTAATCATACTTCCTTTTGGGGCGTACAGTACCACTCAGAGCACTTTTGTAGGCGTTAGACAACAGTGTCCAAGTTTACTCTACATTTGAAATGTTTCAACCGAAGGATGTCGGTCAAGGTATATATAGATCTAATAGAAATAAACCAACTCTGGTCAAGTATTAGGTTCTGGTCTTGCTTCACGATCGGGCATTAGCATGGCGCTCGAGGCCAAAATAAAGGTTTAAAAATATTTCAAACTCTTGGATGTAGTATTTATGCATCGAAAAATTGAAGCGATGCCTATTAAAACAGCCCACTTTTCACCTAAATTAGACATGCAGAGTTACCCCACGACCTTGAAAAACAGTCAATGTCCCCCAAACATTGTATCTCTATCCTAATGATGTATCTATGCAAATTTGGTCATAATATATCGACTAGGTGTTCAGACGGAACATAGATAAGTTTCTTTTTACCGTGGGTGGGGTATTTTTGTATCGTTTTGGTTGGGGAAAAGTCCTGCCAATTGAACTTGCAAGTGTACTTATCTTTCAAACATATACAATTTTATATGAAATATCAAAGAGATTTATTGTAAATAATAATTCTGTGGTCATACGGCTTTAACAGCATAAAACATAAGAATGTTGTTTAGTTCATTATTTTTCAGTTTAGGGGGTAGGGTTAATTATTTAATAATATCTCACAAACAAGACGGTGAAAATTGCTAAAATTTTGCAACAATGCATCTTACATCATACTGATTCACAAGAAAAAAATAAAGAAAAATCAATTTTTATGAAACATGCTAAATGATTGTTTTATCAATATGTAGCATTTGAAAATGAAAGCAAATTTGTGATCAATTGCTGGTTTGCGAGTGAGATATTCAAAATATATATTTGTATCCCTGCAAAAATGGGCTTGTTACATATTTCCTATTTACTGACGACCTCATATTTATGTTTGAAATTAAGATTTTGATTTTAAAAATGAAGTAACAATGAATTATTCTTATCTTAATAAGTTTTAGAAAAGATGCGTAAAAAAGCCAATATAGGTCATTTAATGAGTAGCTATAGCTTTAAAACTAGACAGTTAATTTTCTCTGTTTTCGTCTATTTCTCTTATAATAAGTTATACTACAAAATTTCAAAGTTTGAAGAAAATTTATTTTTTGGAAAAAAAATCGCCCAGGTATGGGCAGTGACCTTAAAACTAGTTTGAAGTGCACTTGCCTATATGCTACAGACATAACTTGTAGGCAAAGTTTAAGACAAAAAGGCAAATTCAAATTATTAAGGGTTTAACGGTTAAGATGTCTAACACTTGAGCACACAAAACGATGATGACCTATCATTTTCCTTATCCCCTTATGAATTTATCTATACTTTACATCTATCTAGGCCCACACTGGGTATAGGAAATCGAAATGATTGTAACTAAAACATTTTAATCATTTTACACACCTTATTTGCAAACGTTAATTGACAATCTTAACACTTTTGTCAGCTGCAACATTTGGCGTCTGCCTGTATCTTTTGCAAATAGTTTGGACCCAGATCAGGACTATCAGAATGTCGGTTTTGATCAGACTCCAAACCGATTGACACTTTGATAGTGTTCCTGAAAGCCTTTTTGAAAATGGTAATTTTGAAAGATGTCAGCAGATGGCAACAAAAGCATAAAAAACTACAAAAATGCAAAGAGTGTTTATGTGTGGGAACATATATTGCACTTCCACCTTAAAATGGGTCAAAATATGTAATTTTATCAATTAACCTTGACCTTATCCCCATGCCAACTAGTGTATATTGGCTCTACAGCTGGAAGAATTTGTGCCGCAGGCGAGATTGTTTACATATTACACATGGCTCATCGGCTCTAGCGAGAGTAGCCCGCTTCAGAAAGAAGAACAGGGTCATAGTCTGAATTGAGCGGCCTTTTGCTAATTTTGGGATGCAGAAAAGTGATATAATGTGACATTTTGTGTTTTGTCTGCTGTAACATCTCAGGTAAATTTAAGCATGAAGGGAACTAAAGCTACTGAGCTTAAAACCTGAATCATCGTCAGGGCATCTAAAAGACAAACCATGTGCCAGAAATGGACGCTTGCTTCCTTGTTCTCTATAAAAGAAGTGACAAAGGCATGCTTTCATCAAATACTGCTGTATAAGTATTATCATCATGACAATCATATCTTCCTTAAATACAATAAATCATATAACAAGGCAGACCTGCCTGAATACTACTTTAACATAGGCTGGTTTATTGAGGTTTTATCATACTAAGTTACATCTTCGAGTGTAATACCACCATGTATTAAAATCGATAAACCAGGCCAGTAAATAACATATCTTTATGAAATGACTATTTACAAAATTTCACACCAAAAGTGCAATTTTAAAATAATTCTAGTGGCAAAGACTCGCATTATATGCATTTACATCGATTGTTTAATAAGCTCTATAATACGAGGGGTGATCAGAATGTTCGCGGAAAAGTGCTATTAAATCGCATTGCTTTTATCGAATGCAATGAAAATTCATAGATATCAACTACCATTCATAGCAAGTTGAATGAAAATGAAATTGGAAAATGTGACGTCAGACGTATGAGCACGAGGCGCCACTGTGACGTCATTTCGCTGGAAGCGGCCCAACTGTACTCCTGGGTTGCTTCTAAGGACTAAAACTCGTAGTTGTGTTTGAATTGATCTGTGTTTTTAACGGAAAGTAATGTTCCGTTATTCTATTTTTTCCGTTGCGCTATGTATTCAAATTAAAAGGTTTCATTACGAAGGCCAGGCCTAAAATGCGTCAGTTTTTCGAGTTTTTGAAAATTTTAAATAAAAAAGCTTATTTTCTTGTCAGTTTGTTCGTCAAACTAGTTATAATATCGGACTTAACTATCAGAATTAGATCTACTGTCCTGAAAAACGGTGTTTTCGAAGAGAGTTCATTGTTCATTTTTAAGAATTTAAATGGCAAAACAGGCAATGGGTTCATAAAAGTTGAATGCTTTGCCTTTTGACAGTACTGTTATTCGTTTCGATTTAGAACACCATTCCATTCGATATAAATCTTTGAAAATTTGCACAGAAGAGGAGTAAATATGTCATTAAATATGCATGGAACACAATATGGGCTATCACAACATAATACACTTTTACAAAACGTTGAAGTTTAATTTGTTGTGTAGTAAAACGTCAAAATCCAACTCTAACTGGGCCGGTTTGCGCTATATAGCGTTGCCCTGACGACAGCCGTAACGCACGTAGACGACTTACATCAAGCATGTTGTAACCAATCAACTGCATATATATTGCAGTATTATGTGCTGTAATTCAAGCTCTATTGGTCAAACGATGTAGAAATGACGACTATTTTCCGCGAACTTTTTGATCAACCCTCTTACATGAATACCCATGTAAGCCTCTATTTTTAAAGTCCAGTCAGTAGCTCTTTAGCCATACCCATAGGCTTTAGCCCAGGATAGAGACAATGACATCAAGCTTCACTGAGGCTAAGCTTGGGTGTGATTGTTTCTAGTTGAGGAGGATACCTATGGCTGGCTTCACTGAGGGTAAGCTTGGGTGTGATTGTTTCTAGTTGAGGAGGATACCTATGGCTGGCTTCACTGAGGGTAAGCTTGGGTGTGATTGTTTCTAGTTCAGGAGGATACCTATGGCTGGCTTCACTGAGGGTAAGCTTGGGTGTGATTGTTTCTAGTTGAGGAGGATACCTATGGCTGGCTTCACTGAGGGTAAGCTTGGGTGTGATTGTTTCTAGTTGAGGAGGATACCTATGGCTGGCTTCACTGAGGGTAAGCTTGGGTGTGATTGTTTCTAGTTGAGGAGGATACCTATGGCTGGCTTCACTGAGGCTAAGCTTGGGTGTGATTGTTTCTAGTTGAGGAGGATACCTATGGCTGGCTTCACTGAGGGTAAGCTTGGGTGTGGTTGTTTCTAGTTGAGGATGATACCTATGGCTGGCTTCACTGAGGGTAAGCTCTGTTGTCATAGAATCTATGTTAGGAGGATACCTATTGGACTAGTACAAATAAGGATTGACTAACGACTGAGACTTAAGTTCACGACTAAGGAATGGTGGCGTATTCATATTAGACTTAACAACGTTTTAAAACGCACCAAATTTGCTACATCTGAATCTTCTTCTCGTGTAAATAAGATCCCAGACCTCAGTAGCAATAGTTTCTGTGTTTTTCTTAAATAATTGTCATGTTTGATTGTAATTTTGATTGAAACACATATTAATGGAAACTAGATCCGCCTCGCTTAGAAAAAATATGCATGCGTTTAAAGTGACGTATATTCACTGTTATGAATAGTTGTACTCGTCTTAACAAACACTTTCAAAATAACAAAACGAAGTAAGAGACACTCAATTACTACAGACTCTGTGGTCTAGTGGTTAGTACAGCTGACTCATATACTTGCGGTCGATGGTTCGATTCCTACCTAACATATTTTTTTCTCAGGTTTTGTCTTTTTTTTTCGTTTGTTTTGGTGCTTTACTTCTAAGTCAACAAATTTTCAGCCATGTTGGGACGATTTCCTGTTTTCAAGGGCTGAACCAGCCGTGGGCAACAAAAGTGACTCCCCCAGCGGTGAGTCTCGAGCTAGCATCCCTTCGATCCCCAGTCTAACGCTGGAGTGTTTTTTCTTATTTCACTGGGGCTGTAGAATGTGCCGATGTAGTCCAGTAATAATGTTTCATATGATATCATATAATAGCATTTTATAGTTTTAGAAACACTTTTGGATGTCGAAACGACCTGTTTTTCACACCACACTGGTGGAACCGCTAAAGCAGTCGTCAATGGGCTTGACTGCGAATCCAGAGACCTCGTTTTGGCAGAAAAAAGTTCTAGCGATAAGGCGTATATTTTCCCTAGTTGACATGATTACAAACACCAAATTTTCAATTTGCCCTAATGTTTTTATTTTTAAAAAAAAAATTGGTGTAATTCAGCAGTAAAATATGCAGAGTAAGCAACAAATTACGTTTCAAAGTGATTCACCATTACAATACCGTGAAAACGTGCACTTTCTACTCCCACTCCTCATTTTACGTCTTTTTACTGGATGCCGTTTAGATCAGACTTTGAATTAAATGCATTGCCAGTTTTAAAAAAGTAAAAGTGCTAAAATGTGAAGGATATGAGTGCTCTTCATTTCCCAAACCTTACCGTATTCCTTCTGCTCATGCGTACGAAATACACCTAAAAGGACCTCTGACGGTGGTAATGGGAATCACAGTGTATCGCTGCCTATAATTTTGATAAAAATTAAAGTCTATCAAATGCTTCCATCTTCATATATAAGCTTGCTGTTGGTCTCTATTTTATGATTTTGCATTTGATTTCCTATTTCCATAAATGTACGGCTTTATTTTGGGGCTAAAATGGTCACTTTTTGAATTATACATATAGGAAATAGAAAAAAATATGTTTAAAACATCATTCCCCCCGAAGTTCCAACTAATACTTTTGCATGTAAGTGTGTACTCATATTGAGTAATTCCAATGATACTCAGACTGTTGCTTCTTGCACGAATTCGTTCAATACATCTTTCCTACCCTCAACAACTACCCTCAACAATTCGAGATTGGAACAGACTAAATCCTGAAATCAGAAATGCTGGTACGCTAGATGCTTTCACACATAAACTAAATCAAAACTTGCCTTTTATACTAAAACCTTACTACTCTGGAATAAGGAAATACTAAATATAGCACACAAGAATTCGTACAGGTTGTAGCTCACTTAAAAATGACTTATTCCTAAAAATATTATTGACTCTCCACTATGTACTTGCAATTCAGGCGAAGTTGAGAATGCCTGCCTGCCATTTCTTCTTTACTTGTCAACTATACAGTAATCTTAGGATAGAACTTCGTCAATCAATAACACAGTACTGTAACATGACTCTGGATGAACTTCAGCATGGTGATGAAAGACTTTCAACAAACATCAACTCAATCATATTTGAAGCTGTGCATAAATACATTCAGAAAAGTAAGCGATTTTGAGCATCCAAATAGATGAATTTATGGTTAAAACACAGCAAACAATATAAATTGCCTGTACCTAAGGTACCATAGTGTTACTGGAATACTGGAAAATGTAACCATAGCCAATATCCCAAACAGCTCTCGTCCAGCCTGGACATTTCAGACTCTTTCCACCACATCTCTCTCTCTCTCTCTCTCTCTCTCTCTCTCTCTCTCTCTCTCTCTCTCTCTCTCTCTCTCTCTCTCTTAATTATGGTTTAGCTTCTTATGTCTGATTTTCTTAAAAAATTAATTTTGTATTCTCAGCTTAAAATTGCTAGTAGCAACACTTGACTGGTACTTACAGTTACAGACAAACTAATTAACTTGTGTCTTTTAAGTGCAATGCTGTTCATAAAATTGAGGATATAGCTCAGCATAATAACCAGTCAGGTGTAATTGAGTAAGAAACCTTAGCCTCTGTTAAATACAGCCAACTTGATGGAAAAGTAATTTAACCCATGAGTTTGTATTATGCAAAATTGAAGTCATTGCCTTCTACACTTTGTCAAAATATTGTTAAGGAGAAGAACTTGATAAGCCCTTGCTTCAGTTCTAATCCTAATGTTTGCATGATTGAAAATTGTATTGTATTGTATGAACTGATTTGAAATAAATATGTCTAAACCATATAAATGAAAATGTTATGGTCCAATGTTAAATGTCTCAGAGTATAAGCTTTTAATTTTAGGACTGAAAAAATGATCCTTTTGTATATCTTGTATATTAAAGTGTGATATTCAAACCAAAGCATGGATTCAAATACTCAAACTAGGGCACACAATGAACAAATACGTACATGAGTCACGTGTGTACTTTAATCTCTATTATTTATTGCTCTCCTGGCGTCAGTTTTTTATATATAGCAATTACCTAAAAACTTGGCCTCAATTGAATTTAAATGAAGCTATCAGTTTCACAATATTTGAATTATATCCAAACTCCAGTATCAGTACCCAGTTGGTAGTATATATTTTCCACTAGGCTTTCTCTACAACTCTTGAAGTTATTGCATAATAGTGTCATATGTTCAATATAACCTTTTGGACCGTATTGGGTTGAGTTCTGTTATTTCCCCATGCTGGTGCCATGTCTTATTCAAGATAATCATATGACGTCACGTCTGGAGGTGATATAACGCTATTCATTAAAATCGATAAACCACTATTGGTTTACATATTTAGTAACGTTACGTAATGACGTCCATAGAAACATAGCGTACATAATGATATGATAAAATCTTAACATTTTCACGCCCAAATTGCGATTTCAATGTTATTTAAATGTCGTATTTAAACGTAGCTCATATATTAATGAATTTACTAAACTCCTTGCAGAAAAAGCGATAAAATGCCCAGGACGTTTAGAATTTTATAGCTTTTCCTCAACTCGTTTAATAAATTCAATAAAATACGTAAGACCCTCTTTTTATTATTTTAGATGATTAAAATGCAGTTGATGCTTCAACAACTCTGGTATCACTATTCCGTAAGTCCCCATTCGGTGCATTCACTTCAACACTGTCTCTTAATGTCTCTTCATCAGAATATACTGGTCGTTGCACATAATATCCATCTGACTGACTGTTCTCAATACATTCTAGCATGTCAGAGTGCACTAGTATTGCACTGTCTTCCGTCTGTTTTTCATTTGGATAGTCCGTTTGAGGCATTATGTATATTTCACCATCTTGGTCATCATTTAATGATTTTTCAGAATATCGACCCCTTGACATGTTTGATACTCTTGAAATATTGTCTTCTGAATTTAAACGATTTGTTAGGTCTTCTAAACTAGCTATTGCATCCTTTAAAGAGTCACTTGTGCTCCAGCGAGGAACACGTGGCGTCGTGTTACCAGACAAGCTAGACATTTTTATAGGATTTCCGTCATCGTCTGTGAACACAGGGTTTATATAATTATAACCAAAACTGGTTTCTTGAACCTCGGCAGGCTCTTTTGGTCGAGTGTTACTCCGAAATGTACTATGTCTGCTGGAGAAGTTTTCATCTCCAAACTCTACTTTGAGTTCCTGTGAGTCATAGATAGCATTGTGATGGCTCATATGTTGATATAACCGGTGATGTTTTATATGACTGAAAAATAAGATATAAATTTCATTTTGAAAGTTCATGAAAGCATATATCTTTTAAGTGTGTGTGATTAAAATGAAATTATTAAGAACTCACACAAAACACTTAGAACACGCATGCTTAGAACATTGATGTAAAATATGGTACTGCAAAGTGTATATGATCTGATGAGCTTGTGCATTTGATGGTCAAATCTGGCTTATCGGAGTTTGTGAACTCATTATAGCATGGTACTGCATAGTCATTTTACATAAAAAATATGTAACAACTTAAAGCATGTATTTTGAAATAGCTTGTATGTTACTTGCAAAAACATATTAAAAACAAACTTTGCTAAACTGCCTGTAGCAGCCCTAATTGCCTGCTCATCAATTTAAACAGCAATGACAAACATTCAATTTATATACAGATCACAAATTGAAAATTTTCTGCTTTTATTAACGGCACGTTATAAAAATTGTTTAATGCTGTCATGCTTGATATTATATTTGAGATGTTGTTCTGACAGAAAAGCAATTGCATAGAATATGTTGCATCTGATGATAAAAATTAATTGGGCCTTATTGTGAGAAAACTCGATTTTTATAGTATGTGAACAGTGGCTCAGTGGTAGAGTGCTTCACACGAGACACAGAGGTTGCAGGTTCGAACCTCACGGGCATCACTGCACCGTGTCTATTAGCAAGACACACTAATCCTTGCTAAGTACTGGTTTTACCCAGGAAGACCAGTCCTGAGATAATGAAAAATTGAAACAAAAGACCAGCCTACATATCCTAGCAGTCTAATTAGTGCCTTTGTATTTTGTTTTAGGAATGTACTGCACCTTTTCACATGCAAATCTCAGTATTAATGTTAGTCTTTGTAGCTCAGTAGACTGATTTAATCACAATCTGGGTGTAAATCTAATGACATGTTATCTTACATCCAGTAATATTAAATCTCTCTCTCTCTCTCTCTCTCTCTCTCTCTCTCTCTCTCTCTCTCTCTCTTTGTAAGCATGCATAAAACTTACATATTCCATTGTCTGCAGACAATGAAGATAGTAACTCCAGCTCCAAGGAATACTACAGCCGCCACTGCTATCAAAGCAATCTCTGCTGTTTGTAAAGTATCTTCATTTATTAGAGCTGAATAGGCTATTGATTGTTTGAACAAGTCCTGAATGGCGGACCATTTCAATGCCACTTCTCTGAAAATAACCGTATAAACACATAAAAATGGTAATTTAGGTAAACCAATGTTTTTACAATCATACACATTATATTGCTAGAAAGTGATTACTTATTTTTGAAATTTGTTTATTTGTGCCTTGTGGTCACCTGCTGGGAAAGGGCTGACCTTTTGGCTCTCGTTTGTGGTGTCTTACTGTGAGTTTGTCATTTTCCCATCGGTATCTTGGGTCAGGTGTGGTACTTGATTATATCGATTCTTGATCTTTGCACCCTTACTTATTTTGAAATTTGTTCATATAGTACAAAATAAAGGATCTGACATGAGTGCTTGTGTTTTATTAAATTTAATAAATGAGTTGAGGAATAGTAATAAAATGTGATGCTTGCCGAGTATTTTATCACATTTTCGCAAAGAGTTCAAAAGATTCAATATTACAGGAGCACGAGTGTTATTTGTTTGTTTGTTATGTTACATTACATCCCAAGTCAACAGCTATGGTCATGGTGGGACGGTCAGTTTACCTAACCACACTTTTTCCTGGGCAAGCTTGATCAAGCAGTTAACCAGTACTTTGTGCACATACTTTCGCTTGTAACTGACAACAAAGTAAGTAAGGGTGCAAAGATCAGGAATCGATACAATTAAGTACCACACCTGAACCAGGATGTTTTATAGGACTGAAAAAATAAGATATTAATTTCATTTTGAAAGGTCATGAAAGCATAAATCTTTTAAGTGTGTGTGATTAAGATGAAATTAATAAGAACTCACACAAAATACTTAGAACACGGATGCTTATAACATTGATGTAAAATATGAAAAAGTGTGGTTAGGTGAACTGACCATCCCGCCATGACCATAGCTGTTGACTCTAGCAGACATAGTACATTCGGAGTAACAACCCTTCTTGAATGTTTCAGCGGAAGGGAAGAGAATGATTGTAGAAATTATTTCATGATCAATCTCCACGAGAGTATGGGACAGGGCCAGGATCAAACTCACGACCCCTGGATCTGCAGTCAGACTCGCATCTGTTGCCAGACACGTTACCGACTGCGCTAACAGCCCGGTACAGCACGAGTGTTAGATTCTATTTATCGTAAGCCACTTAAATTAGTTTGAAATTCTATTTTCATTGTGAAATCGTTTGGATTTAGCCATATATACACGGCGTTGTTATGGACGTCATTTCATGACGTTATCAAAATCTGTAAACCACAACTGGTTTATCAATTTTAATACATGGCGTTATATCACTCCAAAACGCGATAGAATGATAAAACTTTTATCACTTTGACTTTGTCTCTGACGTAATGCTTAAAGCGATATCTACCAACACAGTTTGTCTACTATATTTACTGTCTACAACCTTAACGATACAAACAGTATAAATCATGCAACAGCCTTATTTTATCAAAGCCATTGAAAGTATCATATAGCTTAACATCTATGTTAAGCAAACTAATTCAAGTTTCCATCAATGAAGACTGTTAATAAACACTGCTTATTAGATACCCCCGCACAGTACTGGTTAAAAAATAATTTCATGAGATATGGGGCATACATAGTCTGTACATGCATATCCTCGTAGTTGTTTATTACACTAAATATTATTCTCCTTGAATGCCATCCTAAACATATAGATTCTCGGATCGACCTTGAAACACCACACTTTGGTGGATCAATTTTAACTTATAGATTCTCCCAACTACCTAGAAACACTTATGTCTAAATTAATAGATTCTGTGAATCACCTCTAAAAAATTCTAATATTTTGGCGACCATTATAAACTGATAGATTTTCGGAACAACCTTGAAACACTATTGTTTTGGTGGATCGTTATAAACTGATGGATACTGTGAATCACCTTGAAACATTAATGTTTTGGTGGATCATTCTGAACTTAAAGATTCTCAGAATCATCTTGGATCCCAAATTTTTGGTGGATCATTCTAAACTTATAGATTCTCTGAACCACCTTGAAAAACTAATGTATTGGTGGATCATTAAAAACTGATTTATTCTCAGAACCACGTTGAAACACTAATCTTTTGGTTGATCATTCTAAACTTACAGATTATATGAACCTCCTTGAAACACTAATGTTTTGGTGGATCAACTTATAGATTCTCGGAACTACCTAGAAACACTTATGTTTTGGTGGATCATTCTAAATTAATAGATTCTTTGAATTACCTTTAAAAACTGTAATGTTTTGGTGGATCATTATAAAATGATAGATTTTCGGAACAACCTGGAAACACTATTGTTTTGGTGGATCATTATAAACTGATGGATACTGTGAATCACCTTGAAACGTTAATGTTTTGGTGGATCATTCTGAACTTATAGATTCTCAGAATCATCTTGGATCCCTAATGTATTGGTGGATCATTCTAAACTTATAGATTCTCGGAACCACATAGAAACACTAATGTTTCGCTGGATCATTCTAAACTTATAGATTCTCGGAACTATCTAGAAACACTTATGTTTTGGTGGATCATTATAAACTGATAGATTCTGAGAACCACGTTCAAACACATATGTTTTGGTGGATCATTCTAAACTTATCGATTCTCGAAACCAACTGGAATTACTTATGTTTTGGTAGATCATTTTTATTTTATAGATTTTCTGAACCACATTGAAACACTTATGTTTTGGTGGATCATTCTAAACTAATAGTTTCTATAAAACTCTGGTAAACACTAATGTTTTGGTTGATCATTCTAACCTTATAGATTCTCAGAACTACCTTGAAAAACTTTTTGGTGGATCATTTTAAACTTATAGATTCTCAGAACCACCCTAAACTACTAATGTATTGGTGGATCATTTTAAACTGATAGATGCTCGGAACCACCTTGAAACACTAATGATTTGGTGGATAATGCTAAACTAACTATCTTATATACTCAAACAAAAAAGAAACGTCCGATTTTCATGGTACTGTAATTTTCGATCCAGTTAAGATGTCGCAACAAAAAAAAAACCCAAAATGATTATCAAACGTCGGACATACATAAACTGGTAATTATTTCATTTTATCTTCTTATCTTGAAGGGTTATTGAACCTAATGTGCACACAGCTTTTTCCATTATCACCAGGAAGTTAATCATCAAACTGTGACACATTTAACGTTAAATGGCAACCAGAAACGTCCGACAATGAAAAAAAATATCTAAAAATTCCAAGTCTACTTTTTGAACGAGCGAAATTGCAGTTCAAAACCTTAAATTTACAAAATTAACTGAAATTACCTCCCTTTGAATTAAACAAATAACAATTTTAGAACTTCAGAATCATCTTAACCTAACATCATTTTGAGACCGTTTTTGCTTTAATGTGTTGTGTTTGTTATGACAACAATTACAAAAAAGAGAACAATAAAAACTATGGCTGATGTTGTGCATCAAATATTTACTAAAGCTGTGTTCTATACCCCACCCCTTACTGCAAAATCATCAGAAAATATCCATTGTCAATTGTTTTGATGCTGATTAGTCTTAATTGATGTTAAAATGTTTGTGATGACGAAAAAAGATCAAATTTGTCCAATTCTGTTGATTATCAGATTGCTGGACCAAAATCAAATTTTCTGAGTGTTTCACGCACGCTCGTGATCGATGTTTTGTGACGTCAGAGTATGTTACAGATTAATGGTTGTGATCATAAAAGCAATGCATACAGCTAACAAGCATATCCTACCAGAAAAATAGTAAGTGAGTATGATCAGGAAATACCACAATCACAAACTGCAGACAACCCTGTGGCACCGCGAGGAAGAGCCGCTCAACCATCACGAGACACCAGGAAGACAAATTAAGCAAAGCAATCAGCTCTCTCTTCCCCATCAAGATGATTGCAATACTTGAATGGACATAAAGTAACGTACAACAAAACATAGAACAATTACAGACTCCCACAATGGGAGTAACAATAAACAAAAAGTCAACAACAACAGAACCACCGCCTTAGAACGGACAGCAGCCTAAGCCACCGGGGGGCTTAAATGCATTTTACTGGTACCAAATCTTCGCCCTAGATTCTGCTGTTGTTGAAGTACAAGAAATGTTCAGCTCGCATGGAGGCCATCTAACTAATGCAATGTTTCATCATGGAAAACACTCTAATCAATTTAACACTCCATGATGAAACAAAGAAAAGGGCTCAGGAAGTTTGCTCGGTGATGTTTAAATGTGCTTGAACGGTATGGGTTTATGACGGACACACAAGCTATTGGTGTTGTGACTTTTGATTTTAAGGGTACTCGTGTTCGCTGCTTTGTCAGCGGCTCTGCTGATAATCAAATGCATTTCTCTTAGGTGCAAAATGTTTCAAAATGATCACGATTGGAAATGTAAAAATTGAATGAAATGCATTCATCAATTTGGAACTGGAAAACATTAACGTCAAGCTGACATAACTTTATTGTTTGAGTATAGTTTCTCATAACCACCTGGTAACATGCATATCCTTTTAGTTGTCTATTGCACTAAATATTATTCTCCTTGAATGCCATCCTAAACTTAAGGATTATCGGATCTACCTAATGTTTTGGTGGATCATTCTAAACTTATAGATTCTCGGAACTACCTAGAAACACTTATGTTTTGGTGGATTATTCTAAATTAATAGATTCTGTGAATTACCTTTAAAATAACTCTAATATTTTGGTGGATCATTACAAACTGATAGATTCTAGGAACAACCTGGAAACACTATTGTTTTGGTGGATCATTATAAACTGATAGATACTGTGAATTACCTGAAACATTAATGTTTTGGTGGATCATTTTGAATTTATAGATTATCGAAACAACCTTGAAACACTAATGGTTTGGTGGTTCATTCTAATCTTATAGATCCCCAAAACAACCTAAACTTATATATTCTTGGAGCCACCTTGAAACAATAATGATTTGGTGAATTTTTCTTAACTTAAAGTTTCTTGGAACCACCTTGAATTACTTATGTTTTGGTGGATCATTATAAACTTATTGACCTCAGAACAACCTTGAAACACAAATGTTTTGTTGGATCATTCAAACTGATAGATTCTCCGGAACAACATTGAAACCTTACTGTTTTGGAGGATCATTCTAAACTGATAGATTAACGGAACCATCTTAAAACACTAATATTTTGATGGATCATTATAAACTTATCTAGTCTCGAAACCAACTGGAAACACTAATGTTTTGGTAGATCATTCTAATCTTATAGATTTTCTGAACCACCTTGAAACACTAATGTTTTGGTGGATCATTCTAAATTCATAGATTCTATGAACCTCTGGCAAACACTTATGTTTTGGTGGATCATTCTAATCTTATAGATTCTCAGAACTACTTTGAAAAACTTACGTTTTGGTGGATAATTCTGAGCTTATTGATTCTCGGAACCGCCTTGGATCACTAGTGTTTTGGTGGATCATTCAAAACTAATAGATTCTTGGAGCCACCTTGAAACATTAATGTTCTGATGGATCATCTTAAACCTTAAGATTCTCTGAACCAAATTAAACCACTAACATTTAGGTGGATCATTTTAAACTTATAGATTCTCAGAACCACCCTTAACCACTAATGTATTGGTGGATCACTTTAAACTTAAAGATTATCGGAACCACCCTTAAACACTAATGTATAGGTGGATCATTTTAAACTGATAGATGCTCAGAACCACCTTGAAACACTAATGATTTGGTGGATCATTCGAAACTAACTGCTTATAGTTTCTCATAACCACCTAGAAACATGCATATCCTTGTAGTTGTGTATTACACTAAATATTATTCTCCTTGAATACCATCCTAAACTTAAGGATTCTCGGACCGACCTTGAAACACTAATGTTTTGGTGGATCAATCTTAACTTATAGATTCGCGGAACTACCTAGAAACACTTATGTTTTGGTGGATCATTCTAAATTATTAAATCATGTGAATTACATTGAAAATAACTAACGTTTTGGAGGATCATTATAAACCGATAGATTTTAGGAACAACCTGGAAACACTATTGTTTTGGTGGATCCTTATAAATTGATAGATACTGTGAATCACATTGAGACATTTTAAAATGTTTTGGTGGATCATTTTGAATTTATAGATTCTAAGACTCATCTTTGATCCCTAATGTATGTTTTGGTGGATCATTCTAAACTTATAGATTCTCTAAACCACCTTGAAACACTAATGGTTTGGTGGTTCATTCTAATCTTATAGATCTACATTCAAAACAACATTAACTTATAGATTCTTGGAGCCACCTTGAAACACTTATGATTTGGTGAATTTTTCTAAACTTAAAGTTTCTTGGAACCAGCTTGAATCACTTATGTTTTGGTGGATTATTATAAACCTATAGATCCTCAGAACCACCTTGAAATACTAATGTTTTGGTTGATCATTCTAAACTTAAAGATTCTCGGAGCCACCTTGAGACACAAATGTTTTGATTGATCATAATCAATGAGCTAATATCCAGCATAAGGTACAAGTTAGCTTGATTGTACAGCGAGGATTCAAAGCTTGCACATCTGCACAGTCTAATCAGAGTCGTTGTCTTGATTCTTTATCCTCAGCTTAGTACTGTTTCAATTGTGGAAGAACAGTCCCAAAATGATTGAAAAGTGTTGACTGATACGATAAATATGGTGCGATCTGGTGCATTCTGAGTGTTCCAAAGTATGTTATTATCAACCTAAAAATCAACATTTTTTAGGATAATAAATCAACAACCCAAATTTGTGCCATACTTTTCTCCAAGATAAATTCTGATGCGCACGTTAGTACAAAAATAAATACATTCACATTTTAAAAAGGGGGTCTGGGGTAATTCAAAGAAATTATGAAAAAAAAAATGTCGGCTTTTTTTCTTTTTTACATCAAATATTTCATACCAAGGGCGTATCAATCAAACAAACAAAAGTATAGGTGTCATTAGATTCCTTCATGTATTACATTGTATCATCTGAAATATTAGAACATAATGAATGGCTTCGTTGTAACAATGTCATGTAATTCACTCAATGATCTTGCAAGCAAGCTCATACAAAAAGCGCGACATATTCTTTTTTTATTCTGTCCAATCAAAAAAGTAATATTGGTTTAGTAATGTTGAGTAAATGAACGAAAACACAATTCTTATGGGGACTTCAGGCTTTGGTGGACTTGCATTATGAAACTGACTTGAATCATGTCTAAATAGTTTTTTTTAATTAAGCCCTGTCTGTGCCCCATAAAGTTGTAAGAACTTCTCCCTGTATATGACTTGAGTATATTTATAAATATGAAAATGCTTTAATAAAACTAGGAAAAGAAAGACAGTGTCATATAACAAAACAATTGATGCATTCTTTTCGGTTAGCATCAGGATAAGTCACTGATTGAAAGCAATGTTCACCTCTGCTTCTCCTCAGTGAACATCACTGTTCTCAGGTTGACAAATCCTGATGTTAACCTCAAAAGAATACATCAGTTATATAATGTAACTAACCGCTGTACTTCTGGAACAGGAACATTTGTACTGTTGGCAAAATTGGCACTTAAGAAGATATATGACCTGCAAATAGAATAATATAACATGCAGATCACAAATATAAACTTAACTTTTGTAGTATGCATAAACAAAAATCAAAGTCGTATCTTGTTAATAATTAAGACAGAGGCTAGTTAGTCTGATTAGTTTTATTGAATGTGGCTATCCATAAAGATGCTTGACTCCCAGCTTCACTGCAAGGTTTCAACTGAATATGAACTTTAAAATTAAATAAATGTTACTTAAAATGTTTTATATATTTTTTTCATTTCTTACAATGTACCTTTTATGCATGATTTGTCAATTAATAATATAGCCAACACGCTGTCTATTGTGTTATAATATTTCTTATTTTACTGAAACAATGTAAGACAGTAGGCAAAGATCAGGTATCACTCAATCAAGAACCACACGTGACCCAGGATACCACACAAGCAAGTGACAAAACACAATAAAACATCACAAACGAGAGCCAAGAGGTCAGCCCTTTCCGAACAGGTGACCACAAGACTGCAATGAACAGACACGAAAGAATGACAAACACAAAATAGGAATAACAGAAATGATCCACAAAAGAAGCACGCCTTGGAATGGTTAATGTCGCAAGTCACATTTGTTACGTGTTCTATATGAACTGAACTGTATCCCAATATGCTGCCTATTGTGTTATAATATTGCTTACTTTACTGAAACAATGTCCAAAGCCACATTTGATACTTGTGCTATATGAACTGAACTATATCCCAATATGCTGCATATTGTGTTATTAAATTACTACTTTACTGAAACAATGTCCAATGTAACATTTGTTTCTTGTTCTATATGAACTGAAGTGTATCCCAATATGCTTATTGTGTTATAATATTACTTACTTTACTGAAACAATGTCCAATGTCACATGTGTTACTTGTTCTATATCCAAATATGCAGCCTATTGTGATATAATATTACTTACTTTATTGTAACAATGTCCAATGTAACATTTGTTACTTGTTCTATATGAACTGAACTGCATCCCAATATGCTGTCTATTGTGTCTATTGTGTTAGTATTACTTACTTTACTGAAACGATGTCTGACGTCACAGCTGTTACTTGTTCTATATGAACTGAACTGTATCCCAATATGCTTGCCAGATTCCTGTGAAAACATAGTATGCAATACGAAACACATTAAATTTAAAGGAATTTACATAGATTTAGATACTGCTAGATACTGCTAATATATTTATTTCTCGAAGGCGACATATGAACTTTAACTTAACCTTTCCAGACTAATGGATCTGTATGATGGCCCTTGGGTCTGCATTATAACTACTATGTGAGTCCATAAGTCCGTGGTCAGTTAGTGCAAATGTTCAATACTCTTGAACCACATGGTATATTTTGATCAAATGCTGCATACAAGTGCATGTCGACATTATCTAACAACTGGCATGTGTAAGTGTCGTTTGGATGTATGAGGGTTTGCTAAGCATCATTTTTAAGATCCAGGTCAGTAAGTGATAAAATGTTCATAACTCTTGAACCACACTGTAAATTCAGATCAAATTTTGCATACTTATTTATTTTGACGTCGTGCAGCCACTGGTATGCAAAATGGTGATGAGGCTTTGCAGGGTATTTTTATGGCTGGTCAAGGTCTTTAAGAGAAAATGCCCAGAGCACTTGTCCCACATGGTATATTTTGATCAAATTTGGCATACGTATGCATGTTAACATTGTGTAACCACTAGCATGAATAACGTAGTTTTTAGATGAACAAAGCTTCAATGAGCATTAGCCTGGCTGATCATGGTCAGTGAAAATGCCCATAACCCTTCAACCACATGGTATATTTGGATAAAATTGCATACTAATTTATTTTAAAATTGTCCAGCCTCTGGTATGCAAAATGGTGACGAGGCTGTTGAAAGAATTTAAATCCTAGAAATCTGCCCAAAATTACAAAATCTATTGAAATTGAAAAATATGCACAACTATCAACCTATCAACAAGAGGGCCCTTAGGCCCTGGGTAGATCACCTGAGAATGACTGTTTATAAAGGTAAAGGAGAGCATAGCTTCTTTCAAAGTCCAGCTATGAATTTTCGATAGCTCATTTGTTTCTTTAAGACTTAACATGGATTATGTTAACATAATTTATAGGATGTCGAACTTCAACAAATAAAACAAGTGACATCCATGAGGGGGCCATATTTGGCTGCCATGGGCATAATTTGAACATACTTGATAGAGGTTCACAAGATGATGCTATAAACGTAATATCAAGGCTCTAGGCGCACTGGTTTCAGACCCAGGGGCATTACTTTTATTATTATGAACTTGTCTGATAATGGGGAATAAATCTTTTGTATACTGGAAACCCCTGTAAGGGTAGTTTGGTGCATTTCACCAGGGTTTGCACTGAATACAATATTCAGAGACTGAAGTACACATTGGTTAGGAAAGTCTACCTGTGACACCTTTAAACATTTAATGGACAATGTAGCTATATGAATGGGAAAATCAATCTTCCCAGAATCAAGAGAAAACCTCTCTTCAAACAAGACAGCCACATTCGCAAGATTTGTCTCCCTTACAAGATTCTTATAATATTTTTTGGACTAAGTGGTTCAGTAGTAGATTTCGTTTAAAGACATTTATCATCTAGAGCTCTGGCAGCCTATTTGGTCAGTGGAGTGGAACCATTTGTGAGATTTTGGTAGAATGCATCATGAGGAACCATTCTTTGAAATTATTTTGAACTTGGGTCAGTGATTCAGGAGATGTCTTTTAAAATATTTCTTATCTGGAGCTCTGTGGCCCTCCCGTTTGGTGGAGAAGAACCATTTATGCAATTTTAAAAGAGGGCATCATGGGGAACATTCATGTGAAGTTATATGGAATTTGGACCAGTGGTTCAGAAGGAGATGTCATTTAAAGACATTTCTTATCTAGAGCTCTGGCAGCCCCTTTGGTCAGCAGACTAGAACTATTTGTGCAATTTTGGTAGAAGGCATCATGAGGAACGATTCTTTAAAATTATTTTGAATTTGGACCAGTGGTTTAGGAAAAAATGCCGTTTAATGGTATTGCTTATCAGGACCTCTGGCAGCGCTTTTGTTCAGCAGACTGTAACAATTTGTGCAATTTTGATAGATCGTATTATGAGAAACAATTCAGTGAAATAATTTTGAATTTGGTTAAGTGGGTCAGGAGGAGATGTCGTTTAAATATTTCTTATCTGGAGCTCTGGCGGTCCTCCTGTTTGGTGGAGAGGAACCAATTATGCAATTTTGAAAGAAGGCACCATGGGGAACATTCATGTGAAGTTATATGAAATTTTGACCAGTGGTTCAGAAAGAGATGTCATTTAAAGACATTTCTTATCTAGAGCTCTGGCAGTCCCTTTGTTTAGTGGACTGGAACCATTTGTGCAATTTTGGTAGAAGACATCATAAGGAACAATTCTGTGAATTATTTTGAATTTGGACCAGTGGTTTAGGAGGAAATGTCGTTAAAAGGCGTTTCTTATCTGGAGCTCTGGCAGCACTTTTGTTCAGCAGAGCGAAACCATTTGTGCAACTTGATAAAGGATATTATGTGGAACAATTCTGTGAAATTATTTTGAATTTGGGTCAGTGGTTCAGAGGATGTACAAGTACTACTACCTATGATTACGGATGCAATACAGAAATACAAGGACCAATACATATTGCCACGAATGATGCCTTGTAGTCGGGGAACCAAAGTCGCGTATCGTGCAAAAACACACATTTTTTGCACCTGAAAGGTATACGGCTGGAAATTTGTATACTGATAGTCTAAATAGTGCTGGATATGAAACCACTGTATAGCAATGCGACCAGAATTGCATTTCGCGGAAAAATGCATTTTTGTATGCCACATAGGTTATGTTAAGCAATCTTTCATAGCATAGAAATTGTGATGTTTCCCTTATCAATAAGTAAAAGAGCGTTTTTTTAGTCTTCAAAAGAACCGTCTCATTTAATAGGTCCATTAAGAACCCACAACATATGTTTTGGTTGAGAAATAAACTAATTTTCCATTTCGCACTCTTATCTGGAGGTTTGGTATGAGAAGCCGTTTGACTGTTCGATAATACAATAATACACTATCAAATGCATTTAAACGTATGGGCAGTCATTTGTGCACCACAATAATCTTCTTAGGGACATTTTGCCTTTACAAGTACTATGCGAATACATATCTGCATCTCAGACGGGGACAGACAGGTTTTCCATGGTGATATGATAATAGTTATATGAGTTTTTTCATATTTATTTTACCACTGTTAAATGAAATTATTGTTTTCAGTAGATAAAAATCCCCTTGGTGCTTACAATGACCCTCTGTTTCAAATCTGCTGTAAATATGGAAGATAAACATCCTTTAAACCTTGATAAATTTCATTTATGTGTACTGCTCTTAGGTTGTCCTGATATGTAACTACGCACCCGCTGACATGAACTAAATTATTAAGTATCAAATTATCGTGGTTTCATATTTTTACTTTTCAGCTACCTTTTCTAATTTGCCATAAAAAATAAAATAAATTGTCTTAAATTCTGTCCCAAACGTCTGCCTAACTTTATGCAGTGTTTAAACACATTAAATTTAAAATTTATTTATTTATGTAAAAAATATGCAATTTAAACCACTTCAGCGGGAGGACAAAAGTGAATAAGTAAGCATACAAATTTTTACGAGATATGCTTCCAAGCGATATATAAATAATTATCAAATACAGTTTGGGGCAATAAATGCAGTTATATTGAGATTTGAAGAAAAGAAATCTATAAATTTAATTTCAAAATTGGGGTACCCTAATCTACATGCTTTAAAAATCAATAAGCAGTATTCTTAGATGACCACCACTGCATCTGAGGTCTACGCCGATGTTGTATTATTATGTAAACTCAATATTTATCAATCCTTAACTTTTTTTTATAAAAATATATAACATTTTGAAAAATAATATTTTGACATGTTCTTGCTGGGCTTCCGTAGAAAGTTGACTGCTCTGGCGTAATGCAAGTCGATCGAATCTGCTATACAGTGGTTTCAGATACACCACAGAATTACCTTTGCAACCATACAAAATCCAGCTGTATACCTTTCGGGTGCAAGGATTAGCATTTTTTCTACCTTGGTTCCCCGACTATTGGCTAACCAGGCGTCCAATCCATGAATGTGTGACCTGGACATTATGTTTAGCTTTGGGATAGTAAAAAAAGCCAACATATTTCATAGTAATTTAAAACTATTACTTAAAAACTCATGTTGTAGCTCTCAAGAGGGACTAGATTGTTATTTTTCTGGTATGTGCAATGACGCTTCAGAGTCTTTACTGGTGAGTTTTCTGTTGAATACCATATAAGTCAGTACACACGATTTAGTTACTTTTTAGTGGAGCAGATAGCTGGCAAAATATCTCACTTGTGGATAAAAGCACCAAATTTTAGGCATGCTGGTTCCTTATATAGTACCTGAATAGGAAATATCGTTTGCCATTCATATTTCGGCTTTTTTTCAAAATGGCCGCCGCGATTTTCGAAGTGGCGTCATTTTACATAATGTTCACCTGTTTTCTTATTCAAATGTCATTGGAAACATAATTTCTTTTGAAATAACCAATAAAATAATGTAAAGCATACAATCCAAATTTAAATTAATGCATATGTACACTGCGCATGCACCAAATCGAACATAATTTTTTAAATGGCGTCTTTTTTCATTTTTATTGGCATTTTTTATTTTCTTTTAAAATAACCACATTACCTGAAATATTTACTGTTGCCAGAACAACATACTCTACACCCACATTTTAGTAGTTCTTGACATAATGCTGCTTTTAGTGTCAATTATGTGCAGTGTGGGACCCAAACTCCGCTAGCTTTATCCAAACCCCAACTGGTAATGTTTCTGACTTGCATAGCCTTTGCCCCTATGTATGTCGTGCTTGTAAGACAGATCTTTTGATATGCTCAACAATGATAATTTCATTATATTGGCTTTGCTTATGATCAAAAATGTCTAGATGGGCCCCAATAACTTTATTGGTACTGGTGGAATAATCATACAAGATGGCAACAATTAAATTCCTCGAAGACACAGATTTCATTCTCGGGCAAATTATCACAAAGTGAGTTTAAGTAATGGCATACCTCTGTTGCAATCTCAAACGCATTCCAGGCATGCCATGCTGTCCTTTTATCTTTTTCAACAAATGCTGACACGGCATCACAGCCTGTGAACGTATGAAAGAATGGCAATGCATAGGGATCTAAAAACAGAATGAATTGGCATCCATCGCAAATATTTCCCGTCTCAAAATATGATCCAAAGTTGATCCACATTCAATTCAACAAACACAGCCACACCTTTAACCATGTAGAAACATACGAGTGTCAGCTTCTTAATGTCTATAGCTTTGTTGTAGACAGCATTTTCTTCCTTAGTAACGACAATACTTGAGTCTGTATTATTGGATACAATTTTGTCTGCTACAAAGAAGAGTTAAGTCTTGTTTTCATCGCACTGAAGAAAAGTGTTCTACGCATGTGGTGGTCTAGTGTTTCCAGTCACTTTTCCAGCCACTTTCCTTTTAATCTCACCCTTTAGACTATCTTCATAGTAAACATCGAATACAACATCTACCCAAAAATGGTTTTGTGCAAGAGATTTGATGTGTGGAAGGATAATGTCATTGGCATGTGTCATCCAATGGCCGGTTTCCAATATAGGCGTCAACTGCGATTTTACTTCAGTATTCAACATATAGTGAGTGATTATGACCAGGAAATGCCACAATCACACACTACAGATTAACCCACGGTACTGTGAAGCGTTTGTCTAGGATATAAAAAAAACTATTGCCTCCTTTATTTTATCCATTGTGGCTACTGCATGCTCTTGCTCTTGAAATAGCAGCAGCAATGATGAAATGCTGATGTAGTCCTCTCCCGTTCGACGAATGATATGCAGACCATGATCATCTAACACTTCATTGGTCAAACTTACAAACTGAAGCCACTCATACTCAAAACAGAGGTTTCCTGTGAGATATGTGTAGGTAGGATAGGCGGAATTGGTTTTGATTTCAAGAATGTTGTTTTTATATTTGTGTACGTTTCTGGGAGACAGCTGATAGCTTTTGACGTTGGCTTTTGACCTTTGACTTCAAACGTTTGAGAGTTGGAGGGTGGTGACGAAACAGGATGCTGATTAACAGATCTACCAGTGTCATGAAACGAAGCTCTGGTTGTTGAAGCAGACGGATTGTGATTGATGTCAACCGCAGAGATTGCAAATAATCCGTTTTGTAAAATGACTGGATAAACAACGCTATATTCCATACATTGACTAAGAACAGATTCACAAAGCTGAGTATATATTTCCAACGCAAGCTCATATTAAATGCAAATAACATGCTGAAACAGGGCATCTATCAGTTGGTGCTTTCTTGTCTTGGCGTACAGGAGGAGACCAACATATAGAGCAAATAAAAATTCGTGGTCACTTGTATGTCTCTTGTGTTGACATATATTTTGGTCCCTTTTCTGTGTCTGTTAAGTACAAAATCTGGTTTTGCTGCCCCTTCTCTATTTGAGACTTGATATCAATTTCTGCAGACGGTTTCACTTACTTTAGTAAGATACATGTCATCAGAAATGTCACAGGAAGAAAAAGGGCTGGCCCAACATCTTTTTTTAAAAAACATTAAAAACTCACGACATTTGATGCATGCTTTGAGCTAAGTAATTTGGACAACATATTTTTTCAGATATGTTCTACAATATGTTGAATTTGTTTTGAACTGTTTGAAAAGTAAGTGAGTATGACCAGAAAATTCAACAATCACACACTACAGACCAATCCATGGCACCATGAAGAAGAGTCAAAGAACGATAACAGCGACATGACATTCAGAACAGAAGAAAAGTTAAGCAACCAGCTCTCTCTTCCCCAGTGAGGCTATTGCAAAACTATAAAAGACACAAAGTATTGCAAAACGAAACAAAGTAAGTAAGGGTGCAAAGATCAGGAATCGATACAATCAAGTACCACACCTGACCCAGGATACCAATGGGAAAGTGACAAACTCACAGTAGACACCACAAACGAGAGCCAAGAGGTCAGCCCTTTCCCAGCAGGTGACCACAAAGCACATATAAACAGACGCGCACAAAGACATAGCAAACACAAGACAGAACAAAAATATAAAAGGTCCACAAAAGAGGTACCGCCTTGGAACGGTCAGAAAAATATTTTACTGGAGGGCTTAAACCGGTTTAACGGCGCCAACCTCAACCTTAATTCAGATGTGGATCAAGACACATAGATATTTGGTTTGCATGAAAGACCCCTAACTTATCAATGCATCATCTCCTAAAACATATAAATCAAGATATAACAAGGAGATAAAGCAAGGATAAGGACTCAACAGTAAATTAAACTGAATACCGGAGCAAAAGAAATCCAACAAGTAAACCCCGGTGAGCCCGACAAACAGCCAAAGCATCAGGCCCCTACCATCTCATCAATAGATGTAAGACCTGTAAGAAGAGCAAAACCACGACCTTAAAATAGACAGCAGCCAAGGCTCCCTGGGGCTTAAATTAATTTTACTGGCCAAATCTTCACCCTAGATTCTGCTGTTGTAACACTCAAAATTAGTTTAGCTCGTATGGAGTTTCCTAACTTGTGCAATGTCATCACAGGGAAACAACCAAATCAATTACAAACTATGATAAAACAATGAAAAGGGCTCTCAACACACAGACTGTCGGAGCTAAGAAAACCCACAGTTGAGCCACAGAAGACCCAGCAACAAACAAACATCAGGCACCGACCTACCAATTAAAGATTTGAGTATGGATTAGTATAAATTACACAGGTCAGCTAGTGGAAATGCAAAACTCCTGAGACCATCTTGTTGATTTCACCATTGGTGCCTGCGTCTTCTTGTCCTTAACTGGGATCTTTACTTGTTGTACAACGATGTCAGGCATGTACGTTGATACTTCTTTAGTTCTTGAGTCACACATCTCTTGCGCTTAATTTTGCCAAAAGTTTCTGATCTTGCAAGTTCTGTGCACACTGATGGAGCATTGTATCTATATGTAGTTGCATCGTCATAGCTTAATGACGTTCAACACAGGATGCTTGATTCTCACAGAGGAAACATTCTTCAAGATTTGAAGATAGTGTTTCTGCTAGTACAGTAGAACTTTTTTCTTGTAAATTTCGAGGATGCTGGTACATCTGAAAGGTTTGCATTGGGAGGCTAATGTCTATTTTGAGCTCTTTGAAGTTTTGTGTTACTGAACATTCAGGACTCATGGTATTTTGCCTCTTGGTTTATCAAAGTAGCATCTATTCCAAGTTTGTAGATTCGACGTATATCGAGGGACATAGGCATTTCATTGATCTTGGGAAATTCGCAGATGTTTTGTGACAATGTTCTGTATGCTTATTTGGCTAGATTACTCAATGGAAGTGATTTGAGTGCCTTGCATTTGTCTCCCTGACAAATAAAACACTTCAACAAATCCGTGACCTGCTTTTCCTGAGCAGACAACGAAAGTTGATTTTTCCCATAACTACTTAATCAATAATCAGACAAAAATATTAAAAGAATTAAACAAAAGAAATGACTTGGTAATGTATTCTGGACAGTATCTAAATCTTTAAATAGTTGATGTAGGCTGAGGGCGAAGGACTACCCTTTTAACACCTATATGTACAAACATACACTTTTATGTATGGTATGCCACTGAGTTTGATGATGGGATTCCTACACCCAGTCCGATCGTTCATCCAGTATTATCCAACTCTCATGCGATCTGTACACATTCCGAGGGACCAGAGCACGGTCCATTAAGGTTCGACTTTATCACGTTGGCACACTCCGTGATATTCCGGTTTGACATCATACACTTGTATGGGGTGGATCGTGCTGTTTTTGGAGACTTTATTTTTTAAATAAAACAAAGCTAACACTGAATTCTATGCCAAGCACCACGGCAATAAATTGCACCATTATGCCATGGTAGTGTTTGCAACGTACTCTTTAATCAAGCTCACAACTTAAAACTTACGCATTTCGAATTTAACTTACGTTATAATAATTCAATTTAGCCTTTATTCAAACGCAGAATGATAAAAATAGCTTTTACAAAGCTAAGGTATGCCTAACTTTACAGTCAGATATAAGTTAAGCATCGCCTCAATAGTATCCTAGAAAACGAAGGAAGCTTTCCAGTCATCAAAATTTTTTGTTTTATTTATGAAAATAGATAAAGTGGTGACAATTTACAGCAAATTTCGATTCGATTAACAAAAAGGTAAACAACCAGGCATGGTAAATGCACACTTATCCCTAAAATGTCCCTATTCTCTAGCACATTATGGTATTTTCAAAATGCTTAGACATGTAAACTGTTAGTGTTATATTAATGCAATATCAAAGACAAGTTCTGTCTGAAAATTCTGATTCATATCTCTAAAATAATAAAAGTTATGGATGTGTAAAGAATGGCATGTTATATAGTGATAAAGCAAAAATTATAAACACGCAAATAACTATCTCTATGATCCTCTAAAACTGACATGAAACCTTGAGTTCGACAGAATCAGTTTGGCACTAGTTTTAAAAATAAGTCTAGATTATTTCTGCGTTTATTTGAATCCAAAGTAAGCACTTTCGGTTAAGCTGTGACACTTTTAAAGGTACACCCCAAAATAGGGCTTGGTGTATACAGGTCACCGTACAAATTCAGCAAAATGACCAAATGGCATTATATGATATGTTCAGCAGACCAAAGGAAGACAAGGGTAACACAGTTTTACAAACTGGTTGTTCTCCTGAAGAAAATTGTACACGAAAAACGTCTCTAAAATAATGTTCGGTTGATGTTTAACTTATGTCTGACTGTATATATATCCATAAACAGCTTAGCAATGATAAATATGACTGCAAATAGACAATACATGACGCTAGGCAGTGTTAAAATGCCGCCATTTTGAAAATGGCGGTAATCGCAATGGCCAACGATGATTTTTGAAACAGTATGATCTGACAAACATTTGTGCCAGGTTTCATGCTTTTATCCACAGCTGAAATATTTTGGTGACATTTTGATGTTAACCACTCTACTATATCGCATCAGTGAGCAGGGACGGCTCAGACAAGTCTGCGTGTAAGCATAGACTCGATAGAGTCCTCACTGCTTGCATGCACAAACTATGGATGCAGATGAAGGCTAAGAACAAAACATATGCATCTAGCATTGAGCGAGGCATCTTCGCGTATGCGATAAGAAACAAGCTGGCCCATATAAGTCAGTGCATGACAGCTCCTGCGATCTGGCTGGTCCTGATGGCAGGCTCAGGTCAGTAATTGTGTCAACACGGTCAGACTCTAGACGAGTTAAAACCATATTTCATCAGTCACATGATTGGCATAGTCACGTGACTTTAATAGCGACAACAGCGCTATGGTTGGCAAAACACAAATTTGGGTCAATGAATGTGTATCTGTAGTCAGTGAAACGTTTATGTCTTGAATCACATATGTGAGTCTAAAGGTTCAGACACATCTGCGCTCCATCAAATGAACATTCGTTGCTTGCACACTCTAAGTAGATACGTACAATGTACGAGGGGGTTCAATTTGTAATGAAAACACATTAATAACTCCATCCACAAACGCGTTAGGTTTATATACTATATTCCAAACTAAATGCTGGATCTGCTGGACCCCAAGGGCTTGGACCCCAAGGGTCTAGCAGATGTAAGTGGACCAGAAAAAAAACAAAGGAACTACCCTTTTACGCCATTTTAGCCATTGCGAGTCCATGTTCATTACTATTGCATGAAGTCATTTTGTCACTTACAAGCTTTGGAAAAACTGTCGATTTTCAGTTTTACATTACTAGTATGGCGCGCAAAAGCATGAAGGATTCGTAGGTTTTGAAAACGCCTGTTCCAGAGCAAAGATTTACGTCGTGCTAACGTCACTATATTACGTTCAATTCTAAGCATGTCACTGTTGATGACGTCGAATTTTTTGAGTGCAGAGAATACGTATAATTAAAGTACAAAAGTGATGAACGGCACGTGAATTGCCTGATTAATACATGGTTTTTGCCTGTTTAAACATTGCTGTTGATAACGTGTGACAATGGTTTTTACGCTATACTTTTAGATAATCTTAGATGTTATGTCAATGTATTGCTTACTGCTTATACTTACACTTCAAAATCTGCCTTGGAATCGTCAATTATATTTTTGATAGCAGGGGTTGATACTCTTACTGTAACATTCTCAGCTTTCATGTGTGAAATCTGTTAAAAGACCATACAAATTAGGGAAACCCCTAAACAAATAATTTTGATCCAGATGGAATGAAGCCTTACGCTGCAATCAATCAGGATCTACACTGTTAATTTAAAAAGATTTTCAGACAAAATAATACAATGATTTTTGAAAATTATAACCTGGCGTCCCTCAATATGTACAATGAAATGGCTCTAGTCTATTGTAACAAACAAGAAGAAAGAGTCCATTCGCATACAAAGGGCTAAGAAATAAAGCTATTGTAGCCTTGGTCAAATGCCTAAATAGAGAGTGTTCATATTTGGCCCAATGATTGTTTTAGATCAATATTGGAGTCTAAGGTCAAGGTAACAAATGCTTAAAACCTTTCGTATGACCTGTAGCTTCCACATCCTCTATCATGTTTGATAGATGGTGTTCATATAAACACAGTGATTGCCTATGGTTTGTATATGACAATGGGTATTTCAAACAACAGTTATTCAAATGCAAAACTTAATGTCACATATACTTAAAATCTGTCTTTGGCTTGTAACACAAACTCCTACTTTAATTTTGAGGGATATAGCACATGACGTTAATTCACTTTTCATCTTTCGACCAAGGATGCTTTTTTTACTTTTGATTGATAGCGCAAACTACTTTTCATGTTTTGTTTATATTTAGTGCAATGATGCTTATTGATTGTAGATTACGTGGATAGTTTCAGATCATCTCCACAACATTGAAGTCAAAATTTCAAGTCAAATATACTTTAAATCTTTCTTATGGCCCTTGAGGTGAATTCGTTTTTGTTAATCTATGTTTCTTTGTACTTGTATTAGACTTAGTTATATATTGGTAGCTTTAGTTATTTCTAAAATGCAGCAGAAGGATATTGCTATAAATAACCGGTATGAAAGCTGCTTTTCACTGTATAGTATAAATCGACAAAAGACAAATAGACAAAAAACAGTTGAAATTTTCTCTCTCATCCATTCTGCTTCTTCTATACAGATTCCACAGTCCACCTATAGATATAGCTCTATGTTACCACCTGTATATGTTTCACCTCTGAAACTTCATTCGGCAACTAAAATTAATTTGCATGGAGTTTCTGGCTCTGCCCTTTTCAGAAACCACATAAAAGTTCGCCTTTCTCCTTTTAAGTCACAAGTACTTAGGAACTCTATGAGTAATTAAAGAAGTGTTGTTTATCCCTCTATTTCTAAGTGCAATGCCAAGAGGTGTAGCTGTTGTAAACATTTATGTTGTAAATCAACCATTTAATCTAACGTTAATGGTAGACAATTTTCTGTAGTTACTCATTCTGATCTTGATTGAAGATCAACTGATGTTATTTATGTTTTATCTTGAGAAGAGAAAGATTGTGGCATACAATATGTTGGTGAAACTTGCAGATTTCTAAAAACTAGATTTTCTGAGAACTATAGCTGAATGAAAAAGCCTCGCAAAATTGATAATTTTCCTTATAGGCATTTCAAACATACTAATCACTCTCCTAGTAATATTTCAATTCAGCCTGTTGAAAAGATTGTTTATGATGGTAATTCCACTAAAAGATATAGGACTATTCACAGGCACGAATTAGGATTAAAGTGGATAAAATTATTGCAAACATCACATCCACTTGGTTTTAATGATAATATTTACCATGAAGGTAACATATTTCAAGATTACCTGAAATATTGTAGAGAGATTGCTGCTTCTTTAAATGACTTTAGTAATCGTTGGTGCAAACGGAAAAATGTTGAACCTGATGCCTTGAAGGAATGGAAGATGAACGTTTTTAAAATTATTGATACTCGTATTTCATTTTACTCTCGTAATACACATCTTTTTAACCCCCTAAACCTAAATCTTCTTTTTTCATCTTAAACGGGGTATCTAGGAGTTTCATATGAACTATGTTTTGGTTCCAGCAGATAAAGCTTTTACAATGTTGTAGTTGTTTGACGATTGTATTATATTAATACTCTTAAGCGTGAGCTTGTTGGTACTAATGCCTATCAACTGCAGCCTTCTTTAAATGAGAGGGAATGGTTGTCATGCAGCCCTACATTTCGGTGTCAAAGCTAAAGAAAATCAAGACAAGGTTCCTACGTTGTACTGGTTACCTAAACTCCATAAAAAACCCTATAAAGCAAGAGTTGTTGCTAATTCATATTCTTGTACGATAACACAACTCTCTAAAGTGTTAACCTGTGAAAAGGTATATGAAAGATCTGGTCAAAACCTTTTTTGGTCTATTAAAAATTCAGGTGAAATTTTAGATAAACTTAAAGCTAGAGATTTCAATGCGAGCAGTTTGTCTACTTATGATTTTTCTTCTCTTTACACTACTTTACTTCATAATTTAATTAAAGATAAACTTATTGATCTTATTGAAAGAACTTTCCTGAGAGAAGGCTCTCCTTACCTTCCATGTTATGACGGAAATGCATTTTTTACTTCGGAAAAACCTAAAAATATCATGCATGGTCATTTCAAAATGTATGTGATGCGCTGACCTTTATATTGGAAAACATTTTTATTCAATTTGGCACCAAGCTGTTTAGACAAGTAGTTGGAATTCTTCCTATGGGCACTAATTGTGCTCCTCTGGTTGCAGATTTATTCCTGTTTTGTTATGAGAGGGACTTTATGATGTCTCTTTCTGATGATAAGCAGGCTGATGTTATTGATGCGTTTAACACTACATCCAGATATTTGGACGATATTTTAAATATTATTAATGTTTATTTTGACAATATGGTAAAACAAATATACCCATCAGAGCTCCAACTTAATAAAGCCAATACCTCTAATACATTAGTCGCATTTCTAGACTTGCATTTGTCATACAGTCACTGGGGATTTAAAAATCATTACTGATTAAAGAGTTCAGTCTATTATATGTAAGGGACCTAAACAAAGGTTTCCTTTGCCAATGGACTTCAAAACATGTTGTGAGGAAATTACTGGCTCCTTACAAGAATTTTGTAATCGCTGGTGTAAACAAGAACATGTTGAATTTTATGCCTTTAATAGTTGGAAATTGAATATTTTTAAAATTATTGATGGTACAATTTCATTTTATTGCAATAATTTAGATCTTTTCCTGCCTAAACCTAAATTCCTTTTTAGAAATTTGAAGAAAGGGGTCCAGGAATTCCATAGGAGGTATATTTTGGCACCGGCAGATAAGACTGCTAACAATGTTGTGGTCGTTTGAAAAATGTACTACCTGAACACCCTAAAGAAAGAACTTATTACTGCTAAAACATATGAGCACAACAGGCTTGATGAGACGTCTGTTGTTGAAAGGTAGCGATGCCATATGTCAGCTAAGTTTGGGATGTTTGTTGATGAGGATCATAGCAAACTTCAGTCACTTTTTATTGCTAATTCTAGTTCATGTACTACTACCGATTTGTCTATACTTTTGACTTCTTGCCTCACTGCGATTAAAGACCATGTTATAAAATATTGTACAACAGCTTATGAGAGGAATGGTACACAATTATTTTGGTCTATTAAAAATTCAGGTGAGATTATAAATAAATTTTAATCTAAAGACTTTCTAGCATCTGGTTTGTCTACATATGATTCCTCTACTCTCTATTCTACGTTGCCTCATAATCTAATTAAAGAAAATCTAACAGAGTTGATTGAACAAACTTTTAACAGAGAGGGGGTCACTTTATTTGACTTGTAATGAGAACCATGCCTTTTTTACTTCTGAACAACCTAAACAATATAAGTTTTGGTCATGTCAGAAAATGTGTGATGCTCTTCATTATCTTCTGGACAATATATTTATAAGATTTGGATCGTGATTATATAGACAAGTCATAGGTATTCCAATGGGTACTAATTGTGCTCCTCTTGTTGTAGATTTGTTTTTGTTTTGTTATGAGAGAGACTTCATGTTGTCTCTGTCAGACAATAATCAAAGTGATATTATTGAAGCTTTTAACTCAACCTCCAGATATTTAAATGACTTACTTAATATTGATAATCCTTATTTTGAACAAATGGTAGGTCAGATATACCCCACCGAACTTCAGCTAAATAAGGCAAAGTTCTCTAATACTGAAGCCCCGTTTTTGGACTTGGACTTGTCCATAACAAATGGCATAGTTTCATCTAAGATTTATGATAAACAGGATGATTTTAATTTTGAATATGTTCTTAAAAGGGTATCATTTCGAAGCAATGACTGCACCAAAGAAGTGAAACCAGAGTGTTCATATCTCCTGGGCCAGACTAGCTAGTTTCTGCCATTTAGGCGTCATCAGTGACCCTCTAATAGTTTTAAAGTTCCAAAATGAAACCCATGATCCCAAAGTACAAGAAAATAAAATCTACACTATTAGTAGTAAATTTCCCATTTCTTGAAGGAGATGAGCAGCATTTACTAAATTCTACCACAGACACTCAGAGTTTATTGTTAAATACAACATTGGTTTAAAAACTCTTCTGCAACAGAGCACATCAGATTTAGTTTATAAATTCAAAAGAATTGTTGGAAAACCTAGTTTTAGTGATCAATTAAAAAAGATTATAAAACGTTACAAAAAATGGATATAATTTGGATATCATGCGACAGTCTGCATGTCTGGTTGTAAACCCAATCACAGTTTATAGCTATGGTTTCCTCTTTAATTGCACAATGCTGGATCAGGCCTCAGACTCAATGATGGCTCTTACTTAGAGCTTTAATCAGTGGGTTTGTGGATGATGCTTGGATGTAGCTGGGCCCAACGTGGCTCAATTTGAGGTTTTCTTTAGGTCTGGCCATCTGTGAGTCGTGAGCCCTTTTCTCTGTTTCATCATAGTGCATTAATTTGGTTATATTGCTTCTCTATTATGATACATTGCAATAGCAAGTAATCCTCCATGTGAGCTTAATTTTTTTGTGCTTCAACAATGGAAGAATCTACGGCAGAGATTTTGTACCAGTAAAATGCATTTAAGCCCCCCCCTCCCCCAGCGGCTTCAGGCGGTGGTTATGTTGTTGTTAATTTTATGTTGATTGTTACTCCCATTGTGGGATTCTGTAATTGTTCTATGTTTTGTTGTGCGATACTTCATGTCCATTGTAGTTTTTCAATCATCTTGATGATGGGGAAGAGAGAGCTGGTTGCTTTACTTTGTTTGTCTTCCTGGTGTCTCGTGATTGTTGTGTGGCTCTTCCTTACGATGTCACAGGTTTGTCTGCAGTTTGATATTGTGGTATTTTCTGATCAAACTCACTATTTTTTTCGTCTTTGATGTTTTGCTGAAGGTGATAAATATTTTGTACAATGATTGGTTAATTGATATCACATTTGTTCAGAGATTATATCAAATGTTTTCGAAAGCCAATTTGGCGACTGAGTTAAATACTGAGGACATAGATTAAAGAAATCAGGCTGAAAGGTTGGAGGATACTGATATTTGACACCGTATTTGTCTGAGGTGTGCGGATGACAAGAAAGCTTTTAAATTGCAGCCATGTCATTTAATGAGTCAAAGGTGAGGGTTACACTACTTAGATTCTGGCTGTATAACTAGTGAAGCAAATGCTTCTTAAATGTCATATTGCACTGATTGCCTAAACTGTGTAGATGCCAATACTGGTTTCAGACTGGTGATTTAATATTTGATTTAAAAGACAACGTCAGCATAGTTTTAAAAAATCTGTCTATTTGGCGTGCAATACCAACCCTTTTAGATGTAAGTGGTTCATATTTGGGCCACTGATTGTCTATGGTTTGTAGATGACAAAATAAATTTTGAATTGCTGGTTTGGCCACGGATGTATGTTTGTCTGATGCTTAGCGACGTATCAACACTTGTGAGTTATAAGCGTCAGACCATATTAGATTAAACATGATTTGGTTGGAAAAAGAAAATGTGTAATACAAAGTTAAAAGATCTGCATTAAGGTTAAAATATTGTTTAAAACAATGAAAACTATATAACATGTTATAGGCTGATACAAATATTAAAACAAAACATTATTTAAAAGATAACAGGGTAATATTTGTTAAAAAGATTTATTTCTTTTAAAAATGCACGAATGAAAAATCTGTACAAATCAAATGTTTTCTTCTACAAACTCAAATATTTTCTTTTAAAAATGCAATAATACTATTAATATGTATGTCTTGAAATAATGGTTCCATGTTATCAACATGGAAAAAAATAGTTCTTACCTGTGCAAAATTGCCACAATTCGAGAGGTAGTGACTCACAGTAAAATTGTGCATCACAACCAAAACAATGTGGCTGCTCTTCACCAAGTAGTAAGTTGGAATGTGTGCCTCTTGTATGACCAAGCAGATTCGAGCAAAACAACTTATTATTTTCTTAAGTTACAAACAACTGACTGATATTCGCCAAATAGTTGGTTTTATCTCAAGAAGTTTATTACCAATGCTATTACTTTATGAAGTTTACCATTTATGCAAGATATACTTATTGGGAGATGGTTTACCATTAGTAAAGGGGATCTTAAAATATATCTTATCCAAGAGATGCTTTTGCTTGTAGATCTGCCTTTCATTCCCTTGGATATCGATATGGCTAGGAATCCAAGAGAGAACATTTTTTTCTATTTACTAAAACTTCCTGACATTTTGTTAAAAGTTTTTTTTAATCCGTGGGTTCTTTTGAACTTGTATGGTTCATTGCTTTCAATACTGAAAGCGAGTCAGAAAATATAATTTGATTTTAGTTTGGTTGATTCTTAACGTCCCAATCAACAGCTATGGTCATGTTGGGATGGTCAGTTTACCTAACTTAATTTTTTCCTGGACACGCTTGACTAAGTGGTTAACCAGTACGCTATGAACATACTTTCGCTTGTAACTGACAACAACCCTTCTTGAATCAGTGGAAGGGAGGAGAAATGATTTATTGTTGGTGTCATAAGTTCTAACTAGAAATGTGTCATGTTATATAATAAAATAAATAGCTAGATCAACTGCGTTTGCTTCATCATGAAAATAGATGACCCATCAGGAATACGTTGTATATTGCAATAGTTGTCTGATATGACAGTGCAACCAACTTTTGAGTCTTGTTTCGTCTCATCTGTTGATAATCCCAATACTGAGTTTGAAGCTTTCTCAAATCATCTTTTAATATGTGTGGATTTGTTTCAGAATTTTTCGAAGAGAGTAAGGCAAAACGTATTTCATGTTGTTTCAAACACCAAGCTGGAATATTAGGTGTTCAATGCTTTTCAACATTTTGATGTTTAATATTGACAGATTCTAAGAGTAGTGAATTAATAGATTTAGGTTTCTTTTCATATAGATCAACGTATTTTGGTGAGAATGAAACTTCATGAGCAGGATTTGATGGGTTGCAGGTTGCAATAAGTAAAAATCTAGTTAAAATAACTAATTATGCAAGCCCACCGATTGCCCCTATTCTATTTTTTTTTTTAAAAACAATTAAGTTAAGTTAATTACATCAGTATTTATGGAGTTTATCTAAACATCTGGAAGCAGACATTTACAGCTATTGGCATTTAAACAGATACACACTAGCCTCTTTTAGCTAAGTGACTCATTGTAGCACCTTTCAGTGGTATTTCATACATTTCTTCATTTCATTATTGGATAATGGATAATTAGGAGGACCATTCAATAAGTAACAAGCCTACCCACCTTATGATTGCGATAGGTTGCTTTTTCTTTTATAAAATTAATCTCTAGCAAGATACTCTTCCAACTTATGTCTGAAAAAATATTATCTAATAATTAAACAAACATATAGCCACCATTGAAAATGTGTTAAAATGACTTGGAAATATGCAACACTACTATGTTCAAGAGTTATTTTCAAAAGGCAATTGCAAATTGTTTACTAGTAACAAAGCTATAATTGAAGCCAATAGAAATTTTTTTTATTTTTTAAAAATGCAAAAAAGTTTCAGTGCTTCTGAAAAAAATGACAGTGTTCAAAATTAATAGTTACATTTTCCCTTAGAAGAAATGGAAATTTTCATTTGTGAAAATTTGAGAATTCAAACATTTTACCCTTTTCTATTTTGACCAAAATGTATTTATACTTATATTTGGATATTAATTGATATATTACATAAATAGTTGTTAAAAGTTTTACTTTCTGAGAGTTTCCAATAAGTCTGAAAAGAGTTATGGTCCAGTGTCATTAACCATGGGTCATTTAAGTTAGTATTGTGATTTATGTAATTATGCGTTTCATATAATATATATAACACATGCTCACATCATGTTTCATACTAAAGATAATTACCAAATAGTAAAATTTATGTAACAACCAAATTTGACGAAAACAAATCATTTGACTCACTGGTCATGCTTGAAGACGCAATAAATTACCAACTAATAAACCAATAATGTTTAAATGTTGTACAGATGTCTAAATATAGTGACTAAACACACTGTGAAATCTTGACTGTGTCGGTCAGTTAAAAATAGGTCAGGCCAGTTACTTATTGAATCACCCTCGTACAATTAACAGTCAGATCAATGCAAAATAGAATGTTATGACTATCAAAAGAAAAGTACTATGTTTTTCAATAGGTTTCATTTAATTTTGTTTTGTCTTTTTGTGCCCAAAATAAAGAAAATTGTTACAAAATATGCCAAACTGGGATGGTAATAATTAGTGCTTAAAGGGTTAAATTCTAAAAATAATTATTAAACACTGGCCGGGTATCAAAAAATACTTATCAATGTACACACAGCTTAAAATATTACTCTGAAACATAGTTATTTTTTGTCATTACCAAGGATTTTTAATTCTGCTCTGGGAGTGTGTAAGCAGGTGATAGTGCTTCCAGTTCTCTTGTGTAGAGCCAATTGACCTGAAAATCGCTAGACTACATGGACAAGTGAAATGTAATAAATTATAGGCTAATTGAAGAGCGTTCACAAACATTTAATGAGGGATTATTCCTACCATACTGTAATCTCTATATTAAATGCATTTGAAAGAAAGTGTGAATTTTCACTTTAAATGTCTACTTCTCTGCTTACACCGGCATGGACATGTTATTGAATCTTTTGTATGTTTGCGATAAATACAGAAATCTCCTACAATGGCCCATGTCAGAAGATGGTACAATTCATACCAAAATTCGCAAAGCCTCCAATGCCCATCTAAACTCAAAGGGTCTGTGCAAATAGAAAAAAAATGATCATTCATAGATGCATTGTGATCTGATACTTATAGCAATTTTACATTGTGGTCACATGAGTGAAAATGATTACAACATAACCGATAAATGCAACCATGAGGAAGTTGATAAAATATAAATAATCCACTTCATATGCATGAAATATTTCAAAACTACGAACTGCATCTAGGAAAAATATGTACATGAGTAAGCGCACGTGTGAGTGAGTGACAATGGCTTATTTTCTATAATACACTATATTACTTTTGTGATGATTCAAGCTGTTGGCATGAGTATGCACGTGTAAATAATGGCAGACGTGAGAAAAATGCATATAGTACAAGACAAAAACGAGACCTTGGCTCAGTCCTGAAATATTATCAAGTAGCCCCATCATATCAAAGTAGTAGACACCTGCTTAAAATATGAGTTAGTTATTTCACTGCCACTACTAACTATACCTAGTTGTTGCACCTAGAACCCAATAACCTCAAATACTATTCCACAAAATATCTCAAAACTTCCCTTCCATTCCAAAAATATTTTCAAAGTTATTTTTCAAAGATGAAAAAAAAATATTGCAAGATTCATCATAGCGGTCAAACAATATGATTAGGAAATTAGATCTACCAGAAGATCAGTAAGTATTAGACCAGCGCAGAAAATAAACAGCTGGCCATCCAAGCTTATCAAGATTGACCAGGAAATTTAATCTAAAAAAAAAGATGTTTTCAAGCTTAAAGTTCCCAAAACCACATCCTCGATAACCCAGGCAGATATACTCTGCATCAATCAACGCAGAATATCAGATGAGAGGTCACGTCTGGGTAACACAGGATGTCTTACCAAGAAAACCCACCATTACTACTAACAATTTCAGCGCTTTTCAGGTGCAGAAGTGCAATTGTCTACTGCAAAAAAGTTCTGGTTAAGCTGCTAGTATAATCGCCATTATAATGAAGTTTGCACACTATATATTGAAGTTAGGACAGCTCCTAAAGTGAAATGGACGGAACATAAGCATTAATTGACACCATATAATGATTTTCCACAACATATGCGGACTAGAGATCGCACATAACATAAGGAATTATTGACATGATAGGTTCCGGGTCATTTCGGCCCATAACAAAATCGGCCCATGTCAATTTCGGCCCATAGCAATTTCGGCCCATAGCAATTTCGGCCCATAAATTTTGTCAACCTGGATTTCTGCAAAAGAGACATATATTATTGAAGATATTTAAAATTGATAAAATAGATTTTATATTGAGAAAAAACAACTGAAAATAGATTGACTTTACAAACTAGTATATACTAGAAAACGCCTAGACTGGTATCTTTATTAGAAGAAATAATCATAAATCACATATATGTTTTCCATTAGCAAATACAACTTGTTCAGTGAGTTAAACTGAATAATTTGATTAAGAAAGAATCGCTTGCGTTTCATATGCGAATAGGAAACACTCAAGTTGGAGTGCACAAATGCACAGGCTCGTCTGAGCTTTGGCTGCCTGTTGCCTATGTGATGAACTCTTCTCTTACATACAAACTCCTAATCAATTAAACGAATCATTCTTATTAATTATTATGTTTGTTTGGATAATTACAGGTAAGCCGATCTAATTATACCAATTATAGACAAACATACCAATTATACATTATTATACCTGTGGGCCGAAATGGTATAGGCCGATTTGGTTATGGGCCGAAATTGACATGGGCCGAAATTGTTATAGGCCAAAATGTCCAGTGACCACATGATATAATGACTATGCGATATCATATATACTGCTCACCTAAAGTTTAGCACAGATTTTAATATGATGCCCCACCTTGAATAAAGATGAAACATTTTATTTGATGTAATAAACATGAATGGGGAGCTTGAAATTTACGTTTTTTTCGTGTCCGCCAGACAAAGGGTAATCTGGTTTGGCGTCAGTGGACTGACGTTAAATTTGAGGTCATGGCCTGAATGGATACACGTCTACATCGAAAATTTAAGATTTTGATTCTTATGTAAAGCAAAAGGTTCTAAATGATGAAAAACGTTAAAAACGTCAAAGTTTGATACCCGTTTATGCCACGTTTTACCTTTCCATTATGACGTTAAAATGGTATTTTCCACTTCTTGACTTCTTCAGCGAAATGAATCAAGCGGTCAAGTAATCTTTTTGATGCTAGAGTGGCACAAGTACCAGGATCATTTCTGTTAATTGATCCTTTGAAAACGTCTGCTCTAGATAGCGTTACCGCCTACACTTAGCCTCGACATCAGATTACCGTCATTTTTATGAATCCAGAGACAAAATTTTATGAATGTGCTTACCCTTAATTGTCTCTCTTTTGGCATCCTCTTAAACATGAAAACCCTTTCAATTAAGCATCCCTACGCAACGAGAGCAGTACTGTTTTTGACTTGTTTCTATAGTGACTTGGTGTATAAGTTGAAGAAGATTGTTGGCTCTGATAATTTTTCAGCGCAGTTCATTAAAATAATTTCCCATTATAAAAAGATTGGCTATAACATTAAGGTATTGCAACAGACTGCATGCTTGGTAGTCAACCCAATCACAGTTGGCAACTTTGCTTTCCTCTTTAATTGCACGCCGGTGGGTCGGACTTCAGACTCTATGATGGTTCCGACTTAAAGACTTATCTATTGATGAGATGGTAGGGGCCTGATGCTTTGGCTTTTTGTCGGGCCCACCGGGGTTTACCTGTTGGATTTCTTTTGCTCCGGTATTCAGTTTAATTTACTGTTGAGTCCTTATCCTTGCTTTATCTCCTTGTTATATCTTGATTTATATGTTTTAGGAGATGATGCATTGATAAGTTAGGGGTCTTTCATGCAAACCAAATATCTATGTGTCTTTATCCACATCTGAATTAAGGGTGAGGTTGGCGCCGTTAAACCGGTTTAAGCCCTCCAGTAAAATATTTTACTGACCGTTCCAAGGCGGTACTTCTTTTGTGGATCTTTTATGTTTTTGTTCTGTCTTGTGTTTGCTATGTTTTGTGCGTGTCTGTTTATATGTGCTTCGTGGTCACCTGCTGGGAAAGGGCTGACCTCTTGGTTCTCGTTTGTGGTGTCTTCTGTGAGTTTGTCACTTTCCCATTGGTATCCTGGGTCAGGTGTGGTACTAAATTGTATCGATTCCTGATCTTTGCAACCTTACTTACTTTGTTAACGTCATTATACAACGACGTTAATTGTTATCAAGACTCAACTTTTGCTTCAAATGCTCAATGGAGACGACCTTAATTTTTTTCTGAATGGCTGATTCAACAAAGCTGGAAAACAAAGGACTTTATGAACCGATGCTGTATCAATTTTGTATTGCCACTAATGCAGTTGAAACACGTTTTTGACCCCTCTCTTGTTTAAAGTAATGAACGACGCAGTAGACATCCAATTTAAGTACACCAATTCTGTCCTCCACTTTATCACATATCAAACCATCATTTCAGCAAATATTTTATAACTTTCAGCCATTTGCTCAAATAAAAATAAATTTTTACTTATCCGTGCTAAACTTTTGTTGAGCAGTATAGATATGCATGGACACAATGTAATGCGCTATGCACATAATATAAAGAACTACAAGACATAATGAATAACCCACGTCACATGAAGATAAGTGCACATTATGGAGTGATTAATGACACCATGAAGAAATCGTGTTACATCATATAAGGAACATTGGACTCTATATCATCAAATAATGCCACCACATCATACAGTTTGTCACCATTAGACAGATGTGGTCTTCCGTAATCCCGTGTTGCAACACTGTGAAAGTCTTACTCTTTTTTGAAGATATTAATGTGTCATTATGTAAGTGGGTTCGACTTCCATGCAGTATTAGGCAGTGTTGCTTAATCCAGGATGAGTCTGTGAACGTTTTAGTTTCATTCCAACTAGTAATCTAGTATACCTTATAGCTTAGACACATCTCCATATATATCTTTTTCATGTTTTAAGTACATTTATCATGCTTTCCTAGATTAATTAACATGTTTTCAAAACGCTTATTAGTTTTTGATGAAAACTTTGTACAGATCGTCGTATCTAAGAGGTTGTGTTCCCAAATAAAATACTGTTATAGAAACTGGTAGAGTGTCACAAAGGAACTTACATATATTGGCACCACAGATCTAAGACTTGGTATCCCGTGATCCTCCACCATGGCTGTGAGTATAAACATGGTTTGTGTTGAAAACCAAAAGTCATTCAGTAGAGTGATATTCCCACTTACAGGATCCAGGAAGAAGAGTTCAAGATAGCTAGAAAATGATAATGATTATAACAAACATACGTAATAATGGTTGAAGACACCACATGCCCAGTATGTTGACGAAGAAAGAACTGGTTGCTTTATTTGAATTGTGTTGCAAGCTAAGACTTGCTGTCAAGTGGCTGTCTGTGTTGTTTGTCCATTCCTCACGGTGCCCTGGTTTGGTATGTGGCCTGTGATTGTGAGATTTTCAGGTCATGATCAATTGTTATTGTCCTCATTGCGAAAATTTTGTTATTGGATGCAAATAACAAGGTTGCAGACCAGCTTGTGTATCCCCACAGTCTCTTCTGTGCCTTTATTATTTGCAATCAAGAAAGTAAAATAGCTAAATTTGCCATAGTTTCAGGTTCTAGCCAGTTTCTGTAGTTCAGCAGCATTGACCCTTTCCTTCATGGATATTCACACTAGGCTCCATTCACTAATAATAATTGAATAAATAATGCATCTATATAGTGTTGATATTTTTCACATTCTGGTCCTTCAAGAATATTGGGTTCTGATCAGAAGCAGAATACCGCTTAAGCTGGTGCTAGGAGGCGAGAGAAGTGTTTTACTTTCCATTACTTCTCATGGACAGACTCAGTGAAACTGAGTCTGCTGCTTTCTAATATTGTAAGTTGTCTCTATTTCGAAAGGTCCTTTTTTCCAGATTATTTAACGTTGTACATAGAACAAAGAAATTTCTTGTCATACCCACCAGTGTTGGATTATACCTTATCATATTTCCATAAGCAAACAGAGCAGAACTAATCAAGCGGCCCTTACAAGGACTGCCTGATCTGGATTTGCTCTGTTTGCAAAGGTATTAAAAGGCGTCTCTGTGAGGTAAAGTATTAATTAAGTCTGAACTGATGGGAAACCTAGAAGACAGATTTTCTCACGACGAAGCCCATATCTAACCTTCATCTAACTCCAAAGTTAGTGTTTGCAAAAGAATAAATCTCTGTTGACACTACATAATAACATGCTTTTATCATACACACTTACTATACTATGCACAATAAGTTTAGCAACTTCTTATGTTTCGCATCTATATGTGCTCATCTTCGTGCAATATCGAACGATTTCAATTGCAATGACGAGAACAGGATCTTAGGCAAATGAAACCACGAATTTACAGACGCCATCCTTTAAATAGGCATTTTGGGAGAGCAAGAATTGGAGGAGGGGTCAGCAAGCAACATTCACATCCGTTGTCAGTAATGCTAAAATGATAAGCATGTGGTTTTTCGTTTGGTGGTCTTACATCTTCCTCATGCATCATACGCCTATAAAATCTATTGGTTATGTGACAGATGTGATAGAGATTTCATGCTGAAAAATCAGCTGCCATCAATGACGTCAAAACGTGGTCATCATTTGATTAAACTTCTAATGTTAATTGGCATGCCAATTCAACAGCGACTCAGTTTATAAAGATGTCAAAGGCTTACAATGTAACTCATCTTATGGTTAATTAAAACGTTAAGTTACTGGAAAATGGTGCGACGTATTTGCGAGATAACGGTGACGTTAGATTTTATCTTTTGGCTCGTGCACTGTAGCCATGAAAATGTTTCATTCAACATAATTTGTCTGAATGTGTTGCAAGGCAGCAAACAGTTTTACTTGTCAATGTGGTTCAAGAATCCCGACTAGAAACACCGTTTAAAGGCGATAGCGCAAAGGCAAAAAAAAAACACGTCAAATTGTGAAGAATTGGTCCTTTACTTCTCTGAGAAAAAGTCAGAAAATTGCAGCGTTTGCTATGCTTTTTTGGTTTTCAGTGACCAAACAATCGTTTGAAAATGTTTTTGGCTCCCCCAATGATCAGGAATACCCACGTTACCAGCTAGTCTTAAAATGTAACGTCACTTTAGCACGGCCGCTGCTTTTGGTAATTCCGTATTTTTTTTAATGGAAATGATCAGATGATCGGCGCTTGTATCTTCATGGCAGCAAATGAAACTTGAGATCTGATGTGGATGGGTTCATCCATACAAAACAATTGCTAAACTAATTGTGCATAGTATATTTTATAGAGCCTTAGCTTGCTGTTATGCAAGAAGAAGTGAAACTGTATTCATATAACTATGTATACATGGTTAATATTATGAAACTTATTTCATCAATAACATAATCTTAATTCATCTCACCTGGAACGGTGGATACTAATTTCATCTATAACATAATCTTAATTCATCTCACCTGGAACGGTGGATACTAATTTCATCTATAACATAATCTTAATTCATCTCACCTGGAACGATGGATACTAATTTCATCTATAACATAATCTTAATTCATCTCACCTGGAACGGTGGATACTAATTTCATCTATAACATAATCTTACTTCATCTCACCTGGAACGGTGGATACTAATTTCATCTATAACATAATCTTAATTCATCTCACCTGGAACGGTGGATACTAATTTCATCTATAACATAATCTTAATTCATCTCACCTGGAACAGTGGATACTAATTTCATCTATAACATAATCTTAATTCATCTCACCTGGAACGGTGGATACTAATTTCATTTATAACATAATCTTAATTCATCTCACCTGGAAAGGTGGATACTGATTTATTTCATCAATGTTAGTATACACTGCACGGATATTCAGATTGAATGTAAGTAGATTTCTTTATGTTTTCTCATCTATACCCAGAAAGTCATACACCATTTTCCAGCCCACATTTTTCCGATCTAACGATGCCACTTACTTTTAGAACAGACTCTGTTACAAAGAAAATAACTGTCGTCTTGTGCAGGTTATTTCTATAGTTCAGGCTCGATCTTTGCTGCTAAAAGTTTTGTTACAGAGTCTGTAAGAAACCTTGTGAGGAATATCCAGGCATCGTTCGATTGGGAAAATGTAGGCTGGAAAATGGTGCATAACTTTCTGTGCAATGATGAGAAAACATGGTGAAATCTCTACTTACAATTTAAACATCATTGTGGCAAAGAAGTCGGATTTTTTTTCCATGCAATGTATCCAAACAAAAGCCACATGACTATCCACCCTGATAATCTTAATTCATCTCACCTGGAACTGTGGAAACTTATTTCATCAATTACATAATTTTAATTCATCTCACTTGCAACTGTGGAAACTTATTTCATCAATAACATTATCTTAATTCATCTCACCTGGAAATATGGAAACTTATTTCCTCGATAAAAAAATCTTAATTCATCTCACTTGGAACTGTGGAAACTTATTTCCTCGATACAATAATCTTAATTCACCCTTTTAAGAACATATTGGAACTGTGGAAACTTATTTCATCAATAACATAATCTTAATTACCTGTTGGATTTCTTTTGCTCCGGTATTTAGTTTTATTTACTGTTGATTCCTTATTTTTGCTTTATCTCCTTGTTATATCTTGATTTATATGTTTTAGGAGATGATGCATTGATAAGTCTTTCATGCAAACCAAATATCTATGTGTCTTGATCCACATCTAAATTAAGGGTGAGGTTGACGCTGTTAAACCGGTATAAGCCCTCCAGTAAAATATTTTACTGACTGTTCCAAGGCGGTACTTCTTTGTGGATCTTTTATGTTTTTGTTCTGTCTTGTGTTTGCCATGTCTTTGTGCGCTTCCGTTTGTATGTGCTTTGTGGTCACCTGCTGGGAAAGGGCTGACCTCTTGACTCTCATTTGTGGTGTCTGGCTGTGAGTTTGTCACTTTCCCATTGGTATCCTGGGTCAAGTGTGGTACTTGATTGTAACGATTCCTGATCTTTGCATCCTTACTTACCTTAATTCATCTCACCTGGAACTGTGGAAACTTATTTCATCAATAAAATAATCTTGATTCATCTCACCTGGATCTGCTGAAACTGTATGTTCTGTTGCTGTTCTCATTCACGTCTGCATCTTCCGACTTTAAAAATAAATAGAGGATGAGTGCTCATGTTTTATTGAATTTATAAAACGAGATGAGTAATAGAGATAAACTGAGAGGCTTGCTGAGCAATTTTTCTCTTTTCGCAACGAGTTTTATAAATTGAATAATACAGGACCACGAACGTTAGATTCTATTTATCATATGGCATTGACATTGTTTCGCCATCGTAGTTTTGGCGTGAATACGTCAAAAGTTTGCAATCTATTACACAACTTCACAATGGCCGGCATAACGTTATATCACTAATCTATAACCACTAGTGGTTTATCGATTTTATTGCATGGAGATATACCACTCCCAGACGCGACGTTATGTGATGAACAAAAGAGAGTAATCTGTAGGTGAATGTTCACATACATTTCACCCAACAGCTCATGATAAAGTGACAAAAATAATTTTAAATCGATGTTAACCCATATAAGCATAGCGTCCTTTTTGTGGGAAATAGGCAATAGAGCAGACGCAGATCAGACACCACAGAATGTCTCCACTGTTTAGTAACATATTTTTTTTATTAAAATTGGAATAAAAATGAAAATACCCCTCTACAACCCCTTAAGATAGAAAGGACTGGTCCAAATGATTAGAGAAGGATATTCCATATGGCTTAAATGGGTTGACATGTCTTGAAACAGATCATTCTCTATATTCCTACATTAGAACATGGTAAAATATGGAATGCCTTTAAGTTATCAACGTCTTAAAGCAGCCTTAAATAGTGCCATATATTACAAGGTCATACTCCTTGACGCATTTAATTTTACACTTGCACAAAGCAGTAAGTACTGTCAAATAATGGTTAAAATAGTTATACTTGATTTAAGAAATTAGTTCGATTCTTGGACTTTTCAAGGAATCATGATTACTTCAGGTCTCTTGCAAAGTAAGTGAAGTTCAAAGAGATTAACTTTGCAAGAGACCTGAAGACTTTCATGATTGCATGAACAGACCGACACTTGAATTCACTGCTTATATTCACTTTTTTTATACTGTATTAGACGATATATACCCAACAAAAAAAAGAAACGCACCACTATGATTTTCCCATTTAGATCTCCTTTTAGTACGAAAATGTTAATTGCCATGTAATATTCATTTCTGATCAAATTTTACTAAAACTTGAGTGTGACAAAGATGAGTATCTGTACCATCCCTTTGCAGGCACAAAACACATCAAGGCGAATGGTAAACGAGTTTTTGAAACGTTAATTCAACGCTACTGTCTACATGGAATTCCGAGCATGTTTTACATTTGCAAAGTATGAAAACGATACGTTGTCGTTATGTGCGACAACCAATGTGTTTATTGATGCATTTAAGTTACTTCAAAATCCATTTTCACCAGTAAGGACCGTTTTAATTGATTAAAACAATGTTGAAATCTTAAAATGTTTTAAGGTTTATCTACAGTATGGAATCGTTATCTAAAGGGTATTCACAATACATGAGCTACCTAGCGTTCAATTATCGCGTATGATGAATTTAAAGATAGAATGTGCAAAGAATAAGTGTCTGACTACAATTTGGTCTAATGATGATTCCCATTGCTTGAACTTATCCATCAAGAGAGCATTATTAAAACACGTATTTCCTGTGACTTTACGATTTGACCCCCACTTGGTTCATGGCCAATTTTCTTAAGCACAATTTCGACGCCTGGTTGTAAAAGACGTGTAATGCAGCAGTACCTAGCATAACTTTGCACTGATATAAACTAAACCGGCCTATCACTTGTGATCTTCCTGAAAGTTGAACAGTTTAAGTGGTGCGTTTCTTTTTTTGTCGGGTATATATTTAAAGATCCTGTCTTTCGACCATTTATTAGTTTAGATCAAAACATATTTCAAATACTCTTATTTCAGATCATTTTTCTGACTTTATCGTGACAAAATAAAGTAACTTAAATGTGTCTGAAACATCTATTTGACCTTTCATCAGACTTGATCGTCACAGCACCAAATACAGATAAATAGATCAGGCATAAACAAACGATGTACACAATTTTCAAGTTCAGGTCGATTCCCAGGGTAGGCACGTTTTTTCAGTGTGTGTTTTTCTTCTTCCCTTTTTAGCATTTTAATGCTGCATTACTTCATAGAAAAAGGGCATCATTAAAATGACCGAATTTGTCAACCTCTAACGTGTTATTTAGTAATGCGCATGAAATCTTTGGGGTTGGGTTAGATTTGGCCCTCTAGAAAGATAATTAGTTCGATGACCCTAGATTTTTATTCTTTTATTTCAAAGGTATTATAATAGTCCATGAAATAAAAATAAATTCTTGAGATTTTCAATGTCAGATTTCTTTATATATAATTTATTCTGAAAACAAGTTCAAATTTTCAACATATTGCCAAGATATATTATGCAGTATCTTGTCACAGCTTGTTATCAAATAAACTTGCATATTTTCTAGAAGGTTTGAAGTCATGACCAATAATTTCAGTTAAAAGAAAGAAGCTATCTGAAAATTACAACTATTTTAGCTTGATATTTAGGACTAGTGTTTTTCTTTTATCTGTTTAGAAATATTAAAAACTTCCATATGAGATTATGAAAAACTAAGCACGGTGACATATCCTTTTTATTTCACAAATTGATAGTCCATGCATAAAACAAACTGTATGCAAAGTACTGACCAAATTCAATATGGGAAGTATTTAGTTGCATATGTCCTTAATATATAGAAATATTTTTTCAATTAGAAAACAAAACAGTTTTTGTATTTAATATGCAATCATATAAATGGCTTTGTTGGAGTGTAAAACATAAACCAGAAAAAGCCAGTGTGAACTAGGAACAGCCAATGGAGCAAGCAAGAGGCTTGTTTTGCATGTGCGAATCAGTTGTGGCCTGCTGAAATTCATGACACCTATGTCACTTCTGATGATTAATATGATGTTCAAAGTGTATTGCACAGACAAGTGAGCTTGGCAGCTGTTCATCATACGCATGTCTTTCATTATGTTATAAACGATCACAGAATTCTTAAGATTTTTTTAAAGGCTTGCTGTGAAAATGTAAATATCTACACATATTGCCCTATAGCAATACGTGGGACTAGATTATTTGATTCTACTTCATCTTTACTGCAAATAAGTATACTTTATTTTTATGCTTGATTTTAATAGTTTTAAAAGACAGGGCACAATTTTCACTGCGGTAGAGCTGATTTCTAGTGTATACAACACATTTTAATTCAATAACTAGTTTCAACTTATGTTCACCAAGTGTGTGTTTAGCTCCTTGGGAGCATTACATATACTAAATAAATCTCAGGATATGAACTTTGTTGCAGAATAGCCACCATGAAATTGCGATATATGAGTTTTTTTTAACTTCCTATTTTATTCAATTTGATTATTAGAATTTTGAAGTAAATGTGTTAACCAGTGGTGGATACAGAGGCGTTTTAGTCCAATTCGCCCCCATTTTTTAAAATATCCCATAAAATAAAATAATCTGGTATAACTGAGACCAAATTATTATACAATTATTGACTAATGAGGCATTGGATATGATGTGATATCGACCAGAGAATACCAATATTGACCGAGGCTTCGCCTCGGTCAATATTGGTATTCTCTGGTCGATATCACATCATATCCAATACCTCATTAGTCAATAACTGTTTTATTATATAACATTTAGAGAAAGATGTACAGGTATTATTGCACCTGGAAAAAAATACTGAACTTATATACAAGTTTTGGGACAGACAAGCATTTAGCAGAAACAGTGAAACCCTAAATAAGACCACCCTTTTACTATTGCATATATGTTGTGCATGAGTGTCATCATTCAACATTTACAAACAAGAATTCTAACACGCTTCGCATGTAGAGCCAATGATAAAATAAGTTTGATATGCCAAACAATAATTCACAGCTTTGAAAGCGGAGGGAAAATGTGCGATAGCTGACGTCATTTGTTACTGGTAAATGACGTCATTCATGGCGTTAGACGGTGTAACGTCGTTTTTACGCTTGAAAGACATTACAAATACATGTAAACGTATGCGACGTGGTCTAAGTATTGGCGGGAGTTCTTCAGTGCAAAGGCGGAAAGTTGGAAGAAGCTGAAGACTTCAAATTTGTTTTCGCCGTTTATTGTGCATTAAAATCGAAATAGATCAGCTCAAATGCGTGATTTGTTGCGTTCTCGGCATCTACGATATGATTATTAGCCATGCTTTAGAAAAGCAGAACCAGAACGGAAAAAACAGCAAGGAGTCTAATTTTAGTAACTAATATACACTGGCAAGCGCGCGCAAGCCAGTGAATATGACAATATATTGACTGGCCACGTGAGCGCTCTAAGCCAATGAAACTCAGTCTTTTTTCTTAGTTATATAATAATTCATTTTTATGAGATATTTAAGAAAAATGAGTTAAAATCAGCAAAACGAACCCCCTCCTTTACATATCTTAACCCCCTTTCCAGAAATCCTGGATCAGCCCCCTGTTAACTTGCCTGCAAAAAGCCAACTATGCTGTTCAAAGAAGGTCTTTGTTCTGGTAGAGTGAAAAAGTACTCTTCTTGACTGAATCTTGGAGCATTATCATTTTCATCAAGCACATGTAGATCAATGGAAATATTACCAACTACCTATGAAAATAAGCTTATTTTATTATTGTCAATGTAATTGTATTGATTTGGCTAAAGATGGAGCATTTTACTTCCAAAACTATTCATTCTAAAAATATAGATTCTACTAAAAGAATGAATTTGATATTTTGACCATAGGATTTTGAAAGTGAAAACACCCATTCATCTAATCAGCTATACAATAGGGATTGTGAAAGAGTGTGTGTGGTATCAAAGCCAAGTACTGTTAATTTCTAAAACAAGGTTTCTTATGTCATAGACTCTATAAAGTATTTTCTAAACTCTACCGTAGACACTCAGATGTTATAAAGTCAGAAATAGCATGGTTATTGTGTGACAGTCAGCATGCCTGGTTGTAAAACAAAATGATTGTTTATGAGTAAGATTTTCTCTTTAACTGCTCTATGGTGTGTCAGCATCAGCCTAAATATCATACTTGACTGGAATATTTCATTGGTGGGTTGGTTCCTGAGGTTTGTCTTTGGCTTGGCCCTCTGTGTCTCAACTAGAGGTTTCTTTAGCACTGACTGTCTATGAGCTAAGAGTCTTTTTTTGCTTCATCACAATTTGTTTTAAATGTCAAAGTTTATTATAACCACTCAGTACATGTTTATACTTTATATGAGGTAAGACATTAATATAAATATAATCATTTTGTGCTATAACAACAGTAGAATCTAGAATGAAGATTTCGTTAAAGTACAATATATTTAAGCTCCCTGGTAGCCTTGACTGCAATCAGTTCTAAGGCAGTGATTCTTTTGTTTAGAGGTTTGTATATGTCTTTGTTTTGTTGTGGCGTAGTTCTCTCCAGTTTTTTTTCCAATTTGAGAGAGAGAGAAAGCGAGCTAGTTTTCTAAATCTAAAGTGTGGTCTTTCTGTCATGTGACTGTCAGTTGCTCATGTTGCCATTAGTTTCCCGCTGGTCTATGATTTTGGCATTTAAGGCTGTAACCACTTATTTTCAAACTTGCTTGTGCAACTACCCAGTGAGGAGAGACGTTGAGAGTTTTGTCTTAACCATCGTGTATTTTGTACTTTGTTTGTCCAAGCAACATGGTCACTGGTGAGACTGCTTGATAACAGTTAGGTTCATTCTTAAACTTGCTTTGATTCCATTGCTAGTATGACTTAATTGCTTCACTGTTTCAGAAAAAAATATAATTCAGCTCCCTGGTAGTCTTGGCTGCAATCCATTCTAAGACAGTGATTCTTTTGTTTGGGGTTTGTGTACGTTCTTTGTTTTGTTGTGCTGTAGTTATTTTTAGTTTTGTCAATTTGAGAGAGAGAGAGAGAGACAGACAGACAGAGAGAGAGAGAGAGAGAGAGAGAGAGAGAGAGAGAGAGAGAGAGAGAGAGAGAGAGAGAGAGAGAGAGAGAGAGAGAGAGAGCTACTTGTTTTATTCAAATTATGTTTTTTTCTGTCATGTGGTTGTCAGTTGCTTATGGTGACATCGGTTTCCTTGTGCTCTGTGATTTTTGCATTTTATGGTTGTACTCACTTATTTGCAAACTTCTGTGGCTCTTGTTGGTGGTGCCGAGGGGTGGTCTGCAGTGTGTGATTGTGGTATTTTCAGATCATACTCACTTACTTGTTGCTGCTTGTGCTACTACCCAGTGAGGAGAGATGTTGAGGGTTTGTCTTAAACATCATGTATTTTGTACTTTATGTGTTCAAGCAATAAGGACCCTGTGGAGACTGCATGATTACAGCAAGTACGAAGCTGGCTCTTAATCATTTGCTTTGCTATTGCTAGTATGACTTTATTGCTTCACTGTTTCATTGTGCATGATTTATTGTATATGTATGATCTGGCAAGATATTAAAACAGCCAAACTGGTTTATCTTGACAACACTTACTGGGTACTTTACCGTACATTTAAATATACATTTTCCACAATCCAATCTTTTATACTAAAATGCATACCAAAATGATCAAATTATATTGTTTCAAGAGAGATTCCAGCCCTTATATGAAATATATTGCCTACAGTTTAAATAACAGTGATTGCGTTTTCGTATCAAAACTCACAAAACACACACTGAAGAGAGAGAGAGAGAGAGAGAGAGAGAGAGAGAGAGAGAGAGAGAGAGAGAGAGAGGGGGGGAAGAGAGAGAGAAATGTCATGGATACAAAGTATTTACTTGCCCCATTCGCATATGATTCTACCAATATGTTCATTTTATATTTGGAAACAATTTCCCTGTCCAAAACCACTGCTGTCTTCAACACATGGCTACAATGAATCAATTTTTGTAGAGAATAACATAATATGCTTGTTGTTGTATTTTGGCACCACAAAAGGGAATTGGTTTAATCAAATAAGTAATGATTCCCTTTAAAGAGTATAATTAATACATATAACACAGCAAGTAATGCATGAACCACTACACATATATTTGTGATAACATTTTTGCTTGTACAGTAAATTGTTAAATTATCAAACCTCGCAAATACACATCGTTTTTGAAGTCACCTTTGCCCACTAATGCTCAAGCTAAAGTTTTATTTATAGTACAGTTGAAAAGTCCTGTAGAGACCGTGTAATTAATTGAAATGTGTATATTTTCTCCTGAGTATTTGCAAATCTAAGCCATGTAATTCTATACTGAGAGAGGATTTTTTCATTACTAACTAATCTTTAAGCAATTATTTGGTATGATTTGTAGAATAACATAATTCTTATAATTAAATTCTAAAATTTAGACACTGTTTAGCAAAAGGTACATTTTAGCATGTGTGCCCATTATGGACTCATTTTAGCCATAACATCTGCGCAGTCTGGTCAGATACCTTTATGGGCGCTCTTTGTTCAAGTTCTTCAGGTGGAAAACTAAGACTCTGATCAGGCTGTGCTGACGTGCAGACTTATAAAATAAAATGCATTTAAGGCCTCCCCGGTAGCTTAGGCTGATGTCCATTCTAAGGCTATGGTTCTCTTGTTGTTGATCTATTGCTTAATGTACTTCTCATTGTTTGTGGGAGTTCTGTGTTTGTCTTATTTTAGGTATGCATTACTTTGTGTTCTTCCCAGTTTTGAAATCATATTGATGAGGAAGAGAGAGCTGGTTTCTTTGTTTTATTGTCTTACAGATGTCATGTTACTGTAACTGCTCTTCCTCAAGGTGTAGTGGTGGGTTGGTTTGTAGTGTGTGATTGTGGTATTTCCTGATCATAATCAATTACTTTTATTTGAATCTTTGCTGTACGCAAGCAAACTTATACTTTTTACATGAAAAGGGCTAAATAATCCAGTTTTGTATTAGGGTCACTTACCTGATTTGATCAACATAAAACTGTGGTATAGACACGTTGTATTTATCCCCAATAACCTACAAGTATAATGTCAGTTTGTCAGACAGCTTTTTAATATACTTTATTGATACATAGTTGCAAGTGTCGTGTAAAAGACCCCTTGTCTCAATGAAATGTAGGAATCATAATTAAACGGTATTAAACAGTATCCTCAGTTTCTTAAATATATATTCTTATTTATTTAGTATTAAATATTATATATATTATTATCTAATAAATGGGGTAAAGAAGCAAGGGCATAAACGATAAATAAATGAGGTAAAGGAGTGAGGACATTATCATTCAATCATATTAACAGTGTGAAAGCTATGCAAGAAGTTCCAAGTCTTTTCATGGGGCCATCCATTCTGAGGCAGCGGTTCCTTGTTGTTCATTCATTCTTTATTGATGCTCTACTCTTTTGGAGGATTTTGTAAGTGGTAACTGAGGAAGAGAGAACTAATTACTTTACTTTAACTGTGTACATGCTTTTGTGTTGTGGTCAGTGCTCTGTGTTTCTTTCCCACAGTGCAGTGGGCCAAGTGGGAGTGGCGATGTACTTAGATATTTTCATTTATATGCTCTCTTGTCCCATTTTCTAGGGTTAAAACCTTTCACTTTCATTATTTTTAATTGTTTTCAGAAAATAAATTATTTTATAGGTATGAAGATTGAGTGGATAACTTTTAGGGTCATCGAAAACCCAGACTAATTTTGGGGGTTATTACCATGAATTTAGGTTCTTTTCTTAAAGTGAAGCTAAAGAATAAGAATATATTGGGGGTCAAAAATTTTTGGAGTAATCCTGATATTGTGTGGGCTAAACAACAGATGTCAGTCCAAACCTACATAGCAGGCAAAATAAGAATACTCCTATAGGGCAGTGGGTTGGTCTGTAGCGTGTGATTGCACACTGTAGAGTGTGATAGTAAATGGTCATACTCACTTGTTTTATGCTGTCTATATAGTTGGCTACATGAACTTACTGGTATCAATTCTATAAGAGTGTTGACTGGTAGATTTTCCATGACTTCCAATGATATCGTTGTCTCAAATACAGTGGTTATATTTGATGTGTATACTGCAATTGTTTGACAAAAATCACATCGTCTAGAAAAAAGAACCATGGCATAAGAAAACTAACAAATAAGAGTGTGCACCAAATCTGACCAGAGTCTTTATTGTGTGCTCAATGGGAAACTAAAGATCTAGGCTTTCTTCATGCCAACAGCCTATAATTCAGACCAACTCTGTTGTTTTTTCTCATTTTACAACTCAAGCTATGGTTTTATTGCTTGACAATATTTACCTGGCACTCATTGATCTTTGACATAATTCAGTCACGTTTGGCATGTATTCACTATCCTTTAAGTAAGTGAAATTTACACGGCTGAGTCCGTTGATTAGTTACAAGACGGTTAACTGATACTCCAAATTTCGATGGTTTCATTCCGTCACAATATAATTCATTTTAAGCATGATCTTTAAATTTATATAATTTTTAAGTTATGGTATGTTTTATAACAACCTCGTCAAAATCCGTCACATGCTTGTCAATCGTTGCGGTGACAACAGTGTACAGTTCTTTTCCTACATGGACAAAGGTTCTTCTAATGACGCAAATATCCTGAATCGCCCATTGAATAAATTACGAGTTGTCCTGCCCTGAATGTTTCTCAAAATAATTTGATACTTGGCGATGATTCTTTTATCTTTAGATTGTCTTTATCTCTACCTTTTATTTTTAAGTTTACCTTTTATCTTTATCTTTACCTTTTATTTTTAAGTTTTCTCTAACATTAGTAAAACCATATTTATATGAGTTTTAACGGCATATGCATGAGTGCCCGGCAAATCTTGTCAAGCAATAACTCTCTCCAATTGTAAACATTCTAAAGCATTACGAAAATGCAACTGCTATATATAGGGCAGCATGTGACCGTTAGCTTCAAAGTTTTACTGACCGTTCCAAGGGCGGTACTTCTTTTGTGGATCTTTTATGTTTTTGTTCTGTCTTGTGTTTGCTATGTCTTTGTGCGCGTCTGTTTATATGTGATTTGTGGTCACCTGCTGGGAAAGGACTGACCTCTCGGCTCTCGTTTGTGTTGTCTACTGTGAGTTTGTCACTTTCCCATTGGTATCCTGGCGCAGGTGTGGTACTTGATTGTATCGATTCCTGATCTTTGCACCCTTACTTACTTTCAAAGAGCTGCATTGCGCAATGGATAGTGAGGCTGATTGCAGGTACAGGGATCATGATCCCTATAGCAGCCTGGTCCCATACTTTTGTTGGGATTGATACCGTCATTCGTCTCTTGCTGATCGAAGGAGGTTGTTTTGCTATTATTGTCTTACAGATGTATTGTTATTATAAATGTTCTGTGGCTCTTTCTCACGATGCCATATGTTGGTCTGCAGTGTGTGATTGTGGTATATCCTGATCATACTCACTTACTTTTTGGTGTCAGATACAGGCCAAAGTATATGCACGAGGTACTGGTTAACCGCATAGTCAAACTTGTCAGCAAAAAGTATGGTGTAGTTAATTGACCTTCCCGATATGACCAAAGGACTAGGATGCAAAACTACAATCAAAACAAAACCAAAGTAGTGTGCCATGTGTTAAGAAGTGGTAGAAGAAGTAGGTTGTGCGGCCACCAAAGACATACACCTGCCTGGACATCCACTGAGTCGACAGAGTCTTATCATTGCCCCAACTCTCATCTTAAGATACCCTGAATCCTTAGTCTACACTGAGTGCAAATGATACTTTTTATGTTCCACAAAAGGGTAATATTAACATACTTGTTGCTTTGTGTGTTCTTCTGTCCAATAAAACATGCTACTTTTCTCGCACCACAAATTTGGGATTTCCCTTGTTTTTACCCATGTGAGACAATGCTCTCTTACTTATATGTACCAGCTCATGGGACAGATTAAAAACGAACAACCGCACGTAGCCCACACGCTGGTGGCACGTCGATCCGTGACGTCATTGAAATGTTAAAATGACGTCATCATGTCGCATTTAAGCGAAATCAGGATTTGCTGGAAGCCTGTTCATTTTTCCCCAATATGAAATGGGGTACTTATTGGTGAGCAAGAAAAAGAATTCATTATTCGTGTGAGGTTAGGATAGAAAAATCCGTTCATCATGGTCACCATTTGTCATCACTCGTCAAGCCTCGTGATGCCAACCGGTGATCCTTGGGACAGACTTTTCTATACCATCCTCACACTCATCAAGGATCCTTATACTCTCACCTGATTTCAACAAGAATTTATAAGAATCTCTTCAAAATCAAGAGTAGATGCGCATATCGTCAAGCTTTAATGGTTGGCTCATTTATCTAGCGTTAGCGTCCGTTGTTGTTCTATAAAATCTTACCAAAGGAATTTTAAGATATTTTCAGTTGAACATACAGTTTGAAGTGTAAATGCGCATATCGACGGTATATAATGATTTTTCTTGGAGTAACAACTCTTTGATAAAATCTTGTATTAAATTTTGTCTGCTTGAGTTTTTAGCAACAACTGACTAGATTTAAATGTATATTTACCGAAAAATTATACAAAGGATTATGTGTCATCATCAATGCAAAAGTTTGCCTTCGATTGATCTGAAGCACGACGATGTTTGTTATTGTAAAAATGAGCCAGGCCATAAAATTTTGGCAACTTATACCATTAAAAATGTGAAGGCTCAGATTAGCATGTGCATGCATGCAGTTTAGAATGACCCTTAACTACTTGCACACAATATACAAAGGCTGTTTCTATGCTAAAACTAAAATATGGCATTTTGGCCAACTAGATAGTTGAGTTTGCATTTTAATAGGTAACTTAACCATTTCTTTAATAAATATTCATTCTAAGTTTCCCCACTAAAAATAGTCATAAAAATAAACTTTCATGTTTGTACATAGAACAAACAAATTACTTGTCAGTCCAACTAGTGTGGGATCATACCTATTCATGTTTCCATTAGCAAACATAGTAATCTTACAAGAGGTGCCTGGTCTGGGAAGGATCTGCTCTGTTTGCACAAGTGTTGAAAGGTGTCGCTATGAGGTAGAGGGTTAATGCATACATGGAATGCCCAGGGCCAGAACGTTTTGTCAGAGGGGATCCAACTTTGAAAGTTTTATTTATGAGGGGGATCTAAATACCACTATAAGCGGGTCATCATCCGCGCCCCAACGAAACCTTGAATGCTGGCTTGATAGCATAGTAATTTTCTAGTGGATCCGGACCAGTATTGCTAAGAAACTCTATATTTTTGTGATTCTTCATGTGGGTCCAGACCCCCTGTCCCCCCTCTGGATCCGCCCATACATAGTAGAAACCTAACCTGTCTGTTTGAACAGCTGGGTTATCACACGCTTCAACAATCATGCTGTATTCATGGGATGGCAAAACAGGCCAAATTAATACAACATCACCACTGATCTCATCCAGAATGAGTGGAAACTGTGATGCAATCCCAGAATTCCAGGAAGAATGTATGCTGTATGTAATATTAGAATTGCCAGAGTGTTCTTCATCATCGTCTGTTGCATTAATCTGAAAATGAAAAAAAAAACTAAATGGAAGGTTAAACAAATTGTAAACAATGAAGAAATGATAATATTAATAGCATCCTGTTAAATATTTTCTGCTGAAGGTAATTTGGTAAGAAAGGGAGTTTTACAACAGCATTGGGGAAAAGGCAAAATTTATTATTGTGATTGTTATAACATATGTGTAGAGTCACTTTTTAAAGCGCAGTTATGATGTATGTTTGAATTGTTTTGCTACCCTCCTACACACACTTTGTGTGAGCATTGAATGCTCTGACGAGACTTTACAAAGGTCATACCTTTCCTTTTTTTATATTTTTATCCTTCTTGCCTATGAACTAAAAAGTAAATGAGTATGATCAGGAAATACCAAAATCACACACTGCAGACCAACCCGCGGCACCATGAGGAAGAGCCACATAATATATATGGCTCGGCACTTGGCAATCCTGGTCCGACAGGGGCAGGAGCAGTGATCTACTACAATGGATTGGAAGAAGAACCCATCTGCATCTCTAAACCAGTATGCTCAAATGGTAACAATTACATAGGTGAACTAATAGGCATTCAAACAGCATTACAACATCTGGTAGAACAACAGAACCTTAAACATTCAATTCATATATTTGTGGACTGTCAACCTGCCATCATCTCAGCGTTTGGTACAGAAATTCCAAAACACAACGTTGATGTTATTTTAAATATCAGACAAATATCTTCAACCCTTCAAAATAACGGTCACAGCTTGTTTGTTCATTGGATTCCTGGCCATAAAGATTTTAAAGGCAATGAATTGGCAGATTGCTTAGCCAAAAATGCGGCAAAAGAAATGATAGGGAAAAAAGAAGACTTTTTTGAAGGGGTAGCAGACAGGTCAATACTACTAACATTGATGAAACAAGAAGTAACAGAAAAATGGCAGAAGATTTATGTCAATTCCCCCAAATCTGACACATTACAAGATGTTATTACAGAAGTAGGGAAATCACAGCCTAGCATTGGAGATAGAAAGGTTGAAGCCATTATAAATCAACTCATTACTGGTCAAGTTGGTTTAAACTACTTAACATCAAAAATTGACAAAAATAAATCCCCTAACTGTGACTTATGCTCAGAAAAAGAAACAATTGACCATTACATATTCAAGTGTCAAAAGTATGATTCACAACGACAGGTTCTTGAAAGAGAAATAGAGGAAATCCTAGCCAGAAACACAATAATCCAGACAGATATCAACCTTAAAGTCTTGACAGGAAATATAGATGGAATATGCAGGGCTATTAATTTGGAGTTAAAGACAGCATTCGGCACGTTCCTGAGATCTACAGGAAGACTCATTAACTAGAATTCATACAGCTATAATTATATACAAAAAAGAAAAGAATCATAAGAATTTATTATATATTATTCAATTAATTTAAATTTTATCAAAAGAAAACAAAAATATAACTCGCTCGAAGACCTATTTCACTTAGAGTTTTGCACCTAGAGAAAGCATAGTTCAAAGAAGCACCAAGAGGATACAGCCAGTGTTATATTGGCAGAAGAATCAACAACAACAACAACAAATAATATATTGTGTAACGTAACATTTGAAAGACTATAAAAGCAAAGCAACCAGCTTTCCCTTCCTCTTAAAGATGATCGCAAAATTAGAATGGACACAAAGTAATGCATAACAAAACCGACACAGAACCCCGATAAACAATGGTCAGTACATCAAATAATATATCAACAACAACGGATCCACCGCTTCCGAATGGACAGCAACCTACGCCACCGGGCAGGTGCTTAAATGCATTTTACTGACGCCAAATCTTTGCCCTAGATTCTGCTATCATTAAAACACAAACATGTTTAGCTCGCATGTGGGATTTCTAACTAATGCAATATATCATCACAGAGTTTCACATTAGTCTTTCCCAATGCTGTTATGGGCAAGCAATATCACATTGTACATCTACATTCAGTAGATATAATCAATATCTGGCAAAGGTGTCAGTATGGTGACTCTTTAGCTCAGTGGTTAGAGCACTGGACTTGCATCATGTCGACCCAGGATAGATCCCAAGAGAGGGTGCAGGAATATTCCAATTATGCTTTACATTTGTTCACACTGATACATGTAATAGCACCGGATGTTACTACAATGAACTGGTGCAGGCTAGATTCCACACTGGAGTTTTGCGGAAAATGGCGGAAAAGGTAAATATGATCTGTACCTGTTGACTTTATGATTTCTTTATAAGCTGACATTTATTTTATATGTGATGACATAATTCCTGATCTTTGCCTGCTTACTTACTTAGAATATCCTGACACATGAAAGCATTGCAGCAGGAAGCGGTCATTTTTGTTCGCTCATACAATTGGCAATGAAATGTCATCAGAAGATTGCAAGCTGATGCCACATTATTTTAAAACTATTTCATTTTCCTGTTTTACTGATTAATATGTTCTTTGGAGACAAAGCAAATGCTAAGAAATGCAAAGCATGTACATGGTGATCCAAAATATCTGATACTGTTTGAGGTTGAATAAATAAATGCCCACTTACACAAAAACTGTATGTTATATACCATTGGAAAGTGACTGTCACAAGTTTTTCTCATAAAAAGAGTACTGTAAGACGATCACGTTATAACGTCTGGGTTAGTTTTCAAGATGGCTACGTCATATCACAAGAAGTTAAGCTCTATGCTAGATCTATATTATTGTCATAAACATGATACACACAAATTATTCTGAAGATAAAAGGGCCACAAAGATTTAAGTAAATTGGTGCATTAATATAATTTAACAGAGTGGATCAGTTTAGGATTGCCAACACAACAACAAATTGGACGTCATGTTACAGATTGGGTGTAAATTTTGATTAGATTCATTACCATTTCTTTGTCAATTAATTGTAATGTTCAATAAAACTTGGAAACCTCTAGGCATATTGATATTTAAAGTCGAGTGATGTATGTAACATTACAAGATCCAAACTTGAGTCAAATAAATAGAGAGTAGTATTGTGTCGTATTATATAAGACTAATAGTACGTTTAATACTGAATAAGTATAGCTTCAAATTATCTAGTTCAATTGAAATTCGTAAGTTGAAATCTATTGGTATCAGATCCAAACCATTAATGCAATCATAAGAATGATTTCCTATCAAACGATGGAATGCTGGGGGACTCAAAATATATTAGTGAGATGATAATTTTAAGTAATTACGACATATCTTTGGAATGAAAGTATTGAAAACATTTTATATAATTTTAAAACCAATGGAGTCATTTCAACTAAACTACTGATATTTTAAGCTTTAAAGGATTCTGATCCTGAGGGTTCAAAACTTTTTCAAGCTCAACTCAAAAAAGCATTTAATAAAATCTGCCAATTATTTTAAAATGGAAACAACTGCTGGCCTTTTAACATGTATTTGCAGGATAGATAAAATATCTGAGCGACTTAAGACAAGAGAAGTCTTTTTTTAGTATTTTGTTCTTATGAGCAGTTCAAATTCCATGCTCATTTGAAATGAGCATGTCAAAGTTTTATAGCCTCAGGGCCAGAGATATTTTCAATTAAATGAATATTTTTTTTAAATTGACTTCATACCAAATACATACCGTTCCAACTACTGATCCAGTCTCTGTGAAATTAAATCTGAAGGTGTAAATATCCAGACTAAATTTTGGTGTGTTGTCATTCACATCTAACAGTGTTACTAGAACAGAAGCATTGTTCACAGAAAAGTTTCCAAACGCATCAACAGCAACTACCTGCAAAACAAATATTAATTATATATACATGCGAATTAACGCAGTCTGGTCCTCACTTGTTTTGATTATTCTAGCTAGCTTATTTGGTTCTGTTGCCTTCAAACATCACACAAAGCTTTCTCAAATGCAAGGTAAATTTATATGAAATATTAAATGCTCTATGACATGCTAAGATTTTAATCTAATTATACTCACGCTGATTCGTCATTACATATGGGCACCGGAAACAATGTACACGTTTCGTAAATCTTACATATAGGTTATGGATAAAAGGCGCATAGTTGTTATGGCGTATCCGTCAGTGCACATTCAATATTAATCTACACTAAATGCTAAGGTCTTCAATTATTCCAAAACTCTCACTGACCCTGCAAATAATGATAAATTTTGTCTTGAATATCATTAAATGACCCTGATGTGGTACACATGTTTTGGCGATTTTCCTGATAGTGGAAATACAACAAAAAGAAATTTTCGATAGTAATTTTCTAAACTTCGATTGGGCCTTGGCCATAATGGCGTCAACTTTCAATACTTTTCACTACTTAGCAACAACGTCAAGATCATGTTAACGTGCGGTGCGTGACGTCAGAAAATGCGTTACAAATGATGTTAATTATTTGTATCGTTAAGTCCAATTATAAACTCTAGGAGGAGACTTTTTCCCGTCTATTATCCCTCCTCCAAATGTCTTATTTTGATAACGTTTAAACTGCTAATGTTTGTCTTCAGTATTCACTACAAGGAAGGTATACATTATAAACTTCTTTTTAACTGCTTGTTATTTAAACTAATAAAAACTTGTTTTTTAAACGTATCAAAATATATACTTCAAGCTGAAAAGGTCAGCTCCCTCCTTAGGGAATTTTGAAAACTCGCCCTATATTAAAGAAAAGTTCAAGCTGTGTCTTTAAGAGGCGTTTGCACTCTGTACGTTGGGGCGTTTGCCTGTAACGGCCTGTTACATATGTTATTGTAACAAACTAAGAAGAAAAAGTAAAATGAAAGGTTGAGCTACAGAAAGAAGACATTAAGCTATCCACTTATTTAAATTACTTATGTAGTCAGCAAGCCGGATGACTAAGTAACGACAAAAACATTTTACACCAAATAACAGCTTCCAAGGGTGTTATGTGCGTTAAACAGATTAAATTTCTCCTTTGGAAATTGTAATTGTAACTTGCATCATTTACTTTTACAGCCAATTTGTGCATTTTTCAACTGTTTTAATCTTAGTTTACTAATAAATTTTTACTAATAGAAAAACAACAACAAAGTTTGCTTTTCTATCTTAAAGTATGTTGTCTGAAATGAGCTGTTAACCAACCCTATCCCATATTTTAAAATTTTGATAACTATTATTGGAGATTATTAGAGAAATGTATATGAAAATTTTTGACACTGGTGGATATCTTACATTTTTGGGACTGTCTTGCTCATACCATAAAGAATCAGAAATTTTAAAGTTAATATTTTTGTGCTTCATTAACAGCAGAATCTAGGGCAAAGATTCGGTACCAGTAAAATGTATTTAAGCTTCCCAGTGGGTTACGCTACTGTCCGTTCTAAGGCGGTGGTTCTGCTGTTGTTGTTTAACAATAAATAAAACTAAATAGTAGATAAGGAGTATCATGCCAGATTGTCACGCCTGGGCAACCGAAAATGTAGATTTCTACGTCTGTTATCAAATTGTTCTAATTAATTATTTTACTGTCTTTCGTTATTACAGAGATGACGAAGAAGAAAGTTTGTCAACTATTTCTTTCAATTTTAGAAAAAAACTGTCATATCCAAACGCCAGGTCAACCAACCTATCACGTGGTGCATAGTTGGAAAACACCATGTGTTACACCTAGAAACACTCCTTCTAAAACACCATCTAAAGGATCGTCCAAGGGATTGCTTACTCATAACTCATCCATCAGGGACAAAGGAAAATAAAAAAAAATACATATCTCCATTGAAATTGATACGTGAAGGAGAGGATGAAATGGAGGAAGAAATAACTGAGAAAGCTAAATCATTTATTGATATCGCTTCAGATTCACAAGTTCTGAGCTCCAGTGACCAAATAGGTTTCTGCCTGTCAGCCTTCCTGTCCTGCCATGCCATGTCTGACTGACAGCCCTGTCTGCCTGTCACAAAGTTACGTTCCACGTTGTTTGAAATATATCACTTGCTCAAAGTAACAATGTTATGTATGCTTTGCGAAAATCAACAGCTCTTGCAGTGAATTGGTGAGTAATAATTCACTGTTTGGAGGTCAGTTGTAAAGAAGATTAAATCACGGGCGCACAGTGTGAGTGCAGTGATTTATCTTCTTACGACTGACTGACCGATTTTTTTCTTCCAACAAACGAAAGCTGAAACTGAGGTAACTTGTGCGCTTTGTAGTTTAGAAGCTATGCATTGTATTGCTCCTTGGTGAAAACAGGTTTTAAAAGGCTAACGATGTCTTATTACTTAACGAATTTTTCAGAGTTAATTGTTAAATACAACATTGGGTTAAAAACTCTTCTGCAACAAGGCATATCAGAACCTATATTCTATGGTGATATAGTTTATAAATTCAAACGAATTGTTGGAAAACCTAATTTAAGTGATCAATTCAAAAAGACAGTAAAACGTTATATAAGGGTTGGATATAACTTGGATATCATGCGACAGTCTGCATGCCTAGTTTTAAACCCAATCACTGTTTATAACTATGGTTTCCTCTTTAAGTGCACGAAGGTGGGTCAGGCCTCAGACTTTATGACGGCTCTGACGTAAAACTTTAATCGATGGATTGGTGCCTGATGCTTATCTGTAGCTGGACCCACCGTAGCTCAACTTGAGGTTTTCTTTAGCTCTGACTATCTGTGAGTTATGAGCCCTTTTCTTTGTTTCATCATGGTGTGTTAATTTGGTTAGAGTGTTTCTCTATGATGATACATTGCATTAGTTAGATGGCCTCCATACGAGCTGAACATTTCTTGTACTTCAACAACAGCAGTATCTAGGGCGAAGATTTGGTACCAGTAAAATGAATTTAAGCCCCCCGGTGCCTTATACCCCTATTCCACACAGACCACGAATCGCCCGAATCGCCACGAATTGATTTTTTTCTTATTCGGGGGGATTCGTGAGGTTTCATTATTTTTTTTCTCCCATCGTGATGCTCTACGAGTCAGTCCCGATTCAGATACGATGTCGTTACGAATATTCGGGGTAATCGGCTCAATTCGGCTGGAATCGCGCAAGAATTCATTACGATTAGCAAAATAACATTAGAACATGCTGCACGAAAGTTAAGGAATCAATTACGAATCAGTTAAGAATATGCCGAATGCAACACGAATTGGGCACGAATTAACAGAAATCCGCGACGTATCGCCACGATTCGCGAGATTTTCTCTCAAGATAGTTATAAAAAAGGCCCATACATGCTTCGGGGCATCAGTTCCAAAATGAATGTTCCTCGTAAAGCAGCAGTAGAATTGATCCTTCAACTTGAGTGTTGAAAACGGCTTCTTATATAGCTAGAAGAAAACAACTACGTTAAAGTCAAGAGGCCCTGACCCAAACTCTTTGACTTGGAAAAATATGGTAGTTCGCCATTGGCAAAATTACCAGCCAGGAGCTACTAACTGATCCTGAATGTGCTCCAGAATCTGCCAAATCTGTTTCAACTTCTAGGACTGCTCACATGCGCGTGACGGGGTAAGTAATCTTAGAGAAAATCCTTCTACTATCTCTTCCTTGGTTTTATTGTTTGGTTTAATCTCCCGATTCCCCACGAAATTGGCACGAATGAGCTAAGAGTAGCTTTGAATGCCCAAAAACGCCTCCGAATCAGTTACGATTCAGCTACGATGTCCAAGAATGCCTTAGGAATTTGGTACGAATCACGCACGATTTTTCGAATCGGGGAATTCGTGGCCAAAGTTTTGAACAGCTCAAAACGTTTGAGCCGAATTCCCGATAGACCTACGAATTGCAAGAACTCACTACGGACTGTGCGAATCAGTTAAGATCTTCACGAACTGAGTACGATTCAGCCACGAATCCAAATATTTGTCAATTCGTGTCAATTCGTGGGATTCGGGGCCTGTGTGGAATAGGGGTATTAGGCAGCTGTCCATTCTAAGGCGATGGTTCTGTTGTTGTTGACTTTTTGTTTATTGTTACTCCAATTGTGGGAGTCTGTAATTGTTCTATGTTTTGTTGTACGTTACTTTATATTCATTATAGTATTGCAGTCATCTTGATGGGGAAGAGAGAGCTAGTTGCTTTGCTTAAATTGTCTTCCTGGTGTCTCATGATGGTTAAGCGGCTCTTCCTCGCGGTGGCACGGGGTTGTCTGCAGTTTGTGATTGTGGTATTTCCTGATCATACTGACTTACTATTTTTGACAAGCTCAATTAGAGCCTCACCCGCGTGACTGCGTTGTGTCCTCGAGAAAGACACTTTATACTAGCTTAGTACTGTTTTAACCCAGAAAGACCCGTCCTGATATAACTGAAACATTGTTGACTGGGACATAAAGAATCAAATCAAACAAACAAACAAGACAAGCTCAATTGATTGAATTGAATGATGTAAATTATTGAGTTTAGCTAACTTTTTTTCCATTGTGATACTCAGATTTTAGCAGTCTTGTATGAAGACCTGCAAGTTCCTTGCGTCATAAGGCAACTATTTTAGTTGTTTTAGTTTGTGTCATTGGAATCGCTGTGCACATGTTTTAACTACAACACATATAATATTTATATTATAGAAAGAACGTTTCTATTGTTATCATTTTAAACTATTTAAGAATCCTCAGCTTTGTTTCTAATTTAGAACCTAGGTGCGTTGTAAAGCAAATTGGGCACGCTTTTATTGTAAAGAGATCTGACAGGAGTTCGGTGAATGTCATTTGACTTTATTACATTGGTTAACGATTTTCTGGGCGTTAATTGAGCTGCGATTGGATATATAAGAGGGAACTAGAGTATTTGTAGGCAATTTAGCACAAAGCACCTCTACGTCAAAATGTAGTTTTGGGTCTTTTTTACTTTTTAAAATCTAGGGACTTAAAGTCACTGCCGATGTAAGGGCAAATGGGTATGGCGTACTTTAAGGCATATGTCACATTTTACGACCATTGGACAACTGTAAAGTAAATAGGAAGTATGTCTTATACCTGCTTTGGGTGTCATCAATCCACCATGTGCGTTCCACTTGAGAAGCCTAAGGGTTTCGCGAGAAGCCTATGCGTTTACGATGACCAGTGTGAAACAGAGGGTTAGATAACAGCTGTGGACAATGGTGGCCAGTGTTATGTGCCAAGAGCTCCAACATGATCGATCCATGATAAGTTTCTGGATAACCGGTTGTCGGATCCGTTCCTGGAATATTCTGCGATCGCCAACTGGAATGGACTAATCTGCTTATGGAGGACTAAGGGACAGCAACGTGTGCGACAGTTGGATCGTAGGATTTGTGAACGCACTTCGTGATCATATTTCTTTGTGCATTTTTATGTGTTTTATTTGTGTAAGGATATGTTTATGTTGGATAAGTTTGTGCTAAGGTAGGATTTTATTTTCTTACTCTATCAGTTTTTCACATTTTTTCTTATAACATTAGATGAGTAGGCCTACATCATTCATCCATATGTCAGCTTTTGTCATTATACGACATCATGTCACTTACAGCCCAAGTAAGCTAGCTAGTGTAGTGCAGTAGGACACCCCACCAGGCATTACCAGCCCTATCGGTGCCAAGCCTATATCCTATAATATGTCCATTTCCTTTTCTCGGTAATTACCAGTTTTCCACCGATTGGGAGGGGGGGGGGGGGGCTACCTATATATAACATAGTACGGATGTGCGTGCCAAATACCCCCCTTTTTCAGCGCTGCCAGGTATATGGGTAGCCCCCTTTTGCTAAGAAAAAGTATATGACTGGCCCAATTTTCTGGGGCGAACTTATTGATAAATACATAACTATAATACGAGTTTAAAGACAGTATTCACAGACTACGTAATGCTTAAATTAGTATTCTGTAGTCTCATATATTTTCACTATTCTGTCAATCATTGTTTGACGTCATATTCTTATTTGGCAGTGTGCCAGGTTAAATTTTTCGTGCCACCATGAAAAAGAGATCGAACTTTCCATTTTATCATTTTTCTAACAACATTTTATTAGAAAATTATCATTTTATAAGAAATAAGAGCAAGAAAATGTAAAACACATAAACAAGCAAACAAACAGAATGGACAGTAGGCATACAGGCAGAGAGCATGAATAAGCAGAGAAGACTATATTAAACATTTACGGCTTTTGGTGAAACGTGGAAAATAGGTCATTTGATCAGTTTGTCCCATGGCTGAAGATACAAATCGAAGTAAATTAATGTCCAATGCGAAAATATCACTGTCATGCAAATAGATTTTTACTGTCACTGGCAAATGCATGACTAGGATTGGATTACTGCGTATTTAAAGGAAGGGAAGTCACTAACTTTTGACTTGAGAAGTTGAGTTTTTGCTTTCCCCGCAGACAAGTATTGGATTTATAAAAGACTGTAAATAACACATATTGATTTTTCATAAAAGAGATACTTTTTATAGGAATTTTCCCGCATGGAAAGCCTAGGCAAGCAAGCAACCAAATGCGACCCACTGTGGTATTTTTATATGAGGTGGGTGTCTACTTGTCATACATTTGTATGCTTTTTGTAAAACATGGTGTGCAGTGGAACATGGAGTGGAGTGCTTTTTTGGAGTATTGTCTTTTAGTTTCTCTAAGACCACTACCCAGCCACATAGACGTCAACTTCTGACCTCTTAGAGAAATGAATTTGAATTACACATGTAAAAAATAGATTAAATAAATAAATAAATAATAAATAAACAACAAACAAATAAATAAACAAATAAATAAATACGCCAAACAAGCTCTCAGTACCTTTTTACTCCATATTTTAATATAAGCTTCTTGTCGCTGCGTATGAAGCAAAGGGATTATTTTCAAAAGTTTTTGGGTGACACACAGCCATTTGCGAGATATACAACTGTATGTTTGAAGACCCAAATATCTGTCCTGTTGGCAGGACCCACAAAGAGATGAAATCTATAACATAAATACGTTGCTGATAATACTAAGCACTAGTATAGTATGATTATGTAATTTAATGCATTAAAAGTCAGACAAGTCCATATCGATAAGGCAAATCAGGGGGGGGGGCAGTTTTAACTTTACTGCGGATTAATAATGTTCCAAACTGGTCAATTAAATATGTTCTAGGCCGAAACCTTAATGTAATTTGCAAATGTTTGATAATTCGATGGCATTGTCAATCATGTTCAGTTCATTTTACTCCAACCATTTTACTTTACTACCTTCTATCAATCATAAACTTCTACGGTTATAACATGTTTTATAACATCGATGGGAAAAGACACAATACATTGTTAAGTCACAACCAAATCCGAACATACCCATGTATGAGGTTCAGTCTGACAGTCCCAGAGCGCGTAAGACCAGAATGCTTCATCAGAACCTTCTGCTTCCTTTTTTCTGTCTGAATCCTAAAGGAAGAATTTTTTTCGCCAACACACAAAATCCTCAAGACAGCTTGGATGAAGTCATACGAATGGATTGTTCACAGCTGCAGTAGTTCTAAGGGATGAATTTGAGCTTATTAAAAGAACTGTGAACCATACATTATTTTTCAGAACATGGTTCCAATTGAATACATTTCAGCATTGTTATGCTATGTTGTTTGTGACTTATGTCTAGTCTATCACATAATATATAAGGATAATTTATTTTCACATGTTTATGCTGTGTAATTTGACATCTTTACTATAAGTTATGCAGAATCGTTTGATCATTTCATCAGGGGTCATTTATCATTATTTGATGCTTATGTGGTCACAGCTCTCGTATGTGACATTGTGTTTTGCTTGACAGTCGTGACATTTCTCATTTTCGTATAATGTTAATGCTTTTGTAGCAATGAAGTCAAATCATATTTAAGTTCGTTGTGCGAATCATCTTAGCGTGCGCACTGACTGTAAACATAAATATCATGGTTAAGATGGTACATGCTTTATGATCTAGCACATATATTTTTTTCAGAATCTTATATGAAATAGTTGTAGAATACCTTCAACATAAATTTGACTTCTTGCCTAAACTAAGAAAGCTCTTGACAGTGACTCGTTGTGCTATTAGGAAATAAGCGTCACATGCAAATTGTTTCTTGGATGGATTGAGACAAACATTTTTATATGTGCCTTTCTGTTATGTTGTATAAAGGAGACATCACTAAATGCATCATCTTATCACTTTGAATTTAATAAATAGTACCACTGATCCTGAGCTATGATAATTTAAATGTCTAGGACGCCATTTCGAGAAGAGGAGAAGAATGTCATACTTGTTTCCTATAATCCCAAGTATTCCCCATTCCTATATCCTATAGCCCTATTACCTATTAACTGGATCATATAGCCCTATCTTCAGATTATGTACTTTTCTCACTCAAATGGTGGTCATCGTAGCACATTACAGGTAGTGTAGGTTTAGTTGTAGTGAGATTCCACGTGTATTGCTTCGGTGCACTTGCCTTCCATCCATACACCTGAGTGTGTCATATATCATATTTAAGAAGTATTAGCTCAGAATATATAATATTGTATTGTATATTACAGGTTAGTGATGTTTTTCATTTGTTTGTTGGAAATGCTGTATAATACTATTATTTGCATTGAATTTGTACTTTTGTGTATTTGCATAATTGTCATTTTTATTGAACCTGCATTCAGGTGCAACGTATTGCATCTGTGGGTGAGGTAACGTAAACAATGGCGCATTGTACATGTAATAGATTAGCTGTTTGCGATTATACAGTTGTTCTATTACATAGCATTGGGCACTTGAGTGTGTCATATATCATATTTATGAAGTATTAATTCAGGGACTTTCGGTTTTCACATGGCGGCAAACAAAGAAGAAAATATGAGGTGGTAAATAAAATCAGTGTTTAAGACCCTGAAGTAAAACAGATGAGTCAAAAGTTGTTAAAAAGTCAAGTAAAAGACTGATGTGTACTGTTGTAAAAGTTTTAAGAGCTTAGAAGGCAAGAGAGACTACAAAAAGCATCTGAGTAGCGTATCGATACACCCCACCCATCAAAACATACACAGATGTTCTGAAGTTGAAGCTGAAATAGTTCATAATGGCGGAAAAGAAAAGCCAGAGACTGATAAGAGCCAGCATGCAATTACTAGAGAGCCCAAAAGAAAATCAAAAAGGTACTACAAAAGCAGATAAGGCAAAAACACCAAAAGAAACAAAAGAGCTGATAGAATCTGAAATGAGAGAAAACCCCACAAAAAGCCAAGAATTGGGTGAAAGTGATTTCCAGGCTCAGCTTTTAACAATGATAAGAGAAATGGACAATAAACTCTCAGTAGACTAGACCAGATAGACAAGAAATTTTCAGGTATGTTTTTGGAGATGAAAACAGATATCAGACAACTGAAGGATAATATGACAGAGACCACTGACAAACTGAATGATCTAGTAATAAAGGTAGATGATATGGAAGAGGGCATTGAGCACAATGCCAAGATAGCAAGAGATATGAAACAGGAATGTGATCAAAAACAATCAGAAACAGAGAAAAAAATGATGGAAAGGATAAAATCACTGGAAGATAAGTTAAAATTACTGGAAAAGCATGACAGGAAATACAATCTCCTATTTTATGGTATTCAAGAAACTGAAAATGAAAGGATAATAGACAAACTTAGAACATTCTTTAAAAATGAGCTTAAAATTGACAGAAATTCAGTTGATAGCAGGAGATTCACTAATGGTCACAGAATTCCATCAAAAGGACCAGGGCCTAAGCCAATAATATTGAGATTTACTTCCCATGATGATTTAAATCTGGTGCTCTCCAATTCATACAGGCTTGCAGGTACTAAGAAGAGAATATTAATTGATTTACCCCTTGAAATGAAACAAGAGAGAGCCAGGTTATTTAAAGAAGCATTCAATATAAGGAGAAATGAAGAAAAGCAAACAAGAATTCTAGTAAGAGGGTTAGATGTATTCCTGCAGGTGAGGAATGATGAACATAGTGCTTGGGTAAGAAGAGAAATATAAACTTAAGCCATGGCTGTGGTGTATACACTTGAGGCTTTATAAATATTTACAAACAGAACATCACTGCATATGTTAAAATTTATAAACTAAGATGCTTTGAGCAAATATGTGTGACAACTAAGAATATTGGACAAAATGGTGGTGAAGAAAAATACCTCATACTGAGCTTTTGAACATTGTATCTTAAAATTCCCCAGACTGTATAAAAATTGAAACTGTTGCAAGATGATCAACATTAAAAAACCCTTTAATATTTACTGAACTTATGAAATTCATTAATAGATTCTACAGTAAAAACAGTCATATAGTCACATTAAAAAACCCTTTAATATTTACTGAACTTATGAAATTCATTAATAGATTCTACAGTAAAAACAGTCATATAGTTGAATACTAATAAAAAGAACCACTAAAGGCATGTAAATCAAATTTACATGATAGACCCCCTTTTATAATATTGAGACTGTATAGTTATGATGTGACCTATTGTGAATATTCAAATATCTTCATGCAAATTAAGAATTGCCACAAAATACAGGAGTATTAGTTTTCGAATAAGCAAGGTAAAGCCAATCCAATGACATTAGTTTGTAATCAAATTTAATTATTCCTCCCACCCTGTATTATGAAATGCAACATGGTAAAATGTGACAGGGCTGTTTGGTCCCAACCCCATATGACTCACACAAATCCAATGTATTTAGGGGTTCAGTTCTGCCTCTATATAGTTTACGGTTTTAGCCATTTGATATGTGACATAGCCAATGCCCTGAAACATTTGTAAATCTCTGGCAATGTGATGCTGCTACAAACAAAGTAAGTCCACAACAAGATCATGGTCTGCTTCTTACACGATCGTCAAAAAATGAGAGCATTGGTTATATTCTTATACATCAGTGTAAGCATGTGTGCTGGGTAAAAGAGCCGTCCAGATGAGAACCGTCCCATTTAGGTGGTTCTTTTCAGTACCCAAAGCAATTTCTTACCTGGAGGCATACCGGTTTAGGTTTAATTTAATTCTTTTATACAATTTGATCCTGTGGTCCCAATATCAGGTAGGCCTAAATGAAACAAATAAGAGGCAGCCCACTGGATTCCACAGGCCCGACATGACTGAAAAATAGTTTGCATAGGGCATATACGTATAACTATAACACAAAGCGTATTTATCATGTTTATAGCGTGCAAGTACACATTCAGAGTACACAGTGGTCACTATAATATTAGATAGGTATATACATGACCTGGAAAAACGGCATTACGGTGTCTATCTGGCGGATGTCGGTGTGATTGACTCTTATCCTGCAAGGCAATGTCGTCTGCTTACTATCCTGATAGCCCACAAAAATATATGAACCATGAGCGTAGTTCTAACCGTATCAGTGCTCACAGTGTAAAAAGTGTGCCTACTATATCACATCAGCAGATGCGAAAGCAGACGACATTTACAATTTACATTTTTTATCATGCAGGAACCCCGCCGTAAAGTCGTGAGGAAGGGTCAAACAATTACTATGTAGTACATTAATGTACATTTGTCTCTCAAAGCCACAGGCTTAATTTACCCACATGCTTGTATTTGGAGGCGCTAAATCAATCATAATCCCTCCCCGCCCAGTTAGAACAAATTGTTTCATTTTCAAGGGATATTTAGGCGAACCCCCACACCTTTATGTAGATGAACCCCCTTTCCGGAAATTCTGAATCCGCCCATGCACACAATAGACTGTGCGAGGTTCGCTGTACCGGGTCTTTTGATTATACATGCAGAAATGCTCGAAATGTATTTTGGTGTCTTCAATTCAACCCTTTAACCTATATTATCAAGGACACTCAGACAAGCAGTGGAGACCCAGATGGAATGCGGTATAGAGCGGCATTTCATCTGGACCTGCAATGTTTGCTTTGGTAGGACTGTTCCTTGCCTGATGTCCGACACCTATGCATGCGCGGATCCAAGGTGTTTAATTATTATTATTATTAACGAGCGGATCCAAGAGCAACTAAAATCGTACCATTGTCGACCTGCCAGCGAAACGCCAGTTAAATGGCGTTTCGCTGGCGTGCCGATGATGGTCCAACATTGAATTCTGGCTTAGTAGATTTGTGATTTAAGGGTATCCGGACCAGTATTGCCAAGAGACCCTGTGTTTTTGAGATTTTTCAGGGAGGTCCGGACCCCCTGTCCCCCTCTGGATCTGCTTATTTGAGGAATAGTCCATAAGAAGGAAAGGAGCGTGCGAGTCGGAGAAAAATAGTTAGGGAAACGGGAAAATAATCAGGCAAAACGGGAAGGTCCACAATACAGCCAACGTCAAATGGTTAAAGCAGTGGTAAGATATTTAAACCATGGCGTCTAAGCATATCAGTCCATCCATATCCACTCAGACTGGCTAAGGCTCTATGGGGTTTTTGGCCACTCTGAGCGCAAAAACGACCCCAATTGTTGAAAGCTCTCGTACTTCTCAATACTTCTTAATTTGTTTTACAATGAAATGGTTAGATATTTGAACAAAATGCCTTTAACATATTCACCGAACTATATCCCAATCAGACTGGTTAAGGCTCTTTGGAGTTTTGATCACTCTGAGTGCAATATGATTTCAAATGTTGAAAGCTCTAGCTCGTACTTCTCAATACATATGGTTATTTTGTTTTTCTATGAAAATTAGATATTTGAGCATGTTGTCTTAACACATTCATCTAATTATATTCCAATCAGACTGGTTGAGGCTCTTTGGAGTTTTGATCACCCTGAGTGCAATATGAATCCAAATGTTGAAAGCTCTAGCTCGTCCTTCTCAATACATACGGTTATTTTGTTTTTCCATCAAAGTTAGATATTTGAGCATGGTGTCTTAAAACATTCATTTAATTTTATCCCAATCAGACTGGTTAAGGCTCTTTGGAGCTTTGATCACTCTGAGTGCAATTTGATTTCAAATGTTGAAATCTCTAGCTCGTACTTCTCAATACATATGGTCATTTTGTTTTACTATGAAAATTAGATATTTGAGCATGGTGTCTTAACACATTCATCTAATTATATCCCAATCAGACTGGTTGAGGCTCTTTGGAGTTTTGATCACTCTGAGTGCAATATGATTCCAAATGTTGAAAGCTCTAGCTCGAACTTCTCAATACATATGGTTATTTTGTTTTTCTATGAAAGAAGGATATTTGAGCATGGTGTCTTAACACATTCATCTAATTATATCCCAATCAGACTGGCTGAGGCTCATTGGAGTTTTGATCACTCTGAGTGCAATATGATTCCAAATGTTGAAAGCTCTAGCTCGTCCTTCTCAATACATACGGTTATTTTGTTTTTCTATGAAAGGGTAAGATATTTGAGCATGATATCTTAAGACATTCATCTAATTATATTCCAATCAGACTGGTTGAGGCTCTTTAGAGTTTTCAGCACTCTGAGTGCAATATGATTCCAAATGTTGAAAGCTCTAGCTCATCCTTCTCAATACATACGGTTATTTTGTTTTTCTATGAAAGGGTAAGATATTTGAGCATGATATCTTAACACATTCATCTAATTATATTCCAATCAGACTGGTTAAGGCTCTTTGGAGTTTTGATCACCCTGAGTGCAATATGATTCCAAATGTTGATAGCTCTAGCTCGTCCTTCTCAATACATACTGTTATCTTGTTTTTCTATGAAAGTAAGATATTTGAGCATGGTGACTTAACACGTTTATCTAATTATATTCCAATCAGACTGGTTAAGGCTCTTTGGAGTTTTGACCACTGTAAGTGCAATATGATTCCAAATGTTGAAAGCTCTAGCTCGTACTTCTCAATACGAATGGTTATTTGGTTTTTCTATGAAAGTTAGATATTTGAGCATGATATCTTAACACATTCATCTAATTATATTCCAATCAGACTGGTTGAGGCTCTTTGGAGTTTTGATCACTCTGAGTGCAATATGATTCCAAATGTTGAAAGCTCTAGCTCGTACTTCTCAATACATATGGTTATTTTGTGTTTCTATGAAAATTAGATATTTGAGCATGATATCTTAACACGTTCATCTAATTATATTCCAATCAGACTGGTTGAGGCTCTTTGGAGTTTTGACCACTCTGCGTGCAATATGATTCAAAATGTTGAAAGCTCTAGCTCGTCCTTCTCAATACATACGGTTATTTTGTTTTTCTATGAAAGGGTAAGATATTTGAGCATGGTGTCTTAACACGTTCATCTAATTATATTCCAATCAGACTGGTTGAGGCTCTTTGGAGTTTTGACCACTCTGCGTGCAATATGATTCCAAATGTTGAAAGCTCTCGTAATTCTCAGTGCGTATGGTTATTTCGTTCTACTATGTAAGGACTAGATATTTGAACATGGTGTCTAAACACTTTCACCCAATCATATTCCACTCAGACTGGCTATGGTTATATGGAGTTTTGGCCACTCTGAGTGCAATATGACTCGAACCGTTGAAAGCTCTCGTAAGTCTTGATAAATATGGTTATTTTGTTTTACAATGAGAGTGTTCGATATTTTAACACAGATCTTAAAACATTTATCTCACCATTGTCCAATCAAAATGGCTAAAGCTCTAAGGAGCTTTGGCCATTCTGGTGTAATATGTGATTGTCGAAAGCTCTTGTAAATCTCAGTATATACGTTAATTACGTTTTACAATGAAACGGTTTGATATTTGAACACTGTCATCCAAATTATTTCACTCAGACTGGCTAGGGCTCTTTTGGAGTTTTGGCCACTCTGAGTGAAATGTGTTACTAGTGAAAGCTCTTATACTTTTCAATATATACGGTCATTTGTCTTAAAATGAAAGAACTACGCTTTCTGGTTGAGGTCAACCATAAACGACATTTTATCAAAATTCCATTCATTAACAAAGGTATCGAGTTTATTGATTTACATAGTATCTTCAAGGATAATTCAGTGATTTCATCTATTCCAAATTACTTTAATAATTCTGAAACTCCTATCATTTGTTATAAATATAACAAACCAATAAGGTCTACGATATTTAACTTTAATAAAATTGTAAATGATTTAGATATAGATTCCAATACTCCTGCCTCCTGAGATTGTAAAAATTCAAATTATTTATATCCCTCTGCAGGGCATGTTATTACAGGTAATCTAAATGTCATTCCTGATGCTAGAGTTCGCAATATCATTTCTAAAGGTCCTAAATATAGATTTCCCTCTTATATTGATTTCTCTAAATGTCGTAGAGAGATCGCTGCTTCTTTAAATGACTTCAGTAATCGATGGTGCAAACGGGAAAATGTTGAACCTGCTGTTTTGAAGGAATGGAAGATTAACATTTTTAAAATTATTGATACTCGTATTTCATTTTACTCTCGTAATACACATCTTTTGCCCCCTAAACCTAAATCTTCTTTTCGTCATCTTAAACGAGGTATCCAGGATTTTCATATTAACTATGTTTTGGTTCCAGCAGATAAAGCTGCTAACAATGTTGTAGTTGTATGACGATTGTATTATATTAATACTCTTAAGCGTGAGCTTGTTGACACTAATGCCTATAAACTGCAGCCTTCTTTAAGTGAAAGGGTGATTGTTGATGGGCATGGTTGTCATACAGCCCTACATTTTGGTGTCAAAGCTAATGAAAATCAAGACAAAGTTCCTACGTTGTACTGGTTACCTAAACTCCATAAAAAACCCTATAAAGCAAGATTTATTGCAAATTCTAGTTCTTGTACGACAACAGAACTTTCTAAATTGTTAACCTCGTGTCTTACAGCTGTTAAAAAACATGTTATCAAATATAGTGAAAAAGTATATGAGAGATCCGGTAAAACCCTATTTTGGTCGATTAAAAATTCAGGTGAAATTTTAGATAAACTTAAAGCTAGAGATTTCAATGCGACCAGTTTGTCTACTTATGATTTTTCTACTCTTTACACTACTTTACCTCATAATTTAATTAAAGATAAACTTATTGATCTTATTGAAAGAACCTTCCAGAGAGAAGGCTTTCCTTACCTTGCATGTAGTGACAGAAATGCATTTTTTACTTCAGAAAAACCTAAAAAAATATCATGCATGGTCGTGTCAAAATGTATGTGATGCGCTGACCTTTTTGTTGGACAACATTTTTATTCGATTTGGCACCAAGCTCTATAGACAAGTAGTTGGGATTCCTATGGGCACTAATTGTGCTCCCCTGGTTGCAGATTTATTCCTGTTTTGTTATGAAAGGGACTTTATGATGTCTCTTTCTGATGATAAGCAGGCTGACGTTATTGATGCGTTTAACACTACTTCCAGATATTTGGACGATATTTTAAATATTAATAATGTTTATTTTGAAAATATGGTTAGTCAAATATACCCTTCAGAGCTCCAACTTAATAAAGCCAATGCCTCTGATACCGAAGCCGCATTTTTAGACTTGCATTTGTCAATTTCTAATGGTATTGTTTCTACCAAAATTTATGATAAACGTGACGACTTTGATTTTGAAATTGTCAATTTCCCATTTTTAGATGGTGATGTTCCTCGTTCTACATCCTATGGAGTCTATATCTCTCAACTCATTCGTTTTGCTAGAGCATCTAGCTATGTTACTGACTTCAACACTCGCAATAAATTGTTAACTCAGAAACTTCTTAAGCAGGGCTATCGGTATCATAAACTTCGCAAAACATTTTCAAAATTTTATAGACGATACTTTGATTTGATTTCTAAATTCCAAGTTGGACTTAAATCTCTCTTGCGCCAAGGACTTTCGGAACCTGATTTCTATGGTGACTTGGTGTATAAGTTGAAGAGGATTGTTGGCTCTAATAATTTTTCAGCGCAGTTCATTAAAATAATTTCCCATTATAAAAAGATTGGCTATAACATTAATGTATTGCAACAGACTGCATGCTTGGTGGTCAACCCAATCACAGTTGGCAACTTTGCTTTCCTCTTTAATTGCACGCCGGTGGGTCGGACTTCAGACTCTATGATGGTTCCGACTTAAAGACTTATCTATTGATGAGATGGTAGGGGCCTGATGCTTTGGCTGTTTGTCGGGCCCACCGGGGTTTACCTGTTGGATTTCTTTTGCTCCGGTATTCAGTTTAATTTACTGTTGAGTCCTTATCCTTGCTTTATCTCCTTGTTATATCTTGATTTATGTTTTAGGAGATGATGCATTGATAAGTTAGGGGTCTTTCATGCAAACCAAATATCTATGTGTCTTGATCCACATCTGAATTAAGGGTGAGGTTGGCGCCGTTAAACCGGTTTAAGCCCTCCAGTAAAATATTTTACTGACCGTTCCAAGGCGGTACTTCTTTTGTGGATCTTTTATGTTTTTGTTCTGTCTTGTGTTTGCTATGTTTTGTGCGCGTCTGTTTATATGTGCTTCGTGGTCACCTGCTGGGAAAGGGCTGACCTCTTGGCTCTCGTTTGTGGTGTCTTCTGTGAGTTTGTCACTTTCCCATTGGTATCCTGGGTCAGGTGTGGTACTTGATTGTATCGATTCCTGATCTTTGCAACCTTACTTACTTTGATATTTGAACACAGCGTTTTTAACTTTGTCCTATCATATTCCATTCAGAGTGGCTAAATCTCTTTTGAGATTTTGCCACTCTGAGTGTCTGATGCAGCTGTTGCAAGCTCTTGCATTTTTTTGATATATACTTTCACGTTCATTTGTTTTTAGAATTGAAAGAAACTACGTCGTGTGCCATTTGAGAATGACTTCACGCAGGCTGTACCTAGTGTCAAACAGATTTGATCCAGATCAGGCCCGATGTTTGTCAAACCTGATTTGGGTCAAAGCTGTTTGCAAAAATTATCAGCAGACGACACACGGAGAAAAAGAACTAAGCATAGAATATATTATTTATAGAGAATGACACCTACCTAAGCAGCTGACTTGGCGAAACAGATAAAAGGGACTAGCTGACCGCAATACACATGAAACACTTTCCCACGTTGTGGCCCAAATTTGAATATTTTTACTCCCGATACACTTCACAACGAATCTATTCGGCTTTAATCCGCATATTACATGTATTCAGAATAACATCTATCCAAACAAGGAAAATAGCACAAAACATTACTATACATGTGTTGCACGAGAACACAATTTTGTACAGTACGGTGTACTTGGTATGTACTGAAGTGTGAAACATAAATACTACCATATATACAAGCTTATTTTATGGATGTAAGACACTTGTAAATTTTGGAGCCACACCGTGAGAAATTGTTATTGCACTGCAAACTAGTTACCTCTCTATTTTTGGAAGCCTATAAATTGTTAGAGAAAATATGTTGCAAAACAGGCACATGACGTGGGCTTTTTTTTACATATATGAGAAATAGATATGACTCAAAATCAAACTTTATAAATACTTGATACGGGTAAAACCATGAGTTTGTGACTTTTACTGCGCAGAAGACCAGCGTGTGCACATACGGGCCTGTGCTCTAGCGCAGTTTCGCATGAACACTCGCTGATTGAGAGCATTCCGTGGGGGAACAACACAGATTGGGAAAAGGTTGAAAGTATAGCCACACACGGAGGATTGGAAGGATTTAAGTCTGTGCAGTCAGTGTCATTTTCCCATGGGTTTGCCCGTAGCTACATATTTAGGGTACAAATAACTTCAACCAGAAAATGATATTTCTTCTGGTAAGGATACTTTCTGTTCTCTTTTTCCTTCTTTTTTCTTTTACTTATTACTTTTCTATATCTGGATATGCGCAAATAAACATGAATTATATCACTGGAGTCAGCCAAATAGTTGAGGATGAAAATACCTTTAGACAAGGCACGCATACATGTAGGGTCCATGTGGCGGTGAAGTATAGAATGCCTGTTAATGTTCGTGATGTCTGACGATATATTTATATTTTCGCAGAATTGTCAGGGGCTAGCAAACATGCAGATGCGAAGAGACCTTTTCCATTTTTTAAGTCCAAAAAATACAATATCATATGTTTACAAGATATACATCTTGAAAAGAAAATGGAACCATATGTAAAATCTGAATGGGGATATAAAGTCTATATGAGTCCATTTCGAAGTAATCGAAGGGGGGTAATGATTCTTTTAAATAATAATTTTGAACAACAAGTTGAAAGTATCAAAACGGACCCAAATGGAAACTACATTATTCTTAACATGACTATACAAGGCAAAAAAGTTACATTAGTTAATATTTATGGGCCAAATGAAGATAACCCACAATTTTATCGTAATCTAAAAGAAAAATACTCAGAGTTTGACAATGAAATGTTAATTACTCGTGGAGACTAGAATTTCGTACAGAATCCTGAGGTTGACTATTACAACTATCTGCATATAAATAACCCCCGTGCCAGAAAGGTAGTTTTAGATACCATGGAGGAAAACAGCCTTGTTGACGTGTGGCGATTGTTTAATGAAGATGTAAGAGCATATACATGGAAGAGAATGAACCAAGTGAGGAAACAGGCACGACTAGATTACTTTTTACTAAATGAAACTTGTTTAGAATATGTAATGGACACTAATATAAATCCTGGATATAGAACCGATCATTCTTCCATTTTATTAAAGCTAAAATTTATAAATAATGAACGGGGTCGTGGTTACTGGAAATTTAATAATTCTCTACTTAAGAAATAGATCAGCTCCAGCAGTGAATTGTTGTTTAATAATTCACTGTTTGGAGGTCAGTTGTAAAGAAGATCAAATCACGAGCGCGTAGCGCGAGTGATTTATCTTCGTACAAATGACCGACAAACAGTGAATTATTACTCAACAATTCACGCACTGGAGCTGATCTATTTCGATTCTAACACACATTAAACGACGAAAACACATTCGAAGTCCTCAGCTTCTTCCAATTTTCCGCCATTGCACTGAAGAACTCCCGCCAATACTTAGATTACGTTGCATACGTTTACATGAAATTGTAACGTCTTTCAAGCGTAAAAACGACGTTACACCGTCTAACACCATGAATGACGTCATTTTTCAGTGACGTCAGCTATCACACACTTTCGCAGTGAATTATTGTCCGATATATCACAGTTTGTTACCGTTGGCTCTATAGGCGAGGTGTAATAGAATTAAAAATAAAGACTACATAAAATTAGTAAAAGATACTATTCAAGAAGTTAAAGATACATATAAAACAAATGATGAACAAGCTACTTATAATACAGAATTTAGTATAAACGACCAACTCTTCCTTGAGACACTTTTAATGATCATTAGGGGTAATACAATTCAGTTTAGTTCTTTTAATAAAAGGAAAAATACAGAAAAAGAAAACAAATTAGAAGCAGATATCAAGAAATTAGAAGAAGAAATAAGTTTGAACATAAATAATATTAATGACGAAAAGCTTGATACATTAGTGCAGAAAAAAAAATGAATTTATTGAATTAAGAAATAAAAAAATTGAAGGAGTTATGCTACGTTCTCGAAGTCGATATGAAGATCTTGGGGAAAAGCCATCAAATTATTTCTTTAATTTAGAAAATAGGAATTATAATAATAAAGTAATGAATAAATTAGTAAATGAAAAGGGGGAAGAATTTTTTGAAACTAAAGATATTTTAGGATGCCAAAAAGATTTTATCAGAACCTATATTTTAACCATACAAGTATTGACGAAACACCACTACGGGACGTTCTAGGGGAAAATGCTAACAAATTGTCCGATGAAAAATCAGCCTCACTGGAAGGAGAAATTTCCTATACAGAAATTGCAAACGCCCTTAAAAATATGAAAAATAATAAGAGTCCTGGTTTAGATGGTTTTACAGTAGAGTTTTTCAAGTTTTTCTGGGTTGATATTGGGACATTTATTTTACGATCAATTAATTATGGCTATAAAAATGGGTCTTTAAGCGTTACACAGAAGCAGGGGTTAATAACGTGCTTACCGAAGCCAAATAAATCAAGGTTAAGTTTGAAGAATTGGCGTCCAATATCACTTTTGAATGTAGTATATAAACTAGCATCATCAGTAATAGCTAATAGAGTTAAGCAGACATTACAAGACATAATTCATGAAAATCAAAAAGGATTTATAGCAGGGCGATTTATAGGTGAAAATATAAGATTAATTTATGACGTTTTATTTGAAACAAAACAACAAAATATACCTGGTCTAATTCTTTCTATAGATTTTGAAAAAGCATTCGACACAGTTTCTTGGAAATTTATCTCAAGAACATAAGATTATTTTAATTTTGGAGAATCAATTAAAAAATGGATACACATTTTCCAGAAAGGAGCAGAAACAAGTATTTTACAGAATGGTTTCATGTCTGAATTCTTTCTTTTAAAACGTGGTTGTAGACAAGGTGACCCATTGTCACCATATATATTTCTCTTATGTGCTGAAGTTCTAGGACAAATGTTAAGAAAAAATATTAATATTAAGGGAATAGTCATTAATAATAAAGAAATGAAAATTAGTCAATACGCAGATGATACACAAATACTTCTTGATGGTACAGAACAATCACTGAGAGAAAGCCTTCAAGTATTGTCAAAATTTTATAAATTATCAGGGCTAAAAATAAATGAAGAAAAGACCAGAGCGATATGGATAGGTGCAAAAAGTAATTCAAATAATAAGTTATGCGAAGATTATAAATTAGACTGGACTCAGGGACCTGTAAAGATACTCGGGGTTACTTTTACAACTAATGTCTATGATATATGGGATTTTAATTCAATAGAAATTTTAAACAAAGTCAAAGCCATGTTAAAGCAATGGTCAAAACGAAAACTTACTCTTTTTGGACGCATAACTATCATAAAGTCACTGGCGTTATCAAAGTTTGTATCTTTGTTTCTTTCGTTACCGAATCCTTCTATGGAGCTTATCAAAGAACTAGAAGTTATTTTTTTCAAATTCTTATGGAATGCAAGCCCGGATAGAATAACTAGAAAACTTGCTATTAAAAATCTATCGTCTGGAGGATTAAGAATGCCTCATATTTATTCTTTTATTAAGGCTTTAAAAATATCTTGGCTCAGGAGAGTAATTCAACAAGCAAATAATACAACCTGGTACATTCTCAACCCAGTTGATTTTGATAAAGTTTTATCACTTGGAGGAGAATATGCCAGGAATCTAGCAGTCAATAAAAGTAACCCTTTTTGGAAAGATATTCAAATAAGTTGGGCCGATTTCTGTAAAGAAGTGAAATCTGAAGAAATTAAATCTATTCTCAGCTCACCACTATGGTTTAACACACACCTAAGAAATGGACATAACTTGTATGTGAATAACTGGTATAGCAAAGGAATAAAAACCATAGGGGATATTTTAGATGAGAACGGAAATTTCTACACTTTTGATCAGCTAAAAGAGTTATATAGAGTAAGGGGTACCTTTTTAAACTACGAAAACATCTTACAGAAAATACCAAATCAGTGGAAAAACATAATAAACGCAAACAGAGTATTTATATATCAAAATAGGTATAATATTACTTGCAATGTATTCGTGGCACACTTATTAAAAGACAAAAAAGGCAGTAGAAGATTTTATGACATATTAGCGCATGTGGGCGAAATGGGTGTAGCAAATAGGTGGGGAAATCAATTTGGAAACATAAACGATAAAGAATGGAAATTGTACAATTCTTCAATTAAAGACATCAAGGAAGTAAAATTAGCTGATTTTTAATATAAAATTAATAATAAAATTTTAGTGACTAACTCGTTTTTATTTAAAATTAAGAAGATAAATAAAAATGGATGTTCTTACTGTAACGAACATGGGGAAACTATAGAACACTTGTTTTTAAACTGTACTAAGGTAAAAGACTTCTGGAACAACCTTCAAGATTGGTTAAGCATCAACTGCAATATAATTTTGAATTTAGATGAAAAATCACTTATCTTCTCATCACAAAAACCAAGAAGCATAGAAAATTATATTCTATGTTTGGCAAAATATTATATATATAAGAACAAGTTTACAAGGAATACCCTAAGCGTACAGAATTTTATCTCATTACTTAAAAATAAATTTATTAGTGCAAAATACATTGCAAGTATATATAACCAGTTCGCAAAATTTATGACAAAATGGTCAAAAGTATATAATTATTTTACTAATAATTAGTATGTAGGCTGGACCCCTGACAAAATATAAACAATGCTTGAAATAGAATAACAACTTTACCACCGAACACACGGGCCTTCATTATGTTAAGAAATAATTTGTATGTTGTTTCTTCTTTTGAGACTCTGGTTTCAAAGGGTTTCCAATGACTATGTCCATACTGTTACTTTATGTTAAAGATATTCGCTGATATGCTATAAATACATATAGCGTTGTAATCCTAGAATTAATTTACCGTTTTCTTGTAATATCCAGTATAGAAATGTTTTGATATTATGTATATCCTTAGTTCTTCTCCTTTTCTTTTTTTCTTCTTCTCCTTCTTTCTGCTTACTAGTTAAGTCTTAAAAAAGCTTATTAATTTATCTTAGAGCAAAGTTATCTTGAAATAGAAGTGTATAGTAGATTTCACGTGAAACTTTGGATTATGTTGTAAATATATAAATACTTTATGCTAATAAAGAATTATATAAAAAAAAAGGTATTAATTCAGCATATATAATATTGTATCATTTATTACAGGCTTTGTGTTGGTCATTTCAAAAGAACCCACGTCCATCTAACCATATAAACAGAGGGTTAGATAACAGCCGTAGACATATGTCTCTACCATGTACGGCCTAGTATTTATTAACACTTTTGCCATAATGTCAAGCAGAAGTTTTATAGGCTGTTTTTCTTAACATCATTTGCCATGAAACCTTTCTAGTCCTTTGGTGCTTAAGTCTTCAGGTATTAGACGTTCGATGTTCGACGTTGTTGGCGCCCAGAGAACTCAATTGAGTTTTCTTTAGATATATCTATGACTAAGCGACTCTTTGTGATTTTGACAGACAGCCAAGTACAATTTCTGTTTCACCTTGAAAGATATCTTGTATATGAGAAAGGACATAAAGCTGGACATTGCCATCAATTATGTCTGCTACTGAATCACTTTTTGTTGTCAATTACCTTATAACAAGCCTTAAAAGAATATAAAACAACTGAGTTCTCAGTTTTTCCAGGCATATCATCAGCTGTTGCATTCAAAATAAAGGAAACTGGACTATGGGTCAAATAGGATAACCAGTAGATCTATATTGTGCTCAATGGATGATATGTACACAGCAAAACAAGATGATAAGGCTGTCCCATTTCATGCTCAGTTGAAAAGCGGAAATTGAAAACTCTTGCCTCTGGCGGTGTAACCAAAAAGGATAATGTCAAGACAAATTCCCTTGCTCAATTATTGTATCAAGTTATATATGTTACATAATCTGATCTTAGAAATTTAGTGAATCATTGAAGTGAAAGGGTCTTATTTGTGCTCTGAAATCCTTCATTGCATTGTTTTACCTGCTATGATAAATTAAATTTGATCTCTGAAGGGGAAGAATGACCTCTCTTTCAGCATTTCAAAAGTACTAAGACTTCATTAAAGTTTTTGAATGCTTGGGAAAAGATAAAAAAATGTTCGGCCACATTATTAGGTGTTGCATGTATGGAAAAGCAACCTATATCAAAGTGAGCAAGATAAGATATCATTCTTTTTCACAGAAATATCAGCGAACATCAGGCCAGACACTTATTGCTTTTAATGGCATCCGTTTCCTCCTTGTATAGCTTTAGTCTTTCTCCTACTTGCAGAGTATCACTTGAAATGCATATTCAAAGAGCCAACTATTAGAAACTCATATCAGTTTCTAAACGTTTCAAGCAATGAATGACATAGTTGAAAGTTAATGATGGCTCATAGATTTTGATTAAAGGTAAAATTGTACAAGAGGAACTGATTGAAATACTGTGTGATGATTGCAAAGAGGCGTGTTATAATGATGTTTACCACAGAAGCAGACAACGACAACAGTTTAATATGAGTGTTAACACACTTGGATGAGAATCAGTTTTGGCCATTTACATTAAACAGGATCAATTATTCTATAATCTTGTATTAATGTTAAACTATATGTTCTATTTGTGTCTCTATATTTAGCATTATATGTGCAGTATTAGTAAATGTGTAAAAAATTCATTGATAACATCTGTAACGACAGACCACAGGCTTGATAATTAGAAATGAGTCTTATTTCTAATGTATTTACATGTACTAATGACCAGAGATCTGATATATATTTGCCCTCTCTGATATATCATCTATTACATCAGATATTGACCTTGCTCATTGATTACATGTTATATATGTTACATCTTAAATTAATGTCCTGATCTTAGAAACTTGGTGAAAACTTGCAAATATATGAGCAAGACAGTCTATGAAAATGTAAAATATCCACAGGCTGCAATTGTTTTCATATGAGATTTACCTAAATGGAAATAACAAAATTTGCTTTTCAGTAAAACTGAGGGTAGGGCTGTGTATTAGCTCACATAAGACAATATATTTAAGATAGAAAAAACAAACTTGTTTTTTGTATTCCTCAATTGAGTATATGTTTGTTATCCTGATCTAAAATGGTTTGAAACCAACACAGAGCAGTTGTTGAACTAGGCATCCAATATACAGGCTATTAGAATGTAAATAGATTAGATAATTTTAATATCTTCTTTCTGTAGCTCAAACTTTCTTATTTCTTTCAAAGTTTCTTATTCTCAAATTGATATGGTAACATATGTCCAAAGGGGCTTGGGCTGGAGCAGGCTCTTACTTTACTCAGCTTGCAGTCAAAATACTGTTTGATGATTCTTCAGGTTTTGATCAGATGAGGTGGACAATTATTCTGCCAGAGAAGCAGAAATAATGGATATTGGGTATGCCTTAGATAAGGATTAGTTAAGAATATTTACATTTGATAGGAACATTAACTAAATTGTCTTTAGTAACTATTATTTTATATGTTCCCTTAAGTTTATATCTACATTTAAGTATAATATAAAGATATAAGGAAATAGTGAAATAAGTTTATTTATCACATCTGTAACAAAAGAATATCACAAATCACAAACGAATTAATACCTAAGATTTAGACACCAGAGACTAGAGACTTATAGGAAATCATCCCTTATATAAAGTCAATGTCCTTGCTCATTTATCATTCCATGTAACATATGTACAGAGTGCAAACATCTCTTAAAAGACGCAGCTTAAAATTATCTACAAGATAGGATTCTCAGCCATCAGTCTAATTATTTTTTATGTTATATATACTGAGCCAAAGTTTTAACGCAAATTTGTTTTATTTTGATAATATCTTTGACCAAACGAATGCCCTAGGCCAATTCGTTCGCCTAAACAAAAGTTCATTCAGTTAGGCAATGGAAGTTACTTTAGTTTAAACAATATGCCTCAAACTGTTTAAGAAACAAAGCATTCCATTCAGGAAGGACGGCTGAAAAATTCCAATTCATGGTAATGTTCCAATATTTGATATGTGACATGCTTTTCCGCTTTATGAAATCTAAGTTGTTTTTTGGGGATTTCTGTCGGAATTCTTTAAGTTTTTAGCAATAAATTATTTTTCCCTAATTTGCCTTGTCAGATCCCGTTGTTTACCAATAGAAAGAAGGATTTAGTCAGAATTGAACTAACGTTTTTACAGGAAGTTTCAATTATTGTCAGAGTGAATACGAAGCCGCATCGGCTTTTATCCATTTTTGCTCCTCGCCATTTCTAAACAGCAGAAGTAACACATGTTTAGCATTCTTTCAATGATTTTTACGTTTTTTAATAATTTACGCGATATTGATTTTGCGTTGAGTTGTATAGACGTCCTGGCAATAAACGCTCAAGTCTCAATTAACTGAAACTCAACGCTAAATTTTATGAAATTCAACAGAAAATGTTTCAAGCAATATCCCTCATCATACTGGCGAGAGTTGCATAAAATTATAATTTAGCACTACGTAGCGCTTTCTTAACTCTATGCAACGATAATGCCTCAACATAGCGCTATTTTTAACAGTCCGTTGCTCAACGATAACATTCCAATTCAAGATATGCATACTTATAAAGTGTACATAGCGCTCTGCCTATGTAATGGTTCGTTTCACAAACCGCTTTCCATGAGACAGCTCAAGATTTGTTACGTAGCGATATGAAGCAATATTTGTAACATACCGCTGCAAAGCAAATTGCCACAAAGCGTTACGTAGCGCTCGCCTTATGCAACGCACCCCTGGCCTAGCGTTGGGGTGTAGGTTAATGCGGACTTTTTAACTGTTTGACCACTCACAAGGTCCTGAGACCCAAAAAGCGTTTTTGACCAATCAGACAACAGCTCACATAACCATGCTCCAGACACCGTATTCTCTGGGCGATAAAGATTCTTCAAGATTAGTTGAGCTATGTTTCCAACATAAACTGCCCTATGGCAATTGGTCGTATAATGTTCTCATTGCCTTAGAATTTTGGCTCAGTATATACAATAATAAAGTTTAATACACTTGTCTCCTATATTATGAAAAAGTGCCTACAGTTCTATGGATCACATTCCAAGAGGCACAGCTTCCCGACGGGTTTCACTTGCGTGCCTCACCAATTTGCAACTTTGCAACGTGCACTCGTCCGTCGACTCCTGGTTATGCCTCAACTACCCGCCCGAGAGGTCATTTTTCTCATGCCTTGTGCGGAGAGACGACCAGTACCACCTTGCAAACTTGTGGTTTTCGATGCTCCTGATACCGTTTCGTCCATGTACCAAGACTGGGAAGCCATTCTTGTAGCCATCTACGTTAAAACGGCCAACTAGTTCCTGAACCTGTCGCCATGTCTTCCGTAGATGAAACTGTGTGTCGTCCACTGTGGTTGGTGCATACTGACTCCCGTCTGCCCATGTAAGTAGTGGCTTAGCATCAATGGCACGTCATTGGCGGGATCTGTGGACTTGGTCAAAGGTCGAGAATTTATTAGTCCCTCAGCAACACTTTTGGCTGTCATCAGCTACTCGTCCGTCATATTCGCGTAACCTAGACTGGCACTGAAGGTCCTTTTTCTGAATTGATCAGTGATTCATGGACACTACCGAAATGTGGAGCTCAAGGTTGGGTAAAATGCCATTTTTATTCCTCCTTTCGTGATAGATTCTTTGATTTTCTTCTGGTTCAACTGAAGTATCAGCGATTTAAGTTCCTTGTCACCTGCTCATAAGTTCGTTCCAATATCAGAATACATATCTTTCATAAAGCCTCTTCAGTTGGCCATTAAAATGATTTGTGTCAAACTGTATGGTATTTCTAAGTGAACTGCATTCTTGGCTAGACAAGTCAATAGCCTCGAAAACAGGTTTTACCTTCGTTTATACCCACACTTGTAATTTTTATGAATGGACCTGTATAAACCACGCTCTGAGTGATGTTTTTATCTGAGTGATGTTTTTATCCTTGTTTTTATCATTTTTCGAAGATTTGTTAGCAAATTTTGGCCCCATGGCCTCCATGGGGCCAAAATTTGCTGACAAATCTTCGAAAAATGTCCATATGTGTTATATAGGAGTGACAGAAGGGAAATTTGAAAAAGAAAGCAAAATAAGATTTAGCATCTTAATTTTCATTTACACAATACACTTAGCTAACCTGAAGGTGTACACAAAACTTGAAAACTCTGGCTCCAATAGGAGCTGAGAAATTTGCGACATAAATTTTTATTCGAGAGAAAGTAAAATGAACAATTAAAGGGACTGATATGCATTATGTTGCTGTTTTTTTCATATTACTCAATACAACTCATCACTATCAAATTTTGTACCAAATATCAGAATCCTTAGTCAAGTAGTTGCTGAGAAATATTTGACTGAAAAAATGTCCATATGTATACTTGACAGCAAAAGAAACGCATATTTTTAATATCCATTTAATACCAGAAACCCTTATCAAATTTTACCCTAAATGATATGAACATGTTTGAACAGACTCATGCGTTCGTTCCATACCATTTCATTTGTCATTTTACAGTTAATTATTATTTTTGTTAAGTAATGCAAAAAACGCAAAAACAGTGCCGTACATTGGAAAACACATGATTTGAATCCGATTTTATTGCATGTCACGATAACACACTGTACCAGATAAGAAAACAGCATAAAACTTTAAAATTCACTGCTGTAGAAAGTATACTGCTAATCTAAAAATCTTCGTTTTTTGCATTTTTTGCATTGGTATTGAAACCCACCGGAATCTTTGTGGTGTAAGAATATCTGGAACAGTATGATTGGTGTCAAGTTAGGTAGTGTCCAACAGAACCGTTTGAAATCATTGTTTGAACCGTTTCTTGCCTGTATTAAACACACTTCCGGTTAATTTTCAGATAATGTAACTGGGTCACAATAGTCCACCGTAAAGAATATCTGAAAATTTAAACTTCATAAGTAGTCTTATGTCGTGATTATCACGCAGAGCGATTTTTATTCAAATCCGTTCATGGTTTTAGGCATACACCATCACGAAAGTCGCCTTTATTATGGGTTATTTTATTACGCTCAGAGTTACGCCCCTTTATTATCATTATTCCAATGAGCCATCCATTTGTTATGCATTTGATAATTCACATTTTCAATACATCAGTAATACCTTACATATCATTAGATCAGTATTTAAACCCCAATTTTTAAGATATACCTAATATGCAAAATATGCGTTTCTTTTGCTGTTCAGTATATTATATAGGAGTGACAGAAGATAAAAAATTGAAAACTTGAAAAAAAGAAGGCAAAAGGAATATTAGCATCTTAATTTTCATTTACACAATACAAAGTGTATTGGATAGATATGGCTTATCTGAAGGTGTACACAAAAATTGAAAACACTGGCTCCAATAGGAGCTGAGAAATTTATGACAGAAATTGAGAGAAAGAAAAATAAACAAATAAAGGGACAATTAAGCAATATGTGGCTGTTTTTGTTACACAATACACGTCATCACTATCAAGCTTTGTGCCAAATTTCAGAATCCGTAGTCAAGTAGTTGCTGAGAAATCTTTGACAAAAAATGTCCATATGTATTATATAGTTGTGACAAAAGGAATAATGAAAATTTGAAAAAGGAGGCAAAATGAGGATTAGCATCTTAATTTTCATTTACAAAATACACTTTGCCAACCTGAAGGTGTACACAAAATCTGAAAACACTCGCTCAAATAGGAGCTGACAAATCTGTGACATACATTTTCATTAAAGAAGAAGAAAAATGAACAAATAAAATGACTGATAAGCAGTATGTGGCTGTTTTTTTGGTAATACTTTACAACTCATCAATATCAAGTTTTGTACCAAATTTCAGAATTCTAAGTCAAGTAGTTGCTGAGAAATCTTTGACAGAAAAAAAGTTAAAATTTTCATTGGAGAGAAAGAAAATGAACAAATAAAGGGACTGATAAGCAATATGTGGCTGTTTATTGTTACACAATACAACTCATCACTATCAAGCTTTGTACCAAATTTCAGAGCCCTAAGTCAAGTAGTTGCTGAGAGGAAAAAAGTTTACAAACAGAGAGACAGACAGACAAACATAGTTACAGAAAAAGCAAAAACCATATACCCAAATATACTTCGTACCGGGGGTATAATAAATATGCTCAAACCAACACAGAACCCCCACAAATTACAGGAAGCACAATAAACAAAACATCAACCCATGGCACCGTGAGGAAGAGCCACATAAAATTACAGTAACAAGCAACCAGCTCTCTCTTCCTTGTCAGGAAGATTGCAAAACTAGAAAGGACATAAAGTAATGCATATCAAAACAAAAACCAACACAGAACTGATTTTTTTCTGAACCCCATCATGGCTGCATGGTAAAATATATATTGGTATATATTACTATGTAAATGGAAATATGTATGAATATATTCAAACCAACACAGAACCCCCACAAACTATGGGATGCACATAAAACAATAGGTCAACAACAGCAGAACCACAGTCTTAGAACAGACAGCATTCAAAACAACCTGGGGGTGGCTTAAATGTACTTTACCGGGGCCGTATCTTCGCCCTAGATTCTGTTGTTGTGAAACCGCAAAAATTGCTTAGCTCGCATGGAGGCTTCCTAACTAATGCTTCCTAACTCATCACAGAGAAAATTTCTAATAAAATTAACACAGTATGATGAAACAAAGATAATGGCTCATGACTCACAGATATTCAGAGCTACAGAAAGCCTTAAGTTGAGCTACGGTGGAACCGGCCAAAAACAAGCATCAGGCACAAACCAATGGATTAAAGCTTTATGTCAGGGCCATTGAGTCTGAGGCCTTGTGCAATTAAAGAGGAAACCATAGCTATAAACCGTTATTGGGTTTACAACTAGGCATGCAGGCATGCACACTTTGGCATGATATCCATTTTGTATCCCACTCCTTTATAACGTTTAATTATCTTTTTAAACTGATCATTAAAACTAGAATTTCCAACAATTCTTTTGATTTAAAAACTAAATTACTATAAAAACAGGTTCTGATATGACTTGCTGCTGAAGAACTTTTGTACAAATATTGTATTTAATAATCAATGCTGAGTGTCTGTAATAAAATTTAGAAAAAGCTTTACGCAGTTTATGGTATCGATATCGTTGTTTGTTTGTTTGTTTGATTTGATTCTTTACGTCCACTCAACAATCTTTCAGTTATGCGGGACGGTTCTTCCTGGATTTAACCAGTACTAGATATCGTTGTTTTAATAACGTAGAAGTCAAAAGCTTGGATCTGTTGTTGAAGTCATCAACATTAGAACACACTCCTGCAAAACGAATATTGCATGAAGTGCAATAACACATCAAACAAGTCTTGCTGTAGCTTTGGTCTTTGTTGGATATTATCGTTCAGAGATACACCGTCACACTTTGCTGATGCATCGAAGACAAATCTTGTTTGAGTTGTCTTTTTTATCTGTTCTGACTACTAGAAAATGAGATAGAAACCACTTTGACTTATATTTCTTATGATTGCCAACTTGTCTGATGTATTTCTTTTTTTAATTTATTGATTGGTCGTTTCGCTTTAGGCAGGCGTGATGGCTGTCAATCTTGCAAGTTTCTTTTCTGTATTTTCTAATCTCTATAAAGCAATTTTGTAGTTATTTGGCACATCTGATCCATTGCTTGGCCAGGGAACAACAACTCGATACATTCCATTTTCAAACTGGATTGAGTATTCTTCTTTCTGAAATGCAGCCTGTTTCTCAATGCGCACAGTTGGTTTCTGTTTCATAATGCAGGTTTTAGTTACTAACATGTCATCAATTCTCCAGAAGGTCTTTAAATTAGTATTCAGCTGTTCTGTTCTCCTCTTTCTTTCATAAAGTGTGTTCTATATTTGCACTGCTCTTCTATTACTTGACCCTGGATTTCCAATACAAGTCCAACTTAATGGCGTTAATCTAGCAATCAGCTCCCCTGGTTGGTCCTAACTTCTGCAGATCTGCACAATCTAGGACTATAAGGACGTCAACGACTGGTTTCTTTGCAATTCTCAGGAAGTTAGTATGCTGGAGATGCGTAGATCGCTGAGTGTATTGTTTCCAATCAAAGGCTGACATTGTTCCAGTGACACGTTGCTGCCGTGTATGCCATAGCCTCCATTTTATATCTTGCAATTTCACGTTAACTGGGCGAGTTTTGAATGTTCTGTCTGACCATTTAAAACATGAACTTTAGCTCTCTCCATCTTAGCTTGCAAAGCAAGATCTGTGGTGACATCAAGATTAATTAAAGTATTCGTCTTTGCATCGTCCAAGAGGGCATTAACCCTGATTGACTGATTGCGATATTGCTGAATGTAGTAAACTTTGGTACAACTGTTTGGCAGAGGGGCATTCCAGTAGAAAATGGCAAATAATTCGCCAGTATGGCCAGAATAAATGAAGAACTGCATTAAATAATCCATTGTTGTAATGCAGCTACACATTGAGTCATGTTATCATACCAAATGATGGTGGCTCGCTAGCATGGATATTGGTGATTTTTGTTTAGAGATTGTATTTGGAGTACCCTTACTGAGTTCATGGTCGTTATTTGGTTCGTTTTAGTTGATCATGACTATATCCAGCAAATAAGAAAATTGTTTTAAGTGTTAAGCATTGCCGGTCAAAATTTGGCACAAGTTCTATATTTCTTCTATATTTGACTGCACATACCTCCAAATTTCCACTCTTAACGTTCTTTGACAGCCTTGTATGTTGCTCCTGAATGATCTAGGTTCTCGGTTGTTTTGAGAGCTTCTCCCAATAGGTATGTTTTAGATTTAGCAATTTGTATTGCCCATTAGCTCGAGTGTTATCGATGCATGCAAGAAAAGCCACTTTCCAGCTCTGGTATAACCAGAGAATACATAGACCTAGAAATGTTTCATTTGTTGCCATAGGTCTTGTCACCAAATAATACTGGGATCCGCACATGTTTTATTATTGGCAATAGGTCTTGCCCAATTGATGGACTTTCACAGCTAGCGGTCCCTGCAGATAGTCCTTGTGTGGTGTAAAGCGAATGGCACCTGCATTCATGACTTAATCTTTGGTTCTCTGCTTGTTCATTTTTGAGTCGTGTTGTTGTCATAACCCAATGGTGGTACATGTAGCTTGCTAGCATGGATTGTGGTAATTTCCGTTCCAACATTGTATTTAGAATACTATTACAAAGCTTGTGGTCCTAATTTTATTCTGGCTATAACCAGCAAATCAGAAAATTGTTCAAATTCCTTAGCATTTCCGGTCCGAATTTGGCAGAAGTTCTCCATTTTCTCTATATAAACGGCTATGTGATGACGCATATCTCCAAATTGCGCTCCAAACGTTCTTTGGCCGCCTCGTATGCTGCTCCTGAATGACCTAGTCTCTCGATTGGGCTGAGAGCCTCTCCAAGTAAGTACTGTTGTAGCTGCAGCAAGTTGTATACCCTAGTAGCTGGAGCATTGACGTTGCAAGTAAGAAAAGCGGCTTTCCAGCTCTAATATGCCCACTTATCACCAGAGAGTATAGTGTTCTGCACGTTTCATCTGTCGCCATAAGGTTATGGCACATGCATCCTTTGATTCTCTCCTCTTGTTCTTTTTCTGGGCATTGTTACACCAAGCAGAACTTGTAGCAGTCACCTACTTATTAGACTGTGTATTATTTATGCCTGTAGTATTTACTACATTTGTCCGGTTTGCATACTACTGCTGGTAAAGGGTCATCACTTTTTCAAAATAGCTTGGAACATTTTACCATATATGTTTCCTGTGTCTGTTCTGTAGGGGCATGATCCTTTACTTCAGTCTCCGAACTCTCATTTGCAATGTTCAATCCACATCCATTGCTGATTGTGAGCATCTCCATTGCTAACAATGTTATCAAGTTGGCTTTACACGAATCTAAGTATCTCTGCACTGACTTTGAAGCCACGAAAATGTCCTCTTCAATTTGTCCCATCTCGCTGATAAAGCGTTCACATTTTCTATGCTCTTTATGTCTAATATAAAAGTCCCAAAACTGGGACAGTATATCCAACATTATCTCTAAACAGCTTCCCAATTTCTTGCGAGCCTCAATAACTTGAAGACAGCTGGAGGAATTATCATCTGTCAATGGCGGTAGTCAAATTAAACTGAGCTTTCACCCAAGTTTTACCCTTTTTAAATCCATTTACTATCTCTGTAATAGCGACAATGCCGCTGCATTCGATTGTGCCTCTGAATATTGATGGGGCCATCATTAACTCATATTTGGATGCTAATTGGCCTCGCTTAGCTACTAATTTCTTTGTTGTGGCGATTTTCTCGATAGTGGAAATGCAATAGAAGCAAAGAACTTCAATAGTAAGTTCCTGAATTTTGATTTATTAAAACACTGAGCCCTGACAATAATAGCGTCGACTTCCAATACTTTTGTCTTCTAAGCATCAATGTCAAGATCACGTTAACGTGTCTGGCGTCAGAAAAGGCACTACAAATGACATTGAGGCCAATTATAAACTCTAGGAGGAGAACTTTCCTTCTTCTGTCCAATACAGGAAAATTGGAAGATCTAGTGGAACCAGCCAGTGCTGATGTCACCGTCAGAAGTATAATGTCGTTAAAAGATCGTTTAAAGTCTAATCAAATTATCTACATATGCTAGTTTCATAAGGACAACATAAGACTGTATAAAGATTGGTTGGTTTTGTTGCTTTACGTCCCAAGTCAACAGCTATGGTCATGCGGGACGATCAGTTCACCTAACCACACTTTTTCCTGGACAGGCTTGAACAAGCGGTTAACCAGTAATTTGTGCACATACTTTCGCTTGTAACTGACAACAACCCTTCTTGAATGAATCAGCGGAAGGGAGGAGAATGACTGTAGAAATTATTTCATGATCAATCTCCACGAAAGTATGGGACCGGGCCGGGATCGAACTCGTGACCCCTGGATCTGCAGTCAGACACGCATCTGTAGCCAGACATGTTACCGACTGCGCTACGCGGCCCGGTTGACTGTATAAAGAATTGATCATCATATAGATTTACTTCTGAAACAAATGAATTGTATGAAGATATTGTCGATTATTGCTAAAACAATGATGACAAAGATCTCATTATGCACTCTTACCTATACACCTGCTTTGTTTGCATGTTCGATTGCCTCTTCCTCTGGGTTGCTCTTTTTTCTTATTTCTCAACAAAAACATATGTGGTCTAGGGGCCAAACTGATATATATGAGCTATTTTGCGAGTTTGTTTCACCCCCCAGGAAGAAAAACTTGGTTACTATTTTCAGTTAGGAACATGTCTTGGGGCCATGAAAATCCATGTTTTACTAAGTTTTCTGTGGTCAGCTTTCTGTAAATGGCCTGTAATCAACGTTACCCTACTAACAATGAAAATAGTAGTACTAAAATACAAGACAAATAGGATATTTTACAAAAGTATCAATGAAATTATTTGAACTTTATATGGTTGATCGTGTCATAAACATCAATTGCAGACATCTGTGAGATGTATTTCTGCTCATCAGTGTAACCTACGTTACATTTTATACAAAATTACAGATTATGACTTTAGAGAATTTTATATAAAAATGAATCATGTTCCCCAACCCCAGGAAGATAAGCTTGGTTACTATTTACAGTCAGAGACATGTCCTGGGGCCCTAGAAACCCATGTTTTTTGAAGTTTTCTTTGGCCAGTCTTCTGTAAAAGGCCTGTAATCAATGTTACCCTAATAACATTAAAAATACCAACAAAAAGACAAGACCAATAGGATATTTTCCAATAATACTAATGAAATTATTTGAGCTTTACACGTTTCAGCTAGACATAAATATCAATTATAAACATTTGTGATATGTACTTCTGCTCCCCAGAGTTATTTATGTTACATTTTTTTATGAAATTGCAGATCATAACTTAAAAGATTGCATATCAGAATAAACCATGTTCCACAACCATAAATGTGTAATAAAGATTTCGATTCTAATGATGAATTTTCATTTTCACATATTGAAGCAATTTATAAATTGCAACTGGCAAAAAAAAAGTGTAGTAAAATAAATATTTCAAGATGTTTATAAGCGTCTCACTTCTACTGGCGTACATATTTTATTTTCGTCAATTTACATTGCACTGGGATGGGCACTGTCTGTCTTCTTATATCTCTTTCACAATGAAATTAAATATCGACTTAACAAACAGGTTTAACTACCATTGATATTTAATTTCTGTCAATATATAAATAAGGTAACGTAGGTAACAAAATAATGTCATGCATAAATGGATAAAGTTAATAGAATTTGTGGAGAATAGACTCAAAGTTTTTGCCTTTGCCCGACTACAAGCAAGGCAAAATTTAAGTCTACTCTTAACATGTATTTAATAACTTCAATTACAGACACATTATTCTAAATAAACACTAATATAAGAGTTGTGTATGTTTTGGTTCTTTTACTTTAATATGGCTATTTGCATTTTTGCCAATGGTTCATGGCAATATAAATGATATTTACTTCTTGATTCAAATATTGGACTGAAGATACCGTATATCAATTAAAAATTAAAAGTAAAAATGTCAAAGCAATATTTCCTGCATCTGGTGGCAGGGCAGAGATGATAGTGCGCGGTGCCTTCCAGAGCAGGGGCTTTCTGTTGATTTTATACAGAGAAAGACAAATCTTAAACTTAATAAAGTTCTGGTTAAGCCTTCTTTTAACAAGAGCGAATGGGTAACAGATTGGTCCGATTTGATGATTAGCTATTTTACAAGTTATATACCCTTTACACTAAATGAATATGTAAGGTAAGTGCATAACATATGTAACAGCACACTGCCATTATTTTAGTTTAAATACATTTTTCCTGCAAGTTCTGGCTCTTTTTGCCATTAAAAATATTTTATCAGGCTTGAAAAAAACTATGTTTGCTAAAAAAGTGAGTATGACCAGGAAATGTCACAATCGCAGACTGCAGACCAACCAACGGTACTGTGAAGAAGAGACATTTTAGGTCTTGACTGTGTTTTGCTATACATGTAATCTAAAATTTCTAACTCATCTTTTAAAGACTGCAAACATAATATCAACCAAAGTATTTATCAGAACAGTTCGAAGTAGCATGGTTTATACCCAAATGTACCTGATGTATTGTAGATCTAGTCTAAACAGGTTCTCTTGTATGCTTAATACATTTAATTTTCACTGTTGGCAATTACGTTTTGAAAACAAATAACAAATTACAATGTATCATCTGTCACAATTGCAATTTTCTCTACTTTTGTTAAGCACGATTCTTTTATGTCATATTGTTATGCTTATTATATTATACAACAATTTTGAAAGAAATTATTTTGTTTGTTAATTAAGAAAAGTTAAGGTAAAGCCATACTCATAGACTGAAAATCATAGTATGTGGTAACACTATTACAAAGCTATAAAGATATTTCATGGTAACATTAATTGCAAATATTTTGTCAGTTATTGAATCTTTTTGCAAGTCCATTTTCAGGAGTTACAACTTAAATCATAAACATGACACAACAAAATTATGCAACATGATTTGAATCTCTGAAGCTCACAGATTTAGTTGTCAAATGATTGTCAGTTGAAAAAAAGGTGTCACAACTAACACGCAGCTATTGGCGTTCTTACATTGTTAATAATGTAGTTTTGTGTTGTTGTTTTTTGCACTGCCGGAGTTATTTGTAACAATTATACATGTTTGCACATGATCTATGAAATGAAAAGTATGAGCCTTATGGTCAGTTTGTTGGTTTCAAAGATTTACTAAAGTAGGCTTATTGTGTGCAGAGCCATCCGAAAATGTGAATAATACATCGGATAACAGCTTGTAGACAGCATTTTAGTCATAAACTGACTCATTCTTGTACCCATTTGTAAACACTTACATTGTTTGAGGGCTGTCTTGTCTACAGTGAAAGGAAAGCATTTCCATTTAATTTTAAGTGTAGTGTCATATTAAGATTACAAATATTTAGTACTGTATGTTGCCAGTTACAAGTCCTAGCTAATCTCGTATGTTGCACTGGTTAATACATGTAATATGATACTGTAATATAAAGTCAAACCTTATATGCAAAAAAATCACTGTTTCAGCAAACTGATATGGTTGAAAAACAGATTCATTAAATGTTAGGATGGCGAGCATCCCAACCAAGGGATTGCTTTCTACATCACGCCAATCAGAAACATTAAAACAATTAATTATGTTTGTAAATTTGCATTAGATAAATCTTTCGTGATGTAATTTCTCAAAACATGACCTCTAATTAACTTATGAAAGACTGGGTATACACTGAAGCTGTCAGCTGATCAAATGTGGTGAATGACAGCTGCGTGCGTAGCATGTTTACTTCGTTGAATAACCTTATTAAGAGCCTTTGTCACCTAAAGACCAACTAAGACACACACTTACCCTAATTGGATATTTTCCAATAGTATCAATGAACTTATTTGAGCTTTAAATCTTTGACCTAGACATAAACACTGGCTGTGGACATATGTGAGATAGGTTTCTGCTCGTCAGCGTTACGTTTGTTACGTTTCATACAAATTGAGATAATGACTTTTTAATTGCATATTAGAATAAAACATGTTCCCCAACCTTAATTTTATAATGTTGGTCTCTATTATATTGGTAAATTACCATTTTTAAAAAATTAACAGCTGTTTGTAACTTGTAACTGTAGTGAAATAAATATTTAAATACGCGTATTAGCATGTAACCTGTACTGGCTTATATATTTTCTATCCTGATTTTATATGGTAACGTAATTTACAGGCCTATTATGAGTTTGACAGCAGGAAACGTAATAAAACATTTAGTCCAATATTTGAATCATGAAGCAGATAATATGTTTATTGTTATGAATCATTGGTAAAAAAACCCCGCAAACTGTCATATCAAAGTAACAGAATCAATCAAAATTGCAAAACTCTTATTTTATTGTTTATTTAGAATAATTTGACTATAATTGAAGTTATTTAAAAAAAAAGATAGAGAGTAGACTCAAATATAACCTTGTCAACAGGCTATGTCGTCAGGCTAAGGAAGAATTTGAGTCTACTTTCCACACTTTAGTGTTTAATCTATTTATGCAAAGGACAATGCTGTTACCTACGTTACCTTTTATATATTAACAGCAACAAACTTTCCATCGTCGTAGAAACTGTGTATTAAGTTATTATTTTATTTCACTGTGACAAAGATGAACGAAGACATTGTACATTCCAATGCAATATAAATCAGGTCAGATAGAAAATATGTACGCCAGGAGAAGTAACGTGCTGATAAGCATATTTAAACGTTTATTTTGCTTCCTCTATCGCCAGTTACAAGTTATAGGTAGCTTTTATATGTAAGAATGGTAATTCATCATTTGAATAGAGATCTTTATCTCATATTTAAGATTGGAGAACATGGTTTATTTTAATATGTAATCTATAAAGTCATAAAATGCAATTTCATAAAAAAAGGTAACATAAGTAACTCTGACCAGCAGAAATACACTCCACAGATGTCTCAAATTGGTGTTTAAGTCTAGCTCAAACATGTAAAGCTCAAATAATTTCATTAATACTATTGAAAAATATCCCATAAGTCTTGTATTTTGTGTTACTATTTTTAAAGTCAGTAGGGTAACATTGATTACAGGCCATTTACAGACAACTTACCGAAGAAATCTTAGTAAATTATGGGTTTATAAGGCCACAAGACATGTCTCTGACTGAAAATAGTAACCAAGTGTTCCTTCCTGCGGTTAGGGAACATGGTTCATTCTCATATGCAATATATAAAGTCATTATCTCCAATTTCGTATAAAATGTAACATACGTCACGCTGTTGAGCAAAAATATATCTCACAGATGTCTGCAATTAATGTTTATGACTAGATCAAACATTTAAAGTTCAAATAATTTCATTGATACTTTTGTAAAATATTTTATTAGTCTCGTATTTTGTATACTACCATTTTCTATGTTAGTATGGTAACGTTGGTTACATGCCATTTACAGAAAGCTGACCACAGAAAACTTAGTAAAACATGGGTTTCCAAGGCCCAAAGACATGTCCCTGACTGAAAATAGTGACCAAGTTTTTCTTCCTGGGGGGTGCAACAGAACTCAAAATTTGAGATTTGGCCCCTACACTAATGTTGAGTATACTCAGAAACGTCTTAATGATATAAGACCACATAAAACCATAACCAATCAGGAAAAAGACCATGTGTAGTTGTTAGAAGGACTAAGTGTTTAGGTTTGCTGCAAACCTTTTTGATGACCAATAGTGCAGACCGGTAGCAGCAGATCGTCTTATTTGTGCCTCCTTGATGACTTGAAAGCATGTCTAAGTAAACATAATTTACGCATAAATGAAGCATGTCATTATTGTATGTGATTTCATAGATGAATCTCAATCATTTGATTTATAAAGTCATCATCCCTTGTTTAAATTTTACAATTTTAATCCTAAGAACCAATCTCCACTAAATACTAATAAAACTCAGTTTGAGATAGACCAGTCGTTCACTGCTTATAATAGGAACGCCTGATAAGTTTACGTAGGTGATTATGTTAACCCCCTTCTGATAGACAAACCATACACATAAGAAGATAAAAAGGCAGAATTACGGTTTCCTTTGCTATGTTTGCTAAGAAATCAAAAGTATTGGTCCAAAACCCAGTTTGGAAAAAAATAATAGCAATCATTGTTCAAGGTCATGGCTCAAATTTTGTAAAAAGTAAGTGAGTATGTTCAGAAAATATCACAATCACACACCACAGACCAACCCACGGCACCGTGAGGAAGAATCAAAGAATATATACAGTAACAATACATCCGTAAGACAATAAAAGCAAAGCAACCAGGTCTCTCTTCCTCTTCAAGATGATTGCAAACAAGAAAGGACACAAAATAATGCATAGCAAAACAAAGACATACACCGAACCCCCACAACCAATGGGAAGCACAGCAAACAACAGATCAACAACAACAGAACCACTGCCTTAGAACGGACAGCAGCCTAAGCCACATAGGGGGGCTTAAATGCATTTTACTGGTAACAAATCTTCGCCCTAGATTCTGTCGTTGTTTAAACACAAAATTGTTTAGCTCGCATGAAGGCTCTCCTTACCTTGCATGTTATGACAGAAATGCATTTTTTACCTCAGAAAAACCTAAAAAATATCATGCATGGTCATGTCAAAATGTATGTGATGCGCTGACCTTTTTGTTGGACAAAATTTTAATCAATTTGGCACCAAGCTGTATAGACAAGTAGTTGGGATTCATATGGGCACTAATTGTGCTCCCCTGGATGCAGATTCATTCCTGTTTTGTTATGAGAGGGACTTTATGATGATAATCAGGCTGATGTATCTGTACATCCAGATATTTGGACGATATTTTAAATATAAATAATGTTTATTTTGACAATATGGTTAGTCAAATATACCCGTCAGAGCTCCAACTGAATAAAGTCAATACCTCTGATACCAAAGCCGCATTTTTAGACTTGCATTTGTCAATTTCTAATGATATTATTTCTACTAAAATTATGATAAACGTGACCACTTTGATTTTGAAATTGTCAATTTCCCATTTTTAGATGGTGATGTTCCTCGTTCTACATCCTATGGAGTCTATATCTCTCAACTCATTCGTTTTGCTAGAGCATCTAGCTATGTTGCTGACTTCAACACTCGCAATAAATTGTTAACTCAGAAACTTCTTAAACAAGGCTATCGGTATCATAAACTTCGCAAAATATTTTCAAAATTTTGTAGACGATACTATGATTTGATTTCTAAATTGCAAGTCGTAATTAAATGTCTCTTGCGCCAAGGAATTTCAGAAACTGATTTCTATGGTGACTTGGTGTATAAATTGTAGAAGATTGTTGGCTCTAATATTTTTCAGCGCAGTTAATTAAAATAATTTCCCATTATAAAAAGATTGGCTATAACATTAATGTATTGCAACAGACTGCATGCTTGGTGGTCAACCCAATCATGGTTGGCAACTTTGCTTTCCTCTTTAATTGCACGCCGATGGGTCGGACTTCAGACTCTATGATGGTTCTGACTTAAAGACTTATCTATTGATAAGATGGTTGGGGCCTGATGCTTTGGCTGTTTGTTGGGCCCACCGGGGTTTACCTGTTGGATTTCTTTTGCTCCGATATTCAGTTTTATTTACTGTTGAGTCCTTATCTTTGTTTTATCTCTTTGTTAAATCTTGATTTATATGTTTAAGGAGAAGATGCATTGATAAGTTAGGGGTCTTTCATGCAAACCAAATGTCTATGTGTCTTGATCCACGTCTGAATTAAGGGTGAGGTTGGTGCCGTTAAACCGGTTTAAGCCCTCCAGTAAAATATTTTACTGACCATTCCAAGGCAGTACTTCTTTTGTTGATCTTTTATGTTTTTGTTCTGTCTTGTGTTTGCTATGTCTTTTTACGCGACTGTTTATATGTACTTTGTGGTCACCTGCTGGGAAAGGGCTGACCTCTTTGCTCTCGTTTGTGGTGTCTAACTGTGAGTTTGTCACTTTCCCATTGGTATCCTGGGTCAGGTGTGGTACTTGATTGTATCGATTCCTGATCTCTGCACCCTTACTTACTTTGATGGGTCACCAAACTAAATTCAAGACAAACAGGCTCTTACGTAAAATAACTAATTATATCTAAAGCTTAGACTATGTGTGCATTTTCGTGGTGATAAACGGTCAAACATGTTGTGCTTCTTTAAATATTTTTCTTAGGCATTATTCTTTCTTTCTTATGCTCACACATGAAGGTGATTACTGAAGGATAAGTATAAATTAGTGAGCAGAAAAACACAAGGGTGCTTACTGATTATTCTGAAATATATCTTCTACTGATTTATGTGATTGGACAATATGGTCACATTATGTCTATTAAAACACTCCCTGGGATATACAAAAAGATAAAAAAAAAATGATTTTCACAGACGAGTAAATGAATTTGCAATAAGGAAAGTTTAAGCTAATTAACTGTCTATGTCGATATTGATACGTTTCCCCATCTATATAAAAAACGCAAGTCTACCTTCACAACAAAAATGTGAATAATCTGCAATGAAAATACAATTTTTTTCTAAATGGTACAATTGCTAACAGTCGGTTTCAAAAACAAATCTTAATCTAAGTACAGTGAAAAACTAGATGCACTCTACCAACATTTCCAAGAATGAGCTGACTAAAAGTTAATACGATAAACGTCTTGAAATGCATTTGAATGTTTTAATTTGTTGCTACTCTTACAAAGCAGCCTATTGTTCAAAAGATTTTGTACAGGTTTCATATTTTATACATTTCATATGGCAATTTACTTCAATATAGGACATAAACGTTAAACGCATAGTAAATTTGTTTCTATTTGTTTACCTGAATGATAAATACAATATTTAAAGACTGGTTTAAAAATGGATATCTGGTGTCGTTTAAACCCTGTAAATCAGAATCATAACATAATGTGTATATAGCTGTACATGTATGACTTGGGTTCCCCTTCAAAACAACTCAAATTTGAATATCAATTTTGAAAATATAACGTTTATAAAACATTTCAAAAGTTTTCACCATCTGAAAATATTACCTAGATTGTGAGAAGTACTGTAGGTCAGACGTAAAAAAAAGGAAAGGCGAAAACATTGTCCCATAACTCAAAGATTGCGTTTGTTCATCTAACGTGAATAATGAATGAAAACAACTTATACGATACACAAAATCTGTAGACTAGTTCTTTTCAAATGAATTATCAAAACAGATTTTCTTTTTTAAACCAACTACAAAACTCTGAATACCTATATTGGGCAAGTACATGGAAATTTTGTACTTATTACATTGACGCCTAGCGAAGACACAAACGAGTGTTTCTTCTTAGCACATGGGATGGGAAGTTGATGACGGTTCAGATCGAAGTTCAGGCCTTCTGGTAAGAGTGTGTAAATGATTTCTTCATTTTTAATTCCCAACGAAACCATGTGTTGTGGATGTTTTGAGGGCACAAAAGCATGCTTAAACAGATCAGTATGATATATATTAACAATTTCATGCTAAAATAGTTGCTTATATAGACCTCTGATAAAATAAGAATTATCTCATGTATTGGTGCAACAATTGGTGTCTGCCTATAAAAGATTGTAAAGCTTTGTGACTTACTTCAAACTGTAGATTTGGCGTCATTTCTCTGTCAAGTAGACCAGGATCTTTAACTGTTATCACTCCAGATGTTTCATCAATAGCGAAGACGTTTATATTTGATGAAAGTTGGTATAAAAATTCACCGTTGATGCCCTGAAAAAATACTCATTTAGAGGTCGCAGCCTCGTGGTTGTTTCTGTGTGAAACTGGTTAAATTTTTCCCCATGCATTGTTATAGCGTTGATATTTTTCATATTCTGGTCCTTCAGAATACCGCTTAAGCATGCGAATTATTGCACTTTTCTTTAGTTCTCATGAACAGACTCAATAAAACCGAGCTGCTGTTCTCTAATATTGTAGGTTTTCTCTATTTCTGAAAGATCCATTTTCCCAGATTATTAATGTTAAATTGGTCGAGTTATGGCATAGTCCTTACTGTTAAATTCACGCTTGACATGGTTTTTAATTGGGCATCGACGTGAGAAAACCTGTCTTTTTGGGGTTTGCGAACAACAAAGGCACAGACTATACTGCCTAATCTGATCAGCGCCTTTATTATTCGCTTAATGAAAAGGATCATATCTAGACTTGCTACAAGCGAAATTTCTGTAGCTGAGCAGGTTGGTTTGAATATCAGTTTGTTGAAAGCCCTGAAGATAGGCTTTGTTGCGATAAAATTATTTATCTTTTTTGATAGGCATAGCCATAGGTTCTTATGAGTAGAACAGTGATAATGTTTGGTCCATTGTTAAAAGCTAGTGACTACCCGATTGTGGTATTCTTGTCAATTGATACAGTTGTTTTATTTTACACTTATACTAATCAAAACTGTGGAACATGTAACTGCAATATTAATTCAATATCCAAATAATGTTCACCCGTTTAAACATTGGAAATGTGTGTGTATTATTTTCAAAGCAGGGGTTTGTAAGAAAATGATTAGAAAAAAGTCTGCGCATGTCCCATTACCCTCCAGCTATCAACCTGATCTAACAGTGCTGCAATCATAACAAGGCTTCACTAAATTTTTCAATGAAGTGGCCATGTGTGTGCATGCGTGCGTGCGTGCATGCGTGCGTGCGTGCATGCGTGCGTGTGTGTATGTGTGTGTGTGCGTGTGAATTTAAGAATCAGATCATGAGTTCAGTGATACGACACAGAAATTAATTCTGTACATGAGGCTTTTCCTCACAGTGCCATGGGTTGATCTTTGGTGTATGATTTTGTTATGTTTTGTTCGTACTCACTTTCTTTGACTTTGCCTCCTGCTGTAATATTGACCTTGAATCAGTTTGACCTAATTGAGGTGGACATGCTCTTCAAGTATCGTTAAAATGTTTCCTCTATGTGTTATATAGCTTAGGCTGCTGTCTGTCTAAGGCGGTGGTTCTGTTGTTGTTGATCTATTGTTTAATGTACTTCCCATTGTTTGTGGGGGTGCTGTCTTTATTTTGTTTTGCATCACTTTATGTGCTTTCTAGTTTTGCAATCATATTGAAGGGGAAGAGAAAGCTTGTTGCTTTGTTTTTATTGTCTTGTGGATATATTGTTATTGTGAATGTTCTGTGCCTCTCCCTCATGGTGCCGTGGGTTGGTCTGCAGTTTGTGATTGTGGTATTTCCAGATCATACTCACTTACTTTTTAATGTGCTAGGGAGTGGACAAAATCAGTATATGTTACGTTTGACATGAGGTATGATATTGTAGCAGGGTATTGAAACCTTAATTCTACATGCTTCTCACATCAGGTGGACATAGGGTTTTATTTATTTTTATCAAAATTTCAAGAGGGTGTGAATAATACTAAGACAGGGGGATCTCATGAAATGGCGATATCAAAGCACTGCTGATGGACACATGAACAGAAAGATAATGTGGAAACATTATACTCTACCACAAATAAGCACTTCATATTTTTTTATTTATTAGTCTAAACATATTTCAGTAGTTCAAAGTAGCTGATTGATGGAGGTTTTTTTTTTCGGCACCGCCATGTACATTAAATGAGAAAAATAATCAGTTACGAGTTATATCCTCTTATCTGGAAGCATGATTTAATTGAGAGAAGTGTTGTAGATTCACCTGATCTTGATCTGTTGCCACGACTGTGATTACGTATCCATAAGCATTCTCAACCAGAGACACATCATAAGAAGTTGGGTTGAATATTGGGAGATTATCATTTATATCCAAGACAGTGATGTGAACTGCTGCAGAGGCAGTTTTGGTTGGGTTGTCAGCCTGATAACACTAGAAAATAAGATTTTAAAGAAATTAAGAATCAGATAATTATCCATTGAATACCAGATACGTTATTGTATAAAATTTCCAAAAGGGGTACGTGCATTAAGAGACTATTTTGGCCCCCCCTCTGAGGTCAAAAAATAAAAGTTGCTCTTCACAAGTTTCTTCTTATTAGTTTATTAGAACAATAGCCAAAGTGTAAAAGTCTTGCATTGATTCGACTTTTACGGTTGCTATGATAACAAAAACAGCCGCCAAAATAGTCTGAAAATAAGAAAATTACCATTTTGGAGCAAATTTGAGACATGTAACAGAGGGATCAATATAGAGCACAAGCAAATACCAAAAAAATATTTTAACAGATGATGAGAATTATCACGGCACACAATATATTAAAAAGTTTTTTTTGGTATTTGCTTGTGCTGACATCTAATTCTTAAATAATCAGTCTCTAAAAGCCTCAAATTTGGCCTAAAATGGCAATTTCTCGATTTTAAGCCTATTTTGTTGGCCATTTTGGTTACCATAGCAATAGGTAAAAGAAAAAAAAATGCCAGAATTTTACACTTGGGCTATTCTTCTAATACACAAATAAGATGAAATTGGTGAGAAGTACCTTCAGTTTTTGGCTGTAGATGGGGCAAAAATAGCCCCTTAATGCACGTATACCTTTGTGAGCTCTCTGTGAACACATTATTTTAGCACACTCTGCATCTAACGATGTGTCATTTTATCAATATGACTATGTTATTACAGCACAAAATTAGGTGCATATCTAGTACTTTTTTTTATTAAATATAGCTAACAGTCAACAAAAGCAAATATGACTGGAAGACATGTGTTTAAATTTTACATAAGGCAAAAATCTAAAATCGCAAACCTAGAAGAAGAATTAGCGAACCTTTACTCATGTTTTCTTATCCACAATCTACAGAATTATGCTGATGCTGTTCATTTGTCCCTTATTCATTGAGTCAATTATGGCAAAAGTATAATGTCTACCAATTGAAGAGTGAGAATAACAAAATTATAAGGACAATTGAGCAATAGCAGATTGTTTTTCTTGTTAATGATCATGTGTGTGCCATGTAAGTTTCAGTAGTCTAAACTGTGTATTTCATAATTCCTGAAGAGTGTGTTTCAAAAATGACATTTTTTTTTCATTCACAGCTGATGTATAATTAAAACAGCGTATTGTAGAGGCATTTAAGCAGTGGTTTCCGAGGAAAACTATGTCCCCTAAACCGCGAATTGAGTTGGCAAGCATGCTTACTGCTCTTCATTGTGTCACAAGGATACAGGATGAAATCCATCAATTATTACAAAGGAGAGCATGCACAAACACAATTTTGGTCAAACTTTGAAATTACAAAGTGCTGTGGTTACCTTGAATATCAAGGTCATCGAAAGCTAATTAACTCTTTATTGTTTCCAAGCCATGTATCAATGCAAGTTTGTTGGAGAAAACCCCACTGGTTCAGAAGACAGAGGTCAGAAAATGCTGATTTTACAGTTTTTAAGGATAGTAACCTTGATAATGAGGCGACCTTGAAAACAAGGTCAAAGCCACCAAAATCATATCAACTCTTCATTTTGCCGCAATACTTTGATACAATACATATAAGTTTAGCTAGAATCCATTGTTCAATTCAAGAGATATCATACAAAACCCTATTTTGGACAAAATATGACAGTTCAAAGTGCTGGTATGACCTTGAATATAAGGCCAAGGTCATCAAAATCTAATTAACTCTTAACCATTTCCTAAAAATATATCTATGCACGTTTGGTTAAAATTATACCACCGGTTCAGAAGATAGTGTGCGGAAATGGCTGATATATAAGTCTTTATAGGATGGTGACCTTGGAAATTAAGTCAAGGTCACCAAAATCTAAGCTACTCTTTCCCTCCTCCCAACATTGTATCTCTGCAAGTTTGGTCAAAATCCATCAACTGATTCTGAAGATAATGCATGGAAAACCTATTTTGGACATTTTCAGGGTTCCGGTGTGATTTTGAAAATCAGGTCAATGTCACAAAAATCTCATCAACTCTTTTACTCCTGCCAACTATGAATTTATGCAAGTGTGGTCAAAATTCATCTACTGGATCAGAAGAAAACGCGCAGAAACCCAATTTTGGACATTTCAAAGTGCCTGTGTGACCTTGAAAATTTGGTCGAGGTCACCAAAATTTGACCTACTCTTTTGCTTCTCTAAACAATGTATCTTTGCAGGTTTGAAATAAAATCCATCCACTGCTTCAGAAGATAACGCAGGGAATCCATATTTTTGACATTTCAAAATGCTTATGTGACCTCGAATACTAGGTTAAGGTCACCAAAATTTAATGTTCTCCTTTCCTCCTCCTAAAAATGTATCTATGAATGTTTGGTCAAAGTCCATCTTCTAGTTCAGAAGATAACGCACAGAAACCATATTTTGGACATTTCAAAGTGCCGCTGTGACCTTGAAAATAGGGTCAATATCACCAAAATCTAATGAACTCGTTTCCTCTTCCCAACGATGTATCTATGCAAGTTTTGTCAAGATCCATCATATATTTGATAAGATAATGCACAGAAAGAAGCTACGCAGTCACCGACGCTGACGGCATCTGCACCAAAAAAATATGTTCGGGATTTTGGGAGATAACAAAAGTTGACAAAATTAAGAACTTCTCCATTACAGAAATATCATACCAAACGTAACTACCAAATTCATTTTTCAAACTGAAGCAGTTATTGGAAAATGTTTGACAAAATAAGTTGAAATATAGACTTGAGGACCTGACTGTCCTGAAGCGCTCACCTGATCTCCTCGATAATGTTGAAATAGGTCAAAATCAACTACGGCTTATAATGAAACATATTTTGTTTTATGGGGGTTGCTGCAATTTTGGTCAAGTGACCTAAAACACTCTAATAAATAATCCATCAAACAGCCCAGTGATTTCTGAGGAAAAGATATTCAGATAGGTATGTGGTAGTCCAAACGAGTGGCCTTGGATAAAAGGTCACAGCTCAGCTTGACATTTGGTACTTATATAAAACCGTTGTCTCATTAGGCTTAACATTTCTTGCAAGTATTTCGAATTCAGCCTAAACGGTTATAGAAAAATGAACATTTCAAAATTTGTCCCATATAAATATATTAGGAATCAAATTTGACCTTGCCATTAAGTAGGTCAAGGTCAATCTAAATTTATCATTTCTGCAAATCTGGTAGGGCCCAAATTTCCAATGCTGCATATCAAGTCCCAAGGCCATTGACTTTTTGGTTCCAGAGAAAAAGATATTTAAAGGGTTTTTACCATATATGGGCGTGGTGGTCATCTTGGTCATGTGACCAGTACAATTTGCATAAATTTTGGCTAACCTATCATAAGAAGTCTTCATATGAAATTTGAGTTCAATTGGCCTTGTGGTTTCTGAGGAAACTATGTTTTAATGTGTTGATGGGACTCCAATATAAGCGACCTTGGCTAAAAAGTTAAAGGTCAACCTTGACCTTTGAAACTTATTTATAGCCATTGTCTCATTAGGTTTAACATATCAAGTGAGAATAATGACTAAGGCTTCTACAGTATTCAAAAATCATTTTTTCAAAAAGAATTCCATTTTAAATGCATTAGGAAGCAATTTGACCTTGACGTTAAGTAGGTCAAGGTCAACTTAGAATCATTTGAACAAACTTGGTAGGCCCCACATCCACAATGCTACATACCAAGTCCCAAGGTCACCGGCCTTTTGATTCTGGAGATATTTACAGTTTTTTACCATATATGGGCATAGGGGTCATCTTGGTCATGTGACCAAAATATTTCGTATGAATTTTGGCTAACTTAGCATAAGGAGTCTTCATATGAAAAGGGGAGGGGGTCTCATATGCGCCCACACATGGATTTTCATCTAGTTTTACATGGTGAATACCTATGACCTATCAACTATAAAATGCATTTATTTATTTCAATAGTGATTTTTAGGTCTCAGTAGAACACCTTGTTTTACTCCATTTTTTCGATGACACCTGTCTAATATTTTGTCAATTTTTAAACATCAGTTTTAATGGATCTCACCTATTTAAGCTAGAATAGTGAAAGAACTCTATATGGATTGCTTTGATACTATTTTGGCCTATACAAACATGCACACAATTTTTTAACGAAAATTTAAAGTTAAAATTTTCCAAAAAATAAGTGAAATTCATGTGTATGCCAAAATGCGTCTACTATTTCCATATGTTCCTGTCCTTGCCAACTTATGAAACTGCCTATAAAATTTGCCTCACATGTCCTCTGTATATTGGCAAACTTTTTAGATTTTTTTTGAAACCGGTAACAGTGCAGGAAAATACATTATACACATGTAGGTCATTTTTGACATTTATCATAATTAAATGTTTGAGGCTAGTTTTGTCCTGGAACAATGTCATTTCTCAATTTGATTATTAAAAATATCATAAACATCGATAATAAAAAGCTATGCATGTAAAATGCATATTTAATTTAACATTGAAACAAATCTGAGACTTGTTTAGCTTTAACAATCAGTTAGAGTAACACACACACAGTCTGCAACATTCAAACTTCTCAAAATCAAGTTAAAACACATCAGTTAATGGATTACCTGCTATGATCTCTTCACCGAATGTTTCGTTATTCTAAAATGTATTTTGGTTTGTATTTGCATACCAATGTTTTAATTGATGGTCCAGTCTTATAATAGTGCTAGACAAGGCAAGGCATTTGATCGCTGACTTCACTTATCTTGTCCCTTTGCAAGCTTATATGCGATGTCATATATGTAACTGGCATTCATTCTTCCTACAATGGCATGTGTCTCTAACCCTTTTAATTAATCTTGTTATATCCTTGTTTAATATGATATTAAGTTGTTATGCATGATTTTCTCCTAAAATGTCAATGTGTTTGGAATAGCCTAGGGAGTAGCTTTTTATTTTAATATCAGGTACTGGTTGGGATTCCTTATGTACCATTTGCTGACTGTTGCACAGACAATAAATACCCAGCAAATGTTATGACTGATTTGAATACATCATTTTGTCAATTCATTGAATACCAAGATGCACATGCAAACTTATTAACTGAAAGCACTGACTTTATTTTGAACTCTGTAATTTTACTACTTTTGGGAAAGGGTTGTCCATAGGTTCTGCTTCCTTTGTGTTCTCCTAGTATAATGTCTATTTGTAGTTTTAGTCTCAGGTTGAAAATTGGCTTGATTGCCAATTCTGTTGCAAGGGCAAGACTTTGGTAAGATTACCTCAGTTCCTGATCGTTGTAACTTCTTCTTATACGGTCAGACCCTTTTTGCAATTATGTTTGTTTATAAATTCAATAAGTTCTGTATTGTTTTATGCCAAACAATTTCTGGAGTTTCCATGATGTATTTTCAAAACTGTTTCCTCAGTCAAGTAAATGGCAATTTAATCAGGGAATCAGTTATTCTGGGAACGATCTGATTGTTCTGGATGAAACATTAAGAAGATATTGTGATCATTAATTTTTTCTATCCCATTTGATACTATGCCATTTTACAGGATGTGGAATAAGATTGTAAGCACCTATTATTGTAGAGTTTGGTGCATGCATTCTTTGAAAATTTCAGCATTTTTGTGGTAGAGTTATAATCAAGCAAAATATCCCACAACTACATAAAATGGGTGAATACTGTAGATTGGCATTCTATTAATGTGAATAGCAAAATAAAACCATATTGTGAAGATGAATGAAATTAACTACTCCAAGAGGAGTTCGGCAGGGTGAAATTCTCTCTATGTGGTCAGTATTGAAATAAGGATGACAGCTTTGAAAGCATTCAAGATTCTGTCTTGCTCACATAGGAAACTATGCAACATGTTTAAAATTATGAAATTGTGCAGAATGTGGGATATGATTTCATAAGGTTGTAGTATTTATTAGATATTTGTTTTATCATGTTGGTGATCAAGAAATTATAAAACAAACGATTCCCTGACACAAATGAAATGAATGAATTATGGAGAATGACTTTCTGTTAAGAGTGAATCTGGTATTAAAACCTTATTATGAAGAATATCAAAGTTTCCTGTTCTATGAGGAGTTGGACAAGGTGAAGTTCTCCCTAAGTGATCAGTATTCATGTTGTTATAATAGTTTTAACAATATTTAAGATTCCATCTTACTTATAGAAGAAAGAAAACACAAACACTTGCTTTTAAACTAACCAAACACTTATTCATTAACTACAATCAGTTTTTTGATGTTTCTTAGAAGTTGGATTTGTAACATTCAAAAGTTCTAGAACAACATGTTACCGGTCTTCGGTTTTCTTGAAAATTTTAGAATATCATCTATGTATAGCCTAATTTGAGAGTAAATTCATAGGTTGACAAGAACTGGAACATGCCTAAATTTAAAAAAAAATGTTAAAAAATATTATGACGCTGTAATTTGGGGATGTTTTCAAACAAAATCATAATTTTCTGAATTTTACTTTACAGAAACTGTTCTCTTTGTGTTATGCATATCTAATCCGTGATAATCTAAGATAGTTTTAAAAATAAATAGAACACAATATATGAAACTATACAAGTTATGGGCGGCTTAAACTGAAAGTACCCCCATAATCAGATACCTGATTACATAACATCTCATTTTTTGACCATGTAAATAGGTAACTGGGAAACTATATCACAAATAGAATAGTTATATGTAGGGCAATTATTATGCATAATATTATGAAAATCTATGCGCGGGAAGAACCATATGTAATATGTTCTTAAAAGGGTATCCTTTGGAAGCATAGGCTGCACCAAAGAACTGAAACTAGAGTGTGCATATTTCCTGGGCCAGACGAGCTAGTTTCTGCCAGTGGCCCTCTAATAGTTTCAAAGTTCCGCAATGAAACCCATCATATGATCCCAAAGGACAAGAAAATAAAATCTACACTATAGTGAAGGGCAGGGAGACGTTCTACCGCCGCCACACAGTCCAAGTCAACAGCTGTAGTGAAGTCAAATATGTTCTTAAAAGGGTATCCTTTGGAAGCGAAGACTGCACCAAAGAACTGAAACTAGAGTGTGCATATTTCCTGGGCTAGACTAGCTAGTTTCTGCCATTTAGGCTTCATCAGTGACCCTCTAATAGTTTCAAAGTTCCACAATGAAACCCATGATCCCAAAGGACAAGAAAATAAAATCTTCACTAAAACTCCTATAGGGTGAGACCCCCCCCCCCTTTGATTTCAATTGGGCCAATGGTTTGTGAGAAAACTATGTTTTAATATAAAGATGGGACTCCAATATGAGCGACTTACCTGAAAGGTCAAAGGTCAACCTTGACCTTTGGAACTTATTTATAGCCATTGTCTCATTAGGTTAAACAAATCAAATGAGAATAATGGCTAAGGCTTCTACAGTTTTTTTTAAAAAAAGTAACTTTTCGAAAAAAATTCTCATTTAAATGCATAAGGAAACAAATTTGACCTTGGCGTTAAGTAGGTCAAGGTCAACCTAGGATCATCATTTGAACAAACTTGGTAGGCCCCACATCCCCAATGCTACATACCAAATCCCAAGGTCATCGACCTTCTGGTTCTGGAGAAAAAGATTTTAAAGGGTTTTTACCATATCGGTCATCTAACCAAAACCATTTGAATAAACTTTCGTTCCCGTGTACTAAGGAGTCTCCATATAAAATTTGAGTTGAATTGGCCCAGCGGTTTCAGAGGAGAAGATGTTTGAAAATTTTGACAAATGGACTGACGCCGGAGTGACTGGTATACTTTTATCTTACCCATGAGCCTTCCGCTCAGGTGAGCTTAAACTTGATAGACAAATGAAATAATACGAGGGCCATTCAATAAGTAACCGACCTACCCTACTTACGATCGCGATAGGTCGCTTTTTCTTCTAGAAAATTAATCTCTAGGAAGATACTCTTCAACCGTATGTTGAAAAAAATATTATCTAATAAAACAAGAATATAGCCACCATTGAAAGTGTGCTATAATGACTTGGAAATATGCAACACTACTATGTTCAAGAATCATTTTCAAAAGGCAAATTGCAATTGTTTTAACTTGTAACTAAGCTATAATTAAAACCAATAGAATAGATTTTCATTCTTTAAAAGCGAGAATAAGTTTCAGTGCTTCACAGAGTTCAAAATTAATAGTTACATTTTCCCTTAGAGGAAATTGGAATTTCATTTGTGAAAGTTTGATAATTCAAACATTTTACCCCTTTCTATTTTGACCAAAATGTATATATAATTATATTTGGATATTAATTGATATATTACATAAATAGTTGGTAAAAGTTTTACTTTCTGAGAGTTCCCAACATGTTTGAAAGGGCCATGGGTCATTTAAGTTAGTATTGTGATTTATCAAATTATGCATTTTAGTTGTTTTTATGCCACCATGTCGGCTACAAATTTTTCGTTTCGTTGATATATTACACATGCTCACATTATGTTTCATACTTAAGATAATAACCAAATAGTAAAATTTATGTAACAACCAAAAACAAAACAAAACGAAAACAAATTATTTGACTCACTGGCCATGCTTGTAGACGCGATACATTACCTACTAATAAACCAATAATGTTTAAATTTTGTACATATGTCAAAATATGGTGACCAAACACACTGTGAAAATCTGGACTGTGTCGGTCACTTAGAAAAGGGTCAGGCTGGTTACTAATTGAATCACCCTCGTATGTTAGAGGATGTGAATAAATTTACACACTCAAATTAAGCATACTTAATTGGTGTACCTAACTTCCTATGGAGTCTATGTCTCACAACTCATTAGTTTTGCTAGAGCATCTAGCCATGTTGCTGACTTCAACACTCGCAATAAATTGTTAACTCAGAAACTTCTTAAATAATGCTATTGGTATCATAAATTTCGCAAAACCTTTTCTACATTATATCGACGATTCTATGATTTGATATCTAAATTCTAACTGGCGAATTTTTAAGGTTGATTAAAGAGGAAGAAAATGGCAAAATAACAGGATAATAAGTTTGGGATGGTTGTATTTTATCCTGCGACAGGTAGAAATGAACACGCCTGTATGCTGCTAATATATTTATTAGTACAGCTATACGAACTACAAGAGAGATGATAACTAAGAGAATAAGCGGACAGCAGAAGCAGCCAGGTAGTTTTATACTACAGGCTGAGCCCTTATCAAGATCGTATCATGTTGCAGAGTCTATATGCAGAATATACAACACCCCCCTTTCAAAGCCCAATATTTTGGAGTTTACGGTATGCAACAGTTCATTAATAAAATTGTAACCGTAAAACAGTTCATTGAGTGTTCAATCTTTTACTCATTAATTCCCACGACTGAATTGTCTGTTTATCATCACAGTTTCTCGTTACAGATAAAACAAGCAACACTGATTATTTTGTGGTCCCTTATCAAGTTAATTATACTGTAATCTTTCAGGCGGTTTAGAAATTCGCCCAGATCGTGTCACTACATATGGTTTATTACTAGTTTCTTGAGATACGTGTAACGGTACACTAGACAGCTGTTCAGGACCAGAAGAGTTGGACAAGAGTGTATCAGATTCTGTAATCGCTGAATTGTGTGAATTTGCTGAATCTCCCTGCACTTTTCTTTCCTGCATATGTACCATCGGCTGAAGGTCAGTTGGGTCGTTAAGTTCGACTTCTTTATTCAACCTAACCAAATGTCGCCTATTGCGCGAAATTTCACCACGGGGTGTGTCGACCACGTATGATCTTGGTCGGTCTGCAGCTTTTAATACTTTGCCGTCTACATTGAATGATTTAACATGAACGTTATCGCCTGTGCGTAATGGCGTCATATTTCGCGCTCGATGTCTGACGTCATAATTCATTTTGGAGTATGCACGTGCGGCATTCTCTTTCTTAAGCAAATAGGTTTGATTGATAACTTTTGGCTTCAATCGATCTGGATTTTGCGGAAGGATAGTTTTGATTTGTCTGCTGTAGAGAAGCTGAGATGGGCTATACCCATTACTGAGCGGTGTGGCTCGATAATGCATGAGTGCAATGTACGGGTCGTCAGACTTCTCAAGCAAGCGTTTGCACGTTTGAACAGCGCGTTCAGCCTCCGCGTTCCCTAGAGGATACCTAGGCGATGATGTAATGTGCTTGATACCGTATTCTTTCATGAATTTCTGCATAGCCTGCCCTGAGTAACAACCTCCGTTGTCACTGGTGAATATGTCGCAGACACCATGCCGACTAAACATCGACTTTAAATGGGTAATAACTTCTTCGGTTGTTAAAGAGCGCAATTTTGCTAATTCAATAAATCTTGAATAGTAGCACACAACCAGTAGGTATGTGTGACCTTTCCAAAAGAAAAGGTCTGAACCAAAATGTTTCCAAGGCCGATCATCAAACTTAGTACTGATCATCGGCTCGGCATGATCATTCTGAAGTTTTGCGCAAACGTCGCATGCTTTGACTTCTTTTTCAATGTCACTGTTGATGCCTAACCACCATACCGACTCTCTTGCTCTCAGTTTACATTTTGTTATTCCTTGATGCGCGCCATGAATTTTGGTGAGTATATCTGCTCTCATTTCTGTAGGAATAAATAATCTGCCTGCTTTCATTAATAAGCCTTTATTTATTTATTGTTATCTCGCCCCTCAAATGCCAGTACACTTTTCCTATCTCGGATGCCTTATGTTTTGTTTCAGGCCACCCATTATTGCAGTAATTGGCTAGTGTTTGACAAATAACATCTTGACTTTGCTTTTCCCTTATCTCTTGAAGTCTAAGATCTGTGGCTGGCAAGTGTCTTATAACCATGTCAACATAATTTTCGGTGTCTGAGGAATGTTGCTCCTCCTCCAAAGTCAATGAATGAATTACAGGGTTTCTTGAAAGCATATCAGGTATAATTAAGGATTTTCCCGCGACATGGGAAATAGTGTATGAGAAAGGCATAAGTCTCATTCTAAAACGCATATTTCGTAATGGCAAATCACTCAGGTCTTTGTGACCGCCAAGCAATGAAATAAGCGGCTGATGATCAGTTTCAATATGAAACGTTTTTCCTATGAGAAAATCACGATTTTTCTCGCAACCGTATGTGACTCCTAATGCCTCTTTTTCAATGGTGGAGTAACGCTGCTCTGTCGGTGACAGGGCTCTAGATGCGAAACTTACAGGTTTCATGTCTCCGTCGTCTTGTTTCTGAAACAGTGCGCAGCCTAGCCCATAACTACTCGCATCTGTTTTTAATACAGTGTAGCGATTCGGATCGTACAACGCAAGTACAGGTGCATTTGTAAGTGATTGCTTTATTAAGTCAAAAGCTTTCTGCTGATCTGGACCCCAGTAAAACTGTTTTTTTGAGCTTAGTAGATCTCGGATTGGTTTCGAATGTTCAGCTAACAATGGCGAAAACTTACCTAGCTGATTTACCATACCTAATAGCCTGCGCACACTGTGTACGTCAGTAGGGGCTTCCAAGTTTTTGATCCCCTGGACCCGTTCAGGGTCCGCCGAAATGCCTGAGGGTCCAATAATATGACCAACGTATTTTATGGATGTTTTTCTGAACTCAGACTTTGACGGATTTATGGTCAGATTTGCTTCATGCAATCGCGTGAGCACTTCATGCAACCTTTCGTCATGCTCAGCCTCTGTTCGACCAAATACGAGAATATCATCTGTCTGGCATAATACACCCTCAATCGATTCTACCAGTTGGGTCATTCTTTTCTGAAAATATTCGCTACTACTGGACAGACCCATGACTAGACGATTGAACGCAAACCTACCGAATGGCGTTATGAAAGTAGTGAGCAACTTACTTTCATCTGACAGACGTGTTTGCCAAAATCCTAGATTTAAGTCAATTTTGCTAAACCATTTCGCACCAGCAAGAAGACCTAAGCTTTGATCTATTCTAGGTAACGGAAAATTTTCACGTTTGACGCTGTCGTTGAGACGTGATAAGTCAACGCAGATTCTTATTTTACCGTTAGGTTTAGGCACTACGACCATACCCGCGCACCAATCTGTGGGTTGGTCAACACGGAAAATAACGCCCGTTTTTTCCATGTTTTCGAGCTCTTGCTTCACCTGAGGAAGCAGAGGAATAGGGACTCTACGTGGAACTTAAAGCGCATACGGTTTCGCTCCTTCTTTAAGCGTGACGTGGTACTCAACCACTCATTTCGCCTAGCTCCCTAAACAAATTGGGATATTTCGACTTAACCGTTTCCAAGGTTATTACTTCGCTCAAACTAGCGTTTCGATGTTTAAACTCAAGCAAATCTAGCTTGGTTATAGCTGGTCGACCTAACAGGCATCGATCTAGCCCCTTAACAACGTAGATACGCTCGACCGCTGAGCTTGCATTAGTCTCGAGCTTTGCAGTAAACGAACCCATGACCTTCAGTGGTACATTACCAGGACCGTACAACCTTTTAGAGCATTTTTCTAAAGGTAACTTGCCAATTTTAAGGTACATATCCTCTGATATGACCGTAACATCGGCACCACAATCGATTTTAAATCTGATAAAACCTTGTCCTACCTTGAAGCCAATAATCCCTGGTTCATCTGAATTTGAACTAATTGAACTTAGCACTGCACTTTCACTGTCGATTGTCCCAAGGTATGCATCGGATTCATCGTCGGATTCCCCATCTCGATCGTCGACCTCGTGCACCTTCTTGGAAAGACAAAATCGAACCCAGTGTCCTTTTATACCGCAACCTCGGCACTTTGCATCCCTAGCTGGGCACTTACTCCGACTATGCGACGGTACGGCTCCGCAACGGGTACATCTAGGCTTGTCGCCGTTTTGTGTTTTCGGCTTATCCCTTGTGTGTCTTCTCTGTGTGTTTTGGCTGTGTCTCTGTTGGAATTTAACAGAGTCAATCTTATTTTCCGACAGAACATAACTCCTTACTATAGACTGCTGCTCGTGGACTGCTTCTTTCTGCCTGGCTTGTGTGACAGCTTTCACAAGCGTCAGAGCAGGATCCAATTGTAATTTCTCAGAAATTTTAGCGTCCCTGAGTCCAACAACAATTCTGTCCCCGATTAACTGGTCCTTTAAATCACCATAATCACAATGTTCTGACAACGTGTACAAAGATGTAATAAACTGATCCACCGACTCCCCCTCTTCTTGTTTTCTTAAATTAAACCTTGCACGTTCAAATATTGTATTTCTTCGAACATTGAAATAGTTCACATATTTTCCTGTGACCGTTGTATAAACTTTTTGCTCTTCATCTGATAATCCAAATGATTTTAAAACGTCATCTGCTTCTTTTCCCATACAATAAACCAAGGCGTTTACTTGCTGTTCTTGAGATTTTTCTGAAAGACCACTAGCAGTTTTGAACCGTTCAAACCTCACAAACCATTTCTCGAAATCTGCTGGTTTTTTAAAGTCAAACTGATCTGGAGGGGTAACTTGAAAACTAGCCATTTTCTGTTAATTAAATTTCACTAATACTATTTCAAGTCTAATATGTGTTAATTGTCACGCTCTTTAATTCAGTTAAGCAATATTCCAGTAAGTCACTTCTGACACCATATTTTATCCTGCGACAGGTAGAAATGAACACGCCTGTATGCTGCTAATATATTTATTAGTAAAGCTATACGAACTACAAGAGAGATGATAACTAAGAGAATAAGCGGACAGCAGAAGCAGCCAGGTAGTTTTATACTACAGGCTGAGCCCTTATCAAGATCGTATCATGTTGCAGAGTCTATATGCAGAATATACAACAGGTTGTTTCTCTTTTACATTATATCGCTTTCATGCAAACCAAATATCTATGTGTCTTGATCGACATCTGAATTAAGGGTGAGGTTGGCGCGCCGTTAAACCGGTTTAATCCCTCCAGTAAAATATTTTACTGACCGTTCCAAGGCGGTATTTCTTTTGTGGATCTTTTATGTTTTTGTTCTGTCTTGTGTTTGTTATGTCTTTGTGCACGTCTGTTTATATGTGCTTTGTGGTCACCTGCTGGGAAAGGGCTGACCTATTGGCTCTCGTTTGTGGTGTCCAACTGTGAGTTTGTCACTTTCCCATAGGTATCCTGGGTCAGGTGTGGTACTTGATTGTATCGATTCCTGATCTTTGCACCCTTACTTACTTTGTCAAATAAATACTTGTTTTGTTTTCTATAAACAGAGATGTTTGAATGAAAAATTGCATACATTTGAAGAGAAACAAAAATAGATAAGTAAAGGAGAATACTGATTCCATCTTACACAATACAACTTGTCATACCTATTGTCTGTACTAAATTATTATATTCTAGCCTAACTAAATTTGCTTTAGAGAAATCTTTGACAAAACAAACAGGGAGAGAGAGATAAGGAGGAGATAAAGAAAAAAATACAAAAAGGAAATGATAAACAAAATTCATCAAGGCCCACATTGATAAGCTGTCTCAAATTACATGTAACACTCTGGATTTCTAACAAATGTGTATCAATAAATGTGTATCAATAACACAGCTTAACTCATTTTATAGAATAATGCAAGTATTTAGTGCAATCAAATGTTAAATATGCTCACCATTCCTAGTATAGGCGTTGTATCACTATTCTATGTTCCAATATTTAAAGAAGTTGCGAGTTTGAACCCTGTCTGAAGAAAATGCTTACACATTTGTTCATTGATTACTTTTACAAATAATTCATAATCATTTTCAAATTATTTTCGTAGCAAACAGTTCCTGTTCTAATAAAATGAGGTATTTGTGCTGAAAGACTTAAACTTAAACCTGCACTTAGTGTTAGTTGGTTTGTTTCTAACGCTAATGGTGTCACTATTTGCTGACCGCTGCATGCTGAGATTTCAACATCTTCAAAATATCTACTTGATTTACGCTGCGTGGAGACTAACTTTGTAAGTTGCCACTCAAATAGTTTAAACTCATTATTTATAATTCAGCAAATGAAAACATAGCCACTAGAGATTAGGCGACCTTTATCAGTGTTAGGAATCAAAGCGCTTATTATGAGTGCCATGTACAGATAGATATGTCCCTGGGATTACTGTGTGGCATCAAAAAGCTGCAGTGTATAGAAATATCTCTCCTGATGATTGCTGCACATCCACTATATTACTTATTCTTACACACCATTGGAAGTAAAGAAAGAGGCAAATATCAAGAATAGATACAATCAAGCACGACACCTTATCCAAGATACCATATAAGGGGAAAGTGACAAAAATAAATGAAAACATCACATACATGAGAGCCAAGAGATCAGCCCTTTCCAAAGACGTGACTACAAGGCTGCAAGAAACAGGCATTGCAGCATGACAAAGACTTTGGCCCACTTCGAATCCAACTAAAGCTATTACGTAATAGGTGCGCGCGCACGTTTACACCAGAACGGCTACAGTTGCAACTTTCAGTTGGTTGTCAAGTAAACAAAGTGAAAAGCCCTGTATGCCCCACTTCAATTCTTCATCGTAGACATAAAGGGTGTTATAAACGGCACAGCCTACTCTGGTTAATAATTACGAATAAGTGAGGCCGCCTAAAGATATTTTGTAAAACAAATCATATTGAGACTACTAACAGATCTTGAACCCATCTTGCTAGATAGGTCTAGAGAAGGGAACCAGCCAATCTACTAGAGTAGCGGTGCTCTGACCCACCGTTGATCTCTAGTAGGTTCGTGAAGTCACTATAGTAGCGACTATCGATGTTTGAATCAAACTTTAATTACTGGCCCACTTCGAATCGAACTAAAGTTCCTACTATAGTTCTTACGTAATAGTTATGCGCGCACGTTTACATCCGAACGGCTGCAGTTGGAACTTTAGTTGGTTGCCAAGTAAACAAAGTGAATGGCCTCGCATGCCCCTTTCAATTCTTCATTGCAGACAAAATGATGTTTATATACTGCACAGCCAACTCTAATTAACCATTACGAATAAGTAAGACCGCAAATAGTGCACAGCGAGTAATTATTTTCTAAAACAAATAATTTTGAGGCTACTGATAGATCTTGGACCCATTTGTTAGATATGGTTACAGGACGGAACCAGACAATCTACTCGAGTAACGGTGCTCTGACCCATCGTTGATCTCTAGTAGAACTATAGTAGCGACAATCGATGTTCGAATCAAACTATAGTTACTATAGCAGGAACTATAGTTCGATTCGAAGTGTGCCGCTATAGTAGGAACTAAAGTTTGATTCGAAGTGGGCCTTTGTTTTCCAGTGGGCACCAGCAATGGTTGCACGGTGTTGTTTTTTGGGGAGGGAAATTTAATAAGAGACTACAGTGACGTCATCAGTAACAAGGTTTTCGGACGACCACGCCTTCCAATAAGTAAAACAAATATTCTGAAACCTGAAGTGAACACAAATTACATGTTTCTCGCAATTTAGAGGTTGCGCGTGAGGGTCATTTGGAAAGTTCTTAGCATGGCATCATAACTCTACAATGCGTTGTTAAAATGCTATCAGATTATACATTTCTGGGAACTAGAATTCAACGGCTACTTGATGGTTTAATTTTTGTCGAAAAAGGACTTGGCGTGCACGTGCAGCACATGCTCAAAATGAGTAGGGGTTTATATACTGGCGGAATTTTTAAGCAAAATACTTGGCAAAAAGAGAAGGAAAATTAGGGACCTTATTTGCGATCATGATTTGACAAATTAACGATTTGGTGCCAACTATTTTTTTTATTAAAATATATTATGCTATCACTGCTTGCACGACTACCACCTTTACGTTCGGAAAATGGTGACTAATAGAGAAATGTTAAACTTTTAAAAATGGGACTTTTTTCGATTTTTCTTTATACTTTTACTATAAATTGTGTCTCTACAGGAGCACGAAAAATGCCTATTGAGTATATTTTTTGCTTTATTGTAGCGACCAATGCATAAAAATCATTTCGTCGCGCAAAAAGTGTGGCTTGTTTAGTTCTGTATTCAAGAAAATTATTCCTAATAACACTACCCCTACTTTTCAAGAAGTGGGTGGGGTAACTTAAACCCTCACATTTTGTCGATGGCATAAGAAATTCTCATGGTATCGCGTTAACCATCACAAAATTGACCGAAATCTACTCTCAAGGTATTTTCATTTTTTTGTTTGCCACCGTTTACAATTGAGATGAACCAGAACGTCAACTCATAGCTAAACTTTCTCTGCCCCATGGGAAGATTATAAGAGTTATCTTCCCTTTGTTCTGATTTACAAAATTTAATTTGGTTTTAATACAAAGAACATAAAGTGTGCTTGACAAAATACCAACGCACAGCATTTTTAAACTACTGTCGGTTATATATTTTCAAAATATGTTCATTGTGACATGCAATTTTTAGTTTAAAAAATTAGCGCATTGCTTTGCTTTCTAAACGGCTTTGGTATTGCTGTTCCAGTATTTAGTTATTAGAAACATCCAACTCGGTCATCAATTGTATAATAACTGTACCAGATTGGTACCAAATGGTATAAAATTATCTAATTTCGTGAACTATTGTTAATGTTCTGCACACTTTTTAAAAGGTAAAATGTTATATTTTCCACTGAAATTTTGCGTTTTCAAGTGTACAAACAGTCCATGTATTCACAATAATATTTTTCGTATATGCATTATAATATCCTCATGAAATTTAGCTATAACATATAAGAAAAATGGCTCTTTAAAATGATACAAAACATGATAGGTTTTGTAAATCGGCTACCGAGATAAAAGACCATGCCAAGAACTTTCCAAATACCCCTCGCGCGTTTAGAGTAAAACTCTGGGATAGGGTTATTTTCGTTCTTGGGTTCGAGCGGTAATTGATTTACTTTGTCAGACCTTGAGATTGAGAACATGTTTTTGTATTTTTCTGCATTTAGGTTCCATAGCTTTCCATTACTATGGACCATTGCATTATTGTGTATTAGCATATTCAGCGTCATTACCGGGCAAATTGAAAGCTGCGCTAAGCAGCGAAATGTGTGCCCTACATTTGGCCAATTCGCAAAGAGAAAGTTAGTCAGAATCTCGTTGTAAAAACTATAGTATGTTTCCTATTTACTTCATCTCATGCAGTACTCATATTTTACACACGCATGAAGTACAAACATTTCATTTTTCTAATGGTTGAAGCAGACTCTAGTTATTGAAGGACAAGCCCAAAAGCAGCACGTGGAATGTTTGTCTGGTATTTTCTGTTGTTGTTTATGAAATATCTAATAACAGTAATATTTTAGGCTTATCTTTATAGCAAACTCTTATTAAACTGTTTCTACATACATGTATATGCCAACACTTAGACTTAAAAAGAACTGAAAAAAATTAAAATTTAAAGGAGCTGCTTTTTTGTTCTTAAATAGATGAGTTTCACTTCCCACTTTGTTATACTGGTAACTAGGGGAACGGATCTAAAAATACAGCATGGACGGTGGTTTCATTTTATGATCACTCAATGTGACGGTCATACATGTATGAAGTCAATGGGCTTTTTATAACCAATATATTTTTAGGTTATAAATCTTATAATATCGCTAATTTAATAAAACTTATATGAAATTCATCAATTAAAGAACAGATAGCGGATTATTTTCGATTATTTTGGAGGGACAACAACTGCTTATCATTTTTGTCTATATAGAGTGAGAGACTTTTGATAAAATTTTGAGACAATGTGAGATTTAAGATGTGAGACCATTTGGGCTAGCGACTATTTATAAGATTTATAACCTAAACATATATTGGTTATAAAAAGCCCATTGACTTCATATGACCTTCACACTGAGTGATCATAATTTTCGAATTGCCAAAGTATATCATGGGCAATAATTTAAGCTTATAAAAAGAAGCTGGCTGAAGATTACAACAATTTTAGCTCGATATTTAGGGCTAGTGTTATTCTTTCATCTGTTGAGAAAATTGGTCAATTGCTGAAAAATTCCTGATGAGATTATGAACAAATAAGCACGGTGACATATCCTTTTTATTTCATGCATAAAACAAACTGTATGCAAAGTATTGAACATATTTCAACAGGGGAAGTATTTAGTAGCATAGGTCCTTAAGTAAGAGCTGGAAATTACTCTAGGACTGCGAAGTGGTTACTTTTAAAAGTGAAGTTATGCATAACACACAGTCTCGCATCATTTGACTATTAGCTTCATTTTGTGCCCTCACCCAATCTCGATTCACCTCAGTATAGGAAACTTTGTAAGACGGGGCTTAATGAGCGAGTTTGATTAGAATTTATTTCGCCAGTCCCTGGGGTAGTGTCAAAACGTTGAAGCCGCGGCGGTGATACATAGGTCTTAGGGCTGGTTGAACCGTAGTCTGATTTGTCTCTATTTAACGTAATGCGTATCTTCATTGCCGCTAACGTATGATTGCAAGCAGTCTGATCTCGGTGCTGGATTCGAATCTTCGGCGGTGCTTAACGCTAGGCTATGTAAACTGTGGTCTCCGCTGTCAACTGTGGCTGTTTGGCTACATGCCCCACTAACGAGCAGGCTTTCAGACTCGGATTCCGATGTTGTATTCCCATCGTTTAACGAAACTTCCAAATTTACCCGGTTAGTCCAGAATCCAAATTTCAGGAAGTGTCAAAATTTTGGTTTACCCTACATGAGCTTGGCCAGAAGTTTTGATGCTTGTTTTGGGTAGGTATATGATAGAAGTCAACGGTACAGGTGGATGTATAAAAACTTAGGTGGGCGAAAGTCTTCAAAATGGCCGCTATTCAAGATGGCCGCCAAAATTTTGAAGTATACAGAACTGAGCGATAAACATACCTATCTTGGGTTTAATGACATCTAAGTTTTTCATATGTTGATATTTTCATACATTCAGTCAATGCGCAAAATATGAAAGTTTTATAAACGATATTCTGATGCTCTTATGTGTTACATACGTTTCTTTATTAGCATTACTCCCTAAAAATCATAATATTGACTGTTGTTGTTTGCTGTCAATGTTCCCCTTCATCGTTTTTGAAGTTTTAATCCTTAATTTCATTATATGCTTAAAGCGGTTTCAAATAAAACCAGTATGAGCATTCTATCTGCATTTGTTTGTCAGTAACAGCTCTTTGAATACATATGCCCCAGTTTATACAGGACACTTTTAAATTATGTTTTCGCATTCATCAATATCACAAACATGCAGCTATATATACTTGTATGATTTCAGTCAGTTTGTTAAACTTTTGATTTTACCGATAAAACTACCAATCATGTTAAAATAATTTACGCTTATGATAAGTGTTATATATGTTACTTACTTTAATATATAATTATATTGTTTACTTGACCACGTGCTGCCTAAAGACAAGTGGAGAGGGTGTTTTGTGCATTTAATTTTTGGCCACCACATTATATATGAAAAATCTAACGATTATTAGCTCCTGATAAATAGATGCATTACCATGCAACAGTCAAGTCAAATACGTTACCATTAACTAATAGCGGAACCTCTATTATAGTGTTATTATCATTCGTTTGTTTTTTTGACATACCAACATGATCTTTGAATTGAATACAGCTTACTAGCAGATTGATAATTATTAGCTTATGTATTTAAGTTATATACGTTACTTTTTATATTATTTTTGCACAATGTTAGGACTATATGAGTTCAAACACTTAGTGGGTGAAAATGAAATTGACTACCACCCAAGTGCTAAAAAATTTATCTTTTGTGAGTACCGTCTTTTTGAACATATCAATATTAAACTTTGAGCTAAAAGGGTCCTGCCCCCCCCCCCTAGGGAATTTTGCAGACATATCCTATCTTAAAGAAAATTTCAAGTCGCATCTTTTGAGAGATGTTTGCACTCTGTGCTCCATGGCGTTAGTGTCTGACAGCCTGTTACATATGTTACTGTAACAAACTAAGGAAAAAAGCAAAATGAAAGTTTGAGCTACAGAAAGAAGACATTAAACTATCTAATTATTCAATTTTCTTATATAGTATGCAAGCTGGCTGCCTAAGCTACATAAAAGCAGCATTTTAAGTAAAATTACAGCTTTCCTTGGTGTTATATGCGTTACATATATTAAATTTCCCTTTGAAAATTGAAATCTTGACTATCATCATTTATTTTACAGACGATTTGTGCATTTTTACAAATATTTTAATCTTAGTTTACTAAAATCCTCATATCACTAATAGAAAAAGCAAAGTTTGCTTTTCAATCTCAAATACATTGTTTTATATGAGCTATTAAACAGCCCTACCCCCAATTTTAAGAATCCAATTTTGATATCTATTATTGAAGAAAAATATATGAAAATATTTGACGCTGGTGGATATCTTACATTTTTGCACTGTCTTGCTAATGCAATAAAGAAACATACGTTTGCAAGTTTGACATCAGGATCAGAGCACTTATTAAAGTATATAACGTATGTTACATGGCAAAATGAATGAGCAAGGAAATTGTCTTGGAAGTAAGAGATATTTTTTTGAAAAAAATACTATTTTTCACATGTTTTCCTATTAATCTCTAGCCTCTGGTGCCTTAGCCTTAGTTATTATAGTCATTGCTGATAACAAGCCCATGGAATTTTGTTACAGATGTAATATAAAATCTTTTTATCACATTTTTCCTAATGCCTATAATACTAAAATATATAGACATATAAATGGAAAATAATAGATCACATTTAAATGACACGATTTAATAATATTTCTATTAAATATAATTATTCAAAAACAATCTTTATTCAAGTCAACCTCACAATGTCTATCATTGTGTCTGCTTCTATGGCAAAATAATCACCCATTTCATCACAACCAGTAGAATCATGGCATCGTATTAGGACTGCAAAATGAGTACAATCCTGTTCCTCTCCACCCCTTTGGGAATTGTGCAGACATATCCTACCTTTAAGAACATTTCAAGCTGCATCAAGTAAGAGATGTTTGCACTCTATTAACCAGGGGGTTAGCATGTAACAGTATGTTACGTATGTTACCATATCAATTTAAGCATTAATGAATTGAAAGTCTGATAAACAGAAAGAAGACATAGTGCTATCTTTTTATTTGAGTTATTCATGCTGAATACCTTTGATACATATTAAAGTGTTTTAACAAATATACAGCTTCCTATGGTGTTATATGTTTTACATTAATTAAGATTGGCTTTTAAAATTGGTAATTGTGACAAAAATCACTTATAAGCATTTCGTGTGATCCTCATTTTTTACCATCAAAAGACTTAATTTCCTTGTATGTGTGACCAGTGCCAGCATCAAACAATTGACTCAGCTATATCTCGAATCCTTAGCATTCTTCAAAAGCAGAGACAGCATGTCAATGTCATGGGATCAAACACCTGATTAAATATGGGTTTAATGTCATTTCACTCATATGCATACAATGGAGTATGAACCTGGTATATGTCTCTTCCTGTGAAGTGGCAAGAGCAATCTTACTGCAGCTGCCTCTGCATCCGTGCTAGTCAACTGGCAACTGGCAACTGTGCAAAAGCTCTGGCTCTACCGTGTACCTCTAAGAATACTTTAAGATTTCTGACATTCGTCAAACAGAAATTTAATAGGCTGATTTTTCTTTGCATCATCTGCCATGGACCTTTTCCAGTCCTTTGGTGCTTTGGTGCTTAAGTCCTCAGGTCTTAGATCAATAGTATTTTGCTGCTTGTTTTGGCAGACCGTCTGGAACAATATCTGTTACACCTTGAAAGTTATCTGGTGTATGAGAAAGAACATGAAGTTGGACATTGCCATCAATAATGTTTGGTACATGTAACGCGCATAACACCACAGTTAGCCGTATTAATGTTAAACAACTTCCATATGTAATAAAGACATCCATTATGCAGACTATAAGAATGTCAATTGATTTAATAATTTTAATGTCTTGAATGTCTTCTTTCTGTAGCTCAAATATTCAAATGTCTTATTCTCAAATTGATATAGTAACATATGTAACAAGCTGTTACAGGCTAACGCCCCGACTTACAGAGTGCAAACATTTCTTATTAAATGCACCTTGAATGGTTATATAAGATGTAACATGCCTGCAGAATTCCAAATTGAATTAGGACAGAGCAGGTCCTTACGATAATGATGATGACACTGAAGGAGACACAATGATGAATGTTGTGTATGAAGTAGACTCAGATGATGATTAATTTTGAATATTTAGATTTAACATGAATATTCATAAACTGCCCTGTTCAAATGCAAAACAATCTTCTCTGTTTGTGTCCCTATATGTTTTAGCATTTTACATATTAAGAAATATATGAAAGTCAGTTTATTAATAACATGTGTAACAAATATCTATTGGTTTGATAGCATGTACTGAATATAATACCTAAGGTATAGGCACCAATGACAATAGATTTATAGGGACACACGTAAAATATATTTATTCTTTCAGAAACACTATCTCTTAAGCAAAGACAATACTCTTGCTCACTCATTATGCCATGTAACATATGTAACGCTCTCTGATCTTTAAAACTTGGTGACAACTTGCAGATCTATAAGTCTTTATTATACGAGCCAGCTTAAAGTCCCTAAACAATGTAAGATATCCAGCAGCTGTGAGTATTTTCACAATTTTAACTCAAACTTTCAAACTACATTTCCTTTTTTTGATATTGTAACGCATGTAACAGACTGTTTCAGACTAACGCCTTAGAGAGTTCAAACATCCCTTATTTGATGCAGCCTGAGTTGTACTTCAAGAATGAATATGTCTGCGAAATTCCCTCGAGGAGATTAAAACATTTTTAGGCATATCTTACATAAAGACAATGAGTTTGCCCATTTATTACATCAGGTAACATATGTTACAGCCTCTGATATTAAAAAATTTGCAGCCAACTTGCAGATTTATGAGTCTTCTCATATGAGCTAATAACAATGAAAGATATTCATCAGCTGCAAATATTTTAACTATTTTTACTTTAGTTTTAATACCAAACTTTTCACCTTACAACTGGGTAGGTGTAGGGTTGTTTAAGTGCTAATTCCAGAAAGAATATTTAAGATAGGCAAACAAACTTTAATTTTTCTGTTAGCCAATTGCATAAGCTAGTCAGACATGGTTAATTTTTTTTTTGCAAAACACACAGAGAGATTGTGATTATAAATGATGTTAGCCCCTTTTGCAAATTTTAATGGGTCATCTGATTTATGTAACGCATATGACACCTTAGTAAGCCGCAATTTTTTCAAAAGGCTTTCATATGTAGTTAAGATATCCAGTATGCAGAATATATGAATGATTTTTAAAAATAAATATTTTAATGTCTTTAATTTGTAGCCCAAACTTTCAATTTACTTTTTCTTAATTTGATAAAGTAACGTATGTTACAGGCTCTTACAGACTAACACCCCAAAGCACAGAGTGCAAACCTTTCTTAAAAGACTCGGCTGTCAATTCCCTAAAACATAGGATATGTCTGCAAAATTCCCTAGGGGGGGGGGGGGCAAACCCATTCTCAGCCATCCATCTATATGAATGAGATTCAACTTCAACAAAAGCATAGCTGCTTTTTCTTTTTATTATGCATTGAATGACATCTACAAGGGATTTCCTTTCACTGTCAGCGGCTCAATTCAGATGAAATAAACAACACGCAAGAAATAATATAGTAATAGGATCCCAACAATTTTATAAGCCTTCATTTTTTCGTATTGATTATCATAAGTTGATTACAACAGCTATGTTTATAACAACAATTCTCAAAAGCTAACTTACAACTCTAAAAACTGTAGGTCATTCCAAGTATAAGTCCAAATCAAGAAGCAAAACATTAAATAATAAATCCAGCCATGTAACATAAAAAAACTGAAGATTGTGGGAATCGTAATGGTTCTCCCTCACAATTATCACCCACCATACATATCCTTGTGGCCAAAGTATCTTAGTATCTACAGAGTACCCAGTTTGGTAATAACGAATGTAATTTATGTTGGTAATGTATATAACAAAACAAAAAGGGTACTTCTTGATCATTGTTTTGCCTGGATTTACAATTTTGCAAAGCAATGAAAGAGGGCTGCAATTATTCTAAATGTCCATTTTAATAAATTTAAAGCAAATACATGTCTGCTAATTAGGTGGAAAAGCTACAATGTATTGTAAGTATTGTAACTATTTCTAATGCTGAGACTTCAATAATCAGGACCTTGAGCTAACAATTTTCTAGTTCACGACTTGATTGAACATATATGTCAGAATGGCCTGAAAGTATTTGCAGACGTTTGCTTTTTGGATATAGAGCTTATCAGTATATGTGACAGAATCTGCTTGGATATTTGTATTCAGTAGAACACTATTTATCTTTTACACTAACAATAAGTACTCATGACAACTGCCATTCAGCCCCTAGAACCAAGAAGTTCTCATAAAACACGTACCAATTTGTTAATTGATATACATTGACAGTTCACACTAAGGCTACTGTCAAAGAACACTTTTAGATAGTTTGTTAGTTTGATTTGATTCTGTACGTTCCAGTAAACATTTTTTAAGCTATGTCTGGACAAGTCTACCTGGGTTATACCAGTAATAAGCTCAAAGAAACAACGGAGTGATTCTGGCGAGGCTCGAAACTGCAACCCCGCAATCTCGAAACAAGCACTCTACCACTGAACTATTGCCCTCCCTACTTTTAGATAGCATAATCAACAAATGCTATACTATATCATACTTACATATAGCGCAAATGAAATAAAGAAATGTTATATCACTATTTGAGATGTATCGTGATTTTTTTCAAAGCAAAAGAAATATGATTCCTCATGGAGACTATTGGTATAAAGAGAATGGAAGATAAATTGAACATGTATATTGTTCAATTTATGCATACTTTCTGAGCATAATATGTAAGTCTATTGTTGGTGATGATACTAAATAGAGTGCCATCTTTACTGTGCTTACGTGTAATTATTAAGTTTTGTTTTAACAGTTGATATGCCTTTTGTCTCTATATCCTGTTGTTTTTCACAAATCTATTATCTAATATACATGAAACGCTGCTATATTCAGTAATCAATTTACAGGACTCCAGCAACAATTTGTTCAAAATGGGCTCCAATGACTCACCTACTGCAATGGTATTGTGGCAGAAATCAACATTGGCTATTTTAGCACTATTTTCTTAAACTAAGTATTATCTTATGACTGCAGCTTTTACTGTAAAAAATAGTAAGTGAGTATGATCATAAAATTCCACAATCACAAACTGCAGACAAACCAATGGTATCATGAGGAAGAGCCACACAACAATCACGAGACACCAGGAAGACGAACAAAGCAAAGTATAATATCCCCAGCACTCTAAAATACTTTTACAATCTGTTTTACAGTAATTTGAATGCCACCTGGTCAAATATGGCCTAAACTTATTCTGTCTATTGAAGTTTTATAAATTTAAAATGGTATCGTAAATAACAATTGAACAGATTCCTAGGATATGATCATTGTGAATCAGTGAACTATGAGCTCAGCAAATATCCATCATTTGTGATCACATCATTGCCAGGTAACCCCCCCCCCCCCATCCCATTATGAATGATTTCCACCACTCATTATATTAACAGAAATGTTTCATTTTAAATAACCCATTCACTTTTAAGGTTTACATTGTTTTGGCAAAAGTGATAAATGATTATAGACACATATATTGCCAGATATTTATTGTAACATATACATACTTTTACTTCAAATATTAAAGGCTTGATGCTATCTATATTGCCAGCAAACACATGCATTCTACATGAGAATATGATTAGATAATGTCAAAGTCACAGACTGCCGACAGACCCATGACACCATGAGGAATGGACACAGATAGCAACAATTTATTTAAAGTAAAGCAACCAGCCATTTTTCTCATCAAGATGATTGCTGAAAGAGAAATGACATCAAGAACTAAATTAGAAAACAAAGGTCTAAAACAAAACTCCTATAGCCAATGAGAGAAACAACAAAGTTTCAACCATCCACACATCATTTCAGTAATTCATAGATATTTTATCATAAATGAACCTGATTTGATAAGGACAAATCTGTTATTTACATTTTACGAGGCTCGTAAGTGTGGTTTGGTTTGACATAAAGCTTTGGTTTGCTTTTGAATAGCTGATTAGGGTTTTTTTTTCAATTAAATAAAAATGCAAACACCTAAATCTGTTCAGGTGTTCAGGGACTCAGCTGCATACTGAAAACAGTTGAGACAAATATATAATCATGATATATATTTCTTTAGTTATATATGTTACTTAAACATATTTGGCAGTGGGTCATCCAGTAAGTTCTGACAATAACCTCATATCTCAGGAACTGTTCTGGAAATCAGAATTATTTAACCCATTGCATGTGACCATGGAAGTTGCCTACTCATGTTTGAAATATGGAGTTTTTATCATAACCTGATCCGATGCTATACAAATTGTAAACAACACTGTTAGAGTCCATGGCCACGAAAATTCACGTTTTTAACTGATATTTGCTTGGGGTAGAGTTAGTTAAAGTTTTTAACTGATATTTGCTTGGGGTAGAGTTAGTTAAAGATGCAGTATGCATCTTTGGAAAGTTATATTAGTGGTTGGTGATGTTGTTTGAATACACAATTGACCCATAAAAACAAATACCACAATGACATTAACGTAGTTGCTCTGAACATTCTTGGTTGTTGGGCAACAACAGAAAATTAGATTTTTGCCTCACTTTAAGCGCTAATTATAAAATAGCATATTCTGAACACTTATATAAGCAATTAAGACGAATTTGCATATTAATAGACTCATGTTTCGATAAATCTGTTCTATAGTCTTCTTAAACATATAGAAAATAATAACTTTCAATAAATGTTTTATACCAAATATACACTTTAATTACAACCCATTTTCAAGGAAAATATTTCTGCAAAATCGGTGATATATCATAATCAAAACCCTGCTGACACCATAATTGCAACCTAAATTATTATCTATGACGTTTAAAATCAACACACACAATGTCTTTACTTATCTATATAAAAAGTTTTAAAAAGGAGTCTGTAATTTCTTAGCAATTTGGGCATGTATACCGCATAGAATGTCCCATCCATGACCCTTTACCTTGTGTTCTTTAGTTGCCTAGCAACCGTTGCGATTGCAAACTGGAAATTATTTGAACTTGTGATTCAATTCCCTATATTCTAAATAATATGTGAAGATCAATGAAACACATCCTAGAGAGAAAGGTTTTGTTTTATGGGGTCATTGTCAGAGCATTTTGGATGACCCTCATAGCTGAGATGTTGCATTAAATTTATCATTTTATTAATTTTTAAATTTTATAAAAAAAACAACTGAGAAAAATAGCAAAGAGTGTGTGGTTGTTTTTAACCTAAGATATATGATAGTTCTTAAAATGAAAATATACACCCATATTCACATACATGTAGCCTCTTAATTAGAACTGATAAATTTTATTTTGGAAAATGGATATTTCATACATATCAAACAATCTTCCCTTCTATTGAAATAAAATTATCTAGTGAGGTAAAGTTTGTGAAATTAAGCAATATTTGTTTGTCTTTAACTTTGTTATATACGTGACCTATTGGAAATCAAGCAAAAATGTTATTTTACACCAGAAACACTATTGAGCACTACTTTAAAGTCGAGTGCCATCAAACAATTATCATGAGGTGTCTAAAAGCTAATAGAAAGAATTGCCTGCTTAATTCCAAAATTTAAAGGTTCTAAGCCTATATAATGTTTTATCGGAGGCCATCTAATTTAACATCTTATATACGACAGAGTATTTGTGATAGAACATATCTGTTTAAAGTTTTGAAATGCATAGTAAATGGTCTTTTGAATACATGTTGTCATAAACTAAATTACATGTTAATAAATGTGTCAACTTCAACTATTTAACAAAATATCGTGGATTTTAAGGGTATAGTTGAATTATAACGTTAATGACATTATGATGGACCCAAACAAATGTATAGAAAATAACATGTTCTTACAGATTGCATAACTGTTTTGTTCATCTAAGCTTTTCAACTGCTACCTAGACAGCTGTACTTACATATTTTTGTTTTTAAGAAAATGAGGCGTAACGTAATCAACAACCATTTTGGAGACTTTTGCATGCCTATTTTTATACACCCACCTGGACTGTAGACTACTAGCATATACCTACCGATAACAAGCATCAAAACTTCTGGTCAAGATCATGTAGGGTAAATAAAAAAATGGATCTTGGATTCCAAACTATGTCAGTAGCGATTTGTGACTTGGTTTATTTTTTTTTTATTTTTCTTTTTTGATCATTTATTTTATAAGCCCCTGTTATAATTTACCTTGATAGCCTAGAGGCAACCATCAGGGTGTTTACATTTTATTTATACATCTCTTTCATTCTGTTATACTCTCAACTCACCTTAATTCTGCAGCAGCCTATGTATTAATTATTTAGAGGTTACATGTTTTGTAACCATAACTAGTTTTCACACATTTTATTAGGAAACAGAAAATAGGGTAGGAAGAAGAAGAAAGAAGTTAATACCTCTGGAGAGAAAGCATAACCAGTCATGCGGGGTTCAACAGTTCTCTGGTCGGCTTTATCTGTAAGGTTTAATTCACTTAATGTCAAGAGTCCTGGGTGGGTTTATTTATTTTGTATTATATTTGTAGGGTATTATCTTTATCAAATCCTTCTTAATAAGGAGCATTTTATCTGTACATATCTTCTATTGTCATTTTTGACTTATGCTGATGTGTATGTTGCTATTAATTTGTATTTAGCAAATTCTTAAATGGTGCCCAAGCATCTAAGAAGTTTTGCAATTCATTTCTTTGTATTGCAATTTCTCTGAGACTAGTGTATAAATTGAAGAAGATTGTTGGCTCTAATAATTTTTCAGCGCAGTTCATTAAAATAATTTCCCATTATAAAAAGATTGGCTATAACATTAATGTATTGCAACAGACTGCATGCTTGGTAGTCAACCCAGTCACGGTTGGCAACTTTGCTTTCCTCTTTAATTGCACGCCGGTGGGTCGGACTTCAGACTCTATGATGGTTCCGACTTAAAGACTTATCTATTGATGAGATGGTAGGGGCCTGATGCTTTGGCTGTTTGTCGGGCCCACCGGGGTTTACCTGTTGGATTTCTTTTGCTCCCGTATTCAGTTTAATTTACTGTTGAGTCCTTATCCTTGCTTTATCTCCTTGTTATACCTTGATTTATATGTTTTAGGAGATGATGCATTGATAAGTTAGGGGTCTTTCATGCAAACCAAATATCTATGTGTCTTGATCCACATCTGAATTAAGGGTGAGGTTGGTGCCGTTAAACCGGTTTAAGCCCTCCAGTAAAATATTTTACGGACCGTTCCAAGGCGGTACTTCTTTTGTGGATCTTTTATGTTTTTGTTTTGTCTTTTGTTTGCTATGTCTTTGTACGCGTCTGTTTATATGTGCTTTGTGGTCACCTGCTGGGAAAGGGCTGACCTCTTGGCTCTCGTTTGTGGTGTCTACTGTGAGTTTGTCACTTTCCCATTGGTATCCTGGGTCAGGTGTGGTACTTGATTGTATCGACTCCTGATCTTTGCACCCTTACTTACTTTGAAATAGTGAGTGAACATTTATCTTATATTCCAAAAATGTCAAGTGTTTGTGTGTTCCTCTGCACATATTGATGTAATACCTTGCAACAAGCATTGAAAATTGAAGTGTATTTTAAGTGTTTGGGGGCAAGTTGCCAAGAATAAAATTACTTTCATTCAAAATTAGCGATATATTCATTTCTTGAAGTTTTCTGTTACCTCTTTTAGGAATTGTTGGGTTTTTGAGCACTTCCAAAAAAGATTTTCAATCGATTCTTTATTAGTACTGCAAAAAGAACAATTATGACTATCTATTGTTTTTATCGTGTAAAGAAATTTATTTGTGACCAGAATTTTATGGTTTATACAGGTTTGAAACCATCTAAGCTTTGTACATTTGTGACTTGGTTGGTCTTTTTCTACCAGGCAGGACTGAGTGCAAATATGCGGGCTGAACGGGTGGTTATTTGAAAGGAGAGAACGTGATAGGTTAACTAAGTGCTTAGAATATGCGTTGATCCAGGTCGTTAATATTCCAGGCTAATATTCCAGGCTGGTATTCAATCCTGGGACCTTCGAGTTGAAAAGAAAATCACACTTTACTGACACCAAAACTATGTTACAACCGAGCGGACTTGAGTGCTTACAGAATTCATGTCTTAATTATGCGAGCTCAAAATCAATGATATAACCACATGCCAAGCTTTGAATGATATTAGTTTAAACCTGGTTACATATGGACCTTAGTTAAAGTAAAATGTTAATGTCCTTTTCAAAACTATTTCGGTCATTATATGACAATGGAAGGATGGTTAAAAGGCTGAGTGCAGTAAAGTGCTGTATAGATCGAGCAATATTCAAACACTGGACGCTGTGCCCCACAGTTGGGAGCACTAATCGCTCGGTCAGGTGGTCACTTCTGCAACCAAAGGCCCACCACTCTATGTCATCCTGCAGTTGGGAATATAGCTGCCCTTCATACTGCCTTCTTGATTAATACCTGAAGGTGTTCGTATTTAGCATACCGATTGCTTATGTTTAGATTACCAAACAAGTTTTTATATTACTGATGTGATCTCTGAGTCAAAGGTTAAGGTGAAGTATACTTGAAACCTGTCTTACAAATCGAAACACAAAATAATCTAAAAAAAACCGAATTCATCAGAGATATAGAGAATCTACAAAAAATGTAAGAAAACATCAGACTCTAGGTTATTGAGTCTGTTCATGAGAACTAATGGAAAGTGCAACAATTCTCACGCCCCTAGCAATGGCTTAAGCGTTATTCTGCTTCCAATCAGACCCAATATTCCTGAAGGACCAAAACATGACAAAATATCAACACTATATCGATAATATTTTGATGGAAGGTGTTCATATTTAGCATACATATTGCTTATGGCGTGTAGCTGAAAAAGGGGGTTCAGTTTGAGTAAATGATCTTCTGTATGATCTTTATTGTCAAATGTCAGGATGAAATATACTTAGCAAACGAAACAGACAGGCCTACAGTTGTGTACGCGATGGTTAAAGTTCAAGGTCTAGATCAACCAAAGTCAGTCAAGTCAGCTAAATGATCTTTACATTCATTTTTGTCAGAGGGTGCTGATAATTATTCTAGATCAATGTCAGGCAAGGTAAAATATTATGCTTGAAAGCTTTCAGTAACGCAGATCCTTATGCACACAATTAAGTAATCAGACCCCAGTCCATGAAGCTTTCAGGAAACTTGGTCTTGCCTCAATGGAAGACAGCACTAAGAATGCCCTCGAACAATACATATTTCTACTTTATCAGCCAGAAAAAAACATTGGCATTATTATTGAGTTAAGATGGTGGATGTCTTGTAGGAAACATGCAGACTCCAATAAGCTACTTCCAACAAAAAATTCTCTTCTTCAGAGAGTCAAAAAATCTAGGTATAAGAGCAAAGTCTGGAAATCTATTACATGTACCAGCATACAGCTGCCTGAAAGTCATGGTGGAGATTATTATGACAACATTACCTCAACCTCAAGAGGCACTGCTCTAGCTAGTAACATATTACATGGTTGCAGAATATCTGCTGGCATCCCTTCTTGCCACAAATAAATTGTACTTCATCAGCATTTCTTCCACTGATTCAAAAAGCGAAATTGTCAGTTATAAACAAAAGCATGTGCACAAAGTATTGCTTAACTGCCCAGTCTAAGCTTGCCCCGGGAAAGTGTGGTTAAGTTATCTGACTGTCTCGAAATGACCATGACTGTTGACTGGAATGTTAAACCAAAAACCAAAAGGAAACAAAAGAGTCCCAAAATGGGCTCAGGGGGTCAGTCATATTTGTGCAGTATGGTCTCAATCAATCAAAACACAAAAAAGCCACTGTGGTGTAGTGGATAAACCACTCGCCTTGTAAACCAGGGGTCACGGGGTTCGATACAAAGCAAGTAAGGGTGCAAAGATCAGGAATCGATACAATCAAGTACCACACCTGACCCAGGATACCAATGGGGAAAGTGACAAACTCACAGCAGACACCACAAACGAGAGCCAAGAGGTCAGCCCTTTCCCAGCAGGTGACCACAAAGCACATATAAATAGACGCGCACAAAGACATAGCAAACACAAGACAGAACAGAAACATAAAAGATTCACAAAAGAAGTACCGCCTTGGAAGGCTTCACCAGTCCGTCGGATGAGATTTTAGGTCTTGGACCCCCTCTCCATATGACCTTAGCAGCTAGTGGGATGTTGAACAAAAACAAACAAACTAAAGAAAACAAACAAAAATAACACCCAATTTCAAGATGGTGTCTTACTTGATAACAAGTACAGAAATCTGGGTCAATTTTATTGAAGTGAACGCCACAAAATGGGTTCCAGGGGTCAGAAAAAATAAAGCACATCATTATCGTATCATAATAAACCATAGCAATCACATAAAGACAAACACGTAATTCCGGCAAGAAATTCCCACATGAATAAGGCTGGGAAAGGGCTAACCTCTTGGCACTCGTTTGTGGTGTCTAACTGTGAGTTTGTAACTTTCCCATTGGTATCCTGGGTCGGGTGTGGTACTTGATTGTATCGACTCCTGGTCTTTGCTCCCTTACTTACTTTGAATCTAATTACTTTTATGTGTGCATTAGGGGCACTATGGCGGCCATTTGGATGTCGTCATCATTCGGTCCAGAGGCAAAATTCAGATGGGTGAACCGGTTTGAATTGTTACATATGTCCCAAAGTTTATTTTGATATAGGTCACTTAAATCTTCACAAAAAGGAACATGGGATTCCCATTCGACATATACTATTAAGATTTGATTCAACGGTTATAAAAGACAAAAATAAAATACGTTTTCCAATGGCGACAGTAACTGAAATTTGAATTACATGGCTTTGAAATCACATCTTTTCTTTAATAAGCAATAAATGGATGAGACTTTAAACAGTTATTGCCATTAATGTTAAGCTGTTATGTAACACATAAAATCTAAATCAGATGTACAAAATAACTCTTATATTGAGTGGAATATGCTGTGTTTTTTTCTTATTGAGAGGGTGTGTAAAGTTATCCTTCAAATTGCTAAACATTACAATTTAGGACCATTATTCGCTTGTCGTTATTTTAGGGCCCTAATTCGTTAATCAGTAAACCCCATTGACACCCTCGTGTTATCTGTGAATTACCCTTCCTAAGGGCATCAGACGTTGCAGTGCTAGGTGCTCACGCCGCATTCGTGGGTTCAACCCTCACAGCCTTCCTAACACAGGGAGTTAGCAAGAAAACTGTTTAAAGACTGTTTTATATTCAATATAAATAGTATATATTTTGTTAAATCTATGTCTAAGCAAATATGCAAAAATAGCCCTCCCCCAAAAAAATAACCAAAACGTGCTTCGGACATTAACAGAATTCCCGTCAAGAATATAATAGGCATATATGAGATGAGATTGGGAGAACCTGGTGTGATTTCAGTGAGCTCTCAAGTATTTACGACACAAACAATTGTTGGAAAAAAATGCTTTATTGTCGAATAATTGCTCCTTTCAAGTTAAACCAATCCGTTTCCTTCACTTACTTATCCTCCTCTCAACCCATGCGTGGTTTTACCAAAATAATATAAACCAATCCGAGTTATGGCAATTTCGCCTATGCTTTAAATTCATTTGAAAGCTCCATAATTGTGGTCCCATACTTTAGTGACCGTTACAATAAGTCAATCTTTATGTGATAAAAAGCGCTTTATACAAGTACCACACTATGGCGTATGGCAAAAACCCATTGTTTTATTATTCTGACTCGATTCGATAAATGTATGTCCAAATAAGCACGTCAATCATGAAAGGCTGTTAGTCATACAATGAACAGTTCTGACTGGGATATCTAAAAATTATGTATGAACCAATAAAGTTTAATTTTGTTAAATGGAATTACAATGTAAATCTGAGGGTAAGATAAGTGGTAAAATTTTATCTGCTGTCATCACGCAATGTGGTGGCCGTCCCCATATTGAAACTCAAACCAATGGTGCTTCCTTTTGGGGCCTACATTACCAATCAGAACACACTTGGAAGAGTTAAACAACAGTGAATTTAGAGGGTTATCTTAGGCTCAGTCCTGTGAAGTTTGGTTAAACAACAGTGAATTTAGAGGGTCATCTTAGGATCAGTCCTGTGAAGTTTGGTTAAAATTTGCCCAGTGGTATAGGAGAAGTTGTCATTGAAAGCAAATTGTTGACGATGCACGACGATGACGATGCAGGATGGACAATGACTGATTCCAATAGCTTACTTTGAGCATTTCTTGCTCATTTGATCTAATAAGAAATAAAAGAAAACGCAGATCAAGAAGTAAATGTGTCTGAAAGGACAGGCATTTGCACACAAACAATTTTAGTGCAAACTTGATTAAAATCGGTTGAGAATTAAGAATGTTAGTAATAAATGAAGTTTCATAACAAACAGTCACAGCCGCCCTTTTGAATATATAATGAGATGCTAATGAGATGTATGAAAAGTTATTAAGATGCATAAAATATTTATTTTAGCATATAATCACAGAATTTCTTGCATAAATGATCCTTTATTGTTATATTAGACATATACATAACAATAGAGTGAAAATTATTTTTCAAATCATATTTGTTTCATTTTTGCATACATAATTAGGAAGCTATGACGTCATAAATACACAAATATGACGGCTTCCATAAAGAAGTAATGGAAACTTCAAATGCATATAACTTCTTGATTTCTTGATAGATTTTGATAAAATTTGCTGCAAAATGATTTGATAGACAAATCTTTTCTTTTAAAGCTCATTAATTATGTGGTGAGCGTTTCCCTTTAAGTAGTTCCTGTATATGTTAGTGTAATTTTTATGCGTTTACCAGTGTTGCATTTGGTTAATCAGAAAAACTATTGAAGGATATTTAGACTCAATCGTAGTTCTAACATTCAAAACAAAAAAATAAACTAAATAAACATGCGGTTCATAGTTCCAAATATCTGCAATTAAAATTGATGTTAAGATTAGGCCACGCAACAATGGTTTAAATACAGTACAGTTCCAAATGGTTAAACCCTACGAGGGTTGTCCCAGAAAGTCGTAGACTTTTTAAATTACCAGAAAAGTTGACGCAAGAGCATGTTTATATTTTGTAGAAATATTGGACTATCTATTTTTAACATTTTGAGTATATTAATGACCAAAAAAATCAAAAGGAATTATTTTTATGGTCATTCTATCTCAGTAAGGTACGCGTCACCGGCGCACGCAAAAAATGAAAGAAATAAAGTAGTATAATTCATTTTTGATAAGTGGTTGTATCGAAACTCGAGATGATACCCGTTAATCATTTATATTGGGGGAAACGTCATTGAATTGCACGTATTGTCACAAAATGTCAAAGCGATTGCATAATTTACGAACTGACGGCATACAATCAAAACTAGTCAGGGCGAGCTCGAGCGGTGAAAAAATGGCGACGTCTTACGTACGGGCGGAGCAGCGGACAGTAATACAGTTTTGTATTGAGTCCGGAATGACACCACTTTATACTTTAAACTAAGTAAAACAAGACGAATATCACCTGAATGTATCACTGGTTTTAGTATAAAAATTACTTTCGCGATTTCGTGAGGGGAAGCTGCAGCCGAGGGTATGGGAAGACCGCCACTTAGAAATACTGGCAAAGGTACGGAAGTTGAAATAGCCGTCAGCAATGATAGAAGTCAAACGGTGCGCTACCTAGCTGAGATAATAGGTTGAGGGAACCATACGGTGCACATGATATTAAAATCCGACTTGAAAATGGCACAGGTATCTGCAAGATCCATTCCACATTCATTATTGGAAGACGATTGCGGACCGTAACCAAGCTAGTTACAATTGTAAACTTTCCGACGTCCTTAGTAATTCAAATGACGTGCGCCGGTGGATCAGACCTATAGCTTGAAAAATGAGTGCACAAACTTCATTATTAGATATTTCTCCTTAAAATATGCATAGTAATGCAGAAATAATGGAAAAGTTCACAAGTAAAATTTGATTGCAATAGACCATATCGTTTTCTTGTTATGTAAAAAGTCTACGACTTTCTGGGACAACCCTCGTATATACTGAAAAGTCACAAACCTTAAACAATGATTGAAACCCATTGTTATTGTTTGTATTCCATTGTGATTTGTCCCAAAATCATTGCTGATTCTCCATCAAAAGTATGACACCTAATTGTGTTGTCGTTGTCAATGTTTAATTGTCAGTCTGCTGTCATATTGGATCGGGTATGCCATATCTGCTCATTTATGGCGAAAAAATTGTTGCGTTATCAGGTGCAATAACTGATAAATGGGTGATAAAACTTTTCTGTGGTCGGAATTAGAAAACAAACAATCAGCAAGTCAAGTTTGCAGCAAAAAATATAAACGCGAATCTTATTGCTTGTTACCTTTTAGTAAAGAGGGCTATTACATTCGGCACAGTACTGTATGGTAACCAATGACCCGTACATTTCACTTTGCATTCTGTTGAATTGCAGATTGGTAGTTCTATCAAATATATATGTTTGATAGAACATTAAAATATAATATATATTTATATATATATGTGTGTGTGTGTGTGTGTGTGTGTGTGTGTGTGTGTGTGTGTGTGTGTGTGTGTGTGTGTGTGTGTGTGTGTGTGTGCTCGAAAGCAATGATGTTTGTGAAATTATATTTCCGCACTTCTGATATTTATCTAATTTCATTTGTATCCTTGGATCCATCCGGCTTTCACTTGTGAACGAAATAGATGCCATCCATTGAAAATTGAAAAAGAACCAATATACGACGTGTACTGCATCAGTCGTCATCAATATCAGCGCTTCCTGAACATCCTTTTTTGGGGATGGCTCAGTGGCGCAGTTGGTAGCGTTGATGTCTGGTGTAGTGCTAGGCGGTGTTGCCGAGGTCGTGGGTTCGAATCTCGCTAGAGGCAAAATATTTACAGCATCTATCGGCTCAGTTGATTCACTATATCCCTCTGTATATTAACAACTATATATATATATATATATATATATATATATATATATATATATATATATATATATATATATAGTTGTTAATTGATCTTGTCGCGTATGCGATAAACACTAAGAGTTGACTAAAAAACCTTTCACACACATTCAAATTATGCAACTTCATAAAAGTACTGTCTTGATCATGCTGATGAATGTTGTAATGCCAACAATTGTTGGTATTTTAACGTTTATGAGCATGACGAGTTTCATGAATGTTTTAAGATTGATTTGTCATGCTGATGGATGTTAAAATGCCAACAATTGTTGGTAATTTAAAGTCTTTTAGCGTGACGAGTTTCATGAATGTTTTAAGATTGATCTTGTCGCGTATGCGATAAACAACATGAGTCGACTGAAAAATATTTTACAAACATTCAAATTATATAACTTCATAAAAGTACTGTCTTTGTCATGCTGATGGACGTTAAAATGTCAACAATTGTTGATATTTTAACATTTTGAGCATGACGAGTTTCATGAATGTTTTAAGATTGATTTGTCGTGCTGATGGATGTTAAAATGCCACGAATTGTTGGTATTTTAACATTTATGAACATGGCGAGTTTCATGAATGTTTTAAGATTGATATTGTCGCGTATGCGATAAACATGAGTCGATTGTAAAATCTTTTACAAATCTTTTACAAACATTCAAATTATGTAACTGCATAAAGTACTGTCTTAGTCATGCTGATGAATGTTAAAATGCCAACAATTACTGGGTATTTTAGCATTTATGAGCATTGCGAGTTTCATGCTAATGTACATGTATGTTGAGCATGAAAAATGTTTCTGACTAAAAATTAACTTTATATATATAGTAAAATGAATTTTAATATCCTGCATTTGCTTTTCTGAGTATAATATCAATCAACTGACAGAAATGTGCACAATCCGTGATGAGTATTTTCACTAGCTGACCACAAACGGAATGGAAGCACGGACAGACACTTAAAGTGATTATAGTGCAGACCCAGGAGTCATACAAGATTTAAGTACAGATCCAAGGGTTGTGAAAGACTCACATAGTGATTAATGTGCAGAGCAAGGGTTGTGCTATAAATAGACTTGTTCCATTTTAAGTATCATTGATATAATTTGTGCATTTTTGCTGGACTGTGTTATGTCCCTTGATGTAGATACTTGCTTACAAGATGATTGGCCCATTTAAAAGTTATATTACTATGGGGGGTTTCTTGTGATTTAGAAAAAAAAATAAGATGTTAAAATAAATAAGTATGCATAAGTTGATCCAAATTTGACCTAAATATACTATGCTGTTCAAGATTTATGAGCATTTTCACCAACTGGTACATGTAACAGACAGATGGAAAATCCTTTTCAATCAAAGAAGGCTGCTACATGTCAGTGGTTAGATAATGTTGATTTGCGTCTGTTCGCAAAATGTTATAAAAATATGTCTTGTGGTGCAAGAATTTAGAGCATTTTCACTTACTGGTAACCGATGGATGGACTGGCGGACTCACATAGTGCAGACCCAAGTGCCGTGCAATTGCACCCAATATAGAGAATACTGGCTATTGTGAATTTTAGTGACTGGAAAACTTAAGTGTAGCTTATATAGTGTAACAGCTATCCATCAAAGCAATATATAGTTCTACTGATTATTTGTGTGATACTGATATGTAATAGTTATACCATGGGTTGTCCGCCTGTACGTGGAGATAATCCACGAGCTTTAGCGAGTGGATTATCTTACGTAGAGGTGGACAAACATGGTATAACTATTTTATACCACCTACATCAGTGTAGACCTTGCACATCGTGAGATATTTCGTGCTAAAGTCGGTAAGGGTGGTATAAATGTAAGTAATTTAGTTAAATATTGTTGGAATGGTTGAAACAAGCGAACATTTTTGACATGTAAATAACAAAGTCGCTAGGTTGCGCTGTGCTTCCACACAAGCTACCTAGCGCCTTTTTCACCACTCCTGAAAAAGTATTAAAAGTATCGTACCTTAACTTGCAGCATGTAAAGTTTTAATACTCTCCTATTTGCTTCAGCTAAGCCAGATTCTCTCAGGCTTACTTGGTCATATAAAGTATAAAAGTCATAACCTACATAAAATAAAACTGATATTGAGTGTCTCCCATTTACAGAATGTATTTTGCAATAAAAATGATATTTAAAAAATAACACTTACTATAATTCCTAAAGAGAGATCAGACGTGTGTTCTCTATTTATACTTTTGGCCTGTAATAGGCTTCCATTTGTTGTGTTCATTTCAAAGTACTCACTACTGTTGCTTCCACCTGCTGGATAAAATAAACACAATACTATTAACCTAGAAGATAGTCGCCCATTTTGACGTTGCGATTTCCAATTTACAAATAAACTTGAAACAACTGTGATTTTCAGTAAAATGGCCAGTGGATTTCAGCAAAAAAGGCAACAATTATGAGCAAATGTCATACATTTTATACACCATCGTGGTTTTATCAAGAAATTGTTATAATTATATGTAGTTAATCATTTAACGGGAATGTATGTCTTAGATAGTTGTAAAACCAACACATAACTGGAATCAAAGTCACTTTTAATGTCCGAAATGAGTTTTTGCCACCGGTATGAAATGAAAGTTCAATATCATACAAATTGACTCCTTAACATAGCATATCAATTCAGTAAGCGTCGAAACATTTCTTTTTATTTTGGTAGAAAACATTAATTTTAAATTTGACTTTGTTAAGTTATTTGTCATTGAAACAAAACTGGAGAAAAACATATTTGTACTGTATCACACAGATCTTCAATTTTGTATTTATTTAATTTCTTACTGGGCCAGCATAATGATATTTAGCAACTATGGCAAGACGAGCAGCACGTGCTTAGACAAACCTGCGCATATACAAATATGCGCAGTCTCACCAGAGCATTTGCTGCTCATATACATGAAATATAGAAGTTGATTAAGCTTTATGTCAGAAGTACTGGAATCTCTAATGCCACTCTGAATATTGATTTTTGTTTGTTTGATTTGGGTTAGTATCGTCATGGTTTTAAAAAATATGGTTTGGGTAAAAATGTGAAGTAAGGAAGATCAGTATCGCCGAGGTAATAAATAAAATATGGCTCGGACAAAAATGAAAAGTAAGGAAGAAAGCAAAGATCAGGAATCGTTAAAATCAAGTACAACACTGAGTGTAACGAGTGAAATATAACTTAAAATGATCTGCATCAAGCTACAGCGATACTAGCTAAAATACAACGATATATTGTTTTTTTATCAGCTGGTATTAATGTGAAATGGCGTCAATTATTTTAGCAAAGTGGTGACTTATGCCAAAATCCGTTAAATAACAACCTGAAAAGCTGTAGTATATAGTAGCATTGATTCCTGAGTCACCATCGAAGCATAGTACAGGTGGATCTGTAAACAGCCAGCCTTCAGTAATGGTCTGTAAATAGATGGAAATGTAATGTAATGTTTTGTGTGGAAAAGGGAATAGATTTTAAGCACATGCATTTTATCTGCTGTATTAACAGTATAAAGGTGACCAATTTTTAAAATGATCATCATATTATATATCAATGCACAGAAAGTAATTCATCCAATAACAATTAGTTTCAAAGTAAGGATTGCTGAACATGTGACATTCTATGTTACAGTTCAGTCTAAAATGCCCTAATGTGGTGTCGTGTTTAGATAATGAGTTCTACTAGCAGTAATTTGCGAATAGCTACTTTATTCTAAAAACTAATGTGACAGTTTAACAAACAATCCATGTGATGTATAGAATACCCTGAAAACTCGAAGTGATTTGTTGATTAAAGTCTTTTCACTGAATGTCAATGTAAATGCTTAGTGTACTGAATATACATACATGGTTCTTGAGATATATGATAACATTTAACTTTAATTAAAACTATTCATTTACTCAAATGAAAATTTGCATATGTGTATGTAACTACAGCTACATGTAAATATTTAATGATAAATTAAGTTAATATTAATTATCAAATGACGTTGCGTCTGATAGTGCTATAACGTCATATCTGTCAACTCTGTCTAATTCACTACTTGATTAAACAAATTGAGGTGAAGAGATAGAATGCGACGCTTCTCGCATTTTACCTCTTTTCTTCAATTTGTTATATGAATTCAAAAATACATGCGCACTCATGTAAGATCCTCTATTCAAATTATGATACCATTCAAGAGATACTGTGAAAACCATAATATTTGCAGTACAGTTTATAAAATCTATATCCACATACTAATACTAACATCAAAGTTAGTTGTGTGACTATTGTAGCTTTAAGGCTGATTGAATTTGACATTGTGGCTTTGTTCTAGGTTATCTTAAATGTATTACTAAATGATAATTCTACTCTATTTCAATATTTCGGCCAAAGGCCTTTATCAAGAAAAACATGTCAGTATCAACTACATAGTCTCTGTTCCACCATTTTGAATTTGTTTATATTGATGTGTGACATCACGTTGACATGAACGTAACGCCACGGCGTCGCACCGCTTTTCCCGTAAAAGATACCTGTTTCATGCTCACCCTTACCAGGCATGAAATCCATCACGCTCACAAGTACCCAAATATCAACAATTATTTGTATTCTCATACTTATTTGCATGACAACACAAACTAAGAGCCTGGAAACAAATCCCCTCATCTTTTAAGCATATATAGTTTGCATGCGCAGTGAAACAAGGGTGAGCATGAAAAAAAAGTTATAAACAGTATGAACCAAGATCAAGTCTGACATTTTGTCGGACCTAATCCAGGTTCAAACCATTTACCATTTATGAATAATTACATCAGCTGGCAAAGAAAAATCGTACAAAAAGATGAAAGGCCCAATCTTTGTTCAAAAGGCATACAGTACGACTTTTCTAAAGTTTAAAATTCCGAAAATCCTGAACATTAGAAATTCTGATCTCAAACCTTTCAAACTGAACATAGGTCAAAGAATCTAATACACAGACGGCATAAATAAACACTCAGAGGCTGACTTTCTGTGGGAAATCAGTCCCAAAATCCTGAATCTAGGAATAATCATGCGAACCTTCGCTCATGCGAAACGGCACAAAAAAGGACTAAAGTACATAATGGAGACTGAAAAGAGTCTCCACTGTGTACTAGAAAAAAATACCCACAAGAAAAGCTGCACAACAGCCTATGAAAGTCCGGGCACACCAAACTCTAAATAAGCACCAGATCAAGACTCACACTGGACTGCACACCTGTATATCCCAGTAAGGGTCTTGGAAAGTACTAGATCGACATGGAACAACGCCGCGAGCAACCGCGACTAAGCACTACCTGAGCCATGCAGCCCAGCCTCAGGAATCAGGTCCCAACAACCCACACTCACCCTAGTCGAGCACGGAATTACAAACGCTTGAAAAAAAAACAAAAAAAACAACAACTAAAGTGCTGAAATTGAAAGTTGCTCAACTGGGCTGATTACGGTATTTATCCTGCTTATTGATGTTAAAATGCTAACATTTGTTTGTTGATTTTTAACATCGGAATGAATTTCAGCACTTTAGTTTTTTTTTTTTTTTTGAGTGCAAAGGACAGCCTCTTATCCATTAGGCTATCGAGGAATTGTATTTTTTTTCATTCATAAAAGTTATTGTGCCTATATCTAAAGCACACATTTTACGAAGATTCCCGAAGATTGGTATGTCTCAGGTCAATGTAGACAAACAATAACTTATATATATATTCATAATTTAGAAGATAAAACAATTTTTTGTATTTAATATTTCATCGGATTTACGGTTTTGTTGGAGTGTAAAACGGAAAAGCGGAATAGCTGGTGTGTTCTGTTAGAAAATGAAGCAGGCTGATATTATCGACCCGCGCGTTGAACACTACATGCAGATATTTGGATGAGTTTTTTCACATAATATTAATATTTATTTTCACAATATGGTAAGTCAAATAAAACCTTCAGAGCTTCAACTCTACTGAAGCCTCGTTTTTGAACTTACATTTGACCATTGATACTGTTTCTTCCAAACTTTACGATATACGTGACTTTTTTGATTTTGAATTTATCAATTTCCCATTTTTTGATGGTGATGTTCCTCATTCTACATCCTATGGAGTTTATATTTCACAACTCATCCGATTTGCTAGATTATCTAGCCATGTTGTTGATTTCAAAACTGGTAATTTACTGTTAATTCAGAATTTCCGTAGAAAAGGCTACAGGTATCATAAGCTTCCTAAAACGTCTTCTAAATTTACCGCCAATACTATGATTCGATATCAAATATTCAATATTGGACTTAAATCTCTCTTGCACTAGGAACTTTCGGAAGCAGAGTTTTATTGTGACCTAGTGTATAAATTAAAGAAAAGTGTTGGCTCTAACAAAATTTCAGCGCAGTTTGATCAAATTAATTCTCATTATAGGATGATTGGTTATAATATAAATGTATTGCGACAGACTGCATGTTTGCTTGTCAACCCAAAAATAGAAGGTGAGTATGATCAAGAAATACAACAATCAAAAACCGCAGACAAACACATGGCACCGCGAGGAAGAGCCACACAACCATCACGAGACACCAGGAAGACTAACTAAGCAAAGCAATCAGCTCTCTCTTCCCCATCAAGATGATTGCAAAACTAGAATGGACATAAAGTAACGTACAACAAAACATAGACCAATTACAGACTCCCACAATGGGAGCAACAATAAACAAAAAGTCAACAACAACAGAACCACTGCCTTAGAACGGACAGCAGCCTAAGCCACCTGGGGCAACTTTGCTTTCCTCTTTAATTGCACGTGAGCGGGTGGGACCTCAGATTCTATGCTGGTCCCGACTAAAAGACTTATCTATAGATGAGAGGATTAGGGACTGATGTGTGGCTTTGGTCAGGCCCACCAGGGTTTAATTGTTGGATTTCTTTTACTCCAGTATTCAGTTGTATATATTGTTGAGTCCTTATCTTTGTTTCATTTCCTTTTTATATCTTGATTTCGTTCATGAAAACCAAACATCAGAAATAAGGTTGAGGCTGGCGCCGTCAAATGTGTTTAAGCCCCCCAGTAAATTTAAATTACCGACCATTCCAAGGTGGTGTTTCTTTTGTGGATTAATTTTGTTATTTGTATTTCATGTTTGTCATGCTGTCTTATCTGTATCTTGCAGCCTTGTGGTCACCTGCTGGTAAAGGGCTGACAGCTTGGCTTTTTTATGTGTGATGTTTTCTTGTTTTTATTCGGTCGCTTTCCCATATGGTGTTTTGATAAGGTGTGGTATTTGATTGTATCAATGCCTGATCTTTGCCTTCTTCCTTACTTTTATACGTAGATTGAAAATCCTAGATGAACTAATTGTCTGCTTCTGGTTCTAAGGCTAGAAAATATCAAACAACCGTTAATTAATATTAAGGATTGTAACACATAAACAAGTATATCAACAAGTATTAATAAATCTAGTAGTTTTATTTTCAAAATTAAGAAAACCCTTGTTTTTCATGGTACACATAGAATATATACATTCAAGCCTCTCAATCGCGCTTGATATTAGTTTAGAACCAAAACCAGCTTGTTGAGCTAATGAGATTAGAGTGAATCTTGAACGTTTGAATTAAACAATGACATTTATCATTTATCCAGTGTAGTGAGCAACAGTAGGGCTGATCAGAAGGCGTGCATATTTATGTTATAAGCATATATCTAGTTTGCATTTGTCACTAACACATTTTTCTTACCACACAGCCCTTACACGAGTGAAAGTGTAAACTTTCAATGGTCATGAACATTATAAATTCAAATCTTAAAACTGAAAGGATGCCCACAAAATATGAAATGTTTTAATAACCAAGTGCATTTTGATACACTGAAAATAAATTAGAAAAGATAAAATCTGCCTAATTCAGAATTTTGAGGATGACTTTCTTAAAATTCTTAATCCAGGAATAATCCTGAAAACTTTCACTCACGCTCATATAGAATAATTTCGTTGACACATATTCCTCAAATATGCAAAAACATATCTTGTAGCAACAAGTAGATGAATACGTCTGTAGTTTGTTTACATATTGCAAAGGTTCAAACCACGTATTATCAACGGAATAAACTTTAATACAAAAAAAAACTATTGAATGTCTGTCACACAAAGAAATCCGAATACACAAGATGCTAATAAAGATAGCACTTTGTACAGGACTTTTGTTGTATATATATATATATATATATATATATATATATATATATATATATATATATATATATATATATATATATATATATATATATATATATATATAAATACAGAGAGATATAATGAATCAACTGAGCCGAAATGCTGTAAATATTTTGCCTCCAGCGAGACTCGAACCCACGACCATGACAACTCCGCCTAGCACTACACAAGACATCGACGCTATCAACTGCGTCACTGAGACATCCCCAAAAAAGGATGTTCAGGAAGCGCTGATATTGACGATGACTGATGCAGTAAACGTCGTATATTGGTTCCTTTTCAATGGATGGCATCTATTTGGTTCGCAAATGAAAGCCTGATGGATCCAAGGATACAAGTGAAATTAGATAAATATCAGAAGTGCGGAAATATAATTTCAAAAACATCATTGCTTTCGAGCTACACAGGATCAGAAACTGATGCAGATTCATAAAGAAGATAAATACAGAGAGATATAAATAATCAACTGAGCCGAAAGATGCTGTAAATATTTCGCCTCCAGCGAGACTCGAACCAACGACCATGACAACTCCGCCTAGCACTACACCAGGCATTATATATACAGCTATATATATCTTGTTGTTTTTTAAATAAAAACTCAGATGAAGTGGGTATATTGCTTTTGCATCATTGTACCCCTGTTTAAGAATATTCGTTATTCTATAATTTAGCTTTTGTGTAAACGAAACCCTTAAAGGGTACTTAGACAAACAGTGAAATGAAATGCCACAGTAAATCAGGGTCTGCACTGTTTGCTTAAAGAAAACATCTTCAGATGACTTACTTAATATTGATAATCCTTATTTTGAACAAATAGAAAGTCAGATATATCCCACTGAACTTCAGTTGAATAAGGCAAATTCTTCTGATTCTGAACCCCCATTTTTGGACTTGAACTTGTATGGCATAGTTTCATCTAAGATTTATGATAAACCGGATGATTTTAATTTTGAAATAGTAAATTTTCCATTTCTTGATGGAGATGTTTCTCAGTCCCCTTCCTATGGTGTATATATTTCACAGCTTATTCGTATGGCTAGAGTGTGTTCTAATGATGATGACTTCAACACCAGAAACCTATTTTTGACTGCAGTTATTAAAACAAGGTTATAGATATCATAAAATTTAAACAGCATTTTCTAAATTCTACAACAGACACTCAGAGTTAATTGTTAAATACAACATTGGGTTAAAAACTCTTCTGCAACAGGGCATATCAGAACCTATATTTTATGGTGATGTAGTTCATCAATTCAAAAGAATTGTTAGAAACCCTAATTTTAGTGATAAATTCAAAAAGATCATCAAGCGTTATAAAAAGGTTGGATATAACTTGTATATCATGCGACAGTCTACGTGTCTGGTTTTAAACCCAATCACGGTTTATAACTATTGTTTCCTCTTTTATTACATGACGGTGGGTCAGCCCTCAGACTCAATGACGGCTCTGACGTAAAGTTTAATCAGTGGGTTGGTGCCTTATCATTATCTGTAGCTGGGCCCACCATGGCTCAACTTGAGGTTTTCTTTAGCTCTGACTATCTGTGAGATGTGACACTTTTTCTTTGTTTCATCATAGTGTGTTGATTTGATTTAAGTGTTTCTCCATGATGATACATTGCAATAGTTAGGAAGCCTCCACGCGAGCTTAACATTTTTTGTGCTTCAATAACAGCAGAATCTAGGGCGAATATTTGGTACCAGTAAAATGCATTTGAGCCCCCCCCCCCCCCCAGTGGCTAAGGCTGCTGTCTGTTCTAAGGCGATGGTTCTGTTGTTGTTGATTCTTTGTTGGTTGTTACTCCCATTGTGGGATTCTGCCATTGTTCTATGTTGTATATCCATTAAAGTTTTTTGCAATCATCTGGATGGGGTACAAAGAGCTGGCTCTTTTGCTTAGTTTGTCTTCCTAGTGTCTGGTGATTGTTGTGTGGCTCTTCTTCGCGGTGCCATGGGCTTGTCTGCAGCTTGTGCTTGTGGTATTTCCTGATCATACTCGCTTACTATTTTTCAGAGTAAGAAATATAATGTATTTTGGCAATTACAACCTGTGACTACTCAATATACAATGGACCATCCTAAGTGTATTATAGGAAGGAAGACTTCATTGCTACACAAAGGATAAAATGATATTTACCTCTTCTGTAATATTAAGTTGATACTCAGGATACGTGAACTGTGGATTTCTATCATCGACATCTGTAACCCTAATCTCCAGTGTTGTATAACCAAATCTCACTCCCTAGATCATTGTAAAGTAAGAATACAACAGTAAGGACGTGTAATAAAAGACAATAAATAATATAATCCTTGAGATTATTGTACTTTTGATAATAATAATAATAATAATAATAATAATAATAATAATAATAATAATAATAATAATAATAATAGCATTCAGATATACATTATGCTTACTACGATAACAGATGGTGATTGATAATGCAATCAATTTGACATGTGTGATCGTTATTCTTGCATACTTTACAACAGGCTGGATTGATGCTCAGCAAATCCTCGTCCATCAAAAAAGGTGGTTTCGCATGCCACAATGGTCAGGGAATGTTGACATGCATATATATGCAAAAATGTGATCGAAATATACCATGTGGTTCAAGAGTGATGAACATGTTCACTAACATCTAGCGGACGGACGGACTGACGGACTCACATAGTGATTACAGTGCTGACCCAAGAGTTGTGCAATATTCTTCAGTTTGAACATATAGATCACTAATTTTTTTTTCATACATGTACAATATATGGATCAAACACGCTTTTCATGCATTGACGTTCGCCAGGTCCCCGAGGGAGGTTTTCGAACTGACGAACATTAATGCATTAAAAAGGTGTGTTTGATCGCTATTATTGCATAAAAAACATCGTATTTCGGCTAAATCATGCATTAATTTTTTGCACTATTTTGTTTTGATTTCGAACGGAAGTCACGCAGTGAGTTTTACTTGCGATATTCTCGATCCATATCCAAATAGTTTGTTGAACAACACGTGTGGTGTCAGGTGTGGTGGCTCACACAATTTTTCCGATTTGCTAAGATAATTTGGTATTAAGTGAAGTTTTGTTGTCAACATGATGAATTTTCCAGTCAAATATCAACTTTCTGTGACCCATTTTCTACTGACATCGCTAGGTAAGTAGAACTAGCTCTGATTATTTCATTTTTCCTCCACCACGACTCAAAGTTTGAACCGGCGACAAATTTAGATGCCCGGTTTCAGCAGTGATTGCTTTTGGGCATAGAATTACGCTAAGCATTCCCCCACTGGTAGCTAAAAGCTTCTTTTCCTATTATGTACACCTGCAGTTTTTTCAAAAATCTCCAGCGGATAAATTCAGTGGCTCTGGTAAAATATAGTCAAAGTCACAAAACAATGTTTCAACAGCACGTGAATTCAATAGTTAATAAATGTATTTGCTCTGGTTAAAACACCGCTGTTGATACCTTGTGGCATGGATTTTTATGCAATAATAACATTTGCTAGGTCCCGATGAAGCTGTTTGAACCATATTAAACCGAGTTTACATCTACCGATGGACCCGACAAGTGTTATGCAATCAATTGAACATGTGTGCTCGTTTTTCTTGCATATTTACCTGATACCAACCAAAAGCACCACTGAAACCTAAAAATACCATTTCTTACTCTGGTTTTCTCCAAACAAAACGGTGTCAGCGTTAAACTTTCGAGCATCATCACATCATAACGGGAGCAACGTTTTCGCGAACAAAAACGTCGACGTAATGATCAGTCTGGGCAGCAATGTTTTCTCGTGTTATGGCAGACAAACATATATCAGAACTATCGGACTTGTATTTGTTATTTCTGCCGTTTGGCGTGTATTTGTTAAAAGCAATGTCAAACTTGAACAAGTTGTACTTTGACCTGCTGGTCTTAGCATGTTGCATATAGGCAAATATGCATTATTGCAGATTACATGTACCCGTAAACGCTTGTTTATATACTCCTCAAAATAATTAAAGGACCAAGATTTTAGAACGCGGATATAATTAGCTCAAACATTTAAATTCTGTAAAACTTGGCCGAAATCTTTCTATTCTTTATGCCCATAAATCAAGAAACATTATTAATGATTCCCATGCCTAATTCTGCCATAACAGTGTCTCAAATGCACATACCCTCAAAAGCACTTTCAAAAGGCAGTGGGTTGGGTAAAAAAATTCTTCTGTGGTTATTCGAGAAGAGTGAAAGTGACATAACATTAAACTTTGTTTTAAACAGTTCAGCTTACATGCAAAAAAAATCTTCAAACAGTTTCAATATACTGGGAAGCAAGCAATTTCACCTCTGACAATGGAGTATTGACATTGTTTTGTTTTCTGAAATCAATGTGTGCACTTGGCCTCAAGAATCAGATTTTCAATCGTCATTCTATGCCGTTGAGTGTTAGAAAGATGTCCCGACGAATCGTTTAAAGATTTTCACAGACAAACGCCAAAACAAGGTGTCTGAATCTATAGTCTGGCCATTATGCCGCAGCCAAAAGGGACAATTTTCTCTCACAGGATGAGGTGGATGGTATCGACGGGATTAAAACACCATAAGAGCACGCGAAAACAGAGATTTCAGCATCTTAAAGCACTTTTCATTCATTTCATGCATTTCTGTGGTCCATGGATCACACACAAAAAATGACATTCCAATACATTTAGGTCAAGTTTTAAAATGACAAAAAATCATGGCTAGTAACATTTTCTACCACTTTCTTTTTGCTGTTTCATTTGGCCATAAGGCATTTAAGATGTCTGAAAATTTTAGGCTATATCGTAAAATTGGTTTTCGAAATATGTTCTACACAAATGCATCAATGTTATAATTGATAGTATTGGTCCTTCAATTATTTTGAGGAGTATATTTTAAAATGCCAATTATAATATAAATACATATATGTGTCCAGTTGGGTTGGCATGTTAAGAAAGATTATTTGATGTACATGAGAACGAGCTATTTATTTTCTCTTTCAGAGTGTTTCTCTCATTAACTCTTCTCTCTCTCTCTCTCTGGCATTTGAAAAACAGCGTTTACGGGTACATGCACTCTGCAATAATCTATATTTACCTGTACGCTACATGCAAAGACCAGCAGGTCAAAATCCAACCTGTTCAAGTATGTCTGACATTGTTTTAAAAAATACACGCCAAACGGCAGAAATAACAAACACAAGTTCGGCATATGCCTTCAAAAAATATCCCAAACTGGTAATAAGTAAATTGGAGTTTCCCAGCCACTCTTCTTCTATATATCAGAACTCATTTTATTGTCAACCAGCACGTGAATCTCATGATTTGAACATAGATTTTCGTTCATATTTAAGAAATGAATTCTATTTTTTGAATGTTCATGGAATTGTGAATACTTCAGGTCTCTCGCAAAGTAAATGAAGTCAAAATGGCTTTTAACTTTGCAAGAGACCCGAAGTATTCATGAGTCCATGAACAGACCAAAAATTGAATTTATTGCTTATATTTACATTTTTAAAGATAAATATCTATGGTATAAAACATATTTACTATTTAGGAAACAAAACGGTTTTGTTTTTAATATGAAATCGTATTAACGGTTTAGTCGGAGTGTAAAATGGAAAAGTGGAACAGCCAGTTTGAACATGGACAGCCAAATGGAGCAAACAAGATGCTTGTTTTGCACGTGCGACTCAGGTGTGGCTCGCTGTCAATCACAACACCAGTGTCACTTCAGGCGAATGAGTTCGATGTTCGAAGCGTATTGCACGGACAAGTGAGCTTGACAGCTGTAAATCAAATTTGTGTAATTCATAATGTTATGAACGATTTCAAAAATCTAAAGATTCATTAAAGGCTTGCTTGGAAAATGTAAATATTTGATAATGGTTTCAAAAAGCTATGCGTATCGAATTTCATACAAGAGTATAGTCTAGCATTATAAGATAAGCTTAACTCAGCTGAGGTATTAAGGGCAATTGCGGGAAATACTTCCCGCATTAAGATCTTCTTGATTCTTTGCATACAGTTTGTTTTATGTATGGACTGTCAATATATGAAATAAAAAGGATATGTCACTACGCTCGAATTTTCATAATCTGACATGGAATCTTTCAGCATTTTACCAATTTTCTGAAAAAACCCAAGTCCTTAATATTAAGTTAAAATAGTTGTAATCGCCATCCAGCTTCTTTTTTATTAATTTTATTTATTACTCACGACATCAAGAATTGTTTTCCAAGGCCGTGACGAGATACTAATGATATATTTTGGTAGTTCCCCCAAAATAGGAATACGATTTTTAGATTGAATTGTATATTAAAAAGTCTGGCATTGACAATCTCAAAGTTTTGTTTTTATTTCATAGACTTTTCATAACCTTTTAGAAAAAAGAATAAAAAATGGGGGTCACCAGACTAATTTTCCTTCAGGAGTGCAAACTTTACCCCTACCCCCACATATTTTTAGGATAATTCAATATAAAACGTTATGGAGTGTACTTTAAAAAAACTCTGGTATTAACAATCTCAAAGTTTTGCTTTTATGTCATAGACTTTTATATAGCCTTTTAGAAAAAAGAATAAAAATGGTAGTCACCATACTAATTTTCTTTCAGGAGAGCAAAATTTACCCCTACCCCCACATATTTTGAGGATAATTCAATATAAACGTTATGGAGTGTACTTTTAAAAAAATCTGCCATTAACAATCTCAAAGTTTTGTTTTGATTTCATAGACTTAACCTTTTAGAAAAAAGAATAAAAATGGGGGTCACCTGACTAATTTTCTTTCAGGAGAGCAAAATTTACCCCTACGCCCACATATTTTTAGGATAATTCAATATAAAACGTTATGGAGTGTACTTTTAAAAAATCTGGCATTAACAATCTCACAGTTTCATTTTTATTTAATAGATTTATATATAACCTTTTAGAAAAGAAGAATAAAAAACGGGATCACCTGACTAATTTTCTTTCAGGAGAGCAAAATTTACCCCTACCCCCACAAAGGGGTGCGTGCATTAAGGGGGTATTTTGGCCCCCTCTAGAGCCAAAACCTGAAAGTTGCTTTTCACCAATTTCATCTTATTGGTTTGTTAGAAGAAAAGCCCAAGTGAAAAAATCTAGCATTTATTTTACTTTCATTGGTTGCTATGGTAACCAAAATGGCCAACAAAATAGGCTTAAAATAGAGAAATTGTCATTTTAGGCCAAATTTGAGGCTTTTGGAGACTGATTTTTTAAGATTTAGATATCAGCACAAGCAAATGCCAAAAAAACTTTTAATATATTGTGTGCCGTGATAATTCTCATAATCTGTTAAAATATTTTTTTGGTATTTGCTTGTGCTCTATATTAATTCCTCTGTTACATGTCTCAAATTTGCTCCAAAATGGTCATTTTCCTATTTTCAGCCTATTTTGGCGGCCATTTTTGTTACCAAAGCAACCGTAAAAGTTGAATCAATACCAGACCTTTACACTTTGGCTATTGTTCTAATAAACTGATGAGAAGAAACTTGTGAAGAGCAACTTTCATTGTTTGACCTCATAGGGGGGGGGGGCAAAATAGCCTCTTAATGCACGTACCCCTTTTGAGGATAATTCAATATAAAACGTTATGGAGTGTACTTTTTTCATTTATATTACTGATAGGAAGAAATTCATTATTATAAAGCTGAAAAAAGAGGGGAAAAAACAATGTATAATAGGTTCCCACCGAGGAATCGACCCTGGTCCGCTGGTTTAAGAGTCTGACGCGTTAACCACTAGGCTACGAGGTCAGATCGTGCGCCGCCCAAATTAACCGTATATATTGGACACACACTCCGATTACCGGCCGTATTCGTATTCGCATACACGGTATAAACTTGATAAAGTATTTTGTTTGATTTCGCCAGATCTACTTATCAGTATTTGGTACTAAGACAATTATTTATAATAACGGGTCAATAGATATATCGGACACATTTTAGTTACTTTATTTTGTCCAGAAAATTAATATCCAGCTGACGTATGCGTATCTGAAACCTGTATTGATACGAATTTGAAAATGGTCGAAAGACGGGGCCCAGACAACTTTCCCAGTTTACCGCCGCAGAAATGATGCGCGTGGACAATACCCGAAATTGCCCTTAATATGACAATAACCCGGCGTCATAACATGAGAGGCATAACAGAACATGCGGTCAAAGACTTGCATTCTATTGTCAAGTGTCTTTCATAATAAATGTTTATATATACTAATATATTGCTGACGTTCCGGCGCCAGTACTCTCTGTCCTTGTAATTCGGACTTGTGCGAGATCAGGGTTTGGACATTGAGCTGCTCGTCTGGAGCCCTGCTACAAATAATGATACCATCACGAGTATGTCCCAGGACAAGTAACTAGAAATTTCTAACTTGTCCTGAATGAAATGGGACCAGGGGCCAATTTCATCAACGAGTTTACGACGTGTTTTTGTCTTAAAAACATCGTACGAAGTCCGTACGTTAAGAATCGGGTTTCATCAAACTATTTAACTTTGCGAACTTCTTACTTTTTGTCGTATATTTAAGACAAGTATTTAGGTGTCGCAGCTGACATCTTTGTCTTAAATATTACTAGCTTTCTACTGAGCTACCAAGGCTGCTGCATGTCACACGAATCTAGAGGCTAAAGAGAAAAAAAATCTACAAAGGTTTAAATACTTTGAAAGTACTACAATCAAGACCACCCTTTACATACCATATGGTTTGCCAATATGGGATAAATAATACCCCCTTTCCTTGATGCTTATGCGCTATTTATTTGTCCATGTAACCTCTCCCACCCCTTCCCCTACCACGCTGTATAGGGAGCGCAGTGGCTCAGTGGTAGAGTGCTTGACTCGAGACCTAGGAGCCGCGGGTTCGAGCCTCACCAGCGTCACTGCGTTGTGACCCTTGAGCAAGACACATTTATCCTAGCTTAGTACTGGTTCAACCCAGAAAGATCCGTCCCTGTTTAACTGAATGATTATTGATGGGACGTAAAGAATCAAATCAAACAAACAAACTACCACGTTGTATACTGTCACCAAGAGATTCACCAAGAGATTCGCCTATGACCACCATGTCAGTAGCTGAATTTATGCTAAGGGAACCAAATGTCGAGAGCATACGAAATTTGTCGGCAGTATAGGACTGGTTCTTGATGCTATCATTCATTCTGTGAATTGTATTTGTTAGATGGGTGTTGAGGACATCAAATTTAATAATAAATAATGAATTTGAATTATTATTTTTTATCCAGACATGTTAGAAAACGAGAGGGCCAAGTAGCCCTAAAGCGCTCACCTGAGTTTTGTTTAAAGCTTACATATAGGTATCTGTAGAAAGCTGACCATGTCCCTGGCGACCCTGGCGCGGGGCCATTTTGAACAAACTTGGTAGAGGTCCACTTGGTGATGCTATAAACCAAATATCAAGGCTCTAAGCCTTAATTATGGTTTCAGACAAAGACATTTTTCGATGTTTTTACCTATATAAGCCAATGTAAAAGATGTAACCCCCGGGGCAGGGCCATTTTTGGCCCCAGGGGCATAATCCACAAGGTGATGCCGATACATACCAAATATCATGGCTCTAGGCCTAATGGTTTCAGACAAGAAGATTTTTTCATGTTTCTCCCTATTTAAGCCTATGTAAAGCACGTGACCCTCGGGGTGGGGCCGTTTTTGGCCACAGGGCTATAATTTGAACAGCTATCTTGTTTTCATGAAATACGCTTGACTGATGAGATGTTATAATGCAATAAAATTCATAACTTTAGTCTGAAAAGACTGAAAGATACTTTCGTTTACCTTTGGATGAGGCGTTTTTTGGTGACGTCAGTATATAAAGTGTGAAAACGAGTAATTTTCGGGACGCAGTTTCATGAAACATTACATGTACCATTTTTGTTATAAATACAATATGGTCTATCTCTTTAATGTTTAAATGATAATAGTATGCCCCGCCCCCCTTAGGGATATGTAATTGAGCATTACAGCAATCACTCATCGGGGTGTGAAGAAAGCCGAGACAACCGCCCATAATGCCCACGACTCAGGACCACTAGATGATACTACATACCAAATATCAAGACTCTAGGCCTTGTGGTTTCAGATAAGAAGATTTTTTCATGTTGCTCCCTATATGAGCCGATGTAAAATATGTGACCCCCGGGGCTGGGCCATTTTTGGCACCAGGGCTATAATTTGAACAAACTTGGTAGAGGTCTACTAGATGATACTAGATACTACATACCAAATTATAAGGCTCTAGGCCTTGTGGTTTCAGAGAAGAAGATTTTGAAAGTTTTCATCTTGAAAAGCTATTTTACCCTGTGTGACCTAGATATGTTATGGACCGAAACCATTTGAACAATTTTTAAAGAGGGTCATATAAGGATCATTCCTACCAAGTTTGGTTAAAATCCAGCCAGTAGTTTAGGAGAAGTCGTTTAAACAATTGTTGACGACGAACGACGCACGACGGACATCTAACGATCACAATAGTTCACCATGAGCCAATGGCTCAGATGAGCTAAAAAAACAACAACTTCAGTTTCTAGTTCCCCTCAGTATATTTTGTGGTTTTGAGGTAATTTTACTGATTTGTACCTTACTTGGACATGGTTTCTTATGATTTCGGGAAACCCGTCGTTTAAAGTGCCAACGAGTTTGGCTCCAAATCAGACCTACGCTTGACACAAGTATATGCACCGAGTTAAAGGGATCGATTTCTTAATGGGGTATGCTGTCGCCTGCTCGTCTTCTTATGCGCGGGTCCAGGAATTTTTGTCCGGAAAACTTCAAGTTTGCAAGGTTCTGGGAGGGGGATCCATTATTTATAGGTGGTCCACTTGCTAATTTCTATGGAAACCTATTTAACTTGAATGTGGTTTTCAAGGGGATGAAGGTCCGGACCCCCTGCTTTCATTCGGATCCGCACATACTTCTTCTTTAAAACGTTCTTCACATACCTACGTATTTTTCACTCTGTGTTAAACCACTTTACACGGCTATATAAAGTCCGCACGTGACCAATCACATGATATTTGGAGACTAGAGTTAGGCAAAGTTAAAAATACGACGTTTTTAGTGAAACGCAAATTTTTGTTCTTACGAACAATTTAAGATGTTTTGATGAAACTGACGTACGCACTTCTCAGAAAACAACGTACGCACAATTTAAGATATATCGTACGAACTTTATTGATGAAATTGGCCCCAGGTAGGACAAGTCGGGCATGGTATATCCACAGCCCTGGCAATGTTAATTCAACAAGTGTGTGTGCTCTGATTGCTCTAGCAATTACCTTCCCACTAAGCATATGGGGTACAGTGTTCTTAGCATATACATGTACTACTGAAAAGAGACCCTTTAATCCAGCATCTGTCATTATATGCCCAATACTGCCAAGAAAACAAATTTCCATGTGAAATATCCAAGACGCAAAGCAACGTTCTTAATTCTGCTAATAGAGGGCTCAGCATCAACCATTTGCCTTCATCCAAAGTGGCTGATCAAACGTTAAAAAAGGTGTCACTCCATATTTCTTTGTCTGGTCTGCAAAAAAGTGTAGCGTCAAATATATGCACGATTTATTTGTAGGATCCATGTATATCATGGGTAGAAAATTCATCGAAGACTTACCAGGTTATTCACCATGATGAACCATTGCATAGTATTATTCCAGGCTGGAGTTAAAGGGTGAAGCAGCCATGATAACTCCTAAAGTATACTAAAACCAACAGCTAATCGGTCACTTTTCAAACTCATTATTTCTGACCAAACGCTAATAAAATTTAAGTGATTTTTTGGCTATATATGTGCATTTAAATGGGCAAACGTTTAGCAGAGTTTTTAAACAGTTTTATTTTATTTCAAAGTTTTTTTGGGTTAAAGATGCAAAAATCTATTTTTTTTTTAAAAGAAAAAATGGTTTAAAGAGTAGTTTTATTTTATAAAACTGTTGTTTAGGTGGTTACAAACTGGTCCGTCCGACTTGAAAAACACCAAATAATTGAAATTTTGCTTATGGTGGATTTTTTACGCATTTTTTAAATGTTGCATTTTTTTCAAAATTTTTCAAGATTTTCGAAATTCACCAGTATTTCCTGGTAAAATTGTTAAATGCACTTAATTTTATTTGAACACTGTAGACCAAACACAGTAGAACTTGATTAGTCCATTTTTGGTGATTATTGTTTTACGACTACTGTACACTTCTGGTTTCAATGTGAGAATTTAAAAATCGATTTGGTAACATTTTATTTTTGTTTTTTCAATTCTCAAAGAGGGACAGTGGCGTCTGGTGATAATAAATAATCGCTGAAAATTTCAATGCCGTGTCGCTGATAATAAAGCACACAGAGCAGTGCAAAGTCTCTATGTAAATTGCAAGCTTAAAGCTGAATTTCAATGATTAACCTGCTAAAAGTGTTTGTCTTATGTTGTTAAGTAGCAAAAACGACGAGTCCGATGGAATAAAAACTTTTGAGGTTTATTCTCCTTATATCACGCTAGCCTGTAACATCTTCAAACAAACAAAAACGTTAATTTGTATTATGGATTATATCGTAGAAAAATGTGACTTTTTGAAATGAGGGTACCTTTTCTCAAACTTCGTCCGTGCAAGAAGTACAGGTCATTTTTAAATGAAATATCTTGCAGAGTCTCGGCAAAGTGTTGCTTCACTTAAAACATGAATTTTGTATACCCTAGGTTTCACTTTCTGAACTAGCGTAAACATTTATTATTTATTATCATACTTTATTCTTTTGTGAATATCCTCCTGCATTTTTATGGGCTCTATCTCCTTCTTTATTCCAATGCTATCAACTCTTTGCTAACTTGCTTGATTGATTGTGTCATATCCCTTTCGGTATAGTTTTACTATGCTACACTCTTCAAAAGATTTCTCACAAAATACACAATTGAGACTCTCCATATTAACACTACTTGTGATATTTTATTGTTCTTGGATGCTTCAATCTTATATATGGATGTATCATAGCTATAACTTTGCCTGTAATATGTCAACAAGGACCGTTTTATGAAATGAAAAATGAAAAATGGGTAACATAATGTTCCATATGTACAGCATTGTAGATAATATTAATCTTTCATTTATTTTATTATCGCGTATTACCCAGGTTCACGTTCAGTATCAGGTGACATTGACAACCATCAGGTGCCTATCAACTTGTATGCATAAACAAAAAAGCGTACAACTCGTTGCCGTTAATACAGGGTCTTTCGCTACATAGTTTGATTTTTGGAGAGAACAAATATAGCATAAAATGATACTGATGATACTTTTATTTCCCCCTCTAGGGAGAGCATATCAAAATACAACATATGAATACAAGATGTAACCAATACAAACTATACAATATTGCATATGAACATATATACATATATATATATACATCTATACACATATAAACTTATGCACATATATGTATGTGTCTAAATGTAGTTCACATTTATACACACACATATATACACATATATTTTCTAATTATTAGAAATGTACAGTCCGATCACAAGGTACTTGATAACATAACACATCACATGTTATGTCATGTAAATGCTATGTTATGTTATGTCATGTAAATGCTATGTTATGTTATGTAGATGTATTTCACCAACATATACGCACATATATACACATATTTAAGGACACTTAGTACATACAATCTGACCCCGAGGTACTAGGTGACTCGTGATTGACAATTTGCCAGTCCGAACCTCCCTTGACAAACGAAACGAAGACAGAGGAGATCCAGACCAGAGCCTCACCACCACGAACCATAATCAATCAGTTACGCATCACCGCAAAATACACCGTCATTACCCCTTACCGAAACGAAATGAAAAAGGTAATAAGTGAATATTGTTAGTTTGCGCAACATATTATCACAAAGAAGCTAGCATTCAAGGTCCTTTTATGGGAAAAAGACAAACGGTGAAGACCCGGATCAGACACATTAGTGTTTGATCAGGATCGCCACTGCTTGCTCACATAACTATCAAATTTATGGGGGGGGTGGAAATAAACTAAACACCTAGACACGTTACTAAACGCCCTGAAATAAGGCATAATCATCAATCTAAAATGGTCAAACTCCCCACAGCGGTGTACCTCCATTTCAGAGACCTTCAGAAAACACATTTTCGACTGAAAGGACGGGTTTCCACTGTTGGGGAGTTTGAACATGCGTATTCTATAAAATGTCTCAGGTAGGCTTCTGGCAAATGATAAGTGCTGTTATTATATAAAAAAATGTATCCTGCTTAAGCTCTAGAGTGCATGAAATGCAGTATCGTCACTGACTCATAATTTGTCATTTGCTGGTTCTAGTCTATCAATGACAAGGCAGTTCATTTTTAACATTATTTGATATTGCACTTATGTTCAGCACCCATGCTATTAGCACGTTTTAACTGTAAATCCTCAACGCCTGAGTATCTGCTCAAAAAGTACTATTTCAATACGGAAATGGCGCGTTAAAATCTGATAATATAGGCCTATTTATGATTTTCGCCATGAATATACGTAGAAAAAGTACTTACTGCTCAATTAATTTTATTTTTTTTTAATTCATATTTTGTTAAAATAGCATATTCTTAAAGGATTTTCAAAATTCGCCAATATTTAAACATGCCAACATGTAATCTGCAATAATGCATATTTGCACATTTAAACCACAAAATAAAAAATCTGACTTAATTTTTTTCTGGGACTTTTTTCTGTTATAGCTGAGTGTTTTCCCTATTCGATGCTGTATGATTCATTTCTGTTCAAAGTTTGTCCGGGTCAGACCCATATTTGATTTACCTGGACTGGCCTAAACGCTCACCAGCGGACGCCAGGTTATTGTCATATTAAGGGCAATTTCGGGTATTGTATGCGCAGTGGCACAAGGATAAGCATGAAAATTGCCTCGCAAGCCCAAGTAAGGTCTGAAATATATCTTTATATTTGGTCGTCAACACCTTAAATGTGATGAGTCTGCGTAGTTGACCCAGGGATTCTGGGTAAAGTTAAATCAGAGATCCTGAACATCATCGCATGGAGGAGAATAATTGTCCAAAATTAAATTTAAAAAAAAAATCAAGCATAAAGGAGGTATGAAGTGGAGATAAAATTCAAAGCTTCCTTCAACTGGGATCTTTATCTTCAGTCTTTCATATTCGGTGACATGAATGATAAAGGCATACGTGTATGAGTACATGTATATTGGCAGAAGAACATTTAGTGTAAGCTTTCCTTTTTTTGTTCATTGATATGGAAGTTCAGCCAACCATATGTAAATGGACAGTTGTAATGAAAAAAACTGAAGCGCAGTGGCTCAGTGCTAGAGTGCTTGACTCGAAACCCAGAGATTCGAGTTTGAGCCGCACTGGCACAACTGCGTTCAATGCGTTATGTTCTTGAGCAAAACGCATTACTCTTTGCTTAGTACTAGTTTAACCCAGGACGACCCGTCCCGAAATAACTGAAAAATTGTTTAATGGTATGTAAAGTATCAAATCAAAACAAAAGTAAATATGCGCGGATCCAGGAATGTTCGTCAGGGTTGGTCCAGGTCCATCTGACATATAAAAAGCTACGACAACGTTTTTTTTAGTCCTCAACTTATTTTACAGAAGACCAACGGTTACTTTCATAGAAAACTATCGTTTTCCAAGGTTCCAGAGGGGATCCAACATTTTCCAGGGGGGGGGGTCCAACTATTTCCAGGGGGAGGGGTCCAATTGCTTATTCCCTAAAGAAACCAATATAACTTGTGATTTTCCAGGGGGGTCCAGACCCATGTCCCCCCCCTCTGGATCCGCCCATGGTAAAAATAAAAAACCTGTAGAAATTCGCTCGAACTCAAGCGTATCGCAACGCTTGATACCCGGGATAGGCTATCACAGCGCTGAATGGTTTGGGTTTTGTACTCATATTTGGCCGACAAACGGTGCTTACCGCATCGGCGAGCAGCGAACATTTGGACGAGTCTGCGCATACGCCTAGGCAGACGAGAGTTTACGCTTCTCACAAACACAGAGTATGAAAATAGATAAATGTTGAGACAAAAAGGTAGATCTCCAACTCAGTAAGAAACTTTAGCTTTTGGCGTTCAAAGATGGTTCTTGCATATATATGATAAGTACTGGCCCAATGGCAGGCGAAAGTTGACTGTACCAGGCGGTCTTGTCAGTGCATTCGATGTCTACACGCACTAGGCTTAGTTTACCATTGCGGGAATTTCCCTAGGTATTTAATTGGCAAAGGACTTGTAGGAGAAATTAGGGGAGGTCACCCTGAAATACTTTCACGTTTGTTAATTAGGGAGCGCAGTGGTTCAGTGGTAGAGACTGAGTGCTTGACTCGAGACTGAGGGGCCGCGGGTCCGAGCCTCACCGGCGTCACTGCGTTGTGTCTCTTAAGCAAGACACATTTATGCTTAGGCTAGCCTTGTACTGGTTCAACCCAGGAAGACTCGCACCTACATAACTGAAAGAGTGTTGACGGAACGGAAAGAATCAAATCAAATGTTTGTTATTTCAAACATAAAGCAATGGCGAAAAGAAATGCGTGTATGTCACGCATTGTCTTTGTTCGCCATTGAAGAAAACAAAAGACAAACAAGCTTCCCCCAGCTAAGTTCATTCAAGGGGAATAATTGACCGAGACACATCGCTTGCCTTGACATTATATGCCCATCAAACATTAAATGGTATCAAAAACATACCTAGCAATATAAAAGTTAATATGCTTTACAAGATTTTCGCGATAAAGCTCATTAACGATTAAAGAGATATAAATTATGCAGGCAGCTAGGGAAAGCAATCTTTCTTGCACCTGGCACACCGTCTTGGTATGATTAATATACTTACCAAATATAGTCACTATATCTCAAAGTGTATAAAAGTTACAAACTTTCTTAAACAGATGGACAGACAGACGGACTAACGGACAGAAAGACGGATAGGCCTCAGGCTGATCGCTATATATTCGATTCTTGTTGGTTTGGGGATGAAAATGTGAATCCAAAATTAGCTATTTCGCTTTACAAGAACGCGCGTTGTCAATACACCTAGCATTAAATGCATTTTCCTTGCATGCCATTTTTTTAGTATTTATCAATTTGGTTTGAATCCAATTTGCAAATACTGAGGGCAACAAAATACCATAACGACCAGGAGCATACCCACTAAGACCTTCAATATGTATTGTAAGCCCACCAATACCGCCACTCGTACCTTCAATACGTTCCTTGGACCACCAATAAGGCACTTAGAACTTCAATACGTCCCTTCGACCACCTACACCGTCACTCAATTAAACAACACGCCTACGACCGCGAGCATTGCCACTCATACCTTCATTTCGTCCATAGGACCACCAACACCACCACTGAGACCTTCAGTACGTTCATGGGACCATCAAAACTGCCTCTCAGACCACCAGTGTATCCTTAAGACGACCTCCACCACCACTTATACATATAGTACACGCCTACGACTACAAACGCTATGTCACTCATGCCTAGAACGCCCATACACCATAGCACCAGCGCTCAGACCACCAGGACGTCTCTTTAACCAAACACACACCCAGTTCGATAAATAAGCGCCACCACTCAGACATATACTGCGCTTATAGGACCACAAAACACCACACATCGTCGACGACCTTAGGGCCTAGTCACTGACGACTTTAGGTCTTGGTGGTCCTAAAGACGTCAGACAGACCCCTCTTGACAAAATCGGTCTTTTAAAGATATTTTCGGGTGGTTTCAAACCATTTTCTTCAGTTTATCGACTAGCTGGATGATTAAACTACCATCTGCTAAAGTCTATTCTTAGCCAGTGAGTGTCTCTAATCCGGGGCAATCGCTTAAATGCGTCGAAGTGACGACTTTAGGGCCGCGTACGTTATTAATTGTTTATTCTGACCGTTGTTATAATCACACACCTTGTCATGTAACCAAGTGTTTTTAAAACGCCTGTTGACACTTTCCCTGATCGATCCATGTAATTTCTTATCTCACTTATCCGTTTGTTTATTGGGGTAGATAATCTAAAAACAGCAGGCCTTTAACACCTTTTGAAGAAGTCACAAACTTTGGACCGCATATGCTTAAAAGCCTCCAATACACGCAATGCTGACTTATTCAGCGATGCTTGCGGTTTAAAAAATACAACTGAGTCTTCATCTACATCTATATGTATGTGTATGCGAGCAGCAAAGGGTGACCGAAGACTATATTGAGCAACTAACACCGACGGAAAATTATGGATCTATCAACATGTGAATGGACGCATCGGTTGGAATCTCTATTTAAGCACTTATCGCATATGCTAGAAGTTATTATTTTAACACGCATGCGCATGTATATTGCAGAACTGGTAGCAAAAAATTCACAATTATCTGGCTTTAATTTTTGTCTGAGCCTTGGACTACCACGTTTCTTTGTGTGCGCACTATATTGAGCAACTAACACCGACGGAAAATGGTAAAATTATGGATCTATCAACATGTGAATGGAGGCATCGGTTGGAATCTCTATTTTAGCACTTATCGCATATGCTAGAAGTTATTATTTTAACACGCATGCGCATGTATATTGCAGAACTGGTAGCAAAAAATGCACAACTATCTGGCTTTAATTTTTGTCTGAGCCTTGGACTACCACATTTCTTTGTTTGCGCAGATGAGTCAGACATTTGGTCGACATGCGTTTCAAATAGTTTTGATGACTTCGTGCCTGAAGATGTAGTACATGTATTTCACTTATTTAACCATATCGCATATGCTAGAAGGTATTATTTGAATATGCATGTATATTATTTATCATATGACGTCGCGTCTGGGAGTAAAATAACGCCATGCAATAAAATCTGTAAACCACTAGTGGTTTATCGATTTACGGGAAACGTTATTACGTCCATAACAACGTTGCGTACATGATGACAAAATCATAACGTATTTACGCCAGAAATGAGATTTCAAAGAATTTGTCATATGATAAATAGAATCTAACATTCGTGCTCTTGTATTATTGAATTTATTAAACTCGTTGCGAAAAAGAGATAAAATGCTCGGCAAGCCTCGCATTTTATCTCTTTTTCCCAACTCGTTTAATAAATTCAATAAAACATGAGCACTCATGTAAGATCCTCTATGTATTGCAGCTTACATGCACGTCTATCTGATGGCATATGGGCATAATTATCTGGTGGAGCTAGAGCTAGCGGCATTATAATTTGTCTGAGCCTCCGTTGTGTGCGCGAATGAGTCTGCGTATTTGCGCAGGCTCGTCTGAGCTGACTGACTCATTTGTTTTATTGGTTGACATGTATTTCAAATAGTTTTGGAGATGATGGAGGATTTCACGTGTGCATTTGGGACAGACGGACGGATACAGACAGACAGATTCTTTGCATCGGCTGGGTGAAAAATATTATGATACAAATGTATGGGCCAACACATGAGATTTGGTCGCATACACAAAGTATGCACGTACATGATGACTCAGACCAACATTCAGACCTCTGGCTAGCATAAGCATTGGCGTTTATAATAGTTTTTGCGCATATGCGATTAGTAGTAAATTTTTCTTTGCTGGCCAATATATTATATAAGATAACGTTTTGAAATATGATTTCGGTATCGTACCACATGAAGACAACTTTAATTCAATAGTACATTGCCTCTATTCTGATCGTTTGCACAGAGCTCGATATGACAATAATATTATCGGATAGGGCGTAAACATCATATTCACAAATCTATTAATAATCAAATATTACAATTAACTAAAGTATTAATATGCTAGACCAATATTATTGTGAATAAAAGGCATTAATAAACTAATATTCAGCAATTCAGCAGTTCAGCTTTTTAGTATGCATCTGCTGATCCGCAACTCGCTGAATTCAGCAGGTTTTTCAGCTTTTTAGTCAATCCAATTATTTTAGGTGTATTCAGCACCAGCAGATATAAGCTGTTTGATTCATGTGAACAGACGGTGTGTCATTTTGCGACGTCATTGTGACGTTAATACATTTAAAAATTGGAAACATCTTTTTCCTTAAATGGAATATATTTCTCTAGTTGAAAATCGATAGGAATCACTTTTACCCAAAAATGCACACGGGCGCCCAAATTTTGACACAGCGGCCACAGTAAACCGTAAAATACCTTGCGAAACCTTGCTAATCCCTACCTATCCGTTGTGCAATTTATTGTGAGCATACCGTTTCGTAACAAATTCGTAGCAAACCTTAGCTAATATGTGGTGTAACCGAAAAAAGCTCGTATTTAAACCATAGAAATCCTTGGCGACTTTGGGATTACGAATAAGTAGGGACTAGTACGTTTTTAAATATGGACTAAAGCGGACCAGTACGTATTAACACGGTTTAAAAAAGATGTGCTACGGTTGTTTGATCCGCGGTCATGCCCCAGTCACACACACACACTTACAGACTCTTACGTAGAGTTTCGGATCAAACCGCAGTCGTCCGCAGAAAAATGAGGACAGAGCCTAATTCCCCTGTCACACACACACTAACGGACCCTGCGGATGGTACGTAAAGCCCGTCCGCAACTATCCGTTCATTCCGTAACAATACGTATAACATCCCCAGAGAACGGAACAGTTCGTATCTTATCCGCAACTTACCGCAAGTCCATTTCCATCCGCGCCCAAATTTTGAAAAATATCAAAAAAGTTCTGCGGATGAAAACAACGCAATGATGCGTAACGCTAGGCAAGATAACGTAATTATTCGTATCCTATCCGTATCTCATTCGCATCTAAACGTATCAAAACCTATCATTCCGCAGTCAACCCAAAGGTGCGGACAGGTACGGTTTCATTCGGGTCGTTACCTTTAGTAACGCTTAGTTACTTATCGCATTCGGCGTATTTTTACCTATACTGGTAGATCGTTGCGGATAGTTGCGAATGGTTGATTTAAAACGCGGATAAATACGTATTCTTACGACCCTTTAGGTGGATGATGAAGCCCTGGAACAGGAGAGTGAGTATCCTGGGTCAGGTTTGGTGCTTGATTGTATCGATTCCCAATCTTTGCCCTCTTTCTTACTTTCAACGATCGTCTTTCTCGTACCAGACGATTTGTTGAAAATGCCTTTGGCATACTAGCCATAGGGGCTAAGATAATATCGGGAGAAAGTGTATGCAGAAAAGACTGAATGTTCTAAGATTTAAAACATGGATAGTTTTACATGAATGTTCATGTATTATTGCATTTATTAAATGAGATGAGGAAAATTGATAATATGTGAGGCTCTGCCAAGGATGTTATCATTTATCATTAATAAATGGAATAAAATCAATAATTTGTGATCGCAAATGCAATATTCTATTTATCATATTGCATATTTGCATTTGCCTTTATAGATAAAAGTCCTAACCGTCAAGAATCTTACCTATTATTGCTCAAAATCCATCATACAGCAGCGTATGTGTAACTTATTTGTATATAATTTAATCTACAAATGGATTTGAGCCAGTGCATGAATTTCCAAAATATGGTATGTGCGACCAGCAAAGGCTCAGACCAGCCTGCGCATACGCACGGTCTAATCAGAGCCTTGGCTAGTCGTTTGAATATTCTGAGTGTAAGCTACTGACTGAACAGGTTCTAAGCTAAAAATGATTATGCACAGGCTCGTCTGAGTCTACACGTGTCAAAATGCCACAGTGTAGGAAATCACATATAGCGGCTCATTTTATTTGCACGGCCTCGTCATCTGCGTCTACAATACCTGCTGTCTCTTGCTGACTATGTCTGAGGCGTAGGAACTGGCTAGACTAATAGTTGTCATCCTGTTGAGATGTTTGAGGTTGAGAGTGTGCCTTCTAGAGACAATGCTTCTTATTTGCTGCTTCTTCTTTCCAGGCATAATGTTTAAAAAAAACAAATGATTAACGGACGATAGGGTGCAAGGTCTGCAAGTCACAATCAGATCCACTAAGTATACGCAACAGTCCGCATCTAAAGGTACCTATTCGCATTAACTCGTATCTAAATGTAAGGGAAGGCAATGAAAGGGATGTAGTCCGCATCTATTGGTATCTGTCCGCATTGTGTCGATTCAATGGAACGCATCAATCCACTGACATTCGCATTTATCCACAATGATCCGTTACTACCCGCAACTATAGGTAACTGCGTCTTGCAAACGCATCAGGATATTAGGCCCCGCCCTCATTTTTCTGCGACGACTGCGGTTTGATCCGAAACTCTCCGCAAGAGTCTGTAAGTGTGTGTGTGACTGGGGCATAATATCTTGATGCGTTTGCAAGAAACGTCGCAACAAAACGTATTTATCCGCATATGAAATCAACCATTCGCAACTATCCGCAACGATCTGCCAGTATATGTAAAAATACGCCGAATGCGATAATTAACTAAGCGTTACTAAAGGTAACGACCCGAATAAAACCGTACCAGTCCGCAACTTTGGGTCGACTGCGGAATGATAGGTTTTGATACGTTTAGATGCGAACGAGATACGGATAGGATACGAATAATTACGTATTCTTGCCTAGCATTACGCATCATTGCGTTGTTCTCATCCGCAGAACTTTTTTGATATTTTTCAAAATTTGGGCGCGGATGGAAATTGCCTTGTAGTAAGTTGCGGATAAGATACGAACTGTTACGTTCTCTGGGGATGTGATACGCATCATTACGGAATGAACGGATAGTTGCGGACGGGCTTTACGTACCATCCGCATGGTCCGTAAGTGTGTGTGTGTGACTGGGGCATCAAAGAAGCTCTAGCGATAAGGCGTTTATTTTCCCTAGTTGACATAATTACAAACACCAAATTTTCAAACTGCACTCTTGTTTTTAAAATTGGTGCCTTTAGGCAGCAAAATATGCAAAGTCAGCCTCAAAATACGTTTCTAAGCAATTATCATTAGCAAAGCAGTAAAAGTTTGCGCTTTCTACTCCCACCCCTCATTTTACGTCTTTCTACTGGGTGCCATTTAGACCAGACTTTGAGTAAATGCATTGCTAGTTTTCAAAAAGTAAAAGTGCTAAACTGTAAAGGATAGAAGTGCTCTTCATTTCCTAAACTTTATAATATCCTTCCTACGCATGAGTACGAAATATACTTAAAATTATGACGTTTGTCACTGGAAAGGTGAAACTGGTGTCTTTCAGTTTGTTTTTAGATGCTTTCCCCCTAGACCCAAGATGCCCTTTGGACAATGACATGTCGCTATAAACATATACAACATATGTAAAGGGCGTCTTGGGTCTAGGGGGGGAGGGGATGTAGAAGCCATGAAGACATCAAACATCTGACAAAAATAGACTGCTTTGCCAAATGGTCGCTTTTATTGTACATCAACTGTATACGAGGGACGTTTTTTATGTTCGTAGAAAGGTAGATTTAATGAAAACGGCGAAAGTAAATGAATACATCATGCATATATTTGGAAAGATTGAGCTTTTATCTATACATGCACCTAAAATTATTTCAAAATTAATTACTTTGATGACTTCTAAGAGGCAAAGACATACCTATATATCGCACACTGGAAATATGGCAGAAATATGACATTTATGGACTTAGTCTCTGACAGAACGTTAGAAACAATTGCATGAAAATGGGTCCATAGCCATACACAGCTTCTGAGAATATTGCTGCAGATCAAGGACACAACGTGCTACAATATTATATAAACATTATAGCAAATGCGCAGCAATAATTGGATATAGAAGATTTGTTTGGAACCTCAGCAAATTGAACAGTAGGCATATAAACTTTTATTGTAAAAAGTTGACACAAGTGGAAGTTGGCTACGGGCTTTTGAATGTGGCTTAATATTTAGCTGTAAAGTAGTATTAAATTTTTTCTTGTTTATATGGTAGATGGAAGTGTTATGGTAACTTTTATCCCAAAACAAGGTTAATACTTTTGTTTTATTAGAAATGAACTGCAAAATGAATAGCCTATCGGGGTGCTAAAATCCCTTATTTTGTGTATAAATGACGTCATGGAGCGTTACTATATTTAGAAAATACATTAAAACTGTTTTGTGCCTCTTAACAGGTTTTGAAATAACTACAATAAGAAAATTGTGCAGATCCTGTTGTTATTGTGTTTTCTACGCGGAGTTAATTTACCCCACCCACTTTTTATAACATGGGGGTACGCCAGTATCGGAAGTTGCCAGTTACACGTTTAAATCGATACATCAATATAACTGCTGTCGAATGGTTGAGTATATCATGTGCTATGCAAAACCAGAAGAAATTTAAAATTTGTTCACAATCGTAATTTTAACAGATATAATGACCAGCACTTGGCTGTGATTATTTTGGTATATTGATGGTTATTTTAAAATTGTTATAGAAGAGCAAAAAACATGCTTATAGTTTTGCTGCACTTGTCTACGATTAGTGTTTGAATAATTAATTTTGATGGTGCAAAGAAAAATCGGCTTGAAAAATGCTTATACCACCATAGCAAATAGAACTTAACAGCGTCTAATTTCCTAATGGCTGCGTCGTTAAAATGGCACAGATTTCGGCCAGTGTCCTTTTTACACCCTATTCAAGGCCGTCGTCGCCGGTCCGGCAGGACGGCGAGCGCTGGACCACTTTTTTGGCCGAGTATGCTCTCCGCCGTGTCCCTTTTTCTCATTTCGGCTCATTTTACTTTTTACTCTGATTTTATTCAATCTGTCAAAATTTATTGATGCAATTATCATTAACACTCGTTGCACGTGTCATCAATAGACCGACCTAGCCAAGGTGTGAAAGCATTGGAAAATTATAATGACACCTGATTAATTTCATAATCTGATTGCCTTTTTGTCCTGCAGTGGACATTATCATACTTATGGACCGTGTCGAGAGAAAACCTGATGTAGCTGCATGCGAACACCAAAGGCGCAGACCAGCCTACACATCCGCGCAGTCTGATCAGCGCCTATATTGTTCGCTCCCAGGCAAGTATAATTGATAAACTTGCTACACGCAAAATTTCAGTATTCTAGCTAATCTCTGTAACTGAATAGGTTGGTTTGAGTCTTGCATGGTCGGAAACCCTGAAGACAGGTCTTCTCGTTGAGGTCCAGATAATTTCTATGATCCAGTTTCATTCCCTCAAATTGACATATTGGTTTTATTCATCTTATAGTTAACGCGTCGAACGACAAAAAATGTTTCGAACGTTTTGACTTTACATATATAACATCGTGAGCCTGTGTAATTACAATGCATTCCGTTACGGATATACGAGTCCCGCCTGTTCCAATTCAGCCCAAGACTTTTCGGTTCCCCCAACGTTCACTCGACTTCAGAAGCCTGAGCAAAGAATTGTTTAGCCGTCGTGGTTCGACAATTGTTACGATGAAGCCAAAGATCTCATGTTATACCTACCGAAGCCAAAACCTAGATGAAGCCTGCATCCTTAACGGGTGTTCTAATTGAAAAGTGTATACATATCTTTTCGAAAACATGACTCTTTGAAGTACCACCAAGGATCAGTGCTAAAAGTACTTTGCTAAAACATGCGGGGACATAGATGAAATCATGTCAAAGAAACATGCTGAAGAAAAAAAGAAAAAAAAACAACAACATGTGACTGTCTGAAAACAATTTTGTTCAGCATTCGGTTTCTCACGCGACAAGAAATATCTTTGTGACCAAAACGATTAAATCTGGTCCCAAACGCATAAAACCCCATTAAAAACGCACATAGAAGCGCTCAAAATTCAAAACTTTTCTTGGGGTAGGCCCCCCAAAACCCCCTAACGAGAGAGGGAATAGTCCCCCTTTCGTGCTCTCCCCCTCTCTCCTCCGCCGGACCACTTTTAAATAGGCGGCGACGGCCCTGCTATTCGAGCTATATATCTTGACCGAACTAAGCGCTAATGATGTAAAATTTATACCAAGTGATAGACAGGAGCTAGACCTTTCAGAATATATATAGTTATGGTACCGTAAATTCTATATTTGTAGAGATACAGCCCGATTCTACGAACATAAAAAGTGACCCTCGTAAAACTTTTTACTCTATCGTGATAGACCATTTGTTTACCTTTGTGTAACGGTCTATTTCACATACTCTTTACTGAAATAATAAGCACAGTTGATGGTCATAATAAATTCTCATTCAAAACGAAGTAGGATTATTATATGCATTAAGGACAAAAACGATTATAGTATACGGACTAGTCTGCAAGGGTGCATATACGGCTGGTCAAAGTGTATTTGTTGAATGTGCCTAGTGTCTCAAGTCCTTATTTCAACAAAATAAAACGAACGTCTCATTTAGGGAAATGGCACGCCTTATCGCTAGAAATCCTTTTGAACATGTTCAAAACTTGTCAAGGATGGTCAAGCGGATGTACAAGTACTACTACTACGTATGATTACGGATGCAATACGGAAATCTACGGACCAATACGGATTGTCACGAATGATGCCGGATCGTATCCATAGCTAATCCTGCGTCCAATCCGTGAATGTGTGACCTGGGCATAAACCCTCGCAAAACTTTCTGGGTTTACAGTATCTATCAGAAAACTTACAACTCGTTGCCCTCCAAGCTGCCCAACATTCTCTAATTAGAAGTGAAACATTTAAAGGATCATTGACACAGGCCATTGGTAAATGCCTATAGTTTTCAGTAAAAATAAAAGTTTGTCAATCGTCCCTTTCTGCACAGTTAAGCTAGCCTGATATGACTTGAGTACTTTATGGAAGTGAAATCCATTTTCCATATTAAATGCTTCAAAAATAAAAAAAATGGGTTGAACAATCCGTTTTACATTTAAACATATAGAAATCAGAAAACACTTCATAAAATATAGCCAAAGCAAAAATGTGCCTGTATATGTGTTACCATATTTTACACTTTGTGTGAAAGTCGCGTGCAGGCACAAGGGGGGGGGGGGCGACATGCTGCAGCCAAAAATCCAGGGCCAAAAGCCCATGAAATGACACATTCTTTTGCAAACATTCTGTACTTATCTCTTTGCATGCTGGGTATTTGTTTATGTTTTTATTGTCGTCTGCTGATTTTTTTTCCAAAATCAACTTTAAAAGAAACCATTATTCCAGGAACACTATAATAGTGTCAAACAGTTAGGACCCAGATCAGGACCAACATTGGTCCTGATCTGGGTCCAAACTGTTCACAAAGTTTGTCTGCAGACGACAAAATTCTTCGCTGGCATGCAAAGAGTTATGCTATCTACATTACAGGTAAACCTCCTTGCTGTCGAAGGTATTATGTCATACCTAGATTATATATACCATAATTAGTTAAATGTTACGGCAAACTGCACACATTCACCGACAACTCAAAAAATAAAACCACGTAAAGTTCCTCTATTTCGCAAAGCAGACTGGCCCAAATTTAAATCACTTATGAAAGACTATCAGCACCTGGGTAGGTCTGTAGAAGAACTTTGGAATGATTTCACATCCACACTGGATACTTTTTCATCTCAGTGTATCCTGGTAAAACTATTTCGGGGAAGAAATCATTGCCTTGGGTTACTCAAGCAATTAGACGTCAAATTAGAAAAAGAAACCGCTTATACAAACAATTTAAGGAAACAGGAGACCAGCAAATTAGAAACAAATTAAGGAAACAGAAACCCAATTAAAAGCAAAAGAAAACTTTCTTATGAAACTTATCTTGAAGGCCTTCTTGGATTAAATGATGAAAAAAAAGTAAGTAATGGTGCAAAGATCAGGAATCGATACAATCAAGTACCACACCTGACCCAGGATACCAATGGGAAAGTGACAAACTCACAGAAGACACCACAAACGAGAGCCAAGAGGTCAGCCCTTTCCCAGCAGGTGACCACAAAGCACATATAAACAGACGTGCACAAAACATAGCAAACACAAGACAGAACAAAAACATAAAAGATCCACAAAAGAAGAACCGCCTTGGAACGGTCAGTAAAATATTTTACTGGAGGGCTTAAACCAGTTTCACGGCGCCAACCTCACCCTTGATTCTGATGTGGACCAGAACACATTTGGGAAAGTGACAAAACACAACACACACGACAGCCAAGAGGTCAGCTCTTTCCCAGCGGGTGACCACAAGGCTACGAAAAACAGACACGACATTACAACACAAGCCAACATGGAGCATACCTAACAAAAACGATCCACAAAAGAAGCACCGCCTTGGAACGGTCAGTAAAAAATACTTTTACTGGAGGGCTTAAACCGGTTTAACGGCGCCAACCTCACCCTTAATTCAGATGTGGATCAAGACACATAGATATTTGGTTTGCATGAAAGACCCCTAACTTATCAATGCATCATCTCCTAAAACATATAAATCAAGATATAACAAGGAGATAAAGCAAGGATAAGGACTCAACAGTAAATTAAACTGAATACCGGAGCAAAACAAATCCAACAGGTAAACCCCGGTGGGCCCGACAAACAGCCAAAGCATCAGGCCCCTACCATCTCATCAATAGATAAGTCTTTAAGTCGGAACCATCATAGAGTCTGAAGTCTGACCCACCGGCGTGCAATTAAAGAGGAAAGCAAAGTTGCCAACCGTGATTGGGTTGACTACCAAGCATGCAGTCTGTTGCAATACATTAATGAAACTCGATATGTGACACAAAAAAACCTTTCTCATTTCTCAAGAGCTCAAATCTAGATCAGCTTGTCAGTACAGCCCTCAATCACTGTCAAAATTGGTTACAAATACAGTTGAAAAGGCCAATATACACAATCTACACTTCCAACCAGATTTCACTATCTCTCTCACGATTATGAAGAATGAAACTTCATGATGCGGCTGACAGCGGCAAGATACCCTCTGAAGTACTGCCCCCAGAGATGCAGAAGTCTACTCCTGTCATGGAAGACTTCAGCATCTCTGTGGCTGGCATACTAAAACTATTAAAAAATCTGAAACCTGGTGAAGCAGCTGGCCCGGACAGACTCAAACCAATTGTATTGAAGGAATTATGTGAAGAAATTGCACCAAATATTCAGGTCGTCTTTAAACGCTCCATCCAAACAGGCAAATTCCCCGCGGAGTGGTGTCGAGCCCAAGTCAGCCCCATTTTCAAAAAAGTGATAAAACGCCGGCTGCAAATTACAGACCGATCTCCCTCACCTGTATTCTCTGCAAGGTCCTTGAAGATATAATGGCATCACATCTGGTAAAGCACTTTGACCAGCATGGCCTGTTGTATGATCTTCAACACGGCTTCAGGTCATGTGATACTCAGCTTACCATGTTGTTCGAGGACCTCGCAAGAAATACAAGTGCAGGCAAACAAACTTATCTGATACTGCTAGACTTCTTGAAGGCCTTTGAAAAATCAAAGCTCATCTGGAAGCTCCACCAGTATGGGATCAGAGGAAATTCACTGTCCTGGATCCGAGCCTTCCTAGGTAACAGGTCGCAGACGGTCGTTATTGAAGGTGAGGAATCGGGATTGGTTCTGGTGAGCTCTGGGGTACCTCAGGGCTCAGTCTTGGGACCTATTCTATTTCTTGTTTTCATTAACGACCTCCCAGAAAAGCTGTCATCGTAAGTGCGACTCTTTGCCGATGAAACGGCAGTGAACCTAATAATGGAAGGCTTGGATGATGACACAGTGCTTCAAAACGACCTGAATAAACTATCATTGTGGGAGCCCCAGTAGGACATGGAATTCAACCCCTCTAAGTGCCAGGTGGTGCTGGTAACAACGGCCAGGAAAGCAATCATCACAGTGTACCCTGAACCGAAGTTCTAAGTAGCCACTTTTCAATTTAGTTTTTTTCTGATTAAGCTCTAGTGATATTGAAATGAATTTCCCCCCCAAGTATGTGAATTGTAATGGACTAAAGTTAGGCGGTGTTTTGGAAGAGTTTTCTATCACTTCACGATTTTGGTGTTCAATAATGCAAAAATCTTTTTTTTTAAGAAAATAAACATTTTGAGTACAGCTTTTCTCGAATTTAAGTACAGATGATTGCAAACCTGCCTAGTCGACTTGAAAAAAAACCCACACCAAACACTTGACATTTTGCATATGACAGATTTTTTATGATTTTTTTTAAAAATTGATGATTTTCCGAATATTCCGAAAATTTTCGGACATACTAAAATCATTGTATGTGTTTTATTTTATGTTAATATGTTTGACAAAACACCATGCAACTTGATGTGCAAATTTTCTGACTATATTTTTTACTGGTTTTGTACCCACTTCCGATTTTAACGTGAAACTTTAAAGGTCATTCAAATGGCATTTGTTAAAGGTTTCTTTTATTATTTAAGCAGAACAGTGACGCCAATTCATAATGAAGAACCACTGGAAATTGCACTGCTGTGCCGCAGATAATAAAGCGTACAGAGCAATGCAAAGTGAGTATGCAAACTACATGGTTAAGATAAAATCATTTGATTAAAGCTGCATACTCTGTAACTATGAACATTTTTCGAAAAATCTTATTTTCTTTTTAAATCATTTGTAAAAGTAGAATTAAGCTATATTTTCACAATAAAAATGTTCAGTATAGCTGAAAACTGCATGGAAAAGTGAATAATCTTATCAAATAGGTGTATTTTTCCCTTGTTGGTAATTATTTGCGTCCCTCCAACAATTCTAGACGGTTGAAGTTTAACATAAATGCAATTGTTTTGATAGTGATAACTTGTTAAGATGTACGAAAATGGTAAAATATTTACCTGAATTTGAGTATTTTTACTGTGTTCTTGAAAAATAAAAACATCATTTTTAAAATTAGAAGATCAAAAGTTACAGAGTATGCAGCTTTAAGTTGTTGACTGTGGCTGTCTTCATGTTAACGTAGAAGAAAAATAGAGTGTTCAATTGCCAAGAAAACTTTTGATTCTTTTCATCTTATATCACATCGGTTATAAACATCTTCAAACTATTTAAAATATAAATGGATAACGTATCTGATGAATAGTTTATATCACACTAAAAAGTGTGACTTTTTGAAATGATGGTACCTTTACTCGGACCTCACCTGTGCAAGGTCTACCAGTCATTTTGAAATGACATAATTTGCAGAGTCTTGGACCTTGGACCTTTTTATAAAATTTATTTTTATGAGAGCGATTTTTACTTTCTGAACGGGAGCAAAAGTTGTATGGTGGCTACTTATAACTTCGGTTCAGTGTATATATTGCTAAATATGTATATTATGCGAATTTGAGAAGGACAGGAGATCAGTAGCATGTAATAGCATATATTAAACCTCGACAGTCAAGTTAATGGCAGAGGCGACCCAAAGGAGTCTTCGCTTTGGAAAAGGCTTGTATGGATCTTCTCAGCTATTAAACACATAGAAGTGATGGGCTATTCAGAAAATTTATTAGTTGTTAAGTATTGCACTAGGCGGTAATACTTAAAATGGCCCAGCTAAGCCCTCTAGTCCAGGAAGAACAGTCCGAAATCTAAGCCAATGACAGAATCAAATCAGAACAGTGCAGATATGGCCGAGGCTGCGTAATCTACGCAGGCTCGCCCAGATCTCCAATGCTCTTTTTTTCAAAATTATCATGGTTTCGTCCCTTTGACCAAACAGACAAACTATCCCTTGTAATCGTAGTGATTGCTTCCCTTAGATTAAGATATTGCTTTTCAATAAATCATTAGTTTTATTATGCTAAACAACTAACTAGACAAACAGGATAGATACAAGCCAGACAATTCTCGTAAGATACATCTGCCTTGATCTATGGTGTCTGTCAGTCATAAACGAAGTAGGAGTATAAAAATCGAGTCCTCTCCCTTTTCCTGCTACATAATTTGATTAATCTCCCTTTGACTGCAATGACGAAGTTCATAACAGATAGAGCACAGATTAGCAGGAGCAACAGGGGCACTATTAGTCTGTACTCTCTCTGCTATCCAGGAAAACTAAAGAAAGAAAAAAATAGTAGAGTAAAAATGTCACGTTATGTGATCTGCTCCTCAGAAAAAGAGAATCGAAGTCCACGGTATTGCTCACTATTGTGTTGTACTTGCTATAAGCATACCTGTATGTTTAATGCAATAAAATTATGTTATGTTATGCTATGTTATGTATACTTTACATGGTCAGATCCTGGAAGTTGTCACAAGTGCTAAGTACTTGGGGGGTTGACATCTCCAGTGGCCTATCTTGGAACTCCCACATTGACCGTATTACTGGAAATGCAAACAGAACTTTGGGTTACATTCGGAGAAATATTAAATAAAAAAAAACAACAAAAAGTGAGAGAAACCGCCTAAAACACGCTTGTCCGTCCTCAGCTGGGGTATGCGGCCCCCATTTGGGACCCTTACACTAAGAAATAACACTCAAGCTTGAAAAAGTTCAAAGAAAGACCGCACGCTGGACGGCCAGTAATTACGATTACAGGTCAAGCGTAACAGCTATGCTTGACCAACTCAGTTGGAGATCCCTTAAGCAAAGACGGGCGGATGCCCGCCTTTGTCTCTTCTACAAGATGGTCCATGGAATTGTGGCAGTACCCTCCCAGATTACGTCCAGCCTACACATAGAGTGACCCGTTACTGTCACTCAATGACATTTCGTCAGATTCATACAAACATGAACTATTATAAGTACTCATTCTTTCCACTGGACTATGGCCAGAGTCTGTTGTTGTAAGTACTCATTCTTTCCACTGGACTATGGCCAGAGTCGACCTTCAAGGTCGCTGTGAGCAAACTGCAACACTCAAGACCCTCAATCCTGACACTGTTGTTTTTAACCTGATTTTAATCTCATCTCCACTATTTTTTCCTATCATCTTTTATTCCCCTTAACTATCTTGCTTTCCTTTTTTTTCTTTTCTTCTAACATTGCTCTACAGCGCGCAACTGCCTAAAATGTCCGCGAGGGCGTATGGCAGAATATGAAGATAGAAGATAGTTGCATATTTTAAGGGCAATTGCGGATAATCCCACATTAAAATCTTTTTAATTCTTTGCATACAGCTTGTTTTGTGTATAGACTGTCAATTTATGAAATAAAAAGGATATGTCACCACGCTCGATTTTTCATAATCTCACATGGAAGTTTTCAGCATTTTAGAAATTATCTGAAAAAACAACAACATGTCCTTAATATTCAGTTTAAATATTTGTAATCGCCATCCAGCTTCTTTATTTTGATTTAAATTATTACTCACGACATCAAGCTTTTTATGAAAAAGTAAAAATTTATTTGTTTTCCCAAGCCCTGACAAGATACTGAATGATATATTTAGGTAATTCCCCTAAAATAGGAATACGATTTTTAGATTAAATTGTATAAGAAAAAAATCTGGCATTATCAATCTCAAAGTTTTGTTTTTATTTCATAGATTTTATATTATCTTTTAGAAAAAAGAATAAAAAATGGAGGTCACCACACTTATTTTCTTTCATGAGAGCAAAATTTACCCCTACCCCCGCATTTTTTGAAGATAATTCAAATATAAAACGTTATGGAGTGTATTTTTTGTCATTTATATCAATTCATATTACTTGTAGGAAGTAATTCATTATTATAAAGATAAAAAAAAGATGAAAAAAATGTATAATAGGTGCCCACCCAGTAATCGACCATGGTCCACTAGTTTAAGAGTCCAACGCGCTAACCACTAGGCTACGAGGTCAGATCGTGCGCCGCCCAAAGAACCATATATATTGGACACACAGTCCATGTATTGGCCATATTTGTATTTGCATACACGGTATAAACTTGATAATTTTGTTTGTTATATGACTGGAGAGAATCCTGTCTCCTGATTGGCCCAATTTGTCTTGACAAAACTTGTGAGAAAGTCCTTAGATGTCTTAGATTGAATGTTGAAAGTAGCAACATTTTCATTCTTAAATAAAAAGTCATATAACAAAAAAGTTATTGACTTCAATTTCGGTAGACATAAGGATTTATCTACCCTTAAAAATGATATTCACCTCGGCCTAGCAGCCTCGGTGAATCTTTCGGGTAGATAAATCCTTATGTCTACCTCATTGAAGTCAATAATTGTATAATATTGTTTAATTTCGCCAGATCTATTTATCAGTATTTGGTACTGAGACGATCATTTATAATAACGGTTCAATAGATATATCGGACACATTTTAGTTACTTTATTTTGTCCAGGAAATATAGTAATATCCATCTGACGTAAGCGTATCTAAAACTGCATTGATGCGAATTTGGAAATGGTCAAAAGACGGGACTTAGTCAATCAAAAGTATTTCTTTCTTTTTGTTGAGCTTTAAGTAATAATTCACTGTTTGGAGGTCAGAGTAATAATTCACTGTTTAGAGGTCAGTTGTAAAGAGGATCAAATCACAAACGCGTAGCGCGAGTGATTTCTCTTAGTATAACTGACCGACAAACAGTGAATTATTACTCAACAATTCACGCACTGGAGCTGATCAATTTCGATTCTAACACACAACAAACGACGAAAACACATTTGAAGTAATAAGTATCTTCCAACTTTCCGCCATTGCACTAAAGAACTCCCGCCAATACTTAAGCTACATTGCATTCGTTTACGAGTATTTGTAACGACTTTCAGTAGGAACGCAAAGAGCGTATTTTGAGTTAAAGTATTTTAAAATTGTAAAAATGCGCGACGCAAAATATTCCCTCAAAATGGCGACCGAAAAATGGCGCAAAAATTCCCTTTTTAAACGCTCTAAATTCTTAAGTTGTAATTAATGACAGTGTATTCTCGCTATATATTTAGATTCTGCAACCTTTTATCGCCAATTTCCTTTTTTGAAAGTGTTTAATGATATATTGCTTTGCAACGAAATCAAGCTCTGAAATGCATCACCGTCAGGCGCTTAAAAACAGAAATGAAATATATGCTCTGGTATTTAATGGAACGTTTTTTTGTCTCCAGAACCGATTTTGATGAAATAAATTAAAACATATTCACCTTTGCCCCGTCCATCTTTCAGCTGAGTATAAACGCGGGACAAAGCTCTTAAATGACGTAGTCACTAGTCAAAGTTGTCCCATATTTACGTCACAATATTACCAGTAAACGTGTTGTAATCGATATGTTTTATCTATAAAAATGTGATTCTAAAGGAATAATGCCAATACATAATCTTCTGTAAAATGGCGAACTGTGATGTTCAAATACCTTATCTTTGGGGCCTCAGATGTGCATCCTGGGTATGCAGATTTCATTTTTAATCGTTTCGTTCGCCTGAAAATGGGCTTTCCCGTTACTTTGAAATGAGAAATCTTAAATGTTCCCTTCTTCCCGGGCTGCGGATTCTTCCCCTTTCGACTTTATTCTTTAGTCTTTAGTCCGGACCCCATCCCTGGTAAATCACAAGTTCTATCAAATTCTATAGAAATTAGCATTTGGACCCCCCCCGTAAATGGTTGGAACCCCCGCATCCCCGGAAAATTTTGAACAAAAAACAAAACAAAAAAAAACATAAAACAATCAAGGCTGTTTTCTCGCCGCTGGGCTTGGACCCCCCCCCCCCCTCTCTCTGACAAAAAATTCTGGATCTGCGCATGCATTGACCATTCAACCGCTCATCCCCGGGCTCACCCCATGTCAGAAGGAACTATTTGGTTATGTCTGTACCTTGGCTGAATTATCCACTAACCATCGAGGCCCTCACGGGAGGGGGGGGGGGAGGCTGAAATAAACTTGCTTGTTCCCCAAAAATCGACCATTTGTTTTCCTGGGTTTAACCCGGTTCCATGTTCCCCAACATTTTCTTTGTTTGCTTGTTCCCCTCAAAAGTTGCACTTACCTCCTCTGTTCCCTTGAAATAAATGCCCTTTTACTCTGTTCCCCAAAACCCATGGAAGGCCTCACCAACTACTAACCTGTAGACACCCCCACCCTCAATCCTCCTCTTGCTCTGTTATGTCTTCTTTTTTTCCTAGCTGTTCCCCAATATTCTATATGTTTGCAGGGATAATCCTGGATGGGTCTAATCCATTGTGAGAAATTTTTTTTGCTTTTTGAAAATGGAGTTTACTTTTGGCTTGGCCCCATATATTAGCTATTCAAATTACAATGTCAATTTTGCTCTAATGTGGATATTAACTTAAGGATTCTTGGGCCCATCAAATTTTGCAAAGGGTCCATAAAAATTTTAAAAGGCCCATTGAAATTTTGAAATTTGCATGACTTTGAATGGGATATATGGGTCATTGACCCATTTTAAGGGCCCATCATCATTTTGGGCAATGATTATCTCTGTTTTTGTTTACTAAACTTTATCTTTTTCTCTTATATAAACAACCCTTGATTCTTTTGATTATTGAAAACTTTACTTTTAGGGAACATTTTAGAAAGGTATAAATCTCTTTTGGGGGAGGGGGTGTGGGCATGGGGGGAGTAACTTGTGGGTTATTTTGGCATGGATGTGCGAGCCAGTATTTTCAGACCAACCGCAATCCGAATCATATACAAAAATACCCTTTCATATACTTGATTTCACAAAAAGTTGACCCATTCATAAACTCCCCCCCCCAAAGTAAATTTTATAAAAAGCCTAATAGCAGAGTTTACATTTTATTGGGGGGGGGGTACAAAACTAAGAAAATGGGAGCCAGTATACCCCTTATTTCAGAAGTCAGTGGGAACCTTGCTATAAAATATGAAATTAAGATACAATTTATTGATAAAAGCATCCCATTATGACCCAGACCCCAATTAATACATCATTAATATTGAATCATACAATATTCAACCTTTAAACTAGACCTAACCCTAAATAAGAGACAAAATGTTTTTGTTTTATTTTTATTTCATTTTTTTAAAAATGAGGTGCTATGGACTTGGAACAAAGACAACTTTAGTAAGAAAACAAAATTATTTCTTGGGGAAAGGGAAGCAGGCTAATGTATTCAGGTAAACATAATGTAACATATCACAAACCCCACTGGCTGGGCCTCATTAATATCATTTTTGTAAAGTGTAGACTGAGATTGATTTCAATCTGGATTAAAAGAGGTTTAAGTATGTATTCCAAGTTGCAGCATACCAACCACTATATACTTGTAATAAGCACACATGTTCTTATTATAAACCAACAATGATAAAGGATTCAAAATAAGAATTTTAACTGTCTTACAGGAATTCTTAGTCAGACTCTCATTGAACTTCAAAAACTGGATGACAGTATAATTAAACACTGGTTTCAAATTTTAGAGAGATTTCATCAGCTGTTTACTGTTCTGATGATTGTTTATACAGAATGAAGTTACTGTAAAATTTACAGTTAATCAGAATGAAGCCAGCTGGTCTGGAACACAAATTTCCCTCATTTTTGAAATAGTTACTTCATTTGTACAAAAGTATGCTTATTATGAAGAACTTGGTACTTAATACCTTAAGCTACTATAACCCCCCTCCCCACAGCATCTATCACCAATATTTATAAGAGTATTAGATGTCAAAATAACTTGTTTACTTTCAATTACTGCAAATTGCTGAATAAGTCTGTTATATCACTATTAAGTCTGTTTTGTTAATTTTTTTTCAATGATCTGTTGGATTTTACGCAGTGCTTCTGAGAGTCAGAGACCCCCAAAATCGGTCATAGAAATAAAAAAACTGATGCCAGCTAGTCATGGTCTCAAATTTGAGAGAGATCTAACCAGCTTTAACCCTTTACACCTTTGAAATATCATGTATTTGAAAATATTATGGAAAATGGAGCATTTGCTCTTTTGGAGCAAATGCTTCATTTTCCATAATATTTTCAAATTCAAGACAAAGCTTCAATTTTCTTGAATTTTTTCAATGTTGTCTAAAAATAGAAAATAATGTCATGATCTAAATATAGCCTATGAAGTAAAGGATTCAGATGATAAAAGAGTAAAGTAAGTTTGTTTTTGTCCAAAAACAGTATGTAACACATATTTCGAGTTAAACCAAACTCTAGGAAGAATATATTTGTAGATTTTTTTCATTTAGTAGGTCTTTTACAATAAAGACATCTATTTAAATGAATTTAAGTATGTTTATTATGAAGGATATGGTACTTTATACCTCAAGCTACTGTAGCATTCCCTCCCCAAAGCACCAATCCCCAAGATAAGACTATTAATGTGTAATGAAATTATTTCTTAATCAAACATATGTTGTGGGTACTCAAAAGAACCGTCTCAAAGAGCACCCTAAACGCAGTGTAATATGTTTATATGATATTTGGATCATATAACTTTTGTATTTGTTGGGGTCAGGTAAACACTAAATATAATTTGGGCATGGGTATTCATCCTATTTAAAGAATCAGGCAGTAACTTAGAACAGAAAATTCCTTGTCTGGCAATGTAAATCTGTCTAGAGTATGTATAGTGATACAGATGTAATTGTTTTCTTGATATTTCTGATAAACTAAACATGTTTTTTTTTTGGCACATTTTGAAGACCAATTTTGGGTCATGTTCCCAATTGCAAAAAAGTATGTTTTTTTCCAATATCAAGAAGAAAATTCCCAATTTAAGAAACAATAAAAATGTCACTATTTTGTGACACTGTACCCCAATAAATAGTATCTGTTAAATTCATAATGTTGAAATGTTCTTATTAGCTAATTTTTGTTTGATTTGATTATAATATATGGTGTGAGTTTTTCCAAAATTTGTATAAAACAATGTGAAAAAAAAATTCCCAATTCTGGGGATTGGATCATGTTTCCAAAACAGAGAGAAAAAACCCTGGGTCACTTTTAATAATTGTGACTGCAACAACGTTGTAGTTTACACATAACTTGTTCTGAAAATGACATTAAATATGTTTTGGTATACTTTTTCATGTCGATTCAACGTCTGTGATATTCCGGGGGGGGGGGGGGTCCATCACTGAAGCCCTCCCAGGGGTTGGGGTACAGCGGAAAAGAGCATTCATCTCAGGGTAACAAAAGAACAAAGAGCTCAATTCATTTTGAGGGGAAGGGGAACATTGGGAAACATGGAAAATAAGGGGAACAAGGGAACAGGTACCATCTTCCCTGCCTGGGAGGGCCTCATCAGTAGTTTGTAAAGTATTGAATAGTGCATAATTGGGTGTAAAATGGACTATTCCAAGTTTTATCAACCCCCATAGAAACAATATGCGGGTTATATTTGAATAGTTCAAGACATTTCCTGATTGTAAGCAAGATTATTGAAAATTAATAAGACAACAGGAACGGCTTTCTATACCGTGTGCACTAAAAAAAGATTGCTTACGTCATTTATTTTATCGATGTTGTCGTCATTAACCAGACGGTCAAGAAAGATAACGTTGTCATTGACTGAGAATAGTAATGAAACATGAATTTATCGGAGGTAAATAGGGCCTAGATATCCAATATATTAAATAGATCTATATTTTTGTTTGAATTTTAATACATTTATTATTGTCTAGATTGGTTTTGCGCGATATGAACTGGCTTTGCCAGTCGCACCCAATCCTCGTTTTCCGCCATCTTGGAAGTTTGACCGTTTGAAGACCGTATGACCTCTCGAAGATAATGGAACGAATTTTGTCTCCAGAACGAATTTCGATAAAAATTGGCACATTGGTAGTTGAAACCCTATATTTTTTCATGACATATATGCCACAGCGGGACCAAGTCGAAAAAATGAGAAATTTGATATCAAACGTGAACCATTTTTTTTTACAGTCACATCCATCTTGCAAGTTTTCTGTGTCGCCCATCTCGTTGTTTAAAAGCGTTATCGTAGATTAAGAATCATACACTATGGGAAAGCTTTAACAAACGATGAACACAAGTGGTCAATTTTAACAGAATAAATTTGGGACATTCGTGAAACAAGAGGTTAAATTTGGGGTGTCGTTCCTCGCTTCGCCGAGAAAGCCGAAAAATTCCAACGTTTTTGTTGCTATGCATGTTTTATAATATTCATACGCCTTCACTACGCGCGTCCCGACTGTTTCAAGCGTAAAAACGACGTTATACCGTCTAACGCCATGAATGACGTCATTTTCAGCAACAAATGACGTTAGCTAACACGCACTTTCCTCAAGCTCTCAAAACTGTGAATAATTATTTGATATATCACCCTTTTTTGACTCTATAGGCGAGTTGTGTTAGAATGCACAATAAACGACGGAAACAATTTTGAAGTCTTCAGCTTCTTCCAACTTTCCGCATTTGCACTGAAGAACTCCCGCCAATACTTAGACCACGTCGCATACGTTTACATGCATTTGTAACGTCTTTCAAGCGTAAAAACGACGTTACACTGTCTAACGCCATAAATGACGTCATTTTCCAGTGGAAAATTACGCCAGCTATCACACATTTTTCCTGCGCTTTCAACGCTGTGAATTATTGGTTGATACATAACACTTTTTTAACATTGGCTCTACAGGCGAGGCGTGTTAGAATTCTTGTTAGTAAATGTTGAATGATGACACTCATGCACAACATATATAAAATAGTAAAAGGGTGGTCTTATCTAGGTCTGCACTGTTTCTGCTAAATGCTCGACTGTCCAAAAACTTATATATAAGTACTTATATATAAGTATAAAAATATATAAGTTCAGTATTTTTCCAGGTGCACTGATACCTGTACATCTTTCTCTAAATGTTATATAATAGATCAGTTATTTACTAATAAGGCATTGGATATGATGTTATATTGACCAGAGAAAATCAATATTGACCTCGGCTTAATATTGGTATTCTCTGGTCGATATCACATCATAATGCCTCATTAGTCAATAATTGTTTATTGTATACTCTGCATATGATATATACAATAAATAGTGACATGCCTACAAAAAATCAAGCAAAAGAGCAAAAAAATCACTTTTCATTATCATGAAATTTCTACCAGCCATATCTTTCGAGAGCGAAGAAATTTCACAGATATCTTTATAGCAGGCTCTTGACATTGGATTCACCTATTGCAATGAAACTACGTACATCACACCAGAAGCTCCAACACGGCGTTCTGGGGGTCAGAAAAATAGCGGTATAAGGCTCAAACCGTCAATGTTCCTTTCCTAGTCGCTGATTTGCATCATACGGACTATTTGGCTTTAGCCGCAATTGCATTGTATAGAGACAGATAAATCCAGCGGTATAATTTTCAAAAATGGAGTTGCAACACATCCTTGTTGAGTAATTGTAAATCGTCAAATGATTTGTGGGGCAAATCAGCATGCGCGGATCCAAAGGGGATGGGGTAGGGATCTGGACGCCCCACTCCTGGAAAATCACAAGTAGCGACAGGTTTCCTGACCACGATTGAGTACTCTGGATCCGCCCATGATCAGGCTTGATCATGGCTATGGTCTTCTTGGTGTCTCGTGATGGTTGTGTGGCTCTTCCTGGTGGTGCCATGGGTTTGTCTGCGGTTTGTGATTGTGGTAATTTCTGATCATACTCACTATTTTTGATAGTGCTATAATATTTTCAAAAAAGAAGCCCACCCTTATTAATATGGCACATTATGGGTTGAGTTATTCTTTAAATAGCCAAATGGGGCAAGATATCAAGGTTTTGAATCATTTAATATTTTGCTTGCCAGAAGAAATCACTCATGATAAGAGTATAGTTGCAAACAGATGTACCGTTAGTAGTATGAGAATTACATGCAAATCAAGTGAATACAGCACTGAAATGTGACCGCCTACGTACGTTCATGTATATACTCCAGTAAAATACCATGCCGACACGACTGAAAATGGTTGACTGGACTTGAAGCAACACAACACTCGCACACACATCAAAATCAATTGATAAAATTGTAGGAGGAGTTGCTTAACTAAGCTATCTGTCATCAATAATTCACAGGTTGATAGAAGGACAAGGCAAATCTTAGTAAAGCCCAAGCCACATATTTTTCAAGCTAGGACTTTCTCAATTTATAGTGCTTTGGTGGTAAGTTGCGCTCGCTGCTGCAGCTTTCAGAGAGATGAGTCATATTTGGCTTGTTTGCTTCACTTGAGGCAAATTTGGGTGTACGTTATATCCCATCTCTCTCTCTCTCTCTCTCTCTCTCTCTCTCTCTCTCTCTCTCTCTCTCTCTTGGAGGAGCCCTGACATGACTGTAATATTGTTGACTGGGACTATAAATAAGCCTTCACTCAATCAATCAAATCAATCTAGAGATATGGTCAATACTATTTTCGATACGTAGGACGCTTGGCTACCGTTGAAGACTCTGATCAGACTGTGTGGAAGCGCAGCCTCGTCTGACTCCTCACTGCTCGCAAGTGTGATACGTTTTTGTAATGTCTCATGTGCTGGCTAATTGGCTGACTTAATTAATTCAAACGAGTCTAGGAGTTTTGCAATATTCAAAAGGCGTCTTATCGAAGCGTAGCTATATAACAAGATGTTGTGGGCCAATGGCCAGCAAAGGGTACAATTTAACATTTACACCCATTGAGTACTGAGATCAGTCTGCGCATCAGCGAAGTCTGATCATAGTCTAACGATATTCACATGCCAACTTGTACCTTGTGCTGTTCACCAGTTCATATACTCACATTCTCGACCGAAACATTTAATATATACAGATGTTCAACTTCATAGTTAAGTGTTTGGTCGAGCAGTAGATTTCCCAAAGCGTTGTTTCCAAACTTGAATGGTACATTTGACTGAAAGTTGAAATTTATAGCATCATTTATGGAGAGAATAACAGAAAAAAGTTTTCATTTACCTAATGTTTGTTAAATGAATTGTATCCCATTTTCAGACAAGAGCAAGACATCATATTTGACGAAAATTGTTTAACAGAAGAACAGGTATATGAGCCAAGTTGTTGCATTGTGATTTTTTGTCAAACCCAAGCTACATACATATAATGTGGTCTAAACCAGCATGCCCTATATAGTAACGATGGTTTGTGCAAAATCCTAGGTTATGACAAGGCAACAGGAAAAGAATTATCCAAAGACACAAGCTTATCTTAAAGCTGCATAGTCTGTAGCTTTTGATCTTTTAATTTTTGAAATAATGTTTCTATTTTTCAAGAACACAGTAAAAAACTAAAATTCAGGTTTACATTTTACCAATTTCGTAAATCTTTACAAATTATCAGTATCAAAACAACAGCATTTATGTTATAACTTGACTGTCTACAATTATTGGAGGGACGCAAATAATTACCAACAAGAGAAAAAACACCTGTTTTTATAAGATAATTCACTTTTCCATGCAGTTTTCAGCTATAGTGAACATATTTATTGTGAAAACTTAACTTAATTCTTCTTTTACGAATGATTTAAAAATAAAATAAAATTTTTCGAAAAATGTTCATAGTTGCAGACTTAGTCTCTTTAACATTCAAATTGGCCGCCGTCGGCAATATTGAAAAACATGTCCGACCAATGGCCCAAACTAGTTTTGTCGTAGAAACATGATGTCGTATGATACATGTTTTCTAGCTTATTTGAGGTCAGTAAACTCATTTCTGGTATCATTTTTGCTTTTCGAATGTGTTTTGATCATGAAAACAACACACAGAGTTGAAATGTTCATAGTTAATGAAAAATCCTGCTAACCAATTGTGTTACAATTCTTCAAGTCACTCTCCAGCTGTCTGTTCCCCAATTCTGTTACCATCAGGAGAGCCCAAACCTTTACATTTAAAGAGAACCATACAGGGTTGGCCATGCATAAAACATTGGCAAGGAACTGTACAATCGCTTTAACAGTGGCAAATAATAAGCTCAGGTAAGTTCATCGAAATGATGAGAATTGTGATATAAATTGCGCGAAGCCAGGAGAATCGTGCTGACATCCCCAGTTCGCTTGAGACGCTGTGCATGGCCTTAAGAGTTTTCGATTGCAATACCCAATGTAATATATGTCCACTCTGATATGCTATTCTGAGGAAGTGCTGATGCAGAGTAAGAAACTGACATCATTTACTGTTGTAACCACCTCCCATTAGACACCTACCATAGTGCTGTGTTACGAATCTCTCAAGCACGGCTGTGTGAGTTCTAATCGTCGCGGGCTGGGTTATTGCTGGTTAGCATCTTTGAAATACCAATTTAAGTATTCCAAACGCAATCCAGAGTTCATGAATCTGCTGTCCAAGTGCCACAAATGTCAAGACTACAATGTTGCTTTAACTTACCGGTTCATACAATCCCTCGATGATGAACTTCGATGGTGGAAGCAACCACATATAGAAAAAAGTAAGGTAGAAGGCAAAGATCAGGAATAGATACAATCAATTACCATACCTGACCTAGGACACCATATGGGAAAGTGACACAAACACAAGAAAGCATCACATACAAGAGAGTCAAGAGGTCAGCCCTTTCCCAGCCTGCAAGTTATAGCAGGCAAGACAGCACGGCAGCGAGAAACACAAATAATAAAAAAAATCCACAAAAGAAGCACGCCTTGGAAGGGCCAATAGAGATACTGGAGGGCTTAAACATTCCATTTTCGCTTGTGTGAGCAGGGGGGAACTGTGCCAACATAAGCATTATAAAATGAACTTGCACAGTCACCAAGGATTGTGGTGATTAGCTGTTTGCCCTGTGGAAGCGTTATGTACTTCAAATTTTCGACCAGCTTAACAAAAGTTCTTGCTTCACGAAGGAAGGCAGTCCAGCTGCTGGGATTTTTTGTTGAAAATGTAGACCGCCTCCAAGCTCCACTGCCCCTTTGGAGTGAACTGGAAAAAAGACGTATGTGAAGTAGTCATAGCACTTTCAGGACGAAATATAAAAATGAGAACAGCACCATCCAACACAGCCAGGGTCATCACTGCAACATCGGCAGGGACAATACAGTCTAGGATCTCATCTTTATTTCCACCGCAAAGACTTCCATCAGTTTAAGATAGTGAGAATGGGTGGAGCTTTCAAGGGAGAATACTTAGTCGTTAATGATATGACCCGAATTTGCTGCCAACGTTATCTGGGTAAATTTCACTGTGTGGTTCGAGCCAGAAACCTTGAACAACTTCAGATTTGTTTTGTGCATTGTAGCAGTGAAAGCCACTTCCCAAAGCTGACTCTGCTGAGCAATGCTGTAGGTAGCTGAAATCCAATGTCTTTCACTTTTCTTACATTGAAGATTGGTCCAATTCCAGTAGCTTTAGCTGTCTTCCCAGAAAGGGTTTCCCAGCTGTTCAAATGCACCCACCACTATAATGACATCAATTTGGAACTCGAGGTAAAGTTCTGGGTGCATCCGTTTATCTGACTTTAAATATGTCCCTTAAAATCATCTGACTAGGCGAGCCATATCTAGGCAAACGACCAGGTCATGGCGATCTGTCCTGGTGTCATCCAGGTTCTCTATAATGCCAGCCTGATTTTTGAGCCATTAGATTAGTTGGACATTTGAGAATGCTCCCCGTGTCTTTTGACACATGAAGTTACCACGTTAGAACTCCACATACAGAGCAGGATGTCATTCTTCAAGTGTTGCCGTGTCATGGATGAGCAGGTTACGAGACTAGTGAATATTACCCAGCATGAAAACCCATGTGATCAGAGAATCAAATGTCTCCATATAAATTGAGAAAAGACTTTACAAACTGAAGAAGGGAGAAGAGTTAACTCCATTGATTTGCATCAGTAATCTACATCAGGCTGTAGGGCACATAACTGCTGAAGCTATACGTCGTATAGCAGAGTAATTAGGTCACCATCATAATTAAGTATCGTTTTATCAGCATAATCATCATAAGCATGTGCAAAGCGGCTACTGATGCCTGTTGCGCATGTACCTAGATCTGCAGATTTGGTGGATACTGATGAAAGATTGAGCTATGCCACTAGTTGAAATACGACTGTTCGTGAGTGCTGTAATCCAGTTACTATCGTCCAGACAGTCACCAGACACTCCGCATAGCATCTTCTCAGTTTGTATTGCCTCGCAATCTGTCTGTGAAGTTTCTTAGCCAGCCTGGATAAGGGGTTGATCGGCTTCCGTGACTGGTGTCACATCCCTTTTTCCATCCTTTTCCCATTGACCTGGCACTTTGCATTATATAAATCTGTTCATGGAAAGCATGGGGCTTGCTTGATTAGGTGATTATGTACTTCGATTCCTACTCCTTTTATTCGCGTAGAAGAGTTTCATCTTTGGTTAATTTCCTTATTTGACCTCTGTGAGAGTTGAGATAAGGGGGGCTGCTATGAGATATTGCGGGCCATCATTGTATTATATTTTACTCTTGATATTTGGGAGTTTTATTTCTGATAGGGCTGTGCCCACAACTAATATTGTAGTTTATAATAAAGTCCATCTTTATACCAGCACAGGGTTCCTGTTTTGCACGCGAGGTCCGTGAACACGTGTGCAGAGCGGGAACACTGTCGTTATAAATAGCTTGCGCAGGTTTGAAAGACTGCAGTCAATATTATAGTCACCATGGGTAGTAGCAGAGCCGGTTGCTTGTTGTTTTTCTATTGTCGTTCTCTCTAGGGGATCTTGTCATGGTAAATAAAATTCTACTTTACTTTTAAAATATTCGTTTGACCAAGACTGATTTAAATGTATTTATGAAATTTATGTGTCGATTAGCTGCTTTATTCAGTGAATTGTTGATAATTTGCGATAGCATTTATTGAAAAGTGATTTTCGTGACGTTATTCATATGCCGTCTGCTTAGGGCATCTGCTGCATACTTGGATGCGATGTTTGTGATTGCCTTCTGCTGCCAAGCATAAGTATTGAATGACGCATTGTATTAGTTGAGGTGGGCCATCGCGAGGGCCTACTGGTTATTTTCGGCTGTATTACCTGAGTGTCGTCTGCTTAAGTCGTCTGTTGATATAAAACATTCATATTTGAATGTTGTCTGTCGAATGATTACCCGCTTGTCTGGTAGGCATTGCTGTTAGTGTATAGCAGTAGCATTGCAGACATTGTCGGTACTGTGCTGATGTATTGAGAGATAGTAGTTGCTCATTCTTATAGGTATTGACTAGCATTCGCGCATTGTAATTAAGTGCACACACATACAACGTATATCTGCAGTTAGGTTTAGGAAATTGACACATCAATTGAATTTAGTTGTACCTGAAGCTATGTAAGTAAGATACATGTGGTTCTAGATAAGTACAAATGTACACTGTTCATATTATGTAAGCACATTAAGTTAATTATACATCACTTGAGAGTACATTTGTATATGCCAGGGGTACACAATCACGTCTGCTTGCATGTACGTTTATAATAAGGGAATGCGCATTATTACTGTCTGGTCTGAGCATATATGAAGAGATGTATACTGTTCAACTTTAGTAAGCCACCACACGTACTAGTTCTGTAATAATATGTTACTTATACTATCCACTAATGCACGCATGCACATACTGTCAGGTTTATTATACAATATTCAATTCAGTACTCTTGATTATATTAATTGCGAAATGGCTTCAACAGCAAGGAGTCATGTTGAAGGCGTAGTAATGTTATTCTGCAGTACCTGTGGTTACTCAGTTTGTGGAGAAATCTAGTGTAACTATGGTGGTATTTTGGCAGCTTTTTGGGTTATAGCATTGAGTGCTAAAAGTGATTTTGTGCTTCAAGAACATGAAATCTTGGTAGTTTTGGCCATCGTTGAGTAGATTGAGGTCCTCCGATGTGGTACATCATAATTTATGTTTTAGGGGTCATGTATTGACTGTGTGCTGCCTATGTTGTTGTTACGTACTTGCATTTGCATTTATAGCATCCCTGTGTGTTTTGGGTCTAGTTCGTCTTATTATTGTCGATTCTTACTGACTTGTATCTAATGACATGGAGCATGTGTATTCAGTATGTGATATATATCAGGAAACAATAGAATTATAGCCTGTGATGTTTTATATCGAGGTACTCAGAGCATGATACTTAATTTCAGGCTCCGTCTGAAAGTTATGTCTGAAGTTTTGGCCTGAAGTTATGGCTGACGTTACGCCTGATGATTCACCTGAGAGTTTTTAACTGAGCAAACTTAGATGAAATATATCTACGCTTATCTTATGTATCATTATGGATCAAGATGTCGCTCTGAAGTCTAAAGGAGAAGCTATTTTGATTAAAGAATACCAATCTTGATGCTGCCTTATGAAATTGTAAAAGGAAAGGATAGTGCAATAAGACAAAAGATAAGTTATTGTGATTTAGGGATTTTCAAGTGTTTAAATATTTCTTTTAGTAGAGAAAGCAGTCAACCAACAACATTCTTTCATTTTTTTTTTTGGAATCCTTACAAACAGTTGATCAAGACCAGCAAAATGTCAGAAGATGTAATTGTAAAGGCATTACATTATATGTTTTTCTTTCAATGTTCTTTTTAATTATATTAATGTGTTAGTTAAACATCGTTTTGTACTTAATTCCCAATTGTTTGTGATCAGTCATCGTCCGTTGTGGTTTGCGCTTGCCTGGGGCTCATCCATCCTTGGCAGCTGGTCCCTTATCCAGATTGATGTACATGTAATGGCTGGCCTGATGAAGAAATTTTATCCCATGCCAAACTATTGCAGGGCTGTAGACTCGTTGAGCAAAAGCAGCAAGTATGACTTAGTGTTAGGGAAGTAAGAAGAGGCTCTGTAGTACTGACATAGTATGCTGCCCATGAGATCCATACATCTGCTTTTAAAATTTGTTTCCACAAAATGCGTCTCACTTTCTCCAGCCTTTGTGCGGGATTTGCAAAGCTGATAAAAGAATGGCAGTGGGTTCCAAGAGCAAGAAAATGCATACATTTATCACTTGGTAGCGAGATATCGAAATCCACTGTTCTGTTAACTGTTTAAGCAAACCTAAGACATAATATGGTTACATTCCGCTTTCCTATTGAATTATTATATTAAGAATCAACATGCCTCTATTTTTCATAAAATTGCAACGTGTAGTAATATAACTTACAATTTGATATTTCGATCGTATCAAAAAGCATAACTAATGTCGAAAATACATCCAGTGACCTCTAATTGCCTAGAAAACAAGTATCATAATAGTTTCTATGACAAAAAGTATCTGGGCTATGGGTAGGGCCTGTTTTCGATTATGGCTAGGATTTTAAGATACAACTTGTGCCATTGAATATTCTTTCTATGGTCTTGAGGAGCTTATTTACTGAAGGGGACCTTTGCATCATGATTTATCAACATGACTCTATTTTTTCATAAAATGTTATAAATTTGCAACATTTTGTTATAAAATATTACAATTTGACCATTCAAACGTATCCAAAAAAAGCAAAAACAATGTCAGAAATGCGTTCAGTGACCTAAAATAACCTACAAAGCATGTATCATAATAGTTTCTATGACAAATAGTTTCTGTGCTTTGGGTAGGACCTGTTTTCCAATATGGCCGACGGCGACCATCTTGAATTTCAAGATACAACTTATGTCTTTGGATATTCTTTTTCTTTGGTCCAGTGGAGCTTCTATGCCAAAGGGGACCTTTGCATCATGATTTGAAGTAAAAAGTCACTTAACATCTCTACTTTTATTTAAACTATTTTGACTCGCATGATCCAAATCGGGTTTTACCAAGACAATCATTTTGACCATTTGATCAACCAGGCGTTTTCTTTAGATTGACTGTTTGTGTGTTAAGAGCCTTTTTTCATATTTCATCAAAGTGCATCAATTCGACTCTAGTTTGCTGTTTTCTAATACTGTTAAATAGAAAATTTTCGCGTCGTCCAATTTTCGCGGTATTTCGCGGTAAGTCGTTATCCGCAAAAATTGAAATCCGCGAAATTTTTTGTTTCAAGTTTGACCTTTTGATTTTTTTTACCTTTATACAGAACAATAATTCTGTATTCATTTGTGTTTCAATAACAGCACATAAAACACCGTTTTTCATAGACTGACCAGAGTAGTTTACAGGTCAAACTACATGTATACTGGTCATTGAACATGAATAGATCAATCAATGTCATGCCCGTGAGCATTAAACCGTTACACAATAGATGGCTTGGACAAGCTGGAAAGATAATGGGTTAATTACACTTAAACACACCTAATCATTTATTCAGATTTCGACCAGTGATTGTCAGTATGTGCTCACTTATTTCTGTCAGCCTGTGTTCGCATTATAATTAAATAAATGGTACTAAAACAGTGATCGTTTTTGGAGAGAAAAACGTCAATGTAATTGCATTGTCAGTCAAAAAGTAAGTGAGTATGATCAGGAAATACCACAATCACACACTGCAGACCAACTCACAGCACCACGAGGAAGAGCCACAGAATATTTATAGTAACAATACATCTGTAAGACAATACTAGCAAAGCAATCAGCTTTCTCTTCCTCTTCAAGATGATTGCAAAACCAGAGTGGGCACAAAGTAATGCATAACAAAACAAAGACAAACACAGAACTCCGACAAACAATGGGAAGTACATTAAACAATAGACCAACAACAACGTAACCACCGCCTTAGAAGGGACAGCAGCCTACGGGGGGCTTTAATGCAATTTACTGGGGTCAAACCTTCGCCCTAGATTCTGTTGTTGTAAAAACACAAAATTGTTTATCTCGCATGGAGGCTTCCTAACTAATGCAGTGTATCTCCACAGAGAAACAATCAAATCAAATTCACATACAATGATTATACAAAGAAAAGGGCTCATGACTCACAGATAGTCAGAGCTAAAGAAAACCTCAAGTTGAGCTCTAGGGCATTTTAGGGCATGAACAGAACAGAACAGTTCTGTTCTGTTCTGTTCTTATTATTATATTATTATCTTTAAATGAACATGTACTAGAATTTTACTTCCCAAATCAATTTTACGCTTCGCACCTCACTATGACTTGCAATTAAAACTTAAGGACCACAATGGAAATAAGAGATATCACTTTCTCTTTTTGTGTTATCATTGGTACTGATTAGCAAACCATGATCTCTTAAGTGTGACTTTTAAATGTATATGTTTTAGCATGTATATAATCACATTATTCTAACATGTATTGTCGATCTTTTATACTGAAATAAATTAAAAAAAAAAAAAAAAGCTACGGTGAGCCCAGCCAATCACAAGCATCAGACATCAGGCACCAACCAACGGATTAAAGCTTAACGTCAGGGCCGTCATTAAGTCTGATGCCTGACCCACGGTCGTGCAATTAAAGAGGTAACAATAGCTATCAACAGTGATTGGGTTCACAACCAGGCATGCAGTCTGTCGCATGATATCCATGTTGTTTCCCACTCTTTTATACCGTTTTATAATCTTTTTCAATTAAACACAAAAAATAGGCTTTCCAACAATTCTTTTAAAATAAACCAAACCGCCATAAAATACAGGTTCTGATATGCCTTGTTGCAGAAGAGTCTTTAAGTAAGTATTGTATTTAACAATTAACTCTGAGTTTTAAAGAGTTTATGGTATCGATTACCTTGTTTTAGATAGTTAGAAGTCAAACAGTTGTCTATTGTTGAAGTAATCAACATGAGACCATACTCTTGCTAAACGAATAAGCTGCGAAATGTTTACACTGTAGGAAGGGAAGCGAGGAATATTCCCATCAAGAAATGGAAAATTTACTATTTCAAAATTAAAGTCGTCCCATTTATCATAAATTGGTTGAAACTATGCCATTTGTAATGGACAAAGCTAAGTCCATAGAGGGGGCTTCAGTATCTGAAGGATTTGCCTTATTCAACTGAAGTTCAGTGGGATAAATCTGACTTACTATTTGTGCAAAAAAAGGATTATCAGTACTTAAAGTGTACCGGTATTCTATGTACTAGTTACAACTTGAGACAAACGAGAAAGTATGATTCATATTCCAGATAGTTTCAGCCGATGGAAATGACCAACTAAATGCATATTTCAGACAATTTGCAGGACATTTAATTTTCAGTTATAGTTTCCGCGGGTACAAACGACCGCGAAAATTAAAAACGCAAATGCTTATTCTAATGTTTGTGATGCAGAAACGCAAAAATTTGGTGCAGCGAAAATATTCCGTTTAAGGTATTGTAGGTTCTCTCTATTTCTGAAGGATCCATTTTTGCATATTATTTAAAGGAAGGATCAGCTGTCATTGTTTATGTGTGGAGTTGGTATAACTTCTCCCCATGCATATGTGTAAAGGGGTACCGATGAAAATGAGTCATTTTATGTCATTAAGCTACCTGTCTGAGACTGCTATCATACTGTTATATTATCTATGGATACCACACATATCCAAAAATGCCAAAAGATTTGCTCTCAGTAACTGGTAACAAATGACCAAAATCTAGCTCATGGACTAATTGCATCAGATGGGGAGCAGCAATGCGAAGCTAACATTGTATGTGCATTATATCAACAGCATAATCTAGGGCGAATAGGACAGTTAAACAATTTAACCCCCCCCCCCACACACACACCCTCCTTGCCCCACCTCTTCTTATGACTTCTCAAAGCTGCTGTCCATTCTAAGGCGGTGGTTCTGTTGTTGTTGAGTCATTGTTTGTTAAGTGTTGCTCTACAGGTGTGTGGGGCTTTTCATATTTAGTCCTTTTTATAATGCAGCACTAACTATTTCTTTCTTTCTTTCTTTCTTTCTTTCTTTAGAGAGAGAGAGAGAGAGAGGGATGTTGGTATTTCTTTAATTGTCTTCTTTCTGTCGTGTGACTGTATCTTTTCATCGCAGTGGGTCGGCCTGTGGTCTGTGATTGTGGAATTTCTTAGTCATAATCGCTATTCAGTTTGATTGAGCTCAACATGTGCCTATCAGAGAATAAAGAATTTTAGACCAGCAAAAATAGTAAGTGAGTATGATCAGGAAATACCACAATCACAAACTGCAGACAAACCAATGGCATCGCGAGGAAGAGCCACACAACAATCACAAGACGCTAAGAAGACAAACTAAGCAAAGCAACCAGCTTTCTCTTCCCCATCAAGATGATTGCAAAACTAGAATGGATATAAAGTAACGTACACCATAGCATAGAACAATTACTCCCACAATAGGAGTAACAATAAACAACAATCAACAACAACAGAAGCACCGCTTTAGAACGCACAATAGCCTAAGCCACTGGGGGCTTAAATGCACTTTACTGGTACCAAATCTTCGCCCTAGATTCTGCCGTTGTTAAAGTACAATAAATATTCAGCTCGCATGGGGGCCTTCTAACTATTGCAATGTAGAAACCCATGGAGAAACACTCTAATCAACTTAACACGCCATGATGAATAAAAAAAAGGTCATGACTCACATATAGTCAGAGCTAAAGAAAACATCAAGTTGAGCCACGGTGGGTCCAGCTACAGATAAGCATCAGGTACCAACACGCCAATTTAAGCTTTACGTCAGAGAGTCTGAGGCCTGACCCACCGTCGTGCAATTAAAGAGGAAACCATAGCTATAAACCGTGATTGGGTTTAAATAAAACCAGGCATGCAGACTGTCGCATGACATCCAAGTTATACCCAACCTTTTAAGACTCATTTCTAAACCTAGTATAGCCTCGATACGATTAAGTCAAACATTCTGTCCAAATTGCACTAAAATTGGGGCGTACAGTTGGCTTCAGGAGTGACCAGTAGGACTCATTTTGTCACTTATCCTTGAAACGATCAAGACAACACTGGAGGCGGTAAGGTACAGTATTTGGCTATAAGAGAGGAAACATACTTCGTATCTTTTTCGGCTGAATTTTTGACTTTGCAAAGTGAAAAAGACTTAATGAAGTTAAGTAGTAATACGTAGTTTACGACGTTTTAATCACAGATCGCATGGAGTTACTAACTTATTCACCGTATGATCATAGAGTTACACAAAGAAACACTAGTATTCCCACAGTAGATACCAACAAAGACAAACATCACACCGAACAGAAATGTTTTTATTAGGTGTCTTTAAATTTGTATGAACTTAAGTGTATGATTGATGCGGGATAGCGGCTATTAAGTGATCGAACTAGCTATCGAAGCTTTGTGTATCTCTAAAACAAGAGTGAATTTATCATGCAGCATGACTAATTGACATGCAAAGATACTTTTCTTTCTCTCTTCTTTTTTGTTATTTTCGTTATTATGAGTGGTAATCAACGGCGTGGCCAGAACGCTTAAAAGGTTACGCACATCAAAGGGAGACTACTGTATCAAGCAATGATTCTCTACAACTACGTCCCTTTTCAAAATGGGAAATTCTCTTAAAGGAAAGAATTTGCTCCCAGAGGGAGCAAATTCTTTCCTTTTAGAGCAGTTCTTAAGGTATGGTAAATCATTGTTACCACATTTGGTGAGCTCTCTTGATTGTTACTATTTTTATAACGCACGTGCGTATACTGCGTAATGGGAGCTACGCCAATGGCAATAGCTGATCCATTCAGCAGACAACTTATATCATGTATGCAGATAACACCTAAGGGGGCTTAGTTTGTATGTCTGATTGGGATTCCAGCGTTGCTATTGCATCATGAGCATACTACGGCATTTCATCAGGGTCTTGACTGTTTGCTGAAGATTCCTGTTTTGGCGTTTCTGGTCTACAAAGGGGTTCATAACCCTTAGATTAATCTTTTTAAAATATGTTTCAAAAACATACCTTTTCCAGGTCATAGTTGAATTCTTTGATACCGCAGTCTTGGTCAGTGACGTTGGATGAACTTTGAAAACAGAAAACTTCGGTACCGATGTTTGCATTCTGAAAATCAAAAGAATATATACTAATGGCATAAAGCTAAACATACATGATGATGCTGTTTGAAATCCTAGATGACGTCATGGCAACCTTAGAATTGTATCTATTAAGTCACTCCCATATGATGGGAGCGCAGTGGCTCAGTAGAAGAGTGTTTGACTCGAGACCGAGGGGCCGCGGGTTTGAGCCTCATCGGCGTCACTGCGTTGTGTCCTTGAGCAAGACAAATTAATCCTAGCTTAGTACTGGTTCAACCCAGGAAGACCCGTCCCTACATAACTGAAAGATTGTTAATGGGACTTAAAGAATCAAATCTAACAAAACAAACTCCCATATGAACCACATATATGATTTCATCCGAAATTACGTATCGGTCTAATTACTTTCTGTTGAAGTTTCGGAAAACTACCTTTATTAAATCACACTGGCGTGCCGCATAGTTGTATAGCTTTGTGGTGGACTCAGGTTTTGCTCTCCATATTTTGTCAAGGTTTAGTGTGAATCCATATTTTTCACGTCTTCGAAAACAATGTCACGTGACAATAAATTTTGTTGCTCCCAGGTAGAAATAGATATAACATTACTTTTAAGTTTTAGCAGATCGGTCACGTATTATTAAAATTAGGGCCGAAAAAGAATCTGATTTACTGACATGAACTAGTTTTGTTTCTAGCTGAATCAGTCTGACTTTTTTATTCTCTCAATTCCTGCACTTTTTCACTTTATGCTTAGCTGACTGTGAAGGAAGTTGAATTTTTAGACTTTGTTTAACATTTTTATCAAGCAAAACTTTTTTTTTACAGAAATTCTTTGGATCATTCTTTGGCTGCATGATCAGCATCCCAGAAAAGGTTTCTATATCTTATCTAAGATTGCTTGGCCCTTATGTCTTATGTATTTATTTGTACCAAGTTTCTGATTTTGGTCCATTTAACCTGTTGAAATCAGTAAAAATGGTCCTGAACCAGTTTCATGCGACCATCTGTGAAATTTAAGGACATTTTGGTGCCAAAATTCATAATCATTTTAATGGCTTTTTAGGTGATGTCATGTGATGAAAATTAGTCCATACGATGCAGAACTGTTAAGTTTTGACTGCTGATTTGTATTCTTAGTCTTTTCATATTACCTAAAATGATTTCAGCCAATCAGTGAGCAGCAGATTTCGGCCACACCTATAAATAGCTGTGGAATCTTAGAGAGATCAATTGCATTATTGGATAACACAAGCTCACTCCCTGAAACTTTAATAGGTGAATTTTCATTAAATTAAATAAATTGGAAATTATCCATATTACTAAATCTTTGAGTGTTTAAAATTACCTTTGGAAAACTTAAAAGTATCTCTGAAAAAATAGGCAAAAATGAGTAGAATTTTCCATTTTGGGAATTAACATTTTTCGCAAAATTACTTAGAAAAATATCTTAAATGAGGCTTTAATCTTGAATAATGCTGGATGCTGCCATATGTTTGCGCTTCCTTTTTGTCACAGTTTTGTATAATTACAAATACTATTCTAGGACCAATGGCTTACAGTATGCAAACGGTGTCTGCAAGTTTTACATTGACTGTGAAAGTTTGGACCTGGACCTTAAGTGATTAGTCTAATTGACTGGGACTCAAATTAAAGGCAAAACGGGTGTTTGACTTTCATATATTTTATGTTGTACTTTAAGAAGTTTGAAATTTACAAAGAAAGAAAAATAGAACAAAACAGATAGACGAAACAAATTCAGTTCTTGTTTCTTCATTCACTCTAGCAAGCCAGAAATGAACTTATAATTATGCTTCTCGCTTGGTTGCAAGATTTGCTGACTTTCCAGATAAAAAGTCTGTGGTGTCGGTCATCTGACAAAATAACCTGCCAAGGGAATAAAAGTCCACTTTCCCCAAAATACAGCCCTTATGGAGTTCCATCTGTCAACATCCACAAACAATGGGAATAACAATAAACAATGATTCAACAACAACAGAACCACAACCTGAGAACCGACAGCAACCGAAGTCACTGGTGGCTTACATGCGATTTGCTGGCGCCAAATTTTCGCCGGAGATTCTGTTTTTGTTGAAACACAAACTTTGTTTAGCTCGCATGGGCGGTTTCTAACGTATGCAATACATAATCACAGAGAAACAATCTAACCAAATTGACAAACTATGATGGAACAAAAAAGGACTTATGATTATAAGTGAGTATAAATCAGAGCTAAAGAAAACCTCAAGTTAAGCTACGGTGGTCCCAGCCAAGTACAAGCATCAGACACCAACCCACGGATGAAAGTTTAAGGTCAGGGTCTTCATTGTGTCTGATGCCTGCTCCACCATCATGCAATGAAAGAGTAAACCATGGCGTTAAACCAAGGTTCGGTTTACAACCAGGCAAAATAGAGCTGTAGAAAACAAAAAATAAACAGCATCTATATGATATGTTTACTTGATCACAACTTAGACTCGTCAAGAGGAAATCTAATTTTGGAATTTCTTACTAGGTATCACTCAAAAAGGCCTGCTCAGTTACAGAGCTTAGCTAGAGTCTGGAAGATTAGTTGCTCATCAGTGTACAACATAAGTGATAGTCAGATAGCACTAAAGTGAAAACTGATCTGTGCCTAACTTGTTCTTATATGCTTAAAGCAGACTTTCTCTGTTCTCTTAATGTGGCCAAATAAGAGGCTTCAGTGGGGTTTTATGCTGCTAGTTTACAATTGGATGCATATTTCAGTGACGATGTTTGCCTGCACTCATACATTCTACTTACTAATGTTGTCTTAATGGATATGTTGGGTATGCTGAATACAAAAAATAAGCTATTTTCCATGCCTTTTTTACGCACACTGTGCACTTAAGAGACCTTTTTGTTTGACAAAACTTTTATTCGATTTGGCACCAAGATGTATAGACGAGTAGTTGGGATTCCTATGGGCCCGAATGTGCCCCCCTGGTTGCAGATATATTCCTGTTTTGTTATGAGAGGGACTGAGGAAGCAGGCTGATGTTACCGGTGCGTTAAACACTACATCTAGATATTTGGACGATATTTCAAACATCAATAATGTTTATTTTGACAATATGGTAAGTCAAATATACCCTTCAGAGCTCCAACTAAATAAAGCCAATACCTCTGATACCAAAGCTGCAATTTTAGACTTGCATTTGTCTATTTCTAATAATATTGTTTCTACCAAAATTTATGATAAACGTGACGACTTTGATTTTGAAATTGTCAATATCCCATTTTAGATGGGGATGTTCCTCGCTCTTCATCCTATGGAGTCTATATCTCTCAACTCTTTCGTTTTGCTAGAGCATCTAGCTATATTACTGGCTTCAACACTCGCAATAAATTGTTAACTCAGAAACTTCTTAAACAAGGCTATCGGTATCATAAACTTCGCAAAACCTTTTCCAAATTTTACAGACAATGCGGTAAATCTTGTATTAGTTCGTACAGTAAAAATAATTATTTTCGCTGTGTACGAACTAATAGAAATTATTTTTCTGAAAAACGGCACTGTACGAACTAATAAAATGAAATTCTGAAGATCGAAAAAACGGGGCCATGACATTTTGGTCCAACCACCGTGGAATAATTTATGGTGTACGAACTATTCGAGTGTACGAACTAATACACTTGATATCTAAATTCAAAGTTGGACTTAATTAAATCTCTCTTGTGCCAGGGACTTTTGGAACCTGAATTATATGGTGACTTGGTGTATAAATTGAAGAAGATTGTTGGCTTTAATAATTTTTCAGCGCAGTTTATTAAAATAATTTCCCATTACAACATTAATGTATTGCAACATACTGCATGCTTGGTGGTCAACCCAATCACGGTTGGCAACTTTGCTTTCCTCTCTAATTGCACTCTGGTGGGTCGGACTTCAGACTCTATGACGGTTACAACTTAAAGACTTATCTATTGATGAGATGGTAGGGGCCTGATAATTTGGCTGCTTGTTGGGCCCACCGGGGTTTACCTATTGGATATCTTTTGCTCCGGTATTCAGTTTTATTTACTGTTGAGTCCTTATCTTTGCTTTATCTCCATTTTATATCTTGATTTATATGTGTGCTTCTTTTGTGAATCTGTGTGTGTGTGTGTGTGTGTGTGCGTGTGCGTGTGCGTGTGTGTGTGTGTGTGTGTGTTTGGCTTTGTCATCTATTGTGGCTGTTTATTGCTGCCTTGTGGTCACCTGTTGGGGAAGGTCTGACCTCTTGGCTCTCTTGTGTGTGATGTTATTGTCATTTTGTCACTTTCCCATATGGTGTCCTGGGTCAGGTGTGCTACTTGATTGTATTGATTCCTGATATTTTCCTTCTCTCTTATTTCCATCCTGTAACCAGGAGTGTAATAAGTACACCTAGGCCAATAATGCTCGCGAGGGTGTCAGGCAGTATATAGAGATAAACATTAAAAGAAAACAAAGAAATTACTTGTCCCATCCACCAGTGTTAGTCAGATATATCAGATTGCCATAAGCAGATACTGGTCAAGGGTGTGCTGTGTTTGCAAAGTTTAAAAAGGCATCTTTAAGTGGTAATGGGTAAATACATCAGATCTGATTATTTAGGTCAAAAGAAGCAAACTATGCTTAATTTTATGTCAATAGTATAAATCAAGAGCCAGAAGCAGTTCGGATAGCGTTTTGAAACCAAGATATTTTCATCGCCTGCATTGCCCAGGAAAAACCTTTTCTCATACACTAGATCGGGATTTCCCTTGTTTTTACTCATGTGAAATAATTCTCTCACATCCCATACCAGCCCATGGGAAAGATAAAAAATGAACAGCCGCACTTGGTCGAATGCTGCCCGCACGTCGTTCTGTGACGTTATTTTATGTTAAAATGACGCCATGATGTCGCATCTCAGCGTATTCAGGATTTTCTGGAAGTCTATCTAATGTTTTTCCAATATAAAATGACTTATTTAGTGGTGAGCAAGAAATAGAATCCATTATTCATGTGAGCATTGGATAGAAAAATCTGTCCCTCATGATCACTGTTTGTCATCACTCAGCAAGCCTCGTGATGCCAATCGGTAATCCTCAGGACTTCACTATCCCACCCTCACACTCTTGATGGATACTTATAATCTCACATCTATATCAGACCATTGGTCATTTGTTTAAAGGCCAACTGAATCAAATACAATATGTTTAAACAAAAAGCTGCAAACCCCATTAATAATCCAAATAGTTACCGTATCATGAACTCAAGGTTTTATTTCTTTAACCATTTGCATTTGGGATAGCACAAAACAAGTAATTTTGCAAACAGTAAGGGCCAAGATATAATGCAGCATTTCACCACTGTAGCAAAGGTAAAGTGGATCTTCAGACAAAATATACAACTTTGAAAATGTATATAACCTGACACCCCTAGATATGTACAATGGACTATCCCAACATTATTATATCAAACCAGAGGGAACAATCTATTAGTATATAAAGGGTTGATCAGATGAATATATGCAAGAGACCCATATGATGTCACTTGAGTTCTTGAAATATTTATTTAATACTTTTCATTTCTCGACTATCATTTAATATTGTATTTGCTGGAAATGATTTAATACGATAAAATAATCAATTCCATATTAACTGCTCTGTTAAAATAGCTTAAAATTGCACAACATTTAAATACCATTTGGAAAAATCACAACTAAACAATAACGAGTTTTTTTACCTGATCTGTGTCCAAACTGTTTGCAAAGGTTGTCCGCAGATGACACTAATGGGCAAACTGTTGTTCTAATTCACTTGCTTTTGTAACACGACGTCTGATTGGATAACGTCAAATATTTGCGACAGTATATCCTGCGATATATTGTAGGAAACAGTTTGATGTCATTGATTACATCACATTTCTTTGGATGACGTGCAGCATAGTGCGGCTTGGAATGCTAAATGTTTGGACAAAATTGTAGAAGTGCATTAGAATGGGGATAACTATATTCAAAATTTTCATTTGGGGAGGTATATCGTCGAATATACGTTTGGAAATCCCGTTTTACAACCCCGCTCGTGTGTGGCAGTAAAACTAAGTTTCCGAACGTATATATTTAACGATATACCTCCCTAAATGAAAATTTTGAGTACAGTTATCCCCTAAGTGAGCTAAGCTACATACCTCTGAAACATTAGCATAGTAGATTGGCAATTCAAATGATGGTGGGTATATATCAGCTTTTGATATGTCAAGTAAAATCCACCTGGTTTCAACCTAAAATGAAAGAATTGAGCTTAGATTAGCCAAAAGCGTGTTAAAGCGTGTTAAATCATGGTGCCATTGTTTTAAAATCATTCTTACAGACCATACGGTAGTTAATCATACAGCAAAGTCTGCTTAAAAGCTTTCATACATACTGTACGTTTACACACAAATATACTTAAGGAATAAAGAAACGCAACAGACAAAAATATATTTTTTGCATGTTTAAATGACGGTTTGGTGAAATCTCTTTTGAAAATTTCTTTTTGAGTATTTACAGCATGTGATGAGATACCAAAACGTCATTTTAACGCTACATTTTACGCTACAAGATGAAAACATATGAAAACGTAAAATGTGACGTTACCGTCAGAATAAAGATCAAGAAACCCCGTCTTTTCCATGTATGGTTATTTGACGTCGACTTGACAATGTGCAAATTAAACAAACGCCCAATCATATTCGTAATGCAGTTAAATATTGCGTCAAAACACGCTACTTGAATGGCAAGATACAAAATGGTAGTGAATAAACGATAAACGTCACTTAGAGCCGTCAGGTTGGGGTCGCTGGTGAATATATGGGATAAGATAAACCTAGAGACATCAGAACATGCTTTCTTGGGAAAAATTGACTTTTCAGATACCGTAGAAATACGCTGGTGAGGTGTTTATATTGACGTTAGCCAAACAAAACATTGCATGATGCAAGAGAAAACATCTGATTACACACCGAGAGTGAATACCAAACTTGTTAACTGTAGCCTAAACTTTGTCACTGGACCATATTATCATTAGAAAAACACATAAACATCATGAAAACCATTAAAACGTAGGATATCGAATATTGACGTCAGAATTGAGTTTTTTTTACGTCTGAAGATCTCAAGTCATAATTATTGAACAAAACGCTCTTGTAATGAATAAATCTCAAGCAGAAAAGAAAGTTTATGCGTTTCACGCAGTATTCAGAGTTGACGTTAATGACGTTAAGCCGTTCCAGAATCCTACAGAAACGTCGCCATTTGATCATTTCCTTGATCTGTAAACTATGCCAAGACTTTTTAAAACAATAAACCGATGATTGATTCAAACTTTGCTTTTATTGACCCTGTTTCAGCAGTTTACTATCGGGGGTCAGGCTGATAACGCGCCTACCAAAATGATTACGTTATTGATAATTACGTTGAACCTGCTGTAATTTGACGGACACATATTGCTCCTATCGATAAATATCATTTGCACTAGAAACTTGCATCATATTGTATGCTTACAGTGACTCTAAGTGTTTGTTGCGTTTCTTTATTCCTTAAGTATAGTATGTGTAAATAATCACGAAAACTTAAGTCCGTTTTATCATAAGTTAAATTTCTCAAAACACAAATCACTTCATGAGAATTTGGTTCCAACCGCTTATGTGCAAATCAAACATTACTTTACCTGCCCCCATGTTGACGTATCCAACAGGACTAGAGGTCAACATTTTAGTCTGGGTCTACATCTTATGTGCGAGTAGTCTAGAGAAAAGAGTTAGTGAAATTGAACATGTTTATATACTGCATTAATTAAAGCCAGCATAACGCTGACTTGAAAGTGACAAGTCTGTTTATTTCTAGGTTAAAATGTTGGAATACATCTTTACAAGAAACAAGTCTGTTCTTATCATGGTTAGAATATTGGAATATGCTTTTACGAGTAACAACTCTGTTCAGAATACGCATTTACAAGTAATAAAAGTAAGTAAGGGTGCAAAGATCAGGAATCGATACAATCAAGTACCACACCTGACCCAGGATACCAATGGGAAAGTGACCACCTCACAGTAGACACCACAAACGAGAGCCAAGAGGTCAGCCCTTTCCCAGCAGGTGACCACAAAGCACATAAAACAGACGCGCACAAAGACATAGCAAACACAATACAGAACAAAACCATAAAAGATAAGTCTGTTCATGCATCTTGTTCATTATTGGAATATTTGAATACGTTTTTACATGTAACAAGTCTGTTCATTACATTGCTGAATTATCGGACAAAAAAACTTCAAAAGTAGCATGTCTGTTAATAACATGGTTGAAATATTGGAATACGCCTTACAAGTAACACGTCTGTTATTTTTGTGGTTGGAAAATTGGAATATGCTTTTACAAGTAAAGAATCTGTTGATTTCATCTTGTTCATGGTTGGAATATTTGAATACGCCTATACATGTAACAAGTCTGTTCATTATATGCCTGAAGTATCAGAAAAAAATCCTTTACAAGCAGCATGTCTGTTCATTAAGCCCCTGTCCCACAATAAAATCGACAATCGCAGTGAGGTTGCAGAGGTCACGGCAATATTTTATAAAAAATATTAAGTGAGTATGATCAGGAAATACCACAATCACAAACTTCAGACAAACCCATGGCATCATGAGGAAGAGCCACACAACAATCACAAGACACCAAGAAGACAAACAAAGCAAAACAACCAGCTCTCTCTTCCCCATTGAGATGATTGCAAAACTAAAAAGGACACAAAGCAACGTACAACAAAACATATAACAATTGCAGAATCCCACATTGGGAGTAACAATCAACAACGAATCAATAATAACAGAACCACCACCTTAGAACGGACAGCAGCCAAAGCTTGGGGGGACTTAAATGCATTTTACTGGTACAAAATGTTTGCCCTAGATTCTGCTGTAGTTGAAGTACAAAAAATGTTCAGCTCGCATGGAAGCAAGGTCGCAACAAAGTCGTTGATCGGTCACCGCTCAAAATCAGTCGCTGCAAGTCTTTTGAGCATGCACAAAAGACTTGCCGGGACTGATTCTAATCGCCAATTAGCTGCAAAGGTTTCTAGAAGTCGGCGAACATTCAACGATCGATCGCCGACCGACTTCATGAATTCTTTGACTTTGAAATCTATAGCAACTAGTCTGAGACTTATTGGTGACTGACTGGCGACGGATCGGTGTCTGGTCGCCGACAGGTTGCAGTGTAAGCTTCATCATTAAGCTATTTTTTTCCATCCTGGCATCATTTAACCACAAGCGTTGAAGTGTGCGCATAGAAATGGTCAAAAACAGACAGCAATACCAATTCAAACGTAAACATACTACTGAAATTCAAACTCCTCATTCTGATGATCATCTCTCATGTCCTAGAGACAAATTGAGTTGGATATATCAAATGCTGAAAATGTAAGCTCAGAGCTGGTAGGTCCCAGCAGAATCATCACAACCACAATTGCAGCGTGCTGGTTTGTGTAAGCGAAACAACTTTATCTAATATGTTATCATGATGGCAACTTGAACAGAAATGGTTGTATTCATTTCAAACATTTTATATTCAAGAAAATTTTTTTTACTGGAGGGCTTAAGTAAATATGCAGTCTTAATAATACAGCCAATATAGGGCGGTGGCTAAAATCTTTGGATGCTTTGAGTTGTAACAAGACCAGGGCAGACTTGTTTAGCTGTTCTCTTTACTCCTTCCACTCGGAACAAGCATTAACAGAAATCAAGTGCGCTGGAACACCTGTGCTGGCAAACATCGGAGTACTCCATCTTCCGAGGTGGTGTAGACAGAACAGTCACGTGACCTGTTCCAAAACAAGATGGCAGAGCACTGCCTACATTGAGATATTTTTCTGTCTCCCAATAGGTTCTGATAATTATTCATATAAAAAAATACGGTCATTAGTAAAAGGTATTGAAAGCACATGTATTTTGTCATTCTTTTTTCTTCTTTTTTGCAATCAGATTGTGTTATTTTTTCGCAGTGCAAAGGGTAGTCGCTTGATTTACTCCGGAGTACTCCAAAGTGCTCAGTTTTGCTTGTTTTAGATGGCTGTTATGGCGTACTCCGTGTACTCTAAAAATTCTAAATCAAGTCCGCCCCTGTATGCGCTTTTGCTCTGAATTTCAGAAATAATCATAAGAAACACATAATAAAGTTTATAGTTTGGTTGCTTAATGAAATAAAAGCAAAAAATCAATAAGTCAAATATTACCTTGAAAATAGCTAATTTTTGCCTACCCTCTCTCCCAATTATATTTATCATAAATTTAAGTTTTTTACACAAATGTGAAGTGTAATATGTGATCTAGCAAAGTAAGTAAGGGTGCAAAGATCAGGCATCGATACAACCAAGTACCACACCTAATCCAGGATACCAATGGGAAAGTAACAAACTCACAGTTAGACACCACAAACAAGAGGTCAGCCCTTTCCCAGCAGGTGACCAAAGGCACATATAAACAGACGCGTACAAAGGCATAGCAAATACAAGACAGAAAAAAACCATAAGAGATACACAAAAGAAGTACCGCCTTGGAACGCTCAGTAAAATATTTTACTGGTGGGCTTTAACCAGTTTAACGGCGCCAACCTCACCCTTAATTCAGATGTGGATCAAGACACATAGATATTTGGTTCGCATGAAAGACTCCTACCTTATCAATGCATCATCTCCTAGAACATATAAATCAAGATATAAAAAGAAGATTAATCAAAGATAAGGACTCAACAGTAAATAAAACTGATTACCGGAGCAAAAGAAATCCAACAGGTAAATCCCGGTTGGCCTGACAAACAGCTAAAGCATCAAGCCCCTACCATCTCATCAATAGATAAGTCTTTAAGTCGGAACCGTCATAGAGTCTGAAGTCTGACCCACCGAAATAGACAAATGCAAGTCTGAAAATGCAGATTCGGTATCAGAGGTATTGGATTTATTAAGTTGGAGCTCTGAAGGGTATATTTGACTTACCATATTGTCAAACTAAACATTATTAATGTTTAAAATATCGCCCAAATATCTGGATGTAGTGTTAAACGTATCAATAACACCAGCATGCTTATCATCAAAAAGAGACATAATAAAGTCCCTCTCATAAAAAAGGAATAAATCTGCAACCAGGGGAGCACAATTAGTGCCCATAGGAATTCCAACTACTTGTATATACAGCTTGGTGCCAAATCGAATATAAATGTTGTCCAACAAAAAGGTCAGCGCATCACGTACATTTTGACATGACCATGCATGATATTTTGTAGGCTTTTCTGAAGTAAAAATGCATTTCTGTCATTACATGCAAGGTAAGGAGAGCCTTCTCTCTGGAAGGTTCTTTCAAAAAGATCAATAAGTTTATCTTTAATTAAAATTATGAGGTAAAGTAGCGTAAAGAGTAGAAAAATCATAAGTAGACAAACTGATCGCATTGAAATCTCTAGCTTTTAGTTTATCTAGAATTTCACCTGAATTTTTAATAGACCAAAATAGTTTTTTACCGGATCTCTCATTTAACTTTTCACAGTACTTAATAACATGTTTTTAACAGCTGTAAGACACGAGGTTAACAATTTAGAAAGTTTTGTTGCCGTACAAGAACTATAATTAGCAATAAATATTGCTTTATAGGGTTTTTATGGAGTTTAGGTAACCAGTATAAAATTTATTTTACAATGTCACTATTTCTGCTGATTTAATAGCACCTAACACTCATTTTATAGCCGACCAAGCGTAATGTACATGTTTGTCTACACCTGTGAAAAAAGCTACCAATCTATCTCTTTCACATAGGAAATACAAAAAATACATATTTATGAGTAGGAATTCCTACTTTACACAAGCAGAAACCGATGCATACAGGTTACATGAGGTTCTGTCTTATTCGAGGGAGTCGTTATCATTTCATGGTAGCGAAAAGCTAGCATGATCTCTGATTGGAAGAAAATACATGTCATTAAATAGTGCGGTCGCGTTGGCGCTGAAAGAATGATAGTTTGATCCCGAGAAATGTCAAAAATGGTAGTCTGCAATTCATGGTCTCTCTGTCTACCCAACTGTTATAGTTTTCATCCCATATTTTTGATTAGTTGTAAAACTGCGACCTGCGACTTTATCATTTCTTTAATCATGCACATCGATGAAATGTTGAGAATTGTAGGTCAGGTCAACAAAGTAAGTTAGGGTGCAAAGATCAGGAATCGATACAATCAAGTACCACACCTGACCCAGGATACCAATGGGAAAGTGACAAACTCACAGCAGACACCACAAACGAGAGCCAAGAGGTCAGCCCTTTCCCAGCAGGTGACCACAAAGCACATATAAACAGACGCACACAAAGACATAGCAAACACAAGACAGAACAAAAACATAAAAGATCCACAAAAGAAGTACCGCCTTGGAACGGTCAGTAAAATATTTAAAAACTAATATGTTTGTACCAGGCGCGACAAACAGCGAAAAATGCATGTCGCTATTAAAAAAATGTACATGCAACAATTGGCTGCAGGGGCATGATTCTTTGCGTGCATTGTGATTTGAGTTTCCGGGGCTTCCCGCAATCCTGCACCTAAGAAGCATCACTGCCAGATAATTATAATAGGTACTAAATTTGGGATTACATTCCTTGCCCACATAGATTCTGTAAACCAAATGTTTAACTGAGTTTAACTGATGGAAAACATTACAAAGTATCTACAGCAACCATGAACCCCATGCCCCTTGTCGCACCCATAAATGTGAAAATGTAATAAAGCCCGGTAAATGTGAAAACTTTTAACGCTAAATGTAATAAGGCCCCGTAAATGTGTAAACGTTTAACCGTAAACGTGAAAACAAATATACCTAGTTGCAACGGTAAATGTGAAACCTTTTTATATACACGTAAACAGTGATTATCATAAGCAACTATAAATTGCGAAGACTGGCATATAGGCGCGTTTTTCTCCATGCTTCAGCGGATCATTGGTGTCGAACCAATTACGCAGGTTACGCACGTGCGGAATAAAATACTAACATTCGAGGGAGGTCACTTAATGCGATAAAAATGATTAGCCATACTACGAGGGGCATTTTGAAAGGTCTTAGCATGGTCTTTTATCTCAGTAACCGATTTACAAACCCTATCATGTTTGATATCATTTTAAAGAACTATTTTTCCTCTACGTTATGGCACAAATTTCATGAGGATATTATAATGCAGACACGAATGATATCATTGTGAATACATGTACTGTTTGTATGCTAAAAATGCAAAATTTCGGCAGTGGAAAATAAAAACATTTTACCTTTTGAAAAGTGTGCAGAACATTAACAATAGTTCATGAAATTAGATAGTTTGTACCATTTGGTAGGCTGCAATCTGGTACCGTACAGTTATTATACAATTGATTACCGATTTGAATGTTTCTGATAACTAAATACCTGAACAGCAATAACAAAACCGTCTAGAAAGCAAAGCAATGCGCTATTTTTTTCGACTACAAATCGCATGTCACAATTATGCACATATTTTGGAAATGTATAACCGACAGTATTTTAAAAATAACGTGCGTTGGTATTTTTGCCAAGCACACTTTATGCTCTTTGTATTGAAACCAACATAAATTATGTAAACCAGAACAAAGGGAAGAAAACTCTTATAAAATTCCCATGGGGCAGAGTAAGTTTAGATATGAGTTGATGTTCTGGTTCAATTCAATTGAAAACGGTGGCACACAAAAAAAGTAAAAATACCTAGAGAGTAGAAATCAATCAATTTTGTGATGGTTAACGCAATACCATGAGAAGTTCTTATGCAATCGACAAAATGTGAGGGGTTAAGTTACCCCAGCCACTTCTTGAAATTTATGGTAGTGTTATTAGGAATATTTTTCTTGAATACAGAACTAAACAAGCTACACTTTTTAACAACAAACAAAGCAAAACATATACTCAATAGGCATTTTTCGTGCTCCTGTAGTGACACAATTTATAGTAAAACTATAAATAAAAATATAAATAAAAATCGAAAAAAGTCCCTTTTTTTAAAGTTTACCTTTTCTCTATTAGTCAACATTTTCTGAATATAAAGGTGTAAGCCGTGCAAACAGTGATCGAATAATATATTTTAATAAAAAATAAGTTGGCACCAAATCGTTAATTTGTCAAAGCATGATCGTAAATAAGGTCGCCAATTTTCCTTTGTTTTTTCTTTTACAAACATTTTGCTTAAAATTTCAGCCAGTGTATAAACCCTACTCATTTTGAGCATGAGCAGCACGTGCACGCCGAGTCCCATTTCGACAAAATTTAAACCATCAAGAAGCCGTTGAATTCTAGTTTCCGAAAAAGTATTATTTGATAGCATTTTATCAAAGCATTGTTGAGATATGGTGCCATGCTAAGAACTTTCCAAATGCCCCTTGTATAATGAACTGCTCTTAAAGGAAAAAAAATCGCTCCCTCTGGGAGCAAATTCTTTCCTTTAAGAGAAGTTGCAATTTGAAAAGGGATGCAATTGAAGAGAATCATTGCTTGATCCAGTAGTCTCCCTTTGATGTCCATAACTTTTCAGCGTTCTGGCTACGCCGTTGAGCGGAGGACCAGTGTATTGATGCCATCACCGATTTCGTGTTCACAAATTTCGTGTTGCTAGCTCCGTTTGTGGCATGTTTGCAAGCAAACAAAGAAAGAAAAGAGACAAAACATATGTGCGGCGACGCGAAAATACTGACTTTGCTGCATGCGTACAACAAATATCGCAGACCAGTCTGCGTGTCCGTGCAGATTAGACTGGATGTCCGCCAAGTCTCATTTATTGTTCGCTAATACCAAAACATGAAATAAGCAGAATTTCACTATGTAAGGACAGAATATTTGCTTGCAGGTTACTGCATTTGTCATTCCCTTTAATTTGATATGCAACATGACCGTGCTGAAAAAGTAGACTTTTGACCTATTGACCCCACCCCAGGGTCAGGGGGAATCTATGGGTTAACATTTGCTACCATGTTGCTAGCATGCGCTATCTTCTATAATTTGATATGCAACATGTCCATATTCCAAAAAACTTGAATTTTGACCTCTGTCCAACCCCTTAAGTTCACCCAGGGGGTGGGGGGGGATGCAGGCTTGAAAAGTAAAATCCTGTTTGATGTGTTTCATACTTCGGTATCTCTGTTTGCATTTGAATTTCAGTAAAAATAAAGAGAACTGACTGAATTATTGCGAACTTTAGATACAAGTATTTGACACTCTCTGTATTTTTAAGGACCTTTAGGAAAATACACAGTAGCGGCCCTATATACCAGGTAGCGTGGCAGCGGCCACGTTTTTATTTGCGCGGGCCTATACGTCGCGGCGACGGTGCCTATCTAACATGTAAGATGCGTGAACATATGTTAACTCTTAACTTATGTAAGAAAGAAGGCAACGATCAGGAATCGATACAATCAAGCTTCACATCTGACACAGGATAGATAGATATTCTTTATTTCCTCCATAATGAAGAGTTCACAATACAAAGAATGATACAAATACAAAACAACATACTAATAATGAATATATCACACATGTGAACAGTTAATGAAATAAGAGATGCATGCACTAATGCATTCAAAATTATGATCAATGTACATATATAAGGCATAAAGAAGCAGCTCGTCACCTCCTGTATGCGTTAATAACTGCGTAAACGTATATACAATATATATACAAGGGGTTTCTACCCACATGAGACAGTAAACATGCACTCATGCCAACGATATATACTACTAAAATATTCGATCAAAGCACTTAAAGTGTTTGTAAGCGCCGGCTGGCACCCACGTTCTCGCCTGTATACACTCTCAATGTCGCTGCATGTACATGCGACAATGCTACCGCATCGCAAACCCTGATGACAGGTTTTCTAGCGTCAAAGAGCATGTGATCTTCGTCGAGAGAAACTCTGCCTTCCTGGTTTGTGACAATTGCGCACTCAATTTCAGTTAATAATGACAATGCGTAAGCGCAGAGATACCCAATTAAATGGTTTACGACTACTTCTTTACAATGCAGAAGCTTTGCAATAAGCAAAATGAGCATAAAGCCTTAATTAATGTCTATTAATAGAGCCTAGGCCACGTGTAGAAACCTTTATCCACATACTATGAATCCTAGACATACATATAGATCTGAACTGTTGAAATCGGTCACCAAGTATAAATCTTACTATATCATCATCTAGGCCAAGAAATATCATCGTTAGAAATGCTTTGTCCAAACTCCTAAGATATGTGCACTATTGAGTTGCTGTATAGAATACCATAGCCTTGACCTGTCTAAATTCAAAAATAAGCAATCATGGATACAATGATCCACTACATTAGCTTAATTGGTACTGCATTTAGGGCAAGACACTCGATTACAAAAAGGATTGCCAACAATATTTGCTATCATATGTACACATGAAATACTAGCAGCCAGATAACCACGGTTTTCTTTCGATGAGATCCATAATACATGGGGTAAATACTCAGTATGTAACAGCCTGAATCTATCAAACTCTGGAGCAGATAGTCTAATTTTCCAAGAGCTTATTTCTTTGTCATGTATCCGACGCTTAACTAAATGTTTCCATCTTATCTTAGATGGAAACGTGTTTGTTTTTACATACTTGTTGAAATATTCTGTAAGATAATATTTTTCCATAATTTTAAAAATATCTTTCTGAGACACATTGTTAATTGTAAAAGAAGCTAGACGTCTGTAGAAACAGTCATGTACCCAACAGTTGCTGATATTTCTGCAAAATTGTCCAAATAAAGTGAGCTTTCTGAAATCTATTTCTGATTCAATGGAATATATACCCAAAAGACTCAAAGCAGCATCAGTGCGTGTCCTTATGCTAAATCCCTGCATGTATTTGACACAAAACCTATGCGCCCTTTCTAGCAACATTAAATTACTTGCAGTTAATGAAAACCAAGTTTCGCACCCATAGAGGGCTTTAGGCAAAACAACAGACTCATAAATCTTTTTGCAGGATAATGGGTGTAGACTTTCTGAATGTATTAAACCACAGTTAACTAAGCTTAAGAAAGTGCCTTTTAATTTGCTTGCTGCTTCCTTAAGGTTAACATCAATACTGAGATATTTATTGCAATTGACTCCCAAGTGTTTATAATTAACATCTTAAATTCACAATATGTGGTCCTAAGCGCCATTGCCTTCTGTGTCTATCGTACGCAAACTTGGTCTCATTAAAAACAAGCACAGAACAATAGACGGGAACATAATCAAATCGCCATTTACATGAGTATTGATAACATATTCTCATCAGCATATCAAGACCATTCTTAGAAAGAGACAGTAGCACCATGTCATCTACTACGGCTAGTAAACAAAGAATTAAGCCTAGCAACATAAATCCGCTAACACATCTGCAAAGTTCATTGATTAAATTCATCGCTATAGCAAAGATACATAAAAGGAGAGACAACACCACCCTGACGGGCACCTTGCAATATAGGAAACCATACTGAATAATGACCATTATACACTACACGACTGGTCATGTTTTTGCGAAGGTTGATGATAACCCGAAGCAAATTTGATTGTTTCTGGTACAGTTTAAAAAATAAACCATTATGCCAAATTTTATCGAAAGCTTTCTGTACATCTAGGAAACAAGCATATAAATTACTGTGATTCTCTTTAGCAAAAAGACAACACTCTTTAAACATCACAGAAGTCATATTACATCCAGTTTTTTTGTCTAAACCACCTTGCAAACCATTTAGCGGCACACGTAGATTGTTTTCAAGAAGTTTTAATAAAATTCGTTCAAAAAGTTTCAAAATTGCTGACGAAAGAGTGATTGCGCGATAATTATTGGGATCTTTTTTGGATTTTCTGCCGCCTTTATGAAGAGTTATGAAAAGGCCTTGCTTAAGCGTATCTGGGATAAAGCCATGCGTGAACATAGCTGAATAAAGCAATGACAGCTGTTGAAATAACCCATTCCCACCATTTATCAAGTGCTCAATATATACACCATCATTGCCACATGCTTTTTTTCGTTTTCAACAGTTTGTCAGCTTTCTTAATTTCGGAGACAGAGAAACTATCAGAATCCAGATCTGAACAAGACTGAGATAACCCATTTAGTATGCCTTGCATTTGGTGATCTACTTGGCTTTTAAATTGTGCATCAAAATGCTCTCTTTCAGTATCAGAATATAAGTTTTGAAAATATTGCCCCCAGCCTGTTACAATTTGCTGAGGGTCGCGACACATTTGCCCATTGAATCTACTTCTGAACCTGCGCTTGAAGATTTTGATTTTCGCCTATTGTTAATTTTCTTCCAGAAAAAAGCACTGTCAAGTTCAGCGGCAGCATCAATTTCCCTATTTAATTCATTTAGATAGTTTTGAGCACATTTCCGATGTTGAAAACGGAATAAACATTGGCACCTTTGTACCTACGATATGAACTATGGTCATTGTTACGAGATATACCGTCAAGAATCCATTCACGACGTCTTTGTCGCATAACAGCGTGCAAATCTTTCAACTGCTGATCCCAGTATGGCTTAAGAAAATGCCTAAATTTTGTTTTTGGCAAAACAATGTCTGAAATATTGACTATGCTTTTAACAATATATTGATAGCGATTGTCGATCCTGTTATGAATATCTGCTATATTGTCACATTCGTTATTTAAAAGAGCATTATCTAATTAGGTTTTGTAAAGCTGTAATATATGCTCATCTACTTTTTTCCATTTGATATGTGATTCAGCATTGCAATGAAGATTTACAAAACAAGTGTCTCCCGTTGAGATAACACATACAACTGGTCGATGCCTAGATACATTCAAAACATGATCGTCAGTAATTTCACAGGATATAACTGTATCAAGTTTCACATCAGGAATTAAGATATGATCTATAAGTGACTCGTAAATATCCCCATAAGACACAAAACTAGCAGTTGCTCCTGTGCAAAGTGGGAGTGTATTTACAGCTACCAAATTATGATAACTTACCATAGTTTGAAAATAGATACCTATAGCATCAGTGGGTTTGATATACGTTTGACCTTGTAAATGGGCGTTAAAATCGCCCATGACGACAATATGTCCCATTTCAGAATACATCGAGATGACTGACTGTAGTAGGTCAATAAATTCCCTAAAGATGTGTATGGGATGATTGCTACTAGGTGCATACACCTGTATTAAATAAAAACATGCATTGTTCAGTCTGTATTTTACACCACACATTCGGTCACTGTCAATATCAAGGGGTGATATATAGTTAGATAAAGAACTACGCCACAATATTGCAACTCCTCCCTTACCAACCCGTCTATTGCTATTTAGAAGCAAATCATTGTCTGCAATACCAAAACCCACATAATTGCTGTTAATACTATCAAGAAAATGTAAATTGTGATTGAATAGCCAATGTTCTAAAAGGCCTAAAATGTTGATATGTCTTTTATCAAGAAGAGAGCTAATATACGAAGCACTCGACATGATACCAGTGGCATTCCATGAAGCTATACAAAGTTGTTCAGCCATTAAAGGATATAAGTGCCAACTACAGTTTTTTATGCTCTAATGAGCGTCTAGTCAATATTGCGCACAAAACTGTGAAAGCTTGTGTCATCATTAACAACGTAAACGTTATCATAAACATAAGTAACATAAGTTAACACTAAACATAAGTAACAAAAATGATCCAGTGCGTATAGAACGCACTGTACATGTATATATATTGCATATGCCTAACGTCGGCATATGGTGAAATTTTATGCATCTGCAATTTCAGTGTGGAATTGGCGTCTATCAAAAAATGAATGAAGATATTGTTATGCACTCAGCTGGTCACAGACAATCATAAACAATATCAAACGCTTTGTAAGGATTTTACTGAAATTGCCAACGAAAAAAATCTCGCAAAAGCATACATCCAAAATTTCAAAAGAAAAAAATCTTTCCTTTCTTTCCTTGTAGAATGGAAAATCATTTTTATCACATTAAGTGGCCTCCCTTGAATGTTACTATTTTTATTACGCACGTGCGTAACCTGCGTAATGGGTGCTATGCTAATGCTCCGCTGAAGCATGGATGAAAAAAGCACCTTATATTCGCAGTTGTTTATGATAATCACTGTTTTCGTGTATATAAAAAAGGTTTCACATTTACCCTCGCAACTAGGTATATTTGTTTTCACGTTTACAGTTAAACGATGTCACATTTACGGGGCCTTATTACATTTAGCGTTTAAAGTTTTCACATTTACCGAGCCTTATTACATTTTCACTTTTAGGGGTGCGACACCCCTCCCCCATGTTTTTTTTTTTTTAAAATTTTTCACGTTACTCATCTTTCACTTTGTCATACATTTTTTAAGGATATTTCTTGTTGTTACCTATTATACTCTCAATTTATAAGATTTCAAAAATCGGAGGGCCACTTAGCTTCTCACTCATACCAATAGTTCGTCCGTGGCAAGATGAGGTTGTTGAAACCTTGCTTAGGCCAAGAAATAAACATTTTATATAAATACGTGATATGCAGTATACATATCACAATTTAACAGGGGGAAAAGAAAAAAGTGACAACGCTTTAAAATTGCTGGATTACAATGAAGTAAAATAAAAATCATGGCATGTATTGGCTAACCACCAGACAGCCCAAAACGAAATAGTACAACACTCTGAAATGTATGAGCATTTAATTCCATGCACTGAAAACACAAGAGTAAAAATTAATCTGCTACTGGTTACGTGTAGAGTTGTTACTTTTTAAATGCCTTAAAAGATTTAGTCCATTAAGTTGTATTGATTCTTACTATGAATAGAACATAAAAACAGTTTAAAAAAGAGAAAGTACTGTTTAATCAAAAAGGTGGCAGCTCAGTTGTCATCTCTCTTGGTACAAGACAGTGGCGTACCTGAGGCATTTTATAGAAAAATACACTCCAGATTAGGACCAGGGGGGCAAAGCTCTGGTGTAGAGCATTCACATGGATAAAACTAGCTCTCAAGACACACAATCAATTCATTGCCTTCTGGGTGTCGTCTGCTGCTAATTTTTGCAAACAGCTACTGTTTTGTGCTTATTCTACATGGTGTTGTGGATTGGTCTGTGGTTGTGTTATTTACTGGTCTTCCTCAATTGCTTTCTGAGAAGACTGTGATAATGTACAGGTAAGTGAGAATCAACTAAGGGAATGCAGACTAACATTCAGCAGACCTCTAGATAATAATGCGATATTACAACTTGTTTTTCTTATTTCTAAAGAAAACATTAGCTGTGGCTTATCTAAAGAACCGTCTTAAGAAGACAATTCATTTGAGCACCAAACAACTGTTTGGACTGATAAATATTAAGAAAATATTCACCTTTTTAACGCTGATAAAAAAAAACTTGCCCATCCAGACCTATGGTATGTAATGTGGCAGGGCTTCCAAACTGAAATTTAACCAGCACTATAAAAAGCACTGAAAACCTCATAAGCCATATATGAGCCTGCACATGAGATTATGACACCTATCGTATTATCGAGTAACGAAGCTCAGCCAAACCTGTGCATCTCTACCAAAATGCTTTGATATAAAAAGTGACACAAGACTATACGATTAGAGTCCCGCTTAGCCCCCCACTATTCGTATTTCCCTATGAAGGAAAAAGATAAGTAGACGTGTGTATGTACACTTACCTGTATAACTGACATGTATAATAATATTGTCAATGGCTATCATATGATAATTGGGTGTTAACGAAACAGCAAGAATAGTGACATTATGAAATAAATTTAGAAAATTTTATATTCCCCGTTTGCTATATCACATATTACACTACATGTATGTGCAAAAAACTTATATTTATGATAGAGACAAAAAGGAGAGTGGATAGACAAAAATTGGCTCACTTCAAGGATATATTTGAGTTATTTATTTTTTGTTTTTATTTTATTCAGCAACAAAAATATAAACTATATTAAGCAACTCTTATGATTATTTCTGATATATGGCGCAAACGTGCATATTGGTTTTGTAACAGCTCAAAATTCAGAGAACCTGCAGAGTTTAGCCATCACGCCATATTGGCCAAATAATTATTGTTAACAGTACCTAAAACTGAATACCATAGCAAAAAAAAATCCAACAGATAAATGCCAGTGGACAAGTCTGTTCAGTTTATCGTTGACTCTTGGAATACACCTTTCTATGTAACAAATGTGTTCATTTTATGGTTAGATTATTGGAATAACCCTTTACAAATTACAAGCCTGTTATTTCATGGTTGGAATATTTGAATACGCCTTTCTAAGTAAGAAGTCTGTTCATTTCATGGTTTGAATATTAGAATTTGCCTTTCTAGGCAACAGCTCTGTTGATTTCATAGTTGGAGTATTAGAAAATACTTTTACATTCATTTCACAGTAAGAATATTGGAATATGTCTTTACAAGTAACAAGTTTGTTCCAATACAAATGTTATAAAACTTCAACGGCAATATATACTAGGCCAAAAAAAGAAATGCCTCTATGTTTGTTATTTTAGCTCACCTGAGCCAACGGCTCAGGGTAAGCTCATAGTATGGGACTGGAGCCGGCGTCTGTCCTTCCGTCCATGCGTGTGTCCACATTTTCAAAAAATAAATATCTCTGATACCAGCTGGCCAATTGAAATCAAATTTCATCAGAAGCATCATTGGAATGGGGGATTGGCTGCATTAGGTTTTGGGCCAGATCGGATTAGAAATTTGGTTTCCATGGCAACAGATAGCTCCCATAGGGTTATAATGGGGAAAACCTTGTGACCACTCTAGCTACTTCATTTTTAATTGGTTCTTCTTTATTCTTGCAGGTAACAAGGACAACCATGAAATCTCGGATGGGTTCGAAATTTGGCAAGATTGGACCAGGGACTTATAAGTTAGTTGCCCTTGAGCGTCTGGAAAAATCCCCATAGACTTATAATGGGAGAAATGTTGTGACCACTCTAGTACCTTCATTTTTGGATGAATCTTCTTCATTTTTGCAGATAACAAGACCAATCATAAAAGCTCGAATGAATTTGAATTTCGTCAAGATTCCATCACTGACTTCGGAGTTGAGCGTCAGAAAAATTAGTGAATAATGTTGTGACCACTCTAGCTCATTTATTTTGATTGGATCTTCTTCATTCTTGCAGGCAACAAGGAAACCCGTAATATCTCGGATGAGTTTGAAATTCAGCTGGATCCGACTAGGGACTTATGAGTTACCTGCCCTTGAGCGTTTGGAAAAATCCCTAAAGACTTATAATGGGAGAAATGTTGTGACCACTTAAGTGCTTTCAATTTTGAATGGATCTTCTTCATTCTTGCAAACAATTATAACAACTATTAAAACTTGGACGAGTTTGAATTTTATCAAGATCCCATCACCCATTTTAGAGTTAGCTCCCCTTGAGCATCTTAGAAATTAATGAATATTGTTGTGACCAATCTAGCTCCTTCATTTTTGATTGGATCTTCTTCATTCTTGCAGGTAACAAGTAAACCCATAATATCTCGGATGAGTTCGAAACTCAGCAGGATCCGACTTGGGACTTATGAGTTACCTGCCCTTGAGCGTTTGAAAAAATCCCTATAGACTTATAATGGGAGAAATGTTATGACCACTCTAGTGCTTTCAATTTTGAATGGATCTTCTTCATTCTTGCATACAATAAGGACAATTATTTAAGCTTGGATGAGTTTGAATTTTGTCAAGATCTCATCACCTTTTTTAGAGTTGGCTCCAATTGAGCATCTTAAAAATTAATGAATAATGTTGTGACCACACTAGCTTCTTCATTTTTGATTGGATCTTCTTCATTCTTGCAGGCAACAAGTAAACCCATAATATCTCGGATGGGTTCAAAACTCGGCCAGATCAGACCTTGGACTTTAGGTTAACTGCCCTTGAGCGTCTTTAAAAATCCCCATAGACTTATAATGGGAGAAATGTTGTGACCACTATAGTGCTTTCAAATTTGAATAGATTATATTCATTCTTGCAGATAAGAAGGACAACTATAAAAGCACAGATGAGTTTGAATTTCGTCAAGATCCCATCACCTTATGAATTAGCTGCCCTTGAGCATCTTAAAAATTGGTGGATAATGTAACAATGTTGTGACCACTCTAGCGCGTTCATTTTTGATTGTCTCTTCTTCAGATAAGAAGGACAACTATAAAAGTTCTGTTGAGTTTCAATTTCGTTAAGATCCCATCACCCATTAAGGAGTTAGCTGCACTATATCATCTCAAAAATTGATGGATAATGTAGCATTGTTATGACCACTCTTGCGCCTTCATTTTTGATTGGATCTTCTTCATGCTTGCAGGTAACAAGGACAACCATAGAAGCTTGGATGAGTTTGAATTTAAAGTAGAACCAACCTTAGACTGTGGAGCTAACTTCCCTTGAGCATCATAAAAAATCTGCATAGACTTACAATTGGAGATCTATTGTGACCACTCTAGCACCTTCTTCTTTGAGTGGATCTTCCTCATTCTTGCAGGTAACAAGTACACCCATAAAAGTTTGAATGAGTTTGATTTTCGGCCACACCCAACCACCAGCTAGAGAGTTAGCTGCCCTTGAGCGTCTACAATATAGCTGCATTATGTTGTTACTACTCTAGAGCCTTCATTTTTCATTTGATTTTCTTCATACTTGTAGGTAACCAGGACATACATAAAAGTATGGATCAGTTTGATTTTCGGGCAGATCCCATCACTGACTACGGAGTTAGCTGCCCTTGAGCATCTGAAACTATACATTCACCAGGTTTTCTCTGCAATTTTTATTCAGATCTTTTTAAGACTTGCAGATAACTAGAACTGGCATAATAGCTTATGTTATTGAATTAATTTCTGGTCACTGTTTCAAGTTCAGAGTTACCTGCCTCTGAGCATCGTAAATTATGGTGTCTCCAAACATTATGCTGGCTCTCAGGTGAGCGATCGTTGCCCAATGGGCTACTTGTTTAACTGTACCAGTTATGTATTTCATTCAAAAAACATGCAGTGATTAGAAAAGTTATAGCAAAATGGTGCTAAAGAAAGCTCTTTGCCAGTTTCTCAATTTATTCAGACGTCAGTATTGCAGTGGGTTCCTTAATTGGACGTAAATACTGCACCAAACTTAAGTTCCGTCAAACGGTGGGAGGTCGGGTTCTTAAACAAATCTTTTGCAAACGATTTCTCACAGTTTGAGCGCTGACTCTTGAATTATGAGTTCCTGAAGATGTCCTAGATGTGACTGTCTTCAGATGAAATCGATTGCGAAAATGAGACCTCTCGATGTGTCGATCTTGACGTCGCATCAACACACGGGGACGTCCTGGACGAGGACGGTCTGAAGTGGTCCAGGTTTGTTGGAAACGATACTTAAAAGGTCCAATCATCCTAACAAGGCACCGAAATTGTTTGGCTACCACCTATGGCGTCACGTTAGCCTGTAGCATTCCTATTGCACGTTCACGTTCCACAGGTGTCAATTTTGTCACCGCAAAATAGCAATGTGTCATTAATTTTTAATTCCAAAGTTTTAAAATGTTTTTTAACGTTTGGGATGTTCGACTAGAGAGTTCAGTAGTTAGTGCACATGAAATCTTAATGGATTGAGTGTGCACGGAAATAACAGGAAAATTGAAAATCGGTCAATACACTGGTTTGGATTGACTTACCTCAATTAAACAATGTGGAAAAAGCGCGGCAGGAAAAAAAGCAAAGAGATATATAGCAGATGAAATTTTGCTACTCTCACTTAACACGCAATATTTTTGATTATTGTATGCGGAGTTTCTTTTTTGGCCTAGTAGGTTGGGACATATCGACGAGTTATTTTGTCATTCAATACCCCTATTCCACACAGGCCCCGAAAACGACAAATTGCCAGAGGAATTGACAAATATTTGGATTCGTGGCTGAAACGTACTCAGTTCGCGAACATCTTAACTTAATTGCACAGTCCGTAGTCCGTTCTTGCAATTCGTAGGTCTATCGGGAATTCGGCTCCAAAGTTTTGAATTGTTCAAAACTTTGGTCACGAATTCCCCGATTCGAAAAATCGTGCCTGATTTGTACCAAATTCCTAATGCATTCTCGGACATCGTATCTGAATCATAATTGATTCGGAGGGTACTTAGGCATTCATAGCTACTCTTAGCTCATTTGTCGGGAATTGGGAGATTAAGACAAGCAATAAAACCAAAAAGAGATAGTAGAAGAGTTTTCCTTAAGAGTACCTACCCCGTCACGCGCATGTGAGCCAGTCCTAGAACTGGAAACAGATTTGGCAGATTCTGGAGCATAATCAGGATCAGTCAGTAACTCCTGGCTGGTGATTTTGCCACTGGCGAACTACCATGATGTTTTTCCAAAGTCAAAGAGCCTGGGCCAGGGCCTCTCGACTTTAACGTAATTGTTTTCTTGTAGCTATATAAGTAGCTATTTTCAACACTCAAGTTGCAGGATCAAATATGTTCTTAAAAGGGTATAATTTGGAAGCAAATACTGCACCAAGGAACTGAAACTAGAGTGTGCATATTTCCTGGGCCAGACTAGCTAGTTTCTGCCATTTAGGCTTCATCAGTGACCCTCTAATAGTTTCAAAGTTCCACAATAAAACCCATGATCCCAAAGGACAAGAAAATAAAATCTACACTATAGTAAAGGGCAGGGAGACATTCTACCGCCGCCACACAGTCCCAGTCACCAGCTGTAGTGAAGTCAAATATGTTCTTAAAAGGGTATCCTTTGAAAGCAAAGACTGCACCAAGGAATTGAAACTAGAGTGTGCATATTTCCTGGGTCAGACTAGCTAGTTTCAATTCTACTGTTGCTTTACGAGGAACATTCATTTTTGAACTGATGCTCCCGAAGCATGGATGGGCCTTTTTTTAAAACTATCGTTAGAGAAAATCTCACAATTGTCGCTGATTTCTCTTAATTATTGCCCAATTCGTGCTGCATTCGGCGTATTCTTAACTAATTTGTGATCGATTCTTTAACTATATATTTCAGTATTTCCAAATATGTTATTGCACATCGTAGTGAATTTGGCACAGTATCGTGGTGACTCGGGCCGAATCCAGCCAAATCCCATGAATATTTATAGCTGTTTTTGGCTTAAAAAAACATGTTTCGTATCTGAATTGTCAAACATCACGGAATGGGTTGAAAATTTTACAATACTCCATGAATCCAGCCGAATCCTAACTTTTACCGATTCTTAATGATTCGGGGATTCGTGGTCTGTGTGGAATAGGGGCATAAGACGCTAGACATGAATTTCACATGATTATCAGTAATTCTTGATACAACATGTATATTAAAATAAGGGCCTCGATGTGAGAAAATCTGACTTTTTTTGCATGCAACCAGCAAAGGCACAAAGCAACCGGCACATCCACGCAGTCTGATCAGCACCTATGCTATTCATTCTCTAGAAAGTAGTCTAGCAAAAATTGCTACATGTTAAGATCAAGCTAGTATCTAAAGCTGAGCAGTAGGATTTGGTCATGACCTGGTTGCTATCCACAACGACAGATTTTCTCGCAACAATGCACAATATTATATAGACTTACTAAACCACACTTCAACTGGCACTGTGTATCTGTATCTTCAATCTGTAAATAACAACCATTTTGAACAAGGATAAAGGAAATCATCTGAAACTACTTTGTAAAATTCCCAGTCAGCATTGAAGGCGGGCCACTTTTGGGCCACCAGCAAAATGCCATTTCAATGGCGTTTCACTGACGGGCCGACAGTGACCTGATATCGTATGCTGACTTCGACAACATTCAGACAAATAATGTTGAATGAAACATCTTCACGGCTACAGAGCATGAGGCGAAAGATAAAATCTAACGTCACTGTTATCTCGCAAATGTGTCGCACCATTTGTCAGTAACTTAAGGTTTTAATCAACCATAAGATGAGTTACATTGTAAGCCAATGATATCTTTGTAACTGATTCCTACATTGTAAGCCTGTGATATCTTTGTAAACTTATTCTCTGTTGTATTGAAACACCAATTAACATTATAAGTTTAATCAAATGATGACTACGTTTTGACGTCATTGATGGCCGCTGATTTTTTCAGCATGATTTCTATCACATCTGTCACATAACCAATAGTTTTATAGACGTATGGTGCATGAGGAAGATGAGTGACCACCAATCGAAAATTCACCTGCTTATCAATGTAGTATTACTTACAACGGATGTGGATTTTGCTTACTGATCCAACCTGCAATTCTTGCCCTTCCAGAATGCATATTTAAAGGATGGCGCCTGTAAATTCTTGGTTTCATTTGCCTAAGATCCTGTTCTCGTCATTGCAGTTGAAAGTGTTCGATATTGCACAAAGATGAGCACACAAAGATGTGAAACATAAGAAATTGCTTAACTTATTGTGCATAGTATATATAATATACAAGACATATATCACATATATACTGAATAAATAAAGAAAGGTTACACTTTAAGATAGAAATTTTACCAATTTAACACAAAATCATTGCTTTAAAAAGTATGCGTATATAAAGGCCACACGTCTGACAACACAACCGTGTAAAGAAGTTTCAAATTGATAAGGCGTTTATGTAGGGGTCTTTCATGCAAACCAAACATCTATGTGTCTTGGTCAGCATCTGAACTAAGGGTGAGGTTGGCGCGCCACCGTAAAACTGGTTTAAGTCCTCCAGTAAAATATTTTACTGACCGTTCCAAGGCGGTGCTTCTTTTGTAGCTTATATATGTTATTTCTGTCTTGTTGTTATTATGCTTTCGTGTGCGTCTGTTTATTGATGCCATGTGGTCACCTGCTGGAAAAGAGCTGACCTCTTGGCTCTCGTTTGTGATGTCTAATTGTTCGTTTGTCACTTTTACCCAGAACATCGAAAATCAAGAAATAACGTCTGCGAAGTATACTGTACTAATGTTATATGTATGTCAAAATGAGCGTAAGAAAGCTTTTGGTAGGTCGCCACCATACCATAATACGCGCAGCAAAGATGTTCAACGCCTAGAGAGATGGTTCGATCAGACAGGAATATCTTTCGATGCACAGAATCGATCGACGTATGGAAACAACGCCAAGACAAAACCATTAAATTACACTCACGCACTGACGTATATCACGCACTGAAATATTTTTTACTGGCCGTCCCAAGGCGGTGCTTCTTTTGTAGCTCATATATGTTATTTCTGTCTTGTTGTTTTTATGCTTTCGTGCGCGTCTGTTTATTGATGCCTTGTTGTCACCTGCTGGAAAAGAGCTGACCTCTTGGCTCTCGTTTGTGATGTCTAATTGTTCGTTTGTCACTTTTACCCAGAACATCGAAAATCAAGAAATAACGTCTGCGAAGTATACTGTACTAATGTTATATGTATGTCAAAATGAGCGTAAGAAAGCTTTTGGTAGGTCGCCACCATACCATAATACGCGCAGCAAAGATGTTCAACGCCTAGAGAGATGGTTCGATCAGACAGGAATATCTTTCGATGCACAGAATCGATCGACGTATGGAAACAACGCCAAGACAAAACCATTAAATTACACTCACGCACTGACGTATATCACGCACTGAAATATTTTTTACTGACCGTCCCAAGGCGGTGCTTCTTTTGTAGCTCATATATGTTATTTCTGTCTTGTTGTTTTTATGCTTTCGTGCGCGTCTGTTTATTGATGCCTTGTTGTCACCTGCTGGAAAAGAGCTGACCTCTTGGCTCTCGTTTGTGATGTCTAATTATTCGTTTGTCACTTTTACCCAGAACATCGAAAATCAAGAAATAACGTCTGCGAAGTATACTGTACTAATGTTATATGTATGTCAAAATGAGCGTTAGAAAGCTTTTGGTAGGTCGCCACCATACCATAATACGCGCAGCAAAGATGTTCATCGCCTAGAGAGATGGTTCGAGCAGACAGAAATATCTTTCGATGCACAGGATCGATCGACGTATGGAAACAAAACCATTAAATTGCACTCACGCACTGACGTAAGCGGTTTAAGCATGCAACTAGATGCTACACTCCTCAACGTTTCATACCACACGATAAAAAAACAAACAGATCCAATGGCATGTGTTTTTATTTTTATTTTGAGTCCTTACTCGTTCCGACGCTACCAGTCAAACACACGATGATGCAGCTGTTTTTAAGTCTATTTCATTTCAGCTTCATGACATACATACATAAATATTAACACAATACAAAAGGATTAGAACGGAAGCTAAAAGCTTGTTCTGGAGGCTAGAATTACGAGTCAGGTTTTATGAAAGGCGTAATCAAAAAAAACTTGAACAGAGTATACTTTAAGGGTTAGGATTAGAAACACTTCGTGTCAGTAATATATTTTTGAACTGTTTCAAAAATGAGTGTATTTGTGGGCAAATACAGTTAAGGATTTCCAAATAAGAGGATTTGTAGAGTAACTGTAGTGTGCTGAGAGATTTTATGAGTAGGCTCTGCTCTCTGTGCGCGATCAAATTGACAACGCAAAAAGTAGTAAACAGTATTCTCCACATTACCACAGAGACCAAGAGGTGAATCATTTATACGTTTCTGAAAGAGGTCATCATTAAGTGAGCTACATTTTGTGCGTAATCTTGTGTGTAGTACCTGAGCGCGTCTATTATCTAGGGATGGCTTCAATGTCAGCATTCAATTTACGCTTAAAGATGAAAACAGAATCACTGTTTCTCACATGCAATGACAAGTTATTGTCGTGGTCGCATTTTTCAGATGAACCTCAGTAGAAATGACTTGTCCAAGTGAATCTCTTGGGATCGGGTGGATGATTTTACCTGTACATTTATATACATTTTATCACGCTTCAGAGAACCGGTCTACATACGTGGTCAGTTGACAAATAAACCTTTACATGCTCTGATATACTGCTATTAGATTTGTAAGAAAATATGTAAAAGATATTGAAATAGATGACACATAGAGCTGCACAGGAGGTGAGGAGGCTGCGCCGTTTTCTAGGTGAGTCCTTATTCATTTATTTTTTCATATGAATGAGAACATAGTTAGTTTGAGGTCCTAACGGTTAAAATCCTTGTGTAGAGATTCTAAAAACTATCTTCAGAATAGCATTTCATAGATAAGCATAGTGTCTGCGGGTTTTTTTGTGCATAATCACTGTATATGTACGGTCAGTTCCGTAATTGGGAAGTATCAGTGAAAAATCACTGTTTATGTACGTTCGGTTCCATAATTGGGAAGTATCATTGAAAAATCATTATATAGGTACGGTTGTTTTCATTAGTGGGAAGTATAATGAAAATCACTGTGTAGGCACAGTTGGTCCATGTTTGGGAGGTATCATAGAGCATCGATATATGTACAGTGGTTTAAATTTAGGAAGTGCATTGTGTATCACTATAGGTATTCTGGCTGTGTTTTATATTTGAGTTTGTTTGATTTTTATAATAACTGTGCTTGGCAGACCATGGTGGTGATTAAGAATATATATTTACACTGCATCACAGTATTGTCTCGTTTAAATAATAATGCATATTAATGCACTTATATAGCATACAGTATTTCACAATTCGTATATGTTGTGCTGTGATATTGACTTGAAATGCTCATTAATATGGGAACATGGTATTACTTTTTGTAACAGAAAATGTCATAGAGACAGTATGTTATGACAGCAAAATGTCTGTGGCTGTCTTGGTTTATGTTAAAGCAGGAAAATGCTTAACTCTACTTTTTTATGTTTTTCACATTGATTTTCGGCGATAACTTTTTATTACTAATTTTAGCAAACTGTGTTCGCGATGAAAGTTGTAGTAAAAATAGCGCCAATTTCTCCATATGGTTCCATAATCCAAGATGCTGCAGTTAAACCCTGCGCATAGATGCACTCTTTAAGATTTTTAATCAAAGCTCAAATAAACTAAGATAAATATGTCAGTCAAAAAACTGCATTGTGCCGCCCTAATTCACTAACTAAAGCAATGAATGGCTTGTTTAAACATATTGGAAATCGCGCCTGGTTCACTCGTGTGTTAAGCTACTGTGCTCATCTCAAAACCACCCGTTTTGGAGCACGCGCATAAGAAAAAAATAGCATGTCAAGCGTAATCACAGCTTCTGCTCATACAAATGATCTTGCTCAAATTAGTCTTGTACTTTATGGGTTTGCAAACAGCAAGATTATGCTGTGCATAGCCACTGAATAACTATATATTCACCGCTTGTGAATATTCTTTTGAGACGAATCCTGTCTGTCTGGCCTCTACGAAATTTACCTGTCAATAAAAGATTTAGAAATTTTGGCTGAATTCTGTTCATGGCAAATTCTTCATCTATGTACACAAAAATCTGTTTGTGCCACAAACTTCGGACCTTTTTGAGAAAGTGGCGCTAATTTTCCTGTACAACTTTCATCGCAATCACATTTTGCTAACATTGAAAATAAAAAAATTATCGCCAAAAATCAATGTGAAAAACATAAATACTAGAGTTTATAATATGAATGGTTGCTTGTACAATGCATTGAAACAGGCATGTATTTCCCAGGTATTCTATTGATTCACTGTGTATAACCATGCATAACTATGTATAACCGAGTAGGTTAGCTCGGTGTGTATTGTGCAATCGTGTTTGCTATGTTACATTGCTTTTTAGGTCCGGCTGCAGGGGAGCTGCATAGATATTGTTGGTTATGTTGAGCCATCTATGGAGAAGTGGTTGATGATACCTTACATGATGTACATGTGTACCATGGGCTGTGGTTAGATGGAACTACTCGTATTTAATGGTCAATGGTTGACAATACTGTGCCTGCAGAAGGTGTGATGCTATCTGGTGATGCAGAATAAGTACTGTTTTAATTTATGTTTTGAGGTGTACTCTAATTAATAGAACATCTGAATGAAGATAGCTGCTGTGCGTTTATAACCCTTTAACAATATGATCAACGATAGACAATAGACAATAACATTCTGTTAGCATCTGAGATGACATATAACGGATATAGAGACTACATTGATTAGAAACAATGTGTTACATATCTTTTAATTAGAATTTTATAGAATCACATGTTGTTTCTCTTTTTTTACATTTAGAATGGTCTGAGGCTAGTTTACCACTTGGTAATTTCTTGACAATTATTCCATTTTCTAATAGAAGACGACAAGAAAGAATTGAAATATTGAGTAGTCTTAGAGTCTATCGTCTGAATATTCTGTGCATTACAAAGATTGTACCTTGATATATTGATAAGAGTCGGGGAATAAGGAAAGAAAGCTATTCTGGAGAGAGATTGTTAAATATTTTAGTTAGAAGTAAAAGTCTGTGCTTCATGCGCCTAGTTTCCAAGGGTTCCCAGTTAACTTCATCAAAAAGTGCCTGTAATGATACAAGTTAAGTTGTCCCAGTGACAATTTGAGCTGACTCCATATGTATTTTGTCAAGTTCTTGCTTCGCATAGTTTGATTTGTTTGATATAAGATGTGTTTTGGCGGATATATTACTGATTAAAGTAAGTGTAAACTTTCATTTTTGTTCAGTATATATAAAAATGCTTGCAGGATAAAATATGTGTATGAGCGCATAATACATAGGCTAACATTTCTTTTAAGATCTTGAATATGGTTTAAAATGTTAGTATTTTCGAATAAGAGCACACGCACACATCACAACTTTTGACGATGTCTTATTCTTTCAATGAAATAAACTACTCTTTCGGTAGTGAGTCACATACGAGTAGTTTTGGTGCAGAAGCAGAAAACGATCCACCAAAATCTTGGTACTGATAGGGAGCCAACTGTCACACACCTTTTAAAAATTGCGGGTATGCATTTGGAATAACGATATTAGTTCATTTGTTACATACTCGGGTGTTAGACTATTTAATGCCTTGTTTGTTAGTACTGCCTTACTATACTCTCTTAGTGGCGCCAGGCACTCTTAAACATTTATAAACTAATTGACATTATCAGTCACTATGGTTATCCGTTATTGATCTTTTTTTTTGGCAAAAGATGCCTGGTATTCAATTTTAATGCGTATTTTGAAAAACAGTGAAGACCCATGTGGCATTTTATCAGGGTTACATTATTTGCTATGACAAGAACGAACATCAGACAAAAATACAGCTTTAATTTGGAATTTAAAACTCTATACAATGGACCATTCCACATTTATGAATCTATTTATTTTAATGAACCCAACAACAGTTAATAGCTTTGGCTCTCTTTGTGGATCAGGCATCAGACTCATTGACGACCCTCAACTCAAACTTTTATCAGTGGGTTGATACCTGATGCTAGTTCTTGGCTGGACCTTCTGCAGCTCAAGTTTACTAGGGTGTTTCTTTAATTCTGATTGTCTCTGATTAGAAGACCTTTATCTATGTTTTAGCATGGTTAGTTAATTTGATTAGATTGTGATTAGATTAGCAGTTAAACAGTTTGTGTGCTTCTTGACAATATCAGGATCTAGTGCAAGATTTTACCAGTATTAAACCCCGATACCACTAGCCCCAGTGGATATGACTGTTGTCCATCCTAAGGCCTTGTTCTGCTGTTGTAAAGTCGTTGTTCCTTGTTGCTTCAACTTTATATGGGGACTGTGATAGTCGTTGTTTCTTGTTGCTTCAATTTTGCATGGGGATTGTGTTTAGTCGTCGTTTCTGGTTGCTTCAATATTGTATGGGGATTGTGTTGAGTCGTCACCTCTGGTTACTTCAATATTGTGAGGGGATTGTGTTTAGTCGTCAATTCTTGTTGCTTCAATTTTGTATGGGGAGTGTGTTTATTCGTCACTTCTGGTTACTTCAATATTGTAAGGGGATTGTGTTTAGTCGTCAATTCTGGTTGCTTTAATATTGTATGGGGATTGTGTTTAGTCGTTGTTTCTGGTTGCTACAATTTTGTAAGGGGATTGTGTTTAGTCGTTGTTTACCGTTGCTTCAATTTTGTATGGGGATTGTGTTTAGTCGTTGTTTACCGTTGCTTCAATATTGAATGGGGATTGTGTTTAGTCGTTGTTTCTTGTTGCTTCAATATTGTATGGGGATTGTGTTTAGTCGTCGTTTCTGGTTGCTACAATTTTGTATGGGGATTGTATTTAGTCTTTGTTTACCGTTGCTTCAATATTGTATGGGGATTGTGTTTAGTCGTCGTTTCTGGTTGCTACAATTTTGTATGGCGATTGTATTTAGTCGATGTTTACCGTTGCTTCAATTTTGTATGGGGATTGTGTTTAGTCGTCAATTCTTGTTGCTTCATTATTGTAAGGGGATTGTGTTTAGTCGTCGTTTCTGGTTGCTTCAGTATTGTATGTGGATTGTGTTTAGTCGTCACTTCTGGTTACTTCAATATTGTAAGGGGATTGTGTTTAGTGGTCGTTTCTGGTTGCTTCAATATTGTATGGGGATTGTGTTTAGTGGTCGTTTCTTGTTGCTTCAATTTTGTATGGGGATTGTGTTTAGTGGTCGTTTCTGGTTGCTTCAATATTGTATGTGGATTTTGTTTAGTCGTCACTTCTGGTTGCTTCAATATTGTAAGGGGATTGTGTTTAGTGGTCGTTTCTGGTTGCTTCAATATTGTAAGGGGATTGTGTTTAGTGGTCACTTCTGGTTGCTTCAATATTGTATGGGGATTGTGTTTAGTCGTTGTTTACTGTTGCTTCAATTTTGTATGGGGATTGCGTTTAGTAGTCACTTCTGGTTGCTTCAATATTGTAAGGGGATTGTGTTTAGTGGTCGTTTCTGGTTGCTTCAATATTGTATGGGGATTGTGTTTAGTGGTCACTTCTGGTTGCTTCAATTTTGTATGGGGATTGTGTTTAGTGGTCACTTCTGGTTGCTTCAATTTTGTAAGGGGATTGTGTTTAGTCGTCGTTTCTGGTTGCTTCAGTATTGTATGTGGATTGTGTTTAGTCGTCACTTCTGGTTACTTCAATATTGTAAGGGGATCGTGTTTAGTGGTCGTTTCTGGTTGCTTCAATATTGTATGGGGATTGTGTTTAGTGGTCACTTCTGGTTGCTTCAATTTTGTAAGGGGATTGTGTTTAGTCGTCGTTTCTGGTTGCTTCAGTATTGTATGTGGATTGTGTTTAGCCGTCACTTCTGGTTACTTCAATATTGTAAGGGGATTGTGTTTAGTGGTCGTTTCTGGTTGCTTCAATATTGTATGGGATTGTGTTTAGTCGTCACTTCTGGTTACTTCAATATTGTATGGGGATTGTGTTTAGTGGTCGTACCTGGTTGCTTCAATATTGTATGGTGATTGTGTTTAGTCGTCACTTCTGGTTGCTTCAATATTGTATGGGGATTGTGTTTAGTGGTCGTTTCTGGTTGCTTCAATATTGTATGGGGATTGTGTTTAGTGGTCGATTCTGGTTGCTTCAATTTTGTATGGGGATTGTGTTTAGTGGTCGTTTCTGGTTGCTTCAATATTGTATGTGGATTGTGTTTAGTCGTCACTTCTGGTTGCTTCAATATTGTAAGGGGATTGTGTTTAGTGGTCGTTTCTGGATGCTTCAATATTGTATGGGGATTGTGTTTAGTGGTCACTTCTGGTTGCTTCAATATTGTATGGGGATTGTGTTTAGTGGTCGTTTCTGGTTTCTTCAATATTGTATGGGGATTGTGTTAAGTCGTCGTTTCTGGTTGCTACAGTTTTGTATTGGGATTGTATTTAATCGTTGTTTACCGTTGCTTCAATTTTGTATGGGGATTGTGTTTAGTGGTCACTTCTGGTTGCTTCAATTTTGTATGGGGATTGTGTTTAGTGGTCGTTTCTGGTTGCTTCATTATTGTATGGGGATTGTGTTTAGTCGTCGATTCTGGTTGCTACAATTTTGTATGGGGATTGTATTTAGTCGTTGTTTACCGTTGCTTCAATTTTGTATGGGGATTGTGTTTAGTCGTCAATTCTGGTTGCTTCCATATTGTAAGGGGATTGTGTTTAGTCGTCACCTCTGGTTGCTTCAATATTGTATGGGGATTGTGTTTAGTGGTCGTTTCTGGTTTCTTCAATATTGTATGGGGATTGTGTTTAGTCGTCGTTTCTGGTTGCTACAATTTTGTATGGGGATTGTGTTTAGTCGTTGTTTACCGTTGCTTCAATTTTGTATGGGGATTGTGTTAAGTCGTTGTGTACCGTTGCTTCAATTTTGTATGGGGATTGTATTTAGTCATTGTTTACCGTTGCTTCAATTTTGTATGGGGATTGTATTTAGTCGTTGTTTACCGTTGCTTCAATTTTGTATGGGGATTGTGTTTAGTCGTCAATTCTGGTTGCTTCAATATTGTAAGGGGATTGTGTTTAGTCGTCACCTCTGGTTGCTTCAATATTGTATGGGGATTGTGTTTAGTGGTCGTTTCTGGTTGCTTCAATTTTGTATGGGGATTGTGTTTAGTGGTCGTTTCTGGTTGCTTCAATATTGTATGGGGATTGTGTTTAGTGGTCGTTTCTGGTTTCTTCAATATTGTATGGGGATTGTGTTTGGTCGTCGTTTCTGGTTGCTACAATTTTGTATTGGGATTGTATTTAATCGTTGTTTACCGTTGCTTCAATTTTGTATGGGGATTGTGTTTAGTCGTCAATTCTGGTTGCTTCAATATTGTAAGAGGATTGTGTTTAGTCGTCGTTTCTGGTTGCTTCAATATTGTATGGGGATTGTGTTTAGTGGTCGTTTCTGGTTGCTACAATTTTGTATGGGGATTGTGTTTAGTCGTTGTTTACCGTTGCTTCAATTTTGTATGGGGATTGTGTTTAGTCCTTGTTTACCGTTGCTTCAATTTTGTATGGGGATTGTGTTTAGTCGTTGTTTACCGTTGCTTCAATTTTGTATGGGGATTGTATTTAGTCGTTGTTTACCGTTGCTTCAATTTTGTATGAGGATAGTGTTTAGTCGTTGTTTACCGTTGCTTCAATTTTGTATGGGGGTTGTGTTTAGTCGTTGTTTTTTGTTGCTTCAATTCTGTATAGGGATTAGAGGTGGCTTTATGATGAAGTTTCTATACGTAACAACTAAAGAAGTCTGACTTTCTGTTTGCTTCAAATTCGTAAATTACAAATCATTGATCTTAACGCATCTGCTTATTTTAATAACAAGACAGTAGAAAATATTTTAAAGAAAATATATTTATCAAAATCAAAACATGACGTCACAACATCAAAAATATCGTTTTTGTCACTTTTGTCTCAGGAGTGTATGTCTAAATAAATTTTCGAAACCTTTTTTTATGTATGCAAGGTCAAGAAAGTACAGACGAAATTGCATTTTAAAGTTTTGCAATTTCTGTTTGTGACGAATGATATGGGAATTTTATGCTGTGCTATAGACGTTGTCCAAACGGTAATGGATTATTTACTTTGTTTAAGCAAAATTCTAGAAACTGAAATGTCTGAGAGTCTGCCACTCATTGTTAGAGAATGCATTTTCAAGAATCAGAACTTTTGGTTTACGTCGCGTTAAACATAGTGAAATAAACCCAATTTAACTTAAAAAAAAAGAAACAAAGTAAAATAGGGATAATAACCGTTTTTTCCTTGTCAACGCATGTCACCGTTTAGTGTGTACTGTCTAATTTGTTATAGTGCCACTGGGCTACACTTTACTTTGATTGCGTATGAATTTCAAGTTTTGCAGTATACACACTATCAGCATGTAATTGTAACGCTTTGTGAAAGCTCGTAATACGCTGATAATATAAAACTGACGTTAACAAAATGAAGAGAGGTTTTTCGGTTGAATAATGCACGTACATTTTATTTGAATGCTCAAAAAGCGTCAATGAAATTACAAAGAAACGCACTTCAGAGGTTTATGGTGAATTTTGCGTGATTCATGCAAAATTTGATTTCATGGGTTACATGACGTTTTGATCGCTGACGTATGAAGTTCATTCACAGATTCAAATAATTTCAGTGCATCTTTGTCAACACTAGTTCAACTTTACACATAGAAAACACAAGTAGCCATCGTATTAATTTACCACCAATATTGTCAGGTTCGTAGGCTCCATATTGCCATCGGTTGGGATGTTTGTTTGTCTGTGTTCCAAAGTCTCCATATTGCCATCGGTATGGATGTTTGTTTGTCTGTGTTCCAAAGTCTCTATATTGCCATCGGTATGGATGTTTGTTTGTCTGTGTTCCAAAGTCTCCATATTGCCATCGGTACTGATGTTTATTTGGCTGAGTTCCAACGTCTCCATATTGCCATCGGTCGGGCTGTTTGTTTGGGTGAGTTCCAACGTCTCCATATTGCCATCGGTGGGGCTGTTTGTTTGTCTGGGTTCCAAAGTCTCCATATTGCCTCGGGACGGCTGTTTATTTGCCTGAGCTCCAACATCTCCATATTGCCATTGGTCAGGCTGTTTATTTGCCTGAGTTCCAATGTCTCCATATTGCCATTGGTCAGGCTGTTTGTTTGTCTGTGTTCCTAAGTCTCCATATTGCCATCGGTAGGGATGTTTGTTTGTCTGTGTTCCAAAGTCTCTATATTGTCATCGGTAGGGATGTCTGTTTGCCTGTGTTCCAAAAAAATCCATATTGTCATCGGTAGGGCTGTTTTTTTTTGCCTGTGTTTCAAAGTCTCCATATTGCCATCGGTAGGGCTGTTTATTTGCCTGAGTTCCAACGTCTCCATATAGCCATCGGTAGGGCTGTTTGTTTGTCTGTGTTCCAAAGTCTCCATGTTGCCATCGGTAGGGCTGTTTGTTTGTCTGTGTTCCAAAGTCTCCATATTGCCATCGGTAGGGCTGTTTGTTTGCCTGTGTTCCAAAGTCTCCATATTGCCATTGGTAGGGCTGTTTATTTGTGTGTGTTCCAAAGTCTCCATATTGCCTTCGGTAGGGCTGTTTGTGAATCTGTGTTCCAAAGTCTCAATATTGCATTCGGTAGGGATGTTTGTTTGTGTGTGTTCCATAGTCTCCATATTGCCATCGGTAGGGATGTTTGTTTGTGTGTGTTCCAAAGTCTCCATATTGCCATCGGTACTGATGTTTATTTGGCTGTGTTCCAACGTCTCCATATTGCCATCGGTAGGGCTGTTTGTGTGTCTGTGTTCCATAGTCTCCATATTGCCATCGGTAGGGATGTTTGTTTGTGTGTGTTCCATAGTCTCCATATTGCCATCGGTAGGGATGTTTGTTTGTGTGTTTTCCTTAGTCTGCATATTGCCATCGGTAGGGATGTTTGTTTGTGTGTGTTCCATAGTCTGCATATTGCCATCGGTAGGGATGTTTGTGTGTCTGTGTTCCAAAGTCTGCATATTGCCATCGGTAGGGATGTTTGTTTGTGTGTGTTCCATAGTCTGCATATTGCCATCGGTAGGGATGTTTGTGTGTCTGTGTTCCAAAGTCTCCATATTGCCATCGGTAGGGATGTTTGTTTGTCTGTGTTCCAAAGTCTCCATGTTGCCATCGGTAGGGCTGTTTGTTTGTCTGTGTTCCAAAGTCTCCATATTGCCATCGGTAGGGCTGTTTGTTTGCCTGTGTTCCAAAGTCTCCATATTGCCATTGGTAGGGCTGTTTATTTGTGTGTGTTCCAAAGTCTCCATATTGCCTTCGGTAGGGCTGTTTGTGAATCTGTGTTCCAAAGTCTCAATATTGCATTCGGTAGGGATGTTTGTTTGTGTGTGTTCCATAGTCTCCATATTGCCATCGGTAGGGATGTTTGTTTGTGTGTGTTCCAAAGTCTCCATATTGCCATCGGTACTGATGTTTATTTGGCTGTGTTCCAACGTCTCCATATTGCCATCGGTAGGGCTGTTTGTGTGTCTGTGTTCCATAGTCTCCATATTGCCATCGGTAGGGATGTTTGTTTGTGTGTGTTCCATAGTCTCCATATTGCCATCGGTAGGGATGTTTGTTTGTGTGTTTTCCTTAGTCTGCATATTGCCATCGGTAGGGATGTTTGTTTGTGTGTGTTCCATAGTCTGCATATTGCCATCGGTAGGGATGTTTGTGTGTCTGTGTTCCAAAGTCTGCATATTGCCATCGGTAGGGATGTTTGTTTGTGTGTGTTCCATAGTCTGCATATTGCCATCGGTAGGGATGTTTGTGTGTCTGTGTTCCAAAGTCTCCATATTGCCATCGGTAGGGATGTTTGTTTGCGTGTGTTCCATAGTCTCCATATTGCCATCGGTATGGATGTTTGTGTGTCTGTGTTCCAAAGTCTCCATAATGCCATCGGTAGAGATGTTTGTTTGTGTGTGTTCCATAGTCTCCATATTGCCATCGGTAGGGATGTTTGTGTGTCTGTGTTCCAAAGTCTCCATATTGCCATCGGTAGGGATGTTTGTTTGTGTGTGTTCCCAAGTCCCCATATTGCCATCGGTAGGGCTGTTTGTTTGTGTGTGTTCCATAGTCTCCATAATGCCATCGGTAGGGCTGTTTATTTGTGTGTGTTCCAACGTCTCCATATTGCCATCGGTAGGGATGTTTGTTTGGCTGAGTTCCAACGTCTCCATATTGCCATCGGTACTGATGTTTATTTGGCTGTGTTCCAACGTCTCCATATTGTCATCGGTAGGGCTGTTTGTGTGTCTGTGTTCCAAAGTCTCCATATTGCCATCGGTATGGATGTTTGTTTGTGTGTGTTCCATAGTCTCCCTATTGCCATCGGTATGGATGTTTGTTTGTGTGTGTTCCATAGTCTCCATATTGCCATCGGTAGGGATGTTTGTTTACCTGTGTTCCATAGTCTCCCTATTGCCATCGGTATGGATGTTTGTTTGTGTGTGTTCCATAGTCTCCATATTGCCATCGGTAGGGATGTTTGTTTGTGTGTGTTCCAAAGTCTCCATATTGCCATCGGTAGGGATGTTTGTTTGTGTGTGTGTTCCATAGTCTCCATATTGCCATCGGTAGGGATGTTTGTTTGTGTGTGTTCCATAGTCTCCCTATTGCCATCGGTATGGATGTTTGTTTGTGTATGTTCCATAGTCTCCATATTGCCATCGGTAGGGATGTTTGTTTGTGTGTGTTCCATAGTCTCCCTATTGCCATCGGTATGGATGTTTGTTTGCCTGTGTTCCAAAAAAATCTATATTGCCATCGGTAGGGCTGTTTTCTTTGCCTGTGTTCCAAAGTCTCCATATTGCCATCGGTAGGGCTGTTTACTTGCCTGAGTTCCAACGTCTCCATATAGCCATCGGTAGGGCTGTTTGTTTGTCTGTGTTCCAAAGTCTCCATATTGCAATCAATAGGGCCGTTTGTTTGCCTGTGTTCCAAAGTCTCCATGTTGCCATAGGTAGGGCTGTTTGTTTGTCTGTGTTCCAAAGTCTCCATATTGCCATCGGTAGGGCTGTTTGTTTGCCTGTGTTCCAAAGTCTCCATATTGCCATCGGTAGGGCTGTTTATTTGTGTGTGTTCGAAAGTCTCCATATTGCCATCGGTAGGGCTGTTTGTGTGTCTGAGTTCCAAAGTCTCAATATTGCATTCGGTCGGGCTGTTTGTTTGTGTGTGTTCCAAAGTCTCTATATTGCCATCGGTAGGGATGTTTGTTTGTCTGTGTTCCAAAGTCTCCATATTGCCTTTGGTATGGATGTTTATTTGGCTGAGTTCCAACGTCTCCATATTGCCATCGGGCGGGCTATTTGTTTGTGTGAGTTCCAACGTCTCCATATTGCCATCGGTGGGGCTGTTTGTTTGTCTGTGTTCCAAAGTCTCCTTATTGCCTCGGTATGGCTGTTTATTTGCCTGAGCTCCAACGTCTCCATGTTGCCATTGGTCAGGCTGTTTATTTGCCTGAGTTCCAACGTCTCCATATTGCCATCGGTGGGGCTGTTTGTTTGTCTGTGTTCCAAAGTCTCCTTATTGCCTCGGTATGGCTGTTTATTTGCCTGAGCTCCAACGTCTCCATATTGCCATTGGTCAGGCTGTTTATTTGCCTGAGTTCCAATGTCTCCATATTGTCATCGGTAAGGCTGTTTGTTTGCCTGTGTTCCAAAGTCTCCATATTGCCATCGGTAGGGATGTTTGTTTGTCTGTGTTCCAAAGTCTCTATATTGTCATCGGTAGGGATGTTTGTTTGCCTGTGTTCCAAAAAATCCATATTGCCATCGGTAGGGCTGTTTGTTTGCCTGAGTTCCAAAGTCTCCATATTGCCATCGGTAGGGATGTTTGTTTGTCTGTGTTCCAAAACCTCTATATTGTCATCGGTAGGGATGTTTGTTTGCCTGTGTTCCAAAAAATCCATATTGCAATCGGTAGGGCCCTTTTGTTTGTCTGTGTTCCAAAGTCTCCATATTGCCATCGGTAGGGCTGTTTATTTGCCTGAGTTCCATCGTCTCCATGTAGCCATCGGTAGGGCTGTTTTTTTGCCTGAGTTCCAGCCTCTCCCTATTGCCATAGGTAGGGCTGCTTGTTTGTCTGTGTTCGAAAGTCTACATATTGCCATCGGTAGAACTGTGATCTGCAAGTGTGGCAAAGTACCGTCCTATTCAGATGTTTGTCTGTGTTCCAGAGTCTCCCTATTGCCATCGGTAGGGCTGTTATCTGCAATTGTGGCATAGTACCGTCCTATTCAGATGTTTGTCTGTGTTCCAAAGTCTACATATTGCCATCGATAGGGCTGTGATCTGCAATTGTGGCATAGTACCGTCCTATTCAGATGTTTGTCTGTGTTCCAAAGTCTACAATATTGCCATCGATAGGGCTGTGATCTGCAATAGTGGCATAGTACCGTCCTAGTCAGATGTTTGTCTGTGTTCCAAAGTCTACATATTGCCATCGGTAGGGCTGTGATCTGCAATTGTGGCATAGTACCGTCCTTGTCAGATGTTTGTCTGTGTTCCAGAGTCTCCATATTGCCATCGGTAGGGCTGTGATCTGCAATTGTGGCATAGTACCGTCCTTGTCAGATGTTTGTCTGTGTACCAAAGTCTCCATATTGCCATCGGTAGGGATGTGATCTGCAATTGTGGCATAGTACTGTCCTGTTTAGATGTTTGTCTGTGTTCCAAAGTCTACATATTGCCATAGGAAGGGCTGTGATCTGCAATTGTGGCATAGTACCGTCCTTGTCAGATGTTTGTCTGTGGTCCAAAGTCTCCATAATGCCATCGGTAGGGCTGCGATCTGCAATTGTGGCATAAGACCGTCCTATTCAGATGTTTGTCTGTGTTCCAAAGTCTCCATATTGCCATAGGTAGGGCTGTGATCTGCAATTATGGCATAGTACCGTCCTTGTCAGATGTTTGTCTGTGTTCCAAAGTCTCCATATTGCCATCGGTAGGGCTGTGATCAGCAATTGTGGCATAGTACCGTCCTATTCGGATGTTTGTCTGTGTTCCAAAGTCTCCATATTGCCATCGGTAGGGCTGTGATCTGCAATTGTGGCATAGTACCGTCCTATTCAGATGTTTGTCTGTGTTCCAAAGTCTCCATATTGCCATCGGTAGGGCTGTGATCTGCAATTGTGGCATAGTACCGTCCTTGTCAGATGTTTGTCTGTGTACCAAAGTCTCAATATTGCCATCGGTAGGGCTGTGATCTGCAATTGTGGCATAGTACCGTCCTATTCAGATGTTTGTCTGTGTTCCAAAGTCTCCATATTGCCATCGGTAGGGCTGTGATCTGCAATTGTGGCATAGTACCGTCCTATTCAGATGTTTGTCTGTGTTGCAAAGTCTCCATATTGCCGTCGGTAGGGCTGTGATCTGCAGTTGTGGCATAGTACCGTCCTATTCAGATGTTTGTCTGTGTTCCAAAGTCTCCATATTGCCATCGGTAGGGCTGTGATCTGCAGTTGTGACATAGTACGGTCCAAGTCAGATGTTTGTGTTATGACCTTCCATCAAAGTACGGAGATAACTTTAAGGTGGTACGAGACCCATGTCAAAAGATAACCTCACTTTTACTAAAAAGTAAGAGTGTAAGAGTTATCGTTCCTGAATCTTGTTTTTAAAAGAGAATACTTATTTGTATAACGGTAGATATTATCCTCCCCTGACAACTCTTTGATGCTTGAAACGTAATTCTGTACCACGTTGGCTAGTAAACAACAAAATGGCAGAATTGCTAACTTCAAGGCAAAACAGATCCAAAAAAGGCAAGTTCGCTAAACGGAAGCCAAAGTCGCCCGATGACATGACTGACGAGAACAACAATTATATCGTCGAATATTTAGAACAGCACATACAGTGAAATGAAGGTCGCCGGATTGTGGAACTAGGTAAGTTAGCGGTATAAGTTGAAGATAAGTATTTTGCTTTCACAAAAAGAAGGAATGCAAGTATAAGCTTTTAAAAACATCACCCAGAGTATGAAGTCATTCAGTATTTTGATGGTTAAAAGTTGCGGACCGTATAAATATACATACTATATACATGTCTCGGTTGCTATTTCCGGCTTTCTAGAATGGTGTGCAAATAAAAACGGGGATCGAATCGTGAGTTTGAAGAGGAAAGTCACACTGGTGTTATCTGCAAACTGTCCTATTTATAGAATTGCCCGAATATGTCTTCCAAACGGGCTATACGACCTTTTAAGTTCACATGTGTCGAAGGGGAGAGATAAAATGAAAAGAAGATTTCACTGCCCTATTTGTGCACACTCTGGTCTGAGCCTCCGCTGTTTGACAGTTTTATCATGGTTATATCGGCTAGTAGATCTACAAGAGATTTTAATACTAATCTCATGGGCACACAGCGTCGGCTCAGATGAACATCCGTTTATGCGCAGTCTCGCCAGAGCCTTCGCCGTTCGCATAAACTAGGTATTGACGTAAATGACGGTTTAGTCCAAATTCAGAAAGTATGACTACACATATGCGATATAGAGTACCACGAGTTTGTACAAATTTATATTTCAGCAATGAACATCGTGCATCTATGCAGTCGAACATGAGTAACCGTTTGCATTTATTTTTTACGGACCTGGCAGCTGATCCGAATTCAAACAGTGATGACCAAACTATTCAATTGTCATAAGATACGCTTCTTTATCAAATCGGATAGGCGGCAATCGAGAAGGCTCTGAACAATCGATGAACGTGGATCGCAAATCGCTAGAATTTACCATTTGTCGCCAGTCAGGCAAACAAACTGCAATCCAAAAAGTCTGTTTCCACACCGGATAGTGAGCAATCAAAAACACTCTTTACCATTGACGAAGAGTTGTCAGGGGAGGATAATATCTACCGTTATACCATTGACGAACGCGGATCTAAACTCGCTAGAAACAGTGTTTTGATTGCAAAGTGTCGCCTGTTCGATAATTTGAGTACGAGCTTGCGAAGTGAGCGAGGACAAAATTTTGGTAAGGTATTTCAGAGTAAAAAGCTAAGGGAATAAAAAAACAGAGCAAAACAATCTAATATTTTACTCTGAGTAAGCAAAACGAGCGAGTAAAATGGTTGGTTAAAACATATTGCTAGAAAGGTATTTCAGATGAAAAAGCATAGAGCAATAAAATGTTAGAGAAAAATTAGAGCTCTTTAAAAGTTAGGATAGAAAATAGGAAAAGCTTGAAATGCCGGTATCGCTGAAAAAATGATTTATATATACATTTATACATACATATACATATAAGGTGATAACAGCCTATACTAACTAAAAGAAATGAAAAAGTATTAAAATATGAGCAAATTGTCTACTCTCAGAGAGTTTAAAACCAAATTTAAAAACTCAGAGCGAGTAAAATTTTACTAATAATAATGTGTTGAAGTTGCTTAGTTTACCCTGAATGACAAGCAATTATATGTCAATTTAGACAGATTATTTGGGGGGGGGGGGGGTGCTAAGGCTTTTCTGGCTCCCTACAAAATTATTGGAGGGGGAGCCCCCTGCCCACCCCACCACCACCTCATGTTCCTAGGCCTATGCTTTAACAAGTACACGATCAATGGATCAAGATCTGACAGTAAGCTATAAGCTTATACGAGTCATTTCCTGTTAAGCAGTCAGTAGCAGTAAATAAGATATGTGAACAGTGTGAAATTCAAACCATTTCTGTATCAAGAGAAAGAGAGAAATATAGAGAAAGAGGGAGATATACAGAGTACACATTGATTTTCTTATTCTATTTGATATATGATCTTGCACAGCGGACCCTCTTGGCAATTATTTTAAGTGTGAAAAGCATAGCCTAACATGCTACGACTGACAATTTTCATGACTCAATAAAGTCGTCGCATTTTCACCAGTGAAGCTTGGAATTTGTAACAGTATACCTATCTGGTCAATTTAAATGACAAAGTCCCGTGATCGTATAGTTTCTACTGTTTTATTTTTATAACAGTCCAAAAGACTACCCGGGTTCATAATATGTCAAATTCTTATTTGCTGCTTCAGCTCTGACTAAAGTTTAAAAGCCCAATCTTTAAAAATCCCCCAATGTGCGGTGCGTTTTCTCTTTTATACCAAAATGTCATGAACCTTATCATGTTACAACGAATAAAGTTATCTCCATGGTAACGCTTTTAAGTTATGATGTGTAAACTTTATGCCATTACAGCATATACTCGTAGCGCCATTTCTTGGAAATGTACATGAGGTTACACTGATGAGTTTAACCAAGAAATCAACTTACTGGATTCCCAAAATAGCCAAGTATTAAGATGTATCAATCCTAATAAAACTACAGAAAATCTAAATCCCAGGTGCATAGTGTTACATACCTTTCCCATGAAGATTTTATGAAATGTTTGATAACTTTTTAACTTGTTGCTTCTTATTCACTTGTCATTATTCTGCTGCTAAGATATTCGTGCTATTTTATCCATAATTCTAGGAACCAAATATGCACAATAAAACACACACACACACACATATGATACAAACCATAAATAAATTTCATTAACTGAGTCTTTATAGTTTATACAATTTCAGCTTTTTTTATTCCATGTCCTGATTCCAGATTTGATATGCTCATATGTCTTATTCCAAGAACATATTATTATATCTTTCTTCATTTTTGGTAAGTTTTTTTTCTCTCTATCATTATTATTACTTTAATGATTATAGATTGTTATTCATTCAAAAATTATAACAGTTACTGCAATGCAATATTAATCATAAGCACCATTCCCTATAAGTTTAACACTTCACAGCATTTAAATAGTTATTCAATTTGGTCTCTTAAATCCTCTTCAAGTTGTAGCATTCCAAACGTAGCCAGTCGCAAACGGTTGTATAGAATTTGCAGAGGGAAGCGGTGTTCTAGTATTTCGCTATTATTACATTCGACAGTCCACAACTCTGATTAGCCATTACCAGGATATAATACTGTCCCATTCACTTATATTGTTGTTAATACCATAACGTGCATGGATACAATGTAAAATCAAATGTTAATTTATTGTTTCAAGCCAACAAAGTTCCTCTTTATTTTGTAATTTCTGCCACTTGTCTCCATATCAAATTACACAGGAAAGAGAATTTCCAGGAGAAAGTCTTGCTCTTATCAGTATTCAAAGAATGCCAGGGTGCAAAGATCAGGAATCGATACAATCAAGTACCACACCTGACCCAGGATACCAATGGGTCACTCTTATCTATTTAGTTTCTCTAAAATTCAGGAAAACGTCTGGCAATAAAGAACATCTAGCGATAAGGCGTACATTTTCCCTAGTTGACATGATTACAAACACCAAATTTTCAAATTGCCCTAATGTTTTTGAAATTGGTGTAGTTTGGCAGTAAAATACATTTCCAAAGCATTACCGTTTTCCTTCTGCGCATGCGTACGAAATACACCTAAAAGTGTGACGTTTGTCATTGGAAAGATGAAACTGGTGTCTTTCAGTTTATTTTTAGATGCTTTGCCCCCCTAGACCCAAGATGCCCTTTACATATGTTGTAAATGTTTATAGCGACATGTCGTTGTCCAAATGGCATCTTGGGCCTAGGGGGGCAAAGCATCTAAAAATAAACTGAAAGACACCAGTTTCATCTTTCCAATGACAAACGTCACAATTTAGGTGTATTTTGTACGCATGCGCAGAAGGAATACGGTAAGGTTTTGGAAATGAAGAGCACTTATATCCTTAACAGTTTAGCACTTTTATTTTTTTAAAATTCGCAATGCGTTAACTCAAAATCTGGTCTAAACGGCACCCAGTATTAAGGCGTTAAATAAGGGGTGGGGGTAGAAAGTGCACGTTTACACCGTATTGTAAATAGCGAATCGCTTTAAAACGTATTTTGTTGCCTACTATACATACTTTACTGCCAAACTACACAATTTTTAAAAACATTAGGGCAATTTGAAAATTTGGTGTTTGTAATCACGTCAACTAGGGAAAATATACGCCTTATCGCTAGAAGTTCTTTATATCACAGGTAACTTCAGTATAGGTAATTCCACAGGTAACTTTTGACCAAAATCAAAACTGGTCTTATCCAGGTCTTCAAAGATCATCGTTGATTAATGTTAATTAACGTAAAGTACTTTTTTCAAGGTGCGTGTCTCGATTCAACTCAGTTCAGTAACAATTGTATATACATGTTCTTTCTACACCTCTCTGTATCAGTTATACGTCCAAAATCTATCCTACTGAATATATTTCCACAGCAACACAGTCCAAAACCATACATATTTTGGATCCAATGTCTATTTACAATTCACTTCCAAGTATACAGTCTAAGCTTTGTATACTCATATGTCGAATATCTCTCTTTTCACATACCACCATGGTAACAACTTCGCTTGACTGTCCAACGTCACCAAAAGCAATGCGTACCCACATGTATAGTTCATGACCTCTATACATGTTCATTGTAATGGATGATAGGAAGTTACTACCAGCAGCCTAATTTTGGCCTAGAGCTTTAGCCCTTCCATGATCCTCAGCTGCACATTCTGCGCAGATTGGTTATTTTTTACACATTAAAACATATACAAAACGTAAGGCATATTACAATATAATATTCCATGTGCATTTTTATCTGCAAATAACGTGCCTTTTTCCTGGCAACATACAGTTACCCATACATTGCATTATACGCATCCAAATTATGCAATCGAGAAATCAAGTTTCAATCAGTTCTAATACACATCAGTTCCAATACACAAAAGAGAAGCCAAGCCCATACCATAAAACGCCTAATTATGACAAGTTATACACAAGTATGTATTCTAACATAAGCCTCATTTCTTTTGATTCAGCAATAAACTTTACTGCAATCCTTCTTGCATGATCACTATCATCATATATACTCTACACACGCATACTACACAACACAATGCAAGACAAAAGGCAACTCAATGGCCTTGAACCAACCACAAATGTACCATGCATAATAATGCTTAGATAAGAATTCTCAAAATGCAAAACATACACCCGACATAAATGCCGACACTATAGACACACAAGTCCTTACTCCATTCTTTGAATTAATCACACGCTGCTATATGCAAGGTAAGAATTGATGCGGTTCATTTTAGCTTTAGGAGTTTTCCATTCCAAAACATAAAGCACGGAGACAAGCCACATACGACTCATGCATGCAGGGAAAATAAACCTGAAGTCAAATAACTACTGACAATAATTTTGTCAACGCCAATCTTTAATCAAAGCACTGAGAGTACTGATGGAAACGATGTCTTGTGATTTTAGTTCTTGTAGGCTCAGCAGAGTGCATTTTTGTAGATGATATTTTAGGAATATTTGAATTTGTATATTGTATATTTCTCTGACCAATGATGAAGGAAAAGTTTGATATGATTTCTATTTTTAGTTTTTAGTTTTAGCATAACAGAATTTTGAAGGGGCATGCGACAAAATATCAATCTTATCATTTCAAACATGGGCTGGTATGTCTTTAAACCCTATTTCACTTTTAAGCTCTGGTGGCCATTTTGTTATGTGGGATCAAAAATAGTAAGTGAGTATGATCAGGAAATACCACAATCACAAACCGCAGACAACCCCGTGGTACCGGGAGGAAGAGCTGCTCAACCATCACAAGACACCAGGAAGACAAATTAAGTAAAGCAACCAGCTCTCTCTCTCTTCCCCACCAAGATGATTATAATACTAGAATGGACATAAAGTAACGTACAACAAAACATAGAACAATTACAGACTCCCACAATGGGAGTAACAATAAACAAAAAGTCAACAACAACAGAACCACCGCCTTAGAACGGACAGCAGCCTAAGCCACCGGGGGGCTTAAATGCATTTTACTGGTACCAAACCTTTTGCCCATATTTAGCAGAGGGCATTATGCCGAATACATCACTGAAATTATTTTAAGAGTTTGGATTACTGGTTAAGAAGTTTAGATATATTTTTAGATTTTCCATTCGGTTCATTGTTGCCCTATTTTGAGGGTAATGCGATGAATTATTGCAAGCAGGAAACAATGGTTAAGGAAAGGTGGTTTATAGCCATTTCCTTTTGCCTAGCTCTTGATAACATTTCGTTCAGTGGAGCAACCCGTTAACATTTTGCTAACATAGACTTGCATTATAATTGCCTAAAAATTCCAACAAGGGCAATAACTAAAGTTTTAAGGGTCGATTTTGACGAAACTTATAGGATATCAGAGTACTTGATACTTATTGTGTACCAAATATGTATCAAATCTGACCAGTAGTTCTGAGATGTGGATGGACAAAAATGCGACGGACGGACGATGCCAAAACTATATCCCTCCAACTTTGTCAGGGATTATTAGATATCAGCATAGCTACATACCTAAAAAGCTTTTAATATGTTATGTGTTCTGATAATTTTTATCACCTGGTAAAATATCTTGTTTGAGTTTACGTTAATTACTCTGTCAAATGTCTCAAATTTGTTCCAAAATGTTCGCTTTTCCATTTTTTAGCCCATTTTGATGTCCATTTTTTGGTAACCATAGCAAAGATAAACGTCAATTTAAAAGTTTTACTTTTAAACTTGGTATATTGTTCTAATAAACCAATAAGAACAAAATGGTGAAAAGCATTTTTTAGCCCATATGTGGGCCAAAATAGCACCCCCCTGATGCATGTAGCTCTTTGGCAATATTAACTGTGTATATCTAGCATATAGTATAGATATAAAAAGAAGATTTATAGATGGTAAACTTAGGTTTCATTAAGAACATTGACAATAAAAAGTAAAAAAAGCACTTAGAAATAAAAAAGAGCAAAAAAAGAGCCATGACATGTGATTTCCAAAAATGTGGCATTTTGACAAGTGTAAACTTAAGCGTTGCATCGATGATCAATTATAATCACCAATTATAATCGATGATCAATCAAAAACTTCGTTTGATAGTGTTTTTGGTAATAATCGATGATAATTGAAAAACATCACACTTGATCCAATTTTAAGCTCCTATTCTAAATATGCAACTTTGCTACAAGGAATAGCAGTTAAATGGAGAGTTAAATGGAGTTTGCTGTCAGGACCAGTTGTGGTATTGGCTACTAGCACAAAGGCTCTGATCAGACTTGACCCGAACCTTTGCCGGTCACAGGAAATCTCATGTCACCTAATTCCTTGAATTATACCCAAATCAGCATTTGTAATTTGTAATATTCTTACAACCACCAGGTTGAGTTTTGTTCATAATGGCACAGAGTGTGCTCAAATAGCAAAGGTACAAGCAACAGCAAATTGTAAATTTGCAAGCAATTTGTTGACAAAATTTTTAAACAATATAATATCTGGTTTCAGCGACTATTTAGACTTCTTACAGATCAAACATAATATGGAGTTTGTCAAAAAGCAAATAAAGCATTTTCACATGCTTCTACAAAATATACTGTTTGGTTTTTTGTTTGATTTGATTCTTTACGTCCCATCAACAATCTTTCAGTTATAAAGGGACAGGTCTTCCTGGGTTGAAACCAGTACTAAGCTAGGATAAATGTGTCTTGCGCAAGGACACAGTGCAGTGACGCTGTTGAGGCTCGAGTCTGGGCCCCTTCATCTCGAGTCAAGCACTCTACCACTGAGCCACTGCATATACATATCTTTAACAAACATGCACTTTGTAAAAAAATTAACTCATTGTGCTAGCAATGTTTATTTTAGGACACAAGGCTGTGACTCTCGGTGGGTGAAATTATTCTGGACTTCAAAACTATATGCAATGACACAATGACAATACATGCGTTACCTCAGACCTACATACAATGACTAGAAACATGTATACAATCTATACATAAACTCATCTATCGTATGGCAGTACTGTTATTCAGTAGATAACATCATGTTATACAAAGTAGATCTTGCACAAAAGATTATTGCATAGAGTTTAATATCAAGTTTGTGCAAATGTGAATAAAGTATTTTCACACATTTCCTTTACTTGGCATATGCAAAATATACTTATCTATAATGAACATACACTTTGCTGAGAAAAATTCTAATCCATGTGCTACCAATGGTTATCTTAGGACACAATGATGTGACGCTTGATGGGTGCAATTATCTACTTCAGAACTATATGCAAAGACACATTGACTATTATTTCAGACCTATATGAAATGACTAGAAACATTCATACAATCTAAACATAAATTTAACTATCATATGACATTACTGTTATTCAGTAGATAACATCATGTCATACATAGTAGCTCTTACAGAAGTGATCATTTCATGAGAAATTTAAAAAAAAATATTGCTTTACTTCAAAGAGTGTTTAAGAGTGTTTAGAGTCAAAGAGACTCTATAATGGTTCCGACTTAAAGACTTATCTATTGATGAGATGATAGAGGCCTGATACTTTGGCTGTTTGTCGGGCCCACTGGGGTTTACCTGTTGGATTTCTTTTGCTCCAGTATTCAGTTTTATTTACTGTTGAGTCCTTATCTTTGCTTTATCTCCTTGTTATATCTTGATTTATATGTTTTAGGAGATGATGCATTGATAAGTTAGGGGTCTTTCATGCAAACCAAATATCTATGTGTCTTGATCCACATCTGAATTAAGGGTGAGGTTGGCGCCGTTAAATCGGTTTAAGCCCTCCAGTAAAATATTTTACTGACCGTTCCAAGGCGGTACTTCTTTTGTGGATCTTTTGTTTTTTGTTCTGTCTTGTGTTTGCTATGTCTTTGTGTGCATCTGTTTATATGTGCTTTGCGGTCACCTGCTGGGAAAGGACTGACCTCTTGGCTCTCGTTTGTGGTGTCTTACTGTGAGTTTGTCACTCTCCCATTGGTATCCTGGGTCAGGTGTGGTACTTGATTGTATTGATTCCTGATCTTTGCACCCTTACTTACTTTTATTCCAATTGTGTTTCTTGTCACCAAAGAGTTATTTAACTTCTGGCTATGACATTATTTTTTGACATGATTTGTTTGTTTGATCTGATTCTTTACGTCCCATCAACAATATTTCAGTAAAACAGGGACGGGTCTTCCTTGGTTGAACCAGCACTAAGCTAGGATAAATGCGTCTTGCTCAAGGACCACGACGCAGTGACGCCGGTGAATCTTGAACCCTCAGTCTCGAGTCAAGCACTCTACCACTGAGCCTCTGCGCTCCCTTTTTGACATGATATATTCCACTGAATAACAGTAACATCAAATGAAAAAATAATGTTATGGCCACAGGTTGCATAATTTTGATACAAAGAAGTTATGTTAATAACAATGTAAATTTTCTTTGAAATAAACCAGCTTTGGAGGTGTTAATTTCGCAATAGAGTTCATATGATGAGAGAATCTTCCATTTGTGCCCATTTCAAATCATTTTTTTAAACTAACCTAAGGCTGAGCCTGTCTAAACTGATTGACTTAAGCTTTAAGTATTTGGTCAACATTATTCAGTCTAGTCAGACTCCTCCCACAGAGGAAGGCAAAGAAAAGAATATACTTCCTGGCCCCCATCCCTCAACAAAGTTTGACAAGTAAATTTAATCCTGCCAACAATAAAGGAACCATCTCTCAGAAACCTTCAGCAGAAAATAAAATGCCCCACTCTACCACCTTGTTATGAAATGATAACTTGTGTAAGACCCTCTATAAAATACATAGAACAAATCAGAACGAATGGAATAAGAGACCCTATTTCTGCTTGTTAAAGTACCATCAGCACATCAAAGAACAAACATAAGAGTCCCTGTCAAGGCTAGTCGCCAAGTCATTTTCTATTTCATCCTTGCTGGGAATCTATCTTAATATATTATCCCAAGGAATCCTAGCTAGTTGGATTTTATAATACGGTAAATCTTATATTAGTTCGTACACTCGAATAGTTCGTTAAATGTCATGTATTAGTTCGTACACTAGTCATTTTTATATGCAATTCTATTAGTTTGTACACAACGTTTTTTTTCTTCATTGGTGCTTGTTTTTAATCAGCGTGGCTGTCTACGATATGTTCCTGTTAACTTTCGCGTGCTTACACCAAACAGACCTTTTCGTCTGTCAATCTAACGACTTCGGTCGCTAACGTAAATCCAGCATTGACGTCGCATGTTAATAACATTAAAATTTGTTTTCTGAAAATCGAGCGAATGCTAATTTACACGCCCTATGTCGCCGATGCGTCGGAGATATATTCTGTACGGTCATTACAAAAAGTGTCCTTAGAATAATGGAAAGTTACATTTTACTTCTTTGTCATATATCTTTTATAATCGGACACCCAAGCCGCGTGCGACCCGGAAAGCGGCATTTTTATACTTGTGCAGCTCGGACCCGACACGAAATCAACTTGCGCGGTGCCTCACATAAACTGGTACCAGAATATTTCGTAAATAGCCTGCTGGTACTTATGACAAGGCCCAGGAGAGCATGTGCGTTTGCGCAATCTCATCAGGGTCCCGCTGCTCACTAACATAAAGTTTGAAGTGGATGAAGACTCAGCATGCTCAGACCAAATCAAATTCTAGATATCTACGTACGTTTTGTTTTATATAGTTGAATATCAATTTCGGTTTTCTGAGCGTAAATAACTCAATAAATGTAGTAATAACGGCTTTTCCTAGGTTCAAACAAATGGAACATTTTAACAAATTGTTTAGCCGATCGTGGCGTGTCTTGCTGTCCTCATGAAACTACATACGGAAGGTCCTGAGAGTTCATGATTACCGAGATAGTGTACGCACAGACGCACAAACCGAGCATAATTTGATTGTATAATGATTCTAGGTCTTGATGAATGGCATTTCCATGAAATAAGCCAGTTCATGAGATTATGGTACCTATCGCATATGCGAGCAGCGAAGGCTCAAACGAGCCTGTGCATCTGCGGAAAATCGTCAGCGCCTTCAGGCTTAACTGCGAGCATAGAAGAAATGTAGATGAAGGTACGTTCATTAATTTAGGATAATAGCCCCACTAGGTGGCTGTGAATTTGAAAACAGGAAGAATTCGCTTTATTTTAACCACCACGCATCTATTGATGTATGTATCCCGACTTTCAATATATTAGTTTTCATGAACAGTCAGACCGTGTGTCTTTTTTGGAAGGAAAAGTCTTCCAATATGGATGGATTTTCCTTCCATTTAGTTTTTTTACAGAAAATTGGAAGGTCTTTATAACATCCATCTTAATGAAAACAGCAAAAGACCAGAATTTGCAAAAATCCTTACCACACGTCTGTAAATGTTTTACCCCGACTTTGTTGTATGAGACCAACAAAGTCGCAGATCAGCCTGGGTACCGCACATTCTTATCAGCGCCTTTGTTATGAATACAAAAATTAAACATTTTGTCGGGCCTGGTCTGGGTCAAACCTGTCTGCTAATAATATCAGCCGCAGACATGAAGATCAAATCCGCCGCTTTCATGCCACGTGCTGTTTTAAGAGTTGGGTAGCACGTGGTGCATTGGCGCATAACATAAAACATAATTGCTCAGCTGCATGCGCGGATCCAGAAAGGGGTCCAACTTTGACAACTTTTTTTTTAATTGATGATGGGAGAGAGGATCCAAACACCACTATATGCGGGTCATCATTGGCCCGCCAGCGAAACACCATTTAAATGGCGTTTCGCTGGCGTGCCGCTGATGGCCCAACATCGAATGCTGGCTTGGTAGCTTTGTGATTTTAAAGGGAACCGGACCAGTATGCTAAGAAACCCTATTTTTCAGGGGTGGGGTCTGTCCCCCTCTGGATCCGCCCATGAGCTATCTGGCATGAAAAGACAATTTCTGTAAACTCATCACTTTCGCTCATTGCGATCGCGTACACGTTCGCAAACATGTGATATAAATTGTTTTGGATCTCGGAAATTTACTTTACAAATTCAAACTATCAAATGGCGTGCGACAGCCAGAACTCCTTTTTTTAAATTTCCAGTGGGTGCATAAAAGGCCTCGATACACCGTCACAAAACCGAAAAATCGCACCGGAAATTCACTTTTTTTCTTAACGACGTGAAGAACATTAGACGCTAGTAGGCAAAGATGAGCCTGTGCATCCAACACTGTTGACTTTACGGTAGTATCATGCGCGGATCCAGGATTTTTTGTCATGGGGGGGTAGGGGGCTCCAGGCTCAACTGACAGAGAAAAAACACTCTGATAACGTTTTCTTGGGCATCAGCCTTTTACGATTTTACAGAGGGGTCCAATAATTTATACTGAGGGACTTTAAAAACGCACCATTTTATATTTTCTGTCTCTTCCAAATGATTGAGTTGAGGATGTTTTCTTTATCATTTTTATCCTCTTGCGAAATGGACCATGATTTGCCATGATTTCGATTTGCTCATGCTGTTCACTATGACGTAATATCGACGTAAGTGTTTTTCAACGATTGTCGTCTGACAAATGTCAATTTGATTCAATTTGAAAACAAACACTTTTAGGTGGTAGCCAGATGTCTTAACAAATTGAAAAACACAACAGTTTTCAGAAATAATCGTTTTATTACACTCCCACTCGCAGCGTTTCTTTGCTAACGTCAGTCTTAAGTTTTCAAACATCAATAACAGACGGGTGACGTCCGCGCATGTCGCGATACTTTTGTCTTTTATGCAACTGATTGAGCAGTATCTGTTGGCAACAAAAACAATTTGATTATTCCTGATCCTAAGGATATAAACGGCCAATTACGTCAAAAATCAATGACGTCGTGTAGACGTAATGAACGTTGCGAGAGGCCTAAAACTTCATATTTTGATTTTGTCTTTCCTTCTGCTTTCAAGAACAAACATCGGTTTGAAAACTTTTTTTCGTTCATAATGGAAGGTATGGGTACTCTGTGACTTTTTGAATTTGAGTTGTCTCAGAATTATCGCGACGCCATGGCAATCATAAGCCCCAGCGTTTCGATTTTCTTATTGAATGTAAGCTAAGTGACAGAACTTGTCAATTTTATTCTTCACATAATGAAAATATCCAATTTTCGACATAAATAAGCATTTAAGCAGGTGGTGCGTTTTTAAAGTCCTTCAGTATATTTCAAGGAAAACTATAATTTTTTAAGGTTCCAGAGGGGGTCTATCATTTTTCAGGGGAGGGGGGTCCAAATTTTTCCTGAGGGTGTGGGGTCCAAATGCTAATTTCAATTGAAACCTATAGAATTTTTGATTTTCCAGGTGGTCCGGGCCCCCATACCCCTCTGGATCCGCGCATGCGTATGATAGATCCACTTGCGATATCTAAATTTTCAAGTCAACAGTAAAGCCAATCCCGAAGGACAGGTTTTTTTTTCATGCAATTGTTCATTTTCCATTCCCGGAGCATTTAGTGACACCTCAAAACATGATGAGGTATATGATTCTGCAATAGGCCTATGTTAGTGGAAAACAAATGTTGAGACCTCGGACCCTGGTCCGAGTTGAGACACAGTGATTATCGCGACTTTTAGTCAACTATTGATGGTTTCAGTCTTTCATTATGTATATAAGACTAGGCCTTGATTTCTGGCATCAGTTTTAGAAAAACGGGCTGTCCAATGTTGTCAAATAACGTTCATGCTAGATACATTACAATAACATACCATGCATAAGCAGGGTGCTTAAGATCAAGCAACATACTCGCTGGAAGAATGTGTTTAATGGTAAAAAAATTACAGTTCAAACGTAAATAATCAGATCTTAGAACAAATCTACATGGATATGCTCGAGAAGCTCAAAATGGAAGCATGCAGTGTGCAAGAACACATACAATAATATGGCTAAACAACCGCCAGCTTTTTTGAAAAGCTAATACTTGTGTAAATCTTCTCGATGATGATATTGTTGCGCGAAACGAAACGAAAGTTAAGGTGTATTTATTTTATTATTATTATTCGTTTCTGTCTATCGACAGTGTCTTTTCATGCAATTGACTCAATTTCAAACGCCACTGCTATCATTCTGTCCATAAAAACTTATACCTAGCGCACTATATTTTAGAACTATTTTAGTGGCGGTCAGGTTCATAAAGGGCGGGAAAACATTAGCAATCCACAAGAAAACGTGTCTTCTTCACGTTTATGACAAAAGGACAGGGCTGCGTTTATTGTCCGTCTCGTAATGTTTAAAAGCAAAGAAAAGTATAATGATAAAAAAAACGATTGCAAGATATTGTGCTTTTAACTGCAATATCTGGCTGCATCATAGATATTGCAAGCGGTTCTTCGTCGTACAAGAACAGGTTTTCTCATGCTAAGGCATTGTTTTTCTGACGCTCGTTTGAGGCATCCAATGGGGTTTACTGATTTGCGAATTTGTCCCAAATTTTTACCAATTAGCGTCTTCATAAAACTCATTTTTACCAGTAAGCACATTCAGCATTACAAAATAATTTTTTTATCACTGATTTCTCTTAAATTAAACTGATTAAAGCGTAATTTTAACAAACGAAACACTGATTTTTAAGGTACCCCGTTGAGACCCTCTCCGTTTGATGTACAAATAAACTTGTAATTCTGTTTCAATCATATGTAAGCTTTCAATAATCAAGTTTTCAAGCACAACAACGTTTTTCTGACCGTTGGGTTTACATTTCAGAGCTGAAAACCGCAACAAACTAATAAAATACCAATATTGTTTTTGTCTAGCAGCAGGACAAGGGTTGTTTGCATTAAGGACATTTGGTTCCCAGCGACTTACACAGGCTGTAACGGTATAGGTAGCGGACTGGGTAGCAATGTTGAACGGGGGTTCGATGATATGGGGATTTTGTGTGTATTTTGTGTATATGATACCATTGGAAACAGATGTTTTGAGAAAACATCGTTTCCAAAAATCCCTTGATGTGCGGTGCGCTTTCTCCTTTATACCAAGAGGTCATGAACCGTATCATGTTACAATGTAGTGAGTTATCTCCATGGTAACGCTTCTAAGTTATGATGTGTTAACTCTATGCCATTACCAAATAAGTATACAGAAAATACTCGTAGCGCTTTTTCTTGGAAATGCACATGAGGTTACACTGATGAGTTTAACCTAGAAACAAACTTACTGGATTCCCAAAATAGCCAAGTCATTTCTAAAAGATGTATCAATCCTAATAAAATTACAGAAAATCTAAATTTCAAGTGCATTTTGTTACTAATGTCATACATACAAAAACTGTGATCTTGTTATCAATAGTCCATACATGACATTCGAATGGGATATGTTATACACTGTAGTAAGAAATGGCTATTGTACTTACACAAGGATTCCTTAGAGATATATTTAGAACAATACTGTTGTTTTGGTCCAGGCGCAGATAAAGACAGTCTAAAATGACCTCGTCGGTACCGTTTAACTGTCCAATTACAGAGCCTGAAAATAAAGAGATATAAAGGGCTTATGAGCCGCCATTTAAGTGAAAATATATACAACATGCCAGTTGCGACATTTGTCATATGTTCTTATGATGCATAAGGACCTTAACTTATAAGAGAGAGAGAGAGAGAGAGAGAGAGAGAGAGAGAGAGAGAGAGCAATGTATTAGACCAGAAACTCAAGATTTTGAGAAACTCAAGATTTTGAGTTTAAGAAATAGATCAGCTCTAGCAGTGAATTGTTGAGTAATAATTCACTGTTTGGAGGTCAGTTGTAAAGAAGATCAAATCACGAGCGCGCAGCGCGAGTGATTTATCTCCGTACAACTTACCGACAAATAGTTAATTATTACTCAACAATTCACGCACTGGGGCTGATCTATTTCGATTCTAACACAAAATAAACGACAAAAACACATTTGAAATCTTCAGCTTCTTCCAACTTTCCGCCATTGCACTGAAGAACTCCCGCCAAAACTTAGACTACGTTGCATACATTTACATGTATTTGTAACGTCTTTCAAGCGTAAATACGACGTTACACCGTCTAACGTCATGAATGACGTCATTTTCCAGTAACAAATGACGTCAGCTAGCACGTACTTTCCTCGCGATTTCAAAACTGTGAATTATTGTTTGATATATCACACTTTTTTAGCATTGGCTCTATAGGCGAGGTGTGTTAGAATAAACCATATATCAAACCATGCATTGGAATTATCACATTAAGCAGCCGGGTGCTTTTTACAGAAGTATTGAATTGTAAGTATTTGCCTTTATTGTCAGTTTCATTGATGGACATTGTCTTTCTCGGAAATTATATCATTTAGGCACGTGTAAGCATGCGATAGACAGACAGACAAGCAAACAAACAATGCTGTTGACTCTCAAATAAATCACAAAGACCAGAGTACAGCTCGTTACATTATTTTTATGATAGATATAGAATCAAATGTTCAGCACTCCATCCTTAGTCTTGTATGTAGAGTGTGTTTCAAACATGTACTTGAACATTGTAACGTTCAGGAAATAATTGCTTCTGACATGCGACTCATCTTCTTGTCAGCGAGCGCGTACTCAAATAAAGAATGGAAAGTTACGAGAGGTCTTCAACATATATTCTTACACACATTGCCTATAGAGCGCATGATAAAAAACGTGATATATCAAACAAAAATTCACAGTTTTTAATGCGCGAGGAAAATGCGCGCTAGCTGACGTCATTTATTGCTGCAAAATGACGTCATTCGTGGCGTTAGACGGTGTAGCATCGTATCTACGCTTGAAAGACGTTGCAGATACATGTACATGTAAACGTATGCGACACAGTCCAACTATTGGCGGGAATTATTCAGTGCAATGGAGGAATGTTGGAAGAAGCTGAAGACTTCAAATGTGTTTTCGTCGTTTATTGTGTGTTAGAATCGTCGAAATAGATCAGCTCTAGTGCATGAATTATTGAGTAATAACTAACTATTTGTCGGTCAGTTTTATGAAGATAAATCACTCGCGCTGCGCGCTCGTTATTTGATCTTCTTTACAACTGAACTCCAAAACAGTGAATTATTACACAACATTTCACTGCAAGAGCTGATCTTTTTCTTAAATGTAAACTGGCCAATAAATTAAAAACCTTATATTTGCACGCATTGTAATTACTTTCACTTGCTTCTTGGCTATGCATATGTTAAATAGAAGCTGTCAAGCTCATTCGCTTTTAAAATAGGGTAATGAAATACACCGCAAATGAAATAAAATAGTCCTTTCAAAAATAGTAAGTGAGTATGATCAGGAAATAACACAATCACAAACTGCAGACAACCCCATGACACTGCGAGGAAGAGCCACACAACAACCACGAGACACCAGCTTTTTTCCTGTGGTGAATATATGACGTTACTGTTATTCAGTGGATAACGTCATGCCATAGTATAAGAATCCATCATGAGTGTTAGGGTCGGATAGAAATATCCGTCCCGATCGCGAGGATCACCGAGGGTTGGGTTTTTTCTGGAACCACTGAACACCAATGATCGATTCTTTTTCTCATATACCACGACCGTACGGTACAGTAAGTACTGTGTAATATTTGTTGGTGTTTGTTTGTTTGATTTGATTTGATTCTTTACGTCCCATCAACAGTATTTCAGTTATAAAGGGACGGGTCTTCCTGGGTTGAACCAGTACTAAGCTAGGATTAATGTTCTTGCTCAAGGACACAACGCAGTGACGCCAGTGAGGCTCGAACCCGCGACCCTTCGGTCTCGAGTCAAGCACCCTACCACTGAGCCACTGCGCTCCCTATTTGTTGGTGACGTCACTGAGATCGATGTTTACAGTCAATGACGCGCGCTGTACAAATCAACTTGAAACAGCGAATAAACAGCGCATTAAACAATGAACAAATTGTTATTTCATCAAAATGGATTTACAAGAACTAGCTTATCAGCCTCAGTGACTCGAGTAAGTAAGGAGTTCTAGCGATAAGGCGTATATTTTCCCTAGTTGACATGATTGCAAAACCTAAATTTTGAAATTGCCCTAATGTTTTTAAATTGGTCTGTTCCGGTAGTAAAATTTACATAGAAAGCATCAAAATAGGTTTCAAAGCGATTCATCATTTACAAAACCGTTAAAACTTGCGCCTTCTACTCCCACCCCTCATTTTACGTCTTTAGACTGGGTGCCGTTTAGACGAGAGTTTTAGTAAATCCTTTGCAGGTTTTCAAAAAGTAAAAGTGCTAAAATATTAAGGATATAAGTACCCTTCATTTTCGAAACTTTGCGGTTTTTCCTCTGCGCATGCGTACGAAATATACTTAAAATTGTGACGTTTGTCATTGAAAAGATGAAACTGGCGTCTTTCAGTTTGTTTTTAGATGCTTTGCCCCCCTAGACCCAAAATGCCCTTTGGACAATTAAATGTCGCTATACAAATACATAACATATGTAAAGGGTGTCTTGGGTCTAGGGGGGCAAAGGGGTTGTATAAGCGAAAGAAGACATCAAATATCTGACAAAAAATAGACCACTTTGCAAGATGGTCGTTTTTATTGTACATCAACTGTATAAATAGTTTTACTGTACATAGCGTGATAGGACGATTGGTTCCCTTGTTTAACGGTCTAGTTCCCATATATGTTACTGAATAACAAGTACAGTTGATGATCGGAATAAATTCCCATTCAATAAGAAGTAGAGTTATTACATGCACTAAGGAAATCCCGTTTTAAATATACAAATTCGGGGGCAATGGTGCATCGACGGCCCGTCTATATATATTTGTTTAATGTGCCTAGTTTCTCCAGTCGTCATTTCAACAAAATAAAACGAACGTCTCGTTTAGGGAGATTGCTCGCCTTATCGCTAGAAATTCTTTGTTGAGGAAAATGTGTGTGTGTGGTGTGTTTTTACATCGTCAAGGCTCCCCGTCCCGATGGATTCAATCACTCAATGCCCAACACAACAGGTTAAATATGTCAATCGCAATGCACTCAGCATGTTCAAAGCATTGAATAAAGGTTGTAAGCAAAAATGCGCAGTTTTACTTTTAAACCAAGTTGAAGGCCGACTTAAATCGCTGGAAATTCAGCATAGAATTTTTTCCTGACTGACAACAATTCAACTTTCGTTTTCGAAGGAATACAGTCATGCGCCAAAATGTTATATCACATTAGCAACCGGTCGCGTGTGGCTTATCTCGTATTAGTTACGCTCATCTTACATGGGTGGCGATGTCGGACAGATTTTTCCGACAGCGAGCTTACACAGGGATCACTCGATCTCGTATGCGTTGGTATGTGAGAAAGAATAATCGCACATGGGTAAAAACAACGGAAATCCCGATCTTGTGTGCGAGAAAAAATGTTATGGCCACACGTTACATAATATTTTCGGTGGGAATATATAACGTCATGACCACGTCCGTTAAAACAGTGCAAAATTTTAATTGAAATAAACAAACTTTTAAGCGATAAAATCGCAATTTAAAAGGTTTTATGACAAACATAACCTTACACTCGTGATAATTTCATACTGAATTTATTAAACTCATCAAAAGCTCGTTTAATAAATTTCATATGAAATGATCACTCGTGTAAAATCCTCTATATAACTGCAAAAATATTTGATATTGCTTTATTCTCTACGAAATTATGAGGCTCTCATTTTGGTTGAATCCCTCCTTGCTGCCACATTCGTTGGCGTGCAGTTTACATAGTCTTTTTTTGCGCGAACGGCTATATATAACAACAAAAATGTATACAAAAATCGCTTACAATTACTTCTGATCACTATGGTGTTTATATGCAAATATTTGCATTTCTACTGCGAGTCTTTAAATGAACCTTAATATTTGAGATGTTCTTCATAGCTTCATGAACGAATCTATTTAAGCCACGCCCACCAACGCACTATTTGGGCAGAACAACGTCAACGCCATCCAATAACGTTGTTTTACTGACGTTTGTTTGACGTTGAACGCGTATCGCCATGACGTTAAGCGCGGGAAATTAGCGTTTTGGCTATTCTGAACCCTCCGTTCTGTCTAATAGAGTTCAAAATGTCCAGAAACCCAGCCAAGCTATGCAGAAAATGAAAATTGATACTTGACTGATAATATAAAATATAAACATAAGTAATAAATAGGATTTTTGGTCTGTTCATGGAATCATGAATACACTAAAGCTCGCGTATTTGTCCTGCGAGTTCACGTTTCGTGTGCGTTTCCAACGCGTTGTACGTGCGTTGAGTTTCAACTGCACATGAAACGCGAATCAACGTATTTCGATATTCATTAAACGACATCTAACCCGTTTCAACGACAAAATATGCGTTCTTCCTTTAGCCAATCAAATCGTTTTGTTAAAATGCAGTGATGCGTAAACCAATCACAATTGATTTAACCTTGCTCGATGTTTATATTGTTATGGTTCAACTTCTCTTTGGTTTTTTTTCTGATAAGAATTGTCTAGTAACGTACGCGGCCCTAAAGTCGTCACCTTGATGCATTTAAGCGATTGTCCGTTGTAAGAGACACTCACTGACTAAGAATAGACTTTAGCAGATGCTAGTTTAACCATCCAGCTAGTAGATAAACTAAAGAAATTGGCTTGAAACTACCCCAAAATAGCATTAAAAGACCGATTTTGTCAAGAGGGGTCTGCCTGACGACTTTAGGACCACGAAGACCTAAAGTCGTCAGTACCTAGGCCCTAAGGTCGTCGACGATGGGTGGTGCTTTTGTGACCCTATTAGCGCAGTATATGGCTGAGTGGTGGCACTTATTTTTTTAATGGGTGTGTGTTTGGCCCCAGAGACGTCCTGGCAGTCTGAGCAGCGATGCTGGCGGTCCTATGGGCGTTCTATGCTTACGTGGCAGTGTCGGTAGTCGTAGGCGTGTACTATATGTCTAAGTGGTGATGGAGATCATCTAAGGGACGCACTGGTGGTCTGAGAGTCGGTGTTGATGGTCCCAGGAACATACTGGAGGTCTCGTTGGTGGTGTTGCTGGTCTTTTTGACGTACTGAAGGTATGAGTGGACTGACAATATTTGCATTCCTAGACGTGTTGTTTAATTTAGTGACAGTGTAACTAATTGAAGGGACGTATATTGGAGGTCAAGTACCTTATTGGTGGCCTAAGAAACTTATTGAAGGTACGAATGGAGGTATTGGTGGGCATACAGGCGTATTAAAAGTCTGATTTGTGATGCTACTAGTCGTTAGGGTATTTTGTTGCCCTGAGTAGCGAAGTTGGTTGACCTCGATGTGTATTGAAGCTCTAAATGGCGGTGGTGGTATAGGTGTATACTAGGTGCACATGGTCCTATGAGCACACATGAGCGTACAAAGTGGTGTGGTCGGCGTATGCTTAAACAGAATACCTGAGAGACAGTGTTGGTCGTGTAAAATATAGAAAATTGAATGTCTTTATTCAGGTGTTAATAGTCCTGTAGGCGTTCTGAATATGGTTGGCATACAAGAGCCACTTCATGAGTAACCATGGCTTTGTGATTTGCAACCTATACTGATTTAAACTGGCATGTTCAGCTACTAAGACTTGAAATTTAGGAAGTGGCAATTATGAGCATTTAATATACTATCTTGACAACAAAAACAAGAGCTTACCAGACTGTGTGCAGGCTACTATAGTGTAAAATGAACCCCCGGCTCATCTACGGCACTGCCAGGACACATCAGAGGTTAACCTCTGGCACTTAAGCCCCGCTATGTTCCCGGTTTACATGGCCCCCTAAGGAGCGGGATATACGAAAGACTGGTGCATGAAATGAGTTAAAGTCGTTGTTTTAACACAGAAGAAGTGAGTAAACAGGGAGAAAAATTACCCATTTTTATGAAGCCCAAAAGTCGGCAGGTCTGACCTAAAGTCGTCATCGCACTTTTCAACCTATTATTTCTGTTAGAGGCTGTCTTATCGGTCAAAGGGATGTAATTATTGCTAATTCGGTATCTTCTGTATATGTAAAAACGCATGTGTTTATGTGGGACAGATGTACAGCATAGCTATTTCGTTTCGCCGGATGGATATCAATATCGCCTATATCTCTCGACAGACTCCCAATTTTGCATACAATTGGGTACCCCCATTTCAACGCCTACCACTCGGGTACCTTTTATACCTTGACTGTACTTTATATATCAATACACAGGGCAGATAATTTCCTTTCAAATGATACCCCCTCTAAGAAGTTTCGATGATGTAGACGGAAAAGAGCGAGGCCAAAAGAAAACTGACGACCTTAGGGCTATGACGGCTTTAGGGCCGCGTACGTTAAAGCCCAATTCCCGTTTCCTTTAATCTTTTAAAACTCGATTTGAATTAAATATCTAACCCTTACCCATTCACTCCTTTCATTAATCCACATTTTACTCGACGATCGCGACTTTTCAGAAGAGAGTGCCCAAATAAAGTTACTCAGGGCCGAATAATGAAATTATCACATGAAATCAAATCAAAATCAGTTTCTATTTGTGCTCAAATGTAAAAAAAAATATTCTTAATACCCCATAAAGCATATGCATCGAAAACATGTCGCGCAGCATTCAATTTTCTTCATGGGATTCGCATCAAGAAATTTCGAACTTTACAATTGATTCAACTTTCGAGATACCAAAACTACTCGATAAAAACAAGTTTTTTTCTCAGAAAGACCCTGTTAAAAATATCATCGAGCAAAACTCACTTGTTTACATTCTTACTAAATACATCTCTCTGGGTAGAAAAAAGGGAGACACTGCTAAGCAAAGGCAATTTAAAGTACCCAGGCTTTACCTGATCAGTCCTCAAATACATGATCATAAATGCAAAACAGTATCTAGCCCCACCATTCTAGCCATTCTAACCAACTGTTACATGTGCAAAATTGTGGATATTTGAAACAACTACCTATATCTGACACAATTGGACCAAAACGTGGTCTTGAAGTATTATAAATGGAAAAAAATCAAGACAGCTTTTGCTATGAAACACATTCATAAATAGGTGCAGGAACCATATAAACTGGCTGCATCCCCAACCAACTGTCCCTGTTAGGTAGATTTTGAAACTGTATAGACAGCCCGCACCCTGGACTGACATCCGGGGCTGACAGTCACCAGGAGTCACCTGGATGTAGGTTGGGAGACTGTATAAACAGGCTGCAGCCCTGACAAACAATCCCCTGGAGGTAGGTTCTGAAACCAAATAAACAGGCTGCACACCTGGCAAACAGTCCCCTGGCGGTAGGTTGGGAAACCGTAAAACAGGCTGCATCTCAGACACACAGTCCCTGCCAACAGTCCTCTGGACGTACATGTAGGTTCTGATATTGTAGAATTAGCTATATCTGACACAAAGGGACCAAAACATGGTTTTTCATGCTTTATAAATAGCTAAAATAAAGTCGACAGCTTTTGCTATACAACACATTCCTAAATAGGTTCAGAAACCGCATAAACTGGCTGCATCCCTGACCAGCAGTCCCCATTAGGTATGTTGCTAAACCGTATAAACATGCTGCACCCCTGACCAACAATCCTCTGGAGGTAGGTTCTGAAACCAAATAAACAGGCTGAACCCCTGGCCAACAGTCTCCTGGAGGTAGGTTCAGACACCGTAAAACAGGCTGCATCTCAGACACCCAGTCCCAAGGCTGCACCCTCAGCCAACAGTCCTCTGTAGGTAGGTTTGGAAACCATACATGTAGAAACAGGACTGTCCGCTGGAAATGCAGCCTGTTTATATGGTTCAGAACCTACTTCCAGGGGACTGTCAGCTGGGGGTGCAGCCTGTTTATAAAGTTTCTGAACCTATAGTGCGACCAGCTAACAGAGACTGGGCGTGTCAGACAGTGCGCTGTCATAGACTGTCAAATAAGACTAAACTTAACAGCTGGAGTTTAGTCTACAGTAAATCGGGTGTAATAGCATATGTACGATTTACTCGTGTAACCAACTGAAGCGTAGACGACAAGGGTGACCAATTTTATACGTTAGCATGCCTGGTACATGTAAACGTTTATCTTTAGTATGCTGCTGGGGACCTGCTGCATTTCATTTTCCGGGATGGATATGTTGTGAAAGTTTTGGGGGAGGGTAGGTTTGCACTTTCTGCAAATTATGTCTGTATGGCAAAACTGGTTTGTACAATATTAATAAATCACCAATTAGAATTCAGCGGGACAAGGGTTAAGTAAATGGATAATGAGAAAAGGGCATACAAACATGAGATTTGGTCTTATCAATATCCGAAAAAAGCCTCTAATAATCGCTCATTCTGGCGTGTCCTAAGAGCACAGGGGGTTAACTCAGTCACAGTGCGGGGTGATTCTTTATGAAAGTTGTCAAAAGGGTTACAGATTCTTTACTTTGGGTTAATGATTCTTGACAAGATGCGATGCTCATGCCAGACACGGGGTGAAAATGGCAATATTAGACAGTTTTAGAGTCAAGTTTTGTTAAAAGACATATAAGCAGCATGTTTAATGATAGTCTATGCATTTATCATACGGTTTAGCTGTCCAACAATTCACCAATTACAAGAGAGATGCTAAGTTGCAACAAATGCTATATGTGTATATTTCTTAGTTTTATCGAGCAAAACATGCTTGGAAACGAACCATTATACTATAAATTTGGTATCTGAAGCTTAAATTCTTCCTTAAATATACGTTTTAGCCAATTTCAAAAATTTTCGAAGTTAATGGTTCTTTATGAAAGGTTATAAATGCTTTATGAGCCTAAAATTTGGGTTACAGGTTCTTTTAGAAAGTTGTTACATATTCTTTATGAAAGAAGTTACAGGTTCTTTATCAGACAAGTGTAATTTCGTCCTGATATACAGCCGTAATGCATTTTTTGCACCAATAAATGGGCCGAAATATGAGATTTCCAACAATGTGGTATGTGCGAGCACCAAAGGCTTAGACCAGCCTGCGAATATGTGCAGACTGATCAGAGCCTTTGCTAGTCGCTTAAAAACTATTGACTGATTAGCATTTGGAGTTTCTAAGCTTAAAAGGAGGCCGCACAGGCTCGTCTGAGCCTATTCGTGCCAAAAATGCCACACTGTACATTTTCGGATCTAGAGGGGGATAGGGGGTCCAGACCCCCCCCCCCTGGAAAAACACAAGTTATAGTTATTCTATAGAAATTAGCATTTGGACCCCCCTGGAAATAGTTGGACTCTCCCCCCCCCCTGGAAAATGTGTAATAAAAACATTGGACCCCCTCTGTAAACTGTAAAAAAAGTTGAGGAGCCTGGACCCCCCCCCCCCCTCCCCCTGACAAAAAATTCCTGGATCCGCGCATGTTGTCCCGGTACAAATGTCTTTGTTGGTTTCTGTTGGTGTTGTTCTGGAAAAAAGTTAAAATTTTGACCTATTGACCCCATCCACAAGGTCTTGGGAGGTACAATGTAGGAGAGGGTGGTAGGAGAGGGGAAAGTCAACAATTTTTCCGTCAGGTTAGGGCATACCACACTTTACTGGGCAAGCTTAGCTAAGCGCTAATGCCCTATTTCCCCACAGACCACAAATCCCCCGAATCATCAAGAATCGATAAATGTTAGGATTCGTGGAGAATTGTTTTTTCCCCAATCTATTCGTGATATTCTACGATTCAGTTACGAAATAGGTAAGAAACAGTTACGAATATTAGCGGGATTCGGCTGGATTCGGCCTGAGTGCCTAATTCACTACGATGTAAAATAACCTATCAATAATAGACTTCAAGTTAGAGAACCGACCATGAATTAGTAGAGAATACGCCGAATGCAGCACGAATTGGGCACGAAATAACAGAAATCCGCGACGAATCGTGATGATTCGCGAGATTTTCTCTCACCTCTCTCGACAGTTATAAAGAAAGACCATCCATGCTTCGGGGGGGGGGGGGGGGGTCAGTTCCAAAATGAATGTTCCTCGTTTGTCAGCAGAAGAATTGATTCTGCAACTTGAGTGTCTAAAACAGCTATTTATATAGCTAGAAGAAAACAACTACGTTAATGTCGGGAGGCCCTGGCCATGACTCTTTGACTTGGAAAAATATGGTAGTTCGCCATCAGCAAAACCGCCAGCCAGGAGTTACTGACTGATCCTGATTGTGCTCCTGAATCTGCCAAATGTGTTTCCACTTCCAGGACTGGCTCGAGTGTATGCGCGTGATGGGGTACATGTAGTTACTCTAAGGGAAAGTCCGTCTACTATATCTTCCTTGGTTTTATAGCTTGTCTTAATCTCCCGATTACCCACGAATGAGTTAAGAGTGGCTACGAATGCCTAAGAACGCATCTGAATCGATTACGATTCAGTTACAATGTCTAAGAATGAATTAGGAATTTGTTACGAATCTAGCACGATTTTTCGAAGCACGATTTTTCGAATCGGGGAATTCGTGGCCAAGTTTTGAACAGTTCAAATATTTTGATCCGAATTCCCAATAGGCCTACGAATTGCAAGAACTGACTACGGATTGTATGATTCAGTTAAGATCTTCGCGAACTGAGTACGTTTCAGCGACGAATCCAAATATTTGTCAATTTGTGGCGATTCGTGGGATTCGGGCCCTGTGTGGAATATGGGTATAAAACAGTACTTTTTGCAGATACTTTCACTTGAAACTGACAAGAACCCTTCTTGAATCAGCGGAAGATGGCAAATGAACGATTATTTGTTTTGATGACCAATCTCCAGGAAATAATGGACTTTGGTTGGGTCGCAATGGAACTCACGAACCCTGTCTTTGGTGTTTCCGACTAAGAGAGATTCGAACCATCCTGCTTAGCTACAGAGACTTGCTAGAAAATTAAATTTTCGCTTGTAGCACATCTAGATATAAGCGATTAACAAAGGCGCTGATCAGACTGCGCGGATGCGCTGGCTGGTCTGTGCCGTTCTTGTTCGCAACCACCAAAGACAGGGTTACTCGCGGAAGCACATATGTATCGATATCAATTTAGTCACAGCTTTGACCCAAAATCTGTGAGCCGCGCTAGCACTGTTACTATGGGTTTCGTGCCCGGATAGGCCAATCTCATTATATTTTGATTATAACTTCACATGGTTATACACGAAGGTGTCGCATATAACACTTAACCACCAACTCCCAAAGTCAAGATCACAACTTTGGCTCAAACCTGGTCAGAAGCTGTTACACCCGGAATCTAATGTATTGGCACAACAATCATCCACCATCTCCCAAGTTCAAGGTAACAAGTTCAACTCAGATGTCTGTCCATCGGTCGAATACATGTACATGCTTCGAGTCCTCTCTATATCTCAATAACAGTTAAAGATATCTTCATGAAACAGATATCAATCAACATAAGACGATGTGTAATACACAAGGACTTTAACTCTGTATTTCCTTTTTTTTTAAAAAAAAAAAAATATATATATGAACCGTTAAAACGGAACTTGCAATTTAATCGTGTCCGCTCTGTAATACAAATGTAGAAGTACCTCGCCCCCCCCCCCCCCCCCAAAAAAAAAAAAACATTTTTTGTTTATGGTAAGACTAGAAATATTTTCTTCAAACGTGCATGAACATCGATTTTAGAATTGCTTTGCCAATTACAACAAAAACTGTCCGCTTTTGTCGTATGCTGAATGTTTTTGAAGCCTCTTAGGCATACAATGTAGACCCAGAACAGACTCTTGCAGTTTGCTTCTGTGCTAATATATTAGTCAATAATCTAAGAAAATATATGCAGCAGCCGACTTGGGTGTAATGATCAAACGCATTTTTGTCTGGCTGTTTGAGTTGCATCAGACCTAAGCCCAGTCATCCTTTGATTGTCACTCACCGAATGAAGACATATTTTTGTATTTTCGCAGACAGATGGCGCAGATTTGTCCGCATCTTTGTTGTTTTCTGTCAATTTTAAAAACTACACCCAATATGTCAAGTCAATCTAGCTTTTAAAGCTCAACTAGAAAATGCATGGAGCGCCTTGGAGCCAGCTTGCATGCGTTTATCTCTTTTCGTGCTACATCAAAAGCTATTCAAGGGCGGATCCTGAAATTTTTGTCGGGATGCGGGGGAGGGGGGGGGGGGCAAGCCTTTGTAGAATGAGTACTTGAGGGTACCCCCTCCCCTAAATCACACGCACCCTTTCCCCGAGGTATGTGACTTAGATAATGCATAAAAAAGGATAAGGTTCGCATATACATGAAGGAACCATTGAAGCTAGGCTTTTTAATGGCCAAAACTTTAGATGTGCCTAAAGCGTAGCCGTATTAAAGGCTTACAGACACAAAAGCCGTACACTTTCTTTATCAGGCCGGGTAGGGGGCAATCGAAAACGTTAATAATATCGACGAACGAAGATCGAAAATCGATAGGAAGAGAGTTTTCTATTGTCATTTGTCGCCCGGTTGGCAATCGTAATCACCGTTTCTTGCGATTTTTATCCGCGTTTCTTCGATTGTTAAGAGGGTTTTTGATTGCCGCCTACCCGGTATGTTAAACATACTGCACCAGCTTTGTGCATTGCTAGATGTTGTCCCGTTTTCAAATTATGAGAAAACAACTCCATCGAAGAGAACTATAACTGCAACTGCAGGTATCCAGAACGAGAAATATGGCGTCTGGGTTCATAAATAGTCTGCTTTTTATAGATTTTTTGTTAGATTCTAATGATTAGATATATCATTAGGCGAGGTAAATTGGGAATTGTGAAAAAAAAATCATATGTATTTCTTCTGGGTACTCAAAAGAACCGTCTGAATGAGACGTTTCTTTTGAGAATCCAAACATGTAAATAGTTGTTGTCTGCATGTCTCGTTTTGTTTATCAAGAGTAGACTATCAAATAAGATTAAAGTTATTATGGACAATGTCTGCCTTAATCTTTCATGCCTGTGTGGGGCGCAGTGGCTCAATTGAAGGATTGCTAGTTCGAGACTCATAGACGTCAGAGTCACTGTGTTCTGTCCTAGAGCAAGACACCGAAACTGGTATAAAACAGAAGGATAAGTAATTGTCCCGATCCGACTGGGATAAAAAATATCAAAGCAAACAGACATTTTACCCGCTACCTAGTACTGGATCCACCCAGGTAGACCCATCACGACAAGCCCGAAAGATTGTTGACTCGGACGTAAAGAATCAAGCCAAGCAAATGAAAACAAGCAAACGATCAAACCAAATGCTCCTACTCTGCCCTGTCAGGCTCAACTCTCACTAAAATTCATGTTAAGTCCCTTCAAAATACGCTGAGCCACCCCACCCCCATCAATCTACCACATGCTCCTATTGGGAGTTTCGCAAAGGACATATTGACGTCTCGGATACAATGTTACAGTACTGGATGCTGATAGCAGGGTTTGGATGTTAACGATACATGAGAGGATCCAGAAAATTCTATCTGGAGGGGGGGGGGGGCGGGGTTGGGTGTCCTGAAAACTTTATTTTAGTTTTTTTCACAGAGGGCAGTGCGGACCTGGCCTCCCTTTCGAAGCAATTGGACCCAAGGGTCCTACTTCTTCTCGACGTTGTCAATAACAGTATTTCTAAGGAAACATATAACAACTTGTGATCTTCCAGGTGGGATGCAAACCCTCTGTCCCCCACCCTGCGGACACGCACATGCGATGCTTAGCTAACAATCTGAACTCTGTAGCTCGGTCAGTTGCCTATCTGCTTAATATGCAAGCAGACAGGAGATCGCATCCAGCATCGGCATCACTGATATGATATTGAAATAAATCTTAACCTTAATCGTTATGATAGGGCGTGATTTGCTTGACTTGAGGCAAATTTGGATGGGATAGGGCCCTTTTAGTCTCTCCCTGTCTCTTGGAGGAGTCCCAACATGACAGAAACATTGTTGACTGGGCCGTTAGGTCTTAATTCATTCAATGAATAAGTCAGGGCTGCAGCAATAGGTCTAATTGCCTTGATATTTGATTCTAAAACCATTAACATCTTTGCAAATTCTTTCATAAAGCATCCGAACCCTTTCATAAAGAACCAGTTATCCATCATTTGGACAGGTAAAGAACCTGTTACCAAAATATGTTACTGATTCTTTACCACCAGTTCTTGGCTTGTCAATATTAGTCAGTTAAAATAGACCCTTTATAGTTTTACATGAGGAGAAAATTGATTTTTTCAAACACATTTAGATTGAACTTGAAGTGGTATGCACACTATCTTTAATGGAATATGTACTTTGATAAATATACTGATTTTTGTTATGGGTTTTAACAATATCTGAATTAAACCGCTTTTAATCCCTGACACATAAACCTTCATCGCAAAGACTGACAGAGTAAAACCTTTAGCTTTTCAATTATATGAATTAATAAAAATAAAATACTTTCGGGCTTCGAAAAATCTTACGTTTGATGTAGTTTCCCATCACCTACCTTATACTGATTAAGGAAATCATAAAGCACCTGTAACCCTTTCATAAAGCATCATTGACAACTTTCATAAAGAATCACCCCGCACTGTGACTGAGTTAGCCCCCTGTGGAGAGACTAGATGTCTAAAAGTTGTTTGGAGTCTTCTTCAACTTGTATACTTTGTTAATACGAGAAGCGAAATCCCTGGCGAGGTCATGCGTACAAGCAGGCTCGTCGGAGCCTTCCCCACACGCCGATGTAATAAGAACCATCATCTCGTGTGCTGACCAATTCAAAGTATTAATTTTTCGTTGAGGACCATTATTTTATTTTCTTATTTAGTATAATTATTTGAATAATTAAAATTTCGAAACATTGTCAGAGCGCATATATCTAGATTAGTCAGTCTCCTTGTTATTCAAATTATTTCGAGATGCCTTTTTCTCACAATAGGCTCAAAACTACTACGGGTATATACAGGTACACAGCTGTAAAGCGTTTCACAGGTGAATAAATACACTCATTCTTACCGATTTTTAAATGGAAATGTCCACGGGTGTGTCTTTGCTAAGAATCGCCCAGTCTCTCTTAACTGGTCGGACTATACCTCCAGTGAACTGTCTGCCCGTGTGAAGCATGGTTATACTGTTTCCAAACCTACCTCTAGGGGACTGTTTGCCAGGGGTACAGCCAGTTTATACTGTTTCCGAGCCCACCTCCAGGGAACTGTCTGCTGGGGTGCAGCTTGTTTATGGGTTTCCAAACTTACCTGCAGAGGACTGTCGGTAGGAGGTGCAGCCTACTTTTACTGTTTCTGAACCTACCTCAAGGAGACTGTTGGCCACGGGTTGGCCTGTTTATATGGTTTTGGAACCTACCTCCAGTTTATAAAGTTTCAGAACCTACCTACAAGGGACTGTCAGCCAGAGGTGCAGCCTATTAATATACTCAACAAAAAAAGTTAAGGAAATTGTGTTTGAGGGGCTATGACAAAAGGTCTAAAAATGTTAAAGGCATCTAAATTTCACAGTAGTATAATGTGACTATTTTTCTTTATAATGACGCTTTATCTGGGTCTGTAGCGCCCATAGCAGCTTAGTAAATTCATTTCAAAGTTGACTGGTCTTCACTCCATTTTTCGCAAAAATTCAATTTACGGAGCAAACATAGGTTTTCATACATTTACGTTCGCCAGGTCCCTCGGGAGATGGAGATGTTTAAAACCTAGGACGAAAGATCAGGTGCTTATAGAGGGACACTTGATCAGTCCAGTGTACATGGATGAGGTGTTGAGGTCTGTTGTCCTGCTTTTTGTGCGAAAACCAGTGACAGTACCAGGCCTAGGATGACAATGCCAGAACACACCTCACTAGAATCAGCAAAAACAATGTTGTGCGCATTGACTGGTCAGGTCGCTCATCAAACATGTCTAAAATTTTAACATGTCTATGACAATTCTGGACAGAGGGTCCAACACATAATAATGGCACCAAGAATCCCCCTACCTTTCGATGCAGTGTTGCATGAGATATTGATGCTGATCCCTCAGCACCAAATCACCAGTATTCATAGTATGCGAAACCGGTGATAGTCCTAATTTGCCATTGAGTGGGGACACACTCGTTACTGATGAAGGCATTCTCATCTTCGAAATGTGGTGTTTAAGCCTATCAAGTTCATTTCATGTGACATTCAAAGGAAATGCATTTCAAGTTTTGAAAACTTACATGTTTTTCATGTGGTTATGAGGGAATACTCTGTAGTCATTTTTTGCGAAAAATGCCTTTGACCCCTGGGTTGCTTGACACTGTGCCACAACAAAGATATTGGTGCTAGCAAACTAAATTAAACATTTTTCTCAATAGATGACATGTATCTAAACAAATAAATAAAAATTGAATAATTGTTTGCTTTGGTGTTCTTAAGTTGCATGGTTTTCTGAGATTTCCTTAACTTTTTTTGTTGAGTATATATACTGACCCACACTTCCAACGCAAAATGTTTCAGAAATGTACGTCCTATGTAACTTAAAGAATTTCTAGCAATAAAGCGAGCAATCTCCCTAAACGAGACTGGAGAAACTAGGCACAATCAACAAATATATATAGACGAGCCGTCGATGTAACATTGCCCCCCAATTTGTATATTTAAAACGGGGTTTCCTAAATGCATGTAATAACTCTACTTCTTATTGAATGATAATTTATTTCGATCATCAACTGTGCTTGTTATTCGTAACCTACATGGGAACCAGACCGTTAAACGAGGGTAAACAATCGTCCTATCACGCTATGTATTATACATTTGTGACCTCTCAGTATTGACCTTTGGTCGAGTCCAATTTTCTGGGTTGAGCAGATAATTTACCGTTAACTGTTTGTAAAATGTCTTTATATCCTTTAAAGCTATATTCAATTTCTACTCGTCTCTATGGTTCAGTGGTTAATACGCTTTTCTGTGACACGCGAAGTCTTGAGTTCGAGCCTCAATTCGCACTTGGTTTTTTTTTCTTGTTTTTTTTTCTTGCAATTATATTACATGTATTGATGTTTGATTGTTTAATTATAGCAAAGTAAGTTTTTATGTTATAAAATGCTTGTTCATGTGTTTTATTTGAAGTTGTGTATTCAGCTGTTTTTATGTATATTTAGCAATTTCATCACAGTACTAGGAATTTCAAATTTCATCCTCGTTCTCGCTTGCGAATCCAGATTTTATAAAAACATGTTCAGGTATCTCATCCCCGCGATGTCATTCGCCAAATAATTCACCTCGATGCCCTGCAGTCTGGCCAGTGCTTTGCTGTTATAGACTGCATGGCTTCCAGGATGAGCTATTTTATCCTTGTTAAGTTGAAGGCGAGACATATAGACAGGCTCCTGTGGGCGGGTCTTGCATAGTTCAAGCAGCTCATCTTCTAACATGCCAGCGGACCATAGAAAACCGTGCTTGGTCAACTACTCTTGTATCAGGTGTTTCTTGACGAGCGGGCGAACTAAAATAGTGATTATAGTGCAGACCCAAGGGTCATGCAATTCCACTATTCTTAAATTACCATTAGAAAAGGGTACTTTTAGTCCAGTAGTAATGTCTTGCCAGCATTTCGGAACAGCTAGGCTGGTATGAACGTAAGTTTCATCTGTATAAGCGACTGTGTAACCTGCTTCACTCAACTCCCTGTCCCTGCGAAGGTATCTGATCCTGCTGAGGACTAGATCTTGTCTCTCCATCAGCACTATTCGATTCACCCCACAGCGTGTGTAAGTAAACTTCATATGAATGATATCTTTGCGACGACGACCCTTGCTGCCAGTGTAACCAATACTCTGTTTGAGCTCTATTTGATGTTATCAAGGGTTGACAGAACCTACTTCAAGGAGTACATGCTGGCGATGGTCCTCCGTACAACACCCTGGTCAAAGTCATCCAGTTGCACTTTCGACGTAGATGACGGTGGTTGCTTTGGTTGTTGCTGCTCGTCATGTGCCTTCTTCTTCTCTTCCACAATTTTCTGAGCGGTAGATCTGCTAATGCCAGTGAGTGCTGCAGTCCTGTCCCATACACGATTCAGTGACAGTTTCATTCCAGACTTCTTTTTTTGCTCCTTGCAGAACTTGTACACGTTTTCAATAGTAGCTCTTGCATCGTCGCTGTATCTCCATTAGCTTCGCCATTTTACTGAATGAAGTTGCTTCACATGTGCATAATACATCAAAACATGTTTTTTTCTGCAGACATGTAAATCAAACAAAAAATTCTGCATCTTTGCGAAAGCAAAAAAAAAACAGGTTTTACTGGGCTTCGAACCCCAACCTTGTTATCAAATTCTTAGAGTAAAGCCGTTTTACTTACTGCGCCACCGAATCGCTTGTAAAAGTTATCTTGTAAATGCGAATAATTGCATGGCATAACGTTGGAACACCCCTATTTTATGGAGCAGTTCATTTTTGTTAGTGCAGTCACGCCCTGATGCTTTTAAGGCTATTATACAGTAAAACTATTTATACAGTTGATGTACAATAAAAATTACCATCTTGCAAAGAGGTCTATTTTTGGCAGATATTTGATGTCTTCTTTCGCTTATACAACCCCTTCCCCCCCTAGACCCAAGACGCCCTTTACATATAGTATATATTTGTATAACGACAATTTATTGTCCAAAGGGCAACTTGGGTCTAGGGGGGGGGGGGGAAAGCATCTAAAAACAAACTGAAAGACGCCAGTTTCATCTTTTCAATGACAAACGTCACAATTTTAAGTATATTTCGTACGCATGCGCAGAAGGAATACCGCAAAGTTTTGGAAATGAAGGGCACTTATATCCTTAATATTTTAGCTCTTTTACTTTTTGAAAACCTGCTAAGGATTTACTAATCTCGTCTAAACGGCACCGAGTCTAAAGACATAATTTTGAGGGGTGGGAGTAGAAGGCGCAAGTTTTCACGGCTTTGCAAGTGATGAATCGCTTTGAAACCTATTTTGATGCTTTCTATGCATATTTTACTACCGAAACTGACCAATTTTAAAAACATTAGGGCTATTTGAAAATTTAGGTTTTGTAATCATGTCAACTAGGGAAAAAATACGCCTTATCGCTAGAGCTCCTTAATATATGAGGTCTTGCCGTAATCATTGTACCGTTCAGGGGTTATGGCAGACTTTCACCCAATCATGTTATGATTAAAAGGGAGTGATTAACTGATGAAATTCTACTTTCATTTTCAAAAATAAGTGTTTTAATTTTGATGAAATTGCATTAAAATGGATGAACCAATATATATGTAATATTCAAAGTTAAGTTTGATTTTGCGTTAGAAGTGTGGTTCAGTATAGTTTCAGAACCTACCTCCAGGGGACTGTAGGCCAGGGTGCAGCCAATGGATACGGTTTCCAAACCTACCTCCAGGGGACTGTCGGCCGGGGATAAAGGCTGTTTATAAGGTAAAGAACCTACTTCCAGGGGACTGTCAGATGGGATGCAGTTTGTTTATAAAGTTTCTGAACCTACCTTCAGGGAACTGTGTGACCGGGTGCAGCCTGTTTATACGGTTTCCTACCCTACCTCCAGGGGACTGTCGGCAGGGGGTACAGCCTGTTTTACTTGTGCCAAAACCAACCTACATCCTGGGGATTGTCAGCTGTGGGTGCATCCTGTTTTTACGGTTTCTGAACCCACTTCCAGGGACTGTTGGCCAGGGATACAGCCTGTTAGTACAGTTTCCGAACCGACCTTGAAGTGGGTCTCTTAGCTATTCCCCAGTCATTTTTCTTTTCATTCTTGTTGGTGTGCTTTCCAAGGTTGACTGATAACCAGACAAAAGCAGCGAGGGTCTCTCTCTCTCTCTCTCTCTCTCTCTCTCTCTCTCTCTCTCTCTCTCTCTCTCTCTCTCTCTCTCTCTCTCCGAACACATCACCTCTGGTGAGGCTCAGATTGGGAGCCTATCCATCTCCAGACCCAAATTTAATCAAGCCAATATGAAGAAAGATAGATAGATAAATACTTCGAGGCAATTATATGATAAAAATGCAGCAGGTTCAGGTTCTAAAACCGGATCCCTAGGCCTTATAACACAGATCCAGGGACATATCTGTTATGATGGGACTGAACACGTTGAACTGGTCCACATACTGGAATTGTAACCGATGGTTAAACGAATATCATGGGATATGAAGACAGCTGACATGTAATATCACGCAACAATGGCCAAAAACAAGGGATTGGCATTGAGAACAAAGAAGGAAAAGAAGCGATAAAGCATTTTGTTGGGATAATGTTTGCGTTGTGTAATTTGGTAATTGTTTTTTTTTTATAAAAATAGTCATTGCTTTGCACGTAACGGGTAACAAAAACGATCAACAAAAAAGGCACCGCCCTGGAACGGCCAGTATTTTTTTTACTGGAATCTTAAAACTATTTTCAGCATCCCTGAAATTGAACATAGTATCATATATCCCTGAAAGTAAAATGGATAGTATCCCATATCCCTGGAAGTAAACTGGCAAATATCCTGTATCCTTAAAACCCCTATACAATCCTCATATCAGGTGCTTTCTACTCCATAATACCTACTAGAGGACTTTGAAAACGCATCACCATATTTTTGCACTTATTTTGCAAACCATATACGATTGAAACGTTACTCGCACGTTTTAAAAATGTGCACCCCAGAACTGGTATGAACCAGTCGTAAATTTGACTGCACTATAACGCGACACTGCTGATGACGTCATATGGGTACATACAGCATCCAGCACAATTTTGTAAAGTCCGTTGAAGCTTTTTGATTATTTTTGGCGTTTAAACTGGCGTGTATGATACCATAACCAGCAACGCAGTTTATAGACTTTTGTTCAAACTAAAAGTATTTGATAACTACAATATGTCGAAAGTAAACGTCAATTTGAACATCAATTAACAGCTCCCTTCAGAAACACCTCCACAAGTTACCGTTATACACACGTTCATTACTGATACTGACAACTTATACTGACAATCACGTAGGGAAGCCGTTTTTATGTAAATCATGGCATGAGATATGTTCGAGAACGTCTTAAAAGTTTACGTTAACGTCACTTGCACAATACCAAAGAAACGTGATACAAGCGTAATTAATGCATAGTCTGTCATTTGTATATGCCCTTAGCCTCTTCCAACAAAACTTGACGAAAAACATCGAAACGTTGAAAGGCCCAAGATGTTGAGTTTTATTGCCATAGTAAGTGGGGTATGTCCGTATCTTTAAAGGGGTGTTAATTTGAGCATTACGAACTTTCAATTCATTTCGAATCGTTCAATGATGAATATGCAATCGTAAAAGAAGCCCAGGACGCAAATATGTTAAGTCAGGAATCAAAACTAACGCGGGTTAACTTTCAGCTGAATCGGTGTCCTTCAAAATTGACCATCTCTGTCTTAAAACGGATACTTTTTCAATATCTTAAACTAAATTTACAACCATGAATTTTCTAGGGCACACTAAAAGCTGGTCAGACTATGATATGCAATAAGAATTATCTCGCTGACATTCTCAGGGTTTGTGAAATAATGGATTTAATCTAGGTGATGCGTTTTCAAAAGCCTTAAGTATATAACTGATGAGAAATGACAACACAAAACAAACAAAATAATTGTGCATAAAGCGAAGATTCAGATGAGCCTCTTCGCTGTGCGCTCAGTGGATAACTAATGACCTAAACTTTCTTCGTGCCCACTATGGCTTCCAAGGACACCAAGAGCAACGTCGGTGAAAGGGTCTAATTGAGCCGAGGACCTTCAAAAGGTACAGTTTGGTATGTCCCCCCCCCCCCCTACGCATTCACGCAGTCAATCTTTTCTCGACGCTCTATAGACAGCAATGGTCCCAATAATTCTTCATATGAAGGCTGAAGTGCAGACTGGTTTCAATATTTGCTACACGCACATACCAACTTATACCTTATGCTGGGCATCGGCTTGTATCATACTACCTGCATTGTCCGTGTCACTGACTCTAAGTGTAATGATGTCGCCTGAGCATGGAGAACTGCAATCTGAAATAGAGGAAAGCTACCGTAGTAACCCTAAATACTCATATACTTAAACCGCTACTCAACAGATGGAAGTAGACAGATATGAAACCGTTGAAAAATTGCACAAGTATCATATTTTGTACATTTCTTGCAATGTTTACAGTAAGCTTCTTGGTATATATAGAACGCTCACGTGCATCTTGGTAGTTTCTTTTATCAATGATATGTTACTATAACATGCCTTGATATTCTATGCAAAATGTGCCATCACACTAGATTTTGGTGTTTGTCCCATAAATTATGTGCGAAAAGCCCGTTTAAACGCGCATGATGGCGTATCCAGAGTATCCTTTGCAAGACGAGAAGGCTCTGACGACGCTGCGTTGTCTGATCTGAGCCTATACTGCTCACCGATGCGATAAATACCGAAATGTCATGTGCTGGCCCAAACCATAACACCTTAACACAAAGATACATTTCTGGCGTGATCTGGCGTACTGTATCACGCCGAGTGGATGAGGTCATACCATCGGATCACCCAAGACACGAAGCGTCGAGGGTCATCCAATGGTATGGCCTCATCCACGAGACGTGATACTATACGCCAGATCAAGTTACTATTATAATAATTTGTTTCTTGACGTCACGTCATCATGTTTTCGGTCTCTGGTTCCATGCTTGAAATGCACTTTACGTAACATCGTCGCAAAACAGGTAACCGACGTTAACCTCGTTTAAAAGGATAGTGATATGAAATCAGAAAACCTCAGTGATCATTTCATATGAAATTTATTAAACGAGCCTTCAGCGAGTTTAATAAATTTAATATGAATGATCACAAGTGTAAGACTCTGTTTATCATATGACCTTTTAAATGCGATTTTTATCGCCTTCAAAAATGGTTTATTTCAAAGAAAATTTGCATTGTTGTAACGAACGTCGTCATGACGTTACTTGATCCAACATAAGTGTTATGCTACGTGTGGTCATAACACTATTTATGACATGACGTTATACACTGAAAATAACAGTAATGTGATATGATAAAGGTATATAATAAATGTTAATCTGGTCTGTTGTTGTGACATAATGAAATGTTCATCTCCAAATTAGTAAGTAAGTATGATCAGTAAAAACCACAATCACAAACTGCAGACAAACCCTTGGCGCCGCGAGGAAGAGCCACACAACAATCACGAGACACCAGGAAAGCAAAGCAAAGCAAAGCAACCAGCTCTATCTTCCCCGTCAAGACGATTGCAAAACTAGAATGAACATAAGTAACGCACAACAAAACATAGAACAATTACAGAATCCCATAATGGGAGTAAAAATCAACAACGAATCAACAACACAGAACCACCGCCTTAGAACGGACGGCAGTCTAAGCCACTGGGGGGGGGGGGGGGCTTAAATACATTTTACTGGTAGCAAATCTTCACCCTAGATTCTGCTGTTGCTGAAGCATAATAATTGTTAAGCCCGCATGGAGGCTTCCTAACTTTTGCAATGTCACATCATGGAGACACAATCTAATCAAGTTAACATACTATGAAGTAACACTCTAAAGAAACCCTCAAGTTGAGCCACGGTGGGCCCAGCTACAGATAAGCATCAGGCACCAACCAACCGATTAAAGCTTTACGTCAGAGCCGTCATTGAGTCTGAGGCCTTACCCACCGTCGTGTTTTGAGCCTAAAAATCTGGAAAAACGGATCCTTCAGAAATAGAGAGAACCTACAATATCAAAAACAGCAGACTCCGTTTTATTAGGTCTGTTCCTTAGAACTAATGGAAAGTGCAATAATTCTCACGTCCCCTAGCACCCGCTTAAGCAGTGTTCTGCTTTCTGTCAAAGTCCAATATTCCACGTAAAGACAGTGAATCTAGATTTTATAAGTACCTCCGATAAGATTTTTTTCCAAATCACTTTTGGTCTGGAAAGCTATTAACCATACAAGTTCAACCAGAAAATTAGAAAAAAGTAACGAGATTTTAGAAAACAAAGAAATTGTTTTCGGTTTGATTCCTAGACACATAGGCTTCCCTGGAAATGAAAAGTAGAAGAGCATGCAAAGACTTCATTTGAATTAGACTAAGGACATTTTCAAATTCCTTTTTTCCAATATTAAGTAGACCAGTCGATGGAACACCATCGCAAATTCCCGCTTTTGATCTAACCAAAGCATCTGCAAAGCTTGAAGTTGCTACGTACAATGGTTTAGGAGGAGATGCATTTAAACTTTACAAGAAAGTACATTATTTATTTCACTAATGACCTTTACCTTAGTTTAAGGACAAACACTAAACGTTGCTGCGTATCCTCTACATCATATTACCTATGCACCTGCAAAGTTTGAAGCTGCTATGTCCAACGGTTTAGGAGGAAATGCATTTACAAGAAATATTTGATTTGACCTTTATCCAAGGTCAAGGTCACATAAAGTATTGCCCTCTACATCATGTGACCTATGTACCTGCAAATTTGGAAGTTGCTACGGCCAATGGTTAAGGAAATGCATTACCAAAAAATACATTATTTGACCTTGACCCCAAGCTCAAAGGGGTCAAGGTCACACAAAATGTTGCCCAGTACTCTCGGCATCACGTGACTTATGAACCAGCAAAGTTTGATGTTGCTTCATCCCATGGTAAAGGAGAAGATGCATTTACAAGAAAATACATTATTTGACCTTGATCCCAAGGTCAAGGTCACACGAAATGTTGCCTAGTACCTTCGACATCATGTGACCTATGCATCAGCAAAGTTTGATATTGCTACATCCCACAGTTAAGGAGAAGATGCATTTGCAAGAAAATACATTATTTGACCTTGACCTTTGGGTCAAGCTCACACGAAATGTTGCTCAGTTCCCTCTACATCATGTGACCTATGCATCTACAGAGTTTGAAGTTACTACGTCAAAAGGTTTAGGAGGAGATGCATTTACAAGAAATTTCAATATTTGACTTCTGACCTTGACCTTAGGGTCAAGGTCACACAAAATGTTGTCCAGTACCCTCTACATCATGTGACCTGTTCAACTACAAAGTTTGAAATTGCTACTTCTAATGGTTTAGGAGGAGATACATTTACAAGAAAATACATTATTTGACCTTTGACCTTGACCTTTGAGTCAAGGTCACACAAAATGTTGCCCAGTACCCTCTACATCATGTGAGCTATTCAGCTACAAAGTTTGAAATTGCTACGTCTAACCGTTTAGGAGGAGATACATTTACAAGAAACGTGACGGACGCACATCCGCACGAACGCACGGACGGACGGACAGACGGACGACGGACCGACTTTGATACGAAATTAAAACGGGTATAACTATACTTAAAATTCAAAAGTAACTTTACACTTTTCATTACCGAATATATGTTTTACTTGTTTTGATCTTGACCAAATAAAATGTAGCAATGGGCTCGTGGCACCCGCCCTGACACCATTTACGAAAAAGAAAGACTTAGGTAAATTAATCTTCTTTCGCGTTACCTGTTCTTTCATAAAACACACAAACTGCATTTTCTCACACATCTATGATTTGAACACGCCGTTTTAAGGGCCATCGATTGCAAAATAATAATAATAATAATAATAAATACTGCCATACATTTTTCTTTGTCGTATGTTTAATTTTGGCAGTGTCTTATAGATATATGCGGCTAATTTTTATGCGCATCATTCCCGTTAAACAAGTAAAATTTTCTGGGTCCTGTTTTTGACCATTTATGGATTCGGATCAACACAGCTTTCAGAAAGTCTTATGTCATATCAATGTTCCGACATTTTTTTGACAAAATAAAGTAATTAAAGTGTGTCCGAACTATCTATTGTTCTTTTATCAGAACTGATCGTCTCAGTACCAAAGACAGATAAAAGTGGCTCAGACGAAATCAAACAATAACACAATTACCCTGGTTTCAAATACGAAAGTGGCCGAGTCTCTTCTATTTGTACGGTTATTTAAAGCGGCGCACGACCTGACCTCGTGACCTAGTGGTTAGCGTGTCTAGCTACGAACCTGGATCGATTCCCGGGTGTGCACCTATTTTCAGTGTTTTTTCTTTCTTTTTTTTAGCATTCTAATGATAAATTGCTTCATACGAGTAAAACAGCATCATCAAAAAGACCGAAATGGTCATTCCTGAACTTTTTATATTAAATTATGCATGAAACCTATGGGGTGGGGCTAAATTTGGCCCTCCTGAAAGAGAAATAGTTCGGTGACCCCAGATTTGTATGCTTTTTTTATGAAAGAAATTATGATAGTCCAAGAAATAAAAATGAATTCTTAAGATTTTCAACAACAGATTTTTTTAATAAAGATTTATTCTAAAAACAAATTCCAATTTTTGACGAATTGCCTAAATATATCGTGCAGTCTCTTGCTTGGGATAACAAATAAACTTGCATATTTTCTAAAAGGTTTGAAGTCATGGGCAATAATTTAAGTTAATAGAAAGAAGCTGGCTGAAGATTACAACAATTTTAGCTTGATATGTAGGACTAGTATTATTCTTTCGTCTGTTTAAAAATATGGTCAAATTCTGAAAACTTCAAGATGAGATTATGAACAATTAAGCACAGTGACATATCCTTTTTATTTCATAAATGGATAGCCCATGCATAAAACAAGCTGTATGCAAAGTATTGAACAGATTTCAACATGGGAAGTATTTAGTAGCATATGTCCTTAAAGTTTGTTCATATTTAAATTATCTCCCTTTAATTTAATATGATGATGATGATGATTCTTTATTTTCCTCCATGATATAGGAGAGCATTTTACAAACATATACACATATATGATAATGCTAACATATGTACAATTAATATAGAAATGACAAGATTAGAAGAGGTGAGAGTGAGCAATAGCTGGTACAAAACAAAGGGACAGTTCAGCATATGCGTCCACATAGCTGAGCTGCACCTTCTTTGCCCGAGGGAGTCCAATTCATAATCGGACTAATATTCGAATGAGATAGTTATTCTCTCGGAAAAGCACCATGTTACACATCCAGAAGGCGCTCTGTAGCTCTGGACCATTTGCTATAATAGCATGTTCCATAACCCATATCAGTAGGACGAGCCCAAGTCCAGTTTTTGGGATGATAATTTTCAAGTTAGTCTAATTTTTATGTACCATTTTGTAAGCAAACAGTGGAGACCCTGATCAGACGCCACGTTCTGCGGCGTCTAATTTGGGTCTTCACTATTTGCATAATTATGTCCCACAAAAAAGGACACTAGGCTTATATGGGATAATTACCAACGGTGGCTGCAACCTCTTTTAAGCATATGAATAAAGCGTGCTACAAGTATATAACAATAAAATGCTTCCTTATCTGCAATATCGATTAAGTCAGCAATCATTTCATAACGTCCGAAGAAAACGCCAATTAGACGCTCGTGGTCGTAACTAGCTAATCGAAGGTATGCATCGACTCCATATTTATGCCAGAAGCCAAGCCACATTCTATGTCTAACACCTGCGTTTGCAGGACACCAGAGTACACAATGATCAACATATTTTGTTACAAGAGAACCACATGCCGAGCAGGTAATTATCGTTTAATATTTACTGAACGTCAGTGCAATCATTTGCACCACAGATTTACAAGCATGTCAACATATATGGATGTTTTCTAGAGAGTTCCAAGAAGTAGCAGGGTTTTGATTCGGGATGGATAGTTTGAAAACGACAGACAGCTTCGTCAGCATTTGCTAACCCAACATTACTGACACATGCCTCAGATAGTTTGTTTCTTATTAATTTTTTCCAGGAATGTCTTGACTGAAAAGTACCAGAAGTGATATATTCAGACAATACATAGCCCAAATCATACTCTTCGAGAATCCGAAAAACATCCACAATAAAGCCTGTCCTCAATTGGTGAAATAAGTAATGGTTTATTTACCTATGCAGAAACAAACGTTTGACGGCAAAATGTGGATCTAATCTGCATAACTTACCAAGCAATGACGTCTTGCGTTTTTCAATTTCAAACTGTACGTTGAGAGATCCTAGTAAATTAACTGTAATGTATGTTCTTGTATATCTACCTATTCCTTGCATAATTTTTAAACATAAACGATGAGATCTTTCTAATAATAGCATATCTGTTTGCGACATATTTGACCAGAGTTCACAGCCATACAGGGCCTTGGGTAAAACGATCGTTTCATAAATACGTTTCCATTTTAGAGGATTAAGATCTTGTTCGCTAAAATTGGATGAGATAAGACCAAAGAATAGTTTCCTTATCTGTGAGGATGCTTTAACAATATTCGCTTTCATGTCCATTTTCTTTGTACAAACAATCCCCTGATGAGTATATTTGTCAGTTTCAGACAGATTCGCATTGCCAAGTTTCCACTGCCTATTTGATCGCTTATATGCGGTGTCTGTTTCATTACACACGAGCACATTACATTTCACGGCGTTGTATTCTAACCTCCATAGATGAAAATAATGGACACATATATCGATTAATATTTGTAATGCGATTTTGGTCAGTGCCTGTAATACACATATCATCCGCTACAGTAGGGCAACAAACATTTATCGAACCAATCCTTAGCCCTATATTCGACATTGTTAGCTGATGTAGTAAGTCGTCGATGAAACACAAAAACCCAAAAGGGGAAATAATTCCTCTTTGACGAGATCCTCGCTTGATGTTGAACTGGCCAGATTTATGTCCCCTAAAAAGCACGTAGCTTGTCAGATTAGCGTGGAGGCTTACCAAGACTTTCCAGATATACAAGTCGATTCCTCTTTCATAGAATTTTAAGAGCAACCGTCGTGCCATACTTTATCGAACGCCTTTTTGCATCCAAAAAGCATATATAAAGTTTACTATTATTTTCTTTAGTATATTGGACTGATTCGTTCACCAGAAATGATGTCACTGTGCATATGGAAGGGATTATGCGACAAAATTCTTTGCATACATGTTAGACTTTTTAAGTCAGTGGTCTAGTTTTATTTTGTTAATTGTATCATTATATCATACCAATTTTTATTTACTAGTAGTTTCATTCAGAACATGTCATTTCTTGGTTTTCAAAAGGCATAACTAGATTGTGAAAAGACAATACTAAGTTGTAAAAAGACAGAACTAGGTTGTCATACTACGAATGTGAATATGCTAAAAATTTTGACGCCAGAGGGCGCACATATTTTATCGGAAATAATAGTTTCTCCCGTGCAAGTAGCACTCGCTACAAACGGTGTTGTGGATGATTTTTCCTACCAAGAAATTCTCCCTATGAATATCCTATGAAATCTTTGATCCTTCCTGCCTCACATCCTCAGGCATGTGCGGATCCAGAGGGGGGAAAGGGGGTCGGGATCCCCTGGAAAATCACACGTTATATGGGTTTTTTTAGAAATTAACATAAGGAAAAAGTTAGACCCCCTCCCCCTGGAAAATTCTGGACCACCTCTGGATCCTTAGAAAAGTATAGTTTTCTCTGTAATAGAACCATTGGACCCCCTCTGCTAACTGTAAAATAAGTTCAGGACAATAAAAAAACAAAGCAAAAAAAAAAAAAAACGTTGTCCAAACTGTTTTCCGGCCGTCGGACCCCCCCCCCTGAATAAAATTCCTGATTCTGCGCATGGACTCCTGCCAAGCATGGACACATCAATATATGAGCTGCAACACGTGATTTCCAACAATGTGGCGTTTTGACATGAATAGACTCAGATGAGCCTGACTGTGTACCCTCCTTTTAAGCTTAGGCAGTTCTAGTGATGTTTGATCCGTAGAATATTCAAGCAACTAGCAAAGGCTCTGACCAGACTGTCCATATGCGCTTGCTGGTCTGAGCCTTGCTGATCGCACATACCACATTGTTGGAAATTTCATGGCACGGCTCGATTTCATGTATTTGCTGGGTCAGTGGTAGTACGAAATGATACCACATATTTATATATATCCATACTTGTCTTGACTAAATTTACCTCCCTTTATATTTCAAAATTATCTATTTTTTCATGTTGTTATAAGAGCTGATGCATTTATAAGGGTTTTTTTCTACAACTAAATTGAGGGTTAATCTGTATGAAAGAAAAGACATTTCACCGAAATGAGAAAAATGCGTCATCTCAGTCAACTCATATTATTTGAAAAATCATATATATATAAGCGATATAGTAATTGCCAGAATATTAAATGTAGCCACCGAGGTATTGTGTATTTTGTATTTTTATTGGCATAGGAATAAGCAAATAGACCCCCACCCCCTGGAAAAAATGAATCGGCCCATATAATTTTTCTTAGCTTCTTTTAAAATAGACAAATTGGAACCCGCCCGCCCCCCCCTCTGTAAAATAAGTTAGACATAATAAATAAAAGAAACAATACCAACACTTGAATGGGCATGGAAACGAAACTTCTCTTAAAGATATACGATGAGGCTGTGTCTTTGGTGCTCGTAAATGCGACACGTACAAAATGAACCCAAAATCTTATGTGCTGGCTCATTAGGCTCCAGAAACAAGGTCAATTCTCGGTAGTTTGAGGGGGGGGGGGGGGTAGGGGGTAAGGGACAGGTGTCTGGACCCCCTGTAAAATCAGACAGTTATACGGTTCCTTAGCAATACTGGTCATCTCTGGATATCACAAAACTTCCAAGCCAGCATTCTTGATGTTCGGCCACCATTGGTCCACCAGCGAAACGCCATTTAAATGGCGTTTTGTTGGCGATTTAAACGGCGTTTCGTTGGAGGGTCAATTATGAACCACTTTTAATGGTATTTGGCTCCTCTTTCTCCTGTCAACTATAAAAAAATGGCAGAGTTTGACCCCTCTGAAAAAATCTTAATCTGCGCATGCTGGACTTTTTCTTCAAATTGTCGATAGTTTGAATTAAAGTCATTGCATGTTAATAGTATATGACCATCTTCATCTTAGGGATGAATCATCTGCAATATTTAGTTTGTCTAAAAGCCAAATATCTGAACTTCCATCGGCGTCCAACCTCTGAGAAAGCTCTATCGAGATTCCACATGTTCACTGACTCGTCTGAGCCTTCTTCGCTCGCTATTGTGCTAAGTTCCAAATTTCATGAAAAAGATCGTGGTGTCTGGATGTAATTAAATGCTAAGTGCATTTTGTGACGAATTTGTTCCCTTTTAATACATATTGAAAGATTTGGCTTTATTGTTTGAAGACAGATATGCGTTTATCAAATGTATGCCATACAGCCGTCTTCTACTGTGGGTACCTCCTCCATGTGCATCCAGAAAGGGGGTCAAACGGCTCCAACTCTGGCAATTTTTTTCAGTTGATGATCCCAATACCATTTCAAGTGAGTCATCATCGGCCTGTCAGCGAAACACCATTTAAATGGCGTTATGGCCTTTCGCTGGCGGGTTGAGCATGGCCCAACATTGAATGCTTTGTGATTCTCCAGGGGTTCCGGACCAGTATTGCTAATGAATCGTATAGCTTAGTAATTTTTCAGGGGGCGGGGTAAGGACCCCCTGGCGCCCTCTCTGGATCCGCACATGTCTTCAATGGGATTATGACTATTAAAATATGTTTAATGGAGAAATACACATTGTTCTGTAGATTGAATACGTTTGGCGAACTATACTTTTGCTTGACACGCTTCTATGTCTGGGCCATATCACCTACAATGTTAGATGGAATTCATTACAATCTTACAGGATTATAACCTTAGCATGAAAGTTTGTGGCGAACAACACCTATAGCCAAACACGTACCTAAGCTGAACGCTAGAAAAACCTGTCGTCGGGTTGCGCACACAACAAAGGTGCGGACCAGCCTACGCATCCCACAGTCTAATCCGCCCCTTTGATATTCTCTTATATACTTAAGGAAAAAAAGAAACGCAACAAACGCTTTGGTTCATTGCTAGCATACAAGGTGATGTCAGTTTTTTGTGAAAATGATGGAAATTCATGGGAGTGGTATGTCACCGTCAAATTACGACAGTTCAGCGTAATTATCAATTACGCATGCACGTTGCCTTAACGTCATTAACGTCAACTCTGAAAATTGCGTTAGATGCGTAAAATTTCTTTTCTGTTTGACTTTTTATTCAATATAAAGATGTTTCTTCAATAATTATGATTTAAGATCTTCAGACGTCAAACAAAAGTCAAATATGGCATCAAAATATGTTATCCTACATTTTAATGGTTTCAATAAGGTTTATGCGCTTTTCCAATGAGAGAATGGTCCAGTGACAGAATTTCAGTGTTTACTTTCAGCATGTAATCAAGTGTTTTCATATGTATTATGACGTGCTTAGTTTGGCTAACGTCAATATAAACGCCCTGCTAGCATATTTCGACGGTATCTGAAAAGTCAGTTTTTTTTCTCCGAGAATGCATGTTCTGATGCCTCTAGGTTTGTTTTACACTGTATATACACCAACGAACCAAACTCGGCGGCTCTAAGTGACGTCAATTGCTTATTCTCTGTCGTTGTGTATCTTGGCATTCAAGTAGACGGTTTTGACGCAATATTTGACTGCATTACGAATATGATTGGACGTTTTTTATTTGCAAATTGTTAAGTCGACGCCATGTAACCATGCAAGCATGCAAAAGACTTGATGGGGAAGAGAGAGCTGGTTGCTTTGCTTAATTTGTCTTCCTGGTGTCTTGTGACGGTTGAGCAGCTATTCCTCGCGGTGCCACGGGGTTGTCTGCAGTTTGTGTTTGTGGTATTTCTTGATCATACTCACTTACTATTTTTTAGTGATCTTAATTCTGACGTCCACGTCGCATGTTACGTTTTCATATGTTTTCACCTTGTAGCATAAACTCTAGCGTTGAAATGACGTTTTGTAATTTCATCACATGCTACAAATAATCAATTAGACAATTCCAAAAGAGATTTCATCAAACCATCATTTAACCATGCAAAAATTATATTTCCACCTGTTGCCTTTCTTTTTTCCTAAAGTATATGTTAGATTGCCATAACCGAAATTTCAATCTGTAGAACACAGGTTTTCTCGCGAGGATGCATGCACAAACCTGCCTACTCAGCTACAGAGACTAGCTAGAAGATTTTATTTTGTTTCTAGCATATCAGCGTCTTTGTTATTCCCTTATTTGAAAGTATCATATCGTAGCCTGCAACAAGCGAAATTCCAGTCAATACGCTAGTCTCTGTATCTGAACAGACTGTTGTAAGCAAGTCTTAACCCGAAAGACAGCTTTTAGAGACGCAAAACATGTACACCACACGTTTTTACTAGGCAAGATTGACAAAGTAGTTAACCAGTACCAGTACTTCGTGCATATACTAAAACCCTTCTTGACTCAGCGGAAGAGAGACGAATTGCCAGAGAACTTATTTAATGATCAATCACCACAATAGTATGGGGCTGGGCTGGGGTCAAACTCGCGACCCCTGGATGAAAAAGTTCAATCATTTAAGTAATGAATTCGATTTTTGGAAGGTTCATGGAATCATGAATACTTTGGGTCTTATCTCTGTGTAATCTTTTCTCAAAATTTTAACTTGTATATCCACTAGGTTGCTTCCCTTTAAACTTAAGATGTTTTTATCTTTGTAATGTTTTCGTTGATATTCATTTTTTAAGGTTTAAATGAGATTATATTTATGGCATTTTACATTGATGTTTCTGTAAGAAATTCTTGCATCCTATAACAAACGTTTTACAAAAGGACGAAAGTTGAAACGCTTGAATTTTTCGATATATTTATTTGAAAATAAGGAGATGCAATTTTCGGATAAACCATTCAGTCTAAACGTCTCCTGACACCGTTTTCCGATATTAATCGATGGGTTCCGAAAAAGGGATACTCTATAAATTATAAATGAAAGCGCGCCCTCTGCCGTCAAAATCAATAGCATAGAAGGAAGCGTGGTTTTACCGACAATATTCAATGCTTGTTTCGTGTCACTTTATTATGTTGTTGATGCTATTTACAGTTTACTTTGTATTATTTTTTAATTCTTCAGCAACATCCGTTGATCCAAGCTGTTATCATTAGGCAATTCACATGCTACAATGACATATTTTACGAAATTAAATTGCAAACTTAAAAAACAAAAACTAAAATGGACACATAGAATTTCGGCGGGAAATCCCTTCTATATGTGCATCCCATGCCCTTCTGAAAACTGCCTTGTAAAGGATGAAATGGTTTCCGGGAAGACATTATTCGCTTTAGCAATATATGTTCGTAGAGCTTTAGTACACATGATGTAAGAGTTATTGCCCTGTAGCTGTCAGGATCGTCTTTCCTTTTACTGCCACCTTTATATAAGGGTATCATAACTCCAACTTTCATTCTCTCATGAATATATGATTTAAGTAGCATACTATTGTACAGGATAACTAGTAGTTTTCTAAAGTTACTTCCACTAAAACATGTGTTCATTGTCAATTTCATCATTTCCACATGCCTTGCCTTTGCTTAGCTGACTAATAGCATTATCTAGCTCATGGAGCGTAACAGGCACAATATCATTTTCATCAATCGTCTGTTGCTTAAGTTCATCAACTCGCTCTGTAACATAAAGTGTGTGGAATCAAAGTTTTCATTTTCGCTATATGAATACAGTTCGCTGAAATAGCGTCCCCACTGATCACATATTGTCTGTGAGTCCCTGAATACTTGTCCATTAAATTTGAGGTCAGCACCGACATTTGATGTAGAATTTTTCCGTCTCGTATAGACCAGTTTCCAGAAATATCGACTGTCAAGTCCAGCTGCATTATCAATTTCTTCATTTAATGATTTTGAATATTTTTCAGAACAGTGTCTGTGGTACTGTCTAAAAATGCGTTTAGCTGCTTTGTACTGACTGTATGAAGAAAACGAATCACCACGAGACCTTCCGTCTGCTATCCACATTTTGCGCTTTTCTCGCATAGCTTTGTGTAAGTCCTTAAGTGACTGATCCCAGTAGGGCTTTAAATATTTGATAAATTCTGTAGAGCGAGGTAAGTGATCATCTGATGCAGATTAAACCATACATATCATACCAGAATATAGAGAGTCAATGTCATTCTCCACCTGGGGGCTGTTACTGTTTTGTGATCTACGTAAACATAAAGTATCTAAACAATCTCGATATTTGACAACCTCTTCCTGTTTTACCTTATACCACTTGACCCGGTTTCTGGACACGTCTGATACAGTCTGCTCGGCTTGTGGTAATTCAATGTGCATAACAATAGGCCTATGTGTGGAGACATTCAATGCATCATCATATAGTATTTTACATACCGATATTAAGTCTACTTTCTCAGATTGAATCAGCATATGGTCAATCATTGATGTATACTGACCACAATAAGAAACGAACGTAGACAAACTACCTGTACATATAGTTAGTGTATTTGCTATAGAAAGATTATTTCCTGACACAAATTGGTTTAAAAGAGGACTACGCCTATCATGGCGTTTAAGAAAAAGTTGTCCATTGTTGTGTGCATTGAAGTCTCCCATAAAAACTAGGGTTCCTTTATCGAGATACACAGGGTTTACAGTTTCAATAGAAATATACTGAAACAATAAAGTTATGTCCGCTTGACGTTTAAGTCTGCCAGTTTTTAATGTATGAACGCATTTCATTCAAATTTTCACATTACAAACTGTTTTTATTTAGAAACGTTATGCACCTAAACGAAATTCATTTGATACCCAGTAGAGCCGCTGACAACTCAGAGAACATGAGTACCCTTAAAATCAAAAGTCACAACATCAATAGCTTGTGTGACCATCATAATTCCGAACCGTTCAAGCACATTAAAACATCACTAAGCAAACTCTCTAGTAAGATGTTATGCATGTTAGCTGTATGCATTGCTTTTACGACCACAACCATTAATCTGTAACATACTCTGACGTCACAAAACATCGGTCAAGAGCGTGGGTGAAGACTCTCAGAAAATTCATTTTTGGTCCAGCATTTTAATAATCAACAGAGTCGGTCAAATTTGAATTTCTTTTTCGTCATCACAAGCATTTTAACATTAATTAAGACTAATAAGCATTAAAACAATTGATACTGGAAATTCACGTGCGTTTTTTTTCAGTAAGGGGTGGGGTATACAACACAGATTTAGTGAACATGTGGTGGCCAACATCAGCCATGCTTTTTATTTTTATCTTTTGTGTTATCTTTGTCATACACAAGCACAACAAATTAAAACAAAAACGGTGTCAAAATAATGTAAGTTTAAGGAGAATCGGAGGTTCTTAAATTGTTATTTGTTTAATGCAAAGGGAGGTAATTTCAGTTAACTTCGTAAATTAACGATTTTGAATTGCAATGAGGCTCGTTTAATAAGCACATTTGGAATTTTTAGATGTTTTTTCATGGTTAGACGTTCCTGGTTGCCATTCAACGTAAAATGTGTCACGTTTTGATGATCGACTTGCTGATGATAGTGGGATGAGCTGTTTTCACTTTAGGTTCAATAACTCTTCCAGATAAGAAGATAAAATCAAATAATTACCAACGTTTGTTTGTCGGACGTTTGATAAACATTTTGGGATCTTTTTTGCTGAGACATCTTAATTGGATCAAAAGATACAGTATCATGAAAATCGGACGAATCTTATTTGTTTGAGTATACTAAATTGTATGCAAAATATTCAAATACAATATTTGGTGATCAGTTTTATCGGTAATATATACTAAAAGTATCTAAGAAATTGAGTCGGCTGTGAGTTTTGAGAATTAGCTTTTCAAACTTCTTCCAAGGCACATTTTATACATGGGATACCCATTTGGGCACTTGTATGGAAGAACTAATTAAGCCCAGTTTCCAATCAAAAACAGGCACACATGGGCTGTTTCTCATTTTGATAATAGACTGAGTGTGCCTCTAAACTTAAAAGAAAATGTCACACTTAAATACATATTTTCTTAGAAGATATGCCCGTTTTAGCTCTTAAAATCAGTTTAAAGGGGGTGGGGATACATTAAGGGCCACCGTCTTATGGCTATGCTTTATATTGCCAGCTTGCCTATTTGGCATACCAGGGACACGTCCGTTACGCATGAAAAGGCAAAATATGTTTGTTTTAATAATATGCAACCGCATGAAGTGAAATTCAAATCTGTTCAAATAAACATGAAACAGGTCTCGTATATAGATCTAGTTTCGTTTTTTTTCTCCATTCAAATCATGTTTATACTGGCACTGTTTGACGCGAATGACCCACAGGGGCTGATGCGTCGTTCAACATACATCTACTTTTACAATATATGAAACTTGTCTTACCAATAGCAGTCGTTGAGGCGAGGAGTATGAAGACACATTTTACAAAGTGTGTGGACATCTGAAAATAACAAACGATTAAGAACAAGTGAAGGACTGACCCAACAAATTTACATAACACATTTTAAGAGTACATTACACCTGGCCCTCACGACATTTTATTAACTCTTCGTCTACTGGGTAATTTTTCATGTTTTTGGCTGCTTGCAGCAGTATTGATATCACTTTACCTTTCTATATTTCAACCATTCAGGTCAAGTCAGAAATTTGCATTTTAGAGTACCTTCTAACATATGAAAAAGCTCATTGGTTAATAAGAAGACTGTCCATACACACTTTTTTCTGTGTTACCTCGATCATTGAAAATTAATGAAAGTCTATGTACACAGTCTGAAACAACCTGTTCTTCAGAACAGAATGTAGATTTGTGTTATTAATGTCTTGTGTTTGTCACGCTTTCGCGTCTGTTCATTGCTGCCTTGTGGTCCCCTGCTGGGAAAGGGATGATCTCTTGGCTCTTGTTTGTGATGTTTAATTGTGTTTTTGTCACTTTACCATGTGGTATCCTGGGTCAGGTGTGGTACTTGATTGTATCGACTCCTGGTCTTTGCCGCCTTTCTCACTTCTATTTGAGACATCTAGTCATTGCAGAGGCCACTTTTGAATAGGAAATTATTATTAAATCATGACAAAGTAAGTAAGGTTGCAAAGATCAGGAATCGATACAATCAAGTACCACACCTGACCCAGGATACCAATGGGAAAGTGACAAACTCACAGAAGACACCACAAACGAGAGCCAAGAGGTCAGCCCTTTCCCAGCAGGTGACCACGAAGCACATATAAACAGACGCGCACCAAACATAGCAAACACAAGACAGAACAAAAACATAAAAGATCCACAAAAGAAGTACCGCCTTGGAACGGTCAGTAAAATATTTTACTGGAGGGCTTAAACCAGTTTTAAGGCGCCAACCTCACCCTTAATTCTGATGTGGACCAGGACAAAACACAACAAACACGGCAGCCAAGAGGTCAGCCCTTTCCCAGCAGGTGACCACAAGGCTAATAGAAACATACATCACAGCACAACACACACTAGCATGAAATATAACTAACAAAAACGATCCACAAAAGAATCACCTTTTATTACCCTGTGTTGAATCCAATATTTCCATACCATAGTATTTCCAAATAACGTTAAAATGTCTACTTCACCTATAGCATATTGGCCTAGTATTTGAGGCCTCAGTAACGGTTAAAGGGGCTGTTCCTAGATAATTAAAGATGTTGTGATTTTGTATGTGGGGCCTTATCAGTTTAACTCTTTGACCCTGGTCATTTTGCATGGGTTTTTGTCATCGGCTGATTTTTTTCAAAAACAACTTTTGTGAAAATTTCGTTCAGAAATACCATTAGAGTGTCAAACAGTTTGGGTACTCTAAATGTAATTATCATGCAGGCCCAACAAACTATTTGGCCTGACCTAACTGTTTGCAAAGGTTATCAGCAGCCAAAAGACCGATTTCGTCAAGAAAGTTGATTTCGCGAATTATAGCTGATTTGTCTTATTCTGATTAGCTGTACCAATTGGGCGTTTTTGACTTCTGGGCGTCTCTGTGTTTGATTTCTTCCGGTGCCTCACTTCCGGAGAAACGAACCAAAATATCTGATCACGAAATACTACAATCGTACACTGCAGATGAACCGACGGCAACGTGAGGAAGAAACACAGAATATTTACAGATATTCTCCACGTCTCCGCCGACTAGACAATAAGTTGGATAAAATCGGGCATTAATTCAATTAGGGTTAAGGCATGACTTATGCTGTGCGGATAAACGTAGGTTTTGAGACGAAATAAAGCTCACAGTGCATTTGTTTTAAAACCTTATCTCAATAAATTATGCCTTATGACCAAATATTGAACATAAAGTGAAAGATTAATATCATATTTTGTTTACCAAAACGAAATTAACTTTTAGGTAGAGCATAAGTTATTGGATCAAGAAGAAAGTCATTTTTTCTTCCTGTCGAGCCAGCACATCAGATGTTCGTACGTATCGCATTAATGAGCAACGACGGCTTATGCGAGTCTGTGTAGATGTGCAGACTTCACACAGTCCTCGCTGCTCCCATGCATAAAGTGGCATTGCGTTATGGGTTTTAATTGGCAGAAACTAGCTAGTCTAGCCCACGAAATATGCACACTCTGGTTTCAGTTCTTTAGTGCAGTCTTTGCTTCCAAAGGATACTCTTTTAAGAACATATTTGACTTCACTACAGCTGGTGACTGGGACTGTGTGGCGGCGGTAGAACGTCTCCCTGCCCTTCACTATAGTGCAGATTTTATTTTATTGTCCTTTGGGGTCATGGGTTTCATTGTGGAACTTTGAAACTATTAGAGGGTCACTGATGAAGCCTAATTGGCAGAAACTAGCTAGTCTGGCCCACGAAAGATGCACACTCTGGTTTCAGTTCTTTAGTGCAGTCTTTGCTTCCAAAGGATACCCTTTTAAGAACATATTTAACACTTTAAGGGAAAACTGCCCAGAGTTTAACAGATAGACATGCAATGTGTAATGGGATTAGTTAAATAAATTGAACATTACAATGCTTTATTTTCATTTCTACATATGGGATGATGGTCTTTATTCTAGCACCTATTTTGCTTCTGAACAACCTAAACGATATAAATTGTGGTCATGTCAGAAAATGCGTGATGCTTTCCATTATCTTTTGGACAATATATTTATAAAAATATAAACAAATTGTAGGTAGTTCAATGGGTATTAATAGTGCTCCTCTTGTTGCAGATTTAATTTTTGTTTTGTTATGAGAGAGACTTCATGTTGTCTCTGTCAGACAATAATCAAACTGATATTATTGAAGCTTTTATCAACCTCCAGATATTTGGATGGCTTGTTTGGTGTTGATGGTCCTTATTTTGAGCGAATGGTAGGTCAGATATATCCTGCTGAACTCCGGTTAAATGGGGTGAATTCTTCTGACACTGAAGCTCCGTTTTTGGACTTTAACTTATCAATAACAAATGGCATAGTTTCTTCTAAAATTTATGATCAACGGGATGATTTGAATTTTTCCATTTCTTGATGGAGTATATTTCTCAGCTTATTCGTTTTGCAAGAGTTTGTTCAAATGTTGATGACTTCAACAACAGAAACGTATTTTAACTGCTAAGTTATTAAAACAAGGTTGTAGATATCATAAAATTCGAAAAGCATTTTCTAAATTCTACCACAGACACCCAGAGTTAGTTGTTAAATACAACACTGGGTTAAAAACTCTTCTGCGGCAGGGCCTGTGTTTTGTGGTGATTTAGTTTGTGGATTCCGACGAGTTGTTGGAAAACCTCAGTTTAGTGATCAGTTCAAGGAGATTGTCAAACGTTATGTAAAGGTTGGATATGGCTTGGGTGTCATGCGACGGTCTGCGTGCCTGGTTTTGAGCCCAATCATGGTTTATAGCTATGGTTTCTACTTTAATTGCACGACGGTTGGGTCAGGCCTCAGACTCTATGACGGCTCTGACGTAAAGCTTTAATAGGTGGGTTGGTGCCTGATGCTTACAGAATGTATCTGTATCTGGACCCATCGTGGCTCAACTTGAGGTTTTCTTTAGCTCTGACTATCTGTGAGTCATTAGCCCTTTTCTTTGTTTCATCATGGTGTGCTAATTTGATTAGAGTGTTTCTCCATGAAGATACATTGCGAGCTGAACATTTCTTGTACTTCAACAACAGCAGAGTCTAGGGCGAAAATAAATTTGGTGTCAGTTGGATGCGTTGCCCCCCCCCCCTCCCCCCGGTGGGATGGGCTGCTGTCCGTTCTTAGGCGGTGGTTCTGTTGTTGTTGACTTTTTGTTTAGTGTTACTCCCATTGTGGGAGTCTGTAATTGTTCTATGTTTTGTTGTACGTTACGGTATGGCCAATCTAGTTTTGCAATCAGCTTGATGGGGAAGAGGGAGCTGTTTGCTTTGCTTAGTTTGTCTTCCTGGTGTCTCGTAATGGTTGTGTGGCTCTTCCTCACGGTGCCATGGGTTTATCTGCGGTTTGTGATTGTGGTATTTTCTGATCATTCTCACTTACTATTTTAGAAGAAAAACTATAGAAAATCAAGGTATTCCAAATGAATAAGTAAAAACGTACAGACCCTCAAAGTTTTCCTAATACTTGTTTTTTGTTAAAAATGTAGACAATTAAATTACCTACATGTATCAAGATATTGAAAGAAGATAGTTTTACATAAGTAAATAAATAAATAAATAAATAAATAAATAAATAAATAAATAAATAAATAAATAAATAAATAAATGAATGAAAAAATAAAATGAGGATTTGCGTGGGAGCGCAGTGGCTCAGTGGTAGGGTGCTGATGGGCCGCGGGTTCTAGCCTCACCGGCGGCACTGCGTTGTGCCCTTGAGCAAGACACATTAATCCTAGCTGAGTACTGGTTCAACCCAGGAAGACCGCCGTCCCTTTATAACTGAAAGATTGTTGATGGGACGTAAAGAATCAAATCAAACAAACAAACAAAATGAGGATGTGCACTGTTAGCTACGCTTAAAATAACTACATCGAGAGAAGTGTGGACCGATAACACCATAAAACACAAAATGGACATTCTATGAAATATGTATTGGATAATCCCTTATGCCCCAGTAGTAGTAATGGGCGTCACTCTGGCACCCGCGATTTTTTAAGCCTGAAAAGAACTTAGTTTTTTTCAGGATAAAATCGCAGGTGCCAGAGATGACTACCCTGGTAAGCTTGAGTGACTAGCTGCGAATAACTTAGATTATTTTTAGGGTTGTTCTGGCTTGGTCTATGATTGTGATAGTTTACTGGGTTGTTGAGAATAACTTAGTTTATTTCGCGCAAAAGCGCAGGCTGATCTGTGAGTGTGATAGTTTTCTGGGCTATTGATGACAACTGTTATAAACCCCATTCACTCTAGTAATGGGCGTCACTCTGGCACCCGCGATTTTTTAAACCTGAAAATAACTTAGTTTTTTTCAGGATAAAATCGCAGGTGCCAGAGATGACTACCCTGGTAAGCTTGAGTGACTAGCTGTGAATAACTTAGATTATTTTTAGGGTTGTTCTGGCTTGGTCTATGATTGTGATAGTTTACTGGGTTGTTGAGAATAACTTAGTTTATTTCGCGCAAAAGCGCAGGCTGATCTGTGAGTGTGATAGTTTTCTGGGCTATTGAAAATAACTTTATTTAGTTTATTTGCGTGAAGATCGATCTGATTGTGACAAATTCCTACCTGGTAGGCATATTGTGGTCATCTTTTTATAAAGACTAACTTTACTTGCATCACAAACAACAGGGTTCCTAATTTGCATATCGTACATCTAGTACGTTGCAATAGCGAATTATATTTTACGTAAAGAATTTTGGGTTCATGAAGTTCTGCGTATCTTATAGTCTCTTTAGAAAAATAACTTAGATATTCAAGGCTAATTCATGTAGCTAAGAAATATTACATTTAGCACAAATTTTCGCTTTTCGCGACTTTCAATGATAAGTTACGTCATATAGATTATAAATGACGTCATTGAAAAGCAAGTAGTATCTTCTAAAAGCGACAACCAGTATAACTTTTCGAACCAATAGATAACTTGGTCATTTTAAGAGGAAAGGTATTCAGATATGATGGGCCTTTTTATTATTATTTTAGCTTTACATTTTGGTCAGACTCTTAGCTTGATTTTAACTTAGTACTTTTAAAAGTTGATTAGAGTAATTATATGCTAAAAGTTAAGTTGTATAGAATGTCGCTTGAGGTTGTATCTCAAGACCTCAACTCCTAGATGTATTACTCTTTAGAATCAGCTAGGACTTTGAAAATTACTGAGTCGTTTTTTATCTAGAGTAGGTGCGTACTTAGCAATGATCACTCTGCTTGAATGTTTCTAAGGATTATACTTTTTCAGGTTCTTGCATGGTGTCGTATTTGATAGCTAGTATCAATCTTTTGATTAAGTTAGAGCTTCTGTTGATACGTTAGATAATCATCATTGGCATGTTATAGTATCCCCCGTTCACTAAATACCGGTGTATACTAATTACCGGTGTATTCCGTTTCCTCCAAATGACTATCGCGTGAGTAACTTTCATTTGGAATTTTCCACCCAACATTTTTTACAATACATTTTTCTCTTGTCATTAAAGAAAAAAATGCAGAAATGTCGTTTCTGAGGGTAAGTGACTTTCTTCTTATTTGTATAGTCCAAAATCATGATGCAGATTCGCCGTTATATATTATTAAAAATATGTTTTCATTGAAAATAAATAAGAAATTGCTGTTGGAAAAGTGTGTCAACTTGTTGTGGAAGGTTTTGACAGCCTGGTTCCATGCGTAAAGACTGAAAATGACGTCAAACTTTGTCTCAGCACATGGGTCACATTATGTCCAAATATGGCTGAAAGGTGTAGATATGAAAAATTCAACCTCTATTTTATCTTGTTAGTTTACGCTCATTTGATGCACTCTCTGGTTGGGCATATCCCCAATATAGACTGTGTGATCTGTTTATGATTATGGAACATAGTCGTGATGATATTAGTGACCATGAATGAAAGACAACAAGTATTATCTTTGTAAAAACATTGTAGTGTTGACTTATTTTTTTTTCACCTACATTAAAAAAGTAGTATACCTCTCAAAAACAGTCAAAGAAAATATAATAAACTTTCAAACAGGTCCTTTACTGCTATCACTTTGAAGGTCACTTATTGTTTCAATATAAAACCCCATCTCATGTAGAGTTTTCTATCCAGATAATTTTCTATAGCATTTGTTTACACATACACCGGTAATTAGTAACAACGGACATTCAAAATATCAGCTAGGGTAGCCCAATATAAATCAAGTTTTCTGTAAGTTAAACTTTATTATGAAGCATATATTGTTTGTTTCCATTGAAAGAATGAATGATCAGCTTAACAAGATGTAATTCATTAGTTTCTGTAAAATAGTTTGTTTTATAGCCTGTCTTAAACAGTTAGTACAACGGTAATTAGTAACACCAGTATATTGGGGCTTAATGATAAGATGTTGATGAAAGTGTCCATGTCGCTTGAGATGTGGATGCAATGTGGACCTTCACACGTAAAATGTGGATGCAATGTGGATCCACCACATCTCCACATTTTGAAGGTGGATGCAATGTGGATGTATTGTGGAGCAATGTGGATTTCCACATTTCAAATGTGAATAAATGCAGATATATTGTGGGTCAGCATAATGGAAATTTACGTTAATTCTTGGATAAATTCGAAATTAATGTGGACCGCCACACTAAAAATGTGGATCCACCACATCTCCACATCTTGACAATGTGGATCCACCACATCTTCACATTTCCACTATGTGGAGTTTCCACACCTACACATTCGACAATTTGACTTATACCCTCTCTTCAATCAATTCTATTTTCTCTCAATCTCTCAAGTTGATAGTAGCATGGTACATTCGCTATGACAGCTTTCAGAGAGATTATCCACCTCTTTACACTGTTAATTTTCCACATTTACATATTTGACAAGTTAATGAATATGTCTAGGATTAAAACGTGGAATATACATCTTCACATAGTTGCTATTTCAGATCTGCATTACATACAAAGATTGCGTGATATATTTTTCATCTTCATATAATTAATATGAGAGTAGCCATTTTATATATACTGGTGTTACTAAATACCGGTGTACTTACTGTTTAAGACAGTCTATAAAACAAGCTATTTCACAGAAATTAATAAATTACGTCTTGTTCAACCAGTTATTCATTCCTTCAATGGAAACAAGCGATATATGCTTCAAAACAAAGTTAAACTTACTGAAAACTTTATTTATATTGGGCTACCCTAACCGATATTTTGAATGTCCGTTGTTACTTAATAACGATGTATAGGTAAACAAATGCTCTAGAAAATTATCTGGGTAGAAATCTCTGCAGGTGTTGGGTTTCTGTATTGAAACAATTAGTGGCTTTCAAAATGGTAGCAGTAAAGAGCCTGTTTGAAATCTTCTTACGCTATATTTGCCTATTTTGGAAGGTATGTCATTTTTTTAATGTTAATGATAAAAATATAATAATGTATTATACTATAATGTAACATACAATTGGTAGAATTAATCTATTTTTATTTTCTTTTTTTACTACAGAATGGAAAATTGTAGCTTAAAGACTTCTTCTGGAGTATCTTATGTATTGTTTGAAGAGTTAAACGTTTGTTTATTCACAATGAGGGCAAAGGAAGACACTACCTCTCCTCATACATCTCACTTTTGAACAAAATTTCAAGTGGGTCCAGTGATCACAGCGACTGCACTGTCCCCAGGACACAATTTCAAGAATATAAATTAGATTCAAGTCATCAGGCTGGTACATGTGACATACACAACACAGTTCACAACCGTCAGCTTCAGAATAATCGCTGTCTTGAGAGTCCTCTGTAGCTAAGCACTTCTGAATTCCTGAGGTACTAGGCCTTGGTGAACTAAAATTTGGTTTACCCGGTGACTTGGCATTTTTTTTCATAAGAGGCTCTTTTGAAGGTGACATGATGTTACCTTTGATAACTGGCGGGGCCTTTCTTTTGGCCTCTGAACTTTTGACTTTCACAACCTTCTTGCTGTTCAGAAAACTGCTGGTTTCTGTATTTGACTTGGAAGAAGATGTTTCTTGATCAGAATACATAATTGATGGTGCTGTCTTAATTTCATCAATCACTTGCCTCCTTACAGGATAAATACCAGTCTTTCTGAATGATGATATTAGATTTTCTGGTGTAAGGCCTTTGTTATAGGCTCTCCCGGATATTCCTGCTACATTATAGCGTGTAATTTGCATTCCTGGGTTCCTTCTTAGAAAGGCTTGGCACTCGCTGTAGTAGGCATTTTTGAGTGGACCAAAACACCCTACATCAAGAGGTTGAGTCACATGAGATGTATGGGGAGGAAGGACAAAAACACAACATTATTGCTTATCCCCCATTCCTTCAAAGTAAGGTTGATATGTGATCTATGACCGTCAAAGATAACCAAATTTGTCGTATCACTGCTAGGCACATGCTTCTTAAAATGCTGTTCTAAGTAGTCCATGAAAACATTGGAATTAGACTACCCACTTTCAGTCATATATCCGGATGAACCTGGGCAGGAATCAGTCATCAGATCGTCATTCCAGCGCTTACCCGAAAAAACATAATAAGGTGGAATCCTTGTACCAGCGGCATTACCTGCTGCAATTATTGTCACGTTTTTACCCCTATTAGATGTGACTGCTTGTGATGTATAGCCCTTCAAACATAAAACATTGCTGGGAGAATGTTCCATCACAATACCAGTTTCGTCTATGTTCCAGATATTTGATGGTTTATCATCTAAATTACTAGTGGAAATCACAGATCCTAGCTCATCAAAGTATCTATCTAACACCTCCTTGGATGTGCATTTAGCTCTAACCAGTGATAGTTTTTGAGGCTTTGCTAGAGTAACATCTGGGTGCCTTGATTTAAAACCTGTATGCAGCAAAGATAGGGTCACTGTCAGTTTTTTTCCCAAACTTATAGCAAAATCTGTTGCCAATGCTAAAAATTCTTGTCGAGAATACCCATATTCTATATTAGCCATGTAGGCCAAATGGTCTACCAATTGTATTTCCTCATCTCTAGAAAATGTTGCTGCTGGGCCTGGGCGAGGCATATCCTCTGTGTTTACCACAACAGGCTGTATGCCTAGAGTTCTGTCGCGTAGGGTGCTCTCTGGTATGCCATACATCCGTGCTGCTTTGTAGACTGAGACTCCCTTTTCAGTGACATCGCGATAGGCTGCTGCAATGAGTTGAGGGTTGTACTGCCTCCTTTTCTTCGTAATGCCTCCAATAGTAGGTAACTGAAATATACAACAGATAAAGCAAGATAAGAATATAGCCAAAACATGACCAAATACATAGCTCCCAATCAGGGGGTTGGGGGGTACTCCGATATTTTCATACATAAAATAAATAGACAGCTTGTGTAAACATAGTAAGAAAATTCAACACTGTTTTTAAAAAGAATTTTTTTTCTTTCATTAATGTTAACTATCATAATCACAACTAAGTTTCATAATCATACAGATCACATAGTCTATACTGGGGGGTATGACCTACCATGGAGGGCACCAAAAGGGCGTTGACCACCAGATAAAACAGAGGTGGATTTTTTTTTTATGTCTACACCTTTCATCCATATTTGGGCATAATGTGACCCATGCGTTGAGACAAAGTTTGACGTCATTTACGGTCTTTTAGCAGGGAACCAGGCTGTCAAAATCTTTCAAAACAAGCAGACGCATTTTTTCTTATGGCAGTTTTTCATTTATTTTCAACGAAAATATCATTTTTAATGATATAATCGGCGGATCAGCATCATGATTTTGGACTACACAAACAAGAAGTAAGTTACTTACCCTCAGAAACGACATTTCTGCTATTTTTTCTTTGCCGGCGATAGAAACACGTATTGTAAACACTGTTGGGTGGAAAATTTCAAATGCTAATAACGCACGCGACATGCATTTGGAGGAAACAGAATGCATCTGTATTTAGTATACACCGGTATTTAGTGAACAAGGGATATATGACGTTAAGCGAAGTCTAATTGTCATTATATTTCTATCAAGTGTGGTGGTTGTTTCATATATTAGATCATGGATGAATTTTATCTGAGCTTACTAAGTGATAGCTCTATGGATATTTCCCCTAAAATAAACAGTTCTCATTTACCACAAAGCTAAATCATCCTAATCAAGTCCAGAAAGAACAATGGGTTGTAGCATTGGTAGAAATTATGACTCCTTCGGAAGTATATAACATTTCACATAATTGCAATTATTTTTATGTTCACTTCTACGATGAGAATGTTTTGGAAAGACTGGGGAAAAGTAAAATGAATACTGTATGCATGAAAGATGGAAGTTGTCCTGAAATAAAATTGTTTATCCCAGCAGGAAACTATAATTTGCCTCAGCACTTAGTAGAGCAAATTCAGGTTGCAATTGAAGAAAAATGTGGAGCTATTCTACGTCAAATCCACAGTATGATCACATTAAGTTATAAGAAATCAGGTAACCGTGTAAACTTACATGTTGAAAATCCAAATAGAGTCCAAATTAGATTTTCAAAGTCTCTTGGAGAAATACTTGGATTGAATCCTGATCTTTCAAATAAACTGATTGGGAGTGATAATCAGGTTTTTACATATGCTGTTGATTTGAACATGTCTCACCAACAGATGTTTGTTTATTCTGATGTTGCAGATTACACTTACGTTGGAAATATAACAGCTCCTATACTTAGAATTGTTTCTTATAAACAGTCAAAATCTAGCACTCAATCGCATCAAGAATTTGTGAATTTGCATTATGTACCTTTGGCAAAATCTTATATTGATCAGGTTCATATTGATATCAAAGATGAAATTGGCAGGTCTGTCCCTTTTGTTGGTGGGAAAACTTTAGTAAAAGTACATTTCAAACGTTTAAAAAGTTGAGCAATTTCGCTATCAGTATAAATATGATGGTTTTGGTTAACACTTCTTATTGTTCTTCAAACACTACAAGAGGAAGAATGGATCTCTCAGCAAGACAGAAAAATACAAGCTGCAATGATGATATGAAAACACCTGCATCTAAAAGATCAACTAAATATCATATGAGCTATGGACAAATTCGATATCTGATGAAAAGACTAAGCACAGCGTTGGATAGTAAACTCAAGCAAGGAAGACCACCAAAGTACTGTAGAATGTGCCATAGAGAATTTCGTAAGCTGATAGGAAACCAACTAGAAAGAATGCCATTAGAGAAGAAATGTATGAATGGAAGAAATATAATTGAGCAAAGATGCAAAAGAGAGCAGCAAAACAAGAAAATGCAGTCCTCTCTCAAGTGTTGCAGCAAAAGAAGTACATGCAAATAATAAGACAGAGTAGAAAATGTCATATTTTTGCGAGAAATATTGATAAAACTGTATGTCACTACAAGTATAAAAGGATACAATAAAGGAGAAGCTGTTCATTAACCAAAACGATTTAAATGGGTCAACATCAGTGTCCAAAGTGTGAACGACAGTTTGCAAGATCAGACAGTTTGAGATGACATCTGACAAGTGGTATCTGCAGTGAAGATATGGAGTCAGAAACAATGTCAGAAAATGAAGAATCTACTATGTCTGAAGAATCTGATGCAGAGACTTCCAGAAGTCATCAAAAGGAAGACATCTTTGGGAAATATGAAGATAAAGATTATGGTATTCACGACGATAATGATACAGACTATACTGATGAAGATGATGCAGACCAACATTATTCTAGAAAAAAAGAGCAAGTTTGATCCTAGGACATTTTTCGTTGATGGAGTTCATAGTATCTTACAAGACACATTCAATGAAGGTGTACAACATATAATAGAGAAAAATCCAGACATGAACACAGATGAAGCAGAGGAGGTCATTTTCGATAAACTAGAACCAAGATACAGAGCAGAAGCCATTGGCTAATACAAGGCCTTCCTTAAATTTTCCAAGGCAATGAAGAAAGATCCCTTGCACAAGAAGATAACAGATACAGCAAAACGACTACGAGATGAAGATGACTTTGATGAGGATGACGCTTTGAAATATGCTATTAAAAAACGAAGATACCTCTTGGATGGGAAACTTGAAGAATTTGACCCACCAACCTATTCCTTAGGTGAAGATGATGAATTAGATTCATTACAACAGAGTTCAGGATCAAAATATGCACCAAGTCAACTGCAACAGAACAACTCTGGACCAAAATATACTCAGAGTCAACTAGGCTCTGGATCAATGTTTAAAACATTCTAATAGAATTCTACTTTGTATGATGGCATATATTCTTTAATTTCTCTTATTGTAAACAATGAACAGAGGGACGGCCCTAATCCTCTGTCATTGTATTCAGTTATAGTTAGCGGGGCAATAAAGTTATAGAAGTATTCAATTGTCTTTGTTGTTCTTTTTATTAAAAAATAAGTAGTAGTAAGCTTGGGACGGCCAGCTATACACTATTTAACGCTACAGAGTGATGCCTCTAGGAGTTGAGGTCTTGATTGACCAAGAGACTCTTAAGACGCATAGAACTTAGTAGCCTTGACTATTACACATACACATATATATACACTCTATACATACACATACACTCTATACCCATCTAAAATGACTAAGTTATTTTCAAATCTGAATTTGACTAAGTTATTTTATATATTACCACAGCAGGACTAGGAAACTATCATAGACCAACTAGTGGATACGACCAGAAAACTATCACAATCATAGTTATTTCAGCTCAGCGCTGAAGTTTAGCTGAAATTGAGAGAGGGTATAAGTCAAATTGTCGAATGTGTAGGTGTGGAAACTCCACATTGTGGAAATGTGGAGATGTGGTGGATCCACATTGTCAAGATGTGGAGATGTGGTGGATCCACATTTTTAGTGTGGCGGTCCACATTAATTTCGAATTTATCCAAGAATTAACGTAAATTTCCATTATGCTGACCCACAATATATATGCATTTATTCACATTTGAAATGTGGAAATCCACATTGCTCCACAATACATCCACATTGCTCCACATTACATCCACCTTCAAAATGTGGAGATGTGGTGGATCCAAATTGCATCCAAATTTTACGTGTGAAGGTCCACATTGCATCCACATCTCAAGCGACATGGACACTTTCATCAACATCTTATCATTAAGCCCCAATACTATTACATGTCAATGATGATTATCTAACGTATCAACAGAAGCTCTAACTCAATTAAAAGATTGATACTAGCTATCAAATACGACACCATGCAAGAACCTGAAAAAGTATAATCCTTAGAAACATTCAAGCAGACTTATCATTGCTAAGTACACACCTACTCTAGATAAAAAATGACTCAATAATTTTCAAAGTCCTAGCTGATTCTACAGAGTAATACATCTAGGAGTTGATGTCTTGAGATACAACCTCAAGCGACATTCTATACAACTTAACTTTTAGCATATAATTACCCTGATCAACTATTAAAAGTACTAAGTTAAAATCAAGCTAAGAGTCTGACCAAAATGTAAAGCTAAAATAATAATAAAAAGGCCCATCATATCTGAATACCTTTCCTCTTAAAATGACCAAGTTATCTATTGGTTCGAACAGTTATACTTGTTGTCGCTTTTAGAAGATACTACTTGCTTTTCAATGACGTCATGTATAATCCATATGACGTAACTTATCATTGAAAGTCGCGAAAAGCGAAAAATTGTGCTAAATGTAATATTTCTTAGCTACAGAAATTAGCCTTGAATATCTAAGTTATTTTTCTAAAGAGACTATAAGATACGCAGAACTTCATGAACCCAAAATTCCTTACGTAAAATATAATTCGCTATTGCAACGTATTAGATGTACGATATGCAAATTAGGAACCCTGTTGTTTGTGATGCAAGTAAAGTTAGTCTTTATAAAAAGATGACCACAATATGCCTACCAGGTAGGAATTTGTCACAATCAGATCGATCTTCACGCAAATAAACTAAGTTATTTTCAATAGCCCAGAAAACTATCACAATCCTAGACCAGCCTGCGCTTTTGCGCAAAATAAACTAAGTTATTCTCAACAACCCAGTAAACTCTTAACAACCAGAACAACCCTAAAAATAATCTAAGTTATTCACAGCTAGTCACTCAAGCTTACCAGGGTAGTCATCTCTGGCACCTGCGATTTTATCCTGAAAAAAACTAAGTTATTTTCAGGTTTAAAAAATCGCGGGTGCCAGAGTGACGCCCATTACTAGAGCGAATGGGGTTTATAACAGTTGTCATCTTTAATCGGCAATATATAGTCATGTTTACTTCATTGTGTGAGAAATCACTGCATGGGGCGATATGCCGTAGGGCTTATTTTATTACAAGTGATAAATGTGATAATATATAGTATGTTTGTATGGGAGCAACTCAGCACGCGCAAACTGTACAGTCTGATCAGGGCTGCATATGTGTTTCAAAATCAACTCTTTGGAAATTTCTTGCAAAATTACCATTAGAAATTCAAACAGTTTTGATTCAGATCAGGCCAGGCGTCCTGTCTGGCGTGATCTGGGTCTAAACTGTTTGTAAAGGTGATCAGCAGTTGACACTATAGTAGGCAAGGGATAGTGACTTTTAAATTGCTATTTTTGTCCATAATATAAAATTCGGCTACGTTGTAAAAAACATCATGGGATGGGGGTTAAGTTTACCTATATAAAAATGAGCAGGGGGTGAACGGGAGAGTGGGGGTATTGTCCGAATCCCACAGTGGTCACTTTACCGGGCCGCGTAGCGCAGTCGTTAACGTGTCTGGCAACAGATGCGAGTCTGACTGCAGAACCAGGGGTCGCGAGTTCGATCCCGGTCCGGTCCCATACTTTCGTGGAGATTGATCATGAAATAATCTCTATGGTCATTCTCCTCCCTTCCGCTGAGTCACTCAAGAAGGGTTGTTGTCAGTTACAAGCGAAAGTATGTGCACGAAGTACTGGTTAACTGCTTGTTCAAGCTTGCCCAGGAAAACATGTGTGGTTAGGTGAACCGTCCCGCCATGACCGTAGCTGTTGACTTGGGACGTAAAGAAACAAACAAAACAAAACAAAACAGTGGTCACTTTGATGTTCCCAAAAGAATACAAAAGATTCGTGTGCATGCAACCGTCTCTCTCTCTCTCTCTCTCTCTCTCTCTCTCTCTCTGTACTAATGTGCTTTGCAAACCAGTTTGGATCACGATAAAGCCTCACGTTTTTTGTTTTTTTTTTGGGGGGGAGGGGGGGTCAGAGCCGGATCATAACTGTTTGAACGTCAAGAATCATTTGGAAGTCAATAAAGGAATTGGCATGCGTCAAAAACATGTATCTGCGTAGATTAGAGGAATGCTCAACTTGTCTGTGCAAAATTCTATTATGTTCTGCAAAGTGACGATGTGATGCGCACGATTTAATGACCATCTCAAAGAAACCATTGCCTTTAACAATTTAGTTCCAAAAGATCATCAGGCCTGATCAGGGGCCCAATTATCTGTCAAGAAAGAATGCTATGAGTGGCGATTGAAACAATTCAACAGGCGACAAATAAGCATGCCAAGAGTTAAGAGTCCATTGCCGCAAGCATATGCTCGAATTTGTCCTACGAAAATGCATCTGGGTATTATTATATTTCAACGAAAAGACGAGTACCCATGGTATGCATTTATGTTCGATGTGGAGGTTTAGTTTCTCTGCGAGAAATTGTCAGACATTTCATAGTTTGATACTCACACGCGAGCAACAAAAGCTCAGACGAGCCTGCGAAAACGCTCATTTTCATCAGAGCATTCACTACTCATCGTGACACACACAAAGTAGGGACGAAGACGAGTCGTAAGTTATCTTCGTCGGTCTGGGGGTGACGTAGACGAGTCGTAAGTTATCTTCTTCAGAAATAGGTCTGATCTGGGTCCGACATGCTTTATCCAGGCCTTTTTGGCAGGCAAGTTAGAACATTTACCATGGTGTATTTTGGCAGGCAAGTTAGAACATTTACCATGGTGTATTTTGGCAGGCAAGTTAAACAATATACCATAGCGTATTTTGGTAGACAAGTTAAAACATTTACCATAGTGTATTTTGGCAGGCAAGTTAGAACATTTACCATAGTGTATTTGGCAGACAAGTTAAAACACTTACCATAGTGTATTTTGACAGGCAAGTTAGAACATTTACCAAAGTGTATTTTGGCAGGCAAGTAAGAACATTTACCATAGTGTATTTTGGCAGGCAAGTTAGAACATTTACCATGGTGTATTTTGGCAGGCAAGTTAGAACATTTACCATGGTGTATTTTGGCAGGCAAGTTAGAACATTTACCATGGTGTATTTTGGCAGGCAAGTTAAACAATATACCATAGCGTATTTTGGCAGACAAGTTAAAACATTTACCATAGTGTGTTTTGGCAGGCAAGATTATTTATTTACCATAGTGTATTTTGGCAGGCAAGTTAGAACATTTACCATAGTGGATTTGGCAGACAAGTTAAAACACTTACCATAGTGTATTTTGACAGGCAAGTTAGAACATTTACCATAGTGTTTTTTGGTAGGCAAGTAAGAACATATACCATAGTGTATTTTGATAAAGTTTGAAGATTCGTACGTCAATATCCTGATAAAATACTTAGTTAAGAAAGTAAGATTATACTCCTCATATGCATATAAGTTATATAAGTTATACTTAACAATCTGTCCTCACAGGTAAGACATTGAGTGAACATGGAGTGAACAGTTAAACTAGGTAGTTCACTATAGTGAACGAGCTACGTTGTAGTGGACACCAAGCTTAAACCTCGTGCACTTCTTGTGCACAAGGGTGTTACCTTTCGTGCTAGCACAACTGGAGATACTGAACAAAAATGTTGCAAGAGTTTGGAAACTATCGGAAACATGTGACTGTTGAAAACAGGTGAAACCACTATATGAAGACGCGACTCCGACTTTTGTCCGGCTTGATACGCAAACATATGCGAATATCAAAAGTTATCGGTTTTTGATATAAAATTATATTACCAAGATTTACCTTCTCGTGTGATCCTCTATTGAAATAAGCAAAAGTGAAAAAAATCCTTTGTTCATTTTTTTCCAAATCGAATCCCGCATGACATGCGCACGGTTATCAACATCCCAAAATAAAGTAACTTGAGCCAAGGTTTCTTTGAGCCACGCCATGAGTAAATGCCCTTCAATGCTTAGTCCTACCAGGTCCCATTTTAATATTCGACAAGTCTTATTTGTTTCATTGTACCTGTGAAATACATTTGCATGTTTTCATATCCCCCAAAAATCTATGTTCACTGTTCCTAATGTTGTCTTTGATACCCTCAACGTTCACCCCCTGTTCTCCTGAATGAAATGTCTATATTCTCCTGCTAAACTACACCCTGACAGGGCTTCTTCGCTGGGGAAGGATATACCAGGGGACTTCTTTAATGTTGTGTAGTGCAGATTTACTGTTGCACATTGGGGGATATATCGCTACCACAGAATTACAGCAAGTTGTAATTCGGTAGTAGTATTCACTGCCACCATTCCAGCTCCTTCATCGCATATAATACATAATGTGTTATGAAGAAGATGGCCTGTTTCCTATGAATGAGAGGGACATTAAATTCAGAAAAATCGCTATTTTTCTATCAACTACAAAAATAAAAAAATTCCAAAAATGCTTTTCGATGGCCTTGATGTGTACCTTTGACATACTTGAAAAGGTGTGCCCTGGCACATAAAGTGAATCTAGAATCTGTGTTGAAGTTGAAAAAAAAATACCATTTTTCTCCACTACAAACCATTTTAATCTGTCAAGTAGAAAATCATCTTAAAGTCGATGTCAATGTCAAAAAGCTCAATGAGTGACTAATTGAATAGCATTGCCCGATTTCTAAATTATGCTCTCAAATTTACTCCAACCGGTATAGGCAATGAAGGAGATGGATAGGTGGCCTTGGTATTTAGACGGCATCTCGAGGTCTTTAAACCTTTTTATGATCAACTCTACTAAGTATGAACTGTAACCTGCGCATAAATGTTAAAATGCCAACAATTGTTGGCATTTTAACATTTATTAGCAGACTAATTACAATATCTGAACGTCATGCATTTGGCTATAAATATCAATTTATTTACTTTAACTGGCAATAGTTTAAGAATTTGTTTACGTTTGTTGTCTTCCAGGATACCAGCTTGCTTCTGAAAATGAAAGGGCTTATAAGAGATCTTCTGCTCTGAGCGAAATCAGAATTCCCCATTGGAGCTTATTCGGATATTGTTCGTCATTTCAGTTCTTATGAGCAGAGGCAAGTTCAATAATCCGAGCGCTCTCGGGCGCTCGTTTTACTGGTGTCAGGCTTTACACATTATGAATAAAGATAGGTACCAATCAACGAGCGCTCGGCGAGCACTCGCATTATTGAACTCGCCTCAGATTTATGCTCACTAACCTGTCCACCTGTAAAGTTTTAGACTTAATTTTTCGCAATAATTTTTTTGTCTTCAAATTTAGCAAAATGTGTTAGCGATGAAAGTTGTAGAGGAGAATTTCCGCCAACCTCTCCAAAAGGTATTGTGCTTGTGGCGCAAACAGATTTTTGTGTTTACAGATGAAGATTTTGCAATAAATTGAATTCGTCCTAAATTTCTAAGTCTTTTAATGACAGGTAGAATTCGTATAGGCGTGACAGAAAGGGGTTGTTTCAAAAAATATTCGGAAGCGGTGCATATCCCGTTCTTCAAAGGCTGTGCATAACATAAAACTGCCGTTAACATACTCAGAATTTACCGTGCATATGCAGAATCATCTTAAAGCAGGCTCATGTGTAGGAACAAATGCTGGGTTATCGCATGACGTGCAATTTTTCTCTTATGCACGTGCTATGAAATGAACGGTTTTGAGATGACCCTACTAGTTTAACGCACGAGCAAATCAGGCGCGATTTCTATTATATTTGAACAAGCCACCCATCGCTTTAGTAATTGAATTAGGGCGGTGCAATGTACATTTTTGACTGACATCTTGGACTTTGTTTATTTGCGCTTTGTTTAAAATGTTCAAAGAGTGCATCTAAGCACAGAGGAACCTGCAGCATCTAGGATGTTGGAACCATTTAGAGAAGTTGGCGGAGATGTTCCTGAATACTTTTCATCGCGAACACATTTTGCTAAAATTGAAGACAAAAAAGTTATTGCGAAAAATTAATTCTAAAAACTTAACAGCTGGAGTTTAGCATGTAGTTACTTTTACTGGCAATGGTTTAAGTCTTTATTTACATTAGATGTCTTCCATGGATACCAGCTTGCTTCTGATAAGAGATCTCCTTTGAGCGAAATCAAGATTCACCATTAGAGCTAGTTTAAACATGTTTTATTGCCAAATTTTATACAGCAATGGGATTGGGTCACAAGTTCTCACAACCTTAGTTACGACCCTTCCCCTACAATTTAAACATACATAAAAGCTAATAAACATGGCTAAACATGTACAAATACATATGAAAACATATACAACTACATATGAATACTAAACAAATTGTAAATTATTTAAGTTAGAGCAAAATAAGCGAAGAAAATACATGGTGATAAAGAGATAAATAAATATATTAATAAACAAAAATAAATAAATAAATAAATACATAAATACATAAATAGCAGTTCTTTGATAGGTAATTGAATGTAAGATGAAAAAAAATATATATATATAAACTGCTATTATGAACCCCTTCAGTTTTAAATGTTAATAGTCAGGTCATCTGGTACAGGTTTCGAAAAAGAGTCATAGAAGGTTATTAAAAGCGTTTTGGGGTATGTATATACCTATGCACAGCCCTGAACAAGACCACATTTACTTCAGTATTCAGTATTTCATCCAATAAGTAACCAGTCTATCCTGTTTTCCATCAAAATAGATCGCTTTTTCTTTTAAACAATCAATCTCTATCAAGATACTCTTCAACCCTATGTTTGAAAATATATATCTAATGATTTAACAAAAATATATCTGCATTTGAAAGTTTGCTAAAATAACTTAGAAATATGCAACACTACTATGTTCAAGAGCCATTTTCAAAAGACAAATTGCGAGATGCTTACTTGAAACAAAGCTATAATTAAGGCCAATAGAATGCATTTTCTCTTTAAAAATTAGAATAAAATTTGTTGCTCTTGAAAAAAATCGCGGTGTTCAAAATTAATAGTGATGTTATTTCTTAGTAAAAATAGAACTTTAATTTGGGAAATTTGATGATTCAGACAGTTTTTCCTTGCTACACAAAAGTTACCTGCCTTGACGTAAGAAGACACCATGCCTGTTTAGCTTTCAATATCACATGCTGTCAACTTGCATACCATAATCAAGGCTGAAAATATTTTGCTGTGAGGAAAGATCAGGTTGACAAAAATGTATTTATAATTATATTCGCATACTAATTGATATATAAGATATGCATTTGTTAAAAATTGTACTATCTAAGAGGTTCCAACATTTCCGAAAGTAGTTATGCTACAAACTTAACCATGGGTCACTAAAGTATCAAATTACACAATCTTTTTATTTTTATACCATCTGTTCCATTCCGTTGATATATATTATATACTCATACTTCATTTTTCAAAATAGGAAAATTTTCGTTACAACCTAATTCGACGAAAAAAAGTTATTTGGCTCACTGACCATGCTTGAAGTCACAATAAATTATCAATTGACCAACACATAATGCTTAAACTTTGTAAAAGTCTTAATATAATGAACAAACAAACTGTGAAAAACTAGACTGTGTCGGTCAGTTAGAAATAGCGCAGGCTGGTAACTTATTGAAACCCCCTCGTATTTAGAGTTTAAGGAGCCCTTAGATTGACCCCCATTGATGGATGTCTGTCGTCATAATCTGTTTCGTGAACATCCGCCATCAGTGATCACTTATAAACCGAGCTATGGTCTGTAAGAGAGAATAAATAGTAAGGAAGGGTGACATGTCATTTCAGATCAAGATGGAGATGACAATGTTGAGCATGCTATACAGTAGAGAAGCTATTGAGAAGGCTAAGAAGAGGGTCAGGGCGTACATGTGTCTGGTGTGTCATCGCCAAACTGGAGAGAAGCGTATCAGCGAGATTGGACCGACCGAAGATCAGATCCTTAAGACGCACGTGAGCAGAGACAGGATTCCGTACTACTGTCGCCTATGTACATTCAAATGCCAAACAGTCCATCAGATTAACCACCACTTTAGTCATTACTCTAGACATGTGACGGCAGCCAGGCAGATGGGTATTACTAATCATCAAGAGTGGATTGAAACAAGTACCATCCCATACGAGATAGGAGAGACGGACATGCTGAAGTTTTCTCAAGAAGTAAGTATGCTATTTTACCTGAAGAAGCAGTCGGGAGAGTCTTCGCCAGCTTTGTCTTCAGCGGCACAGACTTCCACAACCATTCCTGCTCAGCCAACTGGACAACTGAGGTTTAACTCACCACAGCCACAGTACTTGTCAGCCACACCAATTGTAGCAGGGCAGCATCCTGTCCCTACATTTGTTCCTGACACCAAGATACCAGGATGGACCAGCCTACAATGTTCCCTACAGCGGTTGAAGGACCCCTGAAGTCAAGTACTGCAGTTGTCAACTCGACCATCGCAGAAGGTTTTCTGCAGTTAACTCCCTTTTCGGCACCCAACTTTGCACCAGTGACCAGTCAATGGATGGAGGAGCCAACACCAAATTATTGGACACCACTACCTGCTGCCATCCATGAGCCGAGCACTCTCACATGGTCAAGGATGATGGGGACAAGTGTAGCAACTACGCAGAGTCACCAAAGCCCTATATTTACTGGGAGCTCATTGCAATCTTTTCGGTCGATTAGAGCAAGCCAAGAACCCTTGGCCAGTTCTGTATTGAATACTCCGCCACCGCCAACTGTACAGCCATCACCAGCAGCTTCCCTGGAATGTGCTTTTGCCGCACCACCTCAGTTAGTCTTTGGTGCTGAGACTGTTTTACCAGCAGAAAACCAGGAACACAGGAATGCCAGTCTTCAGGGGTCGCAAGTGCCTACCAATACCAATCAAGTAGAGAGTGAGACCCAGTCAAGACCACAATCCACTGCCACCACAGGAGTGCAAGCTGAGGACAACTCACTAACAGAAGCTGGAAGCAGGCCTGAAGAAACAGTACCCAATCCTTCCTCCAGATTAGCTACACGGTTAGCCAACAAGGAGCTACATCACAGGCAGCAGACACTGAAGGTGCAGAGGAAGTGGTAGAAGACTTGTGGCCACAACTTATGCCAGAAGAAGCAGAGCTGAAGTCTGTAGATGAACCTCATGCTTCAAAACGCAAAGTACCAGTAGAGGCCATAGCCATAGGAAAGAGAAGGCAAAAATATAAACAACACTACCAAGTGCAGATGAAGCTAAAGATGGACAGACAGAGCATGGCTAAACTAAAACAGACCACAGCATTGACTGGGAAAGCATTGGCAGAACAGTACAAGGCAAGGGAGAGCCAATGGTAGAACTAAGTCTCGCTGCCATGAACGGACTGGTTGCAGCACTGCAGAGTGGGAGCAACCAACTGGCTAGGAATGAGAAGACAGGGGAGAGAACAGAAAAAGCGTTGACGTAGATTACCGGCATACTAGGAAAAGTAGCAGATTCCCTCAATAGACTAAGAAATGCGGTTGAGGAGAACACCAAAGAGCAAAGGAGACGAGAAGAAAGATGGATTGAGATTGAGAGGAAAAGAGATGAAGAACAGATTAAAGATCGTGAAGCAGAACGCAGGAAAGAAGACAGGAAGAGAGATGCAGAAAAAAGAGAGCGAGAAGAAATCAAAAGATTATTAATAGATATGAAATCAGATGAGAAAAAGAACAAAGATGAGAAAGAAGAGAAGGAAAACAGGAAAATATCACGAAAGTCAATATTGCAAAGAGTGTATACGGAAAACACAATTAGAGACCTCGGCAAGAAGAAATAAAAATCAACTGACTGGCTCAACATGACCATAACATTGTGGATGTTGGCAGATAAAACCAATATTACATCTTTCCCAGCATTGGGGTGGATAATGAAGGAACCAGCATTGGATCAAAGTAGGGATGTCAATTTTGGAGCAGAACTATACAGCTGCTTTCCAAATTTTTTATAGATAGCGATTTTTGTCATAATTATTTACATACCCTATACTTGTTTGCGTGTTTGTTATAAACATATGCTTTGTTTGATGTATGATTTTTTCTGCCACTACAAGATCGATATATCTAGTTATAGTGAGTAACAATATTGATTGCTCTTGGAGATTTTTTGTATCAAGTTTTAACTTCTGAAAAAGTTGATTATATTTATAGTAAATCAAAATTGCTTATCAAAACTCTATTTCAAATTAAGGGCTAATAAGGAGAGCAGCAAAGAACACTGTGGTGGTCATCTATACTGTCATGTGTACCAAGCAATTTGAATATACTTTGAGAATTGAAGCTTTTGAGTGTATCAACAATTAATCACTTGATTGACTTGGGTGTATGTGCGCTAGCGGGTAATACAAATTTTATACCTTAACAAAATGACCTTTAAAAGATATTTTAAGCGCATTTTTGGATGTTCAAAATTGATACTACATATTAAGTGCCCTTTATTAGGAGAAATGCCAAAAGGAAAATACTGCCAAACAGTTAGAATGGACCAAGTGGGTTTGAAATTGTATAAAAGTTGAGAAATGTCATCTTTTAAGATGAATCCGCACTCCAAACCTATTCTCATCGAAAACCCAGAATGTCTGGCATCTGAAACACGAAAATGTGTATCCACATTACATTGATTGGTGTGTAAAAAATCAACTGGAAGTCGTAGATAGGGGGCTATCTCATGACTTTTAAAGGGGTCCCCAAAACAAAGCTTGTAAATGAAACATTCATTAGTATATCAAGAGATAGCCCCCTATCTACGACTCCCAGTGGATTTTTACACACCAATCAATGTACTGTGGATAAACATTTTCGTGTTTCAGATGCCAGAAATTCTGGGTTTTCGATGAGAATAGGTTTGGAGTGTGGATTCATCTTAAAAGATGACATTTCCCAATCTTAATACAATTTCAAACCCACTTGGTCCATTCTAACTGTTCAGCAGTACTTTCTTTTTGGTATTTTATCTAATAAAGGGCACTTACTACGTAGCATCAATTTTGAACATCCAAAAATGCGCTTAAAATATCTTTTAAAGGTCATTTTGTTAAGGTACAAAAATTTTACAACCCGCTAGTGCACATACACCCAAGTCAATCAAGTGATTAATTGTTGATACACTCGATAGTTTCAATTCTCAAAGTATATTCACAATGCTTGGTACACATGACATTATAGATGACCACCACAGTGTTCTTTGCTGCTCTCCTTATTAGCCCTTAATTTGAAATAGAAATTTGATAAGCAATTTTGATTTACTATAAAAATCATTAACTTTTACAGAAGTTAAAACTTGATACAAAACATCTCCAAGAACAATCAATATTGTTACTCACTATAACTAGATATATCGTTCGTGTATTGGCAGAAAAAAATCATACATCAAACGAAGCATATGTTTACAACAAACACGTAAACAAGTATAGGGTATGTAAATAATTATGACAAAAATCGCTATCTATAAAAATTTTGGAAAGCAGCTGTACATTCCAGGATATTTGATGTATTTAGGATGATTGAAAGTTCAATAAGAATAGGAACATTTACATAATTAATTGAAATCAGAGACAATATTCAATAGAGTGATATTCAATTTTTATGTGAACATGATAGTTACTAGGCATATATATGGACACTCCTTAAATATGGACATTCCATACTCATAAACATACTCAATTGATAGTGACTCATTGAAATTTAAGTGATAAGTGATCAATCATGTGTTCAAAGGTGACGTTTAAGGGGAAAAAAGTGTTTGCATTTAAATTTTGTCACCCTGATGATAGCTTGATTTCATAGCCTTGAATTGATAGGGTGGTTATTTGCTACAGGTTGCTTTAGGGCTTGTGGTCAATATTCACTTTATTAGATTCATGTTATGATTGGGAATCCAGTCATCATTCAGAGTGACTTAATTGTTGAGAGGAATTTTTGGATGAGTTTGAAACAGAAACGGAATAGTCTCATATCATTAAAGTAAGTGGTGATTGAAATGTTAATAACAATCCAAAATTTATATATTAAGATGTGATCTCCAAATATAAATATATGCATATATATAAAGTCTGATCCAATTTATCGATTGCACATACATGTGTGCATTTGATAAAATGATTCAGGGTTTCCTTGTGATGAATGGTAATATCATATTATCTCTGACAATGTTAATTTGTCTGTATTTTTTTATTACGCAAGTTTCCTTTGCTTAAGGATAGCTTTTGAGGCATATAAAAGAGCTTAAAGGTTCAATTGTTCCATAAAATTCAAGTGTTGAAATTTAATATATGCTAGTAACACTAGATTTTAACAAACATAAGGTTGTAATTTTATTCACATATAAACTTGATGTTTAAAAAAAGTGAATATGCTTCCAGTGAGACTCATGTAATAGATGTTGTCCATTTTGTGGCTCCTATCATGTTAAATATTTGGTCTTACTACAGAGTAAACAATCAAGTACTGAATATATTTGGTGCCGTTATATCAGGATATTTCAATTCCTGTCTCATATTTAAAATTGTACTTGGAAGTTGAATTACTTTCAGACCTTTTGTTCATGGTCATTAAATGGAACATAAATGACCCTGGAAGGGGGTAATGATATGACCCAACTTCCAAGGCTGTTTGTGTTTCGTTTACAATTAGCTGATCGGAGAATTTACCTTGTTTGCACTGGACTGTGTCTTTATCGATTGTGTCACTCAGACGGTATTCAACACATGTGTAAACAAAGTTCTTATCCATCAATGTGAAGCATATGTATCCAAATTCTGTGTGATTTACGAATGTATTTATCTTATAATGTGCAGATCAAAACCACATGCTTTCACTTGACCTCCATGTGTGTTGTTGTGAGATAGTTGCATGCTGGGTATTTAGTGTGTAACCACTGAAGCATAACCGTCAAAACATTGAGTTGTAAAAAGCTGTCAACCAGCGTCTCAGTACATTTTCTCTAAATCCCTCTGTAAGAAAATTATCTCATTATGACCAGCATTTAGATAATTCATTTCTGCACATTTTGAGATTAAGATCAATGTGAAGCTCTTTGAAGAAAGTAAAGTTTTTGCTTCCGAAAGTGACTGACCATAGTATTTTTTAAGGCTAATTCCAAGATGGCACTTCCCGACATCGTCTGAGCGGCATCTTCCCTGACGTTTCAGGGCCGGGATCACATGATCCCGAGGCATTTTGCCTTGTGACTTGGGAATCCCAGAGCATTTTGGCTTGGGATCTGGGATCCCAGACTGTTTGGCTACTGGATTCGGGAAACGGGAAGTTGGGAGTATAAAAGCAGACTCTTAAGCATTCCCGAGGACTTCAGATTTTTCTTTGGTTAGGGACAGTTGCATTTTTCGTTGTCCGCGTTTTATTTACTTTCAGACCCTTTTGTTAGATTTCTCTAAAGTAAAAACAAATTCAGATTAAGTTAATAAGTACTTTGAAGAGGGTCTTTTGTTTATCTAATATTTAAGAAAGCATTATTTTTGTTTTTTACTGCATTTGACGTCCGCTCGTTTCATAACAAGTTTAGGCTTTTTCTAAAAGTTGGCATCACCATTGTGTCAGCTAAGTTCTAGCTCATTTTTACCATGTTTTAGCACATAAAGTTCATCTTCATTTCATTTCATTGTTTCGGGGCCATAATTCAGACCGGTTTTGTGATCACTGAAGGTGCGAGTGCGGTGTAAATCGGTTGTGGCATAATTATAACTCATAATTTTCTACCTCATCATATTGTTATAAGAAACCCATAACATTGTTTTATACATTGCTCTAGTCATATAAATAACGACTCATGAAGTTTATTTAAAGTTTATTTTCATCATTAAAAGAACACATTTTATAACTGAACTATGTCTTTAGTCTTCATTCTATCCCATTAAGTTATCACACAAATCAGAACAAAGTCATTTTAAGTTTCCTTTCTCTGAAGTTCACCCTACCCCTTATAAGGAGGCCCAGACTCGGTGAGTTTAGTGCATCGTCTTGGCAGCTCAATCTCCCGCCGTTTAGAAATTTAGACAGCCTGAGACTGAGCCCGCTAATATAGTGAAGAGAAGTTCTCTGCTGCTAGACCTCGGCACGTAACATTCATATATAGCTTATCAGCTATTGATTACAACAACTATATTGATAACAATCAATGGAAGCTACCTTACAATTGCTAAAATTGTAAGTCATTCTAAGCATGGTCAAAACCGAGAAATGAAGAATTAAAACAGGTGTTTATACTTTTGAACAAAAACTAAAGGTTTTTTAAAATCATAATTGTTTCTGACCCATATATGGCACCCACCATGCCAAACCTATGGTTATATCCCCTATGGTAATGAATCCCCCTATATCTAAAGCATGTCCAGTATACACTTTATCTCGGTAACATGCATAAAACAAATATTTTAGGGGAATATAACACATCTATCCTTTACAGTTTAGCACTTTTACTTTTTAAAAACTAGCAAAGCATTTACTCAAAGTCTGGTCTAAATGGCACCCAGTAGAAAGACGTAAAATGAGGGATGGGAGTAGATAGCGCAACTTTTTACTGCTTTGCTAATGATTAATTGCTTTGAAAAGTATTTTGATGCTTACTTTGCATATTGATTTGCAATTTTAAAAACAAGAGTGCAGTTTGAAAATTTGGTGTTTGTAATCATGTCAACTAGGGAAAATACACGCCTTATCGCTAGAGCTTCATTTGTGAAGTAATGAAACAGGACAGCATAAGCTTTGTTCTAAAGGTTCATTGTTAGTGATAAATTAAATTTAAAAGGGACAATACATAGAAAAGCTCCCTTGCATTGTTAGTATTGTATTGTAGACATGACTAATTGAATGGACTTTAATAAATTCATTGGTAATTTTGCTTTGACTTATTTCTGTGAATCATACTTAGTCTAACAGTGAAATTTTATTTTATTCCTATTTCGCATGCCAAATGAAAATATGATCATTGTTACAAAATTACATCCTTCTAATCATTTGCATAATTAAAATTTAGCTAAATAGATTACAACTAGAAACGCAAAGAATAAATCAAATGAGCCAGCACATTATATTTTGGTACATGTACTTATCACAGTTTCAAGAAATGAAGGCACATGTAGCCTGTGTAAATGTGTAGACTCACCAGAGTCTTTGCTGCCTGCATACACTAAGTATAGATGTAGACCAGAATTATGACAGCTGGCTCCACTGCGTCGGCATCGACGATTAATGCTGGCTTTTGCCAATATGTGATAAGTTAATCTGAGATAAGGTTTCAATATTTGGTATACTATATCATACACACATGTAAAAAATTAGGGAGCGCAGTGGCTCAGTGGTAGAGTGCTTGACTCGAGACCGAGGGGCCGGGGTTCGAGCCTCACCGGCATCACTGCATTGTGGTCCTTTAGCAAGACACATTTATCAAAGCTTAGAGCTGGTTCAACCCAGGAAGACCCGTCCCTGTTTAACTGAAAATTTGTTGATGGGACACAAAGAATCAAATCAAACAAACAAAAAAACAAACACACATGTAACACATACGGCAATAAATGCACTGCAATATATCTGATATTAATATCTTTTTTATTGTGAAAGAAATATGATTTCTTTTGGAGATAATTGAGGAAAAAGACCCATGGAAATCAGAAATACATAAATACTTATCAACAAAAATCATGTATAGTTTGTTAACATAGCATGTAAGTTTATCATGGTAACACTGTTGATAGTTACTAGGGTGGCCTCTCAATACTATTTCTGTCAGAACAGTTGACTTTTTTGTATGTGTCCTTTTTCCAATCTCTGGTGTGTTTACAACTCATGCTATTAGTTTAATATTCATGTAAAACTTTGCTAATGAGAATACCTGTAATAATTTGGTCATGCCACATTCTGTATAGGAGAAATAAGCATCAGTTGTTTTGACATTAATTTATAAAACTAAGTAAGATCTCAGCACTGTTTTATATGTTTTACTTTTCCATCCCACATGCTAAAAGAACATTGTTAAATCTATTTTACATTAACTTGAGTGTCAGCTGGCCAAATTTGGTCTGCCCTTATTCTGGCCGATAAAGTCTTATAAATTTGAATTGGTATGGTAAGTAGCAACTGGCCATATTCTGTGGATATGATCCTATCAACGCAAAAACCCATCATTAACACTTATTTTTTTCCATTTTCATGGAAGTATTTTTTCTTTGTAAATCATTTACTTATTTATATAAAGTTTACATTGCTTGAGCAAATGATCAGAAATTCTATTTCTTTAGACAGTTTCTGAATACATTCACTTATAATGCATGGTATCTAATGTAACACATTTCAAATTTTATTGTACCAACTAATATATGCTTGATTCTATCTGGATTGTTCGCACACACTTTTGTATGCTACCACATCCAACACAACATTAGTTCAAAAGTAGTTTTTATTACTGTAGATGAGCATACATATACAAGGAGGAATACTAGCCTGAATCATGTTACTGACTATGTTCGTATAATATGAACAACAGTTAACTGGTTGCACTAAAATTATTTGGTTGCTGTTAAATAAGTAATTGAATTATACTTAGTATCAAAGGTCTTCAGATAAGTATTACAAAATCTAAATCCACCTTTTATTACCATTTCAGACTCAAATTATACTGTCTTTGACATCATTTTGGACACACAAAGTACCTTAAGATATATTTAATATGGTAATATACCTTACTTTAACAGTTTTAACAAAACATGGGAAAATATTTTTTATTCAGCTTTCACTTGAGAGCTCTAATATTCTTTGTAAATGAAGTTTAAAAGCTATAAATTTTGCCAAGTAGATATTTTTCTCTTTTTTAAAGTTCAAAAATATATTATTTCACAAAAGCTAATATGCTTTTGACAATTTGATATAGTCTCTTAAAATATAACATGATAAATTCCATTTCAGACAAATTATTATCTTAGTATCTATTACACACACAAAAAAGTTTTGAAATAAATTAAAATGCCCATTAAATGTATCATTTAGGGTATAAATCAATATGTAGAACGCACTGAAGGTAATGTAACATACATAACATATTGGCAATCAAACATCAAAATGATATTTAACACCAGAAACAATGTTTAATATCCCCTTTCAGTCTTGCTCATCAATAGAATGCTCATATATGGTGTTTAAAAGCATACAGATAGGATTGCATGCTGTATGTTAAAATGAAAAGATTCTTACTTTACATAACCTTTTCTTCAGGGTCGTCATATTCAACATCTTATAACTCTTGGAGTTTTTGTGATAGAGGCAAGCTGTTTAAAGTTTAGGAATGGCCAGTCAATTGTCTTTCAGAGACTTGTTTTTTTAATAAAAAAATATGTATTGAAAAAATTATCAAATGAAACTATTTAACAAAATTTTAATGATTTTACAGGGTGTAGTAGAAAAAGTAACGTAAATGACACCATATTGGGCCTAAATAACATTGACAAACATCAATATCTGCAGGGAATTAACTGTTCTTGTTAATTACATGACTATTAAGCCAATTTGAACTGCTCAAGTACTACCATAACAGCCTTGATTACATTTTTTTTTTCAAAAATGACGGGTAACGTAATTAACACGCTGTAACACCCTAACGCCCCAGCCGCCAGAGGGCTAACATGTTTCAAAAAGCTCGTTAGATGATACGCTTTATGAAAAACATAGTCTACAAAATTCCCCCCGGGGGGAGCAAAACCCTTAGTAGCTCATAGCCTAGTAAACACTGCTTTCAAGAATAGACCGACAAGTAAGTCCTAACTTGAAAATGAACTGATCCATTTAAGATTATGCATTAACTGTTACCATTAAACAGCCAAAGGCGAGTCCCCATCGTTTCGCCAGAGAAACGACATTTCGCTGGCGGGCCGATGTTTTTCCGACAGCGTATGCTGGCTGGGATGGTGTTACTATCGCAGGAAATCAGACCTCGAATGTACATCGCGGATCTACTTTGAAAACGTGACGCTGACGTTACATAACGTGACGCTGATGTCACAGAAACCATACCAACCCAATTACAAGTGTGATTACAGCAAAAATGAAGTTTATGTTGTTTTTAGTAAATATCGCATATCGCTATAGCGATATTTTATTGAAAAACTATGAATTGCATTTATTCTGTTGGTAAAACGTTTCAGGTAATCAAAATAATGGATTTTCATAGGACTGGACCCACATGTTACAGTAATATTTTTCCTTACGCGAATTCTGGCTTATAAAATGGAGCTTTTTCATACATGTATAACTACGCCTTATACCCCTATTCCACACAGGCCCCGAATCCCATGAATTGACACGATATGGCAAATTTTGGATTCGTGGCTGAATCGTACTCAGTTCGTGAAGATTTTAACTGATTCGCACAGTCCGTAGTGAGTTCTCGATTCAGATACGATGCCGTTACGAATATTCGGGGGAAATCGGTTCAGTTCTGCTGGAATCGCGCAAGAATTCATTACGATTAGCAAAATGGCATTCGAACATGCTGCACGAAAGTTAAGTAATCAATTACGAATCAGTTAAGAATATGCCGAATGCAGCACGAATTGGGCACGAATTTACAGAAATCCGCGACGATTCTCCCCGATTCGCGAGACTTTCTCTCACGATAGTTATAAAAAAGGCCCATCGGGGCATCAATTCAAAAATGAATGCTCCTCGTAAAGCAGCAGTAGAATTGATCCTGCAACTTGAGTATTTAAAACGGCTTCTTATATAGCTAGAAGAAAACAACTACATTAAAGTCGAGAAGCCCTGACCCAGACTCTTTGACTTGGAAAAATATGACAGTTCGCCATTGGAAAAATCACCAGCCAGGAGCTACTGACTGACCCTGGTTGTGCTCCAGAATCTGCCAAATCTGTTTCAACTTCTAGGACTGCTCACATGCGCGTGACGGGGTAATTAATCTAAGGGAAAATCTTTCTACTATCTCTTCCTTGTTTTTATTGCTTGGCTTAATCTCCCGATTCCCCACGAATGAGTTAAAAGTAGCTACGAATGCCCAAAAACGCCTCCGATTCGATTACGATTCAGTTATGAAGTCCAAGAATGACTTGGGAATTTGGTACGAATCACGCACGATCTTACGAATCGGGGAATTTGTGGCCAAAGTTTTGAACAGTTCAAAACTTTTGAGCCGAATTCCCGATAGACCTACGAATTGCAAGCCTGACTCGTAGAACATCACGATTGGAGAATTTCTCTTAATGAAACCTCAATAATCCTCCCGAATAAAAAAATAATCAATTCGTGGCGATTCGAACGAATCGTGGCCTGTGTGAAATAGGGGTATGGCATACACCGGATGCTTGATTTCTCGAAATAAGCCGAAGTTTTCCGTTTTATCGCGGGAAATACAGTATATTTACAAAATCTCAGTGTAAATGCGGAGGTTTTATATTTTGTACATTACCTTTTACGCCTACACGGTACGTTCCTTTTCTCGCGGTCAAATCAGCTGTAACAAGAGCATACGGTAATTGTTTTGATGACTGTACTTATTGTTTTGGCTATTGTTATCAGCAATAACGTTCGTTATCAAACGACGCGTCAACTGATATTGATAAGCAGAGTAGATGAGAGCATACAGCATCACGGTCTCATTTTAATGAATTTACAATTTCTCACCATTTTTAGTGATCTGCTGCTGTTGTTGCTGTATTTTAAAAAAAATATTTCATATTTTTATTAATCTTATGTTATTTTTGTTTTGTTTTTTTTTTCTTATAAAACTTACTTGTCAGGAATACCATCAGAATGTCGAACAGTTAAGACTCAGTCTGATCAGGCCCGACGTTAATTTTTTATCAGCGGACGACTCTGGCAGGTAACGAGTTAAATGATCCGTCAAATGCGAATGATTTTCTGAGCCCATACTAAACAAATGAATGTGTATTTGAGCATGTTAACCGGAGAGTATGAAAGTAACTTACTTATACCAATGCGTTTCTTAATGTTTTCTTGGTACTCGTTGAACGGAAACGCTCAATAAAGTTTGCAGTCGTAATAATTAGTGGACCATATTGTTATAGACTAGCGACTTATGACTAATGGCTTTGGGCTAATTTTGGTTAAATCTGAAGCAATGGCGAACAGCGAACAATGAGAAAAGCGATTTTGCTCCTCCTGTAAAAGAAATCTCATAATTATTGGAAGATACTGATATATGTACTTTGGTCATATTTTGAGATGACATTTCGATCTTAGCTTTGACTTGGGACTTGCTACTTTAAAGGGCTGGCTCGTTTGTGGTGTCCAACTGTGAGTTTGTCACTTTCCCGTTGGTATCCTGGGTCAGGTGTGGTACTTGATTGTATCAATTCCTGGTCTTTGCACCCTTACTCACTTTTTAGACCATTTCTAGTAGTGGAGGACAACACCAATGGCGGTTGTGAAAAATAAATCAGGATAAAGAAACACCCATAAGCTTCTGAGCGGTACTGTCCCTTCGGACAGCTTAAAACGCACCATAATACAGAAGGAGAATAAGCCTTTAACACGTTTTTTTCTCCATCCACCATTGCTTCAGATTTGCGCCCCCAAATCGCCAAAGCCACAAATCATAAGTCGAAAATGATAAGTCACAAGTCGCAAATGCCCTCTGCGGGCCAGCACATGACATAATGGTGTTTAATGCATCGGCGAGCAGTCAGGGCTAAGACAAGTCTGCTCATCCGCTGAGTCTAGCTAGAGCTTTCGCCACTAGCACTTACAAAGAATGTTTGTAGAGGAAGGCTCATAGCAAACTTCTGACGGAAAGCAGAACACCGTTTAAGCCGGTGCTAGGGGGCGTGAGAATTTTAGCACTTTCCATTTGTTCTCATGAACAGAATCAATAAAAACCGAGTCTGCTGTTTTCTAGCTTATATTTTAGGTTCTCTGTATTTCTGAAGGATCTGTTTTTCCAGCTTATTTAGAGGTCGCAATGGCTGTCGTTGTGCCGCGTGGAGTTGGTAAAACTTCTCCCCGTACTATATAGCGTTGATATTTTTTCATATTCTGGTCCTTCAGGAATATTGGGTTCTTACGGAAAGAAGATTACCGCTTAAGCCTGTGCTAGAGGGCATGAACATTGTAGCACTTTCCATAAGTTCTCATGAACAGACTCAATAAAACCGAGTCAGCTGTTTTCTTATATTTTAGGTTCTCTGTATTTCTGAAGGATTCGTTTTTCCAGATTTTTCAGACCATTAGCTTTACTAGATCACTGTGACTGCAGGTTTCTGCTGAGTCTAGCTAGAGCTCTCTCTGCTAGCTCTTACAAAGAATGGGTGTAGAGGAAGGATCATAGCAAACTTCTGACCAATAGCTTTACTAGATCACTGTGACTGCAGGTTTGTTGTTGATCATTGCTCCAATTATGATAAGATGTTGATCATTGCTCCAATGGATCGGTTCTGTGTTTTGCTGCGCATTACAAAGAATGGTTGTAGAGGAAGACTCATAGCTAACTTCTGACCAATAGCTTTACTAGATCACCGTGACTGCAGGTTTCTGCTGAGTCTAGCTAGAGCTCTCTCTGCTAGCTCTTACAAAGAATGGTTGTAGAGCAAGGATCATAGCAAACTTCTGACCAATAGCTGTACTAGATCACTGTGACTGCAGGTTTCTGCTGGGTCTAGCTAGAGCTCTCGCTGCAAGCACTTACAAAGAATGGTTGTAGAGGAAGGCCCATATCTAACTTCTGACCAATAGCTTTACTAGATCACTGTGACTGCAGGTTTCTGCTGAGTCTAGCTAGAGCTCTCGCTGTTAGCAATTACAAAGAATGGTTGTAGAGCAAGGATCATAGCAAACTTCTGACCAATAGCTGTACTAGATCACTGTGACTGCAGGTTTCTGCTGGGTCTAGCTAGAGCTCTCGCTGCAAGCACTTACAAAGAATGGTTGTAGAGGAAGGCCCATAGCTAACTTCTGACCAATAGCTTTACTAGATCACTGTGACTGCAGGTTTCTGCTGAGTCTAGCTAGAGCTCTCGCTGTTAGCAATTACAAAGAATGGTTGTAGAGGAAGGCTCATAGCAAACTTTTGACCAATAACTTTACTAGCTCACTGTGACTGCAGGTTTGTTGTTGATCATTGCTCCAATTATGATTAGATGTTGATCATTGCTCCAATGGTGGGGTTCTGTGTTTTGCTGTGCATTGCTTTGTGTCTTTTCTGGTTTTGGAATCATCTTGATAGGGAAGAGAGAGCTGTTTGCTTTACTTTGTTTGGCTTCCTGGTGCCTTGAGATTATTATTGGTCTGTGGTTCTTCCTTATGGTGCCGTGGGTTGGTATGCAGTGTGTTACATGTAATGTGAAATTTCCTGATCATACTCACTTGCTTTTTTAAAAGGATGGTTTTACGGATATGTGCTTAGAACCAAAATCCCATGCACTGGCCCACTTCTAGTAGGCGTCAGGAAGAGCGAGCATACCATTCTTTCGTTGCCAGCGAATCAAACAATAATCTGATAAGTAATCGAAAATCACCTCGATAGGAAATATATGTATCTAATATAGCAGTAGGTTAGATACAATGGGCCCCTAAGATAGCTTCCTGGTCAAATTCCATTTATGCCAAATAGAACATTACATTTACTGTAAACGTTATTGCAAGAACAGATGGCATCTGAGCAACCATGCCTCTTCGTGTAAAAGTAAGAAAGAGGGCAAAGAACAGGAATCGATACAATCAAGCACCACACCTGATCCAGGATAGCAATAGGGAAGTGACAACTTCACAATTAGACATCACAAACGAGTGCCAAGAGGTCAGCCCTTTCCTAACAGGTGACCACAAGGCATCGATAAACAGACGCGCACGAAAGCATAACAAAAACAAGACAGAAATAACACAACTGATCCACAAAAGAAGCACCACCTTGGAATGGTCAGTAAAATTATTTTACTGGAGGGCTTAAACCGGTACCATGGCGCGCCAACCTCACCCTTAGTTCAGATGTGGATCAAGATACATAGATGTTTGGCTTGCATGAAAGGCCCCTAACTTATCAATGCATCATCTCCTAGAACATGTAAATCAAGATATAAAAAGGAGATAAAGCAAAGATAAGGACTCAACAGTAAATAGAACTGAATACCGGAGCAAAAGAAATCCAACAGGTAAACCCCGGTGGGCCTGACAACAGCCAAAGCATCAGGCCCCTACCATCTCATCAATAGATAAGTCTTAAATTCGGAACCGTCATAGAGTCTGAAGTCTGATCCACCGGCGTGCAATGAAAGAGATAAGCAAAGTTGCCAACCGTGATTGGGTTGACCACCATGCATGCAGTCTGTTACAATACACTAATGTTATGGCCAATCTTTTTATAATAGAAAATTATTTTAATGAACCGCGCTGTAAAATTATTAGAGCCAACAATCTTCTTCAATTTAAACACCAAGTCACCATAGAATTCAGGTTCCTAAAGTCCTTGGCGCAAGAGAGATTTTAGTCCAATTTGGAATTTAGATATCAAATCATAGTATCGTCTATAAAATTTAGAAAAGGTTTTGTAAAGTTTATGATACCGATAGCCTTGTTTAAGAAGTTTCTGAGTTAACAATTTATTGCCTGTGTTGAAGTCAGTAACATGGCTAGATGCTCTAGCAAAACGAATGAGTTGAGAGATATAGACTGCATATGATGTAGATCGAGGAACATCACCATCTAAAAATGGGAAATTGACAATTTCAAAATCAAAGTCGTCACGTTTATCATATATTTTGGTTGAATCAATAGCATTAGAAATTGACAAATGCAAGTCTAAAAACGCGGCTTTGGTATCAGAGGTATTAGCTTTATTAAGTAGAAGCTCTGAATGGCATATTTGACTTACCATATTGTCAAAATAAACATTATTAATGTTTAAAATATCATCCAAACATCCGGATGTAGTGTTAAAAGCATCAATAATATCAGCCTGCTTATCATCAGAAAGAGACATCATAAAATCCCTCTCATAACAAAACAGGTATAAATCGGCAACCAGGGGAGCACAATTAGTGCCCATAGGAATCACAGCTACTTGTCTATACAACTTGGTGCCAAATCGAATAAAATGTTGTCCAACAAAAAGGTCAGCGCATCACATACATTTTGACAAGACCATGCATGATATTGTTTAGGTTTTTCCGAGGTAAAAAAATGCGTTTCTGTCGTTACATGCAATGTAAGGAGAGCCTTCTCTATTGAAGGGTCAAAAAGTTGATCTTTAATTAAATTATGAAGTAAAGTAGTGTAAAGAGTAGAAAATCATAAGTAGACAAATTTGCACTTACTTCCCTACTAAACAACTTGAGACCATTGATAAATCTTTAACATTTCTCTCTATTTGTTCGTTTGTTTTTTGCTTTACGTCCCCATCAACAGCTATGGTCATTGCGGAACGGTCAGTTCACCTAACCCCACTTTTCCTGGGCAAGCTTGAACAGGCGTTTAAACAGTACTTCGTGTACATATATACTTTCGCTTGTAGCTAACAACAACCCCTCTTGAATGTTTCAGCGGAAAGGAGGAGAATGACCGTAGAAATTATTTCATGATCAATCTCCACGAAAATATGGGACCGGGCCGGGATCGAACTCGCGACCCCCTGGATCTGCAGTCAGACACGCATCTGTAGCCAGACATGTTACCGACTGCACTACGCAGCCCGGGTTTCTCCTGATCAAAACAGTCTAACAGAACATAGCTTTAAATTTAAAGCAAATGAAACGGTACACCAGCGGCCTTAAAATTATATTCTGTACGGAGACAATGCATTATGTCTTTGAGCAAGTTACTCAATCTGGATCAACCCATGAAGGTCCGTGCCAATATGACTGGTAAAAGTGGTGACTTGGGCGTAAAAATCAAATTAAACAAAGAAAACAAACATTCATACATACGTACGTACCTACCTACCTACCTACCTACCTACCTACCTACACACACACACACACACACACACACACACACACACACACACACACACACACACACACACACACACACACACACACACACACACACACACACACACACACACACATACATACATACATACATACATACATACATACATACATACATACATACAATTATTTAGGATGCACTATTTACGTAACGCCACGAAAATATGTGACAATCGCTAAAACTAACGTTGTGGGTTAGAACCATGCATTTATTTAAAGCAAACTACTAAACGGTATATCAAACAAACTTCTTACTATTGTTATCATGTTATTCGAAGTAAAATCTATCCAAAATACCAAATATTGCCTGATGAAGCATTGATGTAACTTATTTGTTTAGAATCCCGATGTTTGGCAACAAATAAACTATAGGTCAATTTTGACCTCAGACGGATCAAAGGTCAGACAAGTCTACTTATGAGCATGAGAAAGGTAAATAAGATTGTAACGGTTATTTCTCGCTTAAAGGGACAAATATTTTAGCAATAATACTGGTACCATTCATTATGACTCTCTCCAGGGGTCATACTGGGCAGATCAAAAGGACAGCCATAATGAGGTGATTATGACTTCCTTACTGGGGCAATAAAGTGGTCCCATAAAGGGAATAGGTATTTTATGATAAAATATTGATCTTTATCTTAGTGAATGAAACTGTGTTGCATACAGGTAAGTCCCCTCTTGAGGCCCCATTAATTTCATGAGATGCTGACACTGTCCCTTATCAGTTAATCCTTTAATGATCTCTATTGGACAGTAATCTTTGTCTTTAATACTGACTACTCGTGCTATCGACGTAACACAATTTCCAACCGTTATGTAACGACAACTACAGCCTTAGTCGAGCGGTTAACGTCTTGAGTTGCAAATACTCCAATGAAGGTTGCAGAGTTCGAATCCCAGAGTTCGAGTCCCAAAGATCTTTTTATTAACATATCTTTTTTTTTTTTTTTTTTTTTTTTTTTTGGGGGGGGGGGGGGGGTAGGAATGATAAATCTACTACCTTTGGGTACAAGTGCAATTCAGTGCATTGTAATTTTATTGTAGAAAAATAGCAAGTTTGGCGGGAATGGCAGCCCGCGGTTCGGAACTTTACTATATTATTTTCCTGCTATCTTCAAAACACGATATTTTTTTATTTTGACTACTCTGCGGCAAATTGTATCACATAATGCGTTTTTATGATTGTTTCATTGCGAGGAATAATTTCGCCTTCAACCTATTACTGCTATCAAGGAACTGATTGAAGAGGGCATAAGAGGCATTACACCTTGTGACTGGGTGAAGTGCGTTGAGCATGTTTTGTCAGTAAAGCGGGTATAGATACAAGTTAGAGATCGCGGCAGAGGAAGATCCTGAGCCAGTGGTGATTGATCTTGCGTCGGGCTCCGACTGCAGCTACGATACTGACACTGCCAGCGAGACAGAGGGCATGTGAAATAAATTGTATATGAAATTTAATAAATTATGAGATAAAATATATACCATGATGAAAAATACAATAGAAAAAGAGGTGAAATGAACACGTGGGCACGCACACACTTAAATTAAAAGTAAAAAAAAAAAGGCCGGACCAAGACTCGAACTCGCATTATAGAAAAGAAATACTTATACCTTATTGTACTGTTGCTTACCTACCGAGCTACAGAGAAAGTTGAGTAAATGTTGAAAGTATGATAATGTATTATGTAACGCCTATGATACCGCTTTATGACGGTTTCTACCTGTTTCCCTTTCACGTGCTGAAAATTCGAATCGTCTGATCTTTGATCCGTCTGAGGTCGAAATTCACCAATATCTGCAGTTTCGTATAAAATATGTTTCCATGTTTTGTTCAATTAGATAAGCATTTATTGTAAAATATAATATAAAATGAAAACATATTAATCCACCTTAAACAGCAATTTAAGAACGAGGCATTTGTTTGCAATCACTACTTAGTTGTGATGAACGTTATAAAGCATTTACGGAACGCATTTATTTAAGAGCTGATTTCTAAATTAACATTTCCTTTAAGGATGGTTCATTTATTTACTGGTATTTATCATTTGATGTCGCGTCTGAGAGTGAAATAACACCATGCAATAAAATCGATAAACCACCAGTGGTTTATAGATTTACGGGAAACGTTATGACGTCCATAACAACGTTGCGTACATACTGACAAAAGTATAACTTTTGCGTCAGAAATGAGATTTCAAAGTAATCTTAATGTCATATGATACATAGAATCTAACATTCGTGCTCTTGTATTATTGAATTTATTAAACTCATTGCGAAAATGAGATAAAATGCTCGACAAGCCTCGCATTTTATCTCTTTTTATCCGACTCGTTTAATAAATTCAATAAAACATGAGCACTCATGTAAGATCCTCTATGTAAATCTAGTGTCCAAAACCGAGCAGGCTGGTTTCGGTCTGGCCCCACGGTTATAAACTTATTTCCTGCTCAACTCAAATGAGCATGAAATTTCATTAAATTTCAATTACTGATTTAAGAAAAAATGAATTTATATTTTTCTTGCTTTAAAACTCTAAGATGTGGTATTTAAACTGCTAATGAATACAAAAATGCCAAAAATTGTTGGCATTTTAACATTTTTTGAGCGGGATAAAGTTCATGCTTAATTGAAGTTTTGGCATGAAAAAAGCTTCATAATCTCGGGGCTGGTGACGGTGTCCTAAAAATTGCTAAAATTATGATATTCCACTGGTTTCTATTTACATGTGTGCCTCATCGCAAGAACCAATACAGCCTGATCAGACTAGTTAGAGTTTTGACGGCAGGTATTTATTTAGTTATTTCATTTTCCAGAGAACAAATAACACAGGCGCTGATCCGACTGTGCGTATACGTAGACTGATCTACGCCTTTATCGTTCGTATGCAACAAAATCAGCTTTAGTCGATAATTTTCAGATGCTCTTCTAATACTCTGGGGATATAAATGCGCATTTAAGTACAGGTTTACAGTTTTTGAGTTATGGCCATTACTTCCTAATTTTAAACCAAACGCCCAACAACTGATATAACAGAAACATTTTCACAGAGACATTGTTATGAACACCAAACTCATGCTTACTTTTTTCTTTTACATCCTTTGGTCATCCAAGTTTATTTTTATTTTCTATTTCTCCGTTCCGTGTCTTTTTCGAAATTTATCCTTATAAAGAACACACCCCTCTGTCATTGATCTTTTATTTTTTCTTCTTTCGGACCTTGAAGCAAACTCATTAAAATGGGCTAGCTATTTATGATCCCTTCAACTAACCTTTGATAATAAGACATGCTCGCGCATAAAATGAAGTTTAGATTGTTTCAGACCGAACTCAAGTATTGATAAGAGATTGTCGATCACCGTCATAAAATTGAAATTTACAACCACCTGTTTCAAGATTTATTATTGTTAAACATGGGCTTATCAGTTTGAACTATTAACAGAAATATCATAAGATGAGTCAGAACACAAAACATGGTATTTTAGAACATGCGGATAATTATCAGTTCGGTAAGCCTGCGCATGCATGCGAGAATCCATAGGGGACAGGGGTCCGGAGAGAGAGAGAGAGAGAGAGAGAGAGAGAGAGAGAGAGAGAGAGAGAGAGAGAGAGAGCAAAGATAAAAATGCATTTGACCAGAATATGTGAACCGTTGCAATTTTGTTTCTGGTAATATATTTGTTCTACTTTGAAATATTTATAGTCTATAAATATATTAATGGCCTCTAAAAATAATCATAGTGTTAAAATAAATATATTTAAAAATATATATTATGTGAAAATAGTTATGGACTAAGATATATTTTATTGTCAAAAAATTATGGCATTGGCGAATTTCGAACTCAGACGGATCAAAGATCGGACGATTCGAATTTACAGCACGTGAAAGGGGAAACAGGTAGAAACCATTATAAAGCGGTATCATAGGCGTTACATAATACATTATCATGATTATATAGGTAACTTTCAACAGTTTACTCAACTTTCTCTGAAGCTCGGTAGGTAAGCAAAAGTACATTAAAGTTAGTCTTATAAGGTACAAGTATTTCTTTTCTTTAATGCGAGTTCGAGTCTCGGTCAGGCCTTTTTTAACCTTTAATACAAGTGTGTGCGTGTGTGTGTGTGTGTGTGTGCGTGCGTACGTGCGTGCGTACGTGCGTGCGTGCGTGTTCATTTCACCTCTTTTTCTGTTGTATGTTTTCATCATGGTATATATTTTATTTCATAATTTATTAAATTTCAGATACAATTATTTTCACATGCTGGCAGTGTCAGTATCAGAGCTGCAGTCGGACCCCGACGCAAGATCAATCACAACTTGCTCATGATCTTCCTCTTCACTAGCTACTGACAAAACATGCTCGACGCACTTCACCCAATAATCACCAGGTGTAATGCCTCTTATGCCCTAGCAATAATATACTGTTCACAAAAAGTAGGGGATATTCGAATATTATAAACCATAGCATTTTCCAAACTAATGCCACAAACCTGAAATTAGCCAAGTCATCTAGCTGACAATATGAATAAAATTTTCTAGGATTAATCTGGTCAAGTGTTTCTGAGGCAACCATATTTTGACCGGGGTAGCCTTTCGATTTTCACACGTGAATATCACGGTGACGGATAATGCAATGGCTATGTTGTTTGTTTTTGTTTTTTTTTGTTGTTTTATTTTTTTTTTTGTTTTTTTTTTTTGTTTTTTAAATATAAGTTATGCATTATTTTTTAAGTTTAGAATTTTTTATCGCTTTTTCCTCGATTTCAGGAATGTGAGGCTAAAATCTGTCTCTTTTAAGTGAATTTTGCATTTTTTTCATTTTTGTCACCGCCTTATTTCCTAGAAATAACAATTATGGTACATGAAAAAAATCTTAAAAAACAAAGATATCCAAAATGCATCTTTAGCATGCATTTTCGAAAGCATGTCAAAAATTTTGATACTTTTTTGTGAAATTTGGGTCTTTACCCCAAGTGTCCTTGGCACGCCCTTAATGTCACATTACTAAATTTTCAGCCCTCAAATTATGCAGGAAAGCTGGCTTACATGTTGCTATATCCAAAGACAAAATCATATATGCGACAAATTAGAATTTTAATTTCTAGATTTTTTTCTGTCCCAATTTCCCCTACTTTTGTGGACAGTATAGGTTGAAGGCGAAATTATTCCTCGCAATGAAACAATCATAAAAACGCATTAGGTGATACAATTTGCCGCAGAGAAGTCAAAATAAAATTTATCGAGTTTTGAAGATAGCAAGAAAATAATATGGTAAAGTTCCGAACCGCGGGCCGCCATTCCAGCCAAACTTGCGATTTTTTCTACAATAAAATTACAATGTACTAAATTGTCATATCACTGGTACCCAAAGGTTGTAGATTTACCATTCCTACCCCCCCCCCCCTCTCAAAAAAATATATTATAGTCTGCCAAAATTGACCTTAATCTGATTAATTTTCACCAAAATCTTCGTGATATTCGTGCGTTTTCGTGGAGTACTCCGACCTTAGTGACGCTTTTACAGAGAATATGAAGATGATGTCAATTCGATAATGCAAATGGTCTGATAGCCTAGTGGTTAGTTGACTAGTTACAAATCAAGCATACCTGGATCGAAACTTAGAAGGAACTTTATATATAGAGGGATATAGTGAATCAACTGAGCCGATAGATGCTGTAAATATTTTGCCTCTAGCGAGACTCGAACCCACGACCTCGACAACACCGCCTAGCACTACACCAGACATTGACGCTACCAACTGCGCAACTGAGACATCCCCAAAAAAGGATGTTCAGGAAGCGCTGATATTGACGACGCCTGATGCAGTACATGTCGTATATTGGTTCCTTTTCAATGCATGGCATCTATTTCGTTCGCAAGTGAAAGTCTGATGGATCCAAGGATACAAGTGAAATTAGATAAATATCAGAAGTGCGGAAATAGAAATTTCACAAACACCATTGCTTTCGAGCTACACAGGATCAGAAACTGATGCAGATTCAGACAGTAGATAAATACAGAGGGATATAGTGAATCAACTGAGCCGATAGATGCTGTAAATATTTTGCCTCTAGCGAGACTCGAACCCACGACCTCGACAACACCGCCTAGCACTACACCAGACATTGACGCTACCAACTGCGCCACTGAGACATCCCCAAAAAAGGATGTTCAGGAAGCGCTGATATTGACGACGCCTGATGCAGTACATGTCGTATATTGGTTCCTTTTCAATGCATGGCATCTATTTCGTTCGCAAGTGAAAGTCTGATGGATCCAAGGATACAAGTGAAATTAGATATCAGAAGTGCGGAAATAGAAATTTCACAAACATCATTGCTTTCGAGCTACACAGGATCAGAAACTGATGCAGATTCAGACAGTAGATAAATACAGAGGGATATAGTGAATCAACTGAGCCGATAGATGCTGTAAATATTTTGCCTCTAGCGAGACTCGAACCCACGACCTCGACAACACCGCCTAGCACTACACCAGGCATTGACGCTACCAACTGCGCCACTGAGACATCCCCAAAAAAGGATGTTCAGGAAGCGCTGATATTGACGACGCCTGATGCAGTACATGTCGTATATTGGTTCCTTTTCAATGCATGGCATCTATTTCGTTCGCAAGTGAAAGTCTGATGGATCCAAGGATACAAGTGAAATTAGATAAATATCAGAAGTGCGGAAATAGAAATTTCACAAACACCATTGCTTTCGAGCTACACAGGATCAGAAACTGATGCAGATTCAGACAGTAGATAAATACAGAGGGATATAGTGAATCAACTGAGCCGATAGATGCTGTAAATATTTTGCCTCTAGCGAGACTCGAACCCACGACCTCGACAACACCGCCTAGCACTACACCAGACATTGACGCTACCAACTGCGCCACTGAGACATCCCCAAAAAAGGATGTTCAGGAAGCGCTGATATTGACGACGCCTGATGCAGTACATGTCGTATATTGGTTCCTTTTCAATGCATGGCATCTATTTCGTTCGCAAGTGAAAGTCTGATGGATCCAAGGATACAAGTGAAATTAGATAAATATCAGAAGTGCGGAAATAGAAATTTCACAAACATCATTGCTTTCGAGCTACACAGGATCAGAAACTGATGCAGATTCAGACAGTAGATAAATACAGAGGGATATATATATATATAAGGACCACAACGCAGTGACGCCGGTGGGGTTCGAGCCTCACCGGCGTCACTGCGTTGTGGTCCTTGAGCAAGACACATTTTTCCTAGCTTAATGTGCGTACAGGAATTCAGTGAACAACGCTTTTTTTGCGTTTATTTCGTTATGTGCGGTCTGATCGCACAATGACCATCAGAATTTAATACATCTATACACCGCCTAATTGGCGATATTTTTTTCGTTACAAAATGTATTGTCAAATGGGCTGTGATATGATGGAATTTGTCCTCATTTGAGCATCTGCATTTTTTAATTTACCCTAAATGCACCTTTGTACGGATCACTGCCTTTAGTTTACTATCGATGAATAATTAATCGGTTTTATAAGACGAAGTAACGACTCTTATCATATCAAAATCAAATGCAAATTATGGCCATAGTTTGGCGCACAGAATTTTGGCATACGAGAAATTATTCAGGCCTTCCCAGTGGGTACCCGTCCGCTTGTTCCTATGAAATGAATCTCTGTGTTCCCCTGTTCCTCAATTTAAAATCTTGATTTTTTTCATAGATTTTAAAAAAATCAAACTTGATTTATTAAATAAATTGATCTTTCTATCTGTTTATTTCAAATACTGATTTTTTAACACCAGACAATGCAAAACATGCATGCCAAAACGTAAATCGGGGCAACTTTAAGTGATAAGATAAAATAATCACAGGGCTCGCCTGTCAGGTGTGATTCAAGTGAAAAAAAAGACTTATTCAATAAAAATAATGCTGAGGTTGGAAAGAGAAACTAGTGATGGGGTGGGAATGTGCTTGGAAATACGTTGAACAATATATCAGCGGATGTTTTTGGGGTGGCTGAGAACTAAATGTTCATGCGAATGCATCATAGGCTATAAATAATGCACCAGTCATTTGTAACCACTGCCTCACCCAAGCCTCTGAGCAGGATGGGCATATAATGTGCTGTGTTTTTACTTTTACGTTGTCTCCACAATGCGGAGAAAATGTAGGGGTTTGATAGACCTAGACAAACATTGCTGTGCAGTAAAAAAAAAGACTGCGGGGGAGAACTGTCGTGGTTTTGCCAGCTAGCTGCCCCCACAGTATGGTGGTTACTATGGGGAACTGCAGACACAAAGTCACTGTCCTCGACATTCCTCTGAGCTGGGGGTGGTCACAAATGGCTGGTGCATAAAGACTAAAGAAAGTATATGCAGCAGTCGTTTGTAGCCACGCATAAGCAGGGCAAATGCGCTGTTAGTGCATGGTCATACCAGAGACCAATAGCCAGAAAATCAAAGCCCCACCGTTCCCCGGCTCTGTGGGCCGTAGTTACGAATGACTTGTGTATTAGACGATGAAGAGCGCAATCAAATACTGTGATTCCCAGTAATATATCCGATGAACAGCCTCCTCATTATATTTTGTTTTTAATATTATTATCTGTTGCACTTGATGTATTTGTCCTAGAGCTGTCGAGCAAGCAACACAGGCCACGACGCGAGAAAACCTGTCTTCTGGGTTTCCGAGAAAGCAAGTTTCAAACCAGTCCCTTCAGCTAAACAGGCTAGATATGAAAATTGATTTTTTTTTCGCACGAGGCAAGTCTAGGGATTATTCTTCTAAAAAAACAGACAACAAAGTTGCTGATGATACTGCGTGGATGCGCAGGCTGGTCTGGGCCTTTATTGTTACAAATCACAGAAGACCGGTTTTCTTAGTTGCGGTCCAATTGCTATATGTGTCATTTAACCATGACACATATAAGAAAACAAGATGCGAAATTTGATTATCGTGAAATATGATAACTCAGACAGAATTGTAATGTGCAGTCTCTTCAAAGCATTTTCAGTGAATATATAGATATACCAAGAGTTATCCTGCTAGTGACCGTTTTCTTTATCATATACGAGAGTAAACATGGTATTCATTGAACTGTATAAACCACGTGTTACCCATATGAAATACACTGGAGAAAATAAGGATTTTTTCTAAATCGAAAACGACTAAGTTATTTTATTTCACAAGAGATTCCAGACTTATTTTCCTATCATAAATATTCAAATATGCAATTGTATATTAGGCGGTGTTTTCTTATATGTATATGCAAAATTCTGGTCCAAAATTTTATTATTAAAGACATTTTAAAAAAGAAAAACGATGTTCACCGAATTTCTGTACGGACTATAGTACTGGTTCAACCCAGGAAGAAAGATTGTTGATGGGACGTAAAGAATCAAATCAAACAAACAAACAAAAATATATATATATAATTGTCTTTTTTAAGTTAATATTGTTCTTATATTTTACGCCATCTTGTGATTTACTACATCTTTCATTGTATTTAGCCGCTTTTGTATTCATTATTCCCTAAGTTCCCAACTCTTTCCATGGCAGCTAATAACATTTGCAAATAGTTTGGACCCAGTTCAGTACCAACAGAACATCGGTTATGATCTGGATACAGACTATTTGACTCTCTGATTGTGTCCCTGTAAGAAGTTTTGAAAAAAGTTCAGCAGACGATCACAAGTCTCAAAAATATTATTCAGCGTGCAAAGAGTTCACATGTAGGCTTATTGAAATTATTCACGGTGCTGATTGTTACATAAACGCATTCCAAATTAAAATAAATATATCCAGTTGCGCACAAAATCAAGAATAAAGACTTAGAAACTAGCAAATCGAAAAAAATACAAAAAATGCATAAATGCTACTGGACTCGAACCCATATCTTTGAGTACTAAAATACTCGAGTATCCACTAGGCTGACTATCCACTAGGCTATCGGGGATTTGTGATTAATTTCATTCAGAATAGTAATTGTCATTGAATATTCATATGTCTCGGTTCAATTTTGACAAACAATAATAAAAAAAAGATGTTGATTGAAAAGTTTGTTACGTCGATAGCACGAGCAGTATAGGTATTGCTCGATAAGCGTAGAGTTACGTAGTTGGTCAGGTTATGGTGGTTTATTCACCCGATTGGACGAATACAGGATTTTCTTTCATACTTCTAACTGTAAATCTGTTTCGTCACTCTACGCTTATAGAGCAAGGATTATAAGTATTATGCGAGAAATAACCGTTACAATCTTATTTACCTTTCTCGTTCTCCTAAGTAGGCTCGTCTGATCTTTGATCCGTCTGAAGTCAAAATTGACCGATATAGTCCTATAGCGCTATTTTGACTACTGTTCATTCACGATATCTTGGCTCAAAGAAACCGTTAGGTGGATTTTACCATTACATCACTAAAGGGTAGCTTCTTCATCATGTTCAAGTTTAATATGGTATTAAGCGATATACGTGGTGCATTTTCCAATCAATATGAGTGGTGTAGAGGATAGCGTGGAGAACTATCAATCATATTTGGATGCATATTGTGCGGTTATGGTTTTCGAGTCCTATGAAATCCATTCTTTTTCGTTTTGTCATTCGTATCTCGACTTCTCTCATGATTTTCATGCTCAAATATGCTTTCTCTCACATTTTTTCACTACGCATACTTTTCTTGGCTGTAGAAAATAACTGATAGGAATGCAATTCGATCAATTGCTGTCACGGACCCTATATAAGATCTGTGTTGCTGCGAATGCTATTTTAAAAGTACGCGAAGAAGATGCCATGAATGATGCACTATTTGCGCCATTATCAAATTGTAGATAGGGAGTCAACAAGCTGACTGACATATCAAACAAAACGTTATCGAGCATCAAAGCTGAGTCGGAGAAGGTGGTACTCGCGCCTCGGAAACCACGAAGCGACGGGATGAAGCCTAGCGACTTTGACAAGTGCGACAAATGTATAAAGTGTTAAATCACACACAAACAAGAAAACGAACTATATATAATAAAAAAAAAAAAGATCTTTGATTTTGGGTTTCGAACCGCTATCTCTTCATTACTCTTCAAAAAGATATAACCAATATGTATGTGAGCCCTACCGACTGAGCCACGAAGCCATTTAGCATTCCAATGTGATATATATAAACTGTTTTGTTATAATTATACCGTTATTATGCATAAAACCTCATGTTCCCTTATTTTCAATAGTTCAGCCCATCGTTAACGGTATCATTGAGCCAAGATATCGTGAATGAACAGTAGTCTGGTTCACGAAAATTGGCAGTATTTTACCGTTAGCAAAGAAGAGTTCATTGTTCAAAACAGGACCTGAAAAGTAACTGTAAATTGTAGATTGTTTTGTTTGTAACTGTACCTTTAAAATGATTCCAGGTATCAATCCACACCAGCGCAGTCGGGAGCAGCGCGGATTAGCAAAGGTTCTTAACTTTTGTAACGAATGTTCCAGTCTAATCTTTTTATTATATTTTTTTTTAATTATCAATCCCTAGCATAATGTTCTAAACGGTGCGAGTCAATAACATTAGATAGATATATAAATATAAACACATATACTATAATTTTAGCTTTAACAATTTTATTTAAGCTTAGCTCAATTCCATTAAGATCACTGAAAGCACCACATATTTCAGCATTCAAACCGCATATATATCATTAAGTTACTAGCGAGTCGGTCCACTACTCTTTTTAAATGGGGAAGTGAGTTTGAACTCTGGTCGGGCCACATAGTATCTCGCTACCGTCCACTGTCATTAATGGTGAAAATATAAATACACTCAGTATAAGAAACCTTTCATAAGAAGCCTGTCCAGGAACAGTGTGATAGAATACATGTTACTGACTGGTAATCTGATAAAAGCGACCTTACGACCCAACTACATGCTACTACAAGCACATGTTGCATATTAAAGTAACCCAAATAATGATTTGCCAGTTTCTTCCTTCAATGTACATCTTTTATGTTAAATATTTTGGGCATTTAGCAGTTGTAAAAACTTTCTTGTCAGAAATATGAACAAAAGGGAAATATTGTCCTTTATTATTTCTTATCTTTATTAATGATATCGTCAAATGTATAGGAGCATCCATCCGTCTATTTGTTGACGACAGTAGCTTGTACATTATAGTCGATCTACCAGATCAAGCGGCTATAATTCTCAATACTGATCTGAAACAATTTCTGATTGGGCAAATTCTTGGCTTGTGGCATTCAATGCAAGCAAAACACTTTCAATAATCTTCTCACGTAAATCAAACCCAGTTGTTCACCCTTCCCTCTACATGCACGATACAATGATAAATGAAACCACAAACCATAAACACTTGGGTCTTAATCTCTCCAATAACTGTTTTTGGAAAGAACATATCAATAGCATTTGGGATAAAGCATGGGCAAGACTCAATGCTATTGCAACTCTTAAATTCAAGGTAAGCAGAAGATCTCTGGAAAAAAATGTATATTTCTTATGTTGAATACAGCGACTCTGTGTGGGATAATTGTTCCACGGAATCGAAAAACCAACTAGAATCGATCCATATAGAAGCTGCTAGAGTAATAACTGGAGCATCGAAAACTTTTTGCTGACCTTGGATGGGAGTCCCTCCAAAAACGTAGCAATAAGCACAAACTTGTTATCTTCTACAAAAGTCTTCATGGCATTTTCCCAACCTATCTTTCGGACATTGTACCGCCCTTAATACAAGACACAGCTACATATAACCTTCGGAATGCTGGAAATATTCAGAATTACAGAGTGCACACTAGCTTATTCTCCAATTCCTTCTTCCCCTCCACAGTACGCGCCTGGAACGACCTACCAAACGACATAAAGGATGCACCATCTGTAGGTTCGTTCAAATACAAAATCAATAAAAACCTGAGATCTCCTCCAAAATTCTATAATGCTGGAACACGCAAAGGTCAAATACTACATGCAAGACTACGAATGGAATGTAGTTCCCTAAACTCTGACTTGCACCGGAAAAACATTGTACCTAACCCCTTCTGTCGGTGCGGTGTCTTTGAGAGTCGTAACCATTTCTTTTTTGCTTGTCCGCTTTACTCACTCGATAGACTCAGATATCTGCCAGCCAATCTTGATAATCTTACTAGCAATGACCTTTTGTTTGGATGCGAAAATTAATCAGATGAATTAAACGAATCCCTTTTCCTAAAGGTACAGGAGGTTTTGATAAGGTCTGGTAGGTTTGGTTGATCCCAGTCTCAAAAGCGTTAAAATTTTGATACGTCTAGGTCTGGAGCCAGTCATTCTATAGCACTATGCTTTTGCCCCTAAACACTAAAAAGGAGTCTCTCTCTCTCTCTCTCTCTCTCTCTCTCTCTCTCTCTCTCTCTCTCTCTCTCTCTGTGTGTGTGTCTGTCTGTCTGTCTGTCTGTATGTCTGTCAGTATTATACTTGTCTGTTAAAACTCGTCCAAAACCATCATATAAAATGCAGATTTTATAACATGTCTAGGAGATGATCTAAATAAGCCACTGGCTTACTGTCAGATCCTATTATCTTTACATTGTATTTATGTATATCATGTACTTTACCTGAATAAATATTGTTTAAACAAAAAGGGAAATATGAGATAAAACGAAAAGGAAAAAGCTACAAATAAAGGTTCCTTGTTAGGATTCGAACCTCGGACCGTGGGCACTATATCCACCCGTCTTATCCGCTCAGCTATATGTATATATTGAGTACTTTTGTGCTTCTTAATGATTACAATGAATGATATTGGTGTGATTTTTAAGTATACCCGTGTCTTCTGTTTACATCAATGCACTCGTCTTGTTTAACGGTAAATTACTGCCAACTTTCGTGAATCATACTATATTAGCGCTGTAGGACTATATATATAAAATATTTATTATCCAAAATTTCATTTATTGTCTAAAAAGATGTTTATGGTCTAAAATATATATTGTCTAAAAAATATTCATTTTATACAAAAAAAGATTCGCAATGTGAGCATAGACCTGTAATTGTAAAAAGGGCAGTGATTGGCTCAAAAGTTCAGCATACTATTTAAGTTGTAAAATGTTTCGTGATTGGTCAATAATAAATTACGGGAAATAAATCATTGTTTGAAACAAAATATCTCTGCTTTTGTTGATTAAGTTTTACTGGTGTGGCGAAAAAAAGGACCTTGCACTCTGGTAGTTTTCAATGGATTTTTCCTCTCATGTAGCGTGTCCGCCTTAAGGGGCCAAAAGTGGTAACATATGGTGGTCACCAGGGTACCTCATTCTTGTTTATTGATTGAACTAGTACGATCTGTAACTCTATTGCAGCCTCATTGCGGTCGGCCAAGTTGAAGGTAGAGAAAACATACACCCTCAGTTCTTTTCATAACACAGATGAAATGATGTAAATAAGATAAGAGAAAGTCGTCTATTTATAGATGATAAATAGACGCTTGGTATGCGTAAAGGATTCAGCGATATGGATTACCAGGACGAATTTGCCCCGGTAAATTTGGCTTTTTGCCTACACAGTCAGTTTAGCAGTCTAGGTTTTGACCGAACCTTTATGCCTTGCTTTGGGTGCTTTTATTTGCTGCCGAACAACGAGTGGGGAACCAAATAACGTTAACTGGTTATCGAATGTTTCTTTTCTATAGTCTAACCTATTGTGCGAAGCAAAACTGGAGCGGATATGTAGGTTTGCCTATAGCGCGAAGCAAAGCAAAGCAAACTAGAACAAATTTAGTATACCAAAGGTAGGCGTTAACTGCCGATATTGTTGCGGCCTGTCACTTGTATAAACTCAATGCAAATCACACATCAATAAATTTCAGGTTTAATTCAATTCAAAAAGATAGTAAAACGTTATATAAGGGTTAGATATAACTTGGATATCATGCGACAGTCTGGATGCCTAGTTTTAAACCCAATCACGGTTTATAGCTATGGTTTCCTCTTTAATTGCACGACGGTGGGTCAGGCCTCAGACTCTATGACGGCTCTGACGTAAAGCTTTAATCGGTAGGTTGGTGCCTGATGCTAATCTGTTGCTGGACCCACCGTGGCTCAACTTGAGGTTTTCTTTAGCTCTGACTATCTGTGAGTCATGAGCCCTTTTCTTTGTTTAATCTTGGTGTGTTAATTTGATTAGAGTGTTTCTCCATGATGATACATTGCATTAGTTAGAAGGCTTCCATGCGAGCTGAACATTTCTTGTACTTAACCAACAGCAGAATCTAGGTCGAAGATTTGGTTCCAGTAAAATGCATTTAAACCCCCCGGTGGCTCAGGCTGCTGTCCGTTCTAAGGCGGTGGTTCTGTTGTTGTTGACTTTTTGTTTATTGTTACTCCCATTGTGGGAGTCTGTAATTGTCCTATGTTTTGATGTACAATGTACGTTACTTTATGTCCATTCTAGTTTTTCAATCATCTTAATGGGGAAGAGAGAGCTGGTTGCTTTGCTTAATTTGTCTTCCTGGTGTCTCGTGATGGTTGAGCGGCTCTTCCTCGCGGTGCCATGGGGTTGTCTGCGGTGAGGATTCGTGTATTTTTCGTCAGGACAATTATGAAATTTTGAGGACTTATTAGTGCCTAATAAAATGTAAATCTAGGTTGGAATTCGAATTTAGTGGATATCGATTGGATTTGAAGGATCCTGGCAAGTTAAGTCATTTCAAAATTATGTTTTTGTAACTTTCTGTAACATTCATAATGTATGAGCACTAACGGTAACAAGTGCTCACCAAGTTGCCCAACTAACTTGCCCTGAAGGCCGAATATTGAAATATCTATTGAAGAAAGGACAATTATTATACCTGGGCGCTATGACAAACTTTTCGTCACGCATGACTTAATATGTTAATCTGTGAAGGGGGATTATCACTGGTTTCCCGCACAACCTTCACATGAAGATGCAATATTACTGGTTCCTGGCATATCCTAACACGGGGCTGAATCTCATTAATCTTATCTGACAACTTTAGTATCTGTAATCACAACTGTATAATCGATTCAGAAGAGGAGACGAAGCAATATACTGAATTAACCCCAGTCATGCTTGAAACTTCTCAGGGGTTTCGTACAGAGGTGAAAATTCCTTATATACTCAACGTCAGTGAAAAGTTACCAGTAAATCACATACACTTAACATAGGCCAATATTTAGGCTATTCTGAACGAAGAACGGCGGATACTTCAACACTCGATTTTATGGCATAGAGTCCCATCCATCACACCCGAATGCATTATAATCATTCCTTGATGGGACCCTGTAGTTTTCATTGCATTGTATAGGAAAATGCAAAGTTTTGGTACTACCTTAAAGTTTGATTCTCATTTTTCGCGTTAAATGGGATAACCTAAACCATTTTAGTGGCGTTTTCAATGACAATGTCTAGGGCATGTCCTGGCATGTTGTCTTCTGAAAGTGATGATTTCAAATTCTTAAAAACTGCAAAAAACATTAATTGCACGTGCATCACGTGCACCATAGTTCCAGGGCTGTGTAACTGTTTTATCTCTCCAAACCAGCTTGTCGTTGACCAGAAACATGAACGTACCAGTAACCAAAGAGCTGTATTATATATTTTCCAAAATATCGAAATTTCAATACTGGTAACTTTTCATTGACGCTGAGTATATATCCCAAAGTCCAGAATATACCTCTGCACAGACTTTGGAGGCTTACTCGTGCAATAACGTTACTGATGCAGATCAAACATACGAGGCTGAGGAGACCAATTATGTCAACAGACAAGATGATGATGGTGACTATGATGAAAACAAAGTGTATAAATGTTTAGTGGCGTTGTACAGAGGCTTCCCAAAGGAGATGTTTGTTAACAGAATTCTGCTAAATGAAGCATCTTGTGAAACTAAATTAGGTGAAATGCGGTCCAGTTTGTTTGAACATCTAAAAGATGCAGATGATTTCCCATATGGACTTCAGTGCATGCTGAAGCGCCGGGTGTGTACCAGAAATGGTGACTCGGTTGCAATTAAACTGGCTTACGATATACATACACTAATGTCGGTTATAGAAGGTGCAGAGTACACAGATATGAGAGAACTTCTAGGCTCAGGGTCGAGGAGAAGTCAGCGTTCTCAATCAACCCCTTCACAAGCCAACGAAACAATTGTACAAAGTGACTTGGAAGTTAAAATGTTATCAGATGCTGTGACCACAGTAAAGGCTGAGCTTCTACGTATGAAACAGACTCAGACTGCTTTAGAAACTGCGCGCTCCAAAGAGTTGCAGTCCATGAAGTCAACTATGTTAGGGCTGAAATCAGACCTTACAACTCTAACAAACTCTGTTAAAAGTGGCCTTAATGTAATTAGTTTAAGTGTCAGTAGAATCGAGTCTGAAAAATGCATGGTTGTTACTCACTTAAAATCAGAGCTAAAACTATGAAAATCCAGACTAAATGTATGCAAGATGACATTGACGCTCTACAATCACAGATTTCGTCCAGCAGGGCTACCAGGACGCACCGACGCAGATCTAATGGAAGGGCCAGCGGTGGAAAATCTGTTGATGATCCCTGCCAAGGCAGCCCAGACCTTTCCATTAGACATAGCGTGGGCGTGTGTGGTGGCGCTGTTGACGAAACGGTGAACTCTGCTACGGTAAACTCTAATAATGAATTAACGGATGATGCTTCAGATGTAGATTGTAGTCGGACCGAGGACCCACCGGGCGAGGGAATGGCCTTTTCTCAGTTTGAAAACAATACTGTCATTGCAGAAACCTCCCCGATGGCTCCGTTGGTCCAACTTATACTTGTGTCGATGAGAATGAGCCAGAAACTATTCACAGGTCAGACGAAGTTTACAGTGGTAGACCCATCAATACACGGGTCACTTACTCAGCCAATCGGGTTTGTTCAGAGGTTAGGAACACATTAACGGATTTCAAAACGCAAACAAAGAAAATGATTATGGTGGCTTTGAGAAATACGTTAAAGCTGCATAGTCTGTAACTTTTGATCTTTTTAATTTTTGAAATTATGTTTCTATTTTTCAAGAACACAGTGAAAAACTAAAATTCAGGTATACATTTTACCAATTTCGTAAATCTTTACAAATTATCAGTATCAAAACAACAGCATTTATGTTAAAACTTGACTGTCTATAATTATTGGAGGGACGCCAATAATTACTAACAAGAGAAAAAAACACACCTGTTTTTATATGATAATTCACTTTTCCATGCAGTTTTCAGCTATAGTGAACAGATTGATTGTGAAAACTGAACTTAATTCTGCTTTTACAAATGATTTAAAAAGAATTTTTTTTTTTTTTTGAAAATGTTCATAGTTGCAGACTTAGTCTCTTTAAGAAACGAGCTAAACGTTATTACTTAGGCGGGTTCATGCCAACGGTTACACGCGAGGTAATAACCGAATACGTAACGATGCGGGGTCCTACTGTGACATGGGTTAGCATTTGGAATAGCAAACGCAACCCCAATAATGTTGTAATACGGTTAAATGTCACAGATAACCACCTCACAGATATGCTAGAGAAACGATCGTTTTGGCCAAGAGGGGTCACATGTAGACCGTGGGTTGATCGTATAGACCGTGCTCCAAATAGAAATAGGTCTGCATTTTATAGAGGCGACTCAATGCGCACAACATATGGGCGGTCAGACATTGACAGTCATAACCCATTTTCACCACTAAGGGATCACATTAATCTCGATTAATCTCAGGTCTTTAAATCAAAATTTAATGGATGTTACAAATCTTCAGTTCAACTTTTTAACTTGGAATGCAACAGGCATCATGTCGAGCGCATCATATTTATGTGAATGTCTTAAACACAAAAACATTGATATTTGCGGAATTTCGGAGCACTGGCTTTATGAGAAAGACTTACAGTTTTTAAAACAGATAGACAACTCCTTTATGTGTCATGCGGTTTCTGACTTTGATTTGAAACGACCCAGTAGAAGAGGGGTAGGAAAGGGCGGAGTTGCTATACTATGGCACAAAAAAAGATGATAAATATGTAATTCCCCTGTCTCTTGATGATGACAGGGTAATTGGTATTAAATTTGAAATAAATAGAGATAATAGTACTTTCTTGTTTCAGGTATACTTGCCATGTACTAATCACCCAATTGATATGTTTAAAGAGTACCTGGATCGCTTACAAAACATCCTTTCGCTTTATTCAGAAAAAGGAACGGTTGTGTTAATGGGGGATTTTAATGCATACCTTCACATGAAGATGCAATATTACTGGTTCCTGGCATATCCTAACACGGGGCTGAATCTCATTAATCTTATCTGACAACTTTAGTATCTGTAATCACAACTGAATAATCGATTCAGAAGAGGAGACGAAGCAATATACTGAATTAACCCCAGTCATGCTTGAAACTTCTCAGGGGTTTCGTACAGAGGTGAAAATTCCTTATATATCCCAAATCCAGAATATACCTCTGCACAGACTTTGGAGGCTTACTCGTGCAATAACGTTACTGATGCAGATCAAACATACGAGGCTGAGGAGACCAATTATGTCAACAGACAAGATGATGATGGTGACTATGATGAAAACAAAGTGTATAAATGTTTAGTGGCGTTGTACAGAGGCTTCCCAAAGGAGATGTTTGTTAACAGAATTCTGCTAAATGAAGCATCTTGTGAAACTAAATTAGGTGAAATGCGGTCCAGTTTGTTTGAACATCTAAAAGATGCAGATGATTTCCCATATGGACTTCAGTGCATGCTGAAGCGCTGGGTGTGTACCAGAAATGGTGACTCGGTTGCAATTAAACTGGCTTACGATATACATACACTAATGTCGGTTATAGAAGGTGCAGAGTACACAGATATGAGAGAACTTCTAGGCTCAGGGTCGGGGAGAAGTCAGCGTTCTCAATCAACCCCTTCACAAGCCAACGAAACAATTGTACAAAGTGACTTGGAAGTTAAAATGTTATCAGATGCTGTGACCACAGTAAAGGCTGAGCTTCTACGTATGAAACAGACTCAGACTGCTTTAGAAACTGCGCGCTCCAAAGAGTTGCAGTCCATGAAGTCAACTATGTTAGGGCTGAAATCAGACCTTACAACTCTAACAAACTCTGTTAAAAGTGGCCTTAATGTAATTAGTTTAAGTGTCAGTAGAATCGAGTCTGAAAAATGCATGGTTGTTACTCACTTAAAATCAGAGCTAAAACTATGAAAATCCAGACTAAATGTATGCAAGATGACATTGACGCTCTACAATCACAGATTTCGTCCAGCAGGGCTACCAGGACGCACCGACGCAGATCAAATGGAAGGGCCAGCGGTGGAAAATCTGTTGATGATCCCTGCCAAGGCAGCCCAGACCTTTCCATTAGACATAGCGTGGGCGTGTGTGGTGGCGCTGTTGACGAAACGGTGAACTCTGCTACGGTAAACTCTAATAATGAATTAACGGATGATGCTTCAGATGTAGATTGTAGTCGGACCGAGGACCCAACGGGCGAGGGAATGGCCTTTTCTCAGTTTGAAAACAATACTGTCATTGCAGAAACCTCCCCGATGGCTCCGCTGGTCCAACTTATACTTGTGTCGATGAGAATGAGCCAGAAACTATTCACAGGTCAGACGAAGTTTACAGTGGTAGACCCATCAATACACGGGTCACTTACTCAGCCAATCGGGTTTGTTCAGAGGTTAGGAACACATTAACGGATTTCAAAACGCAAACAAAGAAAATGATTATGGTGGCTTTGAGAAATACGTTAAAGCTGCATAGTCTGTAACTTTTGATCTTTTTAATTTTTGAAATAATGTTTCTATTTTTCAAGAACACAGTGAAAAACTAAAATTCAGGTATACATTTTACCAATTTCGTAAATCTTTACAAATTATCAGTATCAAAACAACAGCATTTATGTTAAAACTTGACTGTCTATAATTATTGGAGGGACGCAAATAATTACCAACAAGAGAAAAAAACACACCTGTTTTTATATGATAATTCACTTTTCCATGCAGTTTTCAGCTATAGTGAACAGATTAATTGTGAAAACTGAACTTAATTCTGCTTTTACAAATGATTTAAAAAGATTTTTTTTTTTTTTTTGAAAATGTTCATAGTTGCAGACTTAGTCTCTTTAAGAAACGAGCTAAACGTTATTACGTAGGCGGGTTCATGCCAACGGTTACACGCGAGGTAATAACCGAATACGTAACGATGCGGGGTCCTACTGTGACATGGGTTAGCATTTGGAATAGCAAACGCAACCCCAATAATGTTGTAATACGGTTAAATGTCACAGATAACCACCTCACAGATATGCTAGAGAAACGATCGTTTTGGCCAAGAGGGGTCACATGTAGACCGTGGGTTGATCGTATAGACCGTGCTCCAAATAGAAATAGGTCTGCATTTTATAGAGGCGACTCAATGCGCACAACATATGGGCGGTCAGACATTGACAGTCATAACCCATTTTCACCACTAAGGGATCACATTAATCTCGATTAATCTCAGGTCTTTAAATCAAAATTTAATGGATGTTACAAATCTTCAGTTCAACTTTTTAACTTGGAATGCAACAGGCATCATGTCGAGCGCATCATATTTATGTGAATGTCTTAAACACAAAAACATTGATATTTGCGGAATTTCGGAGCACTGGCTTTATGAGAAAGACTTACAGTTTTTAAAACAGATAGACAACTCCTTTATGTGTCATGCGGTTTCTGACTTTGATTTGAAACGACCCAGTAGAAGAGGGGTAGGAAAGGGCGGAGTTGCTATACTATGGCACAAAAAAGATGATAAATATGTAATTCCCCTGTCTCTTGATGATGACAGGGTAATTGGTATTAAATTTGAAATAAATAGAGATAATAGTACTTTCTTGTTTCAGGTATACTTGCCATGTACTAATCACCCAATTGATATGTTTAAAGAGTACCTGGATCGCTTACAAAACATCATTTCGCTTTATTCAGAAAAAGGAACGGTTGTGTTAATGGGGGATTTTAATGCATACCTACCCATAGCCTGCTTTCGCGAACGTGCTGATCATAGAAGTCTTTACTTACAGTCTTTTGTTCCTGATAATAATATGCTCTCACTTTATACCTCAGAATTATGCACAGGTGCAAACTCAACCTTTGTCACGTACGATGGCAGGTATGAGTCGTTAATAGACTACATTTTGATTCCAGTAGAGAAAATGAAAAATGTCACACTACAAAGCCAAATAGATGGACTTGACCGTGTCGCAGAAATTGACAGCGGTCATTTCTGGCGCCTGGTAAATGCACGCCGCAAAACATCTAACTCCAGTCCTAGAACAGAACTTATATTTAATGGCCAAACTTTCAATACCTCGAAGGAAATTAATAAAGAATGGGCGCACTATTTTCGCGATCTATATACACCTACACAGAATAAGAATTTTGATAGCAACTTCTATGATTAAGTTTCAAACGAAATAAGACGCATTGAAATAAACTTGGAAAACTCACGCGAATCCCTTAGTTACCCTATAATAAGCCCTGACGAAGTGGGGTCTGCAATAAAAATGACCCACAGTAATAAAGCTGGTGGAGACGACGAAATCGTATGTGAATATATAAAATACGGAGGTACTATTTTACTTGAAATTCTCTCAAAGTTCTATACTGCAATTTTGCGATTTGCATATGCCCCAAAAGATATGAAAAAAATGCGTTATAGTAACTCTTTTTAAAGGTGGCGGTAGACGTAAAGACAACCCTGACAATTATCGCGCCATTACATTGTCATCTGTTGTGCTTAAGCTATTGGAGAGGATCTTATTGACCAGAATCGAACTCTTTGACACTATCAAACCTCCAATCCATCCCTTGCAAGGGGGTTTAAGAAGCAACAGGGCTGTCTGATGACTTCATTTTTAGTTAAAGAAGCGATACAATTTGCTAAAGAGAAGGGTAGTAAAGTTAACACTTGCTTTCTCGACGTAAGGAAGGCCTTTGATCAAGTCTGGCATAATGGTCTATTCATAGCTCTGTACAAGGGCTTGTCCCCGATATTCATCGCATTTTGGGCAAATATTCTTTACTCGAAGTACTATTTAGATTTGAGTCAGAGGGTAATTTTAGGTCCAAAATGTCATGGAAGCATGCTGTTAGGGAAAATATGAAACTGGCAATAGATAGAGAATGGAGATTAAAATCTTCAAGCTCGACTGAAGTAAATTCTATACTCAGAATCACTGACCTAAATAGTGAGTCTGTTTTCTGGGAAGTAAGTTGAGAATTTCCAAAATACCATCCATTTATTCAAAAGGCTGTTCATATGCTTTGCCTAATGGTCTGTGGAAAACGGGTAAGAAAGTGCCAACTTTGTCAGAGCTATATCTCAAACCCAACTGAGCATATGCTATTATATGGAAGTCAAACGTTTGATTTTCAAGAAACTTTCTGGCGCAGATTAATCTTCAGATTTGGAATGCATTTTTTTCAATTCTTTTATGTCAGAGTCGCCCAATGGTCAAATAGAGCTGTTATATTTGGGATGTTCAAAACTACTGAACAACAAAATTGATGTCACTGACTGTGTCAAAATATTTTCTACTGCTCTTGCAAAATTACATGTCCACTCAGTCAACTCCATCAAAATTTAATTGTAGCTCAAATGCTTTACTTCAGAAAGGTGTTCCTATTCTGCTCATAAAAAAAATGGTCCTTTCCACTACTTTTATAAATGTCTTTTTATAAAATGACGTGGATAAGGATTCTCTTATTGGTTAGATTGCTCTTTTATTATTTTCAGACTCAGTTCAGTTTCTTGCATTTCGTTTCGGCAAGGATCTGAAGGTACGATACTGGGAATAGTTGAAAGTAAGCTTTGTTTTGGTCAATATCATATAATTCAATAAATGTAAAATGAGAACGAGTTGCCAGCTCTACGTTTGCTGTTTGTTTGTAAGCATATTCTCGCACATTAGGGTAATTTAATTTTAGTTGTGGCCATGATTTTCGTGACCAACCGTCAGTTGTAGCAATTGAGCTGAAGCTGTCGGTACTTGAGCCATGGTCACAATTAAACTTGACTGATCTTTGCATAAGCGCTGATTGGATATGTAGTTAAAGAAAATAAAGTTTCATGGATTTTATGACAGAGTGACAGTGAGTCACTTTTCATGGCCCATATTGCAATAGGCTGCTAAAAAGTATACGTTTGAATGTCTATATTGTTTAAATTGTTGCTAGGTTCATGTGGTCAACCGTCAGTTATAGCAATTTAGCTGAAGCTGGCGGCACTTGAGCCCTAGTAGCAGTTAAAATTCAATAGGACTTGTGAAGATTTCATGAAGATATCTTAACCATCATAAGTTTCATATTTAACAGCTGCGCGAGTTTAAGCTATCTATGGCTAATAATGCAATACTATTAATGCTGTGTTGGTACAAATTTGTAATCTTGCATGTCTTTTTATATGAGATTGTGTAGTTTTAGTAGCGGCTGTGGTTTGCGTGGCCAACCGCCAGTTGTAGCAATTGAGCTGAAGCTGACGGCACGTAAACCATAGTCGCAATGGGAATCCAGTGGACGTCGCATGAGAAATTATTTACTGTGATAAAGAGGAGAAAAAAGGCCTTTGACAGGTTTTATATTTTCATATAAGACTTGTCAAAGACTTTCTTCATTTACACCAGATGGCTTAAAAAATCATAATAGGCGTACCTTAACTTTGTCTATTGGAAGGCCCCTATGTTGGTACAGATACATTTACGAACAGTGAAGACCAAGATGAAATGCCGCATGATGCGGCGTTTCATCAGGATCTACACTGCTTGTAATAAATATAAATATATATATCCAATGGACCGCCCCTGGTCTGTTGTATCCGGCTGGAGGGTGGAGGCCATTAGTTTTCAAAGGGCCAATAGTGGTACATATGTATATATAAATTATGTTTTCTATATTGCTATTGTATTTGTATAATCTATGCATGCTCTTCACTTGTGGAGGAAATAAAGAATATTATTATTATTATCATTATTATTATTATTATTATTATTATTATTATTATTATTATTATTATTATTATTATTATTATTATTATTATTATTTTAGACCACACTCAACTTAACCATAAGGAGAGAAAACTGTTAGCATAAAGGTCGTACATAAGAAACTAACAGATATTCTAATCTTGGAAATAAAGTTTCTATTTTTCAAGAATACAGTAAAAATACTCAAATTCAGGTAAACATTTTACCATTTTCATAAATGTTAACAAATTAAATCTGTCAAAACAATAGCATTTATGTTAAAAATCAATTGGAGGGACGTAAATAATTCCTAACACATAACTCCTTTAAGTGGGTGGGGGACAACTCCATCTAATTTTATATACTTTCCCTTCCTAACTACTCTAGTATTAAAAAATGTCTGCCCTGTAATGCGAGAATACCAATAATTGATTAATTATTCCTCATGCTCCAAATAATGATCACATAATTTGCCATTTTTGACAATCTTAACTCAAAGCAGTGGGCCATGCCAAAACAAAAGTTGGTGGTGAGCTGTCTAAATAAAGCAGATTGTACCATCGAACTGTCACCAGAAATCTATGTATCAGTTAAAGAAGTGGGGGGGGGGTACATCAAACTCTCTCCGCTGGTCTCTCTCTCTCTCTCTCTCTCTCTCTCTCTCTCTCTCTCTTCACTGGTCTCTCTCTCTCTCCGCTGCCCCCTATCTCTCTCTCTCTCTCTCTCTCTCTCTCTCTTTCTCTCTCTCTCTCTCTCTCTCCCTCTCTCTCTCTCTCAAATACGACTCGCATTTACTGAAATGTTGTTGTATTTGCTTTTCAAGCGCAATATATTCAAAGACTGTTTGTAAATAATAATATTGATACGAGCTTGCTAATATGTACATTGTATTCCATTTTCGGACGGGAATCTTACATCTCTCCAGTGACTTTTAGTACTCTCGGTGCTTTGATAAGTATGATTGAATAGTACATTTCAGGAAAAATTGCAGAAAAAGTCTTTTTACGGTATTTGCCGCATGCGGAACCGACTCAGAGTTATCATTGTATGGTGTTATATTATATGATAAATAGTTTTATCCGGTTCCGCATACGGACATGTATCTAATTGAGTCACGAAGTACACGAAGGTGTTTGATTTTACCATAGACTTAGTGTTAAGTGTGGTTGATAGGGCATGCGTTTAATCCCAAAATTTATCATAAAAATAGATTTTAGTGAAGAAAACAAATTGTGGACATTAAACTAGAGACTCTTAGGTATCATTTGGCATTATTTTGAAGGGATTTCTTAACAATCGATTTTTTACTGTAAAAGTGGGCCATTTGTAATATAAAACCGTAACACGTCCTTTGGTTTGAGGACACATATTCACAGTATGTAAACTAAAATAAACATCCTGTACCTTTCCTCCTAGCTCAGGCCGTATAAACATGAATTTCAGCGCTCGTGCGTAACCAGTAGTCGGTAATCGTGCCGATTTGAGGTTTTATGCCGATTTTTTTGGACCAGCTATCATGATTTAGCGACTGTAGCTTACGTGTGGTAAGTTAATTGTGTATTCTCTTGTTTTTATCCCCATTTAACCTTGTATAACGAAATCCTCCGTGCTGTGTTTTGAGTTTGCATTCAACCCAGCTTATTAAATCAGGCGTTATTGTCAAAGAAAACGCAGGTTACTGTCAATCCTTTTCATCAAGAGTCCGTAAATGAATAGTTTTGCCCTCCACCAAAGGATTATTATGAGATCTTTACAAATTATGCTTAAAAATGTTTAAAATGGTGTCAACTGACGATAAAAATACTATACCAACAACTGCGCTCACACTGCACCACTAACTTGGATGCATGATGAAGTTACTGTACCGCTAACTGGATGAAGCTAAATCTGATTTCATGCTCATACAGTTATAAATTCCATCTTTATAATCTCAAGACGCATTCCAGTGTTTTCATTGATTTAGAAAATAAAATAACAGGCCCATGTACATCATTTAGCTCTCACAAACGAATTAAAAGCTTTCATCTAATTATAATTTCAAGAGAGTTTATTATTTTCATGCATCTAAGTAGCGATGATTGAGACAAGCCTTCCATTCCCACAGTCTTGCCAATGATATTCATCTTTTACACTCACAAGTAAAGTTTGTTTTGGTGCTTGAGGTATCAATTAACAAATCAGTCATGTCTGAACGATTTCCTGTCTTCCCCTGTTGAACCAATACTTATTAGTGGATAAAGCCTTTGCTGAAGGACACATAATCACAAAGGAAGGGTGTATATTAGACAAAGGCTGCCAACCCCTGAAGATAGCTACAGATTTACACTCAAATAATGCATTTACATATATGTGATAGTGTCAAAATCTCATGAGCTGGCCTGTTCTTTGATGATACCCATTGGTGATTAATTTCATGAAACAAATTAAGAATTGTATGATGATATTGTTTGCTGATACAGAATATTAAATACCGTTCGGACAGCTGTAGAGTGTCTTTCTAATCCCAACCGCAATTTGGAGAGTGGATTATGAAAATGGACATCATGTGCCCATCTATCTATTAAGTCATCCACCCATTTGTCAATAACATGTCCTTGTCCTTTCCAGCTCTCCTGAACTATTTGAAAGATCTTTATCAAACTTGGTGAAATGTTGATCCTACTAAAATGGTATGCAAAACCAATAGCATAACTATGCAGGCTCAAGGTCTATGGGGCGCCATTTTAGTATTTATTCCTTATTCATGGATATCCATAATTCATTTATGGGTATCCATAATTCATTTATGGATATCCCAAAATCATTTATGGATATCCATAATTCATTTATGGATATCCATAAATAATTATGGATATCCATAAATCATCTATGGATATCCATAATTCATCTAAGGATATCCAAAAATCATTTATGGATATCCAAGAATCATTTATGGATATCCTAAATTCATTTTAGGATATCCTAAATTCATTTTAGGATATCCAAAAATCATTTACGGATATCCAAAAATGAATTAGGGATATCCTAAAATTAAATTGTATTTATGGCTATCCATAATTCATTTTTGGATATCCATACATCGATTATGGATATCCAATATTCAACTGATTAATGGATATCCAAAAATGATTTATGGATATCCAAAAAATGATTTATGGATATCCAAAATGATTTAAGGATATCCAAAATTCATTTATGGATATCCTTAAATGAATTATGGATATCCATAAATGAATATCCATAATTCTATAATGGATATCCAAAAATCATTAATGGATATCCATAATTCATTTATGGATATCCATAAATAATAATGAATATCCATAAATCATTTGTGGATATCCATAAATCATTTTTGATATCCCTAAATCATTTTTGGATATCCATTAATCAGTTGAATATTGGATATAAATCATTTATGGATATCCTTAATTCATTTAAGGATATCCAAAAATTCATTTTAGGATATCCATGAATGAAATATGGATATCCTAAAATCAGTTTGTATTTATGGATATCCATAATTCATTTTTGGATATCCATAAATCGATTTATGGCTATCCAATATTCAACTGATTTATGGATATCAAAAAAATGATTTATATATATCCCAAAATGATTTATGGATATCCAAAAATGATTTATGGATATCCAAAAATGATTTATGGATATCCAAAATTTATTTATGGATATCCTTAAATCAATTTTGGATATCCATAAATAAGGAATAAATACTGAAAGGGCACCCCATAAAGGTCAAGGTCACAATCATAAGTCAATGGAGGCTGCTATTTATAAAATTTTAATTAACTTCCTATAATTTTTTAAATCCAATAAAATTCCTAGTTTCATCACAAAAGGTACATTTTTTGTGTCGCCTGCAAATCATGGTGGTCACATATGGATCATGTCTAGGTCGTCATCGTCGCCTTCTGAGTTGTCCACGTTGTAACACTTTTGGTTTCTGATCGATAACTTTTGAAGGGATCCATCAATTCCATTCAAACTTTACAGAAATGTCAACCATCATTAAATACAGATCAAGTTTGAAAGGTTGATAATCCGCAAAATTTTGACTTAGTTATGACCCAATTTATACTTAGATTGTGCCTAAATTGTGGGTTTTGATCAAAAAACTTTTGAAGGGATGCAACTATTTCATTCAATTTTTACTGAAGGCTAAAGCATCATAGAATACAGGTCAAGTTCGAATTTGGAGATCAATCACAATTTGTTTACTGATTTATGGCCCTGTTTTGACTTAGGTTTAGGCAAATGCCAAAGCTATATTGTTTTTTTTTGTGGAATAAAATTCACATTTCTCCAAAACTATTATATCTGACAACTTCCCACTATAGGCCATGGTTACCCAGTGCCTGTAGATAAACATGACAGTGATTAAAAATTTACCCCACCCCTAGACCCCTTAGGTGGGGTCAAATGTAAAATATTTAAATTTTACAATAACTCAGTCAGTTGTCAACATATTTTACTGAATTGTCGCATGCAGACAGAGGTAAAATAATTATGAAACATATCAAATGTGGTTTTAGATCAAAGGCATCGATCGGATCCCCTGGGTGGACTTAGGTGGTGGGGTCTAAAGCTCAAAATTCAACTTCTTCAGAATGTGGTCATGTTGCATATCAAATTAAAAGGAATCACACATGCAGCAACATAATAGGGAATATTTTGCAAGCAGACCCCCCCCCCCCCCCCCCGCCAACACTGGGGGTCTAAGTGTCAAAATACAACTTTTTCAAAACATAAACATATTGCATATTAAATTTAAGTATATCACCAATGCAGCAAAATGGTAGCAAATATTTTGCCGGCAGACCGCACCCCCACCCAACCCTTGGGGTCAATAGGTCAAAATTCAACTTGTTCAGAACATGGTCCTGTTGCATATCAAATTAAAGAAGAATCACAAATGCAGCAACATGGTAGGAAATATTTTGCCAGCAGACTCCCCCTGCCAACACTGGGGTTGAAATGTCAAAATTTATGTCAAGAGGTATAATATAATATAATATAATAATATAATCAGACTGACCGGTCGTGGCCTGTTAGTTAAAATGCTCATAACTCTTGAACCATTTGGAATCAAAAACTTTGAAAACTGCCGGAAAACACAAAGTATATGTTAGATTGAAAACAAATGTAAATCGCAATACATTTTAATCAATAACAATTATTTATTCAAAGACTTTCACACAACTCGCAGATGGGCACTATAACCACTGTGTGAGTCCGTTTGCTCGTCCAATTTGTGTTCCACATATTCCGTCAGGTACCTAACAGTGATTATTTTACTTTCACCATGGGCCGTGCACATTACAGGCAGTTGATTACACATGCAATTCGACTGAATTCGGTTCCGCGGTTTAGGAGCATAACACATATGGACAAATGGACAGACATACACACGTTTTACCCAGGTGACACGAATCGTGAAGGGACCACAAATAATGTGTACATACACACCATGCTGTTTAAGCTAGTAACTGAAAACTGTGCAGGATCTATGTAGGGAACTACTAGACATTGTTACATACTAAACATATAAGCTGAAGGTCTCCTGGTTTCAGAAGAAATTTTAAAGTTTTTTTCATTACACGTCTATGGAAAAGCTTGATCCCCAAGGCGGGGCCAGTTTGCACCCCTCGGACTTGAGTGGCTTCATTTATGAAGAGGGCCACCAGACATTGCTACATTAGTAATATAAAAGCTTTGGGCCGTATAGTTTCATAGAATATAAGTGTACGGAGCTAAATAATGCCATGGCAACCACAGTTCATTATTCAATCAGCCAATTTAAAGCATCTTCGGGCAAATGAGAAAGACGTAGTCTTTTTCATTTTATTTGCCTGAAGATGCTTTACATGAAATTTTGATAAAATTGGCCCCATATACGTTATGCTACTTTGACAGTGTGGACGGACGACGACGCTGCACCATTGGCATACTAATGCCTGATCTGAGCTCATTTATAAACAGACAGTTAAAAAGCGATTTTAGATAGGGAGATAAAATTAATCTTAAACTGTGGAATGAATGTTATATTCGTCATACAGTTTATGATAACTGACTTCATGTATATTAAAGCCGAACATGAAAAAATATATATCAATGCCCTTGCGCATGAGCATTGCTAGTCTCATAGGCATTTTAGTGGGCCTTAAAGTGCTTTCGGTAGCGAGTCAGACTGTCTTACTACATATCCTGGGGTCGTGATGGTCCCATATTTTCCTGCAGATTGATCATGAAGTAATTTCCGCTGCTCAGTTACAAACTTTTTAAAATATGACATTTTTCAAAATGTCAAAATACGATATTCGGCCCGATTTTGAATGTCAAAATAGGATTTTGAATGTCAAAGTACGATATTCTGCCTCAGTTCGAATGCCAAATATGATTTTGAATGTCAAAATTCGATATTCGGCTCATTTTCGAATTTCAAAATAGGATTTTGAATGTCGTAATGCGACTTCGGCCCAATTTCGAATGCCAAAATAGGATTTTGAATGTCAAAATACGATATTCGGCAGCAGTTCGAATGACAAAGTAGAATTTTGAAAGTCAAAATATGATATATTCGGCCCGATTTCACATGTAAAAATAGGATTTTTAATGTCAAAATACGATATTCAGATCGATTTCGAATGTCAGAATAGGATTTTGAATGTCAAAATACGGTATTCGGCCCCATTTTTGAATGTCAAAATTTGATTTTTATGTCATAATACGATATTCGGTCCCATTTTGAATGTCAAAATAGGATTTTGCATGTGAAAATACGATATTCGGCCCCAGTTTGAAGGTCAAAATACGATATTCGGCCCCAGTTCCAATGTCAAAATAGGATTTCGAATGTCAAAATACGATATTCGCCCAGATTTCGAATGTCAAAATAGGGTTTTGAATGTCGAAATACAACATTCGGCCCAGTTCCAAGGTCAAAATAGGATTTAGAATGCCAAATACGATATTCCGCTCGATTTCGAATGTGGAAATAGGATTTTGAATGTCAAATTACGATATTCGGCCCAAGTTCGAATGTCAAAAAAGGATTATGAATGTTACAATACGATATTCAGCCTCAATTCGAATGTGAAAATAGGATTTTGAAAGGAATGTCAAAATGCGATATACGGCCCCTTTTCCAATGTCAAAATAGGATTTTGAATGTTGAAATACGATATTCAACCTCAATTCGAATGTCAAAATAGGATTTTGAATGCCAACTGCGATATTCGGCCCCAGTTCAAATGTCAAATTGGATTTTGAATGTCAAAATTCAATATTCAGCCGTATTTCGAATGTCAAAATAGGATTTTTTATGTCAAAATTCGATATTCGGCCCCAGTTCGAATGTCGAAATGGGATTTTGAATGTCAAAATATGTATTTGGCCAGTTTTGAATGCCAAAATAGGATTTCCAATGTCAAACGCGATATTCAGTCTCAGCTCGAATGTCAAAATAGGATTTTGAATGTCAAAATACGATTTTCGGCCCGATTTTGAATATCAAAATTCGATATTCGGCCCCAGTTTGAATGTAAAAATAGGATTTTGAATGTAAAAATAGTATATTCGACCTCAGTTTGAATGTCAAAATACGATACTGGGCCCGATTTTGAATGTCAAAAAAATGAAAAACGAAAAGAGAAAACGAAAAGTGGATACAAAAGGTGAAAGACCAAAAGTGAAAAATGAATAACGAAATCGAATAACGAAAAGCGAAAAACGAATAACGAAAAAAGATAAATGAAAAACAAAAAGCGAAAAAAGAAAAACAAACCAATTTTACTTTGCTCTCCAATATTGAGTTTGGCCAATTTAGCTTGATACAAATTATGCACTCCCCAAAAGTGATACGTGCTTGAAAGTATTGTTAGTATTACATGCGCAAAATGATAATATTTGCTAGTAAATGTATTAAAAATGCATAGCAATATTTTAAGACATTTATTTGTATGACTTTACAACGAAGTTGTTTGAAGTTTAATAAAGTCTCAAATCCGCCGTTGTTACAGGCTCATGATAATAACCGCCTTCGTGTATGCTTATACCACGACCTCTAAGTAATGACCCAAATTCGAATTCAAATTTATTTATTCACTCAGGTTAGTAAACTAACAACATGAGGCGCTGGTACATATATAAAGCATAACTTATGGCGGCTAATCTGCAGTGTAGAAAAGGGAGCGCATACGTATGACATGTAGGTCATACAAGGGTAACATGTAGTTTTGTTTTGGCGAAAGATGGTAGCATCCACCGGGCTCCAATCTGGGATATGATGCCGGGAGGGTACCACCATCGTCCGGGCAATGGCTTGATACTTGGGTTTAAATTTAGTGGGCATTCAAAGAAATTTGTTTTATTTATATATTTATTTTTGTTTTACGAGGTTCATGGATTTAACAATATGCGCGGCTCTTACTTTTCTCAATTCGATTTGCCCTTTATATACTTATTGTTAAACAAACAATTTAAAGAGAAATGTGTGTACACGGCTGTCCATCACTGGCACGAATGCCAAATGAGTGTACCGTGCGTGTCCGAGTATGATAAACTCATAGCCGCCAACGAGCCGGATTTTTAGACCAACTCCATAGCAGCTATGGGTTTACTGAACTCCCTCCTCCGATCATTACGCCACGCCACGCACCTCACCCTGCAGGGAATGCCAGCGATGGGCTGCCGTGTTACAGTTATCGGATCATCGAATCGTGTCATTTTGTCTACACACAGGTCACGCCACGAGGAGTGGCCGGTTTTTGTTTTGAGGAAAATTTGTGCCAAGTAAATCTGGTTGAATATATTATTAAATCAACACAATTATACCGATAATAACGATGTTTCAGTGGACTTTGCGTCCCTCGGGTCCCCCGTGAGACGTCCCAAACGTCAGGCTTTGTCCTCAGTATGTAACGTCTCTCAGGCCATGACTAACGTTAATTCATGTAAAGAAATGTTTAATCCCTATATTAGTGTATATTATCACGTATACCTATGTAACAATGTTTGGAATAACACTTAGGTCATTACCTTGAAAATCAGAGTCTGGATGGCCAGAGCCACAGGCGAAGGCTATGTCAAACTGGCTGTCCAGAATTTCTCCCTCTGGTAGTCCATAAACCATGATAGTGCAGTCAATTCAATTAATATTGCTTAAAAAAAAGATGCATGCTTTCTGTCAAAAATATTTTAGAACATATACAAACCATTTACGAAGGACTAAACATTTTGTTCGTGACTTTTAGTCGTTTTAAAATAGTCTGTCAATCGAGTTAGTGGTATAGTTACGCACAAGTTAGTGGTATAGCGATTGGCTCAGATGTCTGAGTTGGTGGTATAGCTGCAATTGTGAGAGGCCATCTATTTAGGTTGATTTTTTTCACAGATCTAAAAAACTTTAACAATTAGAACCATACAATCATGTAAACATGTGACTACCTATTACATCAAAACAATGCAAACTGACATTTAAGTTCATTTTCAGGACAAAACGGCACTATTTCCAAGCAGGTTCGATATATAAAAAGCGAAATGCGTAGGAGTAAACCGCTAAAATTATGGAATCAAACGTAAGAATTTAGTAAAACAAACATTACTTACCTTGTTCGATTGTGTCCTATCTGTAACCGTAACAATGGAAATCGATACGTGTACAGCGCTATAAATACACGAATTTTCCGACTACTGGTTACGCACGAGCGCTGAAATTCATGTTTATACGGCCTGAGCTAGGAGGAAAAGGTACAGGATGTTTATTTCAGTTTACATACTGTGATATTCGTCTAAGAGTATCAAATATAGTTTAGGCTTAGGAGTTACTGTGACCTTGATTTCTTTAGAAAAATATCGTAAAAATAGGCTGTCCAGTGTTGTCATATAAACTAAATCCAAGTTATAATCGGTCACCTTACATTTTACGCTAGTTCAGAAAGTGAAACATAGGGTATACAAAATTCATTTTTTTAAGTGAAGCAATTCTTTGCCGAGACTCTGCAAGTTATTTCATTCAAAAATGACGTGTACTTCTTGTACGGGCGAAGTTAGAGAAAAGATACCCCCATTTCAAAAAAAATGGTTATGTGTAGAGGCTTCCTTTAAGGCTGGTTCGCATCAGTCGTGCGACTGTTTATCTGTACGATTTTGTAGGTGCTGATCGTAGACACGTTTGTATTTATACAGTCAGGTCCGATTATATTGTAGGCAGTGCAAGGCAGCAGTACGATGTTTGTACGGCTATCTCACAGGTCACACGATGTTCAAAGTTTGTCCGCAGGGAATGAAAGCCGCGGGTTTTGCACGACAGCCGCAAGTCAGTCGTGATGTGGCGGCACAAAATTGCAAGACTGCCTCAAAGCAGTTGCACAGAAATCGCGACACATTCTCACATCTCGCCTGTCATACAAATATCTTAATATGTTGGTACGTTCACCGTACGTTTCGTCGTAAATTTTAAAGTGCTTTCTTTCAAAACATAATGTTTTGGGTGCTGAAAAGAACCGTCTCATTAATACGGTTTTCAGTACTCACAATATATGTTGTTGTGGATGTGCAGGATAACCGTTTCATTGAGACGATTTATTTTAGTACCAATAACACATTTAGGTTGAGAAAGAAGAAAATTAATTTTTGATTTCGCACTCTAGAGGCCTGTAAAAAGACAAGCAATGACCAGGAACTGTCACAAAACAAAAACCAAATCTTGCCAAAAAATCTAAATTTGAACAGATCTGAGTGAACAGCTGTTCATTATATTAAAACACCTGTGCATATACTGCATTTTGCACCAATTGTGAGGTTCTGTGTTTGTTCCATGTTTTGTTGCTCATTGATTTGTGTCCTTTCTAGTTTTGCAAATCATGTCGATGGGGAAGAGGGAGCTGGTTGCTTTACTTTTTTTTGTCTTCATGGTGTCTTGTGATGATTATTGTTATGTGGCGCTCCCTCACGGTGCTGTAGATTCATCTGCAGTTAGTGATTGTGGTATTTCCTGATCATGCTCAGTTGCTTTTTTGTATAAACTCGGGTCCAACCAACAGCTAAGTATTATGTAGAGACGGGGCCATTCACCTCAGTTGCATATGCGAAAAACCCTAACGCTCATTTTGACGTATCCAGTAGGGCTACAGGTCTAAACTACTTCGGACATGAGTTTGAATCTACATCTATACATTAAATTAATGCGAGCAGCGAAGGTTCTGACGAGCCTGTGCATTAGCGCAGACTTGTCTGATCCTTCATTACACGACGATCCGATAAGTACCGTAATCTCATGTGCTGGCTCGTTAAAAGATGCTATGAATAAAGGTTCCCGTATGGCAAGGTCGTAAGGGAAAAAGTCGCACACGGCCATTTTTGAAATAGCTATTCGTATCCTACAATGCTAATTTAACCCAACAGATATTTTTCTGTATCGAATGCATGTTTTTATAGACAATAAATATTTTTAGACAATCAGTATTTTTATAAACCATAAATATTTTTACACAACAAATATAATTTAGTCCACAAATATATTTTTTTAATTCATAAATATTTTTACACAAATATTTTTACACAATAAATATTTTTATAAACCATAAATAAACATTTGTGTCCATAAAAAATATTTTTACACAATATTTTATTTTTTACTCAATCAATTTTTTTAAATATATTACCAGATACAATATTGCCACGGTTCACATGCCATACTAGAAACTCTTGTTTTTAAGTGTGTGTCTTTGTTTTTGTTCTCCTCTTTGCGTCTGCGATTGTGGCATCTCCTTGCCAGACTCACTTGCTGTTTGGCATAAATTGCAACTAGAAACCTCAACATAAGTTAAGAATGACAAGATAATTTGACAGCAGGGAATAAAAACAAGTAGCCAAATGGGCAACGATCGCTCACCTGGGAGCCAGCATAATTTTGGAGACACCATAATTTACGATGCTCAAAGGCAGGTAACTCTGAACTTGAAACAGTGACCAGGAACTAATCAAAAATATAAGATATTATGCCAGTTCTAGCTATCTGCAAGTATTAAAAAGATCTCAATAAAAATTGCAGAGGAAACCTGGTGAAAGTATAGTTTTCAGATGCTCAAGGGCAGTTAACCCCACAGTCCAATGTCTGATCTGGCCGAATTTCGAACCCATCCAAGCTTTCATAGTTGACCTTGTTATCTGCAAGAATGAAGAAGATCCAATCGAAAATGAAGGCGCTAGAGTGGTCACAACATTATCCATCAATTTTTAAGATGCTCAAGGGCAGCTAACCCCATAATAGGTGATGGTATCGTGACGAAATTGAAACTCATTCAAGCTTTTATAGTTTTCCTTCTTATCTGCAAGAATGAAGATCAATTGAAAATTGAAAGCGCTAGAGTGGTCGCAACAGATCTCCCATAATAAGTCTATGGGGATTTTTCCAGACGCTCAATGGCAGCTAACTCCACAGTCCAAGGTCTGTTCTGGCCGAATTTCGAACCCATCCGAGATTTTATTGTTGTCCTTGTTACCTACAAGAATGAAGAAGATTCAATCAAAAAATGAAGGCGCTAGAGTGGTCACGACATCATTCTTTGATTTTCAGACGCTCAAGGGCAGCTTACTCCGATGCCAGCGATGGAATTTTACCAAAATTCAAACTCATCCAAGCTTTTATAGTTGGTCTTGTTACCTGCAAGAATGAAGAAGATCCATTCAAAAATGAAGGCATTGGTGTGGCCACAATATTTCTTCAATTATAAGTCTATGGGGATTTTTCAAGACGCTCAAGGGCAGCTAACTCAAAAGTGCCTTGCCGAATTTTTGAACCATCCAAGATGTTATGGTTGTCCTTGTTACCTGCAAGAATAAAGAAGAACCAAAGAAATTGAAGGAGCTAGAGTGGTCACAAGGTTTTCCCCATTATAACCCTCTGGGAGCTATCTGTTGCCATAGAAACCAGAGTTCTCATCCGATCTGGCCCAAAACCTAATGCAGCAAATCCCCACCCAACTCCAGATGAAATTTTATAACAATCAGCCAGCTGGTATCAGAGATATTCATGTTTGAAAGTGTGGATTGACGGACGGACGGACGGACGCTGGCTCGAGTCCCATCCTTTAAGCTCATCGCGAGCCTTTGGCTCTGGTGAGCTAAAAATAGATGACTCGTTTCTGATTAAGCCAATGAAATGTGCAACACTGGTAAAACAGACTACCAAAATAATATGCAAAATGTCACCATCGTGGAAAGCTCTGAAACTTATGATAAATTAAAGGGTCCTGTCCAGTAGCTCTTCTCAATGATTTGCTTTCATTTTCATGAGGTATAATATGGTCAAAGGACGTGTAACGGATTGGCCGTTTTTTGGCCACGACGGATTTGGCTGAAATTTAAATATATGGTAGTTTTATCTTTGCTCTTTCAAGTGAGCAATTTTTAGAATTAATGACGGCATGTGCAGTCATATGAATTAAAGTTTCTCACTAGTGTGTATAAACAGAGGTTTGTTCATGAATGTCGATATTTTAAAAGATGCAAAAAGCAAACCGACCTCAAACGTGATACCAAACATGCGAGTGTTTATTCTTGTCATGTCTATGTTGTGATTTGAGCTAACACTATCATCATTAATAAAAAATAGAATACTAAAACTTGGCTAAAAACGTTGAATAAGATTACCTTGATGAGATTGGTTTTTAAGGTGTAATATATATTGCACATTTAAGGCTATTCATGTTTTATCGCTCTTTACAGTTAATTATCAATATAAACAAACCTATTCCGGTTTATTCATATTTATATAATCGGTACGACATGTACACAAGCGTTCATTTAACATGTTAAACACGGTGTTACATTGCTGGATAGGTATGAAGCATGAATACAAAGAGTTGCAAAGCTACTGAAATGATAATGAAAACTTTAAATACTATTTATGCTAACAGTCATAATTATTAACTAAATACATGTGGGTGTTGTATATATGTCTGTTCATCTGTCAGTCCATCTATATGTCAAACTTTTGCGTATGTGACGTATCTCACAAAACGCCTGGTTCAATTATAAGAGTTTATCATATAACTGTGCACCTATGTGGATGAACATGCAGAATAAATGATTCAGTCGCTCCACTTTAAGGCCATAGTCATAGCAGGCGGCTATAGGTTGCAAGTACAGAATGCATATCTGCTCTATATTCAACGCAAGTCCCAGGTCAGATATCCAACAGTCGTGATAGCTCTTTGGTCTATATGACTTACCTATCATAAGACAACTGTGTCTTACGTTTGAGATCACAGTTTATAATCCTTAAGAAACTTATGTTTTGTGCCATCTTTATTGCGTAATACATGTTCAGCCGACGAAAACGTAAGGTAAGTGGGCGGGGGACAACTCCATCTAATGTTATATACTTTCCATTTCTAACTCCCCAACAGTGAGATCACAGTTTATAATGTAATGCGAGAATACCACTAATTAATTAATTATCCCTTATGCTCCAAAGAATGATCACATAATTTTCCATTTTTGACAAATTTATTTCAAAGCAATGGGCCATGCCAAAACAAAAGTGGCGGTGAGCTGTCTCACATAAAAACATATTGTACCAAAGAACTCTCTCCAGAATTCTGTGTATCAGCTAAAGAAGTTGGTAGGCACACCTAACTCTCTCCTTGCACCCTCTTCTATCTCCGCTGGTCTCTCTCTCTCTCTCTCTCTCTCTCTCTCTCTCTCTCTCGCTCTCTCTCTCTCTCTCTCTCTCTCTCTCTCTCTCTCTCTCTCTCTCTCTCTCTCTCTCTCTCAAATACGACTCGCATTTAATGAAAATACTGTTGTATTTGCATTTCAAACTCAACATATCCAAAGACTGTTTGTGAAAAATAATATTGATACGAGCTTGCTAATGTGTACATTGTATTCCATTTCCGGACGGGAATCTAATGTCTTGTCTGTGATTTTCAGTACTCTCAGTGCTTTGATAAGTATGAATTTAATAGTACGTTTCAGGATAAAAATTGCAGAAAAGTCTTTTTACGGTATTTGCTGCATGAGGAACCTACCGATAGTTACCATTTTATGGGTTAATAATATATGCACAATAAAATGAGAAATAATTTTATCCGGGTCCGCGTGCAGCAATATGTAATTGAGTCACGAAGTACACGAGGGTGTATGGTTTTACCATAAACTGAGTGTTAGGCATATCCCCAAAATTTATCATAAAAATACATTATAATGAGGAAAACAAATTGTGGAGTATCACTTGGTAATAATTTTGGGTGATTTCTTTACAATCGATTTTTTACTGTAAAAGTGAGCCATTTGTAATACAAAACCGTTACACGTCCTTTAGGCTCAAATAGCGAAAATTGAGCAAAATTGCTCAAATTTCCTACTTTGTGGGGCTATAACTAGAATATATGCTTTCCGAGAAAACCACATATTTTGCCCGATGTGTTTTTGATCAGTGCCTTACAGTTTCGAGTGTGTGCGTGAATGTGACGTTATCACGTTTTATAACTGTGTGCGATTGGAGTTTAGATTTAGGCATTCAAACGTTTCCTTAGAAGGACCCAAAATAATATGCAAGATGTCACCATCATGGAGAGCTCCGAAACTTATGGCAAAGGACCTCTGACGGTGGTAATGGGAATCACAGTGTATCGCTGCCTATAATTTTGATAAAAATTAAAGTCGATCAAATGCTTCCATCTTCATATATAAGCTCGCTGTTCGTCTCTATTTTATAAAGGATCATTGACACTTGCTATGGGCAAATGCCTATGGTTTTCAGTAAAAATAAAAGTATGTCCATCGTCCCTTTCTTCACCTTGAAGCTACCCTGACCTGAGTACTTTATGGCTGTGAAATCCGTTTTCGATATTAAATGCTTCAAAGATATAAAATTTTGGGTAGAACAATCAGTTTTACATTAAGATATATAGAAATCTGAAAACATTTTTTAAAATATCATTCCCCCCCGTGTGCCAGCAAAAGCTTTTGCATGTATATGTGTTACCAAATTTTACACATTGTATGGAAGTGGCTTGCTGGCACAAGGGGGGGAAAGATGTTCAGCAGCCCAAAAACCCAGGGCCTAAGCCCATAAAATGCCTTTTCTTCCAAATAAGAAATTAATGACTGTATTGAAATTCTCTAGAACCAACCTCATAAATTGCTTTGTATTCTGTGGTAGTTTAATATAAAGTACTTAAAGATTAAGACTAGAATTAGCAAGGTTTTATGCATTTTTCATAAGAAAAAATCTCACTGTTATTAAATGACACATTATTTTGCAAACGTCCTGTACTTATCTATTTGCATGCTAGGGAATTGTTCTTGTTTTTATTTTCGTCTGCTGACTTTCTTCAAAATTAAGTTTTTAAAAATAAACCACCCAGGACCACCATCAGAGTTTCAAACAGTTTGGATCCAGATCAAGACCGAAATTCCGTTGGTCTTCATCTGGGTTCAAACTGTTTGCAAAAGGCTATTGGCAGACGACAAAATTATCCACTGGCATGCAAAGAGTCATAACAGGTAAATACTTTAGTGTTCAATATATTGTCTCATATAGGGATATACATGCATATGTATACCATAAATATTCGGACACTTTAAATACATTCAACATGCTATGCCCTTTAAACAAAGCAAAAGTAATATCCAACGTTAGAATCAGTTTTACTTTCCAATGCTAAATGGGACACTTTCAGTTCTTCAAAAATATTTATTCTTTTTTAAGCGATCAGTTTTGTATTATTTACGGTACATGTAGTCAAAAATGTACAGGTAACTTCTAAATTATCTCCCCAAAATCATTTTATTACAAAACTTATTTTGTTTTTAAAACAATTTCATCAATTATCGTGATTCATTAATACTCCGCATATGATATGTTCCATAGATATCACCATGCCTACCAAATAAATCAAGAAAACGTGCAGAAATCACTTTTTAAAGCACTTTTTATTTTCATGACATTTCAGACCCCCTCCCCTTTCTACCCGCCATAACTCTCGAATGCGTAGGAATTTTGAAAATATTTTGCTAGCTAGCTCTTGCCATTAGATTCCCCTATTACGCTGATACTACATGCACCACACCAGAAGCTCAAAAGCAGCGTTCTGGGAATCAGAAAAATAGGCGTATAAGGCCCAAACCGTCAATGATCCTTTGTATTTGATTTCCTATTTCAATAAATATACGGCTTTATTTTGGGGCTAAAATGGTCACTTTTTGTATTATACAAATAGGAAATAGAAAAATATTTTTAAAACATCATTCACCCCCGAGTCCCAACTAATCCCTTTGCACGTAAGTGTGTTCTCATATTTTACATAATATATGTGAAAAGCTAGTTGGGACTCGGGGGAATGATATCCCACAGCCCAAAATGTGACGTCTGGGCGAGCCCGAACATTAGCATTTGGATTTTTGGTGTGCTCTCTTGAAAATCTTTTTTTCCAGTATAATGAAATAAATAGTACAAGTAAGCATCCTTTTCATAACCCATTAGTCATGAAATAATACAAAGTTTTAGCATATTTTTCTTTAGATTATGAAAATTGTCCTTTTACTAAATTCAGTTGGTAGATTATTTAGCACATATACTGTATCTATCCAATACACATAAACTATAGTGCGACCAGGTAACGGACGTTGGGCGTGTCAGACAGAGCACTGCCATTCACTGTCAATATAGACTGTTCAACAGTAGATTGGGTATCACAGCATAGGCACGCTTAAATCGTGCAAAACAACTAAGCCGCAGACGACAAAGGTGGCCAGCTTTATACGGTTAGTATGCCTGGTAAACACTCGCAAACGCATCTAATCAGAAAACATAAGTCTTACTTGTTTACAGACACATTGGTTTATATTATTTTTCACCTTTCAGGGCCTCCTAGAACGTATGTGGATTTTAGTTAGATCAGCAAGGCAGACGGGTCTATGTTAGAATGGTTGTTGCTCAGGTGCGTAATGAAGATTTGATTGCATGTAGCGTGCTTTTACCTGTGATGTCCTTTAGTATTGTTTTTACTATACAGCCATATTATTATATCACAAGAAACCATCTTAACCCATTTAAGCCAAATGGAATTTCCCACTGATATCAATTGGACCTGTCCATTTTCGTTTTAAGGGTTTTTGGGTGGTATTTTTCGTTGTTATTCCAATCTTGATAGAACAATATATAAGCAATCAGTGGAGAACCTGATCAGACGCGGCGTCTGATCTGGGTCTACACTGTTTGCCTATTTACCACAAAAGGACGCTAGCCATAATATGGGTTAAACGAAAAACTCCATACTTGTGTAGGAATAGCGAAATGTTTTATACATGATGTACGGATAAACGGCGTACATGTAATAAAGGTTTATTGATTACACATTAATGAACTAGCCCAACAAACAGGCTGACATGAATGACGCCTTCAAAAATCTGTAGTTACCTGTAGAGTTAACCAGTGGTAGAGTGCTCGACTTGAGATAGAGGGGCCGTTGAGTTGAGTCTCTCTGGAGGAACCATGTTATTTCCTTGTGCAATGCACGTTATACTCTATTTAGTACTGGTACAACCAAGGATATGTCTCGACATGACTGATTTGACTGGGACGTAAAGTATCAACTTCGAATAATCGAGGTCTACAGTTGCTTTGTACCAGTGTGTTAGACATGTGTTTAAAGGATTGCTATTTGGAGAAGGCTCAATGATGGAACTTAGTAATGTCATATTCTCTGCTAAGTACTGGTTCAACCTAGATGGACAGGGAAACGTCGCGACATGACTGAAAAAATGTTGACAGCGACGCAAAATATCAATACAAACGGGAAAAAAAATCAACACAAAATAACAAAAGAGCAACTTATCTCGAAACTTTGCTGCAGTTGTGTGCGTCTACTGGTACACAGGTTTATCTTTAGTATGCTACTTGGAAAATATTTGTGTAAGATATGTTGTCGATTAAAGTATTTTTCCAAATTCTGTTTGCTTGGCAAGAAAATGATTTGGGGTTTTAGATCTGCCTTCGAAAAATGGTATTATAAAAAAAAACACACACAAAAACCACCCAAAACAGCCCACCTTCCCTACATACAACCAACACCAATTAAAATTTGGCATGATAAGGGTTCAATATCTGGGCCACCGGGAAAGGGTACACAGATCTTTTATGAAACAATACAACTTGTGTGGTTGTAGATAATATCATTGTCGACGGTTGATTTTTTGCTTGAATAGTTTAAGATACATGTACGTGTTTAAGATATATGTACGTGCATATTTTAATCAACAGCTTAGCGTAGGTACCTACACTGATCAGATTCATCTGCAATTATTCGAAACGCTTATTGTTCACGATACGGAAACTATAAAACTACAGGTATATAATATTCGTGTGGAGAGTTTCACAGATGGATGAATACGCAAACAATGCGACCTGACTAACCGATTTCCAAATGTATTTGTCCAGAGGTTGAAATTAGCTAAGGACCGCCCAACGTCTCTTATCTGGACGGACTATACATGGTCATTGCCTAGGTGAACTTTACTCATGGATGAATGGTTATAGTACTTTGCTGCATAATATTGCACCAGGTAAATACATTGTCATCAAGGTTGAATATGGACTACAGTTGCACTTCAAAATATTTCTTAACAAATCAGATAGAAAAGAACAACAACAAAAAATAATCATTATAATGCTCTTGATTTTGGACTTTAAAATACTTTCACTGTGATTTTTAATCGAGTATTGATGATATAATACCCTTACGCGTGAAAATAATTGATTTCTAATTTTTTTAGTGAAGTCAAATTTTGCAACCCCTACCCCCTTTGGTAGCGCCTCCTATTTTGTCGTAGGAATTTGCCTGTCTAATTATAACTTTAATTCGTTCCTAATACATCAAACGTCCCATTCAAAAGGATACCAGTGATAGCTTATGCATAGCGAAGTTTTGGGAAGCATCGGAATAATAGGCAGATACCCTATCAAAGTGTCAGAGGTCCTTAATGGGTCCTGTCCAGTAGCACTTCTCAATGATTTGCTTGTATTTTCAGAAGGTATTAGGTGGTCATATTTGGGCGTAAACAAAAGAAAAGTGGGCAAAATTGCTCCAATTTCCTACTTTAAGGGCTATAACTCGAACATATGCTTTCGAGAAAACTACTGATTTCACCCGATGAGTTTTTTTGATCAGTGTCTAAAATCTGACGTAAGTTTCGAATCTGTGCGTAAATGTGACTATATCACGTTTTATCACTGTGTGCGATTGGAGTTTAGATTTAGGCATTCAAACGTTTTCTTTGATGGACCAAAAATGATATGCAAAATGTCACCATCGTGGAGAGCTCAAAAACCTATGGCAAATTAAAGGGTCCTGTCCAGTAGCTCTTCTCAATGGTTTGCTTTCATTTTCATAAGGTATGTGGTGGTCCACTTTGGGATCAAACAGCATAAATTGAGCAAAATTGCTCCAATTTCCTACTTTAAGAGACTATAACTCGAACATATGCTTTCGAAAAAAACTACTAACCCTAACAAAGGCCCTACAAAAAACGGTGTTTTTTCTCTATTTTTGCCCTTATTCTAACTAAAGCTCTACCAAAAAGAGCGTTTTTCTCTATTTTGCCCTTATTCTAACTAAAGCTCTACCAAAAAGGGTTTGCTTTCTCTATTTTTTCTCTAACCCTAACCATAGCCCTGCCAATAAGGGTGTTTTTCTCTATTTTTGCCGTTATTCTAACAAAAACCCTACCAAAAAAAGGGTGTTTCCTCTATTTCTTCCCTTGTTTTAATCAAAGCCATACACAAAAAGGGCGTTTTACTCTATTTTGCCCATTTTCTAACCAAAGCCTTGCCACAAAGTGCGTTTTTTCTATTGTTGCCCTCATTCTATCAAAAGCCTTGACAAAAAGGGTGGTTTTCTCTATTTTTGCCCTTATTCTAACCAAAAATAGTAAGCGAGTATGATCAGGAAATACCACAATCACAAACCGCAAACAACCCCATGGCACCATCAGGAAGAGCCACCTGGCCATCACGAGACACCAGGAAGACAAATTAAGCAAAGCAACCAGCTCTCTCTCCCCCATCAAGATGATTGCAATACTATAATGGACATAAAGTACTGTACAACAAAACATAGAACAATTACAGATTCCCAAAACGGGAGTAACAATAAACAAAGGGGGTCAACAACAACAGAACCAACGCCTTAGAGCGGACAGTAGCCCTAGCCACCGGGGGGCTAAAATGCATTTTACTGGTACCAAATCTTCGCTCTAGATTCTGCTGTTGTTGAAGTACAAGAAATCGTCAGCTTGCATGGAGGCCTTCTAACTAATACAATGTATCATCATGGAGAAACACTTTAATCAAATTAACACACCATGATTAAACAAAGAAAAGGGCTAATGACTCACATGTAGTCAGAGCTAAAGAAAACCTCAAGTTGAGCCACGGTGGGTCCAGCTACAGATAAGCATCAGGCACCAACCCACCGATTAAAGCTTTACGCCAGAGCCGTCATAGAGTCTGAGGCCTGACCCACCGTCGTGCAATTACAGAGGAAACCATAGCTATAAATCGTGATTGGGTTTAAAACCAGGCATGCAGACTGTCGCATGATATCCAAGTTATATCCAACCCTTATATAACATTTTACAATCTTTTGAATTGGTCTCTAAAATTAGATTTTCTAACAATTCGTTTGAATTAAAAAAAAACTAAATCACCATAAAGTATAGGTTCTGATATGCCTTGTTGCAGAAGAGTTTTTAACACAATGCTGTATTTAACAATTAACTCTGAGTGTCTGTGGTAGAATTCCGAATTTATGTTATCTATAACCTTATTTTAATAACTTAGCCGTTAAAAATAAGTTTCTGTTGTTGAAGTCGTCAACATTAGAACACACTCTAGCAAAACGATAAGCTGAGAAATATATACACCATAGGAAGGAGAGCGAGGAACATCTCCATCAAGAAATGGGAAATTTACTATTTCAAAATTAAAATCATCCCGTTTATCATAAATTTTGGACGAAATTATGCCATTTGATATGTCAAGTTCAAATCCAAAAACGGAGCTTCATTATCAGAAGAATTAGCCTTATTTAACTGTAGTTCAGTAGGATATATCTAACCTACCATTTGTTAAAAATAAGGATTATCAATATTAAGTAAGTCATCTAAATATCTGGAGGTGGAGTTAAAAAGCTTCAATAATATCAGTTTGATTATTGTCTGACAGAGACAACATAAAGTCTCTCTCATAACAAAACAAAAACAAATCTGCAACAAGAGGAGCACAATAAGTACCCATTGGAATACCTACAATTTGTCTATATAATTTTGAGCCAAATCTTATAAATATATTGTCCAAAAGTTACACATTTTCTGACATGACCACAATTTACAATATATTTATAAGATTTGGCTCAAAATTATATAGACAAATTGTAGGTATTCCAATGGGTACTAATTGTGCTCCTCTTGTTGCAGATTTGTTTTTGTTTTGTTATGAGAGAGACTTTATGTTATCTCTGTCAGACAATAATCAATCTGATGTTATTGAAGCTTTTAACTCTACCTCCAGATATTTAGATGACTTACTTAATATTGATAATCCTTATTTTGAACAAATGGTAGGTCAGATATATCCCACTGAACTTCAGTTAAATAAGGCGAATTCTTCTGATACTGAAGCTCCGTTTTTGGACTTGAACTTGTCAATAACAAATGGCATAGTTTCTTCTAAAATTTATGATAAACGGGATGATTTTAATTTTGAAATAGTAAATTTCCCATTTCTTGATGGAGATGTTCCTCGCTCTCCTTCCTATGGTGTATATATTTCTCAGCTTATTCGTTTTGCTAGAGTATGTTCTAATGTTGATGACTTCAACAACAGAAACTTATTTTTAACTGCTAAATTATTAAAACAAGGTTATAGATATCATAAAATTCGAAAAGCATTTTCTAAATTCTACCACAGACACTCAGAGTTAATTGTTAAATACAACATTGGGTTAAAAACTCTTCTGCAACAAGGCATATCAGAACCTATATTTTATGGTGATTTAGTCTATAAATTCAAACGAATTGTTGGAAAACCTAATTTTAGTGATCAATTCAAAAAGATAGTTAAACGTTATATAAGGGTTGGATATAACTTGGATATCATGCGACAATCTGCATGCCTAGTTGTAAACCCAATCACGGTTTATAGCTATGGTTTCCTCTTTAATTGCACGATGGTGGGTCGGGCCTCAGACTCTATGACGGCTCTGACGTAAAGCTATAATCGGTGGGTTGGTGCCTGATGCTTATCTGTAGCTGGACCCACCGTGGCTCAACTTGAGGTTTTCTTTAGCTCTGACTATCTGTGAGTCTGAGCCCTTTTCTTTGTTTCATCATGGTGTAGTAATTTGATTAGAGTGTTTTTCCATGATGATACATTGCATTAGTTAGATGGCCTCCATGCGAGCTGAACATTTTTCGTACTTCAACAACAGCAGAATCTAGGGCGAAGATTTGGTACCAGTAAAATGCATTTAAGCCCCCCGTTGGCTTAGGCTGATGTCCGTTCTAAGGCGGTGGTTCTGTTGTTGTTGACTTTCTGTTTATTGTTACTCCCATTGTGGGAGTCTGTAATTGTTCTATGTTTTGTTGTACGTTACTTTATGTCCATTTTAGTATTGCAATCATCTTGATGGGGAAGAGAGAGCTGATTGCTTTGCTTAATTTGTCTTCCTGGTGTCTCGTGGTGGTTGAGCGGCTCTTCCTCGCGGTGCCGCGGGGTTGTCTGCAGTTTGTGATTGTGGTATTTCCTGTTCATACTCATTTACTATTTTTTATATTGTTTAGGTGTTCAGAAGTAAAAAAAAAGGCAGTTTTATCATGACAAGCCAAATCTAAATATTCTAACTTAAGCTCTACCAAAAAGGGTGTTTTTTCTCTTTTTTCGCTCTAACCCTAAACAAAGCCCTGCCACAAAGGTTTTTTTCATTATTCTGCCCTTATTCTCACTAAAGCCCTAACAAAAAGGTGTGTTTTTTTCTATTTTGCCCTTATTCTAACCAAAGCTTTACAAAAAAGTGTGTTTTTCTCTATTTTTGACCTTATTTTAGCCATAGCCCTGCCAAAAAAGGTGTTTTCTCTATTTTTGCCCTTATTCTAACTAAAGCCCTCACAAAAAGGGTTTTTTTTTTCTATTTTGCTTTAACCCTAACCAAAGCCCTGTCACAAAGGTGTTTTTCTCTATTTTTGCCCTTATTCTAACCAAAGCCCTGCCAAAAGGGATGTTTGTCTCTATTTTTGCTCTTACCCTAAACCAAAGCCCTAACAAAAAGGGTGGTTTTTTTTCGATTTTGCTCTCATTCTAACCAAAGCCCTACCAATAAGTTTTTTTTTCTCTCTATTTTTACCCTTATTCTAACCAAAGGCCTACCAAAAAGTTTTTTTCTCTATTTTTGACCTTATTCCAACCAAAGCCTTGCTACAAAGGGTGGTTTTTTTTCTATTTTTGCCCTTATTCTGACTAAAGCCCTTCAAAAACGGTGTTTTTCACTATTTTTGTCCATATTCTAACCAAAGCCCTACCAAAAAGGGCGTTTTTATCTATTTTGCCCTGATTCTAACTAAAGCTCTGACCCTAACCAAAGTTCTGCCAATAAGGGTTTTTTCCTCTCTAGTATTGTCCTTATTCTAACCAAAGCCCTGCCAAAAATGGTGTTTTTTTCTATTTTGCCCCTAGTCTTACCAAACCCTGCCAAAAATGGTGTTTTTTCTTTCTATTTTGCCCTTAGTCTAACCAAAGCCTTACAAAAAAGGGTGTTTCTCTATTTTTGCCCTTACTCTGACAAAAGCCCTACCAAAAACGATGTTTTCCTCAAATTTTTGACCTTACCCTAACCAAAGCTTTGTCATAAAGGGTAGTTTTCTCTATTTTTGCCCTTATTCTAATCTAGGCTCTACCAAAAAGGGTCTTTTTCTCTATTTTTGCCCTTATTCTAGCCAATGCCCTGCCACAAAGGGTGTTGATTTCTATTTTTGCCCTAATTCTCACCAAAGCCTTGCCACAAATGGTATTTTTGCCCTTATTCTAACTAAAGCACTCACAATTTTTTTTTCTATTTTGCCCTTCTTTTAACCAAAGCCTCACCAAAAAAGGTGTTTTCTCTATTTTTGACCTTATACTAACCAAAGTCCTGCCAAAATGGTGTTTTTCTCCTTTTTTTGCCCGTTTAATAATCATAGTTTTGCCACAAAGGGTGTTTTTCTCTATTTTTGCCCTTATTCTAACTAAAGCCCTCACAGTTTTTTTCTATTTGCCCATTTTCTAACCAAAGCCTTACCAAAAAGGGTGTTTTCTCTAGTTATACCCTTATTCCAACCAAAGCCCTACGAAAAAGGGTATTTTTTCTCTATTTATTGCTCTAACCCTAACCAAAGCCCTGCCACAAAGGGTGTTTTTCTCTATTTTTGCGCTTATTCTAGCCAAAGCCTCACCAAAATGGATGTTTTTGTCTATTTTTGCTCTTACCCTAAACCAAAGCCCTAACACAAAGGGTGTTTTCTCTATTTGTGCCATTATTCTAAACAAAACCCAATCAAAAAAGGGTTTTTTTCTCTCTATTTTTGCTCTTATTCTAAGCAAAGATCTACAAAAAGGGTGTTTAACTCTATTTTGGCATTTATTCTAGCCGAAGCCTTGTCACAAAGGTTTTTTTTTTATTTTTGCCCTTATTCTAACCAAAGCCTTGTTACAAAGGGTATTTTTCTCTATTCTGCCCTCATTCTAACTTAAGCCCTAACAAAAAGGGTGTGTTTTTTTCTATTTTGCCCTTATTCTACCCAAATCCTAACCAAAAAGGGTGTTTGTCTCTATTTTTGCCCTTATTCTAACCAAAGCCTTATCAAAAAGGGTATTTTTTCTCTATTTTGCCCCTGTTCTAAACAAAGCCCTGTCAATAAGAGTGTTTTACTCTATTTTGCCCTTATTGTAACCAAAGCCTTACCAAAAAAGATGATTTTTTCTCTATTTTTGCTCTAACCCTAACAAAAGCCCTACCACAAAGTGTTTTTCTTTGCCATTATTTCAACAAAATCCCTACAAAAAAGAGTGTTTTTCTTTAGTTCTGCCATTATTCTAATCAAAACCCTATGCAAAAAGGGTGTTTTACTCTATTTTTGCCCTTATTTTAGTCGAAGCCTTGCCATAAAAGGGTGATGTTTTCTATTTTTGCCCTTATTCTAAACATAGCCCTGCCACAAAGGGTGTTTGTCTCTATTTTGTCATTGCTCTAACCAAAGCCTTAAAACAAAGGGTGTTTTCTCTATTTTTGCCCTTATTCTAACTAAAGCCCTAACAAAAAGGTTTTTTTTCTATTTTGCCCTAATTCTAACCAAAGCCTTACCAAAAAGGGTGTTTTTCTCTATTTTTGACCTTATTCTAACCAAAGCCCTTCCAAAAATGGTGTTTTTCTCTATTTTTGCCCGTATTCTAACCAAAGCTCTGCCACAAAGGGTGTTTTCTCTAGTTTTGCCCTGATTCTAACTAAAGCCCTCACAAAAAGGTTTTCATTTCTATTTTGCCCTTTTTCTAACCAAAGCTGTATCAGAAAAGGATGTTTTTCTCTAGGTATACTCTTATTCTAACCAAAGCCCTACAAAAAAGGATGTTTGTCTCTATTTTTATTCCAACCCTAACCAAAGCCCTGCCACAAAAGGTGTTTTTTCTCTATTTTTGCTCTTTTTTTAAAAAAGCCCTACCAAAAAGGGTGTTTTTCTCTATTTTTGCCCTTATTCTAACCAAGCCTTATCAAAAAAGGATGTTTTTCTCTTTTTTTTTGCTCTAACCCTAAACATAATCCCTAACACAAAGGGTGGTTTTCTCTATTTTTGGCATTATTCTAACCAAAAAAGGTTGTTTATCTCTATTTCTGCCCTTAGTCTAATCAAAGATATACAGAAGGGTGTTTAACTCTATTTTGGCCCTATTCCAGCCAAAGCCTTGTTACTAAGGGTGTTTTTTCTATGTTTGCCCTTATTCGAACCAAAGCCTTGACACAAATGGTGTTTTTCTCTATATTTGCCCGTATTCTAACCAAAGCCTTGCCACAATGGGTAGTTTTCTCTATTTTTGTCCTCATTCTAACTAAAGCACTCACAAAAAGGATGTTTTTTTTTTCTATTTTGCCATTATTCTAACCCAAAACCTTACCAAATAGGGCGTTTTTCTCTATTTTTGCCCTTATTTTAACCAAAGCCCTACCAAAAAGGCGTTTTTCTCTATTTTTGCCCTTATTCTAACCATAGCCTTGGCACAAAGCTTTTTTATTTTGCCCTTATTCAAACGAAAGCACTACCAAAAACGGTGTTTTCCTCTATTTTTGCCCTTATTCTAACCATAGCCATACCAAGAAGGGCGTTTTTCTCTATCTTGCCTTTATTCTAACTAAAGCTCTACCGAAATGGCTTGTTTTTTTTCTATTTTGCCGTTACTATAACCAAAGCCTTACCGAAAAAGGATGTTTTTCTCTATTTTATGCTCTAACCCTAACTTAAGCTTTGCCACAGAGGGTGGTTGTCTGTATTTTTGCCCTTATTCTAACCAAAACCCTATCAAAAAGGGTGTTTTCTCTATTTTTGTCCTTATTCTAACCAAAGCCTTACCCAAAAGGGTGTTTTTCTCAATTTTTGCTCTTCTCTAACCAAACCCTTACCACAAAGGGTGTGTTTCCCTATTTCTGCCCTTATTTTAATTAAAGCCCTACACATAAAGGGTGCTTTACTCTATTTTTGCCCGTATTCTAACGAAAGCTCTGCCACAATGGGTGTATTCTCTATTTTTGCCCTAATTCTAACTAAAGCCCTCAAAAAAAGGTTTTTTATTCTATTTTGCCCCTTTTCTAACTAAAGCGTTTTTTAAAAAAAATGGTTGTTTTTCTCTAGTTATACCCTTATTCTAACCAAAGCCCTACCAAAAACGGTTGTTTTTCTCTATTCGTATTTTAACCAAAGCCAAGCCACAAAGGGATTTAATCTCTATTTATGCCCTCATTCTAACCAAAGCCCTACCAAAAACATTTTTTTTAATTTTTGCCCTTATTCTAACCATAGCCATACCAAAAAGAACGTTTTTCTCTATTTTGCCCTTATTCTAACTAAAGCTCTACCAAAAGGGTGTTTTTCTCTATTTTTGCTCTAACCCTAGAAATAGGTGTTTTTTTCTATTTTACCCTTAGTCTAACCAAAGCCTTACCAAAAAGGGTGTTTTTCTCTTTTTTGTCGTTACTATAACCAAAACCTTACCGAAAAAGGATGTTTTTCTCTATTTAATGCTCTAACCCTAACAAAAGCTTTGTCATAAAGGGTGGTTGTCTCTAATTTTGTCCTTATTCTAGCCAAAACCCTATCAAAAAGGGTGTTTTTCTCTATTTGTGTCCTTATTCTAACCAAAGCCTTACCAAAAAGGATGTTTTTCTCAATTTTTGCTCTAACCCTAACAAAAGCCTTACCACAAAGGGTGTCTTTCTCTATTTCTGCCCTTATTTTAATTAAAGCCCTACATATAAAGGGTGTTTTACTCTATTTTTGCCCGTATTCTAACAAAAGCACTGCCACAATGGTCGTATTCTCTATTTTTTGCCCTATTTCTAACTAAACCTTCACAAAAAGGTTTTTTTTTCTCTATTTTTTCCATTTTCTAACCAAAAAAAGTAAGTGAGTATGATCAGGAAATACCACAATCACAAACTGCAGACCACTGTTCTTGAAAGGGTATCCTTTGGAAGCAAAGACTGCACCAAAGAACTGAAACTAGAGTGTGCATATATCCTGGGCCAGACAAGCTAGTTTCTGCCATTTAGGCTTCATCAGTGACCCTCTAATAGTTTCAAAGTTCCACAATAAAACCTATGATCCCAAAGGACAAGAAAATAAAATCTACACTATAGTGAAGGGCAGGGAGACGTTCTACCGCCGCCACACAGTCCCAGTCACCAGCTGTAATGAAGTCAAATATGTTCTTATTTTTCGCCCTATTTCTAACTAAAGCCTTCACAAAAAGGTTTTTTTTTCTCTATTTTTTCCATTTTCTAACAAAAAAAGTAAGTGAGTATGATCAGGAAATACCACAATCACAAACTGCAGACAACTGTTCTTGAAAGGATATCCTTTGGAAACAAAGACTGCACCAAAGAACTGAAACTAGAGTGCATATATTTCCTGGGCCAGACTAGCTAGTTTCGGCCATTTAGGCTTCATCAGTGACCCTCTAATAGCCCTGCAACAAAGGATGTTTTTCTCTATTTTGCCCTTATTTAAACCAAAGCCCTATCAAAAAGGGTGTTTCTCTATTTTTGCCCTCATTCTAACCAAAGCCTTACTAAAAAGGATGTTTTTGTCTATTCTTGCTCTAACCTTAAACCAAAGCCCTAACACAAAGGGTGTGTTTTCTCTATTTTTGCCTTTATTTTACCCAAAATCCAACCAAAAACAGGTGTTTTCTCTATCTTTGCTCTTATTCTAATTAACGATCTGCAAAAAAGGGTGTTTTACTCTATTTTAGCTCTTATTCTAGCCAAAGCCTTGTCACAAAGGGTGTTTTATTCTATTTTTGCCCTTATTCAAACCAAAGCCTTGCCACAAATGGTATTTTCTCTATTTTGCCCGTATTCTAACCAAAGCCTTGTCACAAAGGGAATTTTTCTCTATTTTTGCCCTCAGTCTAACTGAAGCCCTCACAAAAAGGGTGTTTTTTTCTGTTTTGCCCTCATTCAAATTAAATTCTTACCAAAAAGCGTGTTTTTTCTCTATTTTTGCCCTTATTCTAACCAAAAACCTACCATATATGGTGGTTTTTTCTCTATTTTTGCCCAAAGCAAAAAGGTGTTTATCTCAATTTTTGCCCTTAACCTAACCAAAGCCTTGCCACAAAGATTTTTTTTCTATTTTTGTCCTTATTCTAGCCAAACTCTACCAAAATGGTATTAATCTCTATTTTTGTCCTTATTCTATCAAAAGCCTTACCAAAAAGGGCGTTTATCTCTATTTTCCCCTTTTTCTAACTTAAACTCTATGAATAAGGGTGTTTTTCTCTATTTTGATCTATCTCTAACCAAAGCCTTGCCAACAAGGGTATTTTTCTCTATTTTTGCCCTTATCCTAACCAAAGCCCTACCAAAAATGGTGTTTTTTTTCTATTTTGCCCTTAGTCTAACCACAGCCTTACCAAAAAGGTATTTTTTTCTATTTTGCCCTTATTCTAACCAATTCTTACCAAAAATGGTGTTTTCTCTATTTTTGCCCTTATTCTAACCAAAACCCTACCAAAAAGGAGTTTTGTATCTAGTTTGCCCTTATTCTAACCAAAGCCCTACCAAAAAGGTGCTTTTCTCTATTGTTGCCCTTATTCTAACCAAAGCCTTGCCAAAAGGGTGTTTTTTTTCTATTTATGCCCTATTCTTACCAAACCCTACCACAAACGGTGTTTTTCTCTATCTCTATTTTTGCCCTTGTTTTAACAAAAGACTTACCAAAAAAAGGCCTTTCTCTCTATTTTGCCCTAATTCTAACTAAAGCCCTACCAAAAATGGGTGGTGTTTCTCTATTTTTCTCTAACCCTAACCAAGCACTGCCAATAAGGGTATTTTTTCCTATTTTTGCCCTTAGTCTAGCCAAAGCCTTACCAAAAAACTTGTTTTTCTCTATTTTTGTCCTTACTCTAACCAAAGCCCTACCAAAAAGGATGTTTTTCTCTATTTTTGCTCTAACCCTAACCAAAGCTTTGCCACAAAGGGTGTTTTTTTCTATTTTTGCCCTTATTCTAACCAAAGCCCTACCAAAAAGGGTGTTTTCTCTATGTTTGCCCTTATTCTAACGAGAGCCCTTCCAAAAGGGTTGTTTTTTTCTCTATTTGTGCCCTTATTCTAACCAAAGCCTTACTAAAAAGGATGTTTTTCTCTATTCATGCTCTAACCTTAAACCATAGCCCTAACACAAAGGGTGTATTTTTCTCTATTTTGCCCGTATTCTAACCAAAGCCTTGCAACAAATGGAATTTTTCTCTATTTTTGCCCTCATCCTAACTAAAGCCCTCATAAAAAAGGTGTGTTTTTTCTATTTTGCCCTCATTCGAATCAAGTTTTTACCAAAAAGGGTGTTTTTTCTCTATTTTTGCCCTTATTCTAATCAAAACCCTACCATAAATGGTGGTTTATTTCTCTATTTTTGCCCAAAGCCCTAGCAAAAAGGTGTTTGTCTCTATTTTCGCCCTTAACCTAACCAAAGCCTTGCCACAAATGGTGTTTTTTTTTTCTATTTTTGCCCTTTTTCTAGCCAAACACTACCAAAAATGGCATTTTTCTCCATTTTGCCCTCATTCTAACCAAAGCCTTACCAAAAAGGGCTTATTTCTCTATTTTGCCCTTTTTCTAACTAAAGCTCTTCCAAAAAGGGTGTTTTTTCTCTATTTTGATCTAACCCTAACCAAAGCCCTACCAAAAATGGTGTTTTTTTCTATTTTGCCCTTATTCTAACCGAAGCCTTACCAAAAAGGATGTTTTTTTTTCTATTTTGTCCTTAGTCTAACCAAATTCTTACCAAAAATGGTGTTTTTTCTCTTTTTTGCCCTTATTCTAACCAAAACCCTACCAAAAAGGAGTTTTGTATCTAGTTTGCCCTTATTCTAACCAAAGCCCTACCATAAAGGTGCTTTTCTCTATTTTTGCCCTTATTCTAACCAAAGCCTTGCCAAAAAGGGTGTTTTTTCTATTTTTGCCCTATTCTTACCAAACCCTACCGCAACCGGTGTGTGCTTGACTGCAGATCCAGGGGTCGCGAGTTCGATCCCCGCCCGGTCCCATACTTTCGTGGAGATTGATCATGAAATTATATCTACGGTTATTCTCCTCCCTTCTGCGGAATCATTCAAGAAGGGTTGCTGTCAGTTACAAGCGAAAGTATGTGCACGAAGTACTGGTTAACTGCTTGTTCAAGCTTGCCCAGGAAAAAGTGCAGTTAGGTGAACTGACCGTCCCGCCATGACCATAGCTGTTGACTTGGGACGTAAAGCAACAAAACAAACAAACACAAACGGTGTTTTTTCTCTATCTCTATTTTTGCCCTTGTTTTAATATAAGACTTACCAAAAAAGGGCGTTTTTTCTCTATTTTGCCCTAATTCTTACTAAAGCTCTACCAAAAAGGGTGGTGTTTCTCTGTTTTTCTCTAACCCTAACCAAAGCACTGCCAATAAGGGTGTTTTTTTCTGTTTTTGCCCTTATTCTAGCCAAAGCCCTACCAAAAAGGGTGTTTTTCTCTATGTTTGCCCTTATTCTAACGAGAGCCCTACCAAAAGGGTTGTTTTTTTTCTCTATTTGTGCCCTTATTCTAACCAAAGCCTTACTAAAAAGGATGTTTTTCTCTATTCTTGCTCTAACCCGAAACCAAAGCCCTAACACAAAGGGTGTTTTTTCTCTATTTTGCCCGTATTCTAACCAAAGCCTTGCCACAAATGGAATTTTTCTCTATTTTTGCCCTCATCCTAACTAAAGCCCTCATAAAAAAGGTGTTTTTTTCTATTTTGCCCTCATTCGAATCAAATTCTTACCAATAAGGGTGTTTTTCTCTATTTTTGCCCTTATTCTAACCAAAACCCTACCATAAATGGTGGTTTATTTCTCTATGTTTGCCCAAAGCCCTACCAAAAAGGTGTTTGTCTCTATTTTCGCCCTTAACCTAACCAAAGCCTTGCCACAAAGGGTGTTTTTTTCTATTTTTGCCTTTTTTCTAACCAAACACTACCAAAAATGGCATTTTCTCTATTTTTGCACTTATTCTAACCAAAGCCTTACCAAAAAGGGCGTATTTCTCTATTCTGCCCTTTTTTCTAACTAAAGCTCTACCAAAAAGGGTGTTTTTTTTCTATTTTGATCTAACCCTAACCAAAGCCTTGCCAACATGGGTGTTTTTCTCTATTTTTGCCCTTATTCTAACCAAAGCCCTACCAAAAATGGTGTTTTTTTTCTAGTTTGCCCTTATTCTAACCAAAGCCTTACCAAAAAGGTGTTGTTGTTTTTTTTTCTATTTTGTCCTTATTCTAACCAAATTCTTACCAAAAATGATGTTTTTCTCTTTTTTGTCCTTATTCTAACCAAAACCCTACCAAAAAGGAGTTTTGTATCTAGTTTGCCCTTATTCTAACTAAAGCCCTACCAAAAAGGTGCTTTTCTCTATTTTTGCCCTTATTCTAACCAAAGCCTTGCCAAAAGAGTGTTTTTTTCTATTTTTGCCCTATTCTTTCCAAACCCTACCACAAACGGTGTTTTTCTCTATCTCTATTTTTGCCCTTGTTTTAATATAAGACTTACCAAAAAAAGAGCGTTTTTCTCTATTTTGCCCTAATTCTTACTTAGGCTCTACCAAAAAGGGTGGTGTTTCTCTATTTTTCTCTAACCCTAACCAAAGCACTGCCAATAAGGGTGTTTTTTTTTCTATTTTTGGCCTTAGTCTAACCAAAGCCATACCAAAAAGTTTGTTGTTCTCTATTTTTGCCCTTACTCTAACCAAAGCCCTACCAAAAACGATGTTTTTCTCTATTTTTGCTCTTACCCTAACCAAAGCTTTGCCACAAAGTGTGATTTTCTCTATTTTTGCCCTTATTCTAACCAAAGCCCTACCAAACGGGTGTTTTTATCTATGTTTGCCCTTATTCTAAACAGAGCCTTACCAAAAAGGATGTTTTTCTCTATTTTTACTCTAACCCTAACCACAAAGGGTGTTTTTCTCTATTTTTTGCCATTATTATAACAAAACCCCTACCAAAAAAGGGTGTTTTCTCTATTTCTGCCCTTATTTTAATCAAATATGTTCTTAAAAGGGTATCCATTGGAAGCAAAGGCTGCACCAAAGAACTGAAACTAGAGTGTGCATATTTCCTGGGCCAGACTAGCTAGTTTCTGCCATTTAGGCTTCATCAGTGACCCTCTAATAGTTTCAAAGTTCCACAATTAAACCCATGATCCCAAAGGACAAGCCCTACACAAAAAGGGTGTTCTATTTTTGCAATTATTCTAGCCAAAGTCTTGCCACAAACGGTGTTGTCTTCAAATGGTGTGTGACTCTATTTTTGCCATTATTCCAGCCGAAGTCCTAGTCAGAGCTTAAGAAAAACTTCAAGTTGACTTACGGTGGGTCCAGCTACAGATAAGCGTCAGGCACCAATCCACCGATTAAAGCTGTCATAAAGTCCGAGGCCCGACCCACCGTCGTGCAATTAAAGAGGAAACCATAGCTATAAACCGTGATTGGGTGCAAAACCAGGTATGCAGACTGTCGCATGATATCCAAGTTGTATCCAACCCTTATATAACGTTTTGCAAACTTTTTGAATTGATCATTAAAATTAGATTTTCCAACAATAGAAAAAGTCGTTTGAATTTATAAACTAAATCACCATAATATATAGGTTCTGATATGCCTTGTTGCAGAAGAGTTTTTAACCCAATGTTGTATTTAACAATTAACTCTGAGTGTCTGTGGTAGAATTTAGAAAATGCTTTTCGAATTTTATTATATCTATAACCTTGTTTTAATAACTGCAGTCAAAAATAGGTTTCTGTTGTGGAAGTCATCAACATTAGAACACACTCTAGCAAAACGAATACGCTGCGAAATATACACACCATAGGAAGGGGAGCGAGGAACATCTCCATCAAGAAATGGGAAATTTACTATTTCAAAATAAAAATCATCCCGTTGATCATTAATTATAGAAGAAACTATGTCATTTGTTATTGACAAAGTCAAGTCCAAAAATGGAGCTTCAAATCAGAAGAGTTAGCCTTGTTTAACTGAAGATCAGTAGGATATATCAGACCTACCATTTGTTCAAAATAAGGATTATCAATATTAAGTAAGTCATCTAAATATCTCGAGGTGGAGTTAAAAGCTTCAATAATATCAGTTTGATTACTGTCTGACAAAGACAACATAAATTAAAGTCTCTTTCATAACAAAACAAAAGCAAATCTGCATTAAGAGGAGCACAATTTGTACCTATTGGAATACCTACAATTTGTCTAAATAATTTCGAGCCAAATCTTATAAAAATATTGTCCAAAAGATAAAGGAAGGCATCACATATTTTCTGACATGACCACAATTTATATCTTTAAGGTTGTTCAGAAGTAAAAAAAAACATTACCAAAAATGGTGTTTTTCTCTCTTTTTTGCCCTTATTCTAACCAAAGCCCTACCAAAAGGGTGTTTTTCTCTATTTTTGCTATAACCAAAACCGAAGCCCCGCCACAAACGGTTTTTATTCTTATATGTAGCTGGACCCACCGTGGCTCAACTTGAGGTTTTCTTTAGCTCTGACTATCTGTGAGTCATAAGCCATTTTCTTTGTTTCATCATGGTGTGTTAATTTGATCAAAGTGTTTCTCCATGATGATACATTGTATTAGTTAGATGACCTCCATGTGAGCTGAACATTTCTTGTACTTCAACAACAGCAGAATCTAGGGCGAAGATTAGGTACCAGTAAAATGCATTTAAGCCCCCCCCCCCCCCCCGTGGCTTAGGCTTATGTCTGTTCTAAGGCGGTGGTTCTGTTGTTGTTGACTTTTTGTTTATTGTAACTCCCGTTGTGGGAGTCTGTAATTGTTCTATGTTTTGTTGTACGTTGCTTTGTGTCCGTTCTAGTATTGCAATCATCTTGATGGGAAAAAGAGAGCTGGTTGCTTTGCTTTATTTGTCTTCCTGGTGTCTCGTGATGGTTGAGCGGCTCTTCCTCGCGGTGCCACAGGGTTGTCTGCGGTTTGTGATTGTGGTATTTCCTGATCATACTCAATATTTTCTATTCTATTTTTGCCGTAAGTCTAACAAAACCCCTACTAAAAGGGTGTTTTTCTCTATTTTTGCACTTATTTTAACCAAATCCTACCAAAAATGTGTTTTCTCTATTTTTGCCCTTATTCTAAACAAAGCCTTACCAAAAAGGGTTTTTTCTTTATTTTGCCCTTATTCTAACCAAAGCCCTACCAAAAAAGGTGTTTTTTTTCTCTTTTTTTGCTCTTATTCTAACCAAAGCCCTACCAAAAAGGGTGTTTTTCTCAATTTTTGCACTTATTCTAACCAAAGCCCTTCCAAAAACAGCTCTTTTCCCCTATTTTTGCCTTTATTCTAAACAAAGCCTTACCAAAAAGGCTGTTTTCTCTAGTTTTGCTCTAAACCTAACCAAACCCTACCACAAATAGTGTTTTTCTCTATGTTTGCAATATTCTAACCAAAACTCTTTAATAAAGGGTTTTTTCCTCTATTTTGCCCTTATTTTAATCAAAGCCCAGCAAAAAAAGTGTGTTTAGCTCTATTTTTGCCCTTATTCTAGCCAAAGCCTTGCCACAAAGGGTGTGTTTTTTTCTATTTTTGCCCTTAGTCTAACCAAAGCCTCGCAAAAAAGGGTGTCTCTATTTTGCCCATATTCTAACCAAAGCCCTGCCACAAAGGATGTTTTCTCTATTTTTGCCCTTATTTTTACTAAAGCCCTAACAAAAAGGGTGTTTTTCTATTTTGTCCTTATTCTAAACAAACCCCTACCAAAAAGCTTTTTTGCTCAATTTTTGCCCTTTTTCTAACCAAAGCCTTGCCACAAAGGTTTTTTTTCTTTATTATTGCCCTAATTCTAACCAAAGCCCTGTCAAAAAAAGGTGTTTTCATCTATGTTTGTCCTAATTCTAAACAAAGCCTTCTCTTTTTTTAAACATATTCTAAGTAAAGCCCTACCAAAAGCATGTTTTGTCTATTTTCCCCTTCGTCTAGCCAAAGCCTACCAAAATGGAAATTTTTTTTCTATTTTTGCCCTTATTCTAACCAAAATCCTACCAAAAAGGGTGTTGTTTTTTTCTCTATGTTTGCCCTTATTCTAACCAAAGCCATAAAAAAAGCGTGTTTTTCTATATTTTTGCTCTTGTTCTACCCAAGCCCAGCAAAGTCCTACAAAAAAAATGTTTTTCTCTTGTTTTACCCTTATGCTAACCAAAGCCTTACCAATAAGGATGTGTTTCTTTATTTTTGCTCTAACCCTAAAACGAAGCCCTACGACAAAGAGTGCTTTCTCTATTTTTGCCCTTATTCTAACCAAAACCCTACCAATGAGGTTTTTTTCTATATTTCCACTTATTCTAACCAAAGCCCTACCAAAAAGGGCGTTTTACTCTATTTTTGCGATTTTTCTACCGAAAGCCCTGCCTCAAATGGTGTTTTCTCTATTTTTTTTTACCCTAATTCTAACTAAAACACTACCAAAAGCTTTTTTTCTATTTCGCCCTCATTCTAACCAAATTCCTACCAAAAAGGGTGTTATTCTCTATTTTTGCGATTTTTCTACAGAAAGCCCTGCCACAAAAGGTGTTTTCTCTATTTTTGCCCTCATTCTAACTAAAGCCCTACCTACCAAAAGCCAAAAAAGAGAAAAAAAAACCTTTTTCGGTAGGGCTTTGGTTAGAATAAGGGCAAAAATAGAGAAAGCACATTTTTGGTAGGATTTGGTTAGAATAAGTGCAAAAATAGAGAAAAACACCCTTTTTGGTAGGGCTTTTGTCAGACTTACGGCAAAAATAGAATAGAAAATAGTAAGTGAGTATGATCAGGAAATACCACAATCACAAACCGCAGAGAACCCTGTGGCACCGCGAGGAAGAGACGCTCAACCATCACGAGACACCAGGAAGAAAAATAAAGCAAAGGCTGCACCAAAGAACTGAAACTAGAGTGTGCATATTTCCTAGGCCAGACTAGCTAGTTTCTGCCATTTAGGCTTCATCAGTGACTCTCTAATAGTTTCAAAGTTTCACAATAAAACCCATGATCCCAAAGGACAAGAAAATAAAATCGATACTATAGTGAAGGGCAGGGAGACGTTCTACCGACGCCACACAGTCCCAGTCACCAGCTGTAGTGAAGTCAAATATGTTCTTAAAAAGGGTATCCTTTTGAAGCAAAGTCCGCAACAAAAAAATAACACTAGAGTGTGCATATTTCCTGGGCCAGACAAGCTAGTTTCTGCAATTTTACTTATTCTCACCAAAGCCTTATCAAAGAGGCTGTTTTCTCTATTTTTGCTCTAACCCAAACCAAACCCTACCACAATTGGTGTTTTCTCTATTTTTGCCATTATTCTAACCAAAACACTTCAATAAAGGTTGTTTTTCTTTATTTTTGCCCTTATCTAAATCAAAGTCCAACAAAAAAGTTTTTTTGCTGTATTTTTGCCACAAAGGGTGTTTATTTTTAATTTTTGCCCTTATTCTAACCAAAGTTTTGCAATAAAGGGTGTCTCTATTTTTGCCCGTATTCTAACCAAAGCCCTGCCACAAACGATGTTTTCTCTATTATTGTCCTTATTTTAACTAAAGCCCTAACAAAAAGGGTGTTTTTTCTATTTTGTCCTTATTCTAAACAAACCCCTACCAAAAAGCTTTTTTGCTCTATTTTTGCCCTTGTTCTAACCAAAGCCCTGCCACAAAGGGTTTTTTCTTTATTTTTGCCCTTTTTCTAACCAAAGCCCTGTCAAAAAGGTAGTTTTAATCTATGTTTGTCCTAATTCTAAACAAAGCCCTCTCTATTTTTAACCATATTCTAAGTAAAGCCCTACCAAAAGCGTTTTTTTTTCTATTTTCCTCTTAGTCTAGCCAAAGCCCTACCAAAAAGGGTGTTTTTTCTCTATTTTTGCCCTTATTCTAACCAAAGATGTACCAAAAAGGGTGTTTTCTCTATTTTTGCCCTTATTCTAACCAAAACCCCAACAAAAAGCGTGTTTCTCTCTATTTTTGCCATTTTTCTAATCAAAGGTCTGCAAAAAAGGTTGTTTTCTCTAGTTTTGCCCTTATTCTAACCAAAGCCTTACCAATAAGGATTAGTTTCTCTATTTTTGCTCTAACCATAAACAAAGCCCTACCACAAATAGTGCTTTCTCTATTTTTGCCCTTATTTTAACCAACCTCCTTCCAATAAGTGTGTTTTTCTATATTTGCCCTTATTCTAACCAAAGCCCTACCAAAAAGGGTGTTTTACTCTAATTTGCGATTTTTCTACCGAAAGCCCTGCCTCAAAGGGTGTTTTCTCTATTTTTACCCTATTTCTAATTAAAGCCCTACCATAAGCGTGTGTTGTTTTTGTTTTTTTACCTTATTCTAACCAAAATGGGTGTTTTTTTCTCTATTTTTGCGATTTTTCTATAGAAAGCCCTTCCACAAAGGGTGTTTTCTCTATAGTTGCCCTCATTCTAACTAACGCCCTTTCAAAAGCGTGTTTTTGTTCTATTTTGCCCTTATTTTAGCCAAAGCTTTACAAAAAAGGTTGTTTCTCCTTTTTTGCCCTAATTCTAACCAAAGCCTTTCCAAAAATGGTGTGTTCTCAATTTTTGCTCTAACCCTAACCAAAGTCCTGCCATAAAGGGTGTGTTTTTTTTTTGCACTTATTCTAACCAAAACCCTACCCAAAAAGATGTTTTCTCTATTTTTGCCCTTATTCTAACCAAATGTGTTCTTAAAAGGGTCTCCTTTGGAAGCAAAGTGACTCTCTAATTGTTTCAAAGTTTCACAATTAAACCCATGATCCCAAAGGACAAGAAAATAAAATCTACACTATAGTGAAGGGCAGGGAGACGTTCTACCGCCGCCACACAGTCCCAGTCACCAGTTGTAATGAAGTCAAATATGTTCTTAAAAGGGTATCCTTTGGAAGCAAAGACTGCACCAAAGAACTGAAACTAGAGTGCATATATTTCCTGGGCCAGACTAGCTAGTTTCGGCCATTTAGGCTTCATCAGTGACCCTCTAATAGTTTCAAAGTTCCACAATAAAACCATGATCACAAAGGACAAGAAAATAAAATCGACACTATAGTGAAGGGAAAGGAGACGGTCTACCGACGCCACACAGTCCCCGTCACCAGCTGTAGTGAAGTCAAATATGTTCTTAAAAGGATATCCTTTGGAAGCAAAGACTGCACCAAAGAACTGAAACTAGAGTGTGGATATTTCCTGGGCCAGACTAGCTAGTTTCTGCCATTTTTACTTATTCTAACCAAAGCCTTATTAAAGAGGCTGTTTTTTGCTCTAACCCTAACCAAAGCCCTACCAAAAAGGGTGTTTTTTCTCTTTTTGTCCTTATTCTCAACAAGTCCGGCCAAAAAGGGTACTTTTCACTATGTTTGCCCTTATTCTAAACAAAGCCGTAATAAAAAGCGTATTTTCTCTATTTTTGCCCTTCTTCTAATCAAAGCCTACAAAAAGGTTGTTTTTCTCTTTTTTTTGCCCTTATTCTACTTTACTCCCTTTGACCAAATAAACAATTGTTTGAACAACAAGCTCGGAGGAGTTCACCCTCTTGAACATTATAGGACGAAAACAGAGAGTGTCTGTGTCGGCATGTATTGATATACACATCAACATGTGCGCTCTCTGTTTTAATATAAAACCCAACATAAATATTTGTACCCATCTTTCGGAACTAGGTAAATATTACAATTTTGTCAAACATGTAGTTTTATAATAAAATTACAATATGCTTCTAATAATAAGAATTATCACACTAAAAATATGCTGGGAAATTATTTATTTGTAATGATTCAATTATCTATTTTGGTCTGCACATTCTCCCTAAGAACATTATTTTGTAATACCACCTTTGCTGTCATGTATGTTGATATGTTATTTCTTGTATGTCATGTACATGACTTAAGAGAATAAACGTTTTGTCTGTCTGTCTGTCTGTCTAACCAAAGCTTACAAATAAGGATGTGTTTCTCTATTTTTGTCCTTATTCTAAACAAAGCCTTACCTAAACGGGTGTATTTCCCTATTTTTACCCTTATTATAACTAAAGCCCTACCAGAAGCGTGATTCTTCTATTTTGTCCTTATTCTAACCAAAGCCCTTCCAAAAAGGGTGTTTTTCTTTATTTTTTGTCCTTATTCTAACCAAAGCCCTACCAAAAATGGCGTTTTTCTCTATTTGCCCTTATTCTAACCGAAGCCGTACCAAAAACGGTGTTTTACTCTATTTTGTAGCTTTATTCTAACCAAAGCCCTACCAAAAGAGCGTTTTCTCTATTTTGCCCTTATTCTAATCAAAGCCCTACAAAAAAGGGTGTTTTCTCTTTTTTTGCCCTTATTCTAGCCAAAACCCTACCAATAAGGGTGATTTTCTCTATATTTGCCCTTATTCTAATCAAAGTCCTACCAAAAAGGGTTTTTTACTCTATTTCTGCGATTTTTCTACCAAAACCCTGCCACAAATGGTGTTTTTTCTCTATTTTTGCCCTAATTCAAACTAAAGCCTTACCAAAAGCTTGTTTCTTTTATTTTGTCCTTATTCTAACTAAAGCCCTACCAAAAAGGGTGTATTTTTGTTGTTTTTTGCCCTTATTCTAACCAAAGCTTTACCAAAAATGGCGTTTATCTTTATTTTGCCCTTATTTTAACCAAGGCCCTACCCAAAAGGGAGTTTTCTTTATTTGTTGCCCTAAATATGACAAAAATAGTGAGTATGATCAGGAAATACCACAATCACAAACTGCAGACAACCCCTTGGCACCGCGAGGAAGAGCCGCTCAACCATCACAAGACACCAGGAAGACAAATTAAGCAAAGCAACCAGCTCTCTCTCTTCCCCATCAAGATGATTGGAATACTAGAAGGGACATAAAGTAACATACAACATAACATAGAACAATTACAGACTCCCACAATGGGAGTAACAATAAACAAAAAGTCAACAACAACAGAACCACCGCCTTAGAACAGACATACGCCTAAGCCACGGGGGGGGGGGGGCTTAAATGCATTTTACTGGTACCAAATCTTCGCCCTAGATTCTGCCGTTGTTGAAGTACAAGAAATTATCAGCTCGCATGGAGGCCATCTAACTAATGCAATGTATCATCATGGAGAAACACTCTAATCAAATTAACACACCATGATGAAACAAAGAAAAGGGCTCATGACTCACAGATAGTCAGAGCTAAAGAAAACCTCAAGTTGAGCCACGGTGGGTCCAGCTACAAATAAGCATCAGGCACCAACCCACCGATTAAAGCTTTACGTCAGAGCCGTCATAGAGTCTGAGGCCTGAGGTCGTGCAATTAAAGAGGAAACCATAGCTATAGACCGTGATTGGGTTTAAAACTAGGCATGCAGACTGTCGCATGATATCCAAGTTATATCCAACCCTTAAATAACGTTTTACTATCTTTTTGAATTGATCACTAAAATTAGGTTTTCCAACAATACGTTTGAATTCATAAACTAAGTCACCATAAAATATAGGTTCTGATATGCCTTGTTGCAGAAGAGTTTTTAATCCAATATTGTATTCAACAATTAACTCTGAGTGTCTGTGGTAGAATTTAGAAAATGCTTTTCGAATTTTATTATATCTATAACCTTGTTTTAATAACTTAGCAGTTAAAAATAAGTTTCTGTTGTTGAAATCATCAACATTAGAACACACTCTCGCAAAACGAATAAGCTGAGAAATATATACACCATAGGAAAGAGAGTGAGGAACATCTCCATCGAGAAAGGGGAAATTTACAATTTCAAAATTAAAATCATCCCGTTTATCATAAATTTTAGAAGAAACTTTGCCATTTGTTATTGACAAGTTCAAGTCCAAAAACGGAGCTTCAGTATCAGAAGAATTCGCCTTATTTAACTGAAGTTCAGTGGGATATATCTGACCTACCATTTGTTCAAAATAAGGATTATCAATATTTAGTAAGTCATCTAAATATCTGGAGGTTGAGTTAAAAGCTTCAATAATATCAGTTTGGTTATTGTCAGGCAGAGACAACATAAAGTCTGTCTCATAACAAAACAAAAACAAATCTGCAACAAGAGGAGCACAATTAGTACCCATTGGAATACTTACAATTTGTCTTTATAATTTCGAGCCAAATCTTATAAATATATTGTCCAAAAGATAATGGAGCGCATCACACATTTTCTGACATGACCATAATTTATATCGTTTAGGTTGTTCAGAAGTAAAAAAGGCATTTTTATCATTACAAGCCAAATAAAGTGAGCCCTCTCTGTTAAATGTTTGTTCAATTAATTCTGTTAGTTTTTCTTTGAATAGATTATGAGGCAATGTAGTATAGAGAGTAGAGAAATCATATGTAGACAAACCAGATGCTAGAAACCTCTAGACTTCAATTTATTAAGAATTTCATCTGAATTTTTAATAGACCAAAATGATTTTTTACCATTTCTTTCATAAACAGTTGTGCAATATCTAATGACATGGTTTTTAATCGCAGTGAGGCAAGAAGACAACTCAGTAGTTGTACATGCACTAGAATTAGCAATAAAACGTGATTTATAAGGCCGTTTATGAAGTTTATAAAGCCTTACCAAAAAATGGTTATTTTCTCTATTTATGCCCATACACTAATACCCTAACCAAAGCCCTGCCACAAAGGGTGTTTTATCTATTTTACCCTTATTCTAACCAAAGCCCTGCCAAAACGAGTGTAGGAAGCTTGCTATGGTCCTCATCAACAAACAACCCAAACTTAGCTGCCATATGGCATCGATGCCTATCAACGATAGACGTCTCATCAAGCCTGTTATGCTCATATGTTTTTGCAGCGCTAAGTTCATTCTTTAGGGTGTTAATATAGTATCTTTTTCAAACGACCACAACATTGTTGGCAGCCTTATCTGCGGGGGGCCAAAACAAACCTCCTATGGATTCTTGGATCCCCTTCTTCAAGTGTCTAAAAGTGAATTTAGATTTAGGTGGTAGAATATCTAAATTGTTGCAATAAAATAAAATTCTACCATCAATAATTTTAAAAATATTTAGCTTCCAACTATTTAAGGCATTAGGCTCAACATGCTCTCGTTTACACCAGCGATTACGAAATTCTTGTAAGGCTCCTGCAATTTTCTCCCGACAAGATTTGAAGTCTATTGGCACAGAAAACCTATACTTAGGTCCCTTACATATAATAGACCGAATTTTTTAATCAGTTATGATTTTTAAATCCCATGTGACTATATGACCAGCGGGTTGATAGTAATACTCAGAGTCTTTACAATCTCAAGAGTCAGGAATAGAATTTTCGATATCAAGTTCTGTTACTAATTTGTTTTAGTTAAAAACAGTACTACGAATAGGTTTATTATACTTATAACAAATGATAGGAGATTCCTTATTTTCAAAATAAGTAGGAATAGAAGAGATAACAGATTTATCTTTAAATATACTGAGTAAGTTAATGAATTGACAAATTGAATTTTGATAAAATGCCTAATATGATTAATTTTGGAGTCTATGTATGGCCGAAGAGCATGTTGAGTGTAACACCGGATAAGAATTGCTGCATCATAAAGTCGATGAGCTCTATCATAGAATTTATTAGCCTCAATATCCAAATTACGAAGTGAAGATATAGAAAGAGTTACTAAACGTGAAAGGGCCATATGTCGGCCTGAATGTTTTAAGATGATACTTAATTCTGAAAGAGTTAAAACAAGTTTATTTTTGCGTTTTAAATTTCCATTTTTGCGTTTACCATGAGATCGTTTATTGTGTTTACGTATATCTAAAAGAGAAAAAACATCAAAATCAGGTAATCTAGAAATGTTACTTACCCTCATGGTAAATATTATCATTAAAACCAAGTGGATGTGGTGTTTGTAATAATTTTATCCACTTTAATTCTAATTCATGCCTAAGAATATTTCTATATCTATCACCATATGTAATCTTTTCGACAGGCTGAATAGAAATACTGCTAGTAGAGTGATTAGTTTGTTTGAAATGTCTATAAAGAAAATTATCAATTTTGCGAGGCTTTTTTTGTTCGACGATAGTGCTCAGAAAATCTAGTTTTTAGAAATCTACAAGTTTGGCCAACATACTGCATGCCACAATCCTTCTCTTCTCGAGATAAAACATAAAAAACATCAGCTGGTTTTCAGTCAAGATCAGAATTAGTAATTACGGAAAATTGTCTACCATTAACGTTAGATTCAATAGTCGATTTACAACATAAATGTTTGCAACAGCTACACCTCTTGGCATTGCACTTAGAAATAGAGGGATACACTACACTTCTTCTATTCTTACTCCTAGAGTTCCTAAGTACGGGTGACTTAAGAGGCCTTACCAATAATGGTGTTTTCTCTATTTTTTGCCCTTATTTTAACCAAAGCTCTACCAAAAAGGGTGTTTTCTCTATTTTTCTCTACCCTTAGCCAAAGCTTTCTCAATTTTTCCTATAATCCTAGCCAAAGCCCTAGCACAAAGGGTGTTTTATCAATTTTTGCCATTATTGTAACTAAAACCCTACTAAAAGGGGTGTTTTTCTCTATTGTTGCCTTTATTTTAGCCAAAGCCCTGCCACAAATGGTGTTTTGTCTATTTTTGCCCTTATTCTAACCAAAGCCTTACCAAAAAAGGTGTTTCCTCTAGTTTTGCCCTTATTCTAACCAAAAATAGAAAATGAGTATGATCATGAAATACCACAATAAAAAAACGCAGACAACCCTACGGCACCTCGAGGAAGAGCCGCTCAACCAAAAAGGGCATTTAGCTCTATTTTGCCTTTACATTAACCAAAGCCCTGCCACAAAGGGTGTTTTTCTGTATTTTTCCACTTATTCTAACCAAAGACCTACCAAAAAGGGCGTTTTCTCTATTTTGCCCTTATTCTAACCAAAGTCCAACCAAAACGGGTGTTTTTCACTATTTTTGCTCTAACCTTAACCAAAGCCCTGCCACAAATGGTGTTTTGTCTATTTTTGCCCTTATTCTAACCAAAGCCCTACCAAAAGGGTGTTTTCTCTATTTTATGCCTTATTCTAAGCAAAGCCCTGCCATAAAAAGGTGATTTTCTCCGTTTTTGCCCTTTTTCTAACAAAAATAGTAAGTGAGTATGATCACAAAATACCATAATCACAAACCGCAGACATAGACAAACAAAAAAACATAGAACAATTACAATGGGAGTAACAATAAACAAAAGGTCAACAACAACAGAACCACCGCCCCAGAACAGACAGTAGCCTAAGCCACCAAGGGGCTTAGATGCATTTTACTGGCACCAAATCTTCGCCCTAGATTCTGCTGTTGTTGAAGTACAAGAAAAGTTCAGCTCGCATGGAGGCTATCTTACTAATGCAATGTATCATCATGGAGAAACACTCTAATCAAATCAACACACCATAATGAAACAAAGAAAATGGCTCATGACTCAAAGAAAGTCAGAGCTAAAGAAAACCTCAAGTTGAGCCAAGATGGGTTCAGCTACAGATAAACATAAGGCACCAACCCACCGATTACAGCTTTCGTCAGAGCCGTCATAGAGTCTGAGGCCTGACCCACCGTCGTGCAATTAACGAGGAAACCATAGCTATAAACCGAGACTGGGATTAAAATTAGGCATGCAGACTGTCGCATGATCTCCCCATATATAACGTTTTACTATCTTTTTGAATTGACCACTAAAATTAGGTTTTCCAACAATTCGTTTGAATTTATAAACTAAATCACCATAGAATATAGGTTCTGATATGCCTTGTTGTAGAAGAGTTTTTAACCCAATGTTGTATCTAACAATTAATTCTGAGTGTCTGTAGTAGAATTTAGAAAATGCTTTTCGAATTTTATGATTTCTATATTCTTGTTTAAATAACTTAGCAGTTTAAATTAAGTTTCTGCTGTTTAAGTCATCAATATTAGAACACACTCTAGCAAAACGAATAAGCTGAGAAATATATACACCATAGGAAAGAGAGTGAGGAACATCTCCATCAAATTTTACTATTTCAAAATTAAAATCATCCTGTTTATCATAAATTTTAGAAGAAACTATGCCATTTGTTATTGACAAGTTCAAGTCCAAAAACGGAGCTTCAGTATCAGAAGAATTCGCCTTATTTAACTGAAGTCAGTGGGATATATCTGACCTAGCATTTGTTCAAAATAAGGATCATCAATATTAAGTAAGTCATCTAAATATCTGGAGGTTGAGTTAAAAGCTTCAATAATATCAGTTTGATTATTGTCTGACAGAGACAACATAAAGTCTCTCTCATAACAAAACAAAAACAAATCTGCAACAAGAGGAGCACAATTAGTACCCATTGGAATACCTACAATTTGTCTATATAATTTCGAGCTAAATCTTATAAATATATTGTCCAAAAGATAATGGAGCGCATCACTTATTTTCTGACATGACCACAATTTATATCGTTTAGGTTGTTCAGAAGTAAAAAAGGCATTTTTATCATTACAAGCCAAATAAAGTGAGCCCTCTCTGTTTAATGTTTGTTCAATTAATTCTGTTAGATTTTCTTTGATTAGATTTTGAGGCAATGTAGTATAGAGAGTAGAGAAATCATATGTATACAAACCAGATGCGAGAAAACCTCTAGACTTCAATTTATTAAGAATTTTACCTGAATTTTTTTAATAAACAAAAATAATTTTTTACCATTTCTTTCATAAACTGTTGTGCAATATTCAATGACATGGTTTTTAATCGCAGTGAGTCAAGAAGTCAAAAGAATAGACAACTCAGTAATTGTACATGTACTAGAATTAGCAATAAAACGTGATTTATAAGGCCGTTTATGAAGTTTATAAAGCCTTACCAAAAAATGGTTATTTTCTCTATTTATGCCCATACACTAATACCCTAACCAAAGCCCTGCCACAAAGGGTGTTTTATCTATTTTACCCTTATTCTAACCAAAGCCCTGCCAAAACGAGTGTTTTTCTCTGTTTTTTGCCCTTATTCTAGCCAACGCCCAACCAAAAAGGTTGTTTTCTCAATTTTTGCCCTAATTCTTACCAAAGCGTTGCCAAAAAGGGTGTTTATCTCTATTTTTGCCCTAACCCTAACCAAAGCCCTGCCACAATGCGTGTTTTTTTTTCTATTTTTATCCTTATTCTAACCAAAGCCTTACCAAAAAACGGTGTTTTTTCTATATTTTCCCCCTTATTCTAACCAAAGTCCTACCAAATAGTGTGTTTTTCTCTATTATTACCCTTATTTGATTATTTATTTTTAGGATAAATATAGTTTATTTGACATTTTGACATTTAACCATTGCTATGTAACTGTATTGTATATTGTTTGGAGCAGCATTTCAATTTATAAGCTTTCAGAGTGTTTTGATTGGTGAAAAGGGAACTTGTTTTTTTTAAAATGAACATACAACGTGCCTTTGGATTTATGATAGTTATAACTGGCTTATTCTAGCTAAGAATAATTAAAATCACAAAGTGAACTGCATCCAGTTCAATTGTACCCTTCGAATTATGTGAAAAAAATGGTTGTACATATACATTCTTATGTCATAGAATCTTCCACTCTAAATGCACTGAGTGGGGCTCTGAGGCACTAAATTTTGGGTATAGGAACTATGCGTGATGTAATCTCACCTTTCTTATAGAACTAAGGTTGGCAGGGGTAATTCAAAACATTTTTGTACAATTCTTGGAATTACTACTGACATTTCTACGGCCCTGCCATTCCACTTTCAAGATCAGTGGCTTATTCTTTTTAAGCATTGAGCTATTGGTCTGATATACCTATGGTCAGAAGTATTTTAGTTTACTCTTGGATTAATGCTGCTCCCCTCTCTTTTCCCATTGTCAGACTGGCAATCACGGACTTATACCAGAATGGTGTTGTCACACTCTGTTCTTGTAGAATTCGCAGTCAGGTGGAATTGGTTGCTTACACTTCCCTTTAAGCTGACAAGCTGTCTGTATCATCAACCTGTACCTGTTATGGGTCTCTACAGACTCGTATGGCATGACCCAAGGTCCACCATCCTGACTTGCAGGCATATTCTCTGACATAATGGTGCCTAAATTGCTAGGACAGACCCAGGCTGGCCGCTTGTATCAGTCAGCAGTCTCTTCAGACTCACACTTAATCCTGGTTTTAAATGTATGTGCTATGTCAGGCTCTGTAAATGTACAACGCCTAGATTAACGGTTCTAATAAGACTAGCCTTGCTGCTTCACTAGCCCTTGCAGGGGATTGCTCTGAGCTGAATAATCCTGATTGATACCAAGTTGTGGAGTTTGACACAGATCTCACTTATTTCCTTAGCTGAGATTTTCCACGCGGGTTTAAGGGGTCTCTTTATAGGCACATGTTAAAGACAGCATGATGCACTCAATATTTTAACCCTGGACTCAATGGATTAGTTCTTGGTGAACTGCTATTATCTTCAAAGTCTAAAATTATGTACGGAGAACGGAGGCATTCCATACAGTCTTAATGATGAACAACTTGATATTGGCATGGTAGCTTAAGATTGTGCTCAGTGTTCTGCAACATTCTATACAGCTTAGAACAGTTTTATCGGAGACATCTCAGATTGTGTTCTATAAATGAGTATAAAGACACGTTATGAACAGTCGTCCTCTTAGCATCTAAGATCCCTAGTAACCAAGACACGATTGATGAGCAATCTGTTGTCTACTTTTACAGTCTTGATGAACAATTATTATCTTAGAAGTCTCTGGTGAATATATGGTACTGCAACATTATATGCACCCTCGATGAACTTCATTTTCTTAATGCTAGGATTGTTTTGGTATACTAACATAGTTTTACTAGACATTTTGACAGTCTTATAAAAATTTACTGTCATTACCAGTTTTAGTATTGTGGATTTACTCTTACCTGAAGCTGTTCGTAACTGCATTCTAGGATATGCATGCTGTGCGGGCAGACTTATTCACAGTTTTAGATATATACTTGACAGCAAAAGAAACGCATAATTTTCATTTGAAACCATAATAAAAATTACCCTTAATAACATTTATTTGTTTGACAGGATTCATACGCTAGTTCCAGTGATTTCCATCAAAATGCGCTCTGTGGTTTTTGGGTATACAACATCTCTAGTTCGAGTTCATTATTAATTATTTTATAATGCCCAGAGCTATCCCTTTACTAGTTTTGCTCTGAAAAACCAACCGTTTATGATGCATTGCTGTATACACATGTTACACGCATCATTGGAAGCCTTCATATCATTAGATTATTTTCATGTCCATTCTATACAAACACACACAATAGTGAAAATATGCGTTTCCTTTGCTGTTAAGTATCTTATTAAATCTGTGCAGCTATGAAAACATGCTCATTTATGGAAGCTTAAAGGTCAGACAAACTTATTTAATTTCACCATATAGCCATGTGTTGACTACACCTTGAGCATACCATATGACTGCATAGATTACATGCCACTGTTTGGCACTGGGGTTTTGTCCAGATTTTCATTGGAGAACTTTGGCAGTTTCTACTTGAACCAAAATTACTAATAGGCAGCATTTTGTAGCTCCCAAGATGATTGAATATCGACCTGATCTAATATTCAGATGATTATACACTGAACCGAAGTTATAAGTAGCAACCATACAATTTTTGCTCCCATTCAGAAAGTAAAAATCGCTCTCACAAAATTTAAACTCTATAAAAATGTCCAAGGCTTTGTCGAGACTCTGCAAATTATGTCATTTCAAAATGGTTGGTAGACGTAGCACAGACGAGGTCCAAGTAAAGGTACCATCATTTCAAAAAGTCACACTTCTTAATGTGATATAAAGTATTCATCAGATACGTTATCAATTTATATTTTAATCAGTTTAAAGATGTTTATAACAGCTGTGATATAAGATGAAAAGAATCAAAAGTTTTTTTGACAATTGAACACTCCATTTCTCTTCTACGTTAACATGAACACAGCCACGGTCCAAAACTTATAGTATTTTAGCCTAACCATGCAGTTTGCATACTCACTTTGCATTGGTCTGTACACTATATTATCTGCGGCACAGCAGTGCCATTTTCGTGGATTCTTCATTATGAATTGGTACCACTGTTCTGTTTAAAAATTAAAATAAATCTTCAACAAATGCCATTTAAATGACCTTAAAAGTTTCACGTTAAAAACGGAAGTGGATACCAAATCAGTAAAATATATCGTTAGAAAATGGGCTTATGAAGTTGCATGGGGTTTTGTCACACACATATTAACATAAGATAAAACACATACAATGATTTTAGTATATGCAGCTGATCTTTTCCGAAATTTCGGAAAATTCGGAAAATTATCAATTTTTAAAAATTCATTAAAAATTTCTGTCATAAGCAAAATGTCAAGTGTTTGGTGTTTTTCATGTCGACTAGGCAGGTTTGAAATCACCTGTACATATAAACTGCACTCAAAACGCTTATTTTCCTCAAAAAGTTGATTTTTGAATTTTTGAACCAAAAAATCGTGAAGCGGTAGAAAACTCTTCAAAACACCACTTAACTTCAGTCCATTATAATGCACATACTTGGCCAAAAATTCATTTCATTATCACTAGGGCTTAATCAGAAAAAAAGAAATTGAAAAGTGGCTACTTAGAACTTCGGTTCAGTGTAGTTTCAGAATGTGTATGGTATACACAGACTCTTATCCTCAACCATGCCCATCTCCAGAGAAAATATTATAGAACTAAGAACAACAGACTGTGAATTCTTTATGGGACAATGCAGTGACAGCTAAAACACTTTCAACATATGAAACAGGCCTTAGAAGCTTTCAAGTTTTCAAACATTTCTGTTGATCCACTACAAGCATGTCAGCAGATGTTTTGCGTTTGTATATAGCCATTTGTTATAACATTTACATTTACAATATAATGCTATCAAGTTGTATTTATATGGAACACACTTTGCAACAGGTGTACAGTGCCCCTTAATTGAACATGACAAATCCGGTGTACGGATTATTATGTTGTTGAATGTGTTAAATGTATAATGGTTCAAGTAAGCGACCAAGAGAACAATCGTGAAATTTTGCAGAACGGTTACATATCACCATATATGGATTATTCACTCCATGTAGCATGTGTAATTTTGACGTAATGGGGAATTTACAATTAATCAACAGGAATTTGACCCAACTACTAATCTGTGTATTGGAGATACGACATTTATGGATACATCCGAAGGCATCAAAAACAGACCATCCAGATATGGAATCCACATACTGTTGTTCAAATCAAACAACATTTTGAAATTATGTCCTTTTACTTTACAGACGCTGCAAAATATTTACATTGAAGAATGCAGCTACGACCCACTGTTTTTGAATGTGCTTTGAGCTGAACAAACTATCTTTTTCATATCAAACAAATTCTACAGACTTGTTTTTGACTTAACCGGGTTTGAGTTAGTTTTTTGAAGAGCACTCATTTCGTATTGCGGCCAGTTGTTCGGTATGTAAGCGCGATGGTAAAACACTTGAGATGGGCGTCTGATTGTTATAGAACTTATCTCCATACACCAGAACAAGTGTTCCAAATTCGCAAAACACTCTCATATTTCACATAAAATAAGTTTAAGAACAACTGGCAATGCTCATAGTTACAGAGCCATTCCTGCTCATCTCTCTCGGAGTGGGGATTGGGTCTGTAATGTGACTGTTGTTGAATCTCCTGCACATACCTAAAATGATTCATTGGGCCATCACGTGGGGAATCCTGTCTCTGTGGGTTTGCAAATAACAAGGGCAGAACAAACGCTAAACGCTTATTGAAAGTATCGAATCTAACCAGCCACAGGGAACTTTCAATGTTCTACTATAGCTGAGCAGATTGATTTGAGTCTGATTTTGGTAGAATTATCCAAAGACAGGTTTTCTCGTGGTGGAGTTGCTGAATCTCCTGTACTTACCTAAATTGATACATTTGTAAATGTGGACCAAGGCGTGGAAAAACCTGTCTTCGCGGGTTTGCAAATAACATGGACAGAGCAGCCAGCTCATCTGTGCAGTCTGATCAGCGCCATTGTCAAACGATTATTGCAAAGTACGTATCTAACCAGCCACAGGGAAACTTTCAATGTTCTAGCAAGTTACTATAGCTGAGCGGTCTCACTTTGGTAGATTTATCCCAAGACAGGTTTTCTCGTGATGGAGCCCATTCATTGACGTCCTCAACTACAAAAATTCATTCTCAGTTTGGGGTTATTTTTCTGTGGTTTAACAGAGGATATGTACTGTGACATTTCAGTTAACAAACTAGGTTAGGCTTGACAAGTGTAATACATCGTTATTTAAATCAAACAAACAATGCAATAATCCGGTTTATTTCCAGGCTTATATTTCATTACAGACTATTGCTTTGAACTATGTGGCTGTGACATGATGACTGTGAGACTGGCAGCTTTATTCATAATAGGGTGTTGTTAATAATCATACACTGTGTCTCAGAACGTTGAGGGTTGGTCAACAAACACTTTTCACTCTAACTTAACATACTATCATTCCTTGGGACCAATCAGTTGTGAACCAAACATTTCCTTTCCACCTGGGGGAAATAGCTCCATTTCTATCAGAATTTTTCCTATTTTAATTCCCCAAGTCACTTGTATAAACTCATAGTCCCTGTTTTGTCTGTTGCCCATCTGTACTTACATGGCATTGTATTGACAGTCTAAACTGCTTTCTTCTGCTCTGCACCACGCCATGCAGCACATTTGGCCACCGCCAGCGGTACCTTGCTCCGGTGCCATCGCCATTGGTACATGCTAGCCACCACCAGTGGCACTGCTTCTCTCGTTTTACTACATTCTGTCAAGGTATATGCTCATGTAAGATAAGCAACATATTTTACTTCACTTCACTCCACTGCAGATTCGATTGTGGACTGCAAAAACTTTGCCTCCGAATGCTAGCTTGAAATTGCAGGTGATGGCCAACTCACTCCATACTGAAACCCTGCTGAGCCTAGCAGATTCTAATATTGAGGTCAAAATTAAAGCTAGTATTTGTTCACACAGAGCTGGTTCTTATTTGCAAAAGTAATGTGTAATAACTAGAGTGAATTTTCAAACATCTTCCTTCTGGAGCTTGTCCAACCCGTAGGTAAGAAAGTATTTTAGTAAGTAAGTTTCTATTTAAAGAGGGTTAATCTTCCTTGATGCCCTCGCGTAATTACATGTAGGTCAAATAAACTAACCAAAGCCCTACCAAAAAGGGTGTTTTTCTCTATTTTTGCCCTTATTCTAACCAAAAGGGTGATTTCCCCGATTCTTGTCCTTATTCTAACCAAAGCCCAACCAAAACGTTTTTTTTTTTCTCTATTATTGCTCTAACCCTAACCAAAGCCCTGTCACAAAGGGTGTTTTCTCTATTTTTGCCCTTATTCTAACAAAAGCTCTACAACAAACGTGCTTTACTGTATTTTTGCCCAAAGCCCTGCTAATAAGGGTGTTTTTTTCTCTATTTTACCCACTATTCTAACCAAAGCCCTACCAAAAAGGGTGTTTTTCTCTATTTTTGCCCTTAATCTAACCTAAGCCCTACCAAAAAGTTTTTTTTCTATTTTAACCCTTATCCTAATCAAAGCTTGTTTTACTGTATTTTTGCCCTTATTCTAACCAAAGCCTTGCTAATAAGGTTGTTTTTCTCTATTTTACCCACTATTCTAACCAAACCAAAAGGGTGTTTTTCTCCATTTTTGCCCTAAATCTAACCAAAGCCCTACCAAAAAGGTTGTTTTTCTCTATTTTTGCCCTTATTCTAACCAAAAGGGTGATTTCCCCGATTGTTGTCCTTATTCTAACCAAAGCCCTACCAAAAAAGGTGTTTTTCTCTATTTTTGCCCTAACTCTGACCAAAGCCCTGCCACAAAGAGTGTTTTTCTCTATTTTCGTCCTTAGCCTTGCTATGTCAGGCTCTGAAATTGCACAGCGCCTAGCTTAAAGGTTCTTATTAGACTAGTCTTGCTACACTTGCCCTTGCAGGGGATTGCTCTGAGCTAAATCTTCCTGATTGTGATACCAAGTTGTGGAGTTTGACACAGATCTCACTGTTTGAAGCTACTAAATATGATCAAAATAAACTATTTCCTTAGTTGAGATTTTTCCACACGGGTTCGAGGGGTCTCTTTACAGGCTGATGTTAAAGACAGCAAGATGCAATCAATAATTTTAACCCTCGACACAATGGATTAGCTATTATCTTCAAAGTCTAAAATTATGTACGGAGAAAGAAGGCATTCCATACAGGTTTAATGATGAACAATTTGATATATATTCATGGATCTCAATATTGTGCTAAGTGTTCTATTACGTTGTATACAGCTCAGATTATGTTCTACATACCAGGGCTTCGGTTAGACAAAGCCCTTAGGCAGAGCACAATTTTATGTATAAAGACACGCTATTAAGCCTTTATTAACAGTCATCTTCTTTGCATCTAAGATCCCTAGTAACCAAGACACGCTTGATGAGCAATCCACTGTTACAGCCTTGATGAACAATTATTATCTTAGAAGTCTCTGGTGAATGTATGGTACTGCAACATTCTATGAACTTGATGAACTTTATTTTCTTAATACTAAGATTGTTTTGGTTGACAGTCTGATAAAAATTTACTGTCATTACCAGTTTTTGTGTTGTGGATTTACTCTTACCTGAAGCTGTTCGTAACTGCATTCTAGGATATGCATGCTGTGCAGAGCTGAACATTTCTTGTACTTCAACAACAGCAGAATATAGGGCAAAGATTTGGTACCAGTAAAATGCATTTAAGCTCTCCGGTGGCTTAGGCTGCTGTCCGTTCTAAGGCGGTGGTTCTGTTGTTGTTGACTTTTTGTTTATTGTTATCCTTATTGTGGGAGTCTGTTATTGTTCTACGTTTTGTTGTATGTTACTTTATGTCCATTCTAGTATTGCAATCATCTTGATGGGCAAGTGAGAGCTGATTGCTTTGCTTAATTTGTCTTCCTGGTGTCTCGTGATAGTTGAGCGGCTCTTCTTCAAGGTGCCGCGGGGTTGTCTGCAGTTTGTGATTGTGGGGTTTCCTGATCATACTCACTTACTTTTTTGTTCACAGTTTTGGATCTATTATTACATCTGTGCATCTAGGAAAACATGTTAATTTATTGAAGCTTAAAGGTCAGACAAACTTATTTAATTTCACCATATAGCAATGTGTTGACTACACCTTGAACACCCATACGGCTACATAGGATTACATGCCATTGGATTATGGTTTGACACTGGGGGCATGGCCCTGCTTTTCAGATAAGCATGCATTGGAGAACTTTGGCAGTTTCTACTTGAACCAAAATTACTAATAGACAACATCTTATAGCTCCCAAAATGATTGAATATCGACCTGATCTAATATTCAGATGATTATTGTCTCAGAATTTTGTATGGTAGCACCATACATAGACTCTTATCCTCAACCATGCCCATCTCCAGAGAAAATATTTTGGAACTAAGTGAATAACAGACTGTGAATTCTTTATGTGACAATGCACTGACTGTTTGAACACTTTCAACATATGAGATAGACCTTAGAAGCTTTCAGGTTTTCAAACAGTTCTGTTGATGAATACGGATCCACTACCAGGGTGTCAGCAGATGTTTTGTATTTGTATATAGCCCTTTGTTATAAACAATTACATTTTCAATATAAGTTGTATTTATGTGGAATACAAAATTAACCGGTGGCGTCCGTTCGAAGTTTTGAACATGTCTAAAACTTGCCAACGGATAGGACCGGACAAAACGGATATCACCTGACATGGAACGCATTTACCGCATGGGGAACGGACAAGAAACGCATGCAAACGGACACAAACGGACAGAGAATTTTACTGTTCGTTACGCGCCCGTTATTGTTATCCGGTAAGGTGTAACAGTCACTTTAATCTTTACAACAGCAGCCACAATGCCTTTAAATCTTAAACAATTTTATCTTCCATATTATTTCAAGGTCAAGGTCACTGAAATTGTCATATTCTTGGTTGTAATATTGACATATTGACAATATTTGTTTACCAATTTCTTTATTTCAGTTACGTTCAGATTATTTCTTTAGAAATATGACACACAGTATAAAATTGTTTAAATAACATGACAATTTCCTTTAATTAATAAGTTGAATGTCACAGAAGCCAGAAATTACCTTAAAAATAGCGCTTTTAGCTTATATTTAGGTTTATTTCTCCATTATTTGATGTGATTTGGTTTGTATATATAATTTTTTATACACAACTACAATGGCATGAAAGCTGAAATAATTAAATCCTCCACATTACTTCAAGATCAAGGTCACTGAAATTTTTATATTTTTGGTTTTAAATTGGAAATATTGACAATATTTGTTAACCCATATCTTTGTTTCAGTTATGTTAAGACTTTTTCTAAAATTCTTCCTCTGACAGTTTATTTTTCATATATCAAGGGAAACATGACGCCATAAGCCACATCACTTGTGATTGGTCAACTAAGCAGCTAAAATTTGTAACTTAAACCTTCTTCTTGATGTGTATAAGTAGAAAAGGTAAACAAGAATCTGATAACCATTAGAAAAGGAATTGTGATAACCATTTTTCAATTGTCGTACTGACAATTGAAAAATGGTTATCACAATTCCTTTGGTTCAGAAATCATCTTTTACGACTATGCTGAAAACTTACCATGTATCTGATGATATAATTCCCCAAATGAAATTATTGACTACAGTTAATTATCTCCTAATCAGCCAACAAAGTTTCAAGCTCCTAAAAGAGTTTGAAAGAGTTTACATATTTTTAATTGACCAAATCCCTAACTGGGATACAAGTCATAAACATACAAACAATATAAACCTGAAACAAACATACTGAGGAAAATTTCAATAGTTTATTATATGATGTCGAGACTTGGAGTGATATACAAATGTATCACCATGTATTGAATTTGATTTACCACTAGTGGTCAATGTACACATTTGGTCAATGTCAATTTAATATGATATATGTCAATATCAGCATCAACCGGTCAAACATGACTGCTTATTTTTAAATCAATTTACTAAAAAAGTTAGGGAAAAGGGATCAATTGTGAGATTTGTTAAAAATTTTGTAGCTTTTCACTAAAATTAAAGAAATTCATTAGTATAGAAGCATCAATGTTGGAGTCAGTTTATTACATGACTATGAAATTACCAAAAATCATATTTTTGAGGTGAAACCGTCATTACATTATGCTAATAAATCTGTAAACACAAAATCAATTTTATTGCAGAGCGTTATATCACTCCTGACAAAATTTGTGTTGTAGAATGAAAAAATCTCGAACAAATAAAATTGTTTAGTTTGAGAAGCATTTTTGCTATGTATACCAAGAGTGAATATCAAAACAATATCACACTAAATTACAGAACTTAATAAAAGAACTTAACTATTGGGGAAATGGCTAAATTTATGTTATATTCTAGCTTATATGTATATATATACTGAACAGCAAAAGAAACGCATATTTTGCATATTTGGAATAGTGTATAAATTGGGGTTTAAATAATGATCTAATGATATTTAAGGTATCACTGATGTATAGAACATGTGTTTTATCAAATGCATCACAAATGGATAGTTCATTGGAATAATGATGATAAAGGGGCGTAACTCTGGGCGTAATAAAATAACTCATAATAAAGGTAACTTTCGAGATGGTGTATGCCTAAATTCACTGAAGGGGTTAGAATAAAAATCACTCTACATGATGATCATGACATACAGACTACTGATGAAGGTAAAATTGTCCAATATTTTTCAAGGTTGACCATTGTGAACCAGTTACATTATCGGACAATCAACCGGAAGTGGGTTTAATACAGACAAGAAAGGGTCCAAAAATTGTTTTAAAATGGTCTGTTGGACAGTGCCTTATTTGATATCAATCATGCTATGCCAGATTTCCTCACACCGTAAAGATTTCGGTGATTTTCAATATCAATGTAAAAAATGCAAAAAAATGCTTTTTTTGGATTAGCAGTATAATTTCTACAGCAGTGAATTTTTAAGTTTTATGCTGTTTTCTTATGTGTTACATTGTGCTCTCGTGACATGCAATGAAATCGGACTCAAATCATGTCTTTTCAAATGTACGGCACCGTTTTTGCGTTTTTTTTGCTTTAATTAACAAAAAATATTATTAACTGTGTAATGACAAATAAAATGGTCTTGAACGAGCGCAAGAGTCCGTTCAAACATTTTCATATTATTTAGGGTAAAATTTGATAATGGTTTCTGGTTTTAAATGGATATTGAATAATATGCGTTTCTTTTGCTGTCAAGTATATATACAGAGGGATATAGTGAATCAACTGAGCCGATAGATGCTGTAAATATTTTGCCTCTAGCGAGATTCGAACCCACGACCTCGGCAACACCGCCTAGCACTACACCAGACATCAACGCTACCAACTGCGCCACTGAGTCATCCCCAAAAAAGGATGTTCAGGAAGCGCTGATATTGATGACGACTGATGCAGTACACGTTGTATATTGGTTCTTTTTAAATGGATGGCATCTATTGCGTTCGCAAGTGAAAGCCTGATGGATCCAAGGATACAAGTGAAATTAGATAAATATCAGAAGTGCGGAAATATAATTTCACAAACATCATTGCTTTCGAGCTACACAGGATCAGAAACTGATGCAGATTCAGACAGTAGATAAATACAGAGGGATATAGTGAATCAACTGAGCCGATAGATGCTGTAAATATTTTTATATATATACATAGTTAAGTTTTAACAGTATTGTACTACGCTTGATATTTCTAAAGATAAAAGCTAGACATAACTGGAATAAGGATGCTGTCATTTTTTTTCTTTTTATGACAATTGTTTTTAAAATGTCAGTGAATTTGACCTTTAAGTTATGTCAAGAATAAAATTATTTCCATTTAAAAAAGAGTAAGAAAGAGGGCAAAGATCAGACATCGATACAATCAAGCACCTCACCTGACCCAGGATACCAATGGCAAAGTGACAACGACACAATAGGTCATCACAAACGAGAGCCAAGAGGTCAGCCCTTTCCCAGCAGGTGACCACAAGGCATCAACAAACAGACGTGCATGAAAGCATAACAAAACAAGACATAAATAATATAAATGATCCACAAAAGAAGCACCGCCTTGGAACGGTCAGTAAAAATATTTTACTGGAGGGCTTAAACCAGTTTAAACTCACCCTTAATTCAGATGTGGATCAAAACACATTGGTTTCCATGAAAGACACCTTACTTATCAATGCATTATCTCCTAGAACATATAAATCAAGATATTAAAAGGAGATAAAGCAAAGATAAGGACTCAACAGTTAATAATACCATACAAGAGCAAAAGAAATCCAACAGGTAAACCCCGGTGGGCCTGTCAACAGCCAAAGCATCAGGCCCCTACCATCTCATCAATAGATGAGTCTTTAAGTTGGAGCCGTCATAGAGTCTGAAGACCGACCCACGGGCGTGCAATTAAAGAGGAAAACAAGGTTGCCAATCGTGATTGGGTTGACCACCAAGCATGCAGTCTATTGCAATACATTAATGTTATAGCGAACCTTTTTATAATTATGGCAAATTATTTTAATGAACTGCGCAGAAAAATTATTAGAGCCAACAATCTTCTTCAATTTATACACCAAGTCACCATAGAATTCTGGTTCCGAAAGTCCTTAGCGCAAGAGAGATTTAAGTCCAATTTGTAATTTAGATATCAAATCAAAGTATCGTCTATAAAATTTAGAAAATGTTTTGCGAAGTTTTGATACTGATAGCCTTGTTTAAGAAGTTTCTGAGTCAACAATTTATTGTGAGTGTTGAAGTCAGCAACATGGCTAGATGCTCTAGCAAAACGAATGAGTTGAGAGATATAGAATCCGTAGGATGTAGAGAGAGAAAGATCACCATCTAAAAATTGGAAAATGACAATTTCAAAATCAAAGTCGTCACGTTTATCATAGATTTTGGTAGAAATAATATCATTAGAAATTGACAAATGCAAGTCTAAAAACGATGCTTCGGTATCAGAGGTATTAGCTTTATTAAGTTGGAGCTCTGAAAGGTATATTTGACTTACCATAGTGTCAAAATAAACATTATCAATGTTTAAAATATCGTCCAAATATTTGGATGTAGTGTTAAAAGCTTCAATAATATCAGCCTGCTAATCACCAGGAAGAGACATCATAAAGTCTCTTTCATGACAAAAGGCTAGTTGTGAAGATAAAATTTAAAGATACAAATCAAATCAAACCAAATTATGGAGAGATAGCCTAAAATGTGGGCAAAATTGCTTACTTTATGTAAATTTATTTATTCTAAGACCTTGACCATGACCATCTAATTCCGATTTATGGCCTATTGTCATGAGGAAGAATCTTAACATAACTAAAATAAAGAAATTGGATAACAAATATTGTCACTTTCTCCAATTTATGAACCGAAATTATCAAATGTAAAATTCCCCATTTTATTCCAATTTCTTGACTCTTTGACCTTGACCTTAACATTTATAATGATAATTTAGACATATTGTCATGTTTTTTTAACAATGTTATACCGTGCAGCATATTTCTAAAGCAAGCAGTTCAACATACCTGAAATAAAGAAATTGGTTTCCAATTAAAGTTTAAGTAACCTTGACCTTGAAGTAATATGGAGGATAAAGTTATTTCAGTGTAAAAGGCATTGGCGTTGCTTATGTAAAGATTAACATATAAAAACCAAACCACATCAAATAATGGAGAAATAGACATAAATATGTGCGATATTCGCTCATTTTATGGTAATTTCTGGCTTCTATGACTTATTGTCACTTTATTTTAACAATGTTATACTGTGTAGCATATTTCTAAAGGAAGAAGCTAAATATAATTGAATTAAAGAAATTGGTTAAAGAATATTGTCAATATTTCCAATTTAAGACCAAAAATATTAAAATTTCATTGACCTTGACCTTAAAGTAATATGGAGGATAAATTTATTTCATTTTAAAAGGCAGTGTAGCTGCATATAAGAAGACTAAATTTACAAAGCAAGTTACATCAAATAATGGAGAAATAGACTTAAATATGTGCAAAAATTGCCCATTTTAAGTCAATTCTTGCTTCTGTGACCTTGACCTTGACCTTTACTATGCGTGGCACAACATTTTAAGTGGTTACAGAGAAATGCTCTTAAAGTTTTAGGGATTGAATAGCAATTGCGCTGATCAGACTGCTTGGATGCTCTGAATGGTCTATCTCGTCGGGACTGTACCTTTATTGTTTGCATGCAACAAAACCAGATTTTATGATTTTCGATCGAACCAGTGCTATTTGCGATGGTAAGTTTGCAATGTGCTATCCCTGTAAGTTAACGCTTAAAGAGGTGGCTGCGTAGTTGCCACCCATTTTGGATGCTTATTTAGCTACACTTTCATACTAAGACGACACTACCAGACGAGGATAATTTTTAACCCGTGATATATACTGAACGAAACTTCTAAACCGCCAGTTAACACAACACATTTTTCAATATAGCTCATTTATCATTAAACTGGTTGATATGATATTTAACACAGTATATTTGGGCACATGTATCCGTCGATTGAACATAACAAAGTTTGATTCAATAAGGGTGTTCATTTATGCGTAACGATAGAACACTAATACCTGTTTTGCACGTGGCACACGATGCTAAATGTTTTTTCGCCTTGTGTATACTCGCATTCTTATCGACAACTATCGGACAACTTAATTTTATCACAAAAATAACAACGTTTCGGTTGTATGAGTATAAAGTAGAGGGGTCGGGCTGTGGGTTCAATCAAAAAAGGGGCCTCGCTGAGGCTGATTCATAATTTATCACAAAGTTTGGCATGTTTTGATAGAGCGGACAGTTTACACCACAACCTGTCTGTCATTTTTCATTTTTGCACTCGTATGACGAGAAAAATCGACAAAAACTGAGTATTGCGTATGTCATAAAATGTCCTGTAGAGTCCACCATACTTTGGTGCGGTGATGCACACATGCTGGATTAGAACGTCGGAAGTGTCGAAATTGGTGTGCAGTACACGCTTAATGGGTGACGGATGTTTCAATAATTTTGTCGACAAAAACATTTCATCACCATAAACACATTTCTGTGTTCTTTTAGGCCATATGTGCCTCCATAGGAGCACTGAATTGCATGAAATTGCTACTTTTTATTACTAAATCAACACGATAGTGTTCAATAATGTCCATTTACAGCACCAGAAAGTTCCAATAATATTTTGGACAAAAATATGTCATCTCCATAAAGCATTCTTGTGTTGATTAATGTCATATGGGCTTCCATAGGAACATTTTGGATTGCCTGAAAATTCCTACTTAATAAAAGCGAAACACAAAAATGTTCAATAATGTCCATTTATAACGTCATAAGGTTGGTGTTTTTCACTTAAGGTCCCTGGAATACTTGATTTTAAGCGATGAGTTCAAATTTTAGCGTTTGTGTGAAAATGAAATGCGATGGTGCCTTTATACAGTCTATCAAATGAGAATGTTAATTTCAATTTATGAAAATGAAATTTCGACAGGTTCAGTTTAATTGATTTTTCCAAATTGAGTGTAAATTGTAGCCATTTATGTATCATATATGTCAAGATATTTGAGAAAATATTGAGTGGCGGTTTAGAAGTTTCGTTCAGTATAGTTGTTTAAAGCTGCATACTCTGTAACTATGAACATTTTTCGAAAAATTTTCTTTTCTTTTTAAATCATTTGTAAAAGTAGAATTAAGCTATGTTTTCACAATAAAAATGTTCAGTATAGCCGAAAACTGCGCGGAAAGGTGAATTATCTTATAAAACAGGTGTGTTTTTCTCTTGTTGGTAATTATTTGCGTCCCTCCAATAATTATAGACAGGTAATTTTACCATAAATGCTGTTGTTTTAATACTGATAACTTGTTAAGATTTACGAATTTGGTAAAATGTATACCTGAATTTTAGTTATTTTACTTTGTTCTTGAAAAATAGAAACATAAGTTCTAAAATTAAAATATCAAAAGTTACAGACTATGCAGCTTTAACAGTTATCCGTGCTATTACAAAACAGCTCATACGTTAAATTCATCAAGACCAGTGGCAGTCCGGCTGCCACCAAAATGGGTGTGAAGTTACACTTATTTCTTTTACAATGTATAGCCTAGCTATTTCTTCGACTACTGTAATTTGTAAGAGCGAACATCACCTGGGCAGTTTACCCATTTGTAAATGAACGCTCCTTTTGAGTGCAGAATTCGCCTTAGTCGTTACAAAACTTATCATTTTGCTTTTGTCACGATTAACATACTTAAACAACGGCATAAACCTCTTCCATATTCTATTATAAATATGCTAAGGTACGAGTTGACTATGTTGCTGACTTCAACACTCGCAATAAATTGTTAACTCAGAAACTTCTTAAACAAGGCTATCGGTATCATAAACTTCGCAAAACATTTTCAAAATTTTATAGACGAAACTATGATTTGATTTCTAAATTCCAAGTTGGACTTAAATCTCTCTTGCGCCAAGGACTTTCGGAACCTGATTTCTATGGTGACTTGGTGTATAAGTTGAAGAAGATTGTTGGCTCTAATAATTTTTCAGCGCAGTTCATTAAAATAATTTCCCATTATAAAAAGATTGGCTATAACATTAATGTATTGCAACAGACTGCATGCTTGGTAGTCAACCCAATCACGGTTGGCAACTTTGCTTTCCTCTTTAATTGCACGCCGGTGGGTAGGACTTCAGACTCTATGATGGTTCCGACTTAAAGACTTATCTATTGATGAGATGGTAGGGGCCTGATGCTTTGGCTGTTTGTCGGGCCCACCGGGGTTTACCTGTTGGACTTCTTTTGCTTCGGTATTCAGTTTAATTTACTGTTGAGTCCTTATCCTTGCTTTATCTCCTTGTTATATCTTGATTTATATGTTTTAGGAGATGATGCATTGATAAGTTAGGGGTCTTTCATGCAAACCAAATATCTATGTGTCTTGATCCACATCTGAATTAAGGGTGAGGTTGGCGCCGTTAAACCGGTTTAAGCCCTCCAGTAAAATATTTTACTGACCGTTCCAAGGCGGTACTTCTTTTGTGGATCTTTTATGTTTTTGTTCTGTCTTGTGTTTGCTATGTTTTGTGCGCGTCTGTTTATATGTGCTTTGTGGTCACCTGCTGGGAAAGGGCTGACCCTTTGGCTCTCGTTTGTGGTGTCTTCTGTGAGTTTGTCACTTTCCCATTGGTATCCTGGGTCAGGTGTGGTACTTGATTGTATCGATTCCTGATCTTTGCACCATTACTTACTTTTAGGTACGAGTTGACTAATGTACGAGTTGACCAAAAATGGGTACGAGTTGACCAAGGTACGAGTTGACTTAGGTACGAGGTGACTAGTTACCGTAGTTCGGTATGTAAGCGCGTTTGGAAGATAATTTGATAAAACACTCTTGTGATGGGCGTCTGATAGAACATATCCATAGAGCGACAGTAGATAGATTCGTACAGTAGACAGATTCGTACACTCGGCAGTTCTAGCCCTCTGCTGCCTTTAGTATGCAAATTATAAGCCCATTTATTACACCAGCAATCGATCACGCATTTCTGTCAGTTATTTTCAGTGCCGATTTGAGCGTGCTTGGTAGTGCGAGAGCTTTGCAGACGACTTTTTTGGGCCACCGAAACAGACATTGTGCTGAATCGTAAACCGTTTGTGTACATATTCAGAATCCGCAACAAATACAAAACTTATTTAAGCACCAGATGGTAAGAAAATAATCCTATTTTGTATTTCAGGTACTTACAATTCTGCCCATTTGCTTATTTGTGTACAATTTTTATCGATCTGCTGACCTCTGGTCGCAGCTGTCAATCTTAATATTCTAGAGTGATTATTTCCCTTTACAACAACAACAGCAACTAAGAGGGAGCCCTCATTATTTCAATTTGGTGGACTACTTGATGCGGACCTCATATGCACTTTAGATAAAAATCGACAGAATAGAATCTAAATAAGCTAACAACGTCCCCAACAAGCTAAAGTGTTATTCTGTTCTATTCTATTCCACAAACAATAGTTGCCAGCTACTTTCAAGTTTCTAGTGAATAAATGACCATACAATTCAGCAGTTTAGAGAAAAATTGGTTGAATATATTTTATTACATTTCATCTCTGATTTTCATCTCAGATAAAAAGGTGTACGAATCTGCATACTGTCATGTCCGATTTTTCCCAATTTTCTGCCAGTTGAATAATGATAGCTCCCTAGTTAACTGGAAAAGCTGAAAACGAAACTAGGTCAGCATAATAAACGAAACATATGTAATTTCTTGGATACGACAGATGAAAAGGCTAGTTAAAAAGGTAAGAAAGTTATAATTAGATTACTTGCAAAACTGTACGAATCTATCTACTGTCACTCTACACCAGAATAGATAGGTAGGATTATCCTAAGACAGGCATGGGAAAACCTGTCTTCGCGGGTTTGCAAATAACAAGGGGCAGAGCAGTCATCTGTGCAGTCTGATCAGCGCCATTGTTAAACGCTTATTGCAAAGTATCGTATCTAGCCGGCCCTAAGCGAACGTTCAATGTTCTAGCAAGTTACTATAGCTGAGCAGACTGGTTTGAGTCTCACTTTGGTAGAATTATCCCAAGACATGGTTTCTCGTGATGGAGCCCATTCATTGGCGGCATCAACTACATAAATTCATTTTGAGTTTGGGGCTATTTTTCTGTGGTTTACTGATTTGACATAAACAGAAGATATGTAGTGTGACATTTCATTTAACAAACTAGGTTAGGCTTGACAAGTGTAATGCATTGTTATTTAAATCAAACAAACAATGCAGATCTACAATAATATGGTTCATTCCCAGGCTAATATTTCATAATATTTCAGTGGCTGTGGCATAATGACTGTGAGACTGGCAGCTTTGATCATGACAGGGTGTTGTTAATTATCATACACTGTATCTCGGAACATTGAGGGTTGGTCAACATACATTTATTACTCTAACTTAACATACTATCATTCATTAGTTGTGAACCAAACATTTCTTTCTCACCTGATTGATTTTGGGGGAAAAGCTCCATTTCTACCAGAAACTTGCTATTTTAATTCACCAAGTCGTATGTACTCATAGTTCCTGTTCTGCCTGCTGCTCATCTGTACTTACATGTACTTACAATATTCACAGCCTGAACTGCTTTCTTCTGCTCCGCACCACGCCATGTAGCACATTCGGCCACCGCCAGCAGGTACCTTGCTCCGTAGTTATCGCCATTGGTACAAGCAAGCCACCGCCAGTGGCACTGCGTCTCTTGTTCTACTACAGTCTGTCAAGGTATGTGCGCATGTAAGATAAGCAACATAATTTACTTCCTTTCACTGCAGATTCGATTTGGGACTGCAAAAACTTTGCCTCCGACTACTAGCTTGGTTTTGCAGGTGATGGCCAACTCACTCAAATATGTTCTTAAAAGGGTATCCTTTGGAAGCAAAGACTGCACCAAAGAACTGAAACTAGAGTGTGCATATTTCCTGGGCCAGACTAGCTATTTTCTGCCAATTAGGCTTCATCAGTGACCCTCTAATAGTTTCAAAGTTCCACAATGAAACCCATGATCCCAAAGGACAAGAAAATAAAATCTACACTATAGTGAAGGGCAGGGAGACGTTCTACCGCCGCCACACAGTCCCAGTCACCAGCTGTAGTGAAGTCAAATATGTTCTTAAAAGGTTATCCTTTGGAAGCAAAGACTGCACCAAAGAACTGAAACTAGAGTGTGCATATTTCCTGGGCCAGACTAGCTAGTTTCTGCCAATTAGGCTTCATCAGTGACCCTCTAATAGTTTCAAAGTTCCACAATGTAACCCATGATCCCAAAGGACAAGAAAATAAAATCTACACTATAGTGAAGGGCAGGGAGACGTTCTACCGCCGCCACACAGTCCCAGTCACCAGCTGTAGTGAAGTCAAATATGTTCTTAAAAGGGTATCCTTTGGAAGCAAAGACTGCACCAAAGAACTGAAACTAGAGTGTGCATATTTCCTGGGCCAGACTAGCTAGTTTCTGCCAATTAGGCTTCATCAGTGACCCTCTAATAGTTTCAAGGCTGGAACAGCTGAACCTAGCAGATTCTAACATGGAGGTCAAAATTAAAGCTAGTATTTATTTCACACTGAGCTGGTTCTTATTTGCCAACGTTATATGTAGTAACAAGAGTGAATTTTCAAACACCTTCCTTCTGGAGCTTTTCCAAACCGTATGTAAGAAAGTATTTTAGTAAGCAAGTTTCTATTTAAAGAGGGTTAACAATTAGTAACATTATAAAAACGTCCTTGAGGCCCTCAGGTAATTACATGTAGGTCAAATAAACCAACAAAAGCCCTGCCAGAAAAGGTGTTTTTCTCTATTTTTGTCCTTATTACATGTAGGTCAAATTAACTAACCAAAGCCCTACCAAAAAGGGTGTTTTCCCTATGTTTGCCCTTATTCTAACCAAAGCCCTACCAAAAAGGTTTTTTTCTCTATTATTGCACTCATACGAACCAAAGCATTACCAAAATGGTGTTTTTTTTCTCTATTTTGCCCTTATTCGAACACAAAGATCTACCAAAAATGTTTTTTTCTCTATTTCGCCCTTATTCGACCCAAAGCTCTACCAAAAAAGGTGTGTTTTTTTATTTTGCCCATATTCTTAAAAAGCCCTGAATCAAAACTTGTTTTTTTTTCTTCTATTTTTGCCCTTATTCTAACCAAAGCCATGCCACAAACGGTGTGAGTATCTATTTTTGCCCGTATTCTTACCAAAGCCCTGCCACAAAGGATGTTTTTTTTCTATTTATGCCCTTATTCTAACTAAAGCCCCAACGAAAAAGGTGTTTTTTTACATTATGCCCTTATTCTAACCAGAGCCTTACCAAAAAGGGTGCTTTAATCTATTTTTGCCATTTTTCTAACCACAGCCTTACCAAAAAGGGTGCTTTTCTCTATGTTTGCTCTTATTCTAACCAAAGCCCTACTTAAAAGCTTGTTTTACTTCACTTTTGCCTTTATTCTTACCAAAGCCCTGCCACAAATTGTATTTTTTTCTTTATTTTTGCCCTCATTCTAACCAAAGCCCTGCCAAAAAGGGCGTTTTTTTCTCTGTTTTGCCTTTATTCAAGCCAAAGCCTACCAAAAAGGATGTTTGTCTCTATTTTTGCCCTCATTCTAAGAAAAGCTTTGTCCAAAAGGGTGTTTTTCTGAATTTTTGCCCTAACCCTAACCAAAAATAGTGAGCATCCCACGATAGCAAACCGCAGACAACCCCATTGCACCGCGAGGAAGAGCCGCTCAATCATCACGAGACACCAGGAAGACAAAGTAAGCAAAGCAACCAGCTCTCTCTTCCCCATCAAGATGATTGCAATACTAGAAAGTCAACAACAACAGAACCACCGCCTTAGAACGGACAAAGCCCTGCCATAAAGGATGTTTTACTCTATTTTACATTTATTCTTACCCCAGCCTTGTCAAAAAGAGTGTAACCAAAGCCCTACAAAAAGGTGTTTTTTTCTCTTTTTTACCCTTATTCTAACCAAAGCATTACCAAAAAGGGTGTTTACTATATGTTTGCCCTTATATTAATCAAAGCCCTATCAGAAAGGTTGTTTTTCTCTATTTTGTCCTCATTCTAATCAAAGCCTTACCAAAAAGGGTGTTTTTCTGTATTTTGCCCTTATTCTAACAAAAGCCCTACTAAAAGCTTGTTTTACTTTATTTTTGCCCTTATTCTAACAAAAGCCATGCCACTAAGGGTATTTTTCTCTATTTTTGCCCTTATTCTAACCAAAGCCCTGCCAAAAAGGGTGTTTTTCTCTATTTGCCTTTATTCTAGCCAAAGCCTACCAAAAACGATGTTTGTCTCTATTTTGCCCTCATTCTAAGAAAGGCTTTGCCAAAAAGGGTGTTTTTCTGAATTTTTGCCTTACCAAAAAGGGTGTTTTCTCTATGTTTGCCCTTTTTCTAACAAAACCGCTACCAAAAAGGGTGTTTTTCTTTATTTTTGCCCTTATTCTAATTAAAACCCTTCGAAAAAGGGCGTTTTTCTCTTTTTGCCCTTATTCTAACCAAAGCCCTACCAAAAAGGGTGTTTTTCTTTATGTTTGCTAATCAAAGAAAGAAAGGGTGCACAGATCAGGAATACCAATGGGAAAGTGACAAACTCAAAGTAAGACACCACAAACGAGAGCCAAGAGGTCAGCCCTTTCCCAGCAGGTGACCACAAAGCACATATAAACAGACGCGCACAAAACATAGCCAACACAAGACAGAACAAAAACATAAAAGATCCACAAAAGTACCGCCTTGGAACGGTCAGTAAAATATTTTACTGGAGGGCTTAAACCGGTTTAACGGCGCCAACCTCACCCTTAATTCAGATGTGGATCAAGACACATGAATATTTGGTTTGCATGAAAGACCCCTAACTTATCAATGCATCATCTCCTAAAACATATAAATCAAGATATAACAAGGAGATAAAGCAAGGATAAGGACTCAACAGTAAATTAAACTGAATACCGGAGCAAAAGAAATCCAACAGGTAAACCCCGGAGGGCCCGACAAACAGCCAAAGCATCAGGCCCCTACCATCTCATCAATAGATAAGTCTTTAAGTCGGAACCATCATAGAGTCTGAAGTCCGACCCACCGGCGTGCAATTAAAGAGGAAACTAAAGTTGCCAACCGTGATTGGGTTGACTACCAAGCATGCAGTCTGTTGCAATACATTAATGTTATAGCCAATCTTTTTATAATGGGAAATTATTTTAATGAACTGCGCTGAAAAATTATTAGAGCCAACAATCTTCTTCAACTTATACACCAAGTCACCATAGAAATCAGGTTCCGAAAGTCCTTGGCGCAAGAGAGATTTAAGTCCAACTTGGAATTTAGAAATCAAATCATAGTATCGTCTATAAAATTTTGAAAATGTTTTGCGAAGTTTATGATACCGATAGCCCTGTTTAAGAAGTTTCTGAGTTAACAATTTATTGCTAGTGTTGAAGTCAGTAACATAGCTAGATGCTCTAGCAAAACGAATGAGTTGAGAGATAGGATGTAGAACGAGGAACATCACCATCTAAAAATGGGAAATTGACAATTTCAAAATCAAAGTTGTCACGTTTATCATAAATTTTGGTAGAAACAATATCATTAGAAATTGACAAATGCAAGTCTAAAAATGCGGCTTCGGTATCAGAGGCATTGGCTTTATTAAGTTGGAGCTCTGAAGGGTATATTTGACTAACCATATTTTCAAAATAAACATTATTAATATTTAAAATATCGTCCAAATATCTGGAAGTAGTGTTAAACGCATCAATAACATCAGCCTGCTTATCATCAGAAAGCGACATCATAAAGTCCCTTTCATAACAAAACAGGAATAAATCTGCAACCAGGGGAGCACAATTAGTGCCCATAGGAATCCCAACTACTTGTCTATAGAGCTTGGTGCCAAATCGAATAAAAATGTTGTCCAACAAAAAGGTCAGCACATCACATACATTTTGACACGACCATGCATGATATTTTTTAGGATTTTCTGAAGTAAAAAATGCATTTCTGTCACTACATGCAAGGTAAGGAGAGCCTTCTCTCTGGAAGGTTCTTTCAATAAGATCAATAAGTTTATCTTTAATTAAATTATGAGGTAAAGTAGTGTAGAAAAATCATAAGTAGACAAACTGGTCGCATTGAAATCTCTAGCTTTAAGTTTATCTAAAATTTCACCTGAATTTTTAATGGACCAAAATAGGTTTTTACCGGATCTCTCATATACTTTTTCACAATATTTGATAACATGTTTTTAACAGCTGTAAGACACGAGGTTAACAATTTAGAAAGTTCTGTTGTCGTACAAGAACTAGAATTTGCAATAAATCTTGCTTTATAGGGTTTTTATGGAGTTTAGGTAACCAGTACAACGTAGGAACTTTGTCTTGATTTTCTTTAGCTTTGACACCAAAATGTAGGGCTGTATGACAACCATGCCCATCAACAATCACCCTTTCACTTAAAGAAGGCTGCAGTTTATAGGCATTAGTGTCAACAAGCTCACGCTTAAGAGTATTAATATAATACAATCGTCAAACAACTACAACATTGTTAGCAGCTTTATCTGCTGGAACCAAAACATAGTTCATATGAAAATCCTGGATACCTCGTTTAAGATGACGAAAAGAAGATTTAGGTTTAGGGGGCAAAAGATGTGTATTACGAGAGTAAAATGAAATACGAGTATCAATAATTTTAAAAATGTTAATCTTCCATTCCTTCAAAGCATCAGGTTCAACATTTTCCCGTTTGCACCAACGATTACTGAAGTCATTTAAAGAAGCAGCGATCTCTCTACGACATTTAGAGAAATCAATATTAGAGGGAAATCTATATTTAGGACCTTTAGAAATGATATTGCGAACTCTAGCGTCAGGAATGACATTTAGATTACCTGTAATAACATGCCCTGCAGAGGGATATAAATAATTTGAATTTTTACAATCTCAGGAGGCAGGAGTATTGGAATCTATATCTAAATCATTTACAATTTTATTAAAGTTAAATATCGTAGACCTTATTGGTTTGTTATATTTATAACAAATGATAGGAGTTTCAGAATTATTAAAGTAATTTGGAATAGATGAAATCACTGAATTATCCTTGAAGATACTATGTAAATCAATAAACTCAATACCTTTGTTAATGAATGGAATTTTGATAAAATGTCGTTTATGGTTGACTTCAGAATCGATATAAGGACTAAGGAAATGTTGAACATAACACCTTGTAAGGAGTGCTGCTTTATATAATTTGTTTGCTCTATCATAAAGTTTATTAGCCTCTAATTCTAAATTGCGTAAAACTGAGATAGGCAAGGAACTTAAAAATGAAAATAAGCCATGTCGACCATGATTAGTTAAAGCCAAAGAAAGATCCTTTAGAGAAGTATTTAAGCGTTTTTCAGTACAAATTTTGCGCTTAATGTTGCCATTTTTACGTTTACCATGAGATCTACTTTTACGTTTTTTACATTCCAAAACAGAAAAAACATCAAAATCTGGCATTTTAGAAATGTTGCCTTCATGGTATATATTATCATTAAAGCCTAAAGGAAAAGGTGATTGCAAAAATTTAATCCATTTAAGTTCAGTTTCATGTCTCTTAATATTTTTTAATCTAGTTGATGAATTAGGATCATATATAATTTTTTCAACAGGCTGAATTACAATTTTACTAGGTGAATGACCATTATTTTTGAAATGGCGATAAAGAAATGTGTCAAATTTTTTAGGCTTTTTCATTTTACGAAAGTGCTCACGAAACCTAGTCTTGAGGGATCGGCCAGTTTGTCCAACATATTGCATTCCACAGTTAGTTTCAGTTCAAGTTATAACATAAATTAGATCCGATGAAGTTCAGTCCAAATCATTATTATTAATTATGGAGAATTTTCTACCATTTACAGATGATGTAATGGTAGTTTTAGTACATAAATGTGCGCAACAGACACACCTCTTGGCATTGCACTTAGAAACATTAGGATACATTCCGCGTCTTTTGAATGCATTAAATGGTTGAGTATACTTCCTGATAATAGGTGACCCAAGAGGAGATAACCTAATGGTAGGAAGCATATCCCGAAAATTGTTAACTGAACTAGGAATACGAACAGAGGACGCCGAATGTAAACTAATGGGAGATAAATGTAATTTTGTTATTTTCGTTCTTATCATTAAAAGTTGTGTGGGTAAGTACCATCCCAAGACAAGCAATCAACACACCGGTTATTAAAATGACAAGCCAGTATAATATGAGTCCTTAAAAGCAAAGGAATGTATAACAAATGCAAGCGATAATCCAAATGGCTAATACAAGTCCACAGATATATAGAAAGCAGAAGTTATACAACGGGGTATGAAAATCGGTCATCTAGTGATCTTAAATGCGGTACAAGACATAGAGGATATCCAGGGACAGGAATAATGGAAGATTGTACACACAATCCTGAGGATTGGAAAAATAAGAGCATTAAATGAAAGGCGTTTTTCTCTATTTTTGCACTTATTCTTACCAAAGCCCTACCAAAAAGGTGTTTTTCTCAATTTTTGCTCTAAACCTAACCAAACCCTTCCACAAAGGGTGTTTTTCTCTATTTTTGCCAATATTCTAACCAAAACTTTACCAAGAAGGGTGTTTTATTTACTTTTCCCCTTATTCTAACCAAAGCCCTACCAAAATATTAACCAAAACCCTTCAATAAAGGGTGTGTTTTTTTCGTTTTTTGCCCATATTTTAATCAAAGCCCAACAAAAAAGAGTGTTTTACTCTATTTTTTACCCTTATTCCAACCAAAGCCCTACCAAAAACGGTGTTTTCTCTATTTTTGCACTTATTTTTACCAAAGCCCTACCAAAAAGGTGTTTTTTCTCTATTTTTGCTCTAAACCTAACCAAACCCTACCACAAAGGGTGCTTTTCTCTATTTTTGCCAATATTCTAACCAAAACTTTACCAAGAAGGGTTTTTCATTTACTTTTCCCCTTATTCTAACCAAAGCCCTACCAAAAAAGGTGTTTTTCTCTATTTTTGCACTTATTCTTACCAAAGCCCTACCAAAAATGTGTTTTTCTCTATTTTTGATCTAAACCTAACCAAACCCTACCACAAAGGGTGTTTTTTCTCTATTTTTGCCAATATTCTAACCAAAATCCTTCAATAAAGGGTGTTTTCTCATTTTTTGCCCTAATTTTAATCAAAGCCCAGCAAAAAAGAGTGTTTTACTCTATTGTGCCCTTATTCCAACCAAAGCCATACCAAAAACGGTGTTTGTTCTCTATTTTGTAGCTTTATTCTTACCAAAGCCCTATCAAAAAGGGCGCTTTCTCTAATTTGCCCTTATTCTAACCAAAGCCTTACCCCAAAGGGTGTTTTCTCCATTTTTGCCTTGTTTTCCCCTATTTTTGGCCTAATTCTAACAAAAGCCCTACCAAAAAGGGGATTTTTTTTTATGTTTGCCCTTATTTTACCCAAAGCCCTACCAAAAATGGTGATGTTCTCTATTTTTGCCCATACCCTTACCAAGAGCCCTGCCTCTAAGGTTGTTTTTCTTTATTTTTGACAAATTAAGCAAAGCAACCAGCTCTTTCTTCTCCATCAAGATGATTGCAATACTAGAATGGCCACCGAGGGGGGGGGGGGGCTTGAATGCATTTCACTGGTACCAAATCCTCGCCCTAGATTCTGCTGTTGTTGAAGTACAAGAAATGTTTAGCTCGCGTGGAGGCCATCAAACTAATGCAATGTATCGTCACGGAGAAACACTCTAATCAAATTAACACACCATGATGAAACAAAGAAAAGGGCTCATGACTCATAGATAGTCAGAGCTAAAGTAAACCTCAAGTTGAGCCACGGTGGGTCCAGCTACAGATAAGCATCAGGCACCAACCCACCGATTAAAGCTTTACGTCAGAGTCTGAGGCCTGACCCACCGTCGTGCAATCAAAGAGGAAACCATAGCTATAAACCGTGATTGGGTTTTAAACTAGGCATGCAGACTGTCGCATGATATCCAAGTTATATCCAACCCTTATATAACGTTTTACAATCTTTTTTAATTGATCACTAAAATTAGGTTTTCCAACAATTCGTTTGAATTTATACTAAATCACCATAAAATATAGGTTCTGATATGCCTTGTTGCAGAAGAGTTTTTAAACCAATGTTGTATTTAACAATTAACTCAGAGTGTCTGTGGTGGAATTTAGAAAATGCTTTTCGAATTTTATGAAGTCTATAACCTTGTTTTAATAACTTAGCAGTTAGAAATAAGTTTCTGTTGTTGAAGTCAACAGCACACTCTAGCAAAACGAATAAGCTGAGAAATATATACACCATAGGAAGGAGAGCGAGGAACATCTCCATCAAGAAAGGGGAAATTTACTATTTCAAAATTAAAATCATCTCGTTTATCATAAATTTTAGAAGAAACTATTCCATTTGTTATTGAAAAACGGAGCTTCAGTATCAGAAGAATTCGCCTTATTTAACTGAAGTTCAGTGGGATAAATCTGACCTACAATTTGTTCAAAATAAGGATTATCAAGTAAGTCATCTAAATATCTGGAGGTTGAGTTAAAAGCTTCAATAATATCGGTTTAATTATTGTCAGACAGAGACAACATAAAGTCTCTCTCATAACAAAACAAAAACAAATCTGCAACAAGAGGAGCACAGTTAGTACCCATTGGAATACCTACAATTTGTCTATATAATTTCGAGCCAAATCTTATAAAATATATTGTCCAAAAGATAATGGAGCGCATCACACAATTTCTGACGTGACCACAATTTATATCGTTTAGGTTGTTCAGAAGTAATAAATGCATTTTTATCATTACAAGCCAAATAAAGTGAGCCCTCTCTGTTAAATGTTTGTTCAATTAATTCTGTTAGTTTTTCTTTGATTAGATTATGAGGCAATGTAGTATAGGGAGTAGAGAAATCATATGTAGACAAACCAGATGCTAGAAAACCTCTAGAACTTCACCTGAATTTTTAATAGACCAAAATATTTTTTTACCATTTCTTTCATAAACAGTTGTGCAATATTTAATGACGTGGTTTTTAATCGCAGTGAGGCAAGAAGTCAAAAGGATAGACAACTCAGAAGTTGTACATGCACTAGAATTAGCAATAAAACGCGACTTATAGGGCCGTTTATGAAGTTTAGGTAACCAGTATAACGTAGGAAGCTTGCTATGGTCCTCAACAACAAACAACCCAAACTTAGCTGCCATATGGCATCGATGCCTATCAACGATAGACGTCTCATCAAGCCTGTTATGCTCATATGTTTTTGCAGTGCTAAGTTCTTGCTTTACGGTGTTAATATAGTATCTTTTTCAAACGACCACAACATTGTTAGCAGCCTTATCTGCAGGGGCCAAAACAAACCTCCTATGGATTTCTTGTATCCCTTTCTTCAAGTGTCTAAAAGTGAATTTAGGTTTAGGTGGTAGAAGATCTAAATTGTTGCAATAAAATGAAATTCTACCATCAATAATTTTAAAAATATTTAGTTTCCAACTATTTAAGGCATTAGACTCAGCATGCTCTCGTTTACACCAGCGATTACAAATTCTTGTAAGGCTCCTGCAATTTTCTCACGACACGATTTGAAGTCTATTGGCACAGGAAACCTATATTTAGGTCCCTTACATATAATAGACCGTATTCTTGAATCAGTTATGATTTTTAAATCACCTGTGACTATATGACAAGCGGGTTGATAGCAATACTTAGAGTCTTTACAATCTCAAGAGTCAGGAATAGAATTTTCGATATCAAGTTCTGTTACTAATTTGTTATAGTTAAAACAGTACTACGAATAGGTTTATTACACTTATAACAAATAATAGGGGACTCCTTATTTTCAAAATAAGTAGGAATAGAAAATATAACAGATTTATCTTTAAATATACTGGGTAAGTTAATGAATTCAATCCCCTTATTGACAAATTGAATTTTGATAAAATGCCTAATATGATTAATTTCGGAATCTATATATGGCCGAAGAGCATGTTGAGTGTAACACCGGGTAAGAATTGCTGCATCATAAAGTCGATGAGTTCTATCATAGAATTTATTAGCCTCAATATCCAAATTACGAAGTGAAGATATAGAAAGAGTTACTAAACGGGAAAGAACGTTTTAAGACGATACTTATTTCTGAAAGAGTTAAAACAAGTTTATTTTTGCGTTTTAAATTTCCATTTTTGCGTATACCATGAGATCGGTTAGTGCGTTAACGTATATCTAAAAGAGAAAAAAAATCAAAATCAGGTAATCTAGAAATGTTACCCTCATGGTAAATATTATCATTTAAACCAAGTGGATGTGGTGTTTGTAATAACTTTTTCCACTTTAATTCTAGTTCATGCCTTAGAATATTTCTATATCTTTTAGTGGAATTATCACCATATGTAATCTTTTCGACAGGCTGAATAGAAATACTGCTAGTAGAGTGATTAGTATGTTTGAAATGCCTATAAAGAAAATTATCAATTTTTGCGAGGCTCTTTTGTTCGACGATAGTGCTCAGAAAATCTAGTTTGTAGAAATCTACAAGTTTGGCCAACATATTGCATGCCACAATCCTTCTCTTCTCAAGATAAAACATAAATAACATCAGTTGATTTTCAATCAAGATCAGAATTAGTAATTACAGAAAATTGTCTACCATTAACGTTAGATTTAATAGTTGATTTACAACATAAATGTTTGCAACAGCTACACCTCTTGGCATTGCACTTAGAAATAGAGGGATACACTACACTTCTCCTAAACTTACTCCTAGAGTTCCTAAGAACAGGTGACTTAAGAGGAGAAAGACGAACTTTTAAGTGGTTTCTAAAAAGGGCAGAGTCAGAAACTCCATGTAAATTAATTTTAGTGGCCGAATGAAGTTTCAGAGGTGAAACGTAAACAGATGGTAACATAGAATTATATCTATTGGTGGACTGGGGAATCTGTATGGAAGAAGCAGAATGTAACCGAAGAGGAGAAAGTAAAATTTTGACTGTTTTTAGGCTATTCATTATTGAGTTTTCAGTTTATACCATACATTGAAAAGCAGCATTCATATCGGTTATTTATAGCATAATCCAGCTGCTGCATTTGAGAAATAGCTAAAGCTCCCAACACATTACTAAGACTAATACAAGTACAAAGAAACATAGAGAAAGCAATTGTTATTAACGAGATACGAATGCTGGTCTACACTGCTCCTTAAATGAGGTATTTAAGTGATACCAATAGGGAAGTTAATGCAATGAATGATTGCCAAGTGTAAATCCTGACTAAAGTCGGATTATTATTATTATAACGACATTAAATGCAATTACGGGGAAACTTTTAACAGGAACCACTTAGCACAAACACAAGAGTCGTGACATCAAAAATAGTAAGTGAGTATGATCAGGAAATACCACAATCACAAAGCCCTACCAAAAACGGTGTTTTTTTTCTATTTTTGCCCTGATTCTAACCAAAACCTTACCAAAAAGTGCATTTATCCCTATTTTGCCATCATTCTAACCAAAGCCCTACTAAAAAAAGCTGTTTATCTCTATTTTTGCTTTTAACTTAACCAAAGCCCTGACACAAAGGGTGTTTTTCTCTCTTTTTGCCCTTATTTTATTTAAGCAAAGCCCTACCAAAACGGTGTTTTCTCTTTTTTTGCTCTTATTCTAACCAAAGTCCTACCAAAAAGGGTGTTTTTCTCTATTTTTGCTCTAACCTTAACCAAAGCCCTGTCACAAATGGTGTTTTCTCTATTTTTGCCCTTATACTAACAAAAGCTTTATCAAAAAAGGTTTTTTTCTCTATTTTTGGCATTATTCTAAGTAAAGAAAAATAGTAAATGAGTATGATCAGGAAATACCACAATCACAAACTGCAGACAACCCCGTGGCACCGTGAGGAAGAGCCGCTCAACCATCACGAGACACCAGGAAGACAAATTAAGCAAAGCAATCAGCTCTCTCTTCCCCATCAAGATGATTGCAATACTAAAATGGACATAAAGTAACGTATAACAAAACATAGAACAATTACAGACTCCCACAATGGGAGCAACAATTAACAGAAAGTCAACAACAACAGAACCACCGCCTTAGAACGGACAGCAGCCTAAGCCACCGGGGGGCTTAAATGCATTTTACTGGTACCAAATCTTCGCCCTAGATTCTGCTGTTGTTGAAGTACAAAAATGTTCAGCTCGCATGGAGGCCATCTAACTAATGCAATGTATCATCATGGAAAAACACTCTAATCAAATTACTACACCATGATGAAACAAAGAAAAGGGCTCTTGACTCACAGATAGTCAGAGCTAAAGAAAACCTCAAGTTGAGCCACGGTGGGTCCAGCTACAGATAAGCATCAGGCACCAACCCACCGATTAAAGCTTCACGTCAGAGCCGTCATAGAGTCTGAGGCCCGACCCACCGTCGTGCAATTAAAGAGGAAACCATAGCTATAAACCGTGATTGGGTTTACAACTAGGCATGCAGATTGTCGCATGATATCCAAGTTATATCCAACCCTTATATAACGTTTAACTATCTTTTTGAATTGATCACTAAAATTAGGTTTTCCAACAATTCGTTTGAATTTATAGACTAAATCACCATAAAATATAGGTTCTGATATGCCTTGTTGCAGAAGAGTTTTTAACCCAATGTTGTATTTAACAATTAACTCTGAGTGTCTGTGGTAGAATTTAGAAAATGCTTTTCGAATTTTATGATATCTATAACCTTGTTTTAATAATTTAGCAGTTAAAAATAAGTTTCTGTTGTTGAAGTCATCAACATTAGAACATACTCTAGCAAAACGAATAAGCTGAGAAATATATACACCATAGGAAGGAGAGCGAGGAACATCTCCATCAAGAAATGGGAAATTTACTATTTCAAAATTAAAATCGTCCCGTTTATCATAAATTTTAGAAGAAACTATGCCATTTGTTATTGACAAGTTCAAGTCCAAAAACGGAGCTTCAGTATCAGAAGAATTCGCCTTATTTAACTGAAGTTCAGTGGGATATATCTGACCTACCATTTGTTCAAAATAAGGATTATCAATATTAAGTAAGTCATCTAAATATCTGGAGGTAGAGTTAAAAGCTTCAACAACATCAGATTGATTATTGTCTGACAGAGATAACATAAAGTCTCTCTCATAACAAAACAAAAACAAATCTGCAACAAGAGGAGCACAATTAGTACCCATTGGAATACCGACAATTTGTCTATATATACTTAAACGCAAAAGAAACGCAACCGTTTTCAATCCACTTTTTCATCCACATGGATCACATGAGGATAATTTCTTAATTATATCCTGTGTTTCAGCGCATTGAGTAATGATTAGCCGTAAAATGGTTTTGATCACGATTTCCATTCTGACGTTTTAATGACGTCAGTAAATTTCAACAAATGGACTCTAAAAAGGTGACGTTTCATTCGATTTGAAAACAAACAGATTGATCTGATAGCCAGATGTCTGAACTAAAGGAAAACACAAAAACGATTTGCAAATTATTGATTATCAACGCTACCAGTCGCTGCGTTGCTGCATTTCTTTATTGACGTCAACCTACTTTTTTCTAAAGCAATCATTACAGACGCATTTCGTTCGATCATGTCGTGATACTTATGTCTTCTTTGCAATGTATTGCGGGCTATATGGTGACATTAAAAAAAATCAATTTTAACTATTCGTTTGGATAAAAATGGCCAATTACGCAAAAAAGTTAAAGACGTCATTTTGACAAAATGAACGCTGACAGAAACATAAAAGTACCTGCTTTGATTTTGTCTACCCTTTTGCTTTCAAAAACCGATATTGGTTTAAAACGTTTTTTCGCAAAATAGGCAACATTTTTGAACTTTGTGACATTAAAAATGAGGGTTGCCTTACATTTATCGTTGCAGCTTGCCAAACATAAGTCACAGCGGTCTGATTTTGGTGCTGTATGCAAAGCAAATAACGGTACTTAGAGATTTCATTATCGCTGGCTGAATTTTTTGATGAAAAAGACAGAACTACCATATTAGAAAGAGTTGCGTTTCTTTTGCGTTTAAGTATAATTTTGAGCCAAATCTTATAAATATATTGTCCAAAAGATAATGGAGCGCATCACACATTTTCTGACATGACCACAATTTATATCGTTTAGGTTGTTCAGAAGTAAAAAAGGCATTTTTATCATTACAGGCCAAATAAAGTGAGCCCTCTCTGTTAAATGTTTGTTCAATTAATTCTGTTAGTTTTTCTTTTATTAGATTATGAGGCAATGTAGTATAGAGAGTAGAGAAATCATATGTAGACAAACCAGATGCTAGAAAACCTCTAGACTTCAATTTATTAAGAATTTCACCTGAATTTTTAATAGACCAAAATAAATTTTTACCATTTCTTTCATAAACTGTTGTGCAATATTTAATGACATGGCTTTTAATTGCAGTGAGACAAGAAGTCAAAAGAATAGACAACTCAGTAGTTGTACATGCACTAGCATTAGCAATAAAACGCGACTTATAGGGCCGTTTATGAAGTTTAGGTAACCAGTATAACGTAGGAAGCTTGCTATGGTCCTCATCAACAAACAACCCAAACTTAGCTGCCATATGGCATCGATGCCTATCAACGATAGACGTCTCATCAAGCCTGTTATGCTCATATGTTTTTGCAGTGCTAAGTTCTTGCTTTAGGGTGTTAATATAGTATCTTTTTCAAACGACCACAACATTGTTAGCAGCCTTATCTGCGGGGGCCAAAACAAACTTCCTATGGAATTCCTGGATCCCTTTCTTCAAGTGTCTAAAAGTGAATTTAGGTTTAGGTGGTAGAAGATCTAAATTGTTGCAATAAAATGAAATTCTACCATCAATAATTTTAAAAATATTTAGTTTCCAACGATTTAAGGCATTAGACTCAACATGCTCTCGTTTACACCAGCGATTACAAAATTCTTGTAAGGCTCCTGCAATTTCCTCACGACATGATTTGAAGTCTATTGGCACAGGAAACCTATATTTAGGTCCCTTACATATAATAGAACGAATTCTTGAATCAGTTATGATTTTTAAATCCCCTGTGACTATATGACCAGCGGGTTGATAGCAATACTTAGAGTCCTTACAATCTCAAGAGTCAGGAATAGAATTTTCAATATCAAGTTCTGTTACTAATTTGTTATAGTTAAAAACAGTACTACGAATAGGTTTATTATACTTATAACAAATGATAGGGGATTCCTTATTTTCAAAATATGTAGGAATAGAAGAGATAACAGATTTATCTTTAAATATACTGGGTAAGTTAATGAATTCAATCCCCTTGTTGACAAATTGAATTTTGATAAAATGCCTAATATGATTAATTTCGGAATCTATATATGGCCGAAGAGCATGTTGAGTGTAACACCGGGTAAGAATTGCTGCATCATAAAGTCGATGAGATCTATCATAGAATTTATTAGCCTCAATATCCAAAGTACGAAGTGAAGATATAGAAAGAGTTACTAAACGTGAAAGGGCCATATGTCGGCCAGAATGTTTTAAGATGATACTTAATTCTGAAAGAGTTAAAACATGTTTATTTTTGCGTTTTAAATTTCCATTTTTGCGTTTACCATGAGATCGGTTATTGCGTTTACGGATATCTAAAAGAGAAAAAACATCAAAATCAGGTAATCTAGAAATGTTACCCTCATGGTAAATATTATCATTAAAACCAAGTGGATGTGGTGTTTGTAATAACTTTATCCATTTTAATTCTAATTCATGCCTAAGAATATTTCTATATCTTTTAGTGGAATTATCACCATATATTATCTTTTCAACAGGCTGAATAGAAATACTGCTAGTAGAGTGATTAGTATGTTTGAAATGCCTATAAAGAAAATTATCAATTTTGCGAGGCTTTCTTGTTCGACGATAGTGCTCAGAAAATCTAGTTTTTAGAAATCTACAAGTTTGGCCAACATACTGCATGCCACAATCTTTCTCTTCTCAAGATAAAACATAAATAACATCAGTTGATTTTCAATCAAGATCAGAATTAGTAATTACAGAAAACTGTCTTCCATTAACGTTAGATTTAATAGTTGATTTACAACATAAATGTTTGCAACAGCTACACCTCTTGGCATTGCACTTAGAAATAGAGGGATACACTACACTTCTTCTATACTTACTCCTAGAGTTCCTTAGTACAGGTGACTTAAGAGGTGAGAGACAAACTTTTAAGTGGTTTCTAAAAAGGGCAGAGTCAGAAACTCCATGTAAATTAATTTTAGTGGCCGAATGAAGTTTCAGAGGTGAAACGTAAACATATGGTAACATAGAATTATATCTAATGGTGGACTGGGGAATCTGTATGGAAGAAGCAGAATGTAACCGAAGAGGAGAAAGTAAAATTTTGACTGTTTTTAGGTTATTCATAATTGAGTTTTTAAGTTTATACCATACATTGAAAAGCAGCATTCATATCGGTTATTTATAGCAATATTCAGCTGCTGCATTTGAGAAATAGCTAAAGCTCCCAACGTATAACTAAGTCTAATACAAGTACAAAGAAACACAGAGTAAGCAATAGTTATTAACGAGATACGAATGCTGGTCTACACTGCTCCTTAAATGAGGTATTTAAGTGATACCAATAGGGAAGTTAATGCAATGAATGATTGTCAAGTGTAAATCCTGACTATAGTAATAATAACGACATTAAATGCAAGTACGGGGAAACTTTTAACAGTAACCACGCAGCACAAACACAAGAGTCGTGACATCAAAAATAGTAAATGAGTATGATCAGGAAATACCACAATCACAAACTGCAGACAACCCCGTGGCACCGTGAGGAAGAGCCGCTCAACCATCACGAGACACCAGGAAGACAAATTAAGCAAAGCAATCAGCTCTCTCTTCCCCATCAAGATGATTGCAATACTAAAATGGACATAAAGTAACGTATAACAAAACATAGAACAATTACAGACTCCCACAATGGGAGCAACAATTAACAGAAAGTCAACAACAACAGAACCACCGCCTTAGAACGGACAGCAGCCTAAGCCACCGGGGGGCTTAAATGCATTTTACTGGTACCAAATCTTCGCCCTAGATTCTGCTGTTGTTGAAGTACAAAAATGTTCAGCTCGCATGGAGGCCATCTAACTAATGCAATGTATCATCATGGAAAAACACTCTAATCAAATTACTACACCATGATGAAACAAAGAAAAGGGCTCTTGACTCACAGATAGTCAGAGCTAAAGAAAACCTCAAGTTGAGCCACGGTGGGTCCAGCTACAGATAAGCATCAGGCACCAACCCACCGATTAAAGCTTCACGTCAGAGCCGTCATAGAGTCTGAGGCCCGACCCACCGTCGTGCAATTAAAGAGGAAACCATAGCTATAAACCGTGATTGGGTTTACAACTAGGCATGCAGATTGTCGCATGATATCCAAGTTATATCCAACCCTTATATAACGTTTAACTATCTTTTTGAATTGATCACTAAAATTAGGTTTTCCAACAATTCGTTTGAATTTATAGACTAAATCACCATAAAATATAGGTTCTGATATGCCTTGTTGCAGAAGAGTTTTTAACCCAATGTTGTATTTAACAATTAACTCTGAGTGTCTGTGGTAGAATTTAGAAAATGCTTTTCGAATTTTATGATATCTATAACCTTGTTTTAATAATTTAGCAGTTAAAAATAAGTTTCTGTTGTTGAAGTCATCAACATTAGAACATACTCTAGCAAAACGAATAAGCTGAGAAATATATACACCATAGGAAGGAGAGCGAGGAACATCTCCATCAAGAAATGGGAAATTTACTATTTCAAAATTAAAATCGTCCCGTTTATCATAAATTTTAGAAGAAACTATGCCATTTGTTATTGACAAGTTCAAGTCCAAAAACGGAGCTTCAGTATCAGAAGAATTCGCCTTATTTAACTGAAGTTCAGTGGGATATATCTGACCTACCATTTGTTCAAAATAAGGATTATCAATATTAAGTAAGTCATCTAAATATCTGGAGGTAGAGTTAAAAGCTTCAACAACATCAGATTGATTATTGTCTGACAGAGATAACATAAAGTCTCTCTCATAACAAAACAAAAACAAATCTGCAACAAGAGGAGCACAATTAGTACCCATTGGAATACCGACAATTTGTCTATATAATTTTGAGCCAAATCTTATAAATATATTGTCCAAAAGATAATGGAGCGCATCACACATTTTCTGACATGACCACAATTTATATCGTTTAGGTTGTTCAGAAGTAAAAAAGGCATTTTTATCATTACAGGCCAAATAAAGTGAGCCCTCTCTGTTAAATGTTTGTTCAATTAATTCTGTTAGTTTTTCTTTTATTAGATTATGAGGCAATGTAGTATAGAGAGTAGAGAAATCATATGTAGACAAACCAGATGCTAGAAAACCTCTAGACTTCAATTTATTAAGAATTTCACCTGAATTTTTAATAGACCAAAATAAATTTTTACCATTTCTTTCATAAACTGTTGTGCAATATTTAATGACATGGCTTTTAATTGCAGTGAGACAAGAAGTCAAAAGAATAGACAACTCAGTAGTTGTACATGCACTAGAAGAGATCACCGTCATAAAAAGAAGATTTTTGCCCTTATTCTTACCAAAGCCTTACCAAAAAGGGTTATTTTCTCTATTTTTGTCCATACCCTAATACCCTAACCAAAGCCCTGGCACAAGGGTTTTTTCTCTATTTTGCCCTTATTCTAACCAAAGCCCTACCAAAACGGGTGTTTTTCTCTATTTTTTTGCCCTTTTTCTATACAACGCCCTACCAAAAAGGTTGTTTTCTCAATTTTTGCCCTTATTCTAACCAAAGCTTTGCCAAAAAGGGTGTTTATCTCAATTTTTGCCCTAACCCTAACCAAACCCTGTCACAAAGGGTGTTTTTCTCCATTTTTGCCCTTAGTCTAACCAAAGCCTTGCCAAAAATGGTGTTTTTCTATATTTTCCCCCTTATTCTAACCAAAGTCTTACCAAATAGGATGTTTTCCTCTATTATTACCTTTATTTGATTATTTATAATTAGGATTAATATGGTTTATTTGACAGTTTGACATTCAACCATTGCTATGTAGCTTTATTGTATATTGTTTGGAGCAGCATTTCAATTTATAAGCATTCAGAGTGTTTTGATCGGTGAAAAAGGAACTTGTTTCTATAAAATGAACATACAACGTGCCTTTGGATTTATGATAGTTATAACTGGTTTATTTCGGCTAAGGATAAGTTATTTCACAAACTGAACTGCTTCTAGTTGAAATGTACCGTGGAATTATGTGAATAAATAGTATATTGTATATATATATGTATATATAATATTCTTATGCCTTCGAATCTTCCACTCTGAATGCACTGAGTGGGGCTCTGAGGTATAGGACCCATGCGTGGGCTAATCTCAGCTTTCTTATAGAACTAAGGTTGGCAGGGGTAACTCAAAGCATTTTTGTACAACTTGGAATAACTACTGACATTTCTACAGCCCTGCCATTCCAATTTCAAGATCAGTGACTTATTCTATTTTAGCATTGAGCTATTGGTCTGATACACCTATGGTCAGTTATCTTTTAGTTGACACTTGGGTTAATGCTGCTCCCCTCTTTTTCCGATTGTCAGACTGGCAATCACGGACTTATACCAGAATGGTATTGTCAAACTCTGTTCTTGTAGAATTCGCAGTCAGGTGGACTTGGATGCTTACACTTCCCCTCTAAGCTGACAAGCTGTCTGTCTCATCAACCTGTACTGGTAAGGGGTCTCTACAGACTCGTATGTCAGGACCCACGGTCCACCACCCTGACTTGCAAGCATATTCTCTGACATAGTGATGCACTAAATGCTAGGACAGACCCAGACTGGCCGCTTGTATTAGTCAGCAGTCTCTTCAGACTCATAAAACTTACACGTCCTCTTGCAGGGCCAAGGTCAGCTGGAATCTTTGTTCTATGTGCTATGTCACGCTCTGCAAATGCACAGCGTCTAGCTTAACGGTTCTAATAAGACTAGCCTTGCTGCTTCACTAGCCCATGCAGGGGATTGCTCTGTGCTGAATAATCCTGATTGATACCAAGTTTTGGAGTTTGACACAGATCTCACTGTTTGAAGCTTCTAAATATGATCAAAATAATCTTATATCCTTAGCTGAGATTTTTTCCACGCGGGTTTTATGGGTCTCTTTACAGGCAGATGTTAAAGACAGCAAGATGCACTAAATAAATTTTAACCCTTGACTCAATGGATTAGTTCTTGATCAACTGTTATTATCTTCAAAGTCTGAAATTATGTACGGAGAACGAAGGCATTCCATACAGTCTTAATGATGAACAATTTGATATTGGCATGGCAGCTCAAGATTGTGCTCAGTGTTCTACAACATTCTATACAGCTTAGAACAGTTTTATCGGTGACATCTCAGATTGTGTTCTAAATATGAGTATAAAGACACGTTATGAACAGTCGTCCTCTCAACATCTAAGAGGACGAATAACCTAGTAACCAAGACACGCTTGATGAGCAATCTGTGGTCTACTTTTACAGCCTTGATGAACAATAAATCTTAGAAGTCTCTGGAGAATATATGGTACTTCAGCATTCTGTGCATCCTTGATGAACTTCATTTTCTTAATGCCAGGATTGTTTTGGTATACTAACATAGTTTTACTAGACATGATATCATGACAGTCTGATAAAAATTTACTGTCATTGCCAGTTTTTGTGTTGTGAATTTACTATTACCTGAAGCTGTTCGTAACTGCATTCTAGGATATGCATCCTGTGCAGACTTATTCACAGTCTTGGATATAATATACTTGACAGCGCATAAGAAGCGCATAATTTTCATTAATTTTTGGTACTTAATACTTCTACTTAATTTTCATTTCATTTTAAACCATAATAAAATTTACCCTTAATAACATTAATTTGTTTGACAGGATTCATACGCTAGTTCAAGGCCACTTTATTCCTCGTTATACGGTAAATGATAAGTGTCTTAAAAATAATGTAAAAAAAAAACGCCAATAAGTGCTGTGCGCTGAAAGAGCCACGTTTTGAATCCGAATTTACTTCACGTTGTCACAGAACATTGTAACAAATTATAAAACGATATAAAACTTTCAAAATCGCTGTAGGAGATTTACTGCAAATCCAAAAATCTTAAGAATTTACATTTTTACATTTATCTTAAAAAAGTCCAAACACTCTGAGATGGAATAAAGACTGGTTCTTAATGCAATGGTATCAACAGAACCACTTAAACAGGGTTTGACGCTAACGTGCCCGTCTAATACACACTTCCGGTTTATTGTTTGACAATACAACTCGTGCACATTATTTTGCCTTGAATAATTCTGGACAATTTAATCTTCAAAAGTAGCCTGTATGACCTGATAAAGACGCAGAATGATTTCCATTAAAATGCGCTCTGTGGTTTTTGGGTATACAACATCTCAAAGTTCGAGTTCATTATTAATTATTTTATAATGCCTAGAGTTATCTCCTTTTAATAGTTTTGCTTACGATGCATTGGTTTATACACATGTTACACGCATCATTGGAAACCTTCATATAATGAGATTATTTTAATGTCCATTCTATACACAATAGTGAAAATATGCGTTTTCTTTGCTGTTAAGTATTTTATTACATCTATGAAAACATGCTCATTTATGGAAGCTTAAAGGTCAGACAAACTTATTTAATTTCACCATATAGCAATGTGTTGACTACACATTGAGCATACCATACGACTGCATAGGATTACATGCCACTAGATTTTGGGGGCATGGTCTAGCTTTTCATTGGAGAACTTTGGCAGTTTCTTAAAAGCTTTCAAGTTTTCAAACATTTCTGCTGATGCAAAGAATACGGATCCACTACCAGGGTGTCAGCAGATCACGGATTATTATGTTGTTGAATGTGTTAAAAGTATAAAGTTATCAGTAAGCGACCAAGAGTAGTACAATCGAGAAATTTTGCAGAATGGTTACATATCACCATATATGGATTATTTACTCCATGCAGCATGTGTAACTATGATGTCATGGGGAATTTATAATTAATCAACAGGAATTTGACCCCACTACTAATCTGTGTGTTGGAGATATGACATTTATGGATACATCTGAAGGCATAAAAAACAGACCATCCAGATATGGAATCAATATACTGTTGTTCAAATTAAACAACATTTTGAAATTATGTTCTTTCACTTTACAGACGCTGCAAAATGTTTATATCGAAGAATGCACCTACTGATCCAATGTTTTTGAATGAGTCGGGTAATGCTTTGAGCAGAGCAAACTATCTTTTTCATTTCAAATAAATTCTACAGACTTAACAGGGTTTGGGATAGCTTTTTCCAAGAGCGCTCATTTCGTATTGAGGCCAGTAGTTCGGTATGTAAGCACGTTGGAAGATCATTTAAAAACTTTTGAGATGGGCGTCTGATTGTTATAGAACTTACATACCAGAACAAGTGTTCCAAATGCGCAAAACGCATTTATAGCAGAACATTGAGTAGTCAAGAACAATTGCTTTAACAGCAATGTATGACTTTTAGTTAAATGCAACTTTTCGACTCTAAGCAGTCTCAGATAATCACTCACATGGCAATGCTCATAGTTACAGAGCCATTCCTGCTCATCTCTCTCAGAGTGGGGATTGGGCCTGTAATGTGAATTTTGTTGAATCTCCTGTACTTAACTCAATTGATTCATTGGTAAATGTGGGCAAAGACGTGGGGAAACCTGTCTTCGCGGGTTTGCAAGGGGCATAAACAACCTGTCCATCTGTGCAGTCTGATCAGCACCCCATTGTTAAACGCTTATTGGAAGTATCGAATCTAACCTGCCCACAAGGAAACTTTCAATGTTCTACCAAGTTACTATAGCTGAGCTTTACTGGTTTTAGTCTGATTATGATCGTATTATCCAAAGACAGGTTTTCTCTTGGTGGTTGCTGGATCTCCTGTACTTACCTAAAGTTATACATTGGTAAATGTGGACCAAGTCGTGGGAAAACCTATCTTCGCGGGTTTGCAAATAACAAGGGTCAGAGCAGCCTGCTCATCTGTGCAGTCTGATCAGCGCCATTGTTAAACGCTTATTGCAAAGTATCGTATCTAACCGGCCAAAAGGGAAGTTTCTAGCTGAGCTATACTGGTTTGAGTCTCACTTTCGTAGAATACTCAAGACAGGGTTTCTCGTGATAGAGCCCATTCATTGACGCCATCACCTACAAAAATTCATTTCCACTTTGGGGCTTTTTTCTGTGGTTTACAGGTTTGACATAAGCAGAGGATACGTACTGTGACATTTCATTTAACAAACTTGGTTAGGCTTGGCAAGTCAAACAAACAATGTAAAATCAACAATAATTTTGCTCATTTTCAGGCTAATATTTCATTACATGCTATTGCTTTGAACAAAGTGGCTGCGACATGATGACTGTGAGACTGGCAGCTTTGATCATGACAGGGTGTTCAGACACTGCATCTCAGAACATTGAGGGTTGGTCAGAAACATTTATCACTCTAACTTAATATACCTTAGTTTGTGAACCAAACATTTCCTTCCCACCTGATTGATTTGGGGGGAATAGCACCATTTCTATCAGACATTTTGCTATTTTTATTCCCCAAGTCACTTGTATGTACTCATAGTCCCTGTTCTGCCTGCTGCCCATCTGTACTTACATGACATTGCATTGCTAGTTTTTCTGCTCCGCACAACACCGTGTAGCACATGCGGCCACCGCCAGCTGTACCTTGCTCCGGTGCCATCGCAATTGGTACATGCTAGTCACCGCCGTAGTCTGTCAAGGTATGTATGTGCTCGTGTAAGATAAGCAAAATAATTTACTTCACTTCACTGCAGATTCGATTGGGGACTGTAAATTGTTGCCTCCGAATACTAGCTTCATTTTGCAGGCGATGGCCAACTCACTCCAGACTGAGCCTAGTAGATTCTGACATGGAGGTCAAAATTAAGGCTAGAATTTTATCATAGTTCACATTAAGCTATTTTTGCCAAAGTTATGTGTAATTTTAAAACACCTTCCTTCTGGAGCTTGTCCAAACCGTATGAAAAAAAGTATTTAAGCAATAAGTTTCATTTAGCAACATTATAATCTTCCCAGAGGCCCTTATGTAGATCAAATAAACTAACCAAAGCTCTACCAAAAAGGGTGTTTTCTCTATTATTGCTGTAACCCTAAACCAATGCCTGCCACAAAGGGTGTTTCTCTATTTTTGCGCTTATTCCAGCGAAAGCTCTACAACAAAGAGTGATTTACTGTATTATTGCCCTTATATTAACCAAAGCCCAGCCACAAAGATTGTTTTTTTCTTTATTTTTACCACAATTCTAACCAAAGCCCTACCAAAAAGGGTGTTTTTCTCTATTTTTGCCCTTATTCTAACCAAAGCCCTACCAAAAAGATTTTTTTATCTCTATTTTTAGCCAATATTCTAACCAAAGCTTTGCCAGAAAGGTGTCCTACAAAAAAGGGTGATTTTCTCTATTATTTCTCTAACCCTAGCCAAAGCCCTGCAACAAAGGGTGTTTTCTGTATTTTTGCACTGATTCCAACGCAAGCTCCACAACAAAGAGTGTTTTACTGTATTTTAGCCCTTATTCTAACAAAACCCAGCCACTAAGAATGTGTTTTCTCTATTTTCACCACTGTTCTAAACAAAAATAACCAAAAAGTGTTTTTTTTTCTATTTTTGCCCTTATTCTAACCAAAGCCCTACCAAAAAGGGTTTTTATATCTATTTTTGCCCTTATTCTAACAAAAACTTTGCCAGAAAGGTTGTTTTCTCTATTTTTGTCCCTACCCTAACCAAATCCCTGCCACAAAGAATGTTTTTCTCTATTTTTGCTTTTATTCTAACCAAAACCCTGGTATGTCAGGCTCTGCAAATGCACAGCGCCTTAGACGCGATAAAAGTAACTTTTTTCCTTAGCTGAGATTTCTCCACGCTGGCTCGAGGGATCTCTTTACAGGCTGATGTTAAAGACAGCATGATGCACTCAATAATTTTAACCCTGGACTCAATAGATTAGTTCTCGATGAACTGCTTTTATCTTCAGTCTAAAATTATGTACGAAGGCATTCCATACAGGTTCAATGATGAACAATTTTATATTGGCATGGAATCTCTACTAATGTTCTACTACATTGTATACAGCTTAGAACAGTTTTATCTGAGACATCTCAGATTATGTTCTACATACAATGGCTTGGGTAAACACAATTTTTATGCATAAAAACACACAATACAGCCTTTACGAACAGAGGATATGTACTGTGACATTTCATTTATTGGAAGTATCGAATCTAACCGGCCACAATGGAACTTTCAATGTTCTAGCAAGTTTCTATAGCTGAGCTATACTGATTTGAGTCTGATTTGGGTAGAAGACAGGTTTTCTCTTAGTGAAGCTGCTGAATCTCCTGTAACTTACCTAAATTGATACATTGGTGAATGTGGGTCAAGGCGTGGGCTAACATGTCTGCGCAGGTTTGCAAATAACAAGAGCACAGCAATCTGCTCAGTTGTGCAGTCTGATTGGAATGGAAGTATCGCAAGGGAACTTTCAATGTTCTAGCAAGTTACTATGGCTGAGCTATACTGGTTTGAGTCATATTTAGGTAGAATTATCCAAAGACAGGTTTTCTCTTGGTGAACCTGCTGAATCTCCTGTACATGTGGGCTTAAGGCGTTGGAAAACATGTCTTCGCGTGTTTGCAAATACATGGGGCAGAGCAGCCTGTTCATATGTGCAGTCTTATCAGCGCAATTGTTAAACGCTTATTTCAAAGTATCGTATCTAACCGGCTACAAGGGAACTTTCAAGTTAAAGCTGAGCTATACTGGTTTGAGTCTCACTTTGGTAGAATTATCCCAAGACAGGGTTTCTCGTGATGGAGCCCATTCACTGACGCCATCAACTACAAAAATTCATTTTCAATTTGGGGCTATTTTTCTGAGGTTTACAGGTTTGACATAAGCAGTGGATATGTACATTTCATTTATCAACTTTGGTTAGGCTTGACAAGTGTAAAGCAAATCAAACAAACAATGCAAATCAACAATAATTTGGTTCATTTACAGGCTAATATTTCATTGTGACATGGTGACTGTGAGACTGGCAGCTTTGGTCATGATAGTGTGTTGTAAATACACATACACTGCATCTCAGAACATTGATGGTTGGACAACAAACATTTATCACTCTAACTTTAACAGCCTGAACTGCTTTTTTCTGCTCCGCACAACGACATACAGCACATGCGGCCACCGCCAGCGGTACCTTGCTCCGGTGCCGTCGCCATTTGTACATGCTAGCCACCGCCAGTGGCCTTGCGTTCTACTACAGTCTGTCAAGGTATGTATGTGCTCATGTAAAATAAGCAAAATAATTTAATTAGCTTCACTGCAGATTCGATTGGGGACTGCAAATTGCCTCCGAATACTAGCTTGATTTTGCAGGCGATGGCCAACAATCCAAACAGAGCCTAGCAGATTCTGACATGGAGGTCAAACAAAATTAAGGCTAGTATTTTATTATAGTTCACATTGAGCTGGTTCTAATTTGCCAAAGTTATTTGTAGTACTAGAGTAAATTTTAAAACACCTTCCTTCTGGAGCTTGTCCTAACCGTATAAAGAGTAAATAAGTAAATTAATTTCATTTAGCAACATTATAATCTTCCTTGAGGCCCTCAAGTAATAACATGTAGGTCAAATAAACTAACCAAAGCTCTACCAAAAAGGGTGTTTTCGCTTTTTTGCCCTTATTCAAACCAAAGTCTTACATAAAAGGGTGATTTTCTCTATTTTTGTCGTTATTCTAACCAAAGCCCTACCAAAAAGAGTGTTTTTCTCTAATATTGCTCTAACCCTAACCAAAGCCCTGCCACAAAGGGTGTTGCTTGTCTATTTTTGCGCTTATTTCAACGAAAGCTCTACAACAAAGAGTGTTTTACTGCATTTTTGCCATTATTCTAACCAAAGCCCAGCCACAAAGAATGTTTTTCTCTATTTTTACCACTATTCTAACCAAAGCCCTAACAAAAAGGGTGTTTTTCTCTATTTTTGCCCTTATTCTAACCAAATCCCTACCAAAAAGGGTTTTTTATCTCTATTTTTTGCCCTTATTCTAACCAAAGCTTTGCCAAAATGGTTGTTTTCTCTATTTTTGCCCTGACCCTAACCAAAGTCCTGGAACAAAGGGTGTTTTTCTCTATTTTTGCTCTTAATCTTTTTTTCTAATTTATTTTTATTTCTCTACTGACACAACAATATCACAGGACAAATAGTACATACATGTAATATGGTATCATTTCGATTCAACGTCTATGCTATTACATATAAAAAAAAAATACGAAATATGAGTCGCAACGCTAAAGAGAGTCCAGCTGGTAAATATTTGACCATGGGCTGCCCTTGGCATATGATTTTATATTCTAAATAAAGAAAAACAAATTGTGTCATCTATTAAACTGCATCAAGAGGATACAATTTGTGCAAGCCAACCAGATATGTGCCTACTCGAGCGTACCTGAATGAACTCTCCTAGCGTTGTGGATAATCTCTCGAACAGACATTCTAAATTTATAGCTTTTACAAAAGCATCTGTATTGCTAAAAGTTCTCTGTACATGTTTGAGGTTCTTACTATTCAATTGAAAAGGCAGTGGAAAAAACAGATTTAGTCTACACAACATACAAAGCCAAAAGCAGCGTGTGCACAACGTCGTGGTGCTATACAAAGAACTAAGCTGGCGCTGCCCTAATGTGTATTGCCAGTTTTGTCCACCTTTCGGACAGCTACTGTACTGTGCACTTAAGCATGGTGAATAAATGTGATTACCAAGCCCTGTCACTGGTTGACCCACCTTTCTGATAGCCAAAGAGAATTCTAATTTCCATACTTTAAACCAAATTAAAGAGCTATACCCCTGAATATAAACTTGGTACAACCCCTACCTTATCTGTGCAGAGCAACATTACCACACTGACCAGATTGGGAATGCTCCTACTGCTCCGCATTTCGCTCGAATATGAAAAAGGCCCTCCCGTATCATGTACATATTTAAAATACGTGTTAGCATTGGTATATCGTACTGTACTTCTGTTAGGGATTATAAATTCTGCTGGTGGATTAATATATTTCAAATAGAAGATTTTTTCGTTTCATAGTAAGTAAAGGTGCAAAGATCAGGAATCGATACAATCAAGTACCACACCTGACCCAGGATACCAATGGGAAAGTGACAAACTCACAGTAGACACCACAAACGAGAGCCAAGAGGTCAGCCCTTTCCCAGCAGGTGACCACAAAGCACATATAAACAGACGCACACAAAACATAGCAAACACAAGACAGAACAAAAACATAAAAGATCCACAAAAGAAGTACCGCCTTGGAACGGTCAGTAAAATAATTTACTGGAGGGCTTAAACCGGTTTAACGGCGCCAACCTCACCCTTAATTCAGATGTGGATCAAGCCACATAGATATTTGGTTTTGATGAAAGACCCCTAACTTATCAATGCATCATCTCCTAAAACATATAAATCAAGATATAACAAGGAGATAAAGCAAGGATAAGGACTCAACAGTAAATTAAACTGAATACCGGAGCAAAAGAAATCCAACAGGTAAACCCCGGAGGGCCCGACAAACAGCCAAAGCATCAGGCCCCTACCATCTCATCAATAGATAAGTCTTTAAGTCGGAACCATCATAGAGTCTGAAGTCCGACCCACCGGCGTGCAATTAAAGAGGAAAGCAAAGTTGCCAACCGTGATTGGGTTGACTACCAAGCATGCAGTCTGTTGCATACATTAATGTTATAGCCAATCTTTTTATAATGGGAAATTATTTTAATGAACTGCGCTGAAAAATTATTAGAGCCAACAATCTTCTTCAACTTATATACCAAGTCACCAAAGAAATCAGGTTCCGAAAGTCCTTGGCGCAAGAGAGATTTAAGTCCAATTTGGAATTTAGAAATTAAATCATAGTATCGTCTATAAAATTTTGAAAATGTTTTGCGAAGTTTATGATACCGATAGCCTTGTTTAAGAAGTTTCTGAGTTAACAATTTATTGCGAGTGTTGAAGTCAGCAACATAGCTAGATGTTCTAGCAAAACGAATGAGTTGAGAAATATAGACTCCATAGGATGTAGAACGAGGAACATCACCATCTAAAAATGGGAAATTGACAATTTCAAAATCAAAGTCGTCACGTTTATCATAAATTTTGGTAGAAACAATATCATTAGAAATTGACAAATGCAAGGCTAAAAAGCATAGTACCTTGAAAAATCACAAGGAGTAAAGTATGAAAATATAATCTGTCCTAAGTGTGGGGATCTGTTTTATGGACTGTAAATATGTATGGTTGTGGGTGTATAGAATACATTATTTAAATGATTGATGTACACGGTGCCCCCTCCAATTTGTGCAGAAAAAGGAAGTTACATACTTGAATCGCCGTTATTAATTGATATTATAATATTACGAGCATAATGAGAATATCTATACTTATGATACAGTCTAACCTTTAGAGGGTAATTTACCTATTTTAGCCAACACCAATTGAACCGATTGAATCCATTCTGGAATTTAGGAAACACTAGGTAGCATTTTTATTCGAATTTGAATAGACTTCTATATTAGCGATTAGTGGAGACCCTGACCGGACATCACAATCATGGACATCTCGTTTGGATCTAAACTGCTCTGATTTTGTCCCTTATAATGGGCATACCACTCCTATGGATAGCCGCAAATACTAGTTTTGGTACCTCCTTGCAATGAAAGTCCTAATTGTTGTCAAAGATTTGTAACCATTTCTGCCAATTTTTTGTAAATTTTGGAAACCGATCTGCTTTAATAGCTATTTTCTTTTCAATATGTATTAAAAACTTAAGTTCTTTGACCCATTCAGCAATATTCCAACCTTTGTTGTGTATACGACATTTGTAAATATAAAATCTTGTTAAAATTAGAATATAGTTAATAGGTTTACTAAATTCACTTTGATTACATATACCGAAAAGTGCACGTTTCTTATCGATGTTTACCAAGTATTGATTTTTTTTTCGTAGATCCAATTTTCGATATTTTCCCAAAATTCCATTACTACATTACAGTACCAGAATAAATGTTCATTTTTTTCGGGGACTCTTTTGCAAAATGTGCACAAACTGTCTTGGGTAATGGCACATTTAAGCAGTAAATCATTGGTAGCTAAAATTCTGTGAAGTAGTCTATATTGAAACCAGTGTAGTTTCGTATTTCCGCAGCTTTTAGCTGGAATTTTATAGATTTTCAGTCTCGAATGGTATAATCTGACTTTTTGTAATTATTTCTTTTTCATTTATAATCTTATACATATCTCTACAGCCTTTATTGCTCTTAAGTATAGTTTTGACGTTGAATGGTATGTTGTTTTTAGCTAGTGAGACTGGACCAATATTGATTTCCTTTTTCCTAATATAATTTAAAACCGCGGTTCTGACACTAAAATACTGCATAAAATCTATTTGCAAGTTATATCTATCTGAAAACTGATTTAAGCTCATCATAGTTCCATCTTCGTTTAGTAGGTCTTTGATGAGATATATATTTTTTTTCGTACCATCTTCTGTAGAAAAAGTAAGTAATGGTGCAAAGATCATGAATCGATACAATCAAGTACCACACCTGACCCAGGATACCAATGGGAAAGTGACAAACTCACAGAAGACACTACAAACGAGAGCCAAGAGGTCAGCCCTTTCCCAGCAGGTGACCACAAAGCACATATAAACAGACGCGCACAAAACATAGTAAACACAAGACAGAACAAAAACATAAAAGATCCACAAAAGAAGTACCGCCTTGGAACGGTCAGTACAATATTTTACTGGAGGGCTTAAACCGGTTTAACGGCGCCAACCTCACCCTTAATTCAGATGTGGATCAAGACACATAGACGAATTGTGTGCTATTGTTATATCTTTATTGTTCCAAATATTTGTTGATCTTATTTAATCTGGTTTAGTTTGGTTTTGTTTGTTGCAAATATGAATCCAGGATTCTAGAACATCGTTCCCAAATATGTTGTTCTTGTGTCTTATTAGCCCTTTTGTAAATTCCAGCCCCCTATTATAATCTTTAATTTTAGTATATTTTGATTCAAAAACGGATACATACTTTGAATCATGAGCTAATAAACGGCGAATCCATGTTGATTTCAACGCACATATATATACTTAAACGCAAAAGAAACGCAACTCTTTCTAAAACAGTAGTTTCTTCTTTTTCATCAAAAAATTCAGCCAGCGAAAATGTAATCGCTTAGTATCGTTATTTGCCTTGCATACAGCACCAAAATCAGACCGCTCTGACTTATGGTTGGCGAGCTGTAACGAGAAATGTGAGTCAACCCCATTTTTAAAGTCACAAAGTTAAAAAAAATTGTGCATATTTTGCGAAAAAACGTTTTAAACCAAAATCGATTTTTGAAAGCAAAAGGGTAGACAAAATCAAATCAGGTACTTTTACTTTTCTGTCAACGTCCATTTTGTCAAAATGACGTCTTTATTTTTTGCGTAATTGGCCATTTTTATCTAAACGAATATCAATAATTGAAAACTTTTAATGTCACCATATAGCCCTCACTACATTGCATAGAAGACATAAGTATCGCGGCATGATCGAAAAAAAAAGCGTCTGTAATGGCTGTTTTTTAAAAAAAGTAGGTTGACGCCAATAAAGAAACGCAGCAAAGCAGCGACTGGTAGCGTTGATAATTTAATAACTTACAAAGTAAGTAAGGATGCAAAGATCAGAAATCGATACAATTAAGTACCACACCTGACCCAGGATACCAATGGGAAAGTGACAAACTCACACTAGACACCACAAACGAGAGCCAAGAGGTCAGCCCTTTCCCAGCAGGTGACCACAAAGCACATATAAACAGACGCGCACAAAACATAGCCAACACAAGGCAGAACAAAAACATCAAAGATCCACAAACGAAGTACCGCCTTGGAACGGTCAGTAAAATAGTTTACTGGAGGGCTTAAACCGGTTTAACGGCGCCAACCTCACCCTTAATTCAGATGTGGATCAAGACACATAGATATTTGGTTTGCATGAAAGACCCCTAACTTATCAATGCATCATCTCCTAAAACATATAAATCAAGATATAACAAGGAGATAAAGCAAAACTGGCAATACACATTAGGGCAGCGCCAGCTTAGTTCTTTGTATAGCATCACGACGCTGTGCACACGCTAGTTTTGGCTTTGTATGTTGTGTAGACAGAGCGTTCATCACTAAATCTGTTTTTTTCCACTGCCTTTTCAACTGAAAAGTAGGAAACCTCAAACATATATAGAGAACTTTTAGTAATACAGATGCTTTTGTAAAAGCTATAAATTTAGTATGGCTGTTCGAGAGATTATCCGCAACGCTAAGAGAGTTCATTCAGGTACGCTCGGGTAGGTACATAGCTGGTTGGATTGCACAAATTGTATCCTTAGTTTAACTCTTGATGCAGTTTTATAGATGACACATTTTTTTTCTTTATTTAGAATATAAAATTATATGCTAAGGGCAGGCCATGGTCAAATATTTACCAGATGGACTCTCATTAGCGTTGCGACTCGTATTTCGCATTTTCATATGTATTAGCATAGACGTTGAATCGAAATGATACCATATGGCATGCTGTGAACATGTCAGTAGAGAAATAAAAATAAATTAGAAAAAAAATCTGCAACAAGAGGAGCACAATAAGTGAGGGTCTGGATGGGGTATAATGATTAGTGAATAATGACCCTTTTTACAATGAATAGTGAATAATGAGCCAAAAAATTATGAATAGTGAATAATGACGGCCTAAAAATTAATGAATAATCCTATTTTTTAATGAATTGAAGAAAAAATTAATGAATAGTGAATAATCAGATTCCTTTGCCACCTTTCTTACTGTTAATGAATAATTGGTCATATTTTAATGAATAGCCCAAAATTTTAATGAGATGGATAATGGGCTAAATTTTTAATGAATAGTGAATACCAGACCCCCCCCCCCATCCAGACCCTCATAAGTACCAATTGAATCGCCGTTATTAATTGATATTACTCTATCATATTCCTGCATTAGTATGTCACGTTTTATTCTATATGTTCCTGACAGCCAAATAAAGTGGAAAAGGTTTTTTTTGTAAATTATTTGATTTCTTCGGTTGAATTTGGCAGTGCTATAAATAAATAAGTGGTTTAATGTTAGATATAACAATAGTTTTTAGGACTGTTATTCTCCAAAGAGTGTAAGTTTCCTCTTAGACCATATTTTAAGTTCTTTTTCTATTTGCTCTATTTTATCTTTATAATTGATTTTTACCATTGTGTCTAAATTACACGAAAACTTTATTCCTAATATATCAAAGTTGGTTTGGTTCAAGTTTAGTTTAAGTCTATGATTAAAAGTTTCCCCACAAAGTTTTTTACAACCTATCCATATGGCTCTTGTTTTCGAACTATTCACTTTGAGGTTAGACAATTTAGCAAATGAGTCTAAGGTTTTAATAGCTGCTGCCAGTGATTGTTCAGAACCGTCGTATCATCAGCGAATTGTGGTAAAATATGCTCGACATCACCAATTTTAACTACCTTAATATCCTTATTTTGTTTAAGCATCAAAGATAGCACTTCAGCACACAGTAAAAATATATACGGAGAAGGGGGGTCACCTTGTCTACATCCTCTGCCTATATTAAAAAAAAACAGAAAGAAATCAACACTGGGTGACGGCAGATGAGATATTATTATATAATACAGAGATCCATTTTTTCATTGACGGTCCAAATTTAAAAAAATCCAGAACTTTTCCAATAAATTCCCAGGATATGGAGTCAAATGCCTTTTCGAAATCAACAATTAATAAAGGTCCAGCAAGCTAGGGAAAATGGAGCAATTTTGCTCAATTTTCGATGTTTGAGTCCAAATTTGACCACCTTATACCTTATGTAAATGAAAGCAAATCATTGAGAAGAGTTTCTGGACAGGGCCCTTTAATTTGCCATAGGTTTCGGAGCTCTCAACGATAGTGACATTTTAGCCCCTTAAGCAGGCTAGGGCAAATGGAGCAATTTTGCTCAATTTTCGCTGTTTGAGTCCAAATTTGACCACCTTATACCTTATGTAAATGAAAGCAAATCATTGAGAAGAGTTTCTGGACAGGACCCTTTAATTTGCCATAGGTTTCGGAGCTCTCGCCGATGGTGACATTTTAGCCCATAAAGCAGGCTAGTAAAAATGGAGCAATTTTGCTCAATTTTCGCTGTTTGAGTCCAAATTTGACCACCTTATACCTTATGTAAATGAAAGCAAATCATTGAGAAGAGTTTCTGGACAGGACCCTTTAATTTGCCATAGGTTTCGGAGCTCTCATCGATGGTGACATTTTAGCCCCTTAAGCAGGCTATGGAAAATGGAGCAATTTTGCTCAATTTTCGCTGTTTGAGTCCATATCTTTGTTCTTGACTCGTTCACGTAGTCATTGGTTACATTGCAGTTTATGGCTCTGTCAAGCAATTGGTGATTTAATTCATGGTTTGTACTGCAAATCCAACAAAGTTCTGGAGTTTTGCCGTAACAGGTGCTTTTTTCTAGTGTAACTGCCTAAATTGAGTGAAATCTGCATATCTAAGCGCAGCTATTGTCATATTCCCATGAAATAACATCCAAAAAACGATTACAACTTTTGGTTTTTTTCTTGGTAAACTAGCAAATGTTTTATTGAGGAATTTTATTACAACGCACTGGGAGCAGTTTTGACGCATTGATACAACGCACTGGTGGTTGCACACGATTCCTGTGGTTGCTGGTGCAGCCTCACCACAGCATTCACTGTTCTTATAAACTTATGTACCATAAATCGTAAAAGAGCCAGCACATGATATTTCAGTTCCAGGACGAAGACTCAGTTGAGCCTGTACAAATGTACAGACTCGCCAGAGCCTTCTCTGCATAAAAAATAGAGTAGTAATCGTTTTTGGATATTATTTCATGGGACTATGATAACATAGCTGCAGCTGTGCTTAGACATGCAGAATTTCCTGAAGATAGGCAGTTACAATAGAAAAAAGCACCTGTCACTGTCTAGCTCCACAACTGTGTCGGATTTGTCGGTCAAACCATGAATTAAAACGCCAATTGCATGGCAGAGCCATAAACTGCAATGTTTCTGACGTTTTGTGCGCATTGGGTCATCAAAAGTATAATAAATGCAAGCTTATAAAGAAATCATACAGTCAATAGGCATAGATTTTGTGGTTTTTGTACACTTATGAAGGCTCAAGCGTGACTCTGCAAATGTGTAGCCTCACCAGAGATGCTTCCCTGTTCGCACTTTGAGAGTGTTTTCGCCTATTTTTCAGATTGGCCCCAAAACTTTTAATTTAATGAGATTGTTTGTCCGTTATGATACATTACAATAGTTAAGAAGCCGCCATGCGAGCTTTAAATTTTTGTGCTTCAACAACAGCAGATTCTAGGGCGAATATTTGGTTCCAGTAAAATGCAATTTTAGCACCCCAGAGATATAGGCTGCTGTCTGTTCTAAGGCGGTGATTCTGTTGTTGTTGATTCGTTGTTGATTGTCACTCCCATTACAGGATTCTGTAATTGTTCTATATTTTGTTACTTTATGTCCATTCTTGTTTTGCAATCATCTTGATGGGGAAGAGAGAGAGCTGGCTGCTTTGCTTAGTCTTCTTGGTGTCTCATGATTGTTGTGTGGCTATTCCTCTCAGTGCCATGGGTTTGTCTGCAGTTTGTGATTGTGATACTCACTTTTTTGGGTGTCATTCATGCGAACAGCGATGGCTTTGGCGAGTCTGCATTTTGCTTGGTCTAGTCTGAGCCTTCGTCACAGTTTAAAATTCTCATGTGGTGACTCAAATGGCGATTAAATGCCATTTTGTGCGAGCAGCGAAGGATCTGGTGAGTCTGCACATTGCACAGGCTTACCTTAGCCTTCGTCACTGTACAAAATCTCTTGCGCTGCCTTAAATGGCGATTTGTGTGCTATTCACGCCAGCAGCGAATACCCTTGTGAGTCTGCATATTTGCGCAGGCAGTCACTGGACAATGTAATAAAAGATCTCTTGTGCTGGCAGCAAAGGCTCTTTGGAGTATGCACGTTTGCACAGGCTCGCCTGAACCTTCTATACAGTATCGAAATATCATGTGCTGGTTGAAATGGCGATTTTTGCAACGTTTATGTGAACAGTGAATGCTGTGGTGAGTCTGCACCAGCAACCACAGGACTTCTGTGCAACCATCAGTGCTTTGTATCAATGCGTCAAAAAATGCTCCCAGTGCGTTGTAATAAAAATTCCTCAATGAAACATTTGCTGGTTTACCAAGAAAGAAAAACCCAAAGTAGTAATCGTTTTTTGGATGTTATTTCATTGGAATATGACAATAGCTGCGCTTAGACTTCAATTTAGGCAGTTACACTAAAAAAAAGCACCTGTCACGGCAAAACTCCAGAACTTTGTTGGATTTGCAGTCCAAACCATGAATTAAATCACCAATTGCTTGGCAGAGCCATAAACTGCAATGTTACCGGTGGTCTGTGCGCCAGATGTCATCACAAATAAAACAAATGCAAGTTTATAAATAAATAATAAAGTCAACAGGTATAGATTTTTTTAACTTTTACGCCACCACCGGTGCTAAAAAATGCAACCACCAGCTCGTTGTAGCAACCACCGGTGCGTTTACATTGACCAGTGTGGTTATTGTTTTACCCAGTATGGGCCCAATGTAAACTGTAAGTTGTCGTATCAATTTTAGTCCTTTTTCAACTGGAACAAAAACACGCTTAATCATTCCCCTTAATGTACAGATATTGAGGGGATGTTAATGTCTTACTCATGCCTGTGTCGGCTAGTTGTGAAATATGGCATGAGCTACACAGCTTAAGAGAGATGCACAGATGCCTAAACACACCATAAACAAATCTCTGATCCTTCGACTCAGGTGAGCTAAAAAGTATACAAAACTTTGTGGCTGCTGAAAAATAGGCCAATGTTTTCTATTGTGACTGTATCTATTTGTATAACTGATAAAATGAATGCAGCAGATTTATTATGTATGCAAGAGTGTCGTCAGACCAGGGATCGAACCAATGGCCAATTTATTGATAGTTACACTCTACTAGTGGAGTTAAGCAGCCCGTCGGTTAAGAGTGTTGTATATGTTAAAGCAGATTTGAGGTTTGCCACGGGGTTGTCTGCAGTTTGTGATTGTGGTATTTCCTAATCATACTCATTTACTATTTTTGAGATTAATGAGTTTGGCATTTAATCCAAAGTTTTGATAACTGTCTACTGTAATATTCCAAAGTATTATGACTCCTTAAACACTGTTGTAATCATGCAAAAAATGAACCAAAAGGCTTTACTATCGAATAATGCCAAAGAAAGATACTGACAGAATTGCAAACCCTGATTTGACTTCTTCTCTAGGGACAGTCAGATGTGGGTCTGATTTGGCACTGTTTGACCATACCTAATTGTCCAAAAAATTAGGAATTAATGCATGGCAATTTCTTTTGGTAATTGTGTTGTCTTTCACGACTGTTGATAAGAAACGTGACTATTGACAGAAAAAAATAAGAAACGGACTTTAAATGTTTTCAACCAAAACATATGTTGTGGGCACTTAAAAGTACTGTCTCAATGAGACGGTTGTTTTTAGCACCCGGCATATAAAACCATGGTTGCATATACATGTAGGGCTTCCACGTTTACAATATTTTGTAAAGGATAAAACGAATTCAAAAAATCGAAATGATTCAGTTTATACGCAACTATACAGCATTTCTGCACGTCGAATCGCGGGTTCGCTGTAACTCCCATACAACAGACTTCTTTCATCATAACAAATGGCACCACTGTAAAGCTTTTATATTTGAAACGCAAACATGAAATCAGTATAAAAGACTTCTTCCATCAAAATGAATGATACCACTGTAAAGCTTATATTTTTGTAACGCAAAAAATCAGGCGTTTTTTTGAGCATCAAAAATATAAAACCATGGTTGCAAATATGGCTAAAGCTAATATCTTAGCAACACACTTTAAATGCTTCAACTAAAACATAAGTTGTAGGTACTCAAAAGTACCGTCTCACTGAGCAGTTCTTTTTATCACCCATAATATAAATATGAATATGAAGCTCGTCACGTGTTTCGTTAAAACGGTAGGTCATTTTTGGAAACGTTTACTGCAAAACACGAAACGTTGCTGTTCATACGTGTAAATGAGGAAGCCCCAGTTGCAAATAATTTGTGCATAAAAGCAAAAGCTAGGTGTGGTTCGGTAGAACAGTCAGGCTTCAGTGGTTTGCTGCGTTCAGAGCTACACAGCATTTCGAGAGCGCAGTGGCTCATTGGTAAAGTGCTTGACTCGAGACCGAGGGGCCGCGGTTTCGAGCCTCAAAGGCCTCACTGCGTTGTGTCAAGACATATAAATCCTAGCTAAGTACTGGTTCAATCCAGGAAGACCCGTTCCTACATAACTGAAAGATTGGTGATGGGACATAAAGAATCAAATCAAACAAATACACAGCATTTTACACGTCGAATCGAGGGTTCGCTGTAACTACCTACTTTCATTATAATCAAACAAATACACAGCATTTTACACGTCAAATCGAGGGTTCGCTGTAACTACCTACTTTCATTATAATGAAGGATACCATTGTAAAGCTTTTATCTTTGAAACGTAAAAGAAAATCGGTATTTACCTTTAATTATTTTCAATCAAAACATATGGCCATGTATGTTGTGGGTACTCCAAAGACCCGTCTCAATGAGACGTTTCTTTTGAGCACCCAAAATATAATGGCTCTGTAGGTCAGCATTTTTTTTACAAAACTGCGTTCAGGGCAGGTAAGTTTGGTCTATTTTGCCTTGGCTGTAGGATAACTTATGATAGAGATGGGGATAGAGAACAAATGAACAGAGAATTAAACTATTCAATGCGAAATCGAAAATTGGATTTCTGGCGCGGCAGATTGGACCCGGCAGCACGAAGCGGTCATGGCTTTTATAACCGGTAATCTTTGACCCCGGCAAGTGACGTGTGACCGCGTGACATATGTTAATATACCTTACGGACCAATCGTAGCAGCCTTTCTTGGTAGAACTTGGGAGAGTATGAAAACGTGGATCGATATGTCAATTATCATAAGTTGATAGAGAAGGCGTTACCCTGTCAAAATTGATGGGAGATTATGGAATCGAAACTGAATTGTCTCCAAAAATCTCAAAAACGAAATAAAAGTAAAAGAAGATTAGATCGAAGTTATCAATTACGACGAAAACAATAAATTGAAATTATCCTATTGTCTTTGATCACTATTACCTGCTACCTGCCGCAAACAGATCAAATAGGTATTTTAACTATCGGTCTTTATAATAGATAAATCAAACCAAAAGTAATTACTCTTTCATTCTACAATTTGACTCAGTTTCACAAAAGTTTCAGTTTGTATTGCCAGAATGGTTCATATTTGTCACATTGGACCGTACATGTGAACACTTAAGTCCATTTGAAAATGCCATTGAGCGCAACCAAACTATGCCCGTTTGTCAATTGTCGACCCGCCAACCAAATGCCATAATGGAGTTTTGGTGACGGGCCGATGGTGGCCCACTTCTATATGTTTTCTGAGAATGTAGATTATGTACTGTTGTATAGAGATCATAGAACAGTAGCCAAAGCTCCCACGCATAATGAAAAGAAAGCTGGACAAAACGTTAACGTACTACGACATCTCTTTCAGCTGTACACATGACAGCAAATAGGCACCGTGTTTAGAGAACAGATCTACCTACCTACCTACTCAAGAGGTGCAACTCATGACTTTAGATCAGTCTGCACATCGCCATAATAACATCCAGACAACCAGATACTTTCAGCAGTGTTTAATAATAATACTAAAAATCTTTCTTCTAAATCCAGAAGTACATAGTAGGTATTCAAAAAGAATTACCTCAATGCCATTGAGACGGTTCTTTTGAGCACCGACTCTCAACCCTAGCTGCTGCACTTGAATTACATATTGCACCATCCTCATGTATCAGTCCATTAAAAAGATATCTCCTGCTCTGTCATAAACTCGGTAAAACCATTAATGAGCCACTTAACCCGCCCCAGTATAACATGATATTTCATGCTATAGTTTTTCTTGTTAATATGGTTTTTAGCAGCGGCTACTGTTGATTTTTTTTTTTTAAATCTTAAATAGTCTGATTTTTTCTTGCTCGCTCCGCTCGCAAACGTACATATAGAGATCTAAATTCAAAGGTGCCAGATCGGCGGCGCCCTGCTAAAATCCCGTCATTTTATTGTAGCCTACCTTATCTTTCGGTTTCTTTTTCTGAATGACGTCTACTGGAGTCCTCTGAGCACTATGTGTTAATGCTCACAACAATTGCCAATTTTATCATACGGTCAAGCATTGTGGCACCGGATCAGAGCAGTCTGAAGCCCGATACACACGATGAAACTTTTGACTGCAACTTATGTATGCAACTTTTGTGTGTACCATACACTACTGTACAGACGATTTAACTTTTGTATGCAACTTTACATTACCTGTTGCTCTTTCCCGCTAAAATTCTGCATACTTTTTCAACATGGTGCTTACTGAGCATGCTGAGGAGACGAAATTGTTGTCCCATTGTGTCTGATGATCATTGCACTTGCAACGCAACATTTAAATGGACCGCGAATAATACGAAGTTTGGATTCAACGAAGAAATGTATATAGGGCTGTACCTACTGTGGAAGTGAATTCCATGATGAACCCCGTTTTTTGACAATAATTTCTTTGCTACTGATGCAAATTTAATTTTTCTTAGCAAAATAGATAAAGATTAAAAAGGCGTAATTTGAAATATTTTTTTTTCAATTTTTTATGTGATTTTAAAAACAGGTGTCAAAGGATGGAAATTTCAACACTTTACCAATTCTTATTTTTGACTATTCTCTATTTGTACCTAAACAGGGCGGGGCTTTGTGACAACTGTAAGGTTCAACAACTATCCATGAACCCTTAAAATGTATATACCAAGCTAACATATGTTCCTATTACCACAGCACGGTATCACAACAATATGTATTTGTTTTACATACGCGGATCCAGAGAGGGACAGGGTGTCCGGACCCCCTCCCTGATAAATCACAAAAATTTAGTGTTTCTTAGCAGTAATGGTCCGGATCCCCCCTAAACATCACAAAGCTACCAAGCTGGCGTTTTGCTGGAGGGGGATGATGGCCCGCTTTAGCGCTATTTGGATCTTCTCGGCCCTCATAAGAGAAAAAAGCGTTGTCAGAGATGGACCCCCCTCTGGCAAAACCTTCTGGATCATCACATGATTTGGATTTAATAGCCCGCTTATATTATTATTCTGAATGCAGGCTAATGTCATTATAAAAAAAGATGATTACGAAGATAAACCACTTGAACACCCGCTAGCAGAACGTTGCTTATTTCAAATGTGCATAAAGCGAGGCCCAAAGACACATATATACAACTGAAGTATTTTTGTTTGCTGTCTTAAGTCAATCGAGATGGGAAGGGGAGGGGGTAGGTTACATGCTATCATCAGTCAAATGGCAGGGAGGAGTATGTGAAAGAATGTCCAGAACAACATTTCCAGAATAAATTCCAGGATCAAAAGCGCAGCAGGCATGCATCATACCCTGCCATGAAATATTTTTATTACAGACAATCCATAAACCAAGGGTCCTATTTATGAAAAATTAAATGCAGTTTATGTCTCAACCAAAATCTTATATTCAAAAGTTCATCGTATTTTCAAATGAAGGGCCGTAACTCTGCATTGTTTGAAAAAATTAAACGATTTATAATACCATAATACCCCGAAATCCATATATCGACTCTTTGCACCAAGGACGTTAGACTGTAGACTGCAATATATACCGGGGATGGCGGGGAATCGGCTGATTAGCCTTATGCGCCAATCAGATGTTAATGGATAGTGTGATGTGTGATCCCTCTATAAAAGGATAAATAACACCCTAATTATGCAACACAGAAATCAAAATATCGCAAAGCATTTTTTAAATTATAAATTTTCACTGACGGATTCAAGGTGGTGGGGGAGGGGGGGGGGGGCTAAAATCGCCAAAGCATAGTACTTAATATGATTTAAGGATTATAGGAGCAGGGTTTTTTTCAATTATATAAATGTCGGATTTTTTTTTCTTGCTCGCTACACTCGCAAACGTAGAGATGCCACAGCGTGGCGCTTCACTAAAATCCGTCATTTAATTGTCTTTGTTGCGTGTACTGCCTACCATTCCGTTATTTATTAATGGATTTTCTAGGTTGTGCTCGTTAATGCGAGATGGAAGGGTATGTCACATTGAGGAAATGTTGGAATATAATGCTTTCTGAACAAGAAATAAACTACAGGACGTCGGACGTCGTGCTAGAAGTCACCAAAAAGTACCAATTTTTTTCAAAATTTTCTCGGGAGAGGACACCCACCACCGGCGCTGTTGGAAATGTTTTGGATATCATACTGACGCAATCTTCAGGAAAGGACAGGAAAGCTTTGTGAACCGGCGATGACAAGCTACATGTAATTCCTTTTGCCCTCCCACACAGAGTGGTGACTAGAATTACGAAGGACCATAAAGGACAACTATGACTCACTTTTTCATATGACAAGCGACGTCGCGAGACTAGAGTGACCATATAGCGAAAAGACGAAGGTTCAGTCCGTACAGAAGGGCAAATAATTATGTTCTTCGCATTTTCACAAAACAGTTTTTTTTCCTATCGCGCATGATATAGTCTACAAGTTCGTTTAGAAAACATTTGAAAGTTGAAGAAATGACATCGAAGTTCATTTTACGCATTCATTTAAAATTTTATGACTTTGCCTTTTCAAAAATGAAGCTTTCTGATAAAGAATTAAACTGCATTAAAATGTGCCAGAAGGCACCTAAGTGCACCGATTTTTCAATAAATCCCGGGGAAGCATGCCAACAGACCCCCTAACCCGCGCTTGGCACCTACAGAACTCGCATTCATGCATTCTGTGAATCAAAAACACTCACATTAACTCTCAAACTCGTTGCTACGACCCTGAGTATAGGTTGGAATTATTTTCGGTGTGTGAAAGTGTGCCAAGTTCATAACTATCCCCGCCCTAGCATGGCTTCGCGTCTTCTGCGCTCGCATGAAAATATTTCATGTTTTAAATATTGCCCCCTCCCCAACATGGAATCCTGGATGCGCCCTGCGGTTCTATCGCTACAGTGTCAACATTTGGGATCCAGATCAGGCTCGACGTTTTGTTTGGTCTGATGTGGGTCCAACCTGTTAGCAAAGATTATTATTTTGCGGGCTTTACCACTGGTATCATACCGAATTCTTGGCCGCAGATATTGTTCGACTAGTCTTTTCGCGGAGAATAAATAAACTGAAATTGAAGGTAGGGACTCTCATTTGAAATAGTTAAAACTTATTTACGAACACTTGTCAGAGGCGATTAAAGGCATATACATATTCTTGAATAGTCACTCTAACATCACATCATGGCTAAGGCATTACAGTACTTAAAGCGCCAAGAAAAAATGCATCTGAAAGTGTCGTCTGCTGAAGTAGTCTGCTTCGTATTATTGCCTATTGTTACTGACGAATCAAGTATATAAGCAAACAGCGTTGACCCAGAACAGACTGCTCCTATAGGAGCAGTCTGGTCTGGGTCCACACTGTTTGCCATAGATGCTTCTTAAACATTTCGGCAGACGAGATAAGCAGACGACTTTTGTTGCGATTGGCACTTTAAGGGTTAAATATGCGAGAAAAAAAATGCAAATAGATCATGAACGAGTTATCATGATCATGAATTGATTGACAATTATACATTTTTACAGAAATGGTTTCTATATTTTTGCGTTTTTGGTGAAACGACATTTACTTGTTTTTACCTGTATGTTAATGATTTGGATTAAATAAGCGTCGATTGTTTATGAGAACGGGATTTCAACGGTTGCAAGTCTAAACCACGGAGGTGCGTGAAAAAATACTATAGCGTCCGCGGTGTTTTGTTATCTGGCCGCGGGGCAGGGCTTTTAAGAACCATTTTCCACATATTGATTAAAGCGACAAGAACTAATTATGGGCTCAAAGGCACTTACATTTTGAAAGCCTCTAGTTTCTACCAGCAGGGACAGCTGATACTGGTTCTATTGTGAGTTTGATGCAAATCTGAACCACGGGTTGAGAGCATGCTCCTAATCTTACCGCGGATGTGACCATTGTCGGCGTTGTTCATGGCCGCGGGGTTCTATCAATATGCTTTCTTGTCCACGGAAATCCTAATAATCAAAACGTCAGAATCATCTATGTCAAAAGATAGGTAGCTGGTGTGCTGAAACGACTGGATCAAAACCTTGTTAGATCAGAATGTAGCCATTGGGTTTTTGCTTTTTTTTTATTTTTCTGTATGCTGATTTAGCACAATTATCTAGTTTCTACGGTAGTAGGATCGCCTGACCAAAGTGCCGAAGGTTGTGAGCAGCAAAATCTAGCTGTTTGTCTGTCCGTTAATCTGTCCGTTAAATTGTCCGTCCGTCTGTCGGTCTGCATTTGTTCTTCGTTCTTTTACTTATATGCTCGTTTAGCCTGCTTACATGCGTCTAGTAGCTCAGGTGGTTAGAGTGCCTGTCCAATGTTCTGAAGGCTGTGAGCAGCATAATCTAGCCATCTCTCTGTCTTTCCTATTTCCAATGGCTGTCTGTCTCGCTTTTTCTGTCTGTTTCGTTCTTTGCCCTTTTGACTTTTTTGTATGCCTGTTTTGCTAGATTATCTAGTATCTCAGGTGGTAAGTGTGCCTGACCATATTTTGGATACTTTCAAGCTTTCTAAATACCTAAGCTTGGACCCAGCATCTACTCTTTACCCCCAAAATATAAGGAATGTCAGGCATACTCAAAACATATTTGAACTTTAGCGACCCCAAAAACAGTTTCCAAATCTGTACATTTACCTTAAAAAGCCCCAAATTGATAGAAATGACCCCCAAAACGTAAAAAAAATCATAATTTCATCATATCTCCAAACATATTCATTTTTCTGATCTCCTGCCCCCCCCCCCCCCCCCCACCCCCCAAACAAAAAATGTAATTCAAAATTTTGAACCTCCACAAAAGGACAAAACCTACTTATATATGATAATATCAGTGTGCCACCCCCCCCCCCCCCCCCATCTCCGTAAAGCTGACCAGTGTTTTAGAGCAGTATGCAGCAAAATATAGCTGTCTGTCTGCTTGCTTCTCAGTCAGTCAATCAATTAGTCAGCCAGCCTGCCCAATCAACCGCTTCAATTTCTTAGTGTAGACAGAGCCTCTTTGTAAAAGTGTATTCTTGTTACATAAAAGTATTTGCGTGTCCCAGGGGGCTTGGGAGGGGTGGGGTTACTCTTTTTTTCTTCATACGAAGGGTCTGGCCCAGCATCTACCATTAACCCCCAAGAAATATCAGGAATTTCAAGGACCTCAAAAATATTTGAAATTTTAGCAACCCCCCACAAAATCCTTGACGTAAAGAAAAGACCCTAAAATGCATAGAAATTACACCTAAATATAGTCCAATTTCGTGGTGACCCACCCCCCCTCCAAAAAGAAAATATCCATATATCTTCATATCCCCAAAAATATTCATTTTTCTGAGGCTAGAGGTCAAAATCTAGGACATATTATTTCTTTTTTTTGAATCGTTGGGGTTTGAACAACAGTGGCGAGTTCAACAATATGAGCGTTTGCGGGCACACTTTAATAGGTACTACCAGGGATGTTCGAAATGAATTGCTTATTGTACTTTATCTCAATATCTACGTGGGACACGATAAGGTTTATTCAAGGTCTACACAACGGTGTATAAATGTACACGTTAGACTAAATGCAAGACACAAAATTTGCCATATTAATACACGCAGTCATTGACCACTGTAATAAAAATAGTTGGTACATGTAGAAGAGTCAACCAAAAAGATGAAATAAGGGGTTACATCAAAGCTCACTCAAAACTTGTCTGCAGCTGATGATTGAACTTTCTACTACTTATGGACCTTCTTGTGTGTCTTATGACACAGTTAGGGGCTGGAAAAATAAAATTTAATTTGGTGTAGAGTCCATCAAAAATGTACCAAAATCAGGAAAGCGAAAATTGGTTTAAACATATTTATTCATATTTCCATTTACAGTAATATACAAATATAAGCGAAAATTCACAGCTCGTAAAGAAATCGTTTCAAAAATGAAGGAAATGATTGGAGGAGATGCCAGATTTACAGTTTGTGATATTGCATGAAAAGTAGGCATGCCACTATCAACGGTTCACTTTATTTTGAAGAAACATGTGAAAGTCCGAAATATTTTTGCTAGATGGGTGCCACATCTACTGACTGATGAGCAAAACAGACAACGGGTTTTAGTGGCCAAAAAGCTGCTTAAAATGTTTCGAACTTATGACAAAAAGCAGTTTGCCAATGTCGTCACAGGTGATGAAAATCCGGTCTATTAATTTGAGCTGGTCAGAAAGGTAAGCAATAAAATCTCAGCCATATACATAGCAGAATGCCCAATAATTGTCAAACGGTCTTTAAGTGCAAGGAAGGTTTGGTATGCAATTTTCTTCTCTGGTGAAGGAGTCGCAATAAAAGTGCTGGTGTAAAAGGGCAAAAACATCACTGGAAAGGACTACAAAGACATATAGTACTGGAGAAGCCTAAAACATATCAGAAACGACGCCCTGTCACTGGTTTTAAACATATCTGTATTCTACATGGCAATGGCCCTGCTCATGCCTCTGAAATAGTTACAGTGTTTTTGAAGAAAGAAAAGGTAACTATTTTGCCTCACCTCCCGCATTCCCTAGATCTTGCCCCATGTGATTTCTTTATGTTTCCGAAATTGAAATAATTCCTTGCTGGGCGGAAATACCAGTCCATATAGGCACTTGTATCTGCTATTCAACAGTATCTTATTACTGTGCCCAAATCAGCGTACAGTAACGCCTTCAAGAAGTGTTTACATCGGATATAGCTTTGCATTTCTAGCCATAGAGAGCTCTTCAGTGGCACGAAACGAGCACTTTTGGGCTAACTTGAAATTTGAAGTCTCCAGATAGAAAAAAAGCAACTGTTTTCGAACATCCCTTGTATCTTCATTAGTAATGTGTAAGGCCTGGCATCAAGTACAACGAGCACCCAAGAGTGCTCGCATTGTTGAACTCACCATTGGTACATTCTCTCTGTGACTTTTAACCTGAGGGTTCATTCCCCACAGTGGGGCTAGAGGTCACCTTTCAAAAGAACGATTCTATTTTTCCAACTTATGCAGATATCTTTCCAACCATTTATAAGAAAACATTCATATTCAGGCCTTTGGTATCATATTCATGGTAGGCTTCTAGTCATCAGCTTCAGAGCCTTGCGTCCATACCTCAGTGTGGGGCTAGAGGAAAAATCTAGGACATCTTAATTTTTTCTTTTATAGAACCATTTGTATTTGAAGAACATGTACTATTTCATTTTCTTACTTTCTGTGACTTCAGGCCTTTCAGGTTCATGACCAGACGTTCCACTCTTTTGAACAAAATGACTGCCAGAGCTCTAGCTAAGAAACTTCTTTTAACGGAATTTCCTCCTGAACAACTGGCCCAAAAGCAAGTTAATTTCACAGAACTGTCCCCTATGGTGTCTTCTACCAATTTTGCACAAATGGTTCCACTCCACTGAACAATGGATCTGCAAAAGCTCCAGATAAGAAATGCCTTTGAATGATTTCTCCTCCTAAACCAATGATCCAAAATGTACTATAATTTCACAAGCTTGGCCCTAATGATGCACTCTGCCAAAATTATACAATTGGTTTGGCTCTGCCATTAAGAGACTTCATTCAAGCTTGCACATAATGGCGATTAAGTAAAAGTAGGAAAACATATACAAGTGGACAGAACTTTATCAAATCAGTTCTTGATTATCATTGATTTCTTTGAATAAATGGGTGGGTTTGTATTAGGTTAGATACTAGGAAACACTTTCCCTCATCCTCATAAGATCTTTAACCAACAGAAACCAAATGGAAATCTGAAGGAGGAAAAAAACAAGCCACGGTATTAGGAAACAAGTTACAACTGTTTAGTTTGGGTTGTGCCAAAGAAAGTTAAGAGAAAATTGTTTACAGCTTGGATTTACTATAACCTGAAGCTGTTCGTACCTGCATTCTGCATGCTGTGCAGTTCACAGTTTTGGATCTTTAATTATGTCTATGCATCTATGAAAACATGCTAATTAATGGAAGCCTAAAGGTCTGACAAACTTATTTAATTTCACCATATTAGTCCATTTGAAATTTTCAGAACCTAGAAATGTTGAGTACAATGTTGAGTACAATGAAGTTTCTTTTGTTGATTTGTGATGTAAATGTGTTCTAGAACAAATCTGGCCGGACCGGCAACTTTGGGCACTCCTACAATTTGCATAAATCCAAGATGGCCGCCATGAACAAAATAAAACATCAACCTTTAGTTTGTTGTCACAGAATGGTGTCCAATATGTCCATAAAGGGGGTTTTTGGTATGCAGGCTCCACTTCTGTTGTTATTTTTGCAATTTAATGCTCCATCATAGTATAATGTCTCTTTTTATTTCTTCACTTTTATTCTCACACATTCAAGTGGGTCATAAGGAACACCTCCATCCTCATAGTTTTATTCATTAGCATTATCAGAATCATCTGGAAGGTTAATGTCAATGGAATCTGTTTCACAGTGTCCTCTTAAGATGATGTGGAAATTTCCCTGGTTGCAGTGAATGGATTCAAGCAATCCCAACAACCATGACAGTTGCAGAATGGCGTGTTGCTTATGCCATCTTCTTGCCCTGCACTAAATCACATCAAGTAACTCAGTCGGAGCAGGGTCGCATTCAGCAAAGACCGGAATATAAATTTCGATTCAAAACTACCACCCCAAGTTTGTGATATCTCTTGCTGTACCTTCACAATCGGCTGCTTTCCACAACATGATTTGAAGATGAGCCCGTAGCATGTGCTGCAGAAGATTTGTAGATGTTGGAAGTAAAGCCATCACTTTAGGATTTCTCTACTTCTTTGTGAATATATTGTAGCAAGTAGATTCCATGGATGTAGCTGGTGGCTGACTATAATTTAACAAAGGAAGGCATTGCTGCATACATCAACTCTGTATGAGTGGTATCATTGTCATTGGGAGATTCCGGATACCATAGTATTCGGCGCAGTTACATTTCCTTTACCGTAAGGGTAGGAAGTTGTATCGCAACCACTGAGACCATGCATGCATAGCGGCTGCAAGCATTTCTGACCAAGATCAGTACAGTAAAAGCTTTTCGAATTTTATGATATCTATAACCTTGTTTTAATAACTTAGCAGTTAAAAATAAGTTTCTGTTGTTGAAGTCATCAGCATTAGAACACACTCTAGCAAAACGAATAAGTTGAGAAATATATAAACCATAGCAAGGAGAGCGAGGAACATCTCCATCGAGAAAGGAGATTTTTTTTTATTTCAAAATTTAAATCATCCGGTTTATCATAAATTTTAGAAGACTATGCCATTTGTTATTGACAAGTTCAAGTCCAAAAACTGAGCTTCAGTAGCAGAAGAAAGCAGTTCAGTGGGATATATCTGACCTACCATTTGTTCAAAATAATGATTATCAATATTAAGTAAGTCATCTAAACATCTTGAGGTTGGGTTAAAAGCTTCAATTATATCAGTTTGATTATTGTCAGACAGAAAACAAAAACAATCTGCAACAAGAGGAGCACAATTAGTACTCATTGGAATACCTACAATTTGTCTTTATAATTTCGAGCTAAATCTTATAAATATATTGTCCAAAAGATAATGGAGCACATCACACAATTTCTGACGAGACCACAATTTATATCGTTTAGGTTGTTCAGAAGTAAAAAAGCAGTTTTATCATTACAAGCCAAATAAAGTGAGTCCTCTCCGTTAAATGTTTGTTCAATTAATTCTGTTATTTATTCTTTGATTAGATTATGAGGCAATGTAGTATAGAGAGTAGAGAAGTCATATGTAGACAAACCAGATGCTAGAAAACCTCTAGACTTCAATTTATTCAGAATGTCACCTGAACTTTTAATAGACCAAAATATTTTTTTACCATTTCTTTCATAAACAGTTGTGCAATATTTAATGACGTGGTTTTTAATCGCAGTGAGGCAATAAGATAAAAAAATAGACAACTCAGTAGTTGTACATGCACTAGAATTAGCAATAAAACGCGATTTATAGGGCCGTTTATGAAGTTTAGGTAACCAGTATAACGTAGGAAGCTTGCTATGGTCCTCATCAACAAACAACCCAAACTTAGCTGCCATATGGCATCGATGCCTATCAACGAGAGACGTCTCATCAAGCCTGTTATGCTCATATGTTTTGCAGTGCTAAATTCTTGCTTTAGGGTGTAAATATAGTATCTTTTTCAAACGACCACAACATTGTTAGCAGCCTTATCTGCGGGGGCCAAAACAAACCTCCTATGGAAATTTTGTATCCCTGTCTTCAAGTGTCTAAAAGTGAATTTAGGTTTAGGTGGTAGAAGATCTAAATTGTTGCTATAAAATGAAATTCTATCATCAATAATTTTAAAAATAGTTTGTTTCCAACTATTTAAGGCATTAGACTCAACATGCTTTCGTTTACACCAGCGATTACATAATTCTTGTAAGGCACCTGCAATTTCCTCACGACATGATTTGAAGTCTATTGGCACAGGAATTCTATATTTAGGTCCCTTACATATAATAGACCGATTTCTTGAATCAGTTATGATTTTTATGACCAGCGGGTTGATAGCATTACTTAGTATTTACAATCTCAAGAGTCAGGAATAGAATTTTCGATATCAAGTTCTGTTACTAATTTGTTAAAGTTAAAACAGTACTACGAATAGGTTTATTATACTTGATAGGGGATTCCTTATTTTCAAAATAAGTAGCAATAGAAGAGATAACAGATTTATCTTTAAATATACTGGGTAAGTTAATGAATTAAATCCCCTTGTTGTAAATTTAAATTTTGATAAATGCCTAATATGATTAATTTCGGAGTCTATGAATGGCCAAATGAGTGTTATGGCATGTTGAGTGTAACACCGGGTAAGAATTCCTACATCATAATGTCGATGAGCTCTATCATAGAATTCATTTGCCTCATTATCCAAATTACGAAGTGAAGATATAGAAAGAGTTACTAAATGTGAAAGGGCCATATGTCAGCCAGAATGTTTTAAGACGATACTTAATTCTGAAAGAGTTAAAACATGTTTATTTTTGCGTTTTAAATTTCCATTTTTTTGTTTACCATGATATCGGTTATTGCGTTTATCTAAAAGAGAAAAAACATCAAAATCAGGTAACCTAGAAATGTTACCCACATGGTAAATATTATCATTAAAACCAAGTGGATGTTGGTTTTGTAATAATTTTATCCACGTTAATTCTAATTCTAAGAATATTTCTATATATTTTAGTGGAGTTATCACAACATGTAATCTTCTCGACAGGCTGAATAGAAATACTGCTAGTAAAGTGATTAGTTTGTTTGAAATGCCTATAAAGAAAATTATCAATTTTGCGAGGCTTTTTTGTTCGACGATAGTGCTCAGAAAATCTAGTTTTTAGAAACCTACAAGTTTGGCCAACATAATGCATGCCACAATCTTTCTCTTCTCAAGATAAAACATAAATTACATCAGTTGATTTTCAATCAAGATCAGAATTAATAATTACAGAAAATTGTCTACCATTACTAGTCATCTGTACTTAGGAACTCTAGGAGTAAGTAAGATTTAATAGTTGATTTACAACATAAATGTTTGCAACAGCTTCACCTCTTGGCATTGCACTTAGAAATATAGGGATACACTACACTTCTTTTATACTTACTCCTAGAGTTCATAAGTACAGATAACTTAAGAGGAGAAAGACGAACTTTTAAATGGTTTCTAACAAGGGCAGAGTCAGAAACTCCATGTAAATTCATTTTAGTGGCCGAATGAATTTTCAGAGGTGAAACGTAAAAAGATGGAAACATAGAATTATATCTATTAGTGGACTGGTGAATCTGTATGGAAGAAGCAGAATGTAACCGAAGAGGAGAAAGTAAAATTTTGACTGTTTTTAGGCTATTTATTGTTGAGTTTTAAGTTTATACCATACATTGAAAAGCAGCATTCATATCGGTTATTTATAGCAATATCCAGCTGCTACATTTGAGAAATAGCTAAAGCTCCCAACAAATAACTAAGTCTTATACAAGTACAAAGAAACATAGAGAAAGCAATATAGGCTGTAGCCCAGACCAGCGTATCTCGTAAAAAAGTCATCGATGCTTACCCTGAAAGTAGCAAAGCTGATTTTTTTTGCACAAAGAATATTTGAACACTCGGTAATACAAAACCACTGTATAGCAATTCGTTACGAATTGCGAATTGCCGTATAAGCGACATTTGTATGTGAAGCCGTTTTCCTTAAAAAATCTTAATAATGATTGTTAAACATGTTATCATAGCAAATGGAATTGTAAATGGTATCTATTCTGCCCCATATATACCATTGTATGTTATGAGGAGGGGGAAACATATTTTGATTTGCCTTATGTTTAAAATCTAGCTTGAAAACGCCGACTGTCTATGTTATTCAAAGTTTGTGGTTGTTCGTTTCGATTGTTAAGTAATCTTCATGACCAAAAGGAATACGGCAATTATTTTGTCATTAGCCGAGAGGCAAATATGCTTGCAACACTAAAAAATAAAAATTGAAATAATATACTCATTAGTTAACCCATGTGGCAAAAACAAACATAGGTAACATAGGTATTTATGAATTTTCATTGCAATCGATAAAAGCAATGCGATTTAATAGCACTTTTCCGCGAACTTTCCGATCACCCCTCGTATGGATACATCAACAAAAAATGAAAAAAGTAACAGAGGAGTACAACAGCGTGACAATCATCCTACGCAAGGTTACAAGAGGATAAGAAACTATATCCAAATGACTTGTATAATAAAAATGGTTAAGAAACTAACATTTTCTAACGAGGTGATTATGCTGCAAGTAAGCACTGAACAGACGTAAACAATGCACACACCAATCTACAAATCACTGAAAAGAATGTGTTGTTTTCAGGTTATAAACTCAGCTTACTGTACTAGTATAAATTGATTGGTCTATTTTTACAAAAAAAAAACTAAATCTTTCCAGTCGTCCACGAGTCATCACAGGGCGGTGATGGAAGATTTCATAAAAAGAAAACAGAAAATAAAGGTATACGTAATTTTTGGACCACTGATGTCGTAATCTGCAACAATGAAAGTAAGAAAGGCTGCAAATATCAGGAATCGATACAATCAAGTACTACACCTGACCTAGGATACCACATGGGAAAGTGACAAAAACACAATTAAACGTCACAAACAAGAGCCAAGAGGTCAGTCCTTTCCCAGCAGGTGATCACAAGGCGGCAATGAACAGACGCGAAAGCATGACAAACACAAGACATAAATAACACAAATGATCCACTGAAGAGTACCGCCTTCGAACGGTCCGTAAGATATTTTACTGGAGGGCTTATGCCTGTTTCATGGCGCCAGTTTCAGCTGCATTGTATATCCCCACCAAAGTTTTTAATTGTGTTTTTATCTATTTTTTAGTCTTTGTCTTTTTCTTTCCTATTTTTTTCTTTTTTCTTTTCTTTTTTGCTACTTTTTCTTTCATTTTCAGTTGTTTTGTCCCTTTTTGACTATTTTATTCAGTTTTAGCTTTGTTTTGATTTTAATGGACTTGTGTCTATGATTTGACATCTTTAAACACTTTTCTACATATCAAAATGTTTTGATGATACATGTAAAACATACATGTAAGCCAAATTAAAGACCTCAAGCTTACAAAACTGCATACTTCAAAAGATAAAATTAATTGTGTTGGAGAGCCAGATATGACTTTTTAGGTGTGAACAAGTAATATATGTACTTCAAACTATGCTATAGACATTCAGGCATGCATACTATTTAAGTAAAATATGCATGAAAATTTAAATTGTGCGACCAAATCCTGAAACTTACTTAATTGTTAATCCCTTGTTTTGATTTTTTAAAATATAAAATGATGATTTTTAATACACTTGGAAAAAATTTCAATAAATCCATATACTAGGGGTGTTCAAAAGATACACGGACAGATGCTGCCATTTCTACATTGGTTGAGCAATAGAGCTGGAATTTCAGCACATAATACTGAAACATATATGCAGTTGATCGGTTACAACATGCTTGGTGTTAGTCGTCTACGTGCGTTACAGCTGTCGTCAAGGCAACGCTATATAGCGTAAACCGGCCCATTTTACGTTGCATTTTGACGTTTTACTACACAACCACTTAAACTTCAATCCTTTTGTAAAATTGTGTTGAGCGCTGATAGCCCATATTGCGTTCCATTCATATTTAACGATATATTTACTCCTCTTCTTTGCAAACTTTCAAAGATTTATATCTTACGGATGGTGTTCTAAATCGAAACGAATGACAGTACTGTCAAAAGGCAAAGCATTCAACTTCTATGAACCCATTTCCTGCTTTTGGCATGTCAATTCTTTAAAATAAACTATTTACAGACTTCGAAAAACACCCTTTTCAGGACAGTAGATCTAATATTGATAGTTAAGTCTTATTGTGATGAACACTGATAAGAAAATAAGTTTTTTATTTAATACTTACAAAAACTCAAAAAAAAAATGACGCATTTTAAGCCTGCCCTTCGGACTGAAACCTATTAATTTGAATGTATAGCGCAGCGGAATAACATAAAAACCTCATTTTATGTTCAAAGAATGACGGAACATTATTTTCCGTTAAAAATACCAATCACTTCAAGCAATCGAGTTTTAGCCCCAAGAAGCAACCCATGGGTACATGGGCCGGTTCCAGCGAAGTGACGTCACAGCGGCGCCTCGTGCTCATACGTCTGACGTCACATGTTCTAAATTTCAATTTCAGTCAACTTGCTATGAATGGTAGTTTATATTTATGAATTTTCATTGCAATCGATAAAAGCAATGCGATTTAATAGCACTTTTCCGCGAACTTTCCGATCACCCCTCGTATGGATACATCAGTATGTCATTCAGGTCATGCAATAAGAGTATGCAAGTATGGAAAGTCTAGTTGCCATGGTGATTGTTTTATTATACCAGGTATGACATAATAGTCCATTTTTTATTGTTGCTAGGCAACCGTCTATAATTACGAATAAAAATTTCTGACCAGTTTTTAGGAAGAGAATTATAATGTTGTATCTAACAATCATCGCTGTTAATGTTTTAAGTCTTTTCTTTCAGATTTATAATATAGGTGTTGAAAATAAGCATTCATTATTTCTGTCTTTAAATTCGCTTTGAGGACTTTAATGTGTCACGTGATCGAAATGAATCATACTATCATACACTTTTTACATTTCACACAATTGACATCACAAAAAACATCCTTAACCACAGTTAATGCTAATTTCAGGATAATGGAAATAACAAAATTCATAAATAAAATGGCCACATTTGGTCAGTTGAACAATGTATTGTGATTGTTAAACATTATAATACACTAAATACATTGGCATTCTACATTATAACATTTAATATATCCTTAAAAATGAATTAAAAGCAAATTGTATATAACATTTAATTGATGTATAGTGTGACAGGACAAACAGAAGACCAACAGATAAGCCACCAACACTGCCTGCCCTCCACGTGTCTTGTTTTTTAGAACGGTCAACCGATTATAAATGTCAAAAGATTCTCACGCTTTTCGCCCAATAGCTATGTAATGAAACACAATGGTGCCATCCTATATCAACTTTATTTACATGTAGGCTTTCATCGCATACTTAGAAACAAGTAAGTAACCGTTTGGGATGTACTTAGCATTGCAATGTGTTTTTGCATAACGCCCCTTCTAGTTCGCAGAAACAATGCATTAAATAAAGCAAATCCATTTTACAGCCTATGTGCTCATATTCAAGGCCATCTTAAAGTGTCCATTCTTACGTGACAATACGTCTTTTGCTGTGAAATAGACTCACGGACGTCCCACTACATACGCAAGCATTTTAAACGTGACCTGTTAGTAGGATAGGGAATGATCCCGAAAAATACGTTTTCATACCTTAGTGCGACGGCAGCCAAATTGGATATAAAATCTTACCCAAACAGGTAGCGATGTAATTAATGGACAGTTATAATGTGTTTGTGTGAAAATAATCAAATTGAGTCGTGGCATATACAGATGGGAGGAAACGAAACATTACGTTTTATCTGGTTACATATGGTACATACCATTGCATGCGTAATGCTAAAGCAACAGTTCTTTGAAATTTAAACTAATACTCAAAACTTTTAAAACAAACACATTGTCATTCCTGAAAGGCATTTTGATTTCAATTTGATAATGCGTTGCTGAGATAATAGCGGCTGTGTTAAACGCATGCATACAAATGACGCACATGGGCTACCATACTTTATTAGCTCTAGTGGCGTTATGCAATTTCGAGAAGCTTGCTAAACAGCGGTTTCGTATGCACCATATATACTTCTACAAATTTATACTATAACAATCCTTGCTTTCCGGGTAACCATTTTTGAATTTTTTAACCCTGGGCCCCAGCCTTATAGTTAAACGAGATACGAATGATGGTCTACACTGCTCCTTAAATGAGGTATTTAAGCGATACCAATAGGGAAGTTAATGCAATGAATGATTGTCAAGTGTAAATCCTGCCTATAATAACGACATTAAATGCAAGTACGGGGAAACTTTTAACAGTAACCACGCAGCACAAACACAAGAGTCGTGACACCCAAATAGTAAGTGAGTATGATCATGAAATACCATAATCACAAACCGCAGACAACCCCGTGCACCGCGAGGCCACAAACGGTGTTTGTCTCTATTTTTGCCCTTTTTCTAACGAAAGTCCTAACAAAAAGGTGTTTTTTTTTTCTATTTTACCCTTATTCTAACAAAAGCCTTACCAAAAAGTGTGTTTTACTATTTTTGCCATTATTCTAACAAAAACCCTACCGAAAAAGGTGTTTGGCTCTATTTTTGCCCTTATTCGAACCAAAGCCTTTCCACAAAGCGTTTTTTTTCTATTTTTGCCCTTAGTCTGACAAAAGCCATGCCACAAACGGTGTTCGTCTCTATTTTTGCACGTATTCTTACCAAAGCCCAGCCACAAGGGTGTTTTTCTCTATTTTTGCCCTTATCCTAACTAAAGCCCTAACAAAAAGGTGTTTTTCTCTATTATTGCCATTATTCTAACCAAAGCCTAACCAAAAAGGGTGTTTTTTTTCTCTATTTTTGCACTTATTCTAACCAAAAATAGTAAGTTAGTATTATCAGGAAATACCACAATCACAAACTGCAGACTACCCCGTGGCACCGCGAGGAAGAGCCGCTCAACCATCACGAGACACCAGGAAGACAAATTAAGCAAAGCAATCAGCTCTCTCTTCCCCATCAAGATGATTGCAATACTAGAATGGACAGAAAATAATGTACAACAAAACATAGAACAATTACAGACTCCCACAATGGGAGTAACAAAAAACAAAAAGTCAACAACAACAGAACCACCGCCTTAGAACGGACAGCAGCCTAAGCCACCGGGGGTCTTAAATGCATTTTACTGGTACCAAATCTTCACCCTAGATTCTGCTGTTGTTGAAGTACAAGAGACACGGCTAATTATAGAATAAATGACGTCACAATGATTTACAGAATACTTATTTAATATACTTATTTAAGAATTTCGTATCTACAGTAATGAATTTATCAATAAGTTCGCCCAGAAAACCGATTAGAGTGTTTTCCATGATGATACATTGCATAAGTTTTCAGTGTAAATGTCGGATGTTCATCATCTGTTCTCCCCACGGGCTGTACCTATTTTTCACTCTCGCCAGCTTGTCAAATGGTCTAACTTAGAATAACTTATGTTAAACACACAGAACGGACAATGGGCATACAAGCAGAAAATATGAATAAGCAAAGAAATTAACCTTGGAAAGATTAAAGGCAAAACGCGGAAAATAGATTGGTTTGACCCGAGGTTCAAAACGCGGATCATGTTAGTAGATTTTTCCTATCACCCGCAAATTCAAGACTGGGTTAGGATTTATTTCTATCTGAAGGAGGAAAATGCATGGGATATCATTTTGGAACTCACAAAAGTTGACTTTTTCTTAGACTTTTTTCTTTTTAAATACTGTATATCAAGGGACGTAATGCAGTCGAACTTTTTCTTTCCCCGCTGACAAGTATTGGTTTTCATGAAAGACTGAAGATAACAAGTATTCACAAAAGCTTGCTTCCCCATCACCGTCTGATTGAATAGTTTATTAACGAAACGTCAAGCATTTAATGACTCATTTCAAAGCTGCTTGAATGAATATCTCATTGCGAAAGAAATCACTTCATTATTATCCTTCATCTATTATTACTCATAAGAACCTTTCAACAACGCCGTTTATAACATGTAATTCATGTTATAGTTTTTCTTGTTACCTTTATTCAAACAAAATCTCTACCAAAAAAGGGTGTTTTCCCTATTTTTGCACGTATTCTAACAAAATCCTACCAAAAAGGTGTTTTCTCTATTTTTGCACTTACTCAAAGCCCTACCAAGAAGGGTGTTTTTTTTCTCTAGTTTTGCCATTATTCTAACCAAAACCCTTCAATAAAGGGTGTTTTGGCCTCACAAAAAAGGCTCTTTGCTCTATTTTCGCTCTAACCCTAACCAAACCCTACCAAAAAAGCTGTTCTTCTCTATTTTTGCCATTATTGTAACCAAAACCCTTCAATAAAGGGTGTTTTATCTATTTTTGCCCTCATTTTAATCAAAGCACAACAGAATAGTGTGTTTTACTCTATTTTTGCCCTTATTATAAACAAATTCCTACCAAAAAGTGTGTTTTCTTTATTTTGCATTTTTTTTCTAACCAAAGCCCTGCAACAAAGCGTTTTTTTTTCTTTCTTTTTGCCCTTATTCTATCCAAAGCCCTGTCAAAAAGTGTATTTTACTCTATGTTTGCCCTTATTCTAACCAAAGCCCTACCATAAAAGGGCGTCTTCTCTATTTTTGCCCTTATTCTAACCAAAACCCTACCAATAAGGGTGTTTCTCTATATTTGCCCTTATTCTAGTCAAAGCACTACCAAAAAGGATGTTTTACTCTATTTTTGAGATTTTTCTACCCAAAGCCCAGCCACAAAGGGTGTTTTCTCCATTTGTGCCGTAATTCTAACTAAAGCCCTACCAAATAGTACGTATTTCTCCTTTATGCCTTTTTTCTAATCAAAACTTTACAAAAAAGGGTGTTTTTCTCTCTTTTTTTGCCCTAATTCTAACATAAGCCTTACCATAAAGGGAGTGTTCTCTATTTTTGGTCGAAAATACTAAGTGAGTATGATCAGGAAATATCACAATCACAAACCGCAGACAACCCCGTACACCGCGAGGAAGAGCCGCTCAACCCTCAACCCTCATTTTTACACTTATTCTATCCCAAGCGTTGTCACAAACGGTGTTTTTCTCGATTTTACCCATATTCTAACCAAAGCCTTACCAAAAAGGGCGTTTTCTCTATGTTTCATGGTTGCCCTTATTCTTATCAAAGCCCTGCCACAAAGGGTTTTTTTTTCTATTTTCCCTTTTTGGGTATTTTCTCTATTTTGCTCTAACTTTAACAATTATCCTGCCAGAAAGTGTGTTTTTCACTATTTTTCGCTTATTCTAACCAAAGCCCTACCAAAAAGGGTGTTTCCCCTATGTTTGCCCTAATTCTACCCAAAACCCTACCAAAAACGAATGTTTTCTCTATTTTTGCCCTTATCAAATTTGCCCTTACCCCTACCAAAAAGTGTGTTTTCTTTATTTTGCATTTTTTTGTCTTACCAAAGCCCTACCAAAAGCTTTTTTGCTCTATTTTGCCCTTATTCTAACCAAAGCCCTGCAACAAAGCGTTTTTTTCTTTCTTTTTGCCCTTATTCTATCCAAAGCCCTGTCAAAAAGTGTATTTTACTTTATGCTTGCCCTTATTCTAACCAAAGCCCTACCAAAAAGGGTGTTTCTCTATTATTGCCCTAAATCTACCCTAAGCCCTATTTAAAAGGGTGTTATTCTCTATTTTGCCCTAAATATAACTAAAGCCATACCAAAAAGGTTGTTTTTTTGCTATTTTTGCCCTTAATCTAGCCAAAGCCCTACCAAAAAAGGTGTTTTTCTCTCTTTTTTGGCCCTTATTCTAAACAAAGCCTTGCCAAACAGCGAGTTTTTTATTTTTATTTTTGCTCTTATTCTAACCAAAAATAGTAAGTAAATATGATCAGGTAATACCACAATCACAAACAGCAGACAACCCCGTGGCAACGCGAGGAAGAGCCGCTCAACCATCACGAGACACCAGGAAGACAAATTAAGCAAAGCAATCAGCTCTCTCTTCCCCATCAAGATGATTGCAATACTAGAATGGACAGAAAGTAACGTACAACAAAACATAGAACAATTACAGACTCCCACAATGGGAGTAACAATAAACAAAAAGTCAACAACAACAGAACCACTGCCTTAGAACGGACAGCAGCCTAAGCCACCGGGGGGCTTAAATGCTTGTACCAAATCTTCACCCTAGATTCTGCTGTTGTTGAAGTACAAGAAATGTTCAGCTCGCATGGAGGCCATCTAACTTATGCAATGTATCATCATGGAAAACACTCTAATCAAGTTAACACTCCATGACGAAACAAAGCCTACACCAAAAGGGTGTTTTTCTCTATTTTTGCTATAAACCAAACCGAAGTCCCGCCACAAACGGTTTTTATTTTATTTTCTACGGCGTTACTTATTAATGCATAAGTAACTAATATTAGTTTATTTATAAAACAGTGGTTACTTAGCCTATAATTGTAATTGGTTTTCAAATGGACTATTCCGAAGAGGGGTGTGATCAAAGTTATTGTTCAATGAATAACGTTTTGATTAAATTTTTCGTTTTTCCAAGGGTAAAGTAAAAACAAATGTAGACTTCACTTATTAAAAGAGTATTTAAAACGTCTAAAATCGGGTGTCTTTTCAGTGTAAATGTCGGATGTTCATCATCTATTCTCCCCACGGGCTGTACCTATTTTTCACTCTCGCCAGCTGGTCAAATGGTCTAACTTAGAATAACTTAGAATTGTAATTAATATTTCTACCAAGAAAATATTTCCAATTATATGATATCAGCGGTTTTCTGGGCGAACTTATTGATAACTTCATTACTGTAGATACGAAATTCTTAAATAAGTATATTAAATAAGTATTCTGTACATCATTGGGACGTCATTTATTCTATAATTAGCCGTGTGCGTGGTTAAATTATTTCGTGCCACGATAAAACAGAAACGAACTTTTCATTTTATTAGAAAACAGGATCAGGAAAATGTTAAACACACAGAACGGACAATGGGCATACAAGCAGAAAATATGAATAAGCAAAGAAATTAACCTTAGAAAGATTAAAGGCAAAACGCGGAAAATAGATTGGTCTGACCCAAGGTTTTAAACGCAGATCATGTTAGTAGATTTTTCCAATCACCCGCAAATTCAAGATTGGGTTTGGATTTATTTCTATCTGAAGGAGGAAAATGCATGGGATATCATTTTGGAACTCACAAAAGTCGACTTTTTCTTAGACTTTTTTCTTTTTAAATACTGTATATCAAGGGACGTAATGCAGTCGAACTTTTTCTTTCCCCGCTGACAAGTATTGGTTTTCATAAAAGACTGAAGATAACAAGTATTCACAAATCACCGTCTGATTGAATAGTTTATTAACGAAACGTCAAGCATTTAATGACTCATTTCAAAGCTGCTTGAATGAATATATCATTGCGAAAGAAAAAAACTTCATTATCATCCTTCATCTATTATTACTCATAAGAACCTTTCAACAACGCCGTTTATAACATGTAATACATGTTATAGTTTTTCTTGTTACCTTTATTCAAACAAAATCTCTACCAAAAAGGGTGTTTTCCCTATTTTTGCACGTATTCTAACAAAGTCCTACCAAAAAGGTGTTTTCTCTATTTTTGCACTTACTCAAAGCCCTACCAAGAAGGGTGTTTTTTTTCTCTAGTTTTGCCATTATTCTAACCAAAACCCTTCACTAAAGGGTGTTTTGGCCTTACAAAAAAGGCTCTTTGCTCTATTTTCGCTCTAACCCTAACCAAACCCTACCAAAAAAGCTGTTCTTCTCTATTTTTGCCATTATTGTAACCAAAACCCTTCAATAAAGGGTGTTTTATCTATTTTTGCCCTCATTATAATCAAAGCCCAACAGAATAGTGTGTTTTACTCTTTTTTTGCCCTTATCATAAACAAACCCCTACCAAAAAGTGTGTTTTCTTTATTTTGCATTTTTTTTCTAACCAAAGCCCTACCAAAAGCTTTTTTGCTCTATTTTGCCCTTATTCTAACCAAAGCCCTGCAACAAAGCGTTTTTTTTTCTTTCTTTTTGCCCTTATTCTATCCAAAGCCCTGTCAAAAAGTGTATTTTACTCTATGTTTGCCCTTATTCTAACCAAAGCCCTACCATAAAAGGGCGTTTTCTCTATTTTTGCCCTTATTCTTACCAAAACCCTACCAATAAGGGTGTTTCTCTATATTTGCCCTTATTCTAGTCAAAGCACTACCAAAAAGGATGTTTTACTCTATTTTTGAGATTTTTCTACCCAAAGCCCAGCCACAAAGGGTGTTTTCTCCATTTGTGCCGTAATTCTAACTAAAGCCCTACCAAATAGTACGTATTTCTCCTTTATGCCTTTTTTCTAATCAAAACTTTACAAAAAAGGGTGTTTTTCTCTCTTTTTTTGCCCTAATTCTAACATAAGCCTTATCAAAAAGGGAGTGTTCTCTATTTTTGCTCGAAAATAGTAAGTGAATATGATCAGGAAATACCACAATCACAAACCGCAGACAACCCCGTACACCGCGAGGAAGAGCCGCTCAACCCTCAACCCTCATTTTTACACTTATTCTATCCCAAGCGTTGTCACAAACGGTGTTTTTCTCGATTTTACCCATATTCTAACCAAAGCCTTACCAAAAAGGGCGTTTTCTCTATGTTTCATGGTTGCCCTTATTCTAATCAAAGCCCTGCCACAAAGGGTGTTTTTTCTATTTTCCCTTTTTGGGTATTTTCCCTATTTTGCTCTAACTTAAACAATTATCCTGCCAGAAAGTGTGTTTTTCACTATTTTTCGCTTATTCTAACCAAAGCCCTACCAAAAAGGGTGTTTCCCCTATGTTTGCCCTAATTCTACCCAAAACCCTACCAAAAACGAATGTTTTAACTATTTTTGCCCTTATCAAATTTGCCCTTTCCCCTACCAAAAAGTGTGTTTTCTTTATTTAGCATTTTTTTTCTAACCAAAGCCCTACCAAAAGCTTTTTTGCTCTATTTTGCCCTTATTCTAACCAAAGCCCTGCAACAAAGCGTTTTTTTTCTTTCTTTTTGCCCTTATTCTATCCAAAGCCCTGTCAAAAAGTGTATTTTACTCTATGTTTGCCCTTATTCTAACCAAAGCCCTACCAAAAAGGGTGTTTCTCTATTATTGCCCTAAATCTACCTAAGCCCTGTTTAAAAGGGTGTTTTTCTCTATTTTGCCCTAAATCTAACTAAAGCCCTACCAAAAGGTTGTTTTTTTTTGCTATTTTTGCCCTTATTCTAACCAAAGCCCTACCAAAAAAGGTGTTTTTCTCTATTTTTGCCCTTATTCTAAACAAAGCCTTGCCAAACAGCGAGTTTTTTATTTTTATTTTTGCTCTTATTCTAACCAAAAATAGCAAGTAAATATGATCAGGTAATACCACAATCACAAACAGCAGACAACCCCGTGGCACCGCGAGGAAGAGCCGCTCAACCATCACGAGACACCAGGAAGACAAATTAAGCAAAGCAACCAGCTCTCTCTTCCCCATCAAGATGATTGCAATACTAGAATGGACAGAAAGTAACGTACAACAAAACATAGAACAATTACAGACTCCCACAATGGGAGTAACAATAAACAAAAAGTCAACAACAACAGAACCACTGCCTTAGAACGGACAGCAGCCTAAGCAACCGGGTGGCTTAAATGCATTTTACTGATACCATATCTTCGCCCTAGATTCTGATGCTGAAGTACAAGAAATGTTCAGCTCGCATGGAGGCCATCTAACTAATGCAATGTATCATCATGGAAAAACACTCTAATCAAATTAACACACAATGATGTAGCAAAGAAAAGGGCTCAAGACAAACAGATAGTCAGAGCTAAAGAAAACCTCAAGTTGAGCCACGGTGGATCCAGCTACAGATAAGCATCAGGCACCAACCCACCGATTAAAGCTTTACGTCAGAGCCGTCATAGAGTCTGAGGCCTGACCCACAATCGTGCAATTAAAGAGGAAACCATAACCGTGATTGGATTTAAAACTAGGCATGCATGAATGTCGCTCGATATCCAAGTTATATCCAACCCTTACATAACGTACAATCTTTTTGAATTGATCACTATAATCAGGTTTTCCAATAATTCGTTTGAATTTATAAACTAAATTACCATAAGATATAGGTTCTGATATGCCTTGTTGCAGAAGAGTTTTTAACCCAATGTTGTATTTATCAATTAACTCTGAGTGTCTGTGGTAGAATTTAGAAAATGCTTTTCGAATTTTATGATATCTATAATAACTTTTAATAAAGTTTTAATAACTTAGCAGTTAAAGATAAGTTTCTGTTGTTGAAGTCATCATTATTAGAACACACTCTAGCAAAACGAATAAGTTGAGAAATATATACACCATAGGAAGGAGAGCGAGAAACATCTCCATTGAGAAAGGGGAATTTTTTTTATTTCAAAATTAAAATCATCCGGTATATCATGAATTTTAGAAGAAACTATGTTATTGACAAGTTCAAGTCCAAAAACGGAACTTCAGTATCAGAAGAATGCAGTTCAGTAGGATATATCTGACCTACCATTTGTTCAATATAATGATTATCAATATTAAGTAAGTCATCTTGAGGTTAGTTTAAACTTTAGTTTATCTCTATAAATAATACAAGTGGTACAATAATTGCATAGAGGATCTGAACGGAAGCTTTAAAGCTTATAGAGTTCATTTCCTTATAATACATACAGCTACATAGTTTATACAACATGGCATAATATGTCACTTTATAAATATTTGTATATGTCTAGGAATAAGTTTAAACAATAAAGTTGTCTATACTGAGAGAGAGAGAGAGAGAGAGAGAGAGAGAGAGAGAGAGAGAGAGAGAGAGAGAGAGAGAGAGAGAGAGAGAGAGAGAGAGAGAGAGAGAGAGAGAGAGAGAGAGAGAGAGAGAGAGAGGGAGGGAGAGAGAGAGAGAGAGAGAGAGAGAGAGAGAGAGAGAGAGAGAGAGAGAGAGAGAGAGAGAGAGAGAGAGAGTCTGGGTCGCTAGCACTTGTAAAACTTGTAGCAATTATTTTAGGACGGCGTCGGCTGAGCGGGGAGCTGCTGGTTAGCATGGTTTGTCAGTATATTACAGGAAACGCTTTGTAGCTAGTATATATAGTTGTGCATGTTTCAAAATGATATTATAAACCGCGCATGGCTGATTGGGATCTCCTCTAAGAAGTAAAGATACGGATAACTCGTGTTGGAGATTTAATAAGTATTGTTGCCTATGTGCTGTGTATCTAGGACATGAGAAAAAGAAGTGTGAAGTTGTTTCGATGCTGCCACATGAACAGAGCTGATTGTCAATTAGATTCTTTTTAAACAGATGAGAATTTAAAGAGCTACATTCTAGCCTAATGCGGTTGTGAAGTATTTGCGCAATTCGTGATACATGCAAAGTATCAAAGTATTTAGGAACATGAATTTTGTTGTTTCTTAATGTGTGTTTGAAGCTGTTGAGGGTGGGAGCGTTCCGTGTATCTAGACTTAGCACATTCCAGTCTCTTAAAGCTGTTGGTAAGAATGAGTTGTAGTACGCGTGACTGGAATGGCAAAATCTTCTGAGTTGCGTAGAGGATATCTTGAGAACTGCTGCACCCTTGGTGGTAAGAGTTGCATAAGGTAGTTTGGTGCTAAGTTGTTATTATTTTGTATAAAAGGAAGAGTTTCTGCTTGTGCCTGCGTTTTCCTAGGGTTTCACAACTTAAATCGTCATATAGCTTTAGGAGGCTGCATACTTTTGTGCCACCTGTTGTAATTCTAAGAGCTTCAACTTGGATTTTTTCAATGAAACGTTTATTTTCGTTTGAACAGCTATCCCACACTACACCCCCATATTCTAAAAGAGGTCAAATAAAAGTTGTGTACATTTTGAACAATAAACCTCTATCTAAAAGAAATTTATAGCGTCTGAGAGACCCAATTCTTTTCCAAGCTTTTTTAGATATTTCTGAAATATGGTTTGTCCAGGTTAATGTTCTACAAAATGTTATGCCGAGGTGTTTATGTTCGTTAACTTCTTCTATTTGGCTTTGAGACATTATTAGAGGGGGGTGTTGTATATTTTGATTCTTTTTGGTTATCAGTAGTGATTTGCTTTTAAGTGGGTTAAAGTCAACTTTCCATATCTTGGCCCAGAACTTGATGCTTTCGAGATCGATGTTTAATTCTGCTGCAGCCAGATCGATATTGTGGACGACCTTATACAGTATGGTATCGTCAGCAAAAAGTATGATGTTGGTTCGAATATATTTCACAATGTCATTTATAAAAATCAAGAATAATATTGGCCCAAGGATAGATCCCTGAGGAACTCCTGCGAAAATTGATAGCCAAGCAGACGCGATACCCCCAAGACAGACCCTTTGTTTACGGTTTTCCAAATAGCTAGAAAACCATTCCACAATATTTTCAGAGAAACCTATGGCTCGCAATTTTGCTAGTAAGCCCTTGTGCCAGACCCTATCGAACGCTTTACTTATGTCTAAGAAAACTACCCTTATTTCTTTGCTTTTATCGGTGGCTTTAGCGAATTCATTACAAAGGTATGCTAGTTGATTGATGGTTGAGTCTGTAGGTTTAAATCCAGATTGAAACTCAGAAATGATTGTGTTTTCCTCTAGATATTCAGAGATGTGTTTATGCACACAGCGCTCCATTATTTTACCTTCATAATTCAGTAAGGAAATGGGCCTATAGTTATTGAGCTTACAAGGATTATCTTTTTTAAAAAATAGGACTTACGTTTGCTTTTTTCCATGAGGCAGGGTATGTTTTGGTGGTTAAAGAGAGATTGTACAGATTAGAGAGAGGAGTAGCTAGTTCATTTGATGCTTCTTTAAACAGTTTTGGGATTGATGTTTGTTTTGAAGAAGAACGTAAAATATTAGATGATATCTTGTGCCATGATTTGGAATTGATTGTAAGAAAAACATACAAAAACTACAGGTATTTTGAACATGTAAGACAAGGAAGGCTGCACCGACGTCACTGATTCGTGACCTGGAATACTGGGTAAAATGCTTTATGTTTTATTTGTCGTCTGCTGTATATATTCAAACCCCTTCAAGATCATCGTGTCAAACGGTTTGGATCCATATCAGGACCGATGTTCTGCCTTACCTGATCTAGGTACAAACTGTTTGCAAAAGTTGTCAGCAGACGACAAAGGGGGCCGCTAGCAAGAAAAGAGTTAGCACTTTTGGCTAGTCAGTGTCAGTCAGCGGAACCCAGATGAGACTGACACAAAGTGCTGTATTTCACCGTAGTCCTGATTGTTGGACCTGGTAAGGATCAGCAAGAAATCTAAATAATCAAGCTTGGTAGAAAGCAGGTTTCTATTACTTCAGACCTTAATATGTTATTTCAGTGCGTGGTGAAGATTCGAATGAGACGCGTGCGCGTTCGCGGCGTCTCATCCGTGTCTTCACTGTCTATACAATAGCTAGATATACATTGAGGATCATTAATGTTATCAGTTCTAGTGTCAAAAGTCTGCTAGTTATACAGGCTTATCACTATATAAGCCCGCAATTTAGCAGACATACATTTTTAAAACTGGAGTCCGTTCTTAAGAGCCTTTTCGAAACGAAACAAAAGACCCTTTGTTTAGGACTATTATTGTTGAACATGGCCCAAGAGGGAGTTCACCACTTGAAAGACAACAACAATGACAATGTTCAGGCTACATGGGCACACAGACCATTCCACACCACTGATGCTTGCATCCAGCACACACGGGCTCCCCCACGGCACGGCCAGAAAACATATTTTGAAATAATAGATAGCAATGCTCGTCGAAAAAAAACGAGACTGTTGCACCTTTATGTTCCGATAATCAATTTGACCAATCTGAGTGCAATAAGGTCATAACTATGTAATGCAGTTAGGAACGGCTATGCACGCTGGATATGCCTCAGTCCGTATGATTACATTAACGGAAAATAAGCAAACTGTTGAGTGATTTGGATCCAGTAAGGTGTAACGATCAATACAAGTTACGATGACTCGGGCCAGTCAGTGCATCATCATCGGCTGGTCCGATTCCTAGTAAACAATGTCAACATGATGAACTTGTGTAAGAAATAATGGCAATGATAATAACAAGGAAACCAAACCCAGTTCTACTCTTGTGCTCCCCAGGACTCCGATCAGTCCGTATTTCGGCATTGACTGGTCTGTTTCTTTGTGGCTTGGGTGTTATGGGGTAATCCCTTTGTATAAAATATGAATTTAATATCATCTCAAATGAGTTTTTCGCAACCAAGTTTGCCAAAGCTTGAAACTTCGCAGGCTGATCGAAGTTTTCGTGTTTATTCTTCACCCCAAACAATCCAGCAGTTCATTAATAATATTTACAATTCTTTGCGTGCTAACGGTTTGGGTTCAGATCAGGCCCGACTTTCTATCGGCCCTGATATGGGTCCAAACTGTTTGCAAAGATTATCGACAGATAAAGGTTGCCGCTTGCAAGATAGCAGAACCAGCAGTACGTTTGCTTGTCCAAATGTGTTGATCTCGGTGTCTCAGACCAGTCCGTGTTTCAGCACAGGCCGGTCCGAACCATCGTTATCAAAGTTAACATGATGATATAGTCAACCGGATAATCATAAATTTATCCTGATGTGGTTCGTATGTGTTGAAACAGATTGGGCGATATTACCCTCGCTATTGCACTAGCTGAGCCGATTCCTCATTACCCAACTGCTATGAATTCCATATTTATATGGAAAGAGCGAAATTGTCATTTTTAAAATACACAGTATGAGTTTGTTTATCTATGACTCTGGTCAGCACGTGATATGACCCGAGGTGCACTAGTTTACATATTGTCTTGTTATAAGTATTTGTACAAGTTCAGTTTGCATATCAAACATAACCCTGGAGACACAGACCAGTCCACGCTTCAGCACTAGCAGTTTGGCACTTCTCATTCTACAGCCGCACAAAGGATTTTGTCGACATGTTCAAGTATACGGGCTCCAATGAATCCGATCAGCCAGCACTTTGGCACAGGCTGATCCGATTCTTCGGGTTACTTAACTTAATTGCATGTGTGTGCGTATTGATGAGTTCAAAAATAAATAAAATAAAGATCAGGTGCTGAAGCGTAGACTGATCCGATTACACGGGTTACTCAACTTAATTTAGCTTAATATGTGATACTGCCAAAATCGGAAAATCTACACCTATTTGGTCACTTGGTCAGAGAGATTCAGAGCAGCCAGTGATTCACAACTGACTGATCAGACGTTCGTTATCAAGACATTAAATTAGTCAGCACGTATATGTGTGTGTATATATTTTTTTCGCCTTAGTAGTCACACATCTTCACCAGCGAAGGTTTCGTCGTATCTACCTTTCGACAAAGGTTAAGATAGCGAATCGCAACCCTTAGTATGACAAGATGGTAGTCACAATACAATCTCAGAAAACGCTATAGAGTCGGCGAAAATTTAAGTTTTTAATGACACTGGGTAGATATTATCGCGTCAAGATCACTTTCAGATGTGACTCTGTGAACTTTCTCTCGAAGGTCCTTAACAAGGATTTTTCCATCAGACGACCATGCCCCCAGAATTTTTCGGTTTGCAGCTTTCACTTGTTTTCTGGCTTCGAACATTAGTTTACTGCGCATCCTGGTCAGGTCCTCATTTAGGTAAATACCTTTTAGTTCCGAGTCTATAAGTTTCTTCCTGTTAATAAACAGCCTTTCGCGCGCCCTGTATGTCGCAAACTTGACAATTATGTCTCTTTGTGGCTTGGAACCAGGTCTTCCAACACGATGGCTTCTATCTATATCACCTGGCGTCAGCGGGACATTCTAGTGGGGCGGATATGTAACAATTTTGAGAAGAATCGTGCATTTTATGATAAAAGCATGAAACTTGGTACATGGCTAGTTGATAACAAAACAAAAAAAATAGGGGTCAGTGCCACGCCGAAAATGCCCTCTAATGGCCGCCATCTTGCTTTTCCAAAATGGCCGCCTTTTTCAACTTATTCATTATAATCTCATTATTTATTTGCAAACATCATGTTTTCTTCAGTTAATTTTACTTAATAGTCATCAGTTATATCTCAATACCTTAAAATCATCTTTCAATTTTAAAAAAATCAGGATTGAGGCTGTATTTTTTCACGATGGCCGCCACTTTTATAACTAAAAGTGCAGTTATATTATAGAACTTTACCAAGGTATAAAGTTTGATGCAAATTTCTTCTAGCAAGTAGAAATAGTCACATTAAACAAGTTACTAATTTATCAGAATGGTTTTATTGTTGTGTATTTTTCATATATGGTATTAAAGATGGCTACCAATGTGCAAATCATAATATACTATCTGCTTTCATTTGGCACTGGAAGAATGTAGTTTGAATTTATGCAAACGATTTTAAAGAATAAATTTATTTAATGACTTTGAATAAAGAAGAGAGCATCCAACATACCATCCAAGATGACTGTCAAAGTAGACATGTTATATGGACACCATTCATAAGGTGGCCGCCATCTTGGTTTTCCAAAATATGCAGTCTATTTTAAAATGCATTATTTTAAGCTCATACATTTGCAAGCCAATTTGTTGTCTTCATTTATTTTCACTTATTTTGCAGTCAATCATACTAATTTGTCTCAAAATTGTCATTTAGGCTTAAAAAACACAATATTTTAGGACATAGTCTCAAGGTGGCTGTCACATTTTGCATCCAAAAGGAGCTCAGTGGCTCAATGGTAGAGTGCTTGACTCGATACCGAGGGGCCACGGGATCGAGCCTCACCGGCGTCTCTTTGTTGTGGTCCTTGAGCAAGACACATTTATCCTAGCTTAGTACTGGTTCAACCCAGGAAGACCCTTCCCTGTTTAATTGAAAGATTGTTGATGGGACGTAAAGAATCAAATCAAACAAACAAAAGCTCATTTCGCATTCTCAATAGTGGTGGTATACCAACTTGACAAATTATGAATTTCCATGCAAAAACATCATGCAATTAAGTAGAAATAGCTACACAAACAAGGGACGAACTTATCAGACTTTATTTTTATTTTAACTTATTATAACATGGTATTCAAGATGGCTTTGTATTTAGTTTTAGAAAAAAAGAAACGTATTTTTACTTTCTATAGGTACATATTTTGAGGTTGTATGAAGTTATGAAAATGAGTTTCAAGAAACGATTATATTTAATGAATTAGGATAGTAAAGAGGACATCCACCCTGTCATCCACAATGGTTGCCAAATTTGGTTTTAGACACTTATACAGATGTTGCTATTATGTGTGTTCTATATACAATTGATATGATCAAAATGAGATACAAAGAATTTTGTACCTATAGCAAACTAAAACTGTCCTTTGTAGAATTGCCGTTGCATAAAATATTATTTGTTTGCATCAGATTTTAGTGAAAAATCCTATAAAATCTGTAATAGAGATATCAAAGTTTCTTTTTGACCTTTCTCCTTCTCATCAAGTTACCATAGGCTTAAAAGGCTATATGTCCCCTAAAACTGTACACAATTTAAAAAAAAATGTACTTAGACCACAACCCTCCGTTTTCACACACATCAACTTTTCAACTTGATCTTGTCAAATGACGTATTTGCTGCAGTCAGCCTTATTAGGTTGTGTTGATGATGTAGCTGGCACTATCATATCTACTTGAAAGTAATCAAAGTTTATTTTATTCTGAAGTCAATCCAATATATATGATGTTTCAGACATCTTAGTTTATAGCCAAAGCTTCCCTCACCAAATACTTGCTAGTGAGTCGGGCATTTGATTCCATAATAGTTAAGTCCAATTTCCTCATCAGTCCAATTAGTTGAAACCAAAGCTTTTTGTCTATTTAGGTATGTAGGGTTTTTAAATGCTCTGTATTTACAGTGATGGTCTTTTACAGCCCATGAAGCTTTAGCTAGGTGCCCCTGCCACATATGCAGTCGAATCCCTGCCCTTGCTGTATCAATTCTTGCTTTTCGTAATCTATTGTTCACTGTGGTAATTCATTGACTAGTTAAACATTCGTCCTATAAATCGTTCTAAGGTAGTAGTGCTGTTGTGGTTTTCATTTTATTATTATTGGTGTAAATGTGGTTTATATGTACTTTAATATACATGCGTGTGAATGATTTTGGTTATGTTAAGGTAGCCTAGTAACTGCCTTCAAGGGAAGAGCTTCATCACTACAGTATACTATCTATCTGTATATTTAGTTTTCCCCACTTTGATTTTGTAGGAAGAATGTTAGCTTTGATTGTACTAGTTTCTGGTCATTGCTATGATTTTACCTAGTATATAAGCAAACATGGGAATAACATGTCCGGAATGATGCAGGCCAACAGTCGCTAGGTGAAGAAGCGTTAAAAAAGCGTGGAAAGAGCATTATGAAGTTACTCAAATTCGAACTCTTTGGAATGCAAAAGGCATGCCAGAATAAATCCCAGTTGAAGGACTAGTCAGCTGATCAGTGCAGGAATTATCACAAAAACAATTAGCAGGATGCGTTCTGACAAAGCAGACATCAGCAATTGTCATCCAGATGCTATAGACTACATGCATTTGGGAAACTGGCACAGTCGAGGTGTTTGACCTAATCTGCATCATAATCTCGAGTGTTAGTACAGAGTGAAATTGACAGTATGAACATCGGCAAAAGGGGTGCTCTGAACAGAGGCTTGAAGATAATGAAGCAATTAATAAGGGTGTTAGAGTGCATATTGGAGAGACATGTCAGGCAGAGAGTTGAGATTGACGAGATGCAGTGCAGATTTATGTCAGGCCATGGTGGCACTCCAGTTGTGGTCTTCATTTTAAGCCAGCAATAGAAGCTGCTCCTGACTTCTAACAAGCCATTCTACGTCACATTCATCAACATAGAGAAGGACAGCAGGTAGCTAGTGTGCATGCTTTAAATCAACAAGTAGTTGGTGTGATTGATGAATGGCATGATCAAGGACATGAAAAGCAGGACGATAGTTGGTAATTGTCGCAGTGAGAAGTTTTTTGGTGTTGATGTTCATCGTGGCTCTGTTCTGACTCCACTGCCCTTAATTGTTAAGCAAGAGGCTCTAATCACGGAATTCAGAACAGACTGCACATAAATGCTGTTGTACAAATATGATCCAGTGATCAAGGCTGAGTCCATGGAGGAATTGCTGGTGAAATTGGATGCATGGAAGTATTGGAAGGAGAAGGCTCTTCATGTGAACATAATAATATGAAGTCATATATAATTAAAGTCGTCCCTTGAGCTGAAGTGCACCAAATGCCTGTGGCACAACACTACTTAATGATGGAAGATGGAGGTGATAGCACCTGATAAAAACCTGAGGTAGGAGATCTGTAATCATATGGACATTCTCTACGCTAGAAACATCCTCGAGCTGCCTGCAGTTATACATTGCAAATGCACATGGCAGAAACTCCGTAAACTTCTTAACCTTATGAGCATCTGCTGCCCTTGACTCAAGACAGGTTGTAATAACATGCATTCATTGTTTTGTTTTTGTTGAGTGTATATTTCCAATACGTCCTTGATTATGAACAGTTCACTAGCAATATACATCCTAGCTTGTGATGTCGAAAACGCCTAATAACAAAAATGTGTAGATTTATTTAGAAAGAACAGCAAAAATCACCAATAAATAGGATTTAACTATTCGGCGGCCATCTTGGATGCCATGCTTGAATTAACAGTTGAGAAAATTTCAAAATTACATATTATATATAAGAAACGAACATTCAATGCTACTAAAGCAAATTTTACTCATACAAATCTCAATGATATATTAATGTATAAAAACGAAAACCATAAAATCATTCTTCTTTGGCAGCCATCTTGGATGCCATATTGTATCAAAGCTCTCTAATAAATTGTTCACAAATAAAAAAAAGTCACATTTTGAGCCTGTCTATGCTTGGAACAGCTTGAATTTGATGCAATAATCTGAATTAAGTTCATTCTATGATGTTTTCATAAAGCAAGCTTGATGTAACATATAAAAATGGCGGCCATCTTATAAAATGGCCACCATCTTGGATAATTTGCCAATCTACATGTGATTTCAGATTATTACAAATGTTCTATTATTAAAATTCACACTTGCACAAGCTTTGAATAAAAGTTTATTGCAAAATGATACCCAACGTAACAGGCATTACATGAAAATAGGTCGCCATTTTGAAATTCAAGATGGCGGCCGTCAAGGTGCATTTCTGGCTTGGCACTGACCCTCAGAAATTTTGATAATTACTAATCTGGCCATGTACCAAGTTTCATGGGGCCACGGGATCGAGCCTCACCGGCGTCTCTTTGTTGTGGTCCTTGAGCAAGACACATTTATCCTAGCTTAGTACTGGTTCAACCCAGGAAGACCCTTCCCTGTTTAATTGAAAGATTGTTGATGGGACGTAAAGAATCAAATCAAACAAACAAAAGCTCATTTCGCATTCTCAATAGTGGTGGTATACCAACTTGACAAATTATGAATTTCCATGCAAAAACATCATGCAATTAAGTAGAAATAGCTACACAAACAAGGGACGAACTTATCAGACTTTATTTTTATTTTAACTTATTATAACATGGTATTCAAGATGGCTTTGTATTTAGTTTTAGAAAAAAAGAAACGTATTTTTACTTTCTATAGGTACATATTTTGAGGTTGTATGAAGTTATGAAAATGAGTTTCAAGAAACGATTATATTTAATGAATTAGGATAGTAAAGAGGACATCCACCCTGTCATCCACAATGGTTGCCAAATTTGGTTTTAGACACTTATACAGATGTTGCTATTATGTGTGTTCTATATACAATTGATATGATCAAAATGAGATACAAAGAATTTTGTACCTATAGCAAACTAAAACTGTCCTTTGTAGAATTGCCGTTGCATAAAATATTATTTGTTTGCATCAGATTTTAGTGAAAAATCCTATAAAATCTGTAATAGAGATATCAAAGTTTCTTTTTGACCTTTCTCCTTCTCATCAAGTTACCATAGGCTTAAAAGGCTATATGTCCCCTAAAACTGTACACAATTTAAAAAAAAATGTACTTAGACCACAACCCTCCGTTTTCACACACATCAACTTTTCAACTTGATCTTGTCAAATGACGTATTTGCTGCAGTCAGCCTTATTAGGTTGTGTTGATGATGTAGCTGGCACTATCATATCTACTTGAAAGTAATCAAAGTTTATTTTATTCTGAAGTCAATCCAATATATATGATGTTTCAGACATCTTAGTTTATAGCCAAAGCTTCCCTCACCAAATACTTGCTAGTGAGTCGGGCATTTGATTCCATAATAGTTAAGTCCAATTTCCTCATCAGTCCAATTAGTTGAAACCAAAGCTTTTTGTCTATTTAGGTATGTAGGGTTTTTAAATGCTCTGTATTTACAGTGATGGTCTTTTACAGCCCATGAAGCTTTAGCTAGGTGCCCCTGCCACATATGCAGTCGAATCCCTGCCCTTGCTGTATCAATTCTTGCTTTTCGTAATCTATTGTTCACTGTGGTAATTCATTGACTAGTTAAACATTCGTCCTATAAATCGTTCTAAGGTAGTAGTGCTGTTGTGGTTTTCATTTTATTATTATTGGTGTAAATGTGGTTTATATGTACTTTAATATACATGCGTGTGAATGATTTTGGTTATGTTAAGGTAGCCTAGTAACTGCCTTCAAGGGAAGAGCTTCATCACTACAGTATACTATCTATCTGTATATTTAGTTTTCCCCACTTTGATTTTGTAGGAAGAATGTTAGCTTTGATTGTACTAGTTTCTGGTCATTGCTATGATTTTACCTAGTATATAAGCAAACATGGGAATAACATGTCCGGAATGATGCAGGCCAACAGTCGCTAGGTGAAGAAGCGTTAAAAAAGCGTGGAAAGAGCATTATGAAGTTACTCAAATTCGAACTCTTTGGAATGCAAAAGGCATGCCAGAATAAATCCCAGTTGAAGGACTAGTCAGCTGATCAGTGCAGGAATTATCACAAAAACAATTAGCAGGATGCGTTCTGACAAAGCAGACATCAGCAATTGTCATCCAGATGCTATAGACTACATGCATTTGGGAAACTGGCACAGTCGAGGTGTTTGACCTAATCTGCATCATAATCTCGAGTGTTAGTACAGAGTGAAATTGACAGTATGAACATCGGCAAAAGGGGTGCTCTGAACAGAGGCTTGAAGATAATGAAGCAATTAATAAGGGTGTTAGAGTGCATATTGGAGAGACATGTCAGGCAGAGAGTTGAGATTGACGAGATGCAGTGCAGATTTATGTCAGGCCATGGTGGCACTCCAGTTGTGGTCTTCATTTTAAGCCAGCAATAGAAGCTGCTCCTGACTTCTAACAAGCCATTCTACGTCACATTCATCAACATAGAGAAGGACAGCAGGTAGCTAGTGTGCATGCTTTAAATCAACAAGTAGTTGGTGTGATTGATGAATGGCATGATCAAGGACATGAAAAGCAGGACGATAGTTGGTAATTGTCGCAGTGAGAAGTTTTTTGGTGTTGATGTTCATCGTGGCTCTGTTCTGACTCCACTGCCCTTAATTGTTAAGCAAGAGGCTCTAATCACGGAAATCAGAACAGACTGCACATAAATGCTGTTGTACAAATATGATCCAGTGATCAAGGCTGAGTCCATGGAGGAATTGCTGGTGAAATTGGATGCATGGAAGTATTGGAAGGAGAAGGCTCTTCATGTGAACATAATAATATGAAGTCATATATAATTAAAGTCGTCCCTTGAGCTGAAGTGCACCAAATGCCTGTGGCACAACACTACTTAATGATGGAAGATGGAGGTGATAGCACCTGATAAAAACCTGAGGTAGGAGATCTGTAATCATATGGACATTCTCTACGCTAGAAACATCCTCGAGCTGCCTGCAGTTATACATTGCAAATGCACATGGCAGAAACTCCGTAAACTTCTTAACCTTATGAGCATCTGCTGCCCTTGACTCAAGACAGGTTGTAATAACATGCATTCATTGTTTTGTTTTTGTTGAGTGTATATTTCCAATACGTCCTTGATTATGAACAGTTCACTAGCAATATACATCCTAGCTTGTGATGTCGAAAACGCCTAATAACAAAAATGTGTAGATTTATTTAGAAAGAACAGCAAAAATCACCAATAAATAGGATTTAACTATTCGGCGGCCATCTTGGATGCCATGCTTGAATTAACAGTTGAGAAAATTTCAAAATTACATATTATATATAAGAAACGAACATTCAATGCTACTAAAGCAAATTTTACTCATACAAATCTCAATGATATATTAATGTATAAAAACGAAAACCATAAAATCATTCTTCTTTGGCAGCCATCTTGGATGCCATATTGTATCAAAGCTCTCTAATAAATTGTTCACAAATAAAAAAAAGTCACATTTTGAGCCTGTCTATGCTTGGAACAGCTTGAATTTGATGCAATAATCTGAATTAAGTTCATTCTATGATGTTTTCATAAAGCAAGCTTGATGTAACATATAAAAATGGCGGCCATCTTATAAAATGGCCACCATCTTGGATAATTTGCCAATCTACATGTGATTTCAGATTATTACAAATGTTCTATTATTAAAATTCACACTTGCACAAGCTTTGAATAAAAGTTTATTGCAAAATGATACCCAACGTAACAGGCATTACATGAAAATAGGTCGCCATTTTGAAATTCAAGATGGCGGCCGTCAAGGTGCATTTCTGGCTTGGCACTGACCCTCAGAAATTTTGATAATTACTAATCTGGCCATGTACCAAGTTTCATGCTTTTATCATAAAGTGCACGATTTTTTCACATATCTGCCCCACTATTCAGTGTCTCAGCTATCTTGATAACTATGGCGTCAGTATCCTTGCTAGCAGACTCCTAGAACTTTGATATCCGTAGATTGTTTCTTCTGCTGTATTGCTCCGTGTCATCAATATCCTGCTCCAACCTTGTGACACGGTTTTTAAGCTCTTCATTCTCTTGATTCAGACGCTTGTTCTCGTCATGAAGTTTTTCAGCCTATCGTCTATCACCTCAGAAACTGCAGTTTTCATGATAACACTGAGGTCCTGTTTAATTGCGGTCAGTATATCCCCTTGGATGGATGACTTAAGCAAATTTGCAATCTTCTTTATTTCTTTTTCTGGTAATGTATGTAGGTGAGCTGACCCTACAGTCTCCATCTCATACACTGGGTCCAGCAGACTGACAGATACATCTGATTTATCTAAGCTTTCCATGCTGTCGTTGTATGCCTTATTTTTCTTGACCAATTTATCTTCAGGTGAAAAGGGTGATGACAAATAACGTTTCTTGCTTTCACTTGTACCAGCAGGCTTCGATATAGGCGTGGATATAATACTAGATGCTTTGCTCATGCTCAACGTTGATGTTGTTGCTTAACTTTTAGCCATGAGTATACTTTTAGAAAAATTGAGCGTGGGTCTTCTACCGTTATCGGTCACGAGGAATTTGACTTATACTTTGTGTGAGTTGCTTATGAACTCATATACATTATGGTGTACACACTGATGTTTACTCTAATTAAGATCTAAATAAGCCATTTGTTTTTTATGTTGAAAAACTAAAAGTTCACACTCACTGTAATATCATTTTCCATTAGTATTCCAAGACAATCCTAGAAATCACATAATTTTATTTTTTTTTCGCGACGATGTTTATATGGCAGTCGCCATGTTGATCACGTGACGTAAAAGACATATCTTGAGGTTGGGTTAAAAGCTTCAATTATATACTGAACGAAACTTCTAAACCGCCACTCAATGTTTTCTCAAATATCTTAACTTATATGATACATAAATGGCTACAATTTACACTCAATATGGAAAAATCAATTAAACTGAAACTGTCAAAATTTCATTTTCATAAATTGAAATTAACATGCTCAGTTGATAGACTGTATAAAGGCACCATCGCGTTTCATTTTCACACAAATGTTAAAATTTGAACTCATTGCTTAAAATCAAGTATTCCAGGGACCTAAAGTGAAAACACCAACTTTATGGTGTTATAAACGGACATTATTGAACATTTTTGGGTTTCGCTTTTATTAAGTAGGAATTTTCAGGTAATCCAAAATGTTCCTATGGAAGCCCGTATGACATGAAACAACACAAGAATGTTTTATGGAGATGACATGTTTTTATCCACAATATTATTGAACTTTCTGGTGCTGTAAATGGACATTATTGAACACTATCGTGTTGATTTAGTAATATAAAGTAGCAATTTTCAATGCAATTCAGCGCACCTATGGAGGCCCATATGGCCTAAAAGAACACAAAAATATGTTTATGGTAATGAAATGTTTTTTGTCGACAAAATTATTGAAACATCCGTCACCCATTAAGCGTGTACTGCACATCAATCTCGACACTTCCGACGTTCCAATGCAGCATTTGTGCATCACCGCACCAAAGTATGGTGGTCTATACAGGACATTTTATGACATACGCAATACACAGATTTTGTCGATTTTTCTCGTCATACGAGTGCAAAAAATGAAAAATGACCAACAGGTTATGGTGTAAACTATCGGCTCTATCAAAACATGCCAAACCTTGTGATAAAGTATGAATCAGTCTCAGCGAGGCCCCTGTTTCGATAGAACCCACAGCCCGACCCCTCTACTTTATACTCATACAACCCAAACGTTATCATTTTTGTGATAAAATAAAGTTGTCCGATAGTTGTCGATAAAAATGCAAGGCGAAAAACACTTAGCATCGTGTGCCACGTGCCAAACAGGTATTAGTACTCTATCGTTACGCATTATTGAACATCCTTGTTGAATCAAACTTTGTTATGTTCAATCGACGGATACATGTGCCCAAATATACTGTGTTAAATATCATGTCAAACAGTTTAATAATAAATTAGCTATATTGAAAAAATGTGTTATGTTAACTGGCGGTTTAGAAGTTTTGTTCAGTATATCAGTTTGATTATTGTCAGACAGAGACAACATAAAGCCTCTCTCATAACAAAACAAAAACAAATCTGCAACAAGAGGAGCACAATTAGTACCCATGGGAATACCTACACTTTGTCTTTATAATTTCGAGCCAAATCTTATAAATATATTGTCCAAAAGATAATGGAGCTCATCACACAATTTCTGACGTGACCACAATTTATATCGTTTAGCTTTTTTAGAAGTAAAAAAGCATTTTTATCATTACAAGCCAAATAAAGTAAGCCCTCTCTGTTAAATGTTTGTTCAATTAATTCTGTTATTTTTCTTTGATTAGATTATGAGGAAATGTAGTATAGAGAGTGAATTCATATTTAGACAAACCAGATGCTAGAAAACCTCTAGACTTCAATTTAATCAGAATTTCAACTGAATTTTTGATAGAACAAAATAATTTTTTACCATTTCTTTCATAAACAGTTGTGCAATATTTAGTGACGTGGTTTCTAATCGCAGTGAGGCAAGAAGATAAAAGAATAGACAACTCAGTAGTTGTACATGCACTAGAATTAGCAATAAAACGCGATTTATAGGGCCGTTTATGAAGTTTAGGTAACCAGTATAACGTAGGAAGCTTGCTATGGTCCTCATCAACAAACAACTCAAACTTAGCTGCCATATGGCGTCTGACAGACGTCTCATCAAGCCTGTTATGCTCATATGTTTTTGCAGTGCTAAATTCTTGCTTTAGGGTGTTAATATAGTATCTTTTTCAAACGACCACAACATTGTTAGCAGCCTTAACTGCGGGGCCCAAAACAAACCTCCTATGGAATTCTTGTATCCCTTTCTTCAAGTGTCTAAAAGTGAATTTAGGTTTAGGTGGTAGAAGATCTAAATTGTTGCAATAAAATGAAATTCTACCACCAATAATTTAAAAAATATTTAGTTTCCAACTATTTAAGGCATTAGACTCAACATGCTCTCGGTTACACCAGCGATTACAAAATTCTTCTAAGGCACCTGCAATTTCCTCACGACATGATTTGAAGTCTATTGGCACAGGAAACCTATATTTAGGTCTCTTATATATAAAAGACCGAATTCTTGAATCAGTTATGATTTTTAAATCCCCTGTGACCAGCGGGTTGATAGCAATACTTAGTCTTTACAATCTCAAGTCAAGAAGAGAATTTTCGATATTTAGTTCTGTTACTAATTTGTTATAGTTAAAAACAGTACTACGTGTAGGTTAATTATACTTATAACAAATGATAGGGGATTTCTTATTTTCAAAATAAGTAGGAATAGAAGAGATAACAGATTTATCTTTAAATACACTGGGTAAGTTAATAAATTCAATCCCCTTGTTGTCACAATCTTTCTCTTCTCAAGATAAAACATACATAACATCAGTTGAAAATCAAGATCAGAATAAGTAATTACAGAAAAGTGTCCACCTTTAACGTTTACAACATAAATGTTTGCAACAGCTACACCTCTTGGCATTGCACTTAGAAATATAGGGATACACTACACTTCCTTTATACTTAATCCTAGAGTTCCTAAGTCCAGATGACTTTAGAGGAGAAAGACGAACTTTTAAGTGGTTTCTAACAAGGGCAGAGTCAGAAACTCCATGTAAATTCATTTTAGTGGCCGAATGAAGTTTCAGAGGTGAAACGTAAACAGATGGAAACATAGAATTATATCTATTAGTGGACTGGTGAATCTGTATGGAAGTAGCAGAATGTAACCGAACAGGAGAAAGTAAAATTTTGACTGTTTTTAGGCTATTCATTGAGTTTTAAGTTTATACCATACATTGAAAAGCAGCATTCATATCGGTTATTTATAGCAATATCCAGCTGCTACATTTGAGAAATAGCTAAAGGTCCCAGCATATAACTAAGTCTATTACAAGTACAAAAAAACATAGAGAAAGCAATATAGGCTGTAGCCCAGACCAGCGTATCTCGTAAAAAAAGTCATCGATGCTTACACTGTAAGTAGCAAAGCTGATTTTTTTGCACAAAGAATATTTGAACACTCGGTAATACAACACCACTGTATAGCAATTCGTTGCGAATTGCGAATTGCCGTATAAGCGACTTTTGTATGGGAAGCCGTTTTCCTTAAAAAACTTAAAAAAGATTTAAACGCGTTGTTAAACATGTTATCATAGCAAATGGGATTGTAAATGGTATCTATTCTGCCCCATATATATCATTGTATGTTATGAGGAGGGGGGAACATATTTTGATTTGCCTTATGTTTAAAATCTAGCTTGAAAACGCCGACTGTCTTTGCTATTCAAATATGTTCTTAAAAGGGTATCCTTTGGAAGCAAAGACTGCACCAAAGAACTGAAACTAGAGTGTGCATATTTCCTGGGCCAGACTAGCTAGTTTCTGCCATTTAGGCTTTATCAGTGACCTCTAATAGTTTCAAAGTTCCACAATGAAACCTATGATCCCAAAGGACAAGAAAATATAATCTTCACTATAGTGAAAGGCAGGGAGACGTTCTACCGCCGCCACACAGTCCCAGTCACCAGCTGTAGTGAAGTCAAATATGTTCTTAAAAGGGTATCCTTTGGAAGCAAAGACTGCACCAAAGAACTGAAACTACAGTGTGCATATTTCCTGGGCCAGACTAGCTAGTTTCTGCCATTTAGGCTTCATCAGTGACCCTCTCATAGTTTCAAAGTTCCACAATGAAACCCATGATCCCAAAGGACAAGAAAATAAAATCTACACTATAGTGAAGGGCAGGGAGACGTTCTACCGCCGCCACAGAGTCCCAGTCACCAGCTGTAGTGAAGTCAAAGTTTGTGTTTGTTCGTTTCGATTGTTAAGTAATCTTCATGAACGAAAGGAATATGGCAATTATTTTGTTATTAGCCGAGAGGCAAATATGCTTGCAACACTAAAAAATAAAAATTTAAATAATATACTCATTAGTTAACCCATGTGTCAAAAACAAACATAGGTACTCCATCAACAAAAAAATGAAAAAAGAAACAGAGGAGTACAACAGCGTGACAATCATCCTACGCAAGGTTACAAGAGGATAAGAAACTATATCCAAATGACTTGTATAATAAAAAATGGTTAAGAAACTAACATTTTCTAACGAGGTGATTATGCTGCAAGTAAGCACTGAACAGACGTAAACAATGCACATACCAATCTACAAATCACTGAAAAGAATGTGTTGTTCTCAGGTTATAAACTCAGCTAACTGTACTAGTATAAATTGATTCAAGTCTATTTTTACAAAAAAAAAAACAACTAATTCTTTCCAGTCGTCCACGAGTCATCACAGGGCGGTGATAGAAGATTTCATGAACAGAAAACAGAAATTTAAGGTATACGTAATTTTTGGACCACTGATCTGCAACAATGAAAGTAAGAATGGCGGCAAATATCAGGAATCGATACAATCAAGAACTACACCTGACCTAGGATACCACATGGGAAAGTGACAAAAACACAATTAAACGTCACAAACAAGAGCCAAGAGGTCAGTCCTTTCCCAGCAGGTGATCACAAGGCGGCAATGAACAGACGCGAAAGCATGACAAACACAAGACATAAATAACACAAATGATCCACAGAAGTGTACCGCCTTCGAACGGTCCGTAAGATATTTTACTGGAGGGCTTAAACCAGTTTCATGGCGCCAGTTTCAGCTGCATTATGTATCCCCACTAAAGTTTTTTGTGTTTTTATCTATTTTTTTATAGTCTTTGTCTTTTTCTTTTTCCTATTTCTTTCTTTTTTTTTTTTGCTACTTTGTCTTTCATTTTCAGTTGTTTTGTCCCTTTTTGACTATTTTATTCAGTTTTAGCTTTGTTTTTGATTTTAATGGACTTGTGTCTATGATTCGACATCTTTAAACAATGATTCGACATCTTTAAACACTTTTCTACATTTCAAAATGTTTTGATGATACATGTAAAACATACAAGTGAGCCAAATTAAAGACCTCAAGCTTAAAAAACTGCATACTTCATAAGATAAAATTAATTAAATGTGTTGGAGAGCCAGATATGACTTTTTAGATGTGAACAAGTACTTCAAACTATGCTATAGACATTCAGGCATGCATACTATTGAAGTAAGATATGTATGAAAATTTAATATTGTGCATCCAAATGCTGCTGTGAAAGTTCTGAAACTTACTTAATTGTTAATCCCTTGTTTTGATTTTTTAAAATATAAAATGATGATTTTTAAATATACTTTGGTATTGGAAGAAATTACAATAAATCCATTTATGGAGACAATAGTATGTCATTCAGGTCATGCAATAGCAGTATGCAAGTATGGAAAGGCTAGTTGCCATGGTGATTGTTTTATTATACCAGGTATGACAAAATAGTCCATGTTGTATTGTTGCTAGGCAACCGTCTATAATTACGAATAAAAATTTCTGACCAGATTTTAGGAAGAGAATTATAATCGTTGTTAATGTTTTAAGTCTTTTCTTTCAGATTTATAATATAAAAGGTGTTGAAAATAAGCATTCATTATTTCTGTCTTTAAATTCGCTTTGAGGACTTTAATGTGTCACGTGATCGAAATGAATCATACTATCATACACTTTTTACATTTCACACAATTGACATCACAAAATAGTAAATGCTAATTTCAGGAGAATGGAAATAACAAAATTCATAAATGAAATGGCCACAAACCTCTATATTTATAGAAATGTACTATTGTACATAATAACATTTGGTCAGTTGAACAATGTATTGTGATTGTTAAACATTATAATACACTAAATACATTGGCATTCTACATTATAACATTTAATATATCTTTAAAAATGAATTAAAAGCAAATTGTATATAACATTTAACTGATGTATAGTGTGACAGGACAAACAGAAGACCAACAGATAAGACACCAACACTGCCCTCCACGTGTCTTGTTTTTTAGAACGGTCAACCGATTATAAATGTCGAAAGATTCTCACGCTTTTCGCCCAATAGCTATGTAATGAAACACAATGGTGCCATCCTATATCAACTTTATTTACATGTTGGCTTTTATCGCATACTTAGAAACAAGTATTTTTGCCTTTATTCAAACAAAAGCTCTACCAAAAAGGGTGTTTTCCCTAATTTTGCACGTATTCTATCAAAATCCTACCAAACAGGTGTTTTCTCTATTTTTGCCCTTATTCTACTCAAAGCCTTACAAAGAAGGATGTTTTTCTCTATTTTTGCCCTTATTCTAACCAAAACCCTACCAAAATTGTGTTTTTTCTCTATTTTTGCCATTATTCTAACCAAAACCCTTCAAAAAAGGGTGTTTTTGGCCTTACAAAAGTGGCTGTTTGCTCTATTTTCGCTCTAACCCTAACCAAACTCTACCAAAAAGGCTGTTATTCTCTATTTTTGCCATTGTTGTAACCAAAACCCTTCAATAAATTGGGTTTTCTTTATTTTTGCCCTCATTTTAAACAAACCCCTACCAAAAAGTGTGTTTTCTTTATTTTGCATTTTTTTCTAACCAAAGCCCTACCAAAAGCTTTTTTGCTCTATTTTTGCCCTTTTTCTAACCAAAGCCCTGCAACAAAGCGTGTTTTTTTTTCTTTCTTTTTGCCCTTATTCTTACCAAAGCCCTGTAAAAAAGTGTATTTTTATCTATTTTTGCCCTTAATCTAACCAAAGCCCTGCCACAAAGGGTGTTTTTTTCTCTATTTTTAACCATACTCAAACTAAAGCCCTACCAAAAGGGGTGTTTTTCTCTATTTTTGCCCTTATTCTAACCAAAGTCCTACAAAAAAAGGTTGTTTTTCTCTTTTTTACCCTTATTCTAACCAAAGCCTTACCAATAAGGATGTGTTTCTCTATATTTGTTCTTACCCTAACAAAAGCCCAACCATAAAAGGGTGTTTTCTCTATTTTTGCCCTTATTCTAACCAAAACCATACCAATAAGGGTGTTTTCTCTATATTTGCCCTTATTATAGTCAAAGCACTACCAAAAAGGATGTTTTTACTCTATTTTTGAGATTTTTCTACCCAAAGCCCAGCCACAAAGGGTGTTTTCTCTATTTGTGCCGTAATTCTAACTTAAGCCCTACCACGGGTGGTAAACCTAGGAACTACCACGAAATTGTGTTAAAGTAACTTTGTTCCCAAGCCACTTCCGAGACACGTCGTGGTAGTTTCCAGGCCGAAAATTGGATGAAGAAAGGTTGGTGTCACTTTCATTTTTGTTTTATTTTGCAACTAAAAACGAACAATGGTGAAATCCGACAATGTGGTTCCGTGTAAATATGTTCCAGCGTCCCCTCTAGACCAAACTTTCGTTTGAAAAGTTATTTTCTTTTTTTAGATTTGTGCTTCCCCACTGAGCATCAGACCATCTTTCTCCAAAGTTCGGCCTGATTTCAGCCCATTTCTGTCAAATTAAATAGAATTTTATTTTCTTGTTCTTTGGGATCATGGGTTTCATTGTGGAACTTTGAAACTATTAGAGGGTCACTGATGAAGCCTAAATGGCAGAAACTAGCTAGTCTGGCCCAGAAAATATGCACACTCTAGTTTCAGTTCTTTGGTGCAGTCTTTGCTTCCAAAGGATACCCTTTAAAGAACATATTTGATATCATTTGACGATGGAAATGATAAAAAGACCCTGAATAAACATTCCTACACAGAAAAAAATCTGAGCATTTTCTAAAGGATTCATGCCCCGTTCGTCCTGTGTGGTAGTTTCCAGCTCATCGTGAACTCTCGAACTCGTCAATAAATTACCACGGTAAACAAATAAATCACATTTCAACACCATGAAGAAGCTAAGCTGAGGACTCAAGAGATTCAATGTGATGCTTGACAGGTGGAGATTATGCCCTGGACTGCCAAACAACACCTCTGGAAATCTTAAGCAAAAGAAGGTCATCAGTTGAGCCATGGTGGACCAAGCAACAGACAAAAAAAAAATATGAAAAAATTGCGTCACTCGCTACGTTGTTCCATGTTCAGTCAATTTTAAGATAAAATTGCAGGCTAAGACTACTGGTATTGTACTTGTGCTTCAGAAAAAAGGGAAATATCCTCGGGTTGTGAGTGCGTCGATGAACGGGCATGTTATTTGATAATTAAGATGCATGTTTATTCAAAAACAAAATATGTGAATATCCCTTCTTTTCATTCTTCTCATCATTTCAATATTATAGCACACTAAAATTAAAATTCCGGCAGACGACATTAGTTATCTGAAAAAAGGTTAATTGAAACGGTCTTCGTATGAATAAGAGGGGTATTCAAGGTTCGGTCCGCATACCCTGTCTTTATAAAAATGAAGTAGTCCCTGAATAGTGAACATCTGCTGATGCGAACTACCACTAAATTCCTACAAAGTCTTGGAAACTACCACAATAGCATTTTAACTACCACGATGAGCTGGAAACTACCACACAGGACGAACGGGGCATGAATCCTATACGATTTTTTTTCTGTGTAGAAATGTTTATATAGGGTCTTTTTATCATTTCCATCGTCAAATGATAAAATGATATAAAATTCCATTTAATTTGACAGATATGGGCTAAAATCCTTCGAACTTTGGGGAAAGATGGTCCGATGCTCAGTGGGGAAACACGAATCTAAATAAAGAAAATAACTTAACAAACAAAATTTTGGGCTAGAGGGGACGCTGAGACATATTTACACCGAACCACATTGTCGGATTTCACCATTGATCGTTTTTAGTTGTAAAATAAAGCAAAAATGAAAGTGACACCAACCTTTCTTTATCCAATTTTCGGTCTGGAAACTACCACGACGTGTCCCGGATGTCGCTTGGGAACAAAATTACGCTAACACAATTTCGTGGTAGTTCCTAGGTTTACCACCCGTGCCTACCAAATAGGATGTATTTCTCCTCTATGCCTTTTTTATCTAATCAAAGCTTTACAAAAAGCTTTTTTTTTCTCTTTTTTTTTGCCCTAAGTCTAACATACGCCTTACCAAAATGGGGGTGTTCTCTATTTTTGTCGCTTGATATCCAAGTTATATCCAACCCTTATATAACGTTTTACTATCTTTTTAAATTGACTATAATTAGGTTTTCCAATTATAAACTAAATTACCATAAAATATAGGTTCTGATATGCCTTGTTGCAGAAGAGTTTTAACCCAATGTTGTATTTAACAAATAACTCTGAGTGTCTGTTGTAGAATTTAGAAAATACTTTTTCTAGTTAGTGAGTATGATCAGGAAATACCACAATCACAAACCGCAGACAATCCCGTACACCGCGAGGAAGAACCGCTCAACCCTCAACCCTCTTTTTTACACTTATTCTAACCCAAGCCTTGTCACAAACGGTGTTTTTCTCGATTTTACCCATATTCTAACCAAAGCCTTACCAAAAAGGGCGTTTTCTCTATGTTTCATGGTTGCCCTTATTCTAATCAAAGCCCTGCCACAAAGGGTGTTTTTTTTCTATTTTCCCTTTTTGGGTATTTTCTCTGTTTTGCTCTAACCCTAACGATTATCCTGTCAGAAAGGGTGTTTTTCACTATTTTTCGCTTATTCTAACCAAAGCCCTACCAAAAAGGGTGTTTTCCCTTTTTTTCTCTATTTTGCCCTAAATCTAACTAAAGCCCTACCAAAAAGGTTTTTCCCGCTATTTTTGCCCTTATTCTAACCAAAGCCCTACCAAAAAAAGGTGTTTTTCCCTATTTTTGCCCTTATTCTAAACAAAGCCTTGCCAAACAGCGAGTTTTTTATGTTTGCTCTTATTCTAACCAAAAATAGTAAGTAAATATGATCAGGAAATACCACAATCACAAACTGCAGACAACCCCTTGGCACCGCGAGGAAGAGCCGCTCAACCATCACGAGACACCAGGAAGACAAATTAAGCAAAGCAATCAGCTCTCTTCCCGATCAAGATGATTGCAATACTAGAATGGACATAAAGTAACGTACAACAAAACATAGAACAATTACAGACTCCCACAATGGGAGTAACAATAAACAAAAAGTCAACAACAACAGAACCACCGCCTTATAACGAACAGCAGCCTAAGCCACCGGGGGGCTTAAATGCATTTTACTGGTACAAATCTTCGCCCTAGATTCTGCTGTTGTTGAAGTACAAGAAATGTTCAGCTCGCATGGAGGCCATCTTACTAATGCAATGTATCATCATGAAAAAACACTCTAATCAAATTAACACTCCATGATGAAACAAAGAAAAGGGCTAATGACTCACAGATAGTCAGAGCTAAAGAAAACCTCAAGTTGAGCCACGGTGGGTCCAGCTACAGATAAGCTTCAGGCACCAACCCACCGATTAAAGCTTTACGTCAGAGCCGTCATAGAGTCTGAGGCCTGACCCACCGTCGTGCAATTAAAGAGGAAACCATAGCTATAAACCGTGATTGGGTTGAAAACTAGGCATGCAGACTGTCGCATGATATCCAAATTATATCCAACCCTTATATAACGTTTTACTATCTTTTTGAATTGATCACTAAAATTAGGTTTTCGGTAAAAACCTATTTTGGTCGATTAAAAATTCAGGTGAAATTTTAGATAAACTTAAAGCTAGAGATTTCAATGCGATCAGTTTGTCTACTTATGATTTTTCTACTCTTTACACTACTTTACCTCATAATTTAATTAAAGATAAACTTATTGATCTTATTGAAAGAACCTTCCAGAGAGAAGGCTCTCCTTACCTTGCATGTAGTGACAGAAATGCATTTTTTACTTCAGAAAAACCTAAAAAATATCATGCATGGTCGTGTCAAAATGTATGTGATGCGCTGACCTTTTTGTTGGACAACATTTTCATTCGATTTTGCACCAAGCTCTATAGACAAGTAGTTGGGATTCCTATGGGCACTAATTGTGCTCCCCTGGTTGCAGATTTATTCCTGTTTTGTTATGAAAGGGACTTTATGATGTCTCTTTCTGATGATAAGCAGGCTGGTGTTATTGATGCGTTTAACACTACTTCCAGATATTTGGACGATATTTTAAATATTAATAATGTTTATTTTGAAAATATGGTTAGTCAAATATACCCTTCAGAGCTCCAACTTAATAAAGCCAATGCCTCTGATACCGAAGCCGCATTTTTAGACTTGCATTTGTCAATTTCTAATGGTATTGTTTCTACCAAAATTTATGATAAACGTGACGACTTTGATTTTGAAATTGTCAATTTCCCATTTTTAGATGGTGACGTTCCTCGTTCTACATCCTATGGAGTCTATATCTCTCAACTCATTCGTTTTGCTAGAGCATCTAGCTATGTTACTGACTTCAACACCCGCAATAAATTATTAACTCATAAACTTCTTAAACAGGGCTATCGGTATCATAAACTTCGCAAAACATTTTCAAAATTTTATAGACGATACTTTGATTTGATTTCTAAATTCCAAGTTGGACTTAAATCTCTCTTGCGCCAAGGACTTTCGGAACCTGATTTCTATTGTGACTTGGTGTATAAGTTGAAGAAGATTGTTGGCTCTAATAATTTTTCAGCGCAGTTCATTAAAATAATTTCCCATTATAAAAAGATTGGCTATAACATAAATGTATTGCAACAGACTGCATGCTTGGTAGTCAACCCAATCACAGTTGGCAACTTTGCTTTCCTCTTTAATTGCACGCCGGTGGGTCGGACTTTAGACTCTATGATGGTTCCGACTTAAAGACTTATCTATTGATGAGATGGTAGGGGCCTGATGCTTTGGCTGTTTGTCGGGCCCACCGGGGTTTACCTGTTGGATTTCTTTTGCTCCGGTATTCAGTTTAATTTACTGTTGAGTCCTTATCCTTGCTTTATCTCCTTGTTATATCTTGATTTATATGTTTTAGGAGATGATGCATTGATAAGTTAGGGGTCTTTCATGCAAACCAAATATCTATGTGTCTTGATCCACATCTGAATTAAGGGTGAGGTTGGCGCCGTTAAACCGGTTTAAGCCCTCCAGTAAAATATTTTACTGACCGTTCCAAGGCGGTACTTCTTTTGTGGATCTTTTATGTTTTTGTTCTGTCTTGCGTTTGCTATGTTTTGTGCGCGTCTGTTTATATGTGCTTCGTGGTCACCTGCTGGGAAAGGGCTGACCTCTTGGCTCTCGTTTGTGGTGTCTTCTGTGAGTTTGTCACTTTCCCATTGGTATCCTGGGTCAGGTGTGGTACTTGATTGTATCGATTCCTGATCTTTGCAACCTTACTTACTTTCCAACAATTCGTTTGAATTTATAGACTAATAACCATAAAATATAGGTTCTGATATGCCTAGTTGCAGAAATAAAGTGAGCCCTCCCTGTTAAATGTTTGTTAAATTAATTCTGTTATTTTTTCTTTGATTAGATTATGAGGCAATGTAGTATAGAGAGTAGAGAAATTATATGTAGACAAACCAGATGCTAGAAAACCTCTACACTTCAATTTATTCAGAATTTCACCTGAATATTAAATAGACCAAAATTATTTTTTACCATCTCTTTCATAAACAATTATGCAATATTTAATGACGTGATTTTTAATCGCAGTGAGGCAAGAAGATATAAGAATAGACAACTCAGTAGTTGTACATGCACTAGAATTGGCAATAAAACGCGATTTATAGGGCCGTTTATGAAGTTTAGGTAACCAGTATAACATAGGAAGCTTGCTATGATCCTCATCAACAAACAACCCAAACAGCAGAATCTAGTGCGAAGATTTGGTACCAGTAAAATGCATTTAAGCCCCCCCCCCCCCCCCCCGGTGGCTTAAGCTGCTGTCCGTTCTAAGGCGGTGGTTAAGTTGCTTCTGACTTTTTGTTTATTGTTACTCCCATTCTGGGAGTCTGTAATTGTTCTATGTTTTGTTGTGCGTTACTTTATGTCCATTCTAGCATTGCAATCATCTTGATGGGGAAGAGAGAGCTGTTTGCTTTGCTTAATTTGTCTGCCTGGTGTCTCGTGATGGTTGAGTGGCTCTTCCTCGCGGTGCCACGGGGTTGTCTGCAGTTTGTGATTGTGGTATTTCCTGATCATACTCACTTTCTATTTTAGCTGCCATATGGCGTCGATGCCTACCAACAATCGACGTCTCATCAAGCCTGTTATGCCCATATGTTTTTGCAGTGCTAAATTTTTGCTTTAGGGTGTTAATATATTATCTTTTTCAAACGACCGCGACATTGTTAGCAGCCTTAACTGCGGGGGCCAAAACAAACCTCCTATGGAATTATTGTATCCCTTTCTTCAAGTGTCTAAAAGTGAATTTAGGTTTAGGTGGTAGAAGATCTAAATTGTTGCAATAAAATGAAATTCTACCATCAATAATTTTAAAAATATTTAGTTTCCAACTATTTAAGGCATTAGACTCAACATGCTCTCGTTTACACCAGCGATTACAAAATTCTTCTAAGGCACCTGCAATTTCCTCACGACATGATTTGAAGTCTATTGGCACAGGAAACCTATATTTTGGTCCCTTACATATTATGACCGAATTCTTGAATCAGTTATGATTTTTAAATCCCCTGTGACTATATGACCAACGGGTTGATAGCAACACTTAGTCTTTACAATCTCAAGAGTCAAGAATAGAATTTTCGATATTGAGTTCTGTTACTAATTTGTTATAGTTAAAAACAGTACTACGAATAGGTTTATTATACTTATAACAAATGATAGGGGATTTCTTATTTTCAAAATAAGTAGGAATAGAAGAGATTACAGATTTATGGGTAAGTTAATGAATTCAATCCCCTTGTTGTATAATTGAATTTTGATAAAATGCCTAATATGATTAATTTCGGAGTCTATGAATGGCCGAAGAGCATGTTGAGTGCAACACCGGGTAAGAATTACTACATCATAAAGTCGATGAGCTCTATCATAGAATTTATTAGCCTCATTATCCAAATTACGAAGATATGAAGATATTGAAAGAGTAACTAAACGTGAAAGGGCCAGAATGTTTTAAGACGATACTTAATTCTGAAAGAGTTAAAACATGTTTATTTTTACGTTTTAAATTCCATTTTTGCGTTTACCATGAGATCGGTTATTGCGTTTATCTAAAAGAGAAAAAAACACCTCAAAATCAGGTAATCTAGAAATGTTACCCTCATGGTAAATATTATCATTAAAACCAAGTGGAGCCACAATCTTTCTCTTCTCAAGATAAAACATCAATAACATCAGTTGATTTTCAATCAAGATCAGAATTAGTAATTACAGAAAATTGTCTACCATTAACGTTAGATTTAATAGTTGATTTACAACATAAATGTTTGCAACAGCTACACCGCTTGGCATTGTACTTAGAAATATAGGGTTACACTACACTTCTTTTATACTTAATCCTAGAGTTCCTAAGTACAGATGACTTAAGAGGAGAAAGACGAACTTTTAAGTGGTTTCTAACAAGGGCAGAGTCAGAAACTCCATGTTAATTCATTTTAGTGGCAGAATGAAGTTTCAGAGGTGAAACGTAAACAGATGGAAACATAGAATTATATAGTGGACTGGTGAATCTGTATGGAAGAAGCAGAATGTAACCGAAGAGGAGAAAGTAAAATTTTGACTGTTTTTAGGCTATTCATTATTGAGTTATAAGTTTATACCATACATTGAAAAGCAGCATTCATATCGGTTATTTATAGCAATATCCAGCTGCTACATTTGAGAAATAGCTAAGGCTCCCAACAAATAACTAAGTCTTATACAAGTACTAAGAAACATAGAGAAAGCAATATAGGCTGTAGCCCAGACCAGCGTATCTCGTAAAAAAGTCATCGATGCTTACCCTGAAAGTAGCAAAGCTGATTTTTTGCACAAAGAATATTTGAACACTCGGTAATACAAAACCACTGTATAGCAATTCGTTGCGAATTGCGAATTGTCGTATAAGCAACATTTGTATGGGAAGCCGTTTTCCTTAAAAAATCTTAATAAAGATTGTTAAACATGTAACATGGCAAATGGGATTGTAAATGGTATCTATTCTGCCCCATATATACCATTGTATGTTATGAGGAGGGGGGAACATATTTTGATTTGCCTTATGTTTAAAATCTAGCTTGAAAACGCCGACTGTCTATGCTACTCACAGTTTGTGTTTGTTCGTTTCGATTGTTAAGTAATCTTCATGACTAAAAGGAATATGGCAATTATTTTGTTATATGCCGAGAGGCAAATATGCTTGCAACACTAAAAAATAAAAATTGAAATAATATACTCATTAGTTAACCCATGTGGCAAAAACAAACATAGGTACTCCATCAACAAAAATGAAAAAAGTAACAGAGGAGTACAACAGCGTGACAATCATCCTACGCAAGGTTACAAGAGGATAAGAAACTATATCCAAATGACTTGTATAATAAAAATGGTTAAGAAACTAACATTTTCTAACGAGGTGATTATGCTGCAAGTAAGCACTGAACAGACGTAAACAATGCACACACCAATCTACAAATCACTGAAAAGAATGAGTTGTTTTCAGGTTATAAACTCAGCTTACTGTACTAGCATAAATTGATTGAAGTCTATTTTTACAAAAAAAACTAAATCTTTCCAGTCGTCCACGAGTCATCACAGGGCGGTGATGGAAGATTTCATGAACAGAAAACAGAAAATAAAGGTATACGTAATTTTTGGACCACTGATGTCGTAATCTGCAACAATGAAAGTAAGAAAGGCGGCAAATATCAGGAATCGATACAATCAAGTACTACACCTGACCTAGGATACCACATGGGAAAGTGACAAAAACACAATTAAACGTCACAAACAAGAGCCAAGAGGTCAGTCCTTTCCCAGCAGGTGATCACAAGGCGGCAATGAACAGACGCGAAAGCATGACAAACACAAGACATAAATAACACAAATGATCCACTGAAGAGTACCGCCTTCGAACGGTCCGTAAGATATTTTACTGTAGGGCTTAAACCAGTTTCATGGCGCCAGTTTCAGCTGCATTGAATATCCCCTCCAAAGTTTTTAGTTGTGTTTTTATCTATTCTTTTAGTCTTTGTCTTTTTCTTTTCCTATTTTTTCTTTTCTTTTCTTTTTTGCTACTTTTTCTTTCATTTTCAGTTGTTTTGTCCCTTTTTGACTATTTTATTCAGTTTTAGCTTTGTTTTTGATTTTAATGGACTTGTTAATTTGACATCTTTAAACACTTTTCTACATATCAAAATGTTTTGATGATACATGTAAAACATACAAGTAAGCCAAATTAAAGACCTCAAGCTTACAAAACTGCATACTTCATAAGATAAAAATTAATTAAATGTGTTGGAGAGCAAGATATGTATTTTTAGGTGTGAACAAGTAATATATGTACTTCAAACTATGCTATAGACATTCAGGCATGCATACTATTTAAGTAAAAAATGTATGAAAATTTAATATTGTGCAACGAAATGCTGCTGTGAAAGTCCTGAAACTTACTTATTTGTTAATCCCTTGTTTTGATTTTTTAAAATATAAAATGATGATTTTTAATACACTTTGGTATTGGAAGAAATTTCAATAAATCCATATACGAGGGGTGTTCAAAAGATACACGGACAGATGCTGCCATTTCTACATTGGTTGAGCAATAGAGTTTGAATTACAGCACATAATACTGAAACATATATGCAGTTGATCGGTTACAACATCCTTGGTGTTAGTCGTCTACGTGCGTTACAACTGTCGTCAAGGCAACGCTATATAGCGTAAACCGGCCCATTTTACGTTTATCTCTATGTTTTATGGTTGCCCTTATTCTAATCAAAGCCCTGCCACAAAGGGTATTTTTTTTCTATTTTCCCTTTTTGGGTATTTTCTCTATTTTGCTCTAACCCTAACAATTATCCTGTCAGAAAGGGTGTTTTTCGCTTATTCTAACCAAAGCCCTACCAAAAAGGGTGTTTTCCCTATTTTTTTTCTCTATTTTGCCCTAAATCTAACTAAAGCCCTACCAAAAAGGTTTTTTCCGCTATTTTTGCCCTTATTCTAACCAAAGCCCTACCAAAAAAGGTGTTTTTCTCTATTTTTGCCCTTATTCTAAACAAAGCCTTGCCAAACAGCGAGTTTTTTTATGTTTGCTCTTATTCTAACCAAAAATAGTAAGTAAATATGATCAGGAAATACCACAATCACAAACTGCAGACTACCCCGTGGCACCGCGAGGAAAAGCCGCTCAACCATCACGAGACACCAGAAAGACAAATTAAGCAAAGCAATCAGCTCTCTCTTCCCCATCAAGATGATTGCAATACTAGAATGGACATAAAGTAACGTACAACAAAACATATAACAATTACAGACTCCCACAATGGGAGTAACACTAAACAAAAAGTCAACAACAACAGAACCACCGCCTTAAAACGGACAGCAGCCTAAGCCACCGGGGGGGGCTTAAATGCATTTTACTGGTACCAAATCTTCGCCCTAGATTCTGCTGTTGTTGAAGTACAAGAGTTGTTCAGCTCGCATGGAGGCCATCTAACTAATGCAATGTATCATCATGGAAAACACTATAATGAAATTAACACTCCATGACGAAACAAAGCCTACATCAAAAGGGTGTTTTTCTCTATTTTTGCTATAAACAAAACCGAAGTCCGCCACAAACGGTTTTTATTTTTTTTTCTACGGCGTTACTTATTAATGCATAAGTAACTAATATTAGTTCATTTATGAAACAGTGGTTACTTAGCCTATAATTGTAATTGGTTTTGAAATGGACTATTCCGAAGAGGGGTGTGATCAAAGTTATTGTTCAATAAATAACGTTTTGATTAAATTTTTCGTTTTTCCAAGGGTAAAGTAAAAACAAATGTAGACTTCTCTTACTAAAAGAGTATTTATAACGTCTAAAATCGGGTGTCTTTTCAGTGTAAATGTCGGATGTTCATCATCTGTTCTCCCCACGGGCTGTACCTATTTTTCACTCTCGCCAGCTGGTCAAATGGTCTAACTTAGAATAACTTAGAATTGTAATTAATATTTCTACCAAAAAGATATTTCCAATTATATGTTATCAGCGGTTTTCTGGGCGAACTTATTGATAAATTCATTACTGTAGATACGAAATTCTTAAATAAGTATATTAAATAAGTCTTCTGTAAATCATTGTGACGTCATTCATTCTATAATTAGCCGTGTGCGTGGTTAAATTATTTCGTGCCACGGTAAAACAGAAACGAACTTTTCATTTTATTAGAAAATAGGATCAGGAAAATGTTAAACAAACAGAACGGACAATGGGCATACAAGCAGAAAATAAGAAATTAACCTTAGTAAGATTAAAGGCAAAACGCGGAAAATAGGTCATTAGATTGGTTTGACCTGAGGTTCAAAACGCGGATCATGTTAGTAGATTTTTCCTATCACCCGCAAATTCAAGACTGGGTTTGGATTTATTTCTATCTGAAGGAGGAAAATGCATGGGATATCATTTTGGAACTCACAAAAGTTGACTTTTTCATAGACTTTTTCTTTTTAAATACTGTATATCAAGGGACGTAATGCAGTCTAACTTTTTCTTTCCCCGCTGTCAAGTATTGGTTTTTATAAAAGACTGAAGATAACAAGTATTCACAAAAGCTTGCTTCCCCATCACCGTCTGATTGAATAGTTTATTAACGAAACGTCAAGCATTTAATGACTCATTTCAAAGTCGCTTGAATGTATATCTCATTGCGAAAGAAAAAAACTTCATTATTATCCTTCATCTATTATTACTCATAAGAACCTTTCAACAACGCCGTTTATAACACGTAATACATGTTATAGTTTTTCTTGTTACCTTTATTCAAACAAAATCTCTACCAAAAAGGGTGTTTTCCCTATTTTTGCACGTATTCTAACAAAATCCTACCAAAAAGGTGTTTTCTCTATTTTTGCACTTATTTTTCTCAAAGCCCTACCAAGAAGGGTGTTTTTTTTTTATCTAGTTTTGCCATTATTCTAACCAAAACCCTGCAATAAAGGGTGTTTTGGCCTTACAAAAAAGGCTCTCTGCTCTATTTTCGCTCTAACCCTGACCAAACCCTACCAAAAAGGCCGTTCTTCTCTATTTTTGCCATTATTGTAACCAAAACCCTTCAATAAAGGGTGTTTTATCTATTTTTGCCCTCATTTTAATCAAAGCCCAACAGAATAGTGTGTTTTACTCTATTTTTGCCCTTATTATAAACAAACTCCTACCAAAAAGTGTGTTTTCTTTATTTTTTCATTTTTTTTCTACCCAAAACCCTACCAAAAGCTTTTTTGCTCTATTTTGCCCTTATTCTAACCAAAGCCCTGCAACAAAGCGTTTTTATTCTTTCTTTTTGCCCTTGTTCTAACCAAAGCCCTGCAACAAAGCGTTTTTTTTTTCTTTCTTTTTGCCCTTATTCTATCCAAAGCCCTGTCAAAAAGTTTATTTTACTCTATGTTTGCCCTTATTCTAACCAAAGCCCTACCAAAAAAGGGTGTTTTCTCTATTTTTGCCCTTATTCTAACCAAAACCCTACCAATAAGGGTGTTTCTCTATAGTTGCCCTTATTCTAGTCAAAGCACTACCAAAAAGGATGTTTTACTCTATTTTTGAGATTTTTCAACCCAAAGCCCAGCCACAAAGGGTGTTTTCTCTATTTGTGCCGCAATTCTAACTAAAGCCCTACCAAATAGTACGTATTTCTCCTTTATGCCTTTTTTTTAATCAAAACTTTACAAAAAAGGGTGTTTTTCTCTCTTTTTTTGCCCTAATTCTAACATAAGCCTTACCAAAAAGGGAGTGTTCTCTATTTTTGCTCGAAAATAGTAAGTGAGTATGATCAGGAAATACCACAATCACAAACCGCAGACAACCCCGTACACCGCGAGGAAGAGCCGCTCAACCCTCAACCCTCATTTTTACACTTTTTCTATCACAAGCGTTGTCACAAACGGTGTTTTTCTAGATTTTACCCATATTCTAACCAAAGCCTTACCAAAAAAGGGCGTTTTCTCCATGTTTCATGGTTGCCCTTATTCTAATCAAAGCCCTGCCACAAAGGGTGTTTTTTCTAGTTTCCCTTTTTGGGTATTTTCTCTGTTTTGCTCTAACTTTAACAATTTTCCTGCCAGAAAGTGTGTTTTTCACTATTTTTTGCTTATTCTAACCAAAGCCCTAACAAAAAGGGTGTTTTCCCTATGTTTGCCCTAATTCTACCCAAAACCCTACCTAAAACGAATGTTTTCTCTATTTTTGCCCTTATTCGAACCAAAGGCCTACCAAAAAGGGTGTTTCTCTATTATTGCCCTAAATCTACCCTAAGCCCTACTTAAAAGGGTGTTTTTCTCTATTTTGCCCTAAATCTAACTAAAGCCCTACCAAAAAGCTTGTTTTTTGCTATTTTTGACCTTATTCTAACCAAAGCCCTACCAAAAAAGGTGTTTTTCTCTCTTTTTTGGCCCTTATTCTAAACAAAGCCATGCCAAACAGCGAGTTTTTTATTTTTATTTTTACTCTTATTCTAACCAAAAATAGTAAGTAAATATGATCAGGTAATACCACAATCACAAACTGCAGACAACCCCGTGGCACCGCGAGGAAGAGCCGCTCAACCATCACGAGACACCAGGAAGACAAATTAAGAAAAGCAATCAGCTCTCTCTTCCCCATCAAGATGATTGCAATACTAGAATGGACATAAAGTAACGTACAACAAAACATAGAACAATTACAGGCTCCCACAATGGGAGTAACAATAAACAAAAAGTCAACAACAACAGAACCACCGCCTTAGAACGGACAGCAGCCTAAGCAACCGGGTGGCTTAAATGCATTTTACTGATACCATATCTTCGCCCTTGATTCTGCTGCTGAAGTACAAGAAATGTTCAGCTCGCATGGAGGCAATCTAACTAATGCAATGTATCATCATGGAAAAACACTCTAATCAAATTAACACACCATGATGAAACAAAGAAAAGGGCTCAAGACAAACAGATAGTCAGAGCTATAGAAAACCTCAAGTTGAGCCTCGGTGGGTCCAGCTACAGATAAGCATCAGGCACCAACCCACCGATTAAAGCTTTACGTCAGAGCCGTCATAGAGTCTGAGACCTACAGTCGTGCAATTAAAGAGGAAACCATAACCGTGATTGGATTTAAAACTAGGCATGCAGAATGTCGCTTGATATCCAAGTTATATCCAACCCTTACATAACGTTTTACTATCTTTTTGAATTGATCACTATAATTAGATTTTCCAATAATTCGTTTGAATTTATAAACTAAATTACCATAAAATATAGGTTCTGATATGCCTTGTTGCAGGAGAGTTTTTAACCCAATGTTGTATTTATCAAATAACTCTGAGTGTCTGTGGTAGAATTTAGAAAATGCTTTTCGAATTTTATGATATCTATAATAACTTTTAATAAAGTTTTAATAACTAAGCAGTTAAAAATAAGTTTCTGTTGTTGGTCATCATTATTAGAACACACTCTAGCAAAACGAATAAGTTGAGAAATATATACACCATAGGAAGGAGAGGTAGGAACATCTCCATCGAGAAAGGGGAAATTTTATTTCAAAATTAAAATCATCCGGTTTATCATAAATTTTAGAAGAAACTATGCCATTTGTTATTGACAAGTTCAAGTCCAAAAACGGAGCTTCAGTATCAGAAGAATGCAGTTCATTGGGATATATCTGACCTACCATTTGTTCAAAATAATGATTATCAATATTAAGTAAGTCATCTAAATATCTTGAGGTTGGGTTAAAAGCTTCAATTATATCCGTTTGATTATTGTCAGACAGAGACAACATAAAGTCTCTCTCATAACAAAACAAAAACAAATCTGCAACAAGAGGAGCACAATTAGTATCCATTGGAATACCTACAATGTGTTTTTATAATTTCGAGCCAAATCTTATAAATATATTGTCCAAAAGATAATGGAGCTCATCACACAATTTCTGACCTGACCACAATTTATATCGTTTAGGTTGTTCAGAAGTAAAACGCATTTTTATAATTACAAGCCAAATAAAGTAAGCCCTCTCTGTTAAATGTTTGTTCAATTAATTCTGTTATTTTTCTTTGATTAGATTATGAGGCAATGTAGTATAGAGAGTGAAATCATATGTAGACAAACCAGATGCTAGAAAACCTCTACACTTCAATTTAATCAGAATTTCACCTGAATTTTTAATAGAACAAAATAAATTTTTACCATTTCTTTCATAAACAGTTGTGCAATATTTAATGACGTGGTTTTAATCGCAGTGAGGCAAGAAGATAAAAGAACAGACAACTCAGTAGTTGTACATGCACTAGAATTAGCAATTAAACGCGATTTATAGGGCCGTTTATGAAGTTTAGGTAACAAGTATAACGTAGGAAGCTTGCTATGGTCCTCATCAGCAAACAACTTAGCTGCCATATGGCGTCTGACAGACGTCTCATCAAGCCTGTTATGCTCATATGTTTTTGCAGTGCTAAATTCTTGCTTTAGGGTGTTAATATAGTATCTTTTGCAAACGACAACAACATTGTTAGCAGCCTTAACTGCGGGGGCCAAAACAAACCTACTATGGAATTCTTGTATCCCTTTCTTCAAGTGTCTAAAAGTGAATTTAGGTTTAGGTGGTAGAAGATCTAAATTGTTGCAATAAAATGAAATTCTACCATCAATAATTTTAAAAATATTTAGTTTCCAACTATTTAAGGCATTAGACTCAACATGCTCTCGTTTACACCAGCGATTACAAAACTCTTCTAAGGCACCTGCAATTTCCTCACGACATGATTTGAAGTCTATTGGCACATGAAACCTATATTTAGGTCCCTTATATATAATAGACCGAATTCTTGAATCAGTTATGATTTTTAAATCCCCTGTGACCAGCGGGTTGATAGCAATACTTAGTCTTTACAATCTCAAGAGTCAAGAATAGAATTTTCGATATTGAGTTCTGTCACTAATTTGTTATAGTTGAAAACAGTACTACGAATAGGTTTATTATACTTATAACAAATAATAGGGGATTCCTTATTTTCAAAATAAATAGGAATAGAAGATAACAGATTTATCTTTAGATATACTGGGTAAGTTAATAAATTCAATCCCCTTGTTGTATAATTGAATTTTGATAAAATGCCTAATATGATTAATTTCGGAGTCTATGAATGGCCGAAGAGCATTTTTGGTAAGAATTACTAGATCATAAAGTCGATGAGCTCTATCATAGAATTTATTAGCCTCATTATCCAAATTACGAAGTGAAGATATAGAAAGAGTTACTAAACGTGAAAGGGCCATATGTCGGCCAGAATGTTTTAAGACGATACTTAATTTTGAAAAAGTTAAAACATGTTTATTTTTGCGTTTTAAATTTCCATTTTTACGTTTTCCATGAGATCGGTTATTGCGTTTATCTAAAAGAGAAAAAACATCAAAATCAGGTAATCTAGAAATGTTACCCTCATGGTAAATATTATCATTAAAACCAAGTAGATGTGGGTTTTGTTATAATTTTATGCACTTTAATTCTAATTCATGCCTTAGAATATTTCTATATATTCTAGTGGAATTATCACAAGATGTAATCTTTTCGACAGGCTGAATAGAAATACTGCTTGTAGAGTGATTAGTTTGTTTGAAATACCTATAAAGAAAATTATCAATTTTGCGAGGCTTTTTTGTTCTATGATAGTGCTCAGAAAATCTAGTTTTTAGAAATATACAAGTTTGGCCAACATAATGCATGCCACAATCTTTCTGTTCTCAAGATAAAACATAAATAACAGTTGATTTTCAATCAAGATCAGAATTAGAAATTTCAGAAAATTGTCCACCATTAACGTTAGATTTAATAGTTGATTTACAACATAAATGTTTGCAACAGCTACACCTCTTGGCATTGCACTTAGAAATATAGGGATACACTACACTTCCTTTATACTTAATCCTAGAGTTCCTAAGTACAGGTGACTTCAGAGCAGAAAGACGAACATTTAAGTGGTTTCTAACAAGGGCAGAGTCAGAAACTCCATGTAAATTCATTTTAGTGGCCGAATGAATTTCAGAGGTGAAACGTAAACAGATGGAAACATAAAATTATATCTATTAGTGGACTGGTGAATCTGTATGGAAGTAGCAGAATGTAACCGAAGAGGAGAAAGTAAAATTTTGACTGTTTTTAGGCTATTCATTATTGAGTTTTAAGTTTATACCATACATTGAAAAGCAGCATTCATATCGGTTATTTATAGCAATATCCAGCTGCTTCATTTTTGAGAAATAGCTAAAGCTCCCAGCATATAACTAAGTCTAATACAAGTACAAAGAAACATAGAGAAAGCAATATAGGCTGTAGCCCAGACCAGCGTATCTCGTAAAAAAGTCATCGATGCTTACCCTGAAAGTAGCAAAGCTGATTTTTTGCACAAAGAATATTTGAACACTCGGTAATACAAAACCACTGTATAGCAATTCGTTGCGAATTGCGAATTGCCGTATAAGCGACATTTGTATGGGAAGCCGTTTTCCTTAAAAAATCTTAATAAAGATTTAAACGCGTTGTTAAACATGTTATCATAGCAAATGGGATTGTAAATGGTATCTATTCTGCCCCATATATACCATTGTATGTTATAAGGAGAGGGGGAACATATTTTGATTTGCCTTATGTTTAAAATCTAGCTTGAAAACGCCGACTGTCTATGCTATTCAAATATGTTTTTAAAAGGGTATCCTTTGGAAGCAAAGACTGCACCAATGAAACCCATGATCCCAAAGGACAAGAAAATAAAATCTTCACTATAGTGAAGGGCAGGGAGACGTTCTACCGCCGCCACACAGTCCCAGTCACCAGCTGTAGTGAAGTCAAATATGTTCTTAAAAGGGTATCCTTTGGAAGCAAAGACTGCACCAAAGAACTGAAACTAGAGTGTGCATATTTCCTGGGCCAGACTAGCTAGTTTCTGCCATTTAGGCTTCATCAGTGACCCTCTCATAGTTTCAAAGTTCCACAATGAAACCCATGATCCCAAAGGACAAGAAAATAAAATCTACACTATAGTGAAGGGCAGGGAGACGTTCTACCGCCGCCACACAGTCCCAGTCACCAGCTGTAGTGAAGTCAAAGTTTGTGTTTCGATTGTTAAGTAATCTTCATGACCAAAAGGAATATGGCAATTATTTTGTTATTAGCCGAGAGGCAAATATGCTTGCAACACTAAAAATAGAAATTGAAATAATATACTCATTAGATAACCCATGTGGCAAAAACAAACATAGGTACTCCATCAACAAAAAATGAAAAAAGAAACAGAGGAGTACAACAGCGTGACAATCATCCTACGCAAGGTTACAAGAGGATAAGAAACTATATCCAAATGACTTGTATAATAAAAATGGTTAAGAAACTAACATTTACTAACGAGGTGTATGCTGTAAGTAAGCACTGAACAGACGTAAACAATGCACACACCAATCTACAAATCACTGAAAAGAATGTGTTGTTTTCAGGTTATAAACTCAGCTAACTGTACTAGTATAAATTGATTGAAGTCTATTTTTACAAAAAAAAACTAATTCTTTCTAGTCGTCCACGAGTCATCACAGGGCGGTGATGGAAGATTTCATGAACAGAAAACAGAAATTAAAGGTATACGTAATTTTTGGACCACTGATGTCGTAATCTGCAACAACGAAAGTAAGAAAGGCGGCAAATATCAGGAATCGATACAAGAACTACACCTGACCTAGGATACCACATGGGAAAGTGACAAAAACACAATTAAACGTCACAAACAAGAGCCAAGAGGTCAGTCCTTTCCCAGCAGGTGATCACAAGGCGGCAATGAACAGACGCGAAAGCATGACAAACACAAGACATAAATAACACAAATGATCCACAGAAGAGTACCGCCTTCGAACGGTCCGTAAGATATTTTACTGGAGGGCTTAAACCAGTTTCATGGCGCCAGTTTCAGCTGCATTATGTATCCCCACTAAAGTTTTTTAATTGTGTTTTTATCTATTTTTTTAGTCTTTGTCTTTTTCTTTTTCCTATTTTTTTTCTCCCACCTTTGCCCATATAAGATAGGCTGTCAGCTCATGTAAGAAATTTCTATCTTACATGACCACGTGACTGCTTTCTTACATGGGCCGTTTATGAAGTTTAGGTAACCAGTATAACATAGGAAGCTTGCTATGGTCCTCATCAACAAACAACCCAAACAGCAGAATATAGGTACCTGTAAAATGCATTTAAGCCCCCCCCCCCCTCCCCCCCGGTGGCTTAAGCTGCTGTCCGTTCTAAGGCGGTGGTTCTGTTGCTGTTGAATTTTTGTTTATTGTAACTCCCATTCTGGGAGTCTGTAATTGTTCTATGTTTTGTTGTGCGTTACTTTATGTCCATTCTAGCATTGCAATCATCTTGATGGGGAAGAGACAGCTGGTTGCTTTGCTTAATTTGTCTTCCTGGTGTCTCGTGATGGTTGAGTGGCTCTTCCTCGCGGTGCCACGGGGTTGTCTGCAGTTTGTGATTGTGGTATTTCCTGATCATACTCACTTACTATTTTAGCTGCCATATGGCGTCGATACCTACCAACGATCGACGTCTCATCAAGCCTGTTATGCCCATATGTTTTGCAGTGCTAAATTTTTGCTTTATGGTGTTACTATAGTATCTTTTTCAAACGACCACAACATTGTTAGCAGCCTTAACTGCGGGGGCCAAAACAAACCTCCTATGGAATTCTTGTATCCCTTTCTTCAAGTGTCTAGGTGGTAGAAGATCTAAATTGTTGCAATAAAATGAAATTCTACCATCAATATTTTTAAAAATATTTAGTTTCCAACTATTTAAGACATTAGACTCAACATGCTCTCGTTTACACCAGCGATTACAAAATTCTTCTAAGGCACCTGCAATTTCCTCACGACATGATTTGAAGTCTATTGGCACAGGAAACCTATATTTAGGTCCCTTAAATATAATAGACCGAATTCTTGAATCAGTTATGATTTTTAAATCCCCTGTGACTATATGACCAATGGGTTGATAGCAACACTTAGTCTTTACAATCTCAAGAGTCAAGAATAGAATTTTCGATATTGTGTTCTGTTACTAATTTGTTATAGTTAAAACAGTACTACGAATAGGTTTATTATACTTATAACAAATGATAGGGGATTTCTTTTTTTCAAAATAAGTAGGAAAAGAAGAGATAACAGATTTATCTTTAGATATACTGTGTAAGTAAATGAATTCAATCCCCTTGTTGTAAAATTGAATTTTGATAAAATGCCTAATATGATTAATTTCGGAGTCTATGAATGGCCGTAGAGCATGTTGAGTGCAACACCGGGTAAGAATTACTACAAGATAAAGTCGATGAGCTCTATCATAAAATTTATTAGCCTCATTATCCAAATTACGAAGATATGAAGATATAGAAAGAGTAACTAAACGTGAAAGGGCCATATGTCAACCAGAATGCTTTAAGACGATACTTAATTCTGAAAGAGTTAAAACATTTTTATTTTTACGTTTTAAATTCCATTTTTGCGTTTATCATGAGATCGGTTATTGCGTTTATCTAAAAGAGAAAGAAAAACATCAAAATCAGGTAATCTAGAAATGTTACCCTCATGGTAAATATTATCATTAAAACCAAGTGGATGTGAGTTTTGTAATAATTTTATCCACTTTAATTCTAATTCATGCCTAAGAATATTTCTATATATTTCAGTGGAATTTTCACAAGATGTAATCTTTTCGACAGGCTGAATAGAAATACTGCTAGTAGAGTGATTAGTTTGTTTGAAATGCCTATAAAGAAAAAGATCAATTTTGCGAGGTTTTTTTGTTCGACGATAGTGCTCAGAAAATCTAGTTTTTAGAAATCTACAAGTTTGGCCAACATAATGCATGCCACAATCTTTCTCTTCTCAAGATAAAACATAAATAACATCAGTTGATTTTCAATCAAGATCAGAATTAGTAATAACAGAAAATTGCCTACCATTTACGTTAGATTTAATAGTTGATTTACAACATAAATGTTTGCAACAGCTACACCGCTTGGCATTGCACTTAGAAATATAGGGTTACACTACACTTCTTTTATACTTAATCCTAGAGTTCCTAAGTACACAGGGTGGGTAGTCACGTGGTTTCTGTTAGGATACACTGTACGGAAAAATGACGGACTTCTTTCCACACCGATGTTTTAAGCAAAAGTAAGTAGATATTTCTGCGTGTTTTTTTCATCTTTACACAGAAAGTTATACACCATTTTCCAGCCCCCATTTTTCCCGATCTGACGATGCCAGGATAGCCTCATAAAGCTTCTTACTTTGAGTACAGACTCTGTCACAAAATTTTTAGCGGCAAAGATCGGGCCTGAATTTGGAAATAAGCTGTACGGACAACATCCGTGACAGAGTTAGTACTCAAAGTAAGAAGCTTAAAGATTCTATCCTGGTAGCGTTTGATACGGGAAAATGTGGGCTGGAAAACGGTGTATAACTTTCTGGGTATAGATGAGAAAACATAGAGAAATCTACCTACATTCGATCAGAATGTCCGTACAGTGTATTCGAACATCCGTACAGTGTATCCAAGCAAAAACCACGTGACTACCCACCCTGAGTACAGATGACTTAAGAGGAGAAAGACGAACTTTTAAGTGGTTTCTAACAAGGGCAGAGTCAGAAACTCCATGTAAATTCATTTTAGTGGCCGAATGAATTTCAGAGGTGAAACGTAATCAGATGGAAACGTAGAATTATATCTATTAGTGGACTGGTGAATCTGTATGGAAGAAGCAGAATGTAACCGAAGAGGAGAAAGTAAAATTTTGACTTTTTTTAGGCTATTCATTATTGAGTTTTAAGTTTATACCATACATTGAAAAGCAGCATTCATATCGGTTATTTATAGCAATATCCAGCTGCTACATTTGATAAATAGCTAAAGCTCCCTGCATATAACTAAGTCTAATACAAGTACAAAGAAATATAGAGAAAGCAATATAGGCTGTAGCCCAGACCAGCGTATCTCGTAAAAAAGTCATCGATGCTTACCCTGAAAGTAGCAAAGCTGATTTTTTGCACAAAGAATATTTGAACAATCGGTAATACAAAACCACTGTATAGCAATTCGTTGCGAATTGCGAATTGTCGTATAAGCAACATTTGTATGGGAAGCCGTTTTCCTTAAAAAATCTAAATAAAGATTTAAACGCGCTGTTAGACATGTTATAGTAAATGGGATTGAAAATGGTATCTATTCTGCCCCATATATACCATTGTATGTTATAAGGAGGGGGAGGGGACATATTTTGATTTGCCTTATGTTTAAAATCTAGCTTGAAAACGCCGACTGTCTATGCTATTCAAAGCTTGTGTTTGTTCGTTTCGATTGTTAAGTAATCTTCATGACCAAAAGGAACATGGCAATTATTTTGTTATTAGCCGAGAGGCAAATATGCTTGCAACACTAAAAAATAAAAATTGAAATTATATACTCATTAGTTAACCCATGTGGCAAAAACAAACATAGGTACTCCATCAACAAAAAATGAAAAAAGAAACAGAGGTGTACAACAGCGTGACAATCATCCTACGCAAGGTTACAAGAGGATAAGAAACTATATCCAAATGATTTGTATAATAAAAATGGTTAAGAAACTAACATTTTCTAACGAGGTGATTATGCTGCAAGTAAGCACTGAACAGACGTAAACAGTGCACACACCAATCTACAAATCACTGAAAAGAATGTGTTGTTTTCAGGTTATAAACTCAGCTAACTGTACTAATATAAATTGATTGAAGTCTATTTTAAAAAAAAAACTAATTCTTTCCAGTCGCCCACGAGTCATCATAGGGCGGTGATGGAAGATTTTATGAACAGAAAACAGAAATTAAAGGTATACGTAATTTTTGGACCACTGATGTCGTAATCTGCAACAATGAAAGTAAGAAAGGCGACTAATATCAGGAATCGATACAATCAAGTACTACACCTGACCTAGGATACCACATGAGAAAGTGACAAAAACACAATTAAACGTCACAAACAAGAGCCAAGAGGTCAGTCCTTTCCCAGCAGGTGATCACAAGGCGGCAATGAACAGACGCGAAAGCATGACAAACACAAGACATAAATAACACAAATGATCCACAGAAGAGTACCGCCTTCGAACGGTCCGTAGGATATTTTACTGGAGGGCTTAAACCAGTTTCATGGCGCCAGTTTCAGCTGCATTATATATCCCCTCCAAAGTTTTTAATTGTGTTTTTATCTTTTTTTTATAGTCTTTGTCTTTTTCTTTTCCTATTTTTTCTTTTTTCTTTTCTTTTTTGCTACTTTTTCATTCATTTTCAGTTGTTTTGACCATTTTTGACTATTTTATTCAGTTTTAGCTTTGTTTTTGATTTTAATGGACTTGTGTCTATGATTTGACATCTTTAAACACTTTTCTACATTTCAAAATGTTTTGATGATACATGTAAAACATACAAGTAAGCCAAATTAAAGACCTCAAGCTTACAAAAATGCATACATCATAAGATAAAATTAATTAAATGTGTTGGAGAGCCTGATATGACTTTTTAGATGTGAACAAGTAATATATGTACTTCAAACTATGCTATAGACATTCAGGCATGCATACTATTGAAGTAAAATATGTATGAAAATTTAATATTGTGCATCCAAATGCTGCTGTAAAAGTTCTGAAACTTACTTAATCCCTTGTTTTGATTTTTTAAAATATAAAATGATTTTTAATACACTTTGGTATTGGAAGAAATTACAATAAATCCATATATGGATACATCAGTATGTCATTCAGGTCATGCAATAGCAGTATGCAAGTATGGAAAGTCTAGTTGCCATGGTGATTGTTTTATTATACCAGGTATGACAAAATAGTCCATGTTGTATTGTTGCTAGGCAACCGTCTATAATAACGAATAAAAATTTCTGACCAGTTTTTAGGAAGGGATTATAATGTTGTATCTAAGCTAACAATAATGTTTTAACTCTTTTCTTTCAGATTTATAATATAGGAGGTGTTGAAAATAAGCATTCATTATTTCTGTCTTTAAATTCGCTTTGAGGACTTTTATGTGTCACATGATCGAAATGAAGCATACTACCATACACTTTTTACATTTCACACAATTGACATCACGAAATACATCCTTAACCACAGTTAATGCTAATTTCAGGAGAATGGAAATAACAAAATTCATAAATAAAATGGCCATAAACCTCTATATTTATAGAAATGTACTATTGTACATAATAACATTTGGTCAGTTGAACAATGTATTGTGATTGTTAAACATTATAATACACTAAATACATTGACATTGTACATTATAACTTTTTTTTTTTCAAGTTGTATTGTTTTTTTTTTTTGTTGTTTTTTTTTATCTTTACACTTTATTCTCCCCGTCATCTGACATACAGAGGGTCGGGGAGGACCATCCCTCTGCATGCCTTACAAACTACAGTAAAGGTATTTTTTGATTGATTGTATCTCTAGCTTACCCCTTTCATGCACCTTTCATGCAATTTCAAAAGCTGTTTTGAAACAGTTTTAACAGCGGTGAAGGCACCATTCAGTAGTCTGGTTTTATTTGTCTAAAGGAATCTTAAAGCTTGACCAGTTTATTTGTTGGTGAGTTTTTGTGGTTCTTTAAGAGACATAAAATTACCATATTCAACCTTACAGTTGCACTGAGTACACAAACATGTTTGGTAATATATGCTAATTGGTGCCCTCCCGGCTGTGATGTACATGTAATATCTGTTAAAGGACAAGAAAGGTTAAAGATACAGTGTATAAGCATACAATCAAAGCATTACTGCACCTACCCTCTATATTCAGACAGTTGGGTTCAGTTGAATAGCACAGACTTTGCTCAGGCTTAAATAAGGGACAGTAATACATACTTAAGGTCTGTATAGCCTTTCGTTTTGTTACCACCTCTCAATCACCCTGCTCCCTATTATAAGGATTCCATTTGAGGCAGAAATCCAATGTGTCTGGATATTTAGGGCATGTGTCTGAATATTTTGGGAAAATACCATTAGTGCTTAGCACAGGATGACAGGAGTGTCAAATGAAAAAGATACATTATTAAAGAAAAAAAAAAGAAAAAAAAATGAATCTCTGACAACCTATTCCTCTCACAGCATGGCAGCGCGAATGAGCTTATGTTTATGCAATAAATTTTGTTATTAAAGTGGGGTTTGCTTTTGTCATGGGTTATAAATGTTTTAGCTCAATGTATTGTATCTATCAGGTCTTTGTACTGTGTCCATGCGTTTTCAAATTTATCTAAAGAACCATTTCTGGTAGCTGTATATTGCATTAGCTTGTAAAAGTATTTTAACTTATTTTGCAGTGCTACTATGGATAGGGGGTGGTTTGTGCGTTTTGCAGCATATATGTAATACTTGATAATAACAAAAATATGCAATTCTGCTGATGAGTATGTTTTCCCTATGTTAAATATAAATAATTCTTCAGCGAATGTCAGATTAATATTGTTATTGTTGAGCCATCTTCTGAAGTCTCCAATTAGATTTTGAGTTTCCTGGCATTGCCAGAGCATGTGATTTATTGTTTCTTCCTCTTGACAAAAACTACACCTGGGGCTTGATATACAGGTACTTTTTAGTTGGCAAAATTCGGTGATTTATTCTTGTTTGAAACCATTGCATTTTTGTACCTAATGATAGGTTTAAAGGTCAAGAATAGATTTCTTTCCAAGTTTTTTTTCTTCAATATTGTAAATATGATTCCATTTATACTGGGATGTAGGTTTAACTGAATTTTGATTTAGAATTGTATAAAAATCTTTTCCTCCCTTCTTTGATTTTATTAAAAGGTGTATACTTGCAGGCAGCAATGGTGTATGCAGTTTTTTAGAGAAACTTATTACATTGTATGTTCTTGCATATGCCATTATTGCCTGCTTTAATCCTAAAAATTGAACAAAATTAGTTTTTATATCATAAGTATGTTCAAATTCATCCTGTGAAAGAAATTCACCATTTTCATGTAACAGATCATTTATGTTCTTTATTCCCTGCTGACCCCACTTTTTTAAATATATTGGTTGGTTGCCAATCATAATCTTACTGTTATAGAAGATTGGACTTGAAAGAACAAAATGTTCAGTGTCTTCTCCAATAAGTTGGAGAATATCTGAGTATGCATGTAGTACATCAATCCAAAATTTATTTTTTATCTTATTTTGAATAGCATTAGTATAACATCTTCCAAATACTAATAATTCATTGAAGTTTATTGTATTGTTCATGACAGATTGCCAAGGACTGTTCGATAAAATGACTCTTCTTAACCAAGTTAATTTCATACTATCTATAAATGCTTTCAGGTTTATCATTCTAAGACCACCTTCACAATACTGTTTTATAACAACATTTTGTTTAATCTTTGCTGGGCCATTCCACAAGAAGTCAAAAAATATATTATTTAGTTCCTTAATTGTTTGATCGGCTGGATTTGGTATTGAAGTAAATAGATGATTTAATATAGGGAGGAGAAGTGTTTTTATAACTGTTATCTTACCTAAAGGTGTAAGATATCGTCTGTTCCAGAGTTTAATCAAGGATCTGATTTTTTGAATTTTTTCTTGGAAGTTAATCTGTTGCATTTGTTCTAACTCAATATGAAAGTTTATCCCTAGTAGTTTAAAGGCTGTTTTCCCCCATGATAGTTTCCACCTTGTTTTGATAGATGCTGTACTATATTTGTTAACCCCTATCCATACAGCATGAGTTTTTTCAAAGTTAACTTTTAGACCTGAAAACTGTGAATATTCATACAATACATTGAGCGTTGCATTAAGTGATTTACTTGTTCCGTCTAAAAGAAATAGTGTGTCATCAGCATATTGAGAAAGTTTATGTTCTTTGTCGTTTATAATAATGCCACTTATGTTCATGTTATTTCTGATCATTATACCTAAAATCTCAGCACAGAGGATAAACAGAAAAGTGGATACCGGATCGCCTTGTCGGCATCCACGACCTATACTGAAAAATGATGAAAGGTTACCACATTGGTTCACGCTCAACTTGACATTGTTGTTAAATGTTTTATCCAAGAGATAATAGATTTACCAAAATCAAAAAATTCCATAACCTTATATATAATCGACCAGGATACTGAGTCAAAAGCCTTTTCAAAATCTACAGAAAGTAGTAACCCTGGTATATTGTTTTCTTCAGTATATTGCATTATATCATAAATAAGTCTGATGTTTTCTCCTATATATCTTCCAGCAATGAATCCTGTTTGGTCAGTGTGTATCAGTTTATGTAGTGTGCCCTTTATTCTGTGTGCGATGACTCCAGAAACAATTTTATATACACAATTGAGTAAGGAAATCGGTCTATAATTTTTAACAAACTGTCGAGGCTTATTTTCTTTTGGTATACATGTAATTATTCCTTCCCTTTGAGTGATTGATAATTCCCCTTTAGAAAACCCATAGTTAACAGAGCGTACTATAAATTGACCCATCTTTTTCCAAAACATTTTAAAAAATTCAGCGCTGAAACCATCTGACCCTGGACTTCGATTATTGGACATGGCCCTTAGAACTGAAGCAGCTTCAGGATAGGTTATTGGACCTTCTATTGAGTCTATTCAACTTTATTTATTTTTTTGTGTCAATATTTCTAAATAATTCAAACAAATCAATATCGGTTAACTGGCTGTCCTTGCTTGCATATAGGTCTTCGTAAAATATTTTTGTTTCATTTAAAATTTCATGCTGGTCTATTACTATTTTCCCATTATTTGTTTCTAATTTAGGTATAATCTTACTAGTGTAATTGTGTTTCTCAAGGTTACAGAAAAAGTTGGAGGGCTTTTCGTCGTCTTTATTAATATTGGCTCTTGCTCTTATTAAGAACCCTTGCATTTTGCTTTTTCTTATGTTTTGTAACTCTTCTTTTAAAATTTCAATGTCATCGAGATTAGCACTTGACAGGTTGCCTTCTAAAGATTCTATGCTGCTGATTAATTCTTTTTCTTTTTTTCTGATGCTTTTTTCTTGTAACTAGAGAAGGAGATTGATTTTCCCCTTAACTCCATCAAGAGGGTTTCAAGGAAAAGTTGATCATTAATTACAAATTGAATTTGGTCATCTGGTATGTTATTAATTTGGTCCATATTATAGACAGGCAATGCATATTGTTTCTTAACTTCGTCTATTTTATTGTTTAGTATTTCTATGTAGTCTTTATCATTCAGAAGAGATTTATTATGCTTCCAGAGAGGCTTACCTTTTTGGAACTGAACAAAAGATATGTCTAGAATAATCATAGAGTGATCTGATCTGTAACTTCCTTCGATTGAACTTTTATTGACTGAAGCAAGTAGATCCTGTGAAATTAGAAAATAATCAAGCCGGGCTTGTTTTATAGGGGATTTTTTCCTCCATGTGTATCTTCTTAGGGATGGGTATGCCTCTCTGAAAGGGTCAACCAGACAGTAATTTTCCTTAATTTGTAAAACTGTATCGTGTGATTTCTTATTATTGATAGTTTTATAATTAAAATAATCCAATTTTTCATTTTGGACAGTATTGAAATCTCCACATAAGATTAAGCTGGCATTCCGATTCTTTCCGCTGTATTTATAAGATTGTCAAAAAAATTAGGGGTGTTCTTATTGGGCCCATATAAGTTTATTAGTGTAAATCTATTTTCCTCAACTGTTAAGTCACTAATTATGTAGTTTCCCTCCGCACTTTCTTCCTAACACTTTAAGGGTTAAGTACATGAGGCATTAGTGCATTTAAAGCATACTTATAATATTTAATTATGAAAAAGTGAGAATCCCAGATTGAAAGAATGCACACAAGTTCTGGGCACATTTTGGTCCCAGTCCAGGCTGAGCAGAATGTTGGAGCTGATATTGACACTCTGGTGGCACCTCCAAAGAATCTTTGAAAAGGATTAATTTTTTAAAGAAAAATAAGTAGAAAAAAATGGCAGCAAAGTATTTGGTCCCAGGTCAGGCCAAAAAGAGTGTTTGAGCTGGTCTGGATTCAAACTGTTTGATAATCTGGTGGTGCCCCCAAAGAACACTTCAAAAATAATGTTTTTTGTAAGAAAAGGTAATGGACAAGTAGGCAATAGTATATACAATTAGAGAATCATAAGCAAAATAACATTCAGAGTATCTTACATGTACAATTTTGTTATTGTTTCGGATTTTGGGGTAATTTTGAGGCTAAGTATGGCCTTATTTCCAAGTTTTTTTCCCCAATTTTACCTGAAATGGGTCAACTTAGTGGTAGCATGGCCTTCACAGACCCATGTCAGAGTGTCCCTAAGGAGCACTCTGATTTAGGCCCCTTTTTTGTTGAAAATATTAGTTTTGGAAAGAATCTGTCAACGACCAAGACCAAAAATAAAGATAAAATTAAAAAGATAAAAAAAAATACGATCAGCGTGCAAGTTATCATCAAGATTGTACTCCAATTCCAAAATCAAAACCAATCTCTTTACATTGATCTTGGCATGGCTACTACAGGCCAATCTCAGTATACTCCTGAAGTGCATTCTGATTTAGGCCCATAGTGTAAATTACCTGTTTAATTGCCTGTAGAGACACATAAGCAATCAGTGTATATTTCTACACACCACCCGAGCCAGTGAGAATTGATAGATCACATGTGCACCTGATTAATACACAAGTGATCCATCAATTCCAAGACCCAGGTAACTTTGCAAACAAAACATGACCCCTCTCCCAACCCTGGCCTGCAGGACTGTAGTAGTCCAGGTCAAGAATATTATTACAACCTTTACCCTGCTGAATTATTCTGTAGACCAAAATAGCTATCTGACATGAAAAAGACAAAAGAAACCAGTGGGGAATCCAATCAGCCGACAGAAGTAGAATGATCAGGATTCACACTGTTGCTCTTGTACTGGTATTAATACTGAAAGGAATAATTTAATCTCATATTTCGACCCAGAAGCAGTACTTTTAATGATATATTTACTAACCTACATGTAACTACATAGTATGACTGGCTTCCATGTACACAGTGTAGACCACTACCCTGCTAGTGTAATTTTGTGTTTGACCGCAACAAGTATGCTACATGTATACTAGCTACTCTTTAATTGATGTATAGTGTGACAGGACAAACAGAAGACCAACAGATAAGCCACCAACACTGCCCTCCACGTGTCTTGTTTTTTAGAACGGTCAACCGATTATAAATGTCGAAAGATTCTCACGCTTTTCGCCCAATAACACAATGGTGCCATCCTATATCAACTTTATTTACATGTAGGCTTCTATCGCATACTTAGAAACAAGTAAGTAACCGTTTTTGCATAACGCCCCTTCTAGTTCGCAGAAACAATGCATTAAATAAAGCAAATCTATTTTACAGCCTATGTGCTCATATTCAAGACCATCTTAAAGTGTCCATTCTTACGTGACAATACAATTTGTGCTGTGAAATAGGCACACGGACGTCCCACTACATACGCGAGTTTTTTAAACGTGACCTGTTAGTAGGATAGGGAATGATCCCCCAAAATACGTTTTCATACCTTTGTGCGACGGCAGCCATATTAAATATAAAATCTTAAAATAGCAATGTAATTAATGGACAGTTATGATGTGTTTGTGTGAAAATAATCAAATTGAGTCGTGGCATATACAGATGGGAGGAAACGAAACATTACGTTTTATCTGGTTACATATGGTACACACCATTGCATGCGTAATGCTAAAGCAACGGTTCTTTGAAATTGAAACTAATACTCAAAACTTTTAAAACAAACACATTGTCATTCCTGAAAGGCAGTTTGATCTCAATTTGATAATGCGTTGCTGAGATAATAGCGTTTGTGTTCAACGCATGCATACATATGACGCATATGGGTACCATACTTTGTTAGCTCTAGTGGCGTTATGCAATTTCGAGAAGCTTGCTAAACAGCGGTTTCGTATGCACCATATATACTTCTACAAATTATAAATGTCGAAAGATTCTCACGCTTTTCGCCCAATAATTATGTAATGAAACACAATGGTGCCATCCTATATCAACTTTATTTACATGTAGGCTTTTATCGCATACTTAGAAACAAGTAAGTAACCGTTTGGGATGTACTTAACATTGCAATGTGTTTTTGCATATCGCCCCTTCTAGTTCGCAGAAACAATGCATTAAATAAAGCAAATCTATTTTACAGCCTATGTATATTCAAGGCCATCTTAAAGTGTCCATCCTTACGTGACAATACATTTTGTGCTGTGAAATAGGCACACGGACGTCCCGCCACATTCGCAAGCATTTTAAACGTAATCTGTTATTAGGATAGGGAATGGTCCCAAAAATACGTTTTCATACCTTAGTGCGATGGCAGCCATATTGGATATAAAATCTTACCCAAACAGGTAGCAATGTAATTTATGGACAGTTATGATGTGTTTGTGTGAAAATAATCAAATTGAGTCGTGGCATATACAAATGGGAGGAAACGAAACATTACGTTTTATCTGGTTACATATGGTACACACCATTGCATGCGTAATGCTAAAGCAACAGTTCTTTGAAATTGAAACTAATACTCAAAACTTTTAAAACAAACACATTGTCATTCCTGAAAGGCAGTTTGATTTCAAATTGATAATGCGTTGCTGAGATAATAGTGTTTGTGTTAAACGCATGCATACATATGACGCACATGGGCTACCATACTTTATTAGCTCTAGTGGCGTTATGCAATTTCGAGAAGCGGTTTCGTATGCACCATATATACTTCTACAAATTTATACTATAACAATCCTTGCTTTCCGGGTAACCACTTTTGAATTTTTTCACCCTGGGAGATACGAATGATGGTCTACACTGCTCCTTAAATGAGGTATTTAAGTGATACCAATAGGGAAGTTAATGCAATGAATGATTGTCAAGTGTAAATCCTGCCTATAGTAATAATAACGACATTAAATGCAAGTACGGGGAAACTTTTAACTTTACCACGCAGCACAAACACAAGAGTCGTGACATCCAAATAGTAAGTGAGTATGATGAGGAAATACCATAATCACAAACCGCAGACAACCCCGTGGCACCGTGAGGCCGAAAACGGTGTTTATCTCTATTTTTGCCCGTATTTTTACCGAAGCCCTGCCACAAAGGGTGTTTTCTCTATTTTTGCCCTTTTTCTAACGAAAGTCCTAACAAAAAGGTGTTTTTTTTCTATTTTGCCCTTATTCTAACAAAAGCCTTTCCACAAAGCGTTTTTTTTTCTATTTTTGCCCTTATTCTGACAAAAGCCATGCCACAAACGGTGTTTGTCTTTATTTTTGCAAGTTTTCTTACCAAGCCCAGCCACCAGGGTGTTTTTTTCTCTATTTTTGCCCTTATTCTTACTAAAGCCCTAACAAGAAGGTGTTTTTCTCTATTATTGCCATTATTCTTACCAAAAAGGGTGTTTTTTTTCTCTATTCTAGCCAAAACCAAAACAAAATCTCTACCAAAAAGGGTGTTTTTCCTATTTTTGCACGTATTCTAACAAAATCCTACCAAAAAGGTGTTTTCTCTATTTATGCCCTTATTCTACTCAAAGCCTTACCAAGTGTGTTTTTCTCTATTTTTGCCCTTATTCTAAGCAAACCCCTACCAAAATGTTGTTTTTCTCTATTTTTGCCATTATTCTAACCAAAGCCCTTCAATAAAGGTTGTTTTGGCCTTACAAAAAAGGCTGTTTGCTCTATTTTTGATCTAACCAAACCTTACCAAAAAGGCTGTTCTTCTCTATTTGTGCCATTATTGTACCCGAAACCCTTCAATAAAGGGTGTTTTCTCTATTTTTGCCCTCATTTTAATCGACCTTACCAAAAAGGCTGTTCTTCTCTATTTGTGTCATTATTGTACCCGAAACCCTTCAATAAAGGGTGTTTCTCTATTTTTGCCCTCATTTTAATCGAAACCCAACAAAATAGTGTGTTTTACTCTATCTTTGCCCTTATTATGAACAAACCCCTACCCAAAAGTGTTTTTCATTTAGCCTTTTTTTTTCTAACCAAAGCCCTACCAAAAATAGAAAGTGAGTATGATCATGAAATACCACATCACAAACTGCAGACAACTGCAGAAATCTTTTTTGCTCTATTTTTGCCCTTATTCTAACCAAAGCCCTGTCAAAAAGTGTATTTTACTCTATGTTTGCCCTTATTCTAACCATAGCCCTGCCACAAAGGGTGTTTTTTTTTTTTATCTATTTTTAACCATACTCTAGCTAAAGCCCTACCAAAAGAGTTGTTTTTCTCTATTTTTGCCCTTATTCTAACCAAAGTGCTACGAAAAATGGTGTTTTTCTCTATGTTTGCCCTTATTCTAACCAAAGCCCTACAAAAAAGGTTGTTTTTCTCTTTTTTGCCCTTATTCTAACGAAAGCCTTACCAATAAGGATGTGTTTCTCTATATTTGCTCTTACCCTAACAAAAGCCCTACCATAAAAGGGTATTTTCTCTATTTTTGCCCTTATTCTAACCAAAACCCTACCAATAAGGCAGTTTTCTCTATATTTGCCCTTATTCTAGTCAAAGCACTACCAAAAAGGATGTTTTAACTCTATTTTTGAGATTTTTTTACCCAAAGCTCAGCCACAAAGGGTGTTTTATCTATTTGTGCCGTAATTCTAACTTAAGCCCTACCAAATAGGATGTATTTCTCCTTTATGCCTTTTTTCTAATCAAAGCTTTACAAAAAAGGTTGTTTTTCTCTTTTTTTTGCCCTAATTCTAGCATAAGCCTTACCAAAAAGGGCATGTTCTCCATTTTTGCTCTAAAATAGTAAGTGAGTATGATCAGGAAATATCACAATCACAAACCGCACACAACCCCGTACACCGCGAGGAAGAGCCGCTCAACCCTCACGAGACACCAAGAAGACAAATTAAGCAAAGTAGCTCTCTTCCCCATCAAGATGATTGCAATACTAGAATGGACATAAAGTAACGTACAACAAAACATAGAACAATTACAGACTCCCACAATGGGAGTAACAATAAACAAAAAGTCAACATCAACAGAACCACCGCCTTAGAACGGACAGAAGCCTTAGCCACCGGGGGGCTTAAATGCATTTTACTGGTACCAACTCTTCGCCCTAGATTCTGCTGTTGTTGAAGTACAAGAAATGTTCAGCTCACATTGGAGGCCTTCTAACAATGCAATGTATCATCATGACATAGCTCTAATCAAATTAACACACCAACATGAAACAAAGAAAAGGGCTCATGACTTACAGATAGTCAGAGCTAAAGAAACTCCAAGTTGAGCCACGGTGGGTCCAGCTACAGATAAGCATCAGGCACCAACCCACCGATTAAAGCTTTACGTCAGAGCCGTCATAGAATCTGAGGCCTGGCCCACCGTCGTGCAATTAAAGAGGAAACCATAGCTATAAACCGTGATTGGATTTAAAACTAGGCATGCAGACTGTCGCTTGATATCCAAGTTATATCCAACCCTTATATAACGTTTTAGAATTAGGTTTTCCAACAATTCGTTTGAATTTATAAACTAAATCACCATAAAATATAGGTTCTGATATGCCTTGTTGCAGAAGAGTTTTTAACCCAATGTTGTATTTTCAAACAATTAACTCTGAGTGTCTGTGGTAGAATTTAGAAAATGCTTTTCGAATTTTATGATATCTATAACCTTGTTTTAATAACTTAGCAGTTAAAAATAAGTTTCTGTTGTTGAAGTCATCAACATTAGAACACACTCTTGCAAAGTGAATAAGCTGAGAAATATATACAAGATAAGAAGGAGAGCTAGGAACATCTCCATCAAGACTGCGTTTTGATGATGCCATTTTACTAGTTAATGAAGCAATTTAGCGTTAAAATGTTAAACAAGAAAGAAAAAAAAAACACTGAAATATGTGCACACCCGAGAATCGATCCTGCTCCTCTGGCTTCGTAGCCAACCACGCTAACGAGGCCAGGTCGTGCGCCGCTCTAAATAGCCGTGCATATACTAGAGACTCGTCACTATTGTATTCGTAACAAGGGTAAATGTGTACGTCGACTGAGCTACATTTATCTGTCTTTAGTGCTGGGACGATCAGTTCTGATAAGATGTCAAAAGATATTTCGGACACTTTTTAATTACTTAATTTTGTCAAGAAAATGCCGGAACATTGATATGACATTAGAATATCGGAAAGCTGTGAAGATCCGAATCCGTTAATAGTCGGAAATAGTCCAGACAGCTTTACCCGTTTCCAGACGCGGGAAAGATGCGCACTGGAAATAGCCGCATATGTCTTCAACAGCAATGTTGGTTAAATGCAACTTTTCGACAGTTATGCAGTCTCAGATAATCACTCACATGGCAATGCTCATAGTAACAGATCCATTCCCTGTTCATCTCTCTCAGAGTGGGGATTGGTAGTATATGAATGTTGTTGAATCTCCTAAATTGATTCTTTGGTAAATGTGGGCCGTGGGGAAACCTGTCTTCAAGGGTTTGTAAATAACAAGGGGCATAACAGCCCTGCGCAGTCTGATCAGCACCAATGTTAAACGCTTATTGGAAGTATCAAAAATAACCAGCCTCCAGGGAACTTTCAATGTTCTTGCAAGTTACTATAGCTGAGCTATACTGGTTTGAGTCTGATTATGGTAGAATTATCGAAAGACAGTGTTTCTCGTGATCAGAGACGCCATGAACTACAAAAATTTGTTCTCAGTTTGGGGCTATTATCTGTGGTTACAGATTCGACATTTGCAGAAGATATGTACTGTGTCATTTCATTTAACTAACTAGGTTAGGCTTGACAAGTGTAATGCATTGTTATTTTAATTTAACAAACAATGCAGATCAATAACAGTTTGGTTCATTTCCAGGCTTTCATTACATGAACTCTGTGTCTGTGACATGATGACTGTGAGACTGGCAGCTTTGATAATGACAGGGTGTTAATAATCATACACTGTATTTTAGAACACTGAGGTCAACAAACATTTATCACTCTAACTTAACATACTATCCATTCCTTAGTTGTGAACAAAACATTTGCTTCCCACCTGATTGATTCTGGGAAATACCTTCATTTCTACCAGAAATTTTGCTATTCTAATTCCCAAAGTCACTTGTATGTACTCGTAGTCCCTGTTCTGTCTGCTGCCCATATGACAGCCTAAACAGCTTTTTTCTGCTCCGCACCACGCCATGCAGTACATTTCAAACAAATTCTACACTTGTAATAGACTTAACCGGGTTTGGGTTAGTTTTTCCAAGAGCGCTCATTTCGTATTGCGGCCATTTCGTATGAGCGCGTTTGGAATATCATTTGATAAAACACCTTTGGCGGGTGATTGTTATAGAACTTATAATATCCATACACCAGAACAATTGTTCCAAATGCGTAAAACACTCTCATAGCAGAACATTGAGTAGTCAAGAACAACTGCTTTAAAAGCAATGTATAACTGTTAGTTAAATGCAACTTTTCTAAGATTATGCGGTCTCAGATGGCAACAATGCTCATAGTTACAGAGCCATTCCTGCTCATCTCTCTCAGAGTTGGGATTGGGTCTGTAATGTGAATGTTGTTGAATCTCCTGTACTTACCTAAATTAATTTATTGGTAAATGTGGAGAGTCGGGAAACCAGTCTTCGCGGGTTTGTAAATAACAAGGGGCATAACAGCCTGCCCATCTGTGCAGTCTGATCAGCCCCATTTTAAACACTTATTGGAAGTTTCGAATCTTACAGGCCACAATGGAACTTTCAAAGTTCTAGCAAGTTACTATAGCTATACTTGTACTTGATTTTGGTAGAATTATCCAAAGACAGGTCTCTAAGTAAGTTATGTAGTTAGGTACTGCCATGAAAATATAATATACAGTGATATTTTCACGGGAGAGAAACCGTAAGATTTGGAACTACTTTTTTCTATTTTCTCAATATGGTCCCTTTTAATGCATATCTGTTTCCTTTCTAAGGTAAAAACTATTGGTGTTTCCTATCAACAAAAAGTCAGAGTCACTAAGAAGCTTAATAAAAGAAAGAGATTTTATAAATTCGTCTGCTACAACTAGAAAATCAAAACAAAAGCTAATTTAAAGTAAGATTCACTTTAAAAGATTATGGGAAACTTGTAGATAATAAAAAAAAAATCAAATGTTTTTGTTAAAATATGTCTTTTATTTCACTCGTGAAGTGGACACTCATGAAATATAAATATTGTCCACTCCACTCGTGAAATAAATGACTTATCCTAACCAAAGCTTTGCCAGAAAGGTCGTTTTCTCTACTTTTGCCCTAAACCTAACCAAAGCCCTGCCACAAATGGTGTTTTTCTCTATTTTTGCTCTTATTCTAACCAAAGCCCTGGAATGTTTGGCTCTGCAAATGCACAGCGCCTTAGACGCGATTAAAATATACTATTTCCTTAGCTGAGATCTCTTTACAGGCTGATGTTAAAGACAGCAAGATGCACTCAATAATTTTAACCGTGGACTCAATGGATTACTTCCTTAGGAACTGCTATTATCTTCAAAGTCTAAAATTATGTACGAAGTCATTCAATACAGGTTCAATGATGAACAATTTGATATTGGCATGGAATCTCAATATTGTGCTCAGTGTTCTACTACATTGTAAACAGCTTAGAACAGTTTTATCCGAGACATCTCAGATTATGTTCTACATACCAGGGCTTGGGTTAAATTAAGGGCAAAACACATTTTTATGTATAAAGACACGCAATACAGCCTTTATGAACAGTCATCCTCATTGCATCTAAGATGAGCAATCTACTTTTACAGCCTTGATGAACAATTATTATCTTAGAAGTCTCTTGTGAATATTTGGTACTACAACATTCTATGCACCCGTTATGAACTTCATTTTCTTAATATAGATTGTTTTGGTATACTAACATAGTTTTACTAGACATGTTGACGGTCTGATAAAAATTTACTGTCATTACCAGCTTTTGCGTTGTGGATTTACTATTACATGAAGCTGTTCGTAATGCATTCTAGGATATGCATGCTGTGCAGACTTGTTCACAGTTTTGAATCTTTTATTAGTCTATGCATCTATAAAAACATGCTAATTAATGGAAGCCAAATGGTCAGACAAACTTAATTTCACCATATTAGGCCATTTGAAATTTTCAGAGCCTAGAAATGTTGAGTACAATGAAGTTTTTTTTTTTTGTTGATTTGTGATGTAAATGTGTTCTTGAACAAATCTGGCTTGGTTGCCGGACCGGCAACTTTGGGCAACTCCTACAATTTGCATAAATCCAAGATGGCCGCCAAACAAAAAAAATCAACTTTTTAGTTTATTGTCATAGAATGGTGTCTAAAATGTCTATATAGGGAGTATTTGGTATGCAGGCTCCATTTTTGTTGTTATTTTTGCAATTTAATGCTCCATTGTAGACATATCGAAGATGGCGGCCAGACGCCATCATGAAAATTGACTATTTAACTGATTATTAATTTGGGTTTCTATCAGAAAATCAGAAATGATATAACAGACAGATGGATGATGCTGAAAGATCTAAAAAAAACAAACAAAAAATATAGTATAATCAAAGTATAATGTCTCTTTTATTTCTTCTTTTTTATTCTCACACATTCAAATGGTCCGAAAGTGGGTCATAAGGAACACCTCCATCCTCATTGTTTTATTCAAGAGCATCATCAGAATCGCCACGAAGGTTAATGTCAATGGAATCTGTTTCACAGTGTCCTCTTCAGATGATTTGGAAATTTCCCTGGTTGCAGTGAATGGATTCAAGCAATCCTAACAACCATGACAGTTGCAGAATGGCGTGTTGCTTATGCCATCCACATACCTCCGTAGAACACATCTTGCCCTGCGCTGAATCAAATCAAGTAACTCAGTCGGAGCAGCAAAAATCGCCTTCAGCAAAGACCGTAATATAAATTTCGATTCACTCCAACGCCCCAACTGTACCTTGCATTGCAAATTTGCCCGATTCACCAAATATGCAAATATGCAAGTAGAACAAACACATACCTAAGTATCCAGATCACATTTTGGCCAGACTTAGCTGCTTCCAGCAAGAAGGATTGATCAATCAGTTTCATCATTTAACTCATGTAGCAATCTGGCCAGGATTGAAGGGACTTAAGACGTTGGCAAATTTTCGCTTATTGAATTTGGTTTTCATTTTGGCATTTTCTAAGGTAGATGACTTAGTCAAGTACAACTCCACTAGCTTGTCGCATCCTGTCATGATCTTTGGCAAAGATGTCTCGATACTTATCAAAGACACCAATGCTTCATGATAGCTACTTAAATGTTCTTCGTTCGATGCCATAAGTTCAGATGGACTGCTGACACGCTTGATGAGCCAGATAATGCGATAGAAGAGCTGTGAGGTAATCACTTTCGGATTTTTCTTCTTCTTTGTGAAAATATTTTAGCGAGCAGATTTCATGGATGTTCCCGGTGGCTGACTATAAACTGCAACAAAGAAAGACATTGCATTCACCAACTCTGTGTGAGTAGTACCAACATCACCTAAAGTAGTTACACCTAAGTAGTTTCCTGATATCATATTATTTTCAGTGCAGTGGCATTTCCTTTGCCATAAGGGTAGGCATTTGTATCACATTGACTGAGTGAAAGTATACCTGGTAGCTGCAAGCATTTCCGACCAAATTCAGGACAAGTGGCATTGGTGTCAAGTACTGAACCATCCCAGCGCTCCCAAAGTATTAAAAACACATATGTGTCATCACTAAGTATGAAGGTCACACTTTGACCAGACTAGCACAAATGTTATGGCATCTTCATCAAGACTAAGCCTACCATCATCTATCCTCATTGAAGTAATCTCAGCAAGATTTGAAGGTACCTATCACACTGGCAAGTGTTCGTTCATTGGATTTGTTTTTAATAATTGCATCAGTCTAGATGACTTGCGATGAAAAGGTCATAGTCGATAACAACTTCACTAGCTCGCCACATCCTCTCATTGTCTTTGGCAGAGATGGTTCGTACTTGTCAAAGCCAAGAATCTTCCTGGTAGCATCTGTTTAGTTATTAAAACAGTCTTCAATGGGTGCAACTAAATCATAGTGACTGATACCATGAGGTGTCAAGAATAGCTAGTCTTTTGACCAGGCCAAGTTTATAATCGATGCTTTCAGGAAGAAATAACTGACCATAAATAAATGCTGGACAAAGTGCTAACAACAAAGATCAAGAATCTATACAATCAAGTACAACACCTGACCCAGGATACCAATGGGAAAGTGACAAACTCACAGTTACAAACGAGAGCCAACAGGTGGCCATAAAGAACATATAAACAGACGCGCACAAAGACAAAGCAAACACAAGACAGAAATTTTTTTAAAAGATCCACAAAAGAAGTACCGCCTTGGAATGGTCGGTAAAATATTTTACTGGAGGGCAAGTTCTATCTCCCCTTGTTACCAAATCAGAAGCAGTGGGAGAAATATGGTTTTAAGATCTATGGCTTGTTTGGATACCTTCGGCCTGTCCCTTAAGCACACACATCGTCTGAATCAGGATGCTAATAGCTTTGTAGAAACCATCAGGAATACTTTGTGGATCATTTGTGTTTTTTTTTGTCTTGTGTTTGTCATGCTTTCGTGTCTGTTCATTGCTGCCTTGTGGCTGGAAAAGGGCTATTGTTTGTGATGTCTAATTGTTATTTTGTCACTTTCCCATGTGGTATCCTTTGTCAGGTGTGGTGCTTGATTGTATTGATTCCTGATCTTTGCCGGCTGTCTTACTTTTACTATGAAATTGCTTTCCACATTTTCACCAATAATTATTGAATCATCTATGTGTACATCTAATGAAGCAATCTGATCAGTAAAAGGTGAGTATATAGGTGAGACTGTTTGTCTCTAGAGGATGAGGATATTTTTACTTCGGAAATCGAAGGCTTGTCGGTATTTCATTTTCGCCGTGTGTAGTTTCTGTGATATTAAACCATGCTATATTCCTGATTAGATACTTTCCCATCAATCATAAACTGTACATGTGAGATACACTCATTTACCAAATCAGCAGATCGTAGTATGCCTTTTGGCACCCCTTTGCCAGTTCTAATGGCAGTTTGGTCAATTATCTGATGTAACTGCATTCCAGTATCCATCAGACAAAGTCAACATTGTTTTGGCATCTCCTTCAAAAATTAAGTAATATAATTGTGAATACTTGACATATCCAGCAAGGAAGAAATACTTTATCACTCAATTCATCTTCAGCTGTTTCAATTGAATTCACTCTGTGGGCTCAAACTGGTGAATCAGGAGTGTTGGCAGGAGGAAATTATCAACCTAGGTTTGAGCAGTTTGATGTATATGAGCTGTTTTGAGTACTGCTCAATGACATCAAAAGTATTTTGTCTAATTGACAAAAATCGTTGTAAGAGTACAGCTGCCACACTCTTAATTAGTCTCATAGCTTTCAACCATGGTTTTCCATTGTAAATACCTCTTATTCCTCCATTGGGAGCGCAGTGGTTGAGTGCGTGATCGAGACAGAGGGGCCGCGGGTTCGAACCTCACCGGAGTCACTGCGTTTGGATCCTTGAGCAAGACACATTTATCCTAGCTTAGTACCGGTCCAACCCAGGAAGACCCGTCCCTGTTTAACTGAAAGATTGTTGATGGGACGTAACGAATCAAATCAAACAAACTTGTTCCTCCATAAACTGCAATGGCATAGAATTCCAAGGCTGAGCATTTCATTAAGATTCCAATGCAGGCAAAAATGACTATTATATACATATGAGCTGGATACATACCAGCACCTCATACAACTGCTTGTCAAAGCATAAATGAACATTTTTCATCCCCATTTCAACTATTGATCTCTGCAAAAATATTGTTAGTGACTTATAGTGCTGCAGCAGAGGTCGCCAAAAGTGACATGCACCCATACCGGAAGGGTAACAAGTAGCATCATACATCATTTTAAAGCTTAGAGTGTGCTGAGTTCAGAACTGCATGATGCCACTTTCAGAATTTTGTGCGAAAAAAATTACGGCCCTTTAAACCTGGGTACCGTCATCATAGCTCAGAAAGGGATGATGATTTCTTTTTATGACAAGAAACATGCATACTGTATAAAATTCTTGTTATTAGGTTGTATATGATCCAATAATTAATATTAATTTTGTTTGCATTTGATATGCTACTTATACACATTGACAGCTATAATTAAAAGGTCATTGAGTGCAAAAGTCGCGAAAACCAATGATTTTTACAAATAGTCACGTGAATTGCATTTGATCTACATGTACATTTTAAAATCATAAAAATGAACTTTTTCCTGCAATATTAAGTAAATATATATGCATTTAATGTAGCAATTAATCCAATTATAGTGTCTCCCCAATAGATTACAGCAGTTATAATACAACTCTGAAGGGAAGGCAAACGTGCATAAATGTACTTGCTCAGATTTTTACACCTGCATATTTTGATATGGGCCGGTTTATTAATGAAAGCTTTAGAAATCACTTGGTCTAAACCTATGTATATGCAATATATCTTTCCATGTGGAGGTGAAATGCACCTTCTCATACCAGGTTTTGCTAGCATCGGATACCTTCATGGTGAGGCGGGACTCAGAAAACTGTCATTTGAGTTTGTCTGCAGTTTGTGGTTGTGGTATTTCCTGATCAAACTCACTATTTTTGATGTCTCTGCTGTTGGCAGTGTAAAACAAAACTTGTCTAGAAAAGAGTGTGACAAAGCTTTGCGAGCTTTGTCAAGAGGCTGTTATCATGCATTGCCTCTTCCTCACCGTGATGTGGGTTGGTCTGCAATGTGTGATCGTGGCAGTTCCTGGTCGTACGTACTTACTTTTTAAACTAGCATTTTCTATACAGTTCTTGAAAGTGGTGCCGCAAGAACAACAGAACTTTCTCTGATGATGTCCATTGTCATTTGCATGAGTTCTAAGAGGATTCCTGAATATGAATCAGACACGGAAATGAACAGACAAATTTAATTAACTAATACTATCTGGTCGTTTTTGTGAAGTTGTACAGATTAACCTGCTTTCAGAGTTCAGGTACCGTAAAAGGGAATATCTATTTCTCCAACATTACTACTTTTAGAATGACTCGCTGAAGATGATATTGCTTCTTTTTAAATTTTTTCTCCACCCAACTAGGCTTTGTCTTTGAGATGTGCATCAGTTTGCAAAGGCTCAAATCCTTCAAATGCAGTACAATTAATGGTTTCCATGAAGGCTATTGAACTGTAAAACTGTCAGAGAGTAAGTTCAATTCTGCCTGGATTATCTATGTGGTCTAAGCAACAGAATACAAAGTTTTGATAGGATCTAGAGGAACCATTGTACTAACCCTAAAAGGCAATGCACTGACTAGGTCACAAGGTTCCTGAGCCAAGCATGTGCCCGCAAAGTAGCCAATGATGTTTCATAACTATGTATGTCGAAGTGCATGTACAGTGAAACCAAACCAGAGTAATTCTTCACATCGTTCTGATACAAATTCACTAATATGAATCTGTTGTTGAATAATTAAAATGTTTGACAGTCGATTCATTGACCCCCCTTTGATCCCACAGAGGTAACGCCTCACACTTCTAGCGAATTTTGCTACATGCGTTATATCATCCAGTCTTGCTAGGCACAGGAAGTGAGAAAATTATTCATGAAGGAAGGATTTATAAAGCTTGATGGACAAGACACTCCTCAGAAGATGTTCTATGATACCCCTCAAAAAGCCAACAATAAGACACTGGCAGACATGCCAAAGACAGTAAAACTCAATGCCAGCAGTATAGTCATGAATGATTAGGTGTAGGGTCTGTGTTTGTAAGCAGCTTGCTCTTTCAGAGAGGTACCCTGTCATTTGAAAATGAGCAAGGATTCTTTAAATAATTTCAATAACTATGGCTCGAATCAATGACTGCATGTATCAAATCAGATTTCATCTATTTACTCATAAGCATATTTGAAGGCAAAGTAGTATGTATTGAGAAACCAGAATGCATTATCTTTGATGCTACAGCTTTGATACAGATGCTACCAATACTGTCTAAACGGCTAAAGTAACATCTGTAGCCATAGTTGAACAGTTCCGTGGCCACATTCTTTAGGCCAGTTGCATCTATTAGTCCGTTTCACAGATACACATTGTCTTTGACATGTATAGGGAGAATAGTTTGAATACGCTAGTATGCCAAAAAAGAGGCAGCACCACAATGGGACATAAAATGCTTCTACAAGCAGACATGAAAGTACTCAAAGAATAGGAGAAATTATTATCTGGAGGCAAAACTAAGGACAACCTTGTAGCTTATTACACCGACTTCATAATAGAAACGGATAAATACCAGTTGAACAGAAACATATAATTTTCATCAGTGGTGGACTAAAGGACAGAGCCATCAAAGCTACCAAATATGAGCATATGGACATCTCAGAGCTACGGGAGGAAGCAAATACAAGGCTGTTTACATGCTTCAGCTGCTGCAAAATGTCCCAGTACAGATTTTCTTTTTCTTATTGTAACTTCCTCATCATAGATAAAAAAGAAGCTACAAAGGAGATCTTTCTCACATGTCCAATTGGCATATGATGTTGCTATGAGACGTAATGTTCCTGTTAACACTGGTCTTACAAAGGAACAACACACAATCCTCCAATACTGTATGGCTGGATGTGATTTAGGCAGTGCTTTCTTTGGGATTGGTAAGAAGTCCGTTTTCAAAAGCATGATACAAGGTGCACTGAAATTTTAGAGTCTGAAAGATCATGGCCATGGGCCTTTATCAAACTGTCAAAAGTTTACTTGCACTCAGTTTGTTGGAGCAATATATGAAAACGTAGTCTCCACATCCCCAGACGAGGTTAGTTGCGCTGAGGCAGCAACAAAAGTCCTATCGACAGATAACGGTTTCCATTTGCATATTCTACATGCCCACCCCACAAAATGATTATGGATATTAGATAATTGAATGCACTAATGACACACATACTGTATGCGTACTACAATGATGAACCATTCAACAGCTGCCCAAAGCTTTAAAATGACCTTACATGCAATAGCGAGAACAGTATCTGTGACGATAACTGTACATCATACATTTTTTTCACAATGAACGACCATGTGCACTATAAACCTAACCTACAAATGCAGAATAGCAGCTCCATGAAAACACATTTTTGTACGTTATAGTGATTCGGAATAGAGAATGCCATGTGCCATTAACATCACTCTTTGACAGATGAAAGGATAAATACACTACTGAATTGTAAAGCATTTTAGACCAATTTGACTGTAAATATCTTTGGTGAAGAACTCATTTTCATGGTCTATAGGAATTCCACTTTGTCTTAAACAAGTAATGGTGTCTAACATACATGCTAGTCATTTAAGAGTATGGCAAACACGGCTGAGTAATATAGCTTCATCCTGTTTTGATATTGATAAAACGTTATATTAAACCAACATTACATTAGTTCTGCGGAATGCTGTGTCACACCTACTAGGGTAAAGTCATATATATGTCTCTCACAGTCAAAATACTGGAATGTAAAAAGTAGGTCAAGGTCACAAAGCAAGCTTAACGAGAATGCTGAGAACAATTACTATACAGTGTTTGATATTCTCAACTATCACTGCTGCAGAGAACTCACTTTAATGTAAATTTTTGACTGACAATGTCAATTTATATCAAAGTCACTGGAGCGTAAAAAGTAGGTCAAGGTCAGCAGGGCCTACTGTATACTAAAAGAATATGCAAAGGACAGTTACTATGCAATGTTTAATAACAGTTATCATTACTGCAGAGAAACTCACTTTAATGTAAATTGTTGATGGACAGATGGACTGACGTGAATTTGAACTCCTATGCAACACCCTGTTTAAAAAAGCCACACCCTGCTACAAGCAAGTGTGACAAAAATAATAATATAGTATGGATTAAATATTTACAATTTTTACCAGTTAATTTTCTTACAAAATTGGACAGTAATACATGCAGTTGCATCTAGATTAAAGCTATGTCAATGCCATAGGTTTTCGTGACTTTTGTACTCAATGACCTCATAAAATGTTAAAAAACCGGACTCCATATATTGTCATTTAATATCTATTATTATAATTATTATATTTATTCATTTCCACTCCACAATTTACAAGAAATAGATTTTTATGTGCATATATAAGGATAATACCTGCTTGGGAAGCCTACAGTAAGCGAATACTTACAATTTAGGGTGTATACTTTTGAAGGGCCGTAAAAAAGTTCGCACAAAATTTTGGAAGTGGCATCATGCAGTTTTGAAATGAGCAGACTCCAAGCTTTAATTTGGTATATAGTAGTGTTTGTTACCCTGCTGGTATGGGTACCTCTAAAATTAGGCTACTTTTTGCCACATTGCTGCAGCACTATTATGATGGTGTTACTCAGGGGACCGAACACACACATATACATGTTTGCAGGGAGGAGTATATTTTGCTGGACAATTCATTGTTAAGCCCATTCCAGAAAACCCAAAAGTGAGATATTTCATAAGGCTCTATGATTATTATAAATAACATTTTTTAAAGATGGCGTTTGATGGTCATCTTGGATTTGGTTATTTGAGGCTACATTCAGAATGGTTTCTGCATACCAGAAAACGCCTTAAAAGACATGTTTTATCATTTTCCATGGCGTACAAAGAGTTAAAATATTTTTTAAAAGATGGTGTCTGGTGACCATCTTGGATATGGTTATTCGAAGACCTCACAATACAAAAAAAAAAAACCATTCAGAATTGGATCCCTCATACCAGAAAACCTCTAAAATAACATATTGTACAACATTCAGTGATTATTATTTTTGCAAGATGGCATCTGGTGGCCATCTTGGATATGGTTATTTAGGGACCTTAAAAGGCAAAACTACTTGCAGAAATGGATTCCTCATACCACAAAACATCTAAAACGACAAATTATACAACATTTTGGGACAATTATTTAAAAAGTTAGTTTTCTTGGAAACGAACGGGCGGCCATCTTGGATTTATGCAAATTTCGGGAGTTGCCCAAAGTTGCCATTCTAGCAACCAAGCTAGATTAGTTTTAGAACATCTCTAAAGTGCTAAGAAACAAAAAACTTCATTGTACTCGACATTTCTAGGTAAATGTATAGGACATATAGGAGTGTCAAAATGACTACACCTTGAGCATACCATACGGCTGCATAGGATTACATGCCACTGGATTTTGGTTTGGCACTGGGGGCCCAGCTTTTAAGATAAGCATGCATTGGAGAACTTTGGCCGTTTCTGCTTGAACCAAAATTACTAATAGACAGCATTTTATAGTTCCTAAAATGATTGAATATCGACCTGATCTTATTTTTCAGATGGTTATTTATTCAGTGGTTTGTATCGTAGCACCATACACAGACTCTTATCCTCAACTTTGCCCATCTCCAGAGACATATTATAAAACTAAGTGACTAACAACAGACTGTGAGTTCTTTATGTGACAGTGCATGGACTGCTAGAACACTTTCAACATATGAGATAGGCCTTAGAAGCTTTCAAGTTTTCAAACTTTTTGATGAAAACGGATCCACTACCAGGGTGTCAGCAGATGTTTTGTGTTTGTATATAGCCCTTTGTTATAAACATTTACATTTCAATATAAGTTGTATTTATGTGGAATACACGTTGCATACTTACGGACAGGTGTAAAGTGTCCCTTAATTGAACATGACAATTCTGGTGTACGGATAATGTTGTTGAATGTGTTAAATGTATACAGGTTCAAGTAAGTGACTAAGAGTACAATCGTGAAATTTTGCAGACTGGGTACATATCACCATATATGGATTATTCACTCCATGCAGCATGTGTAACTTTGACGTCATGGATAATTTACAAACTTATACAACTGAACTTATACACCAAATACTAGTATTCCAAATGCGCAAAACACTCTCATAGCAGAACATTGAGTAGTCAAGGCTAATTGCTTTAAAAGCAATGTATAACTGTTGTTTAAATGCAACTTTTCGACTGTTATACAGTCTCAGATAATCACTCACATGGCAATGCTCATAGTTACAGATCCACTCCTGCTCATTTCCCTCATAGTGGTAATTGGTAGAATTTGAATGTTGTTGAATCTAATTGATTCATTGGTAATAAATGTCGGCCGTGGGGAAACCTGTCTTCGCGGGTTTGTAAATAACAAGGGGCAGTCTGCGCAGTCTGATCAGCATCACTGTTAAACACTTATTGGAAGAATCGAAAATAACCAGCCACAAGGGAACTTTCAATGTTCTAGCAAGTTACTAAAGCTGAGCTATACTGGTTTGAATCTGATTTTGGTAGAATTATCCAAAGACAGTGTTTCTCGTGATCAGAGACGCCATCAACTACAAAAATTGGTTCTCAGTTTGGGGCTATTTTTCTGTGGTTGACAAATTTGACATTAGCAGAGGGTATGTACTGTCATTTCATTTAACAAACTAGGTTAGACTTGACAAGTGTAATGCATTGTTATTTTAATCAAACAAACATTGCAGATCAACAATAATTTGGTTCATTTCCAGGCTAATATTTCAGTACATGAATTTCTATGACTGTGACATGATGACTGTGAGACTGGCAGCTTTGATCATGGCAGGGTGTTAATACATTAGAACATTGAGGTCAAAGACTTATTACTATCATTCCTTAGTTGTGAACCAAACATTTAATTCCCACCTGATTGATTTGGGGGAAATAGCTCCATTTCTACCAGACATTTTGCTATTTGGGGGTTCCCCAAGTCACTTGTATGTACTCGTAGTCCCTGTTCTGCCTGCTGTACTTACATGGCATTGCATTGACAGCCTGAATTGCTTTCTTCTGCTCCGCACCACGCCATGCAGTACATATCAAACAAATTCTACACTTAACCGGGATTGGGTTAGTTTTTCCAAGAGCGCTCATATCGTATTGCGGCCAGTATGTAAGCGCTTTTGGAAGATCATTTGATAAAACACTCTTATAGCAGAACATTGAGTAGTCAATAACAACTGCTTTAATAGCAATGTTATGTATAACTGTTAGTTAAATGCAACTTTTCGAAGATTATGCAGTCTCAGATAATCACTCACATGGCAATCATAGTTACAGAGCCATTCCCGCTCATCTCTCTCAGATTGGGTCTGTAATGTGAATGTTGTTCACAGGATATTCTCCTGTACTTACCTAAATTGATTCATTTGTAAATGTGGACCGTGGGGAAACCTGGCTTCTCCCGTTTGTAACTAACAAGGGGCATAACAGCCTGCTGAATCTCCTGTAGCTTACCTTTATTGATACATTGGGTCAAGGCGTGAGAAAACATGTCTTCGCGGGTTTCGAGTAACAAGGGCACAGCAGCCTGCTCATCTGTGCAGTCTGCACAGCGCCATTTTTAAACCCTTATTGGAACTTTCAATGTTCTAGCAAGTCACTATAGCTGAGCAGACTGGTTTGAGTCTCACTTTGGTAGAACTATCCCAAGACATGGTGTCTCGTGATGGAGCCCATTCATTGACGCCATCAACTACAACAATTCATTCTCAGTTTCGGGCTATTTTTCTGTGGTTTACGGATTTGACATTATGTACTGTGACATTTCATTTAACAAACTAGGTAAGGCTTGGTATTGTTAATTAAATCAAACAAACAATGCAGAACAACAATAATTTGGTTAATTTCCAGGCTAATATTTCATTAAATGCTATTGCTTTGAACTCTGTGGCTGTGACATGATGACTTTGAGACTGGCAGCTTTGATCATGGAAAGGTTTTGTTAATACACTGTAAATCGGAACATTGAGGGTTGGTCAACATAAATTTATTACTCTAACTTAACATACTATCATTCCTTAGTTGTGAAACTAACATTTTCTTTTCACCTGATTGATGTGGGGAAAATAGCTCCATTTCTACCAGAAATTTTGCTATTTTAATTCCCCAAGTCACTTGTATGTACTCATAGTCCCTGTTCTGCCTGCTGCTGCCCATGTGTACTTACATGGCATTGCATTGACAGCCTGAACTGCTTTCTTCTGCTCCACACCACACCATGCAGCACATGCGGCCACCACAAGCGGTACCTTGCTCCGGTGCCATTGCCATTGATACACAGTAGCCACCGCCAGTGGCACTGCGTCTCTCGTTCTACTGCAGTCTGTCAAGGTATGTAAGATAAGCAATATTATGGGGACTGCAAACACTTTGCTTCGAATACTAGCTTGGTTTTGCAGGCGATGGCCAACTTTCTCCAGATTGGAACTGCTGAGCCTAGCAGATTCTGACATGGAGATCAAAAGCTAGATCACACTGAGCTGGTTCTTATTTGCCAAAGTTATATGTAGAAACTAGAGTAAATTTTCAAATACCTTCCTTCTGGAGCTTGTCCATACCGTATGTAAGAAAGTATCTTAGTAAGTTTCTATTTAAAGAGGGTCAACATTTAGCAACATTATCATCTTTCTTGAGGCCCTCAAGTAATTACATGTAGGTCAAATAAACTAACCAAAGCCCTGCCAGAAAGGGTGTTTTTTTTCCATTTTGCCCTAATTCTAACCAAAGCCCTACCAAAAAGGTGTTTTTCTTTATTTTTATCCTTATTCTAACCAAGGCCTTTCCACAAAGCAGTTTCTTTTCTATTTACGCCCTTATTCTAACCAAAGCCCTAACAAAAAGTTGTTTTCTAAATTCTAACCAGAGCCTTACCCATAATGGTGTTTTTCTCTATTTTTGCCATTATTCTAACCAAAGCCTTATCAATAAAGGTGTTTTTTCTATATTTTTGCCATTATTCTAACCAAAAATAGTAAGTGAGTATGATAAGGAAGTACCACAATCGCAGACAACCCAAATGGGTGTTTTTCTCTATGTTTGCCCTTATTCAAACAAAATCCCTGCCAAAGAGTAAGTAAGCGTGCAAAGATCAGGAGTCGATACAATCAAGCACCACATCCGACCCAGGATACCAATGGGAAAGTTATAAACTCACAGTAAGACACCTCAAACGAGAGCCAAGAGGCCAGCCCTTTCCCAGCTGTTGACCACAAAGCACATTGTAATACCCGTGGCTATTACTGCTATTTATCTATCAAAACAAGGTGTGTCGGATTTAGGTTACACACAAGCACATGTGTCTTTCCGTCTATAAACATTCTTCCTGTGAATATTAAATTATTAATCAAGTTGTTTCAAGTGGTAAGATAAGCAATAAATGGGGTCATTTATTGCAGCCTGTGGCTTTAGGAAGCCGAACATCGGATACTGGAGAATGAACTATTTTTGCCTGTGTTGATCATTGCGAGCGTTCGTCAGCGTCTGTCAAACAAACACTACGAATACTCTCAAGTACGGATAGTTTTGGACTGCGCCGTTCATTCCTTCATTTAGAATAAAGTCTGGGCTTTCTGCTCATACTAAGGATAGATCGGAAAGACTCTTGTTTAAGATAATTATGAGCTTGATAATGAAAGTTCGCAAGGCGCCATGTTTTGAATGTAAAGAAATCTCTATCCAGCGATAGAAATTCTCTAACCTTCAATTGTCCATTAGTTAATCTATTTCACAAAGCCTAAGCTTTCTATCCTGCTACCAGAAGATCTAAAGTTTATTTATCCACCAGGATAGACCGCATATTCCTCAGAGATAAACCAGAATTTGGTATCACAAATGTGAAGTGGGTAGACATCCGCCATTGTTGTACAACTTAGCTAGAGAAATCTATCAGTCTATCCGTGCAGCGATTGGCTGATAGAGATTTCTACACCTCTTTCTGGTAGCTGATTGGCTGGCTGGTGCTGGGCTGAGACTATAAATAAGAGTCGATCATGCATTTCGAGCATCAATCTCAGATCGGTCAACCCGAGCAGACAACAAATTCTACTTTCACTTTTGTGCACCAAGGGAAGCGACTCTTTGGATTTTAGACATGCTCTTTTGGATAGCTTCCCTTGGATTGATAAAATCTACTGAACTGTTTAGGCACTGACTAAATTACTTATCTGGATTTGCCAAGTAAACTAAATCTAGATCTATTTCAAAACTCTAAATCTACTGTGAATCTACTTTATCCTGAGAGGTTGTTCGACGTATGTGATATAAGCTCGGCCTGACAATAGAAAGCTACATAGACTTAAGAAATACTGAAACTGATCTACTGTGAATAGTTTAAACTTAAGTGAATAAATGAAATATAAGTCCGATGTAGTTGCTATTAATTACTGATAACACATAGAGAGAATACCTTCCACTACTACAAGAATCCACATCATTCCCCCCCAACTAAAGCTTACGGGAAGCTCACAACATATAAACAGACGCGCACAAAGACATAGCAAACAAAAGACAGAACAAAAACATAAAAGATCCACAAAAGAAGTACCGCCTTGGAACGGTCAGTAAAATATTTTACTGGAGGGCTTAAACCGGTTTAACGGCGCGCCAACCTCACCCTTAATTCAGATGTGGATCAAGACACATAGATATTTGGTTTGCATGAAAGACCCCTAACTTATCAATACATCATCTCCTAAAACATATAGATCAAGATATAACAAGGGGATTAAAGAGGAAAGCAAAGTTGCCAACCGTGATTGGGTTGACCACCAAGCATGCAGTCTGTTGCAATACATTAATGTTATAGCCAATCTTTTTATAATTAAGAAATAGATCAGCTCCAGCAGTGAATTGTTGAGTAATAATTCACTGTTTGGAGGTCAGTTGTAAAGAAGATCAAATCACGAGCGCGCAGCGCGAGTGATTTATCTTCGCACAACTGACCGACAAACAGTGAATTATTACTCAACAATTCACGCAATGGAGCTGATCTATTTCGATTCTAACACACAATAAACGACGAAAACACATTCGAAGTCTTCAGCTTCTTCCAACTTTCCGCCATTGCACTGAAGAACCCCCGCCAATATTTAGACCACGTCGCAAACGTTTACATGTAATTGTAACGTCTTTCAAGCGTAAAAACGACGTTACACCGTCTAATGCCATGAATGACGTCATTTTCCAGTGACGTCAGCTATCACACACTTTTGCAGTGAATTATTGTCCGATATATCACGGTTTGTTACCGTTGGCTCTATAGGCGAGGTGTGTTAGAATGGGAAATAATTTAATGAACTGCGCTGAAAAATGATTAGAGCCAACAATCTTCTTCAATAGCTAGGCGAGATTGTGCTATTCCGGATACAAGCATGAAACTTTCCACACTTGTTAAGGTTGACGAGCTGATGATTTTTAGATATAGAACCACTTCGACAAATTTCCTCTGCGCATGCGCAAGGCAAAATTCACTTCCGTTTTAGAAATATTTGGTCTCACTTGACTACACAGACCAATATTTGCGTTTTACATGCTAAAAATCGACCCACTATATCTCTAGATGTCCTTAAAGACATAAACAAATATATTTTATAATAGTTTCCATAATTACGCATGCGCAAACTAACTAATACTTCCGGTTATTTCCTTTAATGATGTCAAAATGGCAGAAACCATTGAAAAAATGGAATACTTATATTTTTTGACTGGAAAATAAATGTGTTTCTGCACAATCGTTTATCCAATGATTTTTGCCACACATACATTCACGCTAGAGAGCCACTGTACTAGAACAGTGCAGTCATCGCGGGTCGGTTGCAGTCGATGAGTGCACACACTATATTGCGTTGGTTTACTGTTATCCATTCGATGAGCTAAGTTCTTTACAGCTATTAATTTTCATGATGATGTTTTCAGTTGCCATTAACACTTAGATGTTGTAGTCCATTCTGGGATAATTGGAGCCTTTAAATTAAAACTAGCTTAGTACCAGCCTATTTCTGATATATTCCAGAACAGAATCAAAAATGCCTTCCATCCTTTTTTCAGGAAAAATTATCACCTTTTTGGCATACAGTTGTGCTAAGACTAAAGGTAACACCAAGTGCACTCCGTGTTCACTACAGATAAACTTCATCTAGACTTCAAAGTTCACTACTAGTCATAGTGCACTATTGTGCACTAGGTAGTGGACACCATGTGAACTAGACATATCAATAGTCTTATATGCATAAACAAGGCGTCTCTTGATATCTAGTCATTGATGATTGTAAGAGATGAATACAAATTTATAATAAAATATATAAATTAGGAATATATTTTCATCCATTATTTCATTCATTCTTTTTTTCCCTTATATTTCATTCAATTTTAATAAATGAAATATTCATTCGTTCATCCATTCATAGTTCCTGTAAGTAGCAGTCTGATCTGGGTCCACACTGTTTGTCTCTACACTTATATTTATCAATGAAGCAAATGCATGCAGCAGTCGACTGAAGCAGACAACATTTTCAGATGCATTTTTGGAGGTGCTTTAAGTTAAAAAAAAATGAAAATAAATTACTTTCTCGTGATCTACTTTTCTTCGTTTTCTTTTCTTTAATAATAATTGTGATTTTTTTTAGATGATATTTGATGATTTTTATTATAAACTAATATTGATTTTTAGATTTAAAGATTCCTATTGTTTCATTTTATTGGCCATTAAACAAAGACTTACCACCTGTTCATTTAACTGATCTGGGTACAAACTGTTTGTAAATTCCAGACGACGAAATATTTTACTGTGAAGTACAATGTAAATATGTAACAAATTAACCTACATACATAATATTTTAAAAGTGTAGATAAAGACCAGTATCTATAACAGTTTTGTCATCCTTTGAATGTGTATCATAGTGCTATATATTTAGCAGTTGTTAAATAGACAGGTCTATGCAGTTAAAGTAGACCCAGATGAGTATGCTCCTGATTGTTTACACAGTTTGCTTTCAGGTGTCGTAAGATTTTTAACGTGGACACGCCTATGTAATTAACTGCGATTTTTTACATGATAATTAGTTGCTCAAAACAAAGATTGTAGATTCTTGTAATAATCAAAACATTGTTCTAATGAGTACCCGCATTCTGCGCAGCCTTATTAACTGGGTAAGTTTTCATGCTTTTTTGTAATCTGCTGATTTTTTTCAAAATCACATTTTTCCAAAAAATCTTTAAGGGATACAATCAGAGTGACGAATAGTTTGTATCCAGATCAGGCCTGACGTTTTGGCGGGCCTAATCTGCGCCCAACTGGTTGCAAAAGTTATCAGCAGACTAAACTAGGAGATAAAAGAGTAAATCATTTTTTTTATAACTCTGGGGTGGGGGGTCTACATGGAGATGGTAGCTTGATGATTATAAGTATGAAAACAATTTTTTTAAGTTATACTTATGAAAAACTTGATTTTTAAACAATGATTATGAATGTTAGCTTATCTTGGACCATTATTAGATAGGTAGGATTACATCTGTTGATGACCAGTACCTGCTGTGAGAATATGTTGATTCGCCAATTATGGCTGGAGGCAGTCTCTCTATCAGTTTAATCTCTATAATAGCCACCATGTAGGTATTTTGATTAGGTATTGAAGAAGACACAGAAAGACAGATACCTTCACAAACAGTGAAGACCCAGATGAAATGCCGCATAAGGTAGCTCTTTACCAGGGTCTGCACTGACGGTTTGCTAAAATAAAAAATAGGGAAATAAATTCATCATGAGGGTAATTTACAAAAGTTGACCTGTTACCCCTAAAACTCAAAATTGACCGTCCCATACTTATTGTATCAACATCACGGATCAGCAGGATTGACATGGAGATATCGCAATTACTTTTAGATGTCCGCTCAAAAACAAACAAACTTTCAAAAACGTCTCCTATATTTCAGGCCGAAATTGACCGCAAACCAGGGACCAAGCGCGGGTACAGTGCTTGACCCACTTTTAGATCACATAGGAAACGTACTAAATCGGACTGCAGTGAGTGTTCAATTCTTAATTCAGTTATGAAGACCTCTGCGTGTCCGTAAACGAACTTGAAACAGTCAGTCAGATCAGCAGGATTTGCTTTACTTACATGTAACCCAAAAGGCATACAAATCACGTGCCTGTCATGCCACACAATTTACAAGCGATTTGAGCGAGTGCGTAAATGTAAATATTATCACAAAAATCCCCCACCCCAGCGATAATTGGATTATCAAAGCCCTTTTTTGATTTGTCGTCTGCTGATTTTTTTCAGAATCAACTTGTTCAAAAAAATATTTCAATCATACGTTTTGTCGGGCCTGATCTGGGTCAAAGCTGTTTGTAAAAGTTATCAGCAGACGACACTAAGAGATAAAAGGTTAAAAGATTGAGAGTTTATTGCAAGCACACCAATATTGTGTAAGAATAACATAGGTGAAACTCTCTGCGTTATGTGACAGCTGATCAGGGTACATACTTATTGTAATAAATTTAAGAAAATAAACGAAGTTGCTCAATTCTATTATTATATACAGCTTCAGTATAAAATGAGCCATTGCATGAGATTTCGAACAATGTTGTATGTGCGACCAGCAAAGCCTCAAATCAGCCTGCGCATACGGGCAGCCTGATCAGAGTCTTTGCTAGTCGCTTGAGCATTCTATGATTGTTAAGCTACTGACTGAACACCATTTGGAGTTTGTAAGCTTAAAAGGAGGCTGCAGAGGCTCGTCTGAGTCTACACATGTCAAAATGCCACATTGTTGGAAACCTCATGCACTATGCTCAAATTGTATTTTGAATGTCGTTTGATTTGCCACTAGTTAGCCGAAATAATAGTTTTACAGACAGTGTATAGCCAAATCATACATGTATATATAAATAACTAGCAGTTCTTTTGATGTCACAAAATTTGTTTAATTTCTAATATATTCCTGGCCATGAAGGTTGTTTTATCATAGCAAAAATGTGGACCATAATGAAATGCCTGTCCTAGGCTGTTGATGGGGCGTAAAACACAAACACTCACTCACTCCTGATGGAATGCGGCCTTTAATCTGGGTCTCCACTGTTTGCCAAATACATAATCCACAGAGGAAATGTATTGTGCGGACTCTTTGCAAGCTGGGTAATTTTCATTTGATTTTGTTGTCTGCTGATATAGTTTTAAAATGTTAGTTTTCACAATTATTTTCATGACTATTATCAGAGTGTCAGTTTAAATCCATACCAGGCCCGTTTTTTTGTTGGACCTGATCTAGGTCTAAACTGTTTGCAAAGGTTAGCAACAGACAACGAACGAAATACATTACTAGCATGTAAAGGGTTAAAGTCAAGTGACCACAGACAGAAATAAAGGTGTGATAATTAACCAGTCTTATCTGGTTGTAATACCAACCTTGTTGTCACGTATGTTTATATGTTATTCCCTGTATGGCATGTACATGACGTAAGAGTATAAACGTTTTGTCTGTCTGTCTTTAGTGGCGATCATGTTTCTGGTGACCTATTGTCTGCTGTGGCAATTGAGCTAAGTTGACTGCACTGGAAACACGAGCGCTATTAAAGCTACCATTTTGTAAATAGTTTGGTAGTATCAATAATCTATCTATCTATCTATCTATCTATCTATCTATCTATCTATCTATCTATCTATCTATCTATCTATCTATCTATCTATCTATCTATCTATCTATCTATCTATCTATCTATCTATCTATCTATCTATCTATCTATCTATCTATCTATCTATCTATCTATCTATCTATCTATCTATCTATCTATCTATCTATCTATCTATCTATCTATCTATCTATCTATCTATCTATCTATCTATCTATCTATCTATCTATCTATCTATCTATCTATCTATCTATCTATCTATCTATCCATCCATCCAACCATCCATCCATCCATCCATCCATCCATCCATCCATCCATCCATCCATCTATCTTATCTGATATGTATATATACCTATATATGTATATATTTACGTCTTTTTTGTGTGTTCTCATTGTAAGTAAGGTAGAAACATAATATTATATCTAAATACACAGTATTGTGTTATTTGACATAGGAATTTGTATTTTTGAATCTTTATGGCGATCAACAGTAAATGCTGGTTTAAATGTAATCTTGAAAGATATTGATAAAAGTAAAACATAAGTAAAGCATAATTAAATTCAGGGAAAAGACGAGAGGTCGTGAGTCACGACATTTTACCAGTTCCTCTGAATTAAATCGGTCTAAATACAGAGCCATATAGTTTCTACACTGTCCGCCATGCAGATACTTAGTAAACATGTTTATATATGATTATCTGCTCAAGGGCCTGTATGGCCTATTGCAGATAATATTTGTTTTGATTGTAAGGTTAATGGGGGATGGCCTCGACCCCTATTGACCTATTACGAGGTTAATAAAATTCTTCTTCTTATCTCTTATCTTCAATTGCTTGTATAAACAGTGTCATTAATTTATGACACACTTCTGCAAAATTGGCAAATTAAAATATAAGATAAAACTTGAAGGTTCAAAACAGCTTGCACGTATTCTTTCACCAGTGTCTTTTTTATAAATGTAAAAATATCCATTGCTATATGAGCCTTAGATTCTCTTAGTGAAAAATGCCACCTCTGCTTGCTTAAAGTATAGATGTAGATGAAGACCATGCCATTTACATGACCTTATAAAGTGAATCTAAGTTTCAACAAAACATTCTTTTACTGTTTATGAAAAAGACTATCCGCACAGTCTGGTCCACATTCCTTGTTTTTCACATCAGTGTCAGACTGTTTGGGTCTACACTGCTGGTCCTGATCAGGGTCCGAACGTTTGCCAAGGTTATCAGCAGACGACAAAAGTCACCGCGAGTGACAGTCTGATCAGCGCCTTTGTTATTCACATCAGTGTCAAACTGTGAACCGACAAAATGTTGATCCTGATTGGGGCTCAAAATTACTAAGGTTATCAGGCAGCAGACGACAAAAGTCGCAGTGAGCAAGGAATAATTTATATAGGTTAAATATGAAAGTACCTATGTAATGTCCTCATAAAATCCCGAGATTTACGTGTGCGATTGACGACTGGACCCAGGCTATCAGACAGTATGCTTTGCAAATAGTTTGTACCCAGATCAGACCCAACAGAACATCGGGCGCGATTCGGATCCAATACTGACTCGATTAGAGACCCTAAATTTAGTAACAAAGAAAAAGTCGCATAAGGGTATACATTGTCGTTTGCTGGTACCATTTGCCATTTTGCAAATAGTTTGTACCCAGATCAGACCCTAGAGCATGCAATAAAATAGCTTCCCAGGTGGCGATTACAACGGGTATTATAACTACAGCCATTTTTTTCTTGAGAAGTCGAAATATCGAAACTAAATATGCATGTAATCTCACCAGAGCCTTCGTTACTCGTACATAAAACGGTGACATCATAAACCTAAGTATTTTAGAACCGATCATGAACATGGATAAAATAGATCTTTTAATTAGTCTCTCTCTCTCTCTCTCTCTCTCTCTCTCTCTCTCTCTCTCTCTCTCTCTCTCTCTCTCTCTCTCTCTCTCTCTCTCTCTCTCTCTCTCTCTCTCTCTCTCTGTGTTATAATAAGCAGAGGACTAGGACACGGCGCAGTGCCCTCAGTGAGCCTCGAACTAGAGAAAATCATGTCTAATACTCTACCAATCGAGTTATAAAAATATGTTAATATATAATGTATTCTGTAAACTTTAAAGGTTACAGATTCTTAATGATTAAACATAAATGCCCTGAGTTCATTATGGTTTTTTTTATTCACTTCATTCATTAAAATGCTAGATTAAAGTTCTACTACCCATCTGGCTCATAGGTAAGACATGGAGTGCACATGGAGTGAACAAATTTAAACTACGTAGTTCACTCTAGTGAACTAGCTAGTGAACTAGTAGTGGACACCAAGCTTAAACCTTGTGCACTCCTTGTGCACAAGGGTGTTACCTTTAGTCTTAGCACAACTGTAACTCAGGTGCTGTATCGACTAACGCTTAACACAGCTGGATATATAAGTGACAATGCTGGGCCATGTAGCGCAGCCTATGCGTGTCTGACTGCAGATCCAGGGGTCGCGAGTTTGATCCAGGCCTGGTACTATACTTTCGTGGAGATTGATCATGAAATAATTGCTACGGTCATTCTCCTCCCTCCTGTCGATTAATTCAAGAAGGGCTGTTGTCAGTTACAAGCCAAAGTATGTGCACGAATAAAAGGTTAACCGCTTGTTCAAGCCCAGGAAAATGTGTGGTTAGGTGAACTGACCGTCCCGCCATGACCATAGCTGTTGACTTGGTACGTAAAACAAGCAAACAAACAAATATAAGTGACAATAATAAGCACAGAATATGTTCAAAAGTAAATATTGACAGAAATATTAAGCTTTTAAACAGCCAGGTACGCTTAAACGGTAAATGTTGTGCCCTCGTCGACAGCAGCCAACCAGCGATGGCCATGCTGTCTGGGTACAGTGGTTCTCTAGCGCAGCATTTGACATGACTGAATTTCCCTTGTTATGCTGGGGATACGCATTGTTTACCTATCATGTTCTTGAATGACTACATACCGTAATTTAACTTCGGCTGTAACTCATGTTATGGAGTTTACTGAAGAGTGTTTGGATGTCTTTTGGACTTATGTCTATTCATTGTTATGTGTTTATTTTTGGTTACTTGGGACCTGGGCCAAGATGACAAGATCACGTTGATCTAATAGACAAACGTGAACATTTTCAAAGTGACGTTTAACCAAGACCGCTGGCAATATATGCCATAATCTGTATGTAAGCTGATATGACACAGTCTTCTCGAAGGGTTTTTAGTTATTTAACATAACCTATTTTAAAAACAATCATCAATTTATAGAAAAGAAAAGTAGTGTTCAAAGTTGCCACCACAGACACAAAGGGTCGTACACTGGAGAGCTGCATTGCCTACTTCTGCAACCTTGAAGACAGTCATATATCACAAGGTCAAGAAACGCTTGTGGTATGGTGGTCCACAGTAGCCTGTATATTCCAGTGTTTAGGTCTATCCATCACAATTTGCTGGACTTGGTAATCATTTCCCCTGTTCTAGTTCTGACCCTTACACATGAGCCTTGATTTGCTGCCTTTAAACTGTGCTGGTACAAAGCCACTTTCGTAAGGGCTGTCATTTCATTGATCAAACAAATGTTATTAAGCTATGTCTATGTTCATGTAGGTGTTTGTTCTATCATGCAGTACTGTGAGGAATCGTTCAATGGTACAGAGGTAATCTGTAGGTGGCTTTTCAAGGAGAGAGTTCATCTTTACAAAATACCCAGTTACAGCTGGAAAGCTTACCCTCCGTTTTCCACGACCAAGGAGAAAGGATGTTTTATTGCACCCTTTGAGGGAATGAAAAAAAGCAAGACAATTTGATTTCACACCAACGATAGCCGACGATTTTTGCCAACCCCGCAGTTCATCCACTTAAACTGTTGCACCACAGGTATGACCAGAACTACTACATCAGTATCAACAGCGCAACTGCTTATTTTCTTGTAAGGCCTTTTAGCTGCTTCCGTAGCACGAGCAATATTCTTGTACCTGCCTCCTCATGTAAACAAGGCACAAATGAAGGCATATTGCAAGCTGGTAAGACTGAGCTTCTGCCGTAAAGTAGAGTATTGTCGCACTTTCCCCATGCAACACCTGATCTCAATATGTGGTTATTGTTTCCTAGTTGGCAGGGAACACAGCAAATGGAATGATTATGAAATAGTTTATTGTCATCTATTATTGTCAAAAAATCCTGCCAGTTTTTCGGTATGAGAGTAATTTGATGGACAGACCCGCCAGTGGATGTTGTCTCCTCGTTTCCACTTGATGATGCTTTTAAATTGCCCCCTAACATTTTCTGCGCACTAAATCTACTTGATCAACTGCACAAAAAGTGGATATTACCTATCATTATAAAACATCGTTTGTATACTGCTCACTGAACAGTGCTTACCCCTACCCCTTTAAGTATCTGTACAACGGAGGCTCCATAAAAATGACAACACTGACTCCAGTGCGAAATCTTTTACAGGAGGTCCAAATGTCTCGATGCCAGTCAGTAGCTTCACAGCCAAAACTATGAGGCATATCAGGCACTACCTCCCCCCCCCCCACACACACACCAAAAAAAAAATGTAACGTTATCATACCCACATAAAAGAGACTGGCGTAGACTAACTTATGTTTAGTATGGTTCGTTTAAGGGAAGTGAGACACTTAAAATATACATATACAGTTCCCTGACACTTTGGAGACAGTCAATCGACAGACAGTGATATGAGGTCTGTGAGCTCAAGCACAGCAGAATATGTAATGGCTGCCTACCTGTTTGTCTGTCTGTCTGTGAGTATGTCTGTTTGTCTATCAAAAAGGTATATTGCCCTTGGCCAGTGACCTATATAAGCTATGTCACTGCCTTGGCTTAAAACATAACTTTTTCAAAGACATCCCAAAGTCAAAAAAATCCAAATTGTTCAACACAAAGAAAACATGTGGTGGTGACTTTGGGCCACCCTTTTAGCTCAGCTGGTGAGTGTGTCTGTCCAGTGTTCCAAGGGCTTTGAGCATGAGCAAAAAAAGTGTTTGCATTTGTCTTTCTGCCACAAGCCTACTATCCGCTTTTCTTAAAACTTGCTCTTTTCTTATAACTTGACTTTTAAGTCTAATAACAGTTTTATATATGTTTAGCGTAGACAGGGCTTTTCTTTGAAAGCTTATACTTCTAAATAAAAGGGGCTTTGTTTATCGTCTAAACAATATCCGATTAAAAGAAACCCACGGCGCATGCGCATCTAAACAGGTGTGTAGGTCCCTATATCATGTATATTGGAGACATACTTTGGTCCTTTGATAGGGGCATCCGGTTTTGCACAGTTTACAATAAAAGAGAAACAGAATACCAACTTTGTACAAAATTCAAATTTTATGTGCATGCGCAGTAACTAAAGAATGAAGAGGACTAAACTACAAACAATTAACATCAGTTCTAACACATTTTATTATTCTACAGCCAACATGACCCCTTCTTTAAAGTCAAACTGTATGAAATATCTATGATAACAGCATAAAATAAGAAAATGCTCTGCGCATGCGCAGTAGACATTTCCCAATATGGTTCTATATCCTATTCTGCTTAGTCAGTCATGGTCTACAACTGTGCCAAATTTCATGCTTGTATCCGGAATAGCACAATCATGTCAAAATTTGGCTCTTAGCCGCCTAGCTACAAGGACCTCGGACAGTTTCCTATTCAATCTGCCCAAATTTTGACAGCCTGTGGCGAGGATAATGCATAACTGACAACTATAGTTTTGTGCTTAAATCAATCCCTTACATTTAGTGCACCTACCAAATTAAGAATATTTTGAAAATATTGCATAATTATGCCAGGACTCTAGGGTTTAGGGGGTGGGGGTATTTTTTGTGACAAAATTTTATTTCACAGAAAGTCAATGCTTCGTCGAGTATTCACCTAAATACATGTAAATTTTATTATTGCGGCATGAAGCTTGAGACGAAAGTGATGCGTTTGCATAAAATTTGGGCTGAGAAGATTTCATTGTTTCATCTAAAGAAGTGTGCTGTCAATTACTTTTGACTATAATCTGTAATGTTCCAAGTCAACCAGTTTGACTTGTGCACTGAGGTGTATCATATCTGCATACTGTATCAAAGTCTAGATAAACACAGTTTTTGAGCGTAAAATCGTTAATATTTTTTTACACATCAGATTTAATCTATAATTCGGTGCTTAAAAGAACCGTCTCATTGAGACGGTTCTTTTGAGTACCCAAAAATATGTTTTGGCTGAGAAATGAGGCAATTAATTACTTTGTAAGCTTCATAACTAAAGCCCTGATACATGCCATTGCAAATTGATATTTACCTACAGGTTTTTACAAAATAAAGTTCTAATAAGTTTTTAGAATAAAGTGTTTTTGAGCATTTCGACAGCGTTCCCCCCCCCCACGTGACCAATCATGCCGTTTTTATATGATGTGTGAAATGTAAAACTACAACTGTATGGAAAAGGACTAGTTTGGTCACGGGGGTAAAGCACTTCAATCAAACGTTTTCTATTTTCGATATGTTAAATAGCAAAAAAAAAAAAACAGAGTTTTCAACCCATAGTTTTCAATTGGTACTTGTCCAATGAGAAATCTGCTTTTGTGGATAAGTCGAGGGTTGAACCTACTATCTTTTTCATAGACAAAATATCATTTTCTTTGAAACTTTTCTCTGGCCATTTTATGGGCAATCCTTCATTAAAACTGTCCGAGGTCCTTTATACATCAAGTCACCATAGAAATCAGGTTCCGAAAGTCCCTGGCGCAAAAGAGATTTAAGTCCAACTTGGAATTTAGAAATCAAATCATAGTATCGTCTATAAAATTTTGAATATGTTTTACGATTTATGATACCGATAGCCTTGTTTAAAAAGTTTCTGAGTTAACAATTTATTGCGAGTGTTGAAGTCAGCAACAATGCTAGATGCTCTAGCAAAACGAATGAGTTGAGAAATATAGACTCCATGGTACTGCAATATTCTATACACTATTGATGAACTTCGTTTTCTTTAATGCTAAGATTGTTTTGGTATACGAACACAGTTTTACTAGACATGTTGACAGTCTAATAAAAATTTACTGAAATTACCAGTTTTTGTGTTGTGGATTTACTCTCACCTGCATTCTAGGATATGCATGCTGTGCAGACTTATTCACAGTTTGGATGTGCATCTATGAAAAGATGCTAATTTATGGAAGCCTAAAGGTCAGAACAAACATTTAATTTCACCATATTGCAATGTGTTGACTGCACTTTGAGCATACCATATTGCTGCATGCCACTGGATTTTGGTTTGGCACTGGGGGCATATCCCAGCTTTTCAGATAAGCATGCATTTGAGAACTTTGGCAGTTTCTACTTGAACCATAATAACTAAAAGACAGCATTGTATAGCTCCCAAAATGATGAAATATCCACCTGATCTTATATTCAGATGATTATTGTTTCAGAAGTTTGTATGGTAGCACCATACACAGACTCTTATCCCAACCATGCCCATCTCCAGAGAAAATATTATGGAACTTTATGTGACAATGCACTGACTTCTAGAACACTTTCAACATATGAGACAGACCTAAATGCCTTTCAAGTTTTCCAGGAAATTTCTCCAGGAGGGACGGGGTCCATGCCCAATATTTTCCAGGGGGTTCCAAATTCCGGGGGGGGGGAGTGTCCAATTGCTATTTTCTATAGAAACTTGTGATTTTCCAGGGTGGGAGGTCCGGACTTCCTGCTCCCCCCGCCTCACTGAATCTGCGCATGACCTATAGGCATGTGTCCCAGTGTAAAGCCTTTATGAGTCACAAAAACGTAGCAGGCAGTCAGTTTTCTGAAGGTGTAGGCGGTCATGGTCATTTAAAAATATTACGTAGCCAAAATCGTATTTTTTATTAATTCGTTCTTGGAAGTACCTCTCGTAACCACTAAGACGACGCTTATGTGACTCAATCGTGACCGTAACTTTACGATGAACTTAAGTCTTCTCCATAAATTGAGGTGTGTACGAGTTAGTGACCATAACCGTTAAGGTGAACTTAAGTTGGTGTTAAGGCGATCTTAAGGGTTAAGATGTCTACAAGTTAGTGGCCCCAGGTGAACAGTGTCCCTAATTTGAACATGACAATTCCGGCGTACGGATTATTATGTTGTTGAATGTGTTAAATGTATACAGGTCCAAGAAAGCGAATTATAGTACAATCGTGAAATTTTGCGACTGGTTACATATCACCATATATGGATTATTTACTCCATGCAGCACGTGTGACTTTGACGTCATGGGGAATTTACATTTAATCAACAGGAATTTGGCCCCAAATCTGTGTATTGAAGAAAGGAAGTTTGTGGATACAACTGAAGGCATCAAAATAGACCATGGAATCAATTTACTGTTGTTCAAATTAAACAACATTTTGAAATTATGTCCTTTCACTTTACAGACGCTGCAAAATGTTTACATTGAAGAATTCACCTACTGACCCACTGTTTTTGTATGAGTCGGGCAGTGCTTTGAGTCGGGCAGTGCTTTGAACAGAGCAAACTATCTTTTCATATCAAACAAATTCTACAGACTTGGATTTGACTTAACATGGTTTGGGTTAGTTTTCTAAGAGCGCTCATATTGGTAAAAGAGGGCCAAGGCGTAGGAAAACCTGTCTTCGTGGATATGCAAATAACTGCTAAACCTAGCAGATTCTGACATGGAGGTCAAAATTAAAGCTTGTATATATTATAGTTCACACTGAGCTGGTTCTTATTTGCTAAAGTTATGTGTAGTAACTAGAGTGCATTTTCAGATACCTTCCTTCTGGAGCTTGTAAGTAAGTTTCTATTTAAAGAGGGTTATTATTTAGCAACATTATAATCTTTATTGAAGTAATTACATGTAGGTCAAATAAACTAACCCAAGCCCAGACTTGGATTAGACCTAACCTGGTTTGGGTTAGATTTTCCAAGAGCGCTCATATTGGTAAAAGTGGGCCAAGGCGTGGGGAAACCTGTCTTTGTGGGTTTGCACACATTTCTTGTACTTCAACAACAGCAGAATCTAGCGAAGATTTGGTACCAGTAAAATGCATTTAAGCCCCCCGTTGGGTTAGGCTGCTGTCCGTTCTAAGGCGGTGGTTCTGTTGTTGTTGACTTTTTGTTTATTGTTACTCCCATTGTGGGAGTCTGTAATTGTTCTATGTTTTGTTGTACGTTACTTTATGTCCATTCTAGTGTTGCAATCATCTTGATGGGGAAGAGAGAGCTGATTGCTTTGCTTAATTTGTCTTCCTGGTGTCTTGTGATGGTTGAGCGGCTCTTCCTCGCGGTGCCACGGGGTTGTCTGCAGTTTGTGATTGTGGTATTTCCTGATCATACTCACTTACTATTTTTGCAAATAAATGCTGAGCCTAGCAGATTCTGACATGGAGGTCAAAATTAAAGCTAGTATATATTATAGTTCATACTGAGCTAATTCTTATTAGCCAAAGTTATGAATTTAACTAGAATGAATTTTCAGATACCTTCCTTCTGGAGCTTGTAAGTAAGTTTCTATTTAAAGAGGGTTAACAATGAGCAACATTATAATCTTTATTGAAGTAATTACATGTAGGTCAAATAAACTAACCCAAGCCTACCAAAAAGAGTAAAAAATCTCTATTTATGCCCTTATTCTAACCAAAGCCCTAGAACAAAAGGAGTTGTTCTCTATTTTTGACCTTAAAGATAGTTATTTGACCCTAACAAAAAGGGTGATTTTCTCTTTTTTTTGTCTTTATTCTACTACGTAGAACAGTTTTATCAGAGACATCTCAGATTATGTTCTACATACCAGGGCTTTGGTTAGAATAAGGGCAAAACACAAAACCAAAGCCCTCCCAAAAAGGGTGATTTTCTCTATTTTTTTTCCTTAACTAACCAAAACCCTACCAAAACGGGTGTTTGTTCTCCATTATTGCTCTAAACCTAACCAAAGCCCTGCCACAACGGGTATTTTTCTCTATTTTTGTCTTTATTCTTACGAAAGCTCTACAGCAAAGAGTGTTTTACTGTATTTTTGCCCTTATTTTAACCAAAGCCCTGTCACTAAGGGTGTTTTTTTCTCTATTTTTACCACTATTCTAACCAAAGCACTACCAAATAGGGAGTTTTCTCTATTTTTGACCTTATTCTAACCAAAACCTTACTAAAAGGTTTTTTATCTCTATTTTTGCGCTTTTGTTAAAAGCTTTGCAGAAAAGGTTGTTTTCTCTAGTTTTGCCCTAACCCTTACCAAATCCCTGCCACAACTGATGTTTTTCTTTATTTTTGCCCTTATTCTACCCAAAGCCCTGGTATGTTATGCACAGCGCCTAGCTTAAAGGTTCTAATTAGACTAGTCTTGCTACTCTAGCCCTTTCGAGGGGTCTCTTTACAGGCTGATGCACTCAATGATTTGGTTCTTGATGAACTACTATTTATTTGAATACGGAGAACGAATGAATTCCATACAGTCTAAATGATGAACAATTTGATAGTGGCATGGAATCTCAAGATTGTGCTCAGTGTTTTACTACATTCTATACAGCTTAGAAAGTTTTATCAGAGACATCTCATATTATGTTCTACATACCAGGGCTTTGGTTAGAATAAGGGCAAAACACAATCTTTATGTATAAAGACACGCTATAAGCCTTTATGAACAGTCATCTTCTTTGCATCTAAGAAACCCTAGTAGCCAAGACACGCTTGATGAGCAATCTACTTTTACAGCCTTTTACAGCCATGTTGAACAATTATTATCTTAGATGTCTCTGGTGAATATTGCAACATTCTATACACCCTTGATGAACTTCATTTTCTTAATGTTAACATTGTTTTGGTATACTAACATAGTTTTTACTAGACATGTTGACAGTCTGATAGAATTTTAGTGTCATTACCATTTTTGTGTTGTGGATTTACTCTTACCTGAAGCTGTTCGTAACTGCATTCTAGAATATGCATGCTGTGCAGACTGATCCACAGTTTTGAATCTATTTATACGCCTTTGCATCTATGAAAACATGGTAATTTATGGAGGCCTAAAGGTCAGACAAACATTTAATTTCACCATATTGCAATGTGTAGACTGCACCTTGAGCATATCATACGGCTGCATGCCACTGGATTTTGGTTTGGCATCGGGGGCCTGGTCCTGGTTTTTCAGATAATCATGCATTTGAGAACTTTGGCAGTTTCTACTTGAGCCATAATTACTAATAGACAGCATTTTATAGCTTCCAAAATGCTTGAATATCCACCTGATCTTATATTCAGATGATTATTGTTTCAGAAGTTTGTATGGAAGCACCATACACTGACTCTTATCCTCAACCATGCCCATCTCTAGAGAAAATATTATCGAACTTTATGTGACAATGCACTGACTGCTAGAACACTTTCAACATATGACCTTAATAGCTTTCAAGTTTTCAAACATTTCTGTTGATGAATACGGATCCATTACCAGGGCGTCAGCAGATGTTTTGTGTTTGTATAGCCCTTTGTTGTAAACATTTGGAGTACAATGCGGAATACACTTTGCGTACTTACGAACAGGTGTTCAATGTCCCTTAGTTGAACATGACAATTCCGGTGTACGTATTATTATGTTGTTGAATGTGTTAAATGTATATAGGTTCAAGTAAGCGACTAAGAGTACGTTCGTGAAACTTTGCAGACTGGTTACATATCACCATATATGGATCATTTACTCCATGCAGCATGTGTGACTTTGGCGTCATGGGGAATTTACAATTAATCAACAGGAATTTGACCCAACATCTGTGTATTGGAGAAATGGCATTTATGGATACATCTGAAGTCATAAAAACAGACCATCCTGATATTGAATCAAGTTACTGTTGTTCAAATTAAACAACATTTTGAAATTATGTCCTTTCAGACCCTGCAAAATGTTTACATTGAAGAATGCACCTACTGACCCACTGTTTTTGAATGAGTCAGGCAGTGCCTTGAGCAGAGCAAACTATCTTTTCATATCAAACAAATTCTACATACTTGGATTTGACTTAACCTGGTTTGGGTTAGTTTTTCTTAGAGCGCTCATATTGGTAAAAGTGGGCCAAGGCGTGTGGAAACCTGTCTTCGCGGGTTTGCAAATAACTGCTGAGCCTAGCAGATTCTGACATGGAGGTCAAAATTAAAGCTAGTATATATCATAGTTCAAACTAGGCTGGTTCTTATTAGCCAAAGGTATGTGTATTGAATTTTCAGATACCTTCATTCTGCAGCTTGTAAGTTTCTATTTAAAGAGGGTTAACATTAAGCAACATTATAATCTTTATTGAAGTAATTACATGTAGGTCAAATAAACTAACCAAAACACTACCAAAAAGAGTAAAAATTCTCTATTTATGCCCTTATTCTGACCAAAGCCCTACCAAAAAGGGTGTTGTTCTCTATTTTTGTCCTTATTCTACTACATTCTATACAGCGTAGAACAGTTTTATCTGAGACATCTCAGATTATGACTTCACAAAAGCCCTACCAAAAAGGGTGATTTTCTCTATTTTTGTTCTTATTCTAACCAAAGTCCTACCAAAAAGGGTGTTTTTTTTTCTCTATTTTTGCTCTAAACCTAACAAAAGCCCTGCCACAAAAGGTATTTTTCACTATTTTTGTCTTTATTCTAACGAAAGCTCTACAACAAAGAGTGTTTTACTATATTTTTGCCCTTATTCTAACCAAAGCCCTGCCACTAAGGGTGCTTTTCTCTTTTTTACCACTATTCTAACCAAGGCCCTACCAAAATGGGTGTTGTTTTCTATTTTTGACCTTATTCTAACCAAAGCCCTACTAAAAAGGTTTTTTCCTCTATTTTTGCTCTTAGTCTAACAAAAGCTTTGCAGAAAAGGTTGTTTTCTCTATTTTTGCCCTAACCCTTACCAAATCCCTGCCACAGCGGATGTTTTCTCTATTTTTGCCCCTATTCTAACCAAAGTCCTGATATGTCAGGCTATGCAAATGCACAGCGCCTAGCTTAAAGGTTCTAATTAGACTAGTCTTGCTACTCTAGCCCTTGCAGGGGATTGCTCTGAGCTAAATCTTCCTGATACCAAGTTGTGGAGTTTGACACGGATATCACTGTTTGAAGCTACTAAATATGATAAAAAAAAAACTAGCTGAGCTGAGATTTTTCCACGCGGGTCCGAGGGGTCTCTTTACAGACTGATGTTAAAGACAGCAAGATGCACTCGGTAATTTTAACCCTGGACTCAATGGTTTAGTTCTTGATGAACTACTATTTATTTGAATACGGAGAACGAAGACATTCCATACAGTCTTAATGATGAACAATTTAATAGTGGCATGGAATCTCAAGATTGTGCTCTGTGTTCTACTACATTCTATATTGGTTAGAACAGTTTTATCTGAGACATCTCTAATTATGTTCTACATACCAGGGCTTTGGTTAGAATAAGGGCAAACACAATCTTTATGTATAAAGACACGCTATACAGCCTTTATGAACAGTCATCTTCTTTGCATCTAAGATCCCTAGTAACCAAGACACGCTTGATGAGCAATCTATGATCTACTTTTACAGCCTTGATTAACAATTATTATCTTAAAAGTCTCTGGTGAATATATGGCACTGCAACATTCTAGGCACCCTTGATGAACTTATTTTCTCAATGCTTAGATTGTTTTGGTATACTTACATAGTTTTACTAGACATGTTGACAGTCTGATAAAAAATACTGTCATTACCAGTTTTTGTATTGTGAATTACCTGAAGCTGTTCAACATACCATACGGCTGCATAGGATTACATGCCACTGAATTTTGGTTTGGCACTTGGGGCATGGTCAAGCTTTACAGATAAGCATGCATTGGAGAACTTTGGCAGTTTCTACTTGAATCAAAATTACTAATAGACAGCATTTTATAGCTTCCAAAATGATTGAATATCGACCTTATTTAATATTCAGATGATTATTTTGTTTCAGAAGTTTGTATGGTAGCGCCATACATAGACTCTTATCCTCAACCATGCCCATCTCCAGAGAAAATATTATGGAACTAAGTGAATAACAAAAGACTGCGAATTCTTTTTGTGACAATGCAGCTAGAACACTTTCAACATATGAAACAGGCCTTAGAAGCATTTTAGTTTTCAAACATTTATGTTGATGAATACGGATCCACTTCCATGGTATCAGCAGGTTTTTTTGTGTTTGTATAAAGCCATTCGTTATAAACATTTACATTTACAATATATGTTGTATTTATGTGGAATACACTTGCATACTTACGAACAGGTGTACAGTGTCCCTTAATTGAACATGAGAATTCCGGTGTACGGATTATTATGCTGTTGAATGTGTTGAATGTATACATTTCAAGTAAGCGACTAAGAGTACAATCGTGAAAATTGCAGACTGGTTACATATCACCATATATGGATGATTTACTCCATGCAGCATGTTTGACTTTGACGTCATGGGGAATTTACAATTAATCAACATTTGACCCAGCATCTGTGTATTGGAGATATGACATAATGGATACATCTGAAGGCATCAAAACAGACCATCCAGATATGAAATCAATTCACTGTTGTTCAAATTATATGTCCTATCATAGTGATATGTCCAATCATATGTCCTAGAACTTATATCCATACACCAGAATAGATAGGTAGAATTATGGAAAGACAGGTTTTCTCTTGGTGAAGCTGCTGAATCTCCTGTACTTACCTAAATTGATACATTGGTTAATAGAGGCCAAGGTTTGGAAAACATGTCTTCGCGGGTTTGATAAATGAATAGAATGCATTGACAAAGGAGATATAGGGACACTTTTCCCCAACTTCCGCAAAGCATTTTGAACTAGTAGATCACGGGCAGAACAGGGACTATGAGTACATACAAGTGACTTGGGGAATTAAAATAGCAAAATTTCTGGTAGAAATGGAGCTATTTCCCCCGAATCAATCAGGTTGGAAGGAAATATGTTTGTTCAATGGAAGGAATACTGGGATGCAGGGCAAACATAATCGCTAGGATACTGAAGAGCTTGTGAAACTTACATCATCTGGGTTGGACCCCAGCTGATGTTTCTACTGTAAGCCAGAATTCAAATGATTCTGATAAGGGCAAAAAACCTGACTCGCCTGGTACTCCATCCACTGTCACCACTCAATATGTTGTGAATAAATCACAAACATAGACTTGGATTTGTACTACTGTATCTCAGAACATTGAGGATTGGTCAACAAGATCTGTTAACAATGAACGTATAACAGGCTCGGAAAACATAGCTTAAACACTAATAATGACATGAGGCAAAGTATCTATGTATATATGTATGTATATAAGTTTCATTGTTTAGTTATATGTTGCAGGGGGGCGCAAGGTAGAATAATCATCTTAGCTAATTGTGTCACCCTCTATAAAAATTGTATAAATAAATATATAAATAAATAAAATAAATTTGCAAATAACAAGGGGCATAGCAGCCTGCTCATCTTTGCAGTCTGATCAGCGCCATTGCTGATTGCAAAGTATCGTATTTAACCGGCCACAAGAGAACTTTCAATGTTCTAGCAAGTTACTATAGCTGAGCAGACTGGTTTGAGGATCCCAAGAATTATCCCAAGACAGGGTTTCTCGTGATGGAGCCCATTTACCGACGCCATCAACTACAAAATTCATTCTCAGTTTGGGGCTATTTTTCTGTGATTTACAGATTTGACATTAGCAGAGGATATGTAATGTGACATTTCATTTAACAAACTAGGTTAGGCTTGAAAAGTGTAATGCATTGTTATTTAAATCAAACAAACAATGCAGATCAACATTTTCAGGCTAATATTTTATTACATGCTATTGCTTTGAACTCTGTGGCTGTGACATGATGACTGTGAGACTGGCAGCTTTGATCATGACAGGGTGTTGTTAATTATCATACACTGTATCTCAGAACATTGAGGGTTGGTCAACAAACTTAACATACTATCATTCCTTAGTTGTGAACCAAACATTTCCTTCCCACCTGTTTGATTCGGGGGAAATAGCTCCATTTCTACCAGAAATTTTGCTATTTTAATTCCCCAAATCACTTGTATGTACTCATAGTCCCTGTTCTGCCTGCTGCCCATCTGTACTTACATGGCATTGCATCGACAGCCTGATAAGCTTTTTTTCTGCTCCGCACCACGCTATGCAGCACATGCGGCCACCACCAGCGGTATCTTGCTATGGTGCCATCGCCATTGTTTCAGTTATTTGGTGCAGTCTTTGCTTCCAAAGGATACTCTTTTAAGAACATACTTGTATTTAACAATTAACTCTGAGTGTCTGTGGTAGAATTTAGAAAAGGCTTTTTTGAATTTTATGACAGCTATAAGCTTGTTTCAATAACTTAGCAGTTAAAAATAAGTTTCAGTTGTTGAAGTCATCAACATTAGAACACACTCTTGCAAAACGAATAGGCTGAGAAATATATACGCCATAGGAAGGAGAGCGAGGAACATCTCCATCAAGTAATGGGAAATTTACTATTTCAAAATTAAAATCATCCCGTTTATCATAAATTTTAGAAGAAACTATGCCATTTGTTATGGACAAGTTCAAGTCCAAAAACGGAGCTTCAGTATCAGAAAAATTCACTTAATTTAACTGAAGTTCAGTAGGATATATCTGACCTAACATTTGTTCAAAATAAGGATTATCAATATTAATAAGTCGTCTAAATATCTGGAGGTGGAGTTAAAAGCTTAAATAATATCAATTTGATTATTGTCTGACAGAGACAACATGAAGCCTCTCTCATAACAAAACAAGACCAAATCTGCAACAAGAGAAGCACAATTAGTACCCATTGGAAAACCGACAATTTTTTCTATATAATTTCGAGCCAAATCTTATAAATATATTGTCTAAAAGATAATGGAGAGCATCACACATTTTCTTACATGACCACGTTTAGGTTTTTCAGAAGTAAAAAAGGCATTTTTATCATTACAAGCCAAAAAAAGTGAGCCCTCTCTGTTAAATGTTTGTTCAATTAATTCTGTTAGTTTTTCTTTGATTAGATTATGAGGCAATGTAGAATAGAGAGTAGAGAAATAATCATATGTAGACAAGATAGATGCTAGAAAACCTCTAGACTTTATTTTTTAAGAATTTTACCTGAATTTTTAATTGACTAAAATAAATTTTTACCATTCCTTTCATAAACTGTTGTGCAATATTTAATGACAAGGTTTTTTAATCGCAGTGAGGCAAGAAGTCAAAAGAATAGACAACTCGGTAGTTGTACATGAACTAAAATTAGCAATAAAACGCGACTTATAGGGCCGTCGTTTATGAAGTTTAGGTAACCAGTATATCGTTGGAAGCTTGCTTTTGTCCTCATCAACAAACACCCCAAGCTTAGCTGCCATATGGCATCGATGCCTATCAACGATAGACGTCTCACCAAGCCTGTTATGCTCATATGTTTTAGCGGTGCTAATTTCTTGCTTTAGGGTGTTAATATAGTATCTTTTTCAAACGACCACAACATTGTTAGCAGCCTTAACTGCAGGTGTCAAAGCAAACCCCTTATGGAATTCCTAGATCTCTTTTTTCACATGTCTAAAAGTGAATTTAGATTTAGGTGGTAGAAGATCTAAATTGTTGCAATAAAATTCTACCATCAAGAATCTTAAAAATATTTAGTTTCCAACTATTTACGGCATTAGACTCAACATGCTCTCGTTTACACCAGCGATTACAAAATTCTTGTAAGGCGCCTGTAATTTCCTCACGACAAGATTTGAAGTCTGTTGGCAAAGGAAACCTATATTTAGGTCCCTTACATATAATAGACCAATAGACGTCTACCCCTATGGCGTCATTTATGTAAACAAACACAGTGCGCAATGCATTGTGGGATTATTTGGGGGAGATGCTCCCCCATCGTTGTTGACAATCGAAGCGTGTAACCATTACCGCTTGAACACTTTGATAATTTAGCAATTATTTCAATTAAACATAAGCTACAATCAAATTGTTTTGTTTGTCTGTGTACAGCTGAGTCACCTGGTAGTAAAGACTCCACCCCTTTGTTGTCAAAATGTCTACACGCCATGTCCGTTGGATAAAAATAAATTTGTGAACATCCGTGAAGTTTAGTTTATTGTGCCATTCTTGTATATTCTTGTGCCATTGAATAGATCTATTCTGAAACAAGCTATGAAAGCTAAAAAGTTTTTGACATAAACACAGAAGAGACATTATGTTAAAAAAACATGTTTTCGAGAAAAGTGGATTTTTAGAATGACCGATTTTGCACTGTGTTCCTTAAGTTAAAGATCGGCAAGTCTTTATGAATCTGTCTTCCATTATTGTTGACTATCCATCCAAGCGTGTAAGCCATTTCCAATTTAAGAAATGTGATAAAAATTCTCAATCACTGTAATAAAAAGGTGTTAAAATAAATAACTGTGTGCCTCTGTGTACAGCTGATTCAAATGGAAGTAAAGAGAAACACAGTGCCCTTTTTAATCAAGCTTTCTACACACCATGGCCGCCGATTCACCATATCTACATTAATTGCTGGTTCCCTGTCTACAGGTGGTCAGTAATCTAAATACAGGTAACCAGAACCCCCCATTTCCAGGTATTGGGGGGTACTGGTTACCTGTTTTTCCATTACTGACCACCTGTAAAGCGGGAACCAGCAATTAATGTAGATATGGTGAATAGGACCGGGGTCAGAGACTCTGGGATTTGACCAAGCACTGGTTTCATCATTTTGCTATAAGTTTTCGGTTGAAAAGACTTCTGAAACCAGCTTTAGAGACATAGAATATAGGAGGTTTTAGGGATTCCCAAAGTGACGTCATTTTCGCGCATGCGCATATCCATGGCCGTCAACGCATAGGCCAGCTGCACTGAATCCGTGTTAAATTTGGTTTATATTTTGAGAAAATGGGCTTTTATAGCCAATGTCATGTCAAAACTTGTTTGTTTTCATTGATATACATTCAAAATACATCTTTACGATGAATAAAGGTTCCGAGAAATAAACGTTTATTCTTTTAAAAGGCAAAATATAAAACGGCGGTATATCCAGAAGTGCCGAGCTGACCGTTGATATTTTATATCAATAAACCCATAAAAACGTTTAACATGCACATTTTTGGTTTGTTTATGCAATTTTATAGCTAACAAAGTGAATCCACCTGCTTGTCTGCCAGTTTTTACTCTCTTTCTTTCTCTCTTTCTCTCGCTCTCCCTCTCTCTCTCTTACGCACCCGTGATCAAAATTATCTCAAACTGGTGATTATTTACAGTCCAAAATGTAGCTAAAAGGCTAAAACAGTTGACTTACGTATAATTTGTCCAAATAAATAAATAAAATTCCATAACTGTTCTATATTTGTAACAGATCCACTTTTGTCACCCTCTGTTGAATAAATGGACTGCAAGCCCCAGAGAGGCCATTTCATAATGTTTTCACAAGTGATTGGTGTCATAAAAGATCAATAATAAAGGATGCCGACACATGCGCGGATCCATTAATTTTCGCCGGGGTGGGGGGGATGTTCAGGTCCATTGGACATATAAAAAGTATGACTCGTTTTTTTAGTCCTCAACTTATTTTACAGAAGTCCAATGGTTACTTTCTAAGAAAACTATCATTTTGGGGATTTGGAGGGGGATTTCTTATTCCCTATAGAAACCCATATAACTTGTGATTTTCCAGGGGGTCCGGACCCCATTTCGTTGTATCTAGAAGTCAATATCTTCTTCTGAATCTCCATCTTCATTTCACGAATGAATCATGATCTCGCGAATCTGCGCAGGCTCATCTGAGGCAATGCAACAAGCAGAAAAATCACACACTCGAATGAACGCTCGCTGGAACAATTACATTTTAACGCCCAGATCTGTTTAATCTCGTGCTCACTGTGTGTGTGTGTGTGTGTGTGTGTGTGTGTGTGTGTGTGTGTGTGTGTGTGTGTGTGTGTGTGTGTGTGTGTGTGTGTGTGTGTGTGTGTGTGTGTGTGTGTGTGTGTGTGTGTGTGTGTGTGTGTGTGTGTGTGTGTGTGTGTGTGTGTGTGTGTGTGTGTGTGTGTGTGTGTGTGTGTAGCAGTGGATATTATCACGAGCCTTCGCTACTCGAAAGGAAAGTGAACATTATTTTTTTTTCAGCGCCCAGTTTATGTTCACAATTACTGTCGAAGTGTCGTCTGTTGATAACCTTTGAAAACAGTTCAAGCCCGACAAAATGTTCTGCCGAGAATGCGTGCATGTGCAGTCTCGTATCAGCCTTGGCTGCTCGAGAGGAAAGTGTTATACATGTAATTTGTTTCAGCGCCTATCTGCTACTAGTGACGTCCGCTGATAACCTTTTCAAACAGCTTGGACACAGTTCAGACCCGGCAAAACTTTCTTGCGAGAATGTGCGTTTATGAAGTCTCATATGAGCCAAATTCGCTGCTGGAGAGGAAAGTGGTTTATTTTTTAAGCGCACGTTTTCTGTTCTTAATCATCTGCCCGCTTTGGGTGGTTATTTTTATAGCAGTGAGTGTTTTTGCAGGAATGCACTTATGTGCAGTCTATATTAGCCGTCTCTGCTTGAGAGGTGCGTTAAATTTCCCTTTTTTCAGCGACCATCTTCCGTTTTTTGCTTGGTTCCTTTCTATCCACAATCATCTGACCATTTTTGTTATAGCAGTATACATGTGTTCTGGCGAGACTGCGCACATGAGCCTTCGCTGCTCGAGAGGATTTTTAATATATTTTGGGCCTAGTTGTCCTGCATCCGAGTTGAATTCATACACGATGCGATATGGTGAAAGTTTGTACAAGCAATGAAAAAATGCAACATATGTTTTTAAACGGTACCCGTTTTATTCATTTCAAACGGCATAACGGCAGACAAATTATCTCAATAAATGTTAATATTGTCTGAAGAAGTATTTATAGATGCATTACAAATCGCATTTATATAAAATATACAGCACATTGTAACAAGGGAACATAAAATCGGTGGACAATATTGAAAATTCTATTGTTTTCCCTATCCAGACAATACACACTTGACGGCCAGTATATCCCAAATCTATTTATATCACCGGAAGTACGTCAGAATAAAACCTCCTATGTGCTAGCATTGAGGCATTTTTGAAAATAATCAGAACTTTTGGAGAAGTGTCGACTTTATGTGACCAATTTTTCACTGTGTAAGCGGCCATTTTGCCGTAACATGTTTTCTCAGTGCTCTGCACCCCTTGCCATTTAAAAAGATCTCATTTTAATTATTACGTTAATTTAGGATAAACCGATGAATAAAAGTATAAATATGCTGAAAGGGCCTCGTGGTTTATAGGAATAAGTTATTAGAAGTGTCTGTCTGACATGACTCGTGACTGATTCATCCGAACACTGGTACATTTAAAATTTAGATCGGGTCCGTGACTGGATGCGGAATGGGGTTCCTTCTTGAAATAGGTTAAAGTAAAAAAAAAGTTTAATTCAAATAAACATAGACCTTAAATATTGAAGACTGAATTCGAAATAATAACTTTGTCTCAAGATAATTCCTTTTTATTTATTTTATCGCCGTCGGACCAGACGCGGCTGTAATGGGAGGAATAAAACAAACACGAAAAGGGGAAAAAACGTGATCCAGTGACTATTTCGAATCTGATTGTCGCTGTGAACCCCATAATCATGTCATCCATTTCGCTAAATCCCTGGTTCTAATATTATTTTCACCACTGACAGAGATAAAGGGCTGCTTAAATCATGTTCGCGTAGTTGAGCAAGCGTGTAAACAATGCTGTGTCCCCCAAACGATCACACAATGCATTGCGATAAACAAAGTGTGACGTCATAGGGTTTGAGGACTATTTCTTTAATCAGTTATGATTTTTAAATCCCCTGTGACTATATGACCAGCGGGTTGATAGCAATAATTAGAGTCGTTACAATCGCCTGAATCAGGAATAGAATTTTCAATATCAAGTTCTGTTACTAAGTTGTTCTGGTTAAAAACAGTACTACGAATAGGTTTATTGTATTTATAACAAATGATAGCAGATTCCTTATTTTCAAAATACCACAAAGAGTGTATTACGCCTTTATTCTAACCTAAGGCCTACCAAAAAGTGTGTGTGTTTATTCTATATTTTTGCTCTTATTCTAACCAAAGCCTTACCAAAAAGGGTATTTTTCTTAATTTTTGGTCTTAATTTAACCAAAGCCCTACCAAAAAGGGCGTTTTCTCTATTGTTTGCCCTTATTCTAACCAAGGCCTTGTCACAAAGAGTGTTTTTCCTTATTTTTCCCTTATTCAGACCAAGGCCCTGCCACAAAGGGTGTTTTACTCTATTAATGCCCTTATTCTAAACAAAGATCTACCCAAAATGATTTTTTTTCTGTGTAGGAATGTTTATTCAGGGTCTTTTTATCATTTCCATCGTCAAATGATATAAAATTCCATTTAATTTGACAGATATGGGCTAAAATCCTTCGAACTTTGGGGAAAGTTGGTCCGATGCTCAGTGGGGAAACACGAATCTAAATAAAGAAAATAACTTTTCAAACAAAATTTTGGGCTAGAGGGGACGCTGAGACATATTTACACCGAACCACATTGTCGGATTTCACCATTGATCGTTCTTAGTTGTAAAATAAAGCAAAAATGAAAGTGACACCAACCTTTCTTTATCCAACTTTCGGTCTTGAAACTACCACGACGTGTCCCGGATGTGGCTTGGGAACAAAATTACGTTAACACAATTTCGTGGTAGTTCCTAGGTTTACCATCCGTGCCTACCAAATAGGATGTATTTCTCCTCTATGCCTTTTTTTTCTAATCAAAGCTTTACAAAAAAGGTTGTTTTTCTCTTTTTTTGCCCTAAGTCTAACATACGCCTTACCAAAAAGGGGATGTTCTCTATTTTTGTCGCTTGATATCCAAGTTATATCCAACCCTTATATAACGTTTTACTATCTTTTTGAATTGATCACTATAATTAGGTTTTCCAATTATAAACTAAATTACCATAAAATATAGGTTCTGATATGCCTTGTTGCAGAAGAGTTTTAACCCAATGTTGTATTTAACAATTAACTCCGAGTGTCTGTGGTAGAATTTAGAAAATACTTTTCTAGTTAGTGAGTATAATCAGGAAATACCACAATATTGTAAGTGAGTATGATCAGGAAATACCACAATCACAAACCGCAGACAATCCCGTACACCGCGAGGAAGAAGCGCTCAACCCTCAACCCTCTTTTTTACACTTATTCTAACCCAAGCCTTGTCACAAACGGTGTTTTTCTCGATTTTACCCATATTCTAACCAGAGCCTTACCAAAAAGGGCGTTTTCTCTATGTTTCATGGTTGCCTTTATTCTAATCAAAGCCCTGCCACAAAGGGTGTTTTTTTTTTCTATTTTCCCTTTTTGGGCATTTTCTCTATTTTGCTCTAACCCTAACAATTATCCTGTCAGAAAGGGTGTTTTTCTCTATTTTTGCCCTTATTCTAACCAAAGCCCTACCCTAAAAGGTGTTTTTTTCTTCTACATTTTTGCCCTTATTCTAACCAAAGCCCTACCAAAAAAGGTGTTTTTCACTATTTTGCTCTTATTCTAACCAAAATCCTACAAAAAAGGGTGTTTATCTATATTTCTGCCCTTATTCTAGCCAAACGTTACCAAATAGGTGTATCTATTTTGCTCTAACCCTAACAAAAGCCCTGCCACAAAGTTTATTTTTCTCTATTTTTGCCCTTATTCTAGCATAAGCTCTACCACAAAGAGTGCTATACTCTATTTTACCCCTTATTCCTACCAAAGCCCTGCCACAAAGGGTGTCTCTATATTTTTGACGTTATTCTAACCAAAACCCTACCATAAAGGCTGCTTTTTTCTACCTTTGTCCTTTTTCAAAGCAAATCCTTCCCAAAAAAGGTGTTTTTCTCAATTTTTGCCCTTATTCTAACCAAAGCTTTGCCAAAAAGGGTGTTTTCCTCCATTTTTGAACTTATTTTAATCAAAGCCTTACCTAAAAGAATATTTTCTCTATTTTTGCCCTTATTATATAAAGCAGCACTCCTTACAAGGTGTTATGTTCAACATTTCCTTAGTCCTTATATCGATTCTGAGGTCAACCATAAACGACATTTTATCAAAATTCCATTCATTAACAAAGGTATTGAGTTTATTGATTTACATAGTATCTTCAAGGATAATTCAGTGATTTCATCTATTCCAAATTACTTTAATAATTCTGAAACTCCTATCATTTGTTATAAATATAACAAACCAATAAGGTCTACGATATTTAACTTTAATAAAATTGTAAATGATTTAGATATAGATTCCAATACTCCTGCCTCCTGAGATTGTAAAAATTCAAATTATTTATATCCCTCTGCAGGGCATGTTATTACAGGTAATCTAAATGTCATTCCTGACGCTAGAGTTCGCAATATCATTTCTAAAGGTCCTAAATATAGATTTCCCTCTAATATTGATTTCTCTAAATGTCGTAGAGAGATCGCTGCTTCTTTAAATGACTTCAGTAATCGTTGGTGCAAACGGGAAAATGTTGAACCTGATGCTTTGAAGGAATGGAAGATTAATATTTTTAAAATTATTGATACTCGTATTTCATTTTACTCTCGTAATACACATCTTTTGCCCCCTAAACCTAAATCTTCTTTTAGTCATCTTAAACGAGGTATCCAGGATTTTCATATGAACTATGTTTTGGTTCCAGCAGATTAAGCTGCTAACAATGTTGTAGTTGTTTGACGATTGTATTATATTAATACTCTTAAGCGTGAGCTTGTTGACACTAATGCCTATAAACTGCAGCCTTCTTTAAGTGAAAGGGTGATTGTTAATGGGCATGGTTGTCATACAGCCCTACATTTTGGTGTCAAAGCTAAAGAAAATCAAGACAAAGTTCCTACGTTGTACTGGTTACCTAAACTCCATAAAAAACCCTATAAAGCAAGATTTATTGCAAATTCTAGTTCTTGTACAACAACAGAACTTTCTAAATTGTTAACCTCGTGTCTTACAGCTGTTAAAAAACATGTTATCAAATATTGTGAAAAGGTATATGAGAGATCTGGTAAAAACCTATTTTGGTCGATTAAAAATTCAGGTGAAATTTTAGATAAACTTAAAGCTAGAGATTTCAATGCGACCAGTTTGTCTACTTATGATTTTTCTACTCTTTACACTACTTTACCTCATAATTTAATTAAAGATAAACTTATTGATCTTATTGAAAGTACCTTCCAGAGAGAAGGCTCTCCTTACCTTGCATGTAGTGACAGAAATGCATTTTTTACTTCAGAAAAACCTAAAAAAATATCATGCATGGTCGTGTCAAAATGTATGCGATGCGCTGACCTTTTTGTTGGACAACATTTTTATTCGATTTGGCACCAAGCTCTATAGACAAGTTGCTGGGATTCCTATGGGCACTAATTGTGCTCCCCAGGTTGCAGATTTATTCCTGTTTTGTTATGAAAGGGACTTTATGATGTCTCTTTCTGATGATAAGCAGGCTGATGTTATTGATGCGTTTAACACTACTTCCAGATATTTGGACGATATTTTAAATATTAATAATGTTTATTTTGACAATATGGTTAGTCAAATATACCCTTCAAAGCTCCAACTTAATAAAGCCAATGCCTCTGATACCGAAGCCGCATTTTAGACTTGCATTTGTCAATTTCTAATGATATTGTTTCTACCAAAATTTATGACAAACGTGACGACTTTGATTTTGAAATTGTCAATTTCCCATTTTTAGATGGTGATGTTCCTCGTTCTACATCCTATGGAGTCTATATCTCTCAACTCTTCGTTTTGCTAGAGCATCTAGCTATGTTGCTGACTTCAACACTCGCAATAAATTGTTAACTCAGAAACTTCTTAAACAAGGCTATCGGTATCATAAACTTCGCAAAACATTTTCAAAATTTTATAGACGATACTATGATTTGATTTCTAAATTCCAAGTTGGACTTAAATCTCTCTTGCGCCAAGGACTTTCGGAACCTGATTTCTATGGTGACTTGGTGTATAAGTTGAAGAAGATTGTTGGCTCTAATAATTTTTCAGCGCAGTTCATTAAAATAATTTCCCATTATAAAAAGTGGGCTATAACATTAATGTATTGCAACAGACTGCATGCTTGGTAGTCAACCCAATCACGGTTGGCAACTTTGCTTTCCTCTTTAATTGCACGCCGGTGGGTCGGACTTCAGACTCTATGATGGTTCCGACTTAAAGACTTATCTATTGATGAGATGGTAGGGGCCTGATGCTTTGGCTGTTTGTCGGGCCCACCGGGGTTTACCTGTTGGATTTCTTTTGCTCCGGTATTCAGTTTAATTTACTGTTGAGTCCTTATCCTTGCTTTATCTCCTTGTTATATCTTGATTTATATGTTTTAGGAGATAATGCATTGATAAGTTAGGGGTCTTTCATGCAAACCAAATATCTATGTGTCTTGATCCACATCTGAATTAAGGGTGAGGTTGGCGCCGTTAAACCGGTTTAAGCCCTCCATTAAAATATTTTACTGACCGTTCCAAGGTGGTACTTCTTTTGTGGATCTTTTATGTTTTTGTTCTGTCTTGTGTTTGCTTTGTTTTGTGCGCGTCTGTTTATATGTGCTTTGTGGTCACCTGCTGGGAAAGGGCTGACCTCTTGGCTCTCGTTTGTGGTGTCTTCAGTGAGTTTGTCACTTTCCCATTGGTATCCTGGGTCAGGTGTGGTACTTGATTGCATCGATTCCTGATCTTTGCACCATTACTTACTCTTATTCTAATCAAAGCCCTACCAAATTGGCTTTTTTCTCTATTTTTGTCCTTTTTTTAAGCAAAGCCTTACCAAAAAGGGTGTTTTTCTCTATTTATGCCCTTATTCTAACCAAAGCTCTACCAAAAAGGGTGTTTTTCTTTTTTTTGCTCTAACTCTAACCAATGCCCTGCCTAAAAGGGTGTTTTCTCCGTTTTGGCACTTATTATAACCAAAAGCACTACCAAAAAGAGTGTTTTCTCTATTTTTGCTCATATTTTAACCAAAACTCTACCAAAAAAGGTGTTTTTCTCTTTTTTTTGCCCTAAACCAGAGACCTACAAAAACTGGTGTTTTTCTCTATTTTTGTCCTTATACTTATCAAAGCCCTACCAAAAAGGTGTTTTTTTTCTCTATCTTTGACCTTATTCTAACCAAAGCCATAGCACAAGAGTGCTTTACTCTATTTTAGCTCATATTCTAACCAAAAGGGGTGTTTTTCCAATATTTTTTCTCTTATTTTAACCAAAGCCCAACCATAAAGGGTGTTTTTTTCTAATTTTGCACTTATTCTAACCAAGGCCTTGCCACAAAGGGTGTTTTCTCTATTTTTGCCATAATTCTAACCAAATCCCTGCCAAAAAGGGCGTTTTCCTCTATTTTTGAACTTATTTTAACCAAAGCCCTACCTTAAAGAGTGCTTTACTCTTTTTTTGCCCTTAATTCAACCAACGCCCTGCCACAAAGGGTGTTTTTCTAAGAGTGTTTGTTCTCAATATTTGCCAAAAGCTTTGACAAAAAGGGCGTTTTTCTCTAACCCTAACCAAAGCTTTGCCACAAAGGTTAGTTTTCTCTATTTTTGCCCTTATGCTAACCAAAGCCATACCAAAAAGCGTGTTTTTCTCTATTTTTGCTCAAACTCTAACCAAAGCCCTTCCAAAAAGGGTGTTTTCTCTATTTTTGCCCTTATTCTAACCAAAGCCATACAAAAAAGCGTGTTTTTCTCTATTTTTGCTCAAACTCTAACCAAAGCCCTTCCAAAAAGGGTGTTTTCTCTATTTTTGCCCTAATTCTAAGCAAAGCCCTACCAAAAAGGGTGCTTTCTCTATTATTGCCCTTATTCTAATCATAGCCCTACCAAAAAGGTTGTTTTCTCTATCTGTTGCCCTTAGCCAAAGATCTACCAAAATAGTGTTTTTCTCTATTTTTGCTCTAACTAACCTAAGCCCTGCCAAAAAGGGTGTTTTTCTCTATGTTTGCCCTTATCTTAACTAAAGCCCTTCTAAAAGGGGTGTTTTGCTCTATTATTGCCCTTATTTTAATCAAAGATTTACCAAAAAAGGTGTTTTGCTCTGTTAATGCCTTTAGTCTAATCAAAGCCCTACCAAAAAATGTTGTTTTTTTCTATTTTGGCTCCTATTCTTACCAAAACCCTACCAAAAAGGGTGTGTTCTCTATTTTTGCCCTTAATCTAACCAAAGCCCTACCAAAAAGGGTGTTTTTCTCTATGTTTGCGCTTATTCTATCCAAAGCTCTACCAAAAAGGGCGTTTTTCTCTATTTTCGCCCTAATTCTAATCAAAGCCCTACCAAAAAGGGTGTTTATTCTATATTTTTGCGCTAATACTAGCCAAAGCCCTACTACTAAGAGTGCTTTAATCTATATTTGCCTTTATTCTAATCAAAGCCCTGCCAAAAAGGTTGTTTTTCTATACTTTTGCCCTTATTAATACCAAGGCCTTGCCAGGAAAGGTGTTTTTTCTCTTTTTTTGCCCTTATTCTAAACAAAGCTCTACCCAGAACGGTGTTTTTGTCTATTTTTGCCCCTATTCTAATCAAAGCCCTACTTAAAGGGTGTTTTTGTCTATTGTTGCCCTGATTCTAAAAAGCCCTACCAAGAAGGGATTTTTCGCTATTTTGCCCTTATTCTAGGTGTTTTTTCTCTTTCTCTATTTCTGCCCTTATTCTAACTAAAGCCCTACCGAAAAGGGTGTTTTTCTCTATTTTTGCTCCAACCCTAACCAAAAATAGTAAGCGAGTATGATCAGGAAATGCCACAATCACAAACCGCAGACAACCCTGTGGCACCGCGAGGAAGAGCCGCTCAACCATCACGAGACACCAGGTAGACAGGTTAAGCAAAGCAACCAGCTCTCTCTTTCTTCCCCATCAAGATGATTGTAATACTAAACTGAACGAAACTTTTAAACCGTCAGTTAACACAACACATTTTTTCAGTATAGCTCATTTATTATTAAACTGTTTGAAATGATATTTAACAAAGTATATTTGGGCACATGTATCCGTCGATTGAACATAACAAAGTTTGATTCAATAAGGATGTTCATTTATGCGTAACGATAGAGTACTAATACCTGTTTTGCACGTGGCACACGATGCTAAATGTTTTTATGCCTTAAGATGGTGATGTTCCTCGTTCTACATCCTATGGAGTCTATATCTCTCAACTCATTCGTTTTGCTAGAGCATCTAGCTACGTTACTGACTTCAACACTCGCAATAAATTGTTAACTCAGAAACTTCTTAAACAGGGCTATCGGTATCGTAAACTTCGCAAAACATTTTCAAAATTTTATAGACGATACTTTGATTTGATTTCTAAATTCCAAGTTGGACTTAAATCTCTCTTGCGCCAAGGACTTTCGGAACCTGATTTCTATGGTGACTTGGTGTATAAGTTGAAGAAGATTGTTGGCTCTAATAATTTTTCAGCGCAGTTCATTAAAATAATTTCCCATTATAAAAAGATTGGCTATAACATTAATGTATTGCAACAGACTGCATGCTTGGTAGTCAACCCAATCACAGTTGGCAACTTTGCTTTCCTCTTTAATTGCACGCCGGTGGGTCGGACTTCAGACTCTATGATGGTTCCGACTTAAAGACTTATCTATTGATGAGATGGTAGGGGCCTGATGCTTTGGCTGTTTGTCGGGCCCACCGGGGTTAACCTGTTGGATTTCTTTTGCTCCGGTATTCAGTTTAATTTACTGTTGAGTCCTTATCCTTGCTTTATCTCCTTGTTATATCTTGATTTATATGTTTTAGGAGATGATGCATTGATAAGTTAGGGGTCTTTCATGCAAACCAAATATCTATGTGTCTTGATCCACATCTGAATTAAGGGTGAGGTTGGCGCCGTTAAACTGGTTTAAGCCCTCCAGTAAAATATTTTACTGACCGTTCCAAGGCGGTTCTTCTTTTGTGGATCTTTTGTGTTTTTGTTCTGTCTTGTGTTTGCTATGTCTTTGTAAACCTGTCTTAAGCGGCCACACAGGAAGACCAAATATTAGTTTTCCAGACAGATTATCGCTTAGTGAAGGTTTTAAGTATTGCAGAATGCTTTAAGGTTGGCATTCTGCAATACTTTTGACTTTCTATGTGTCTTGATCCACATCTGAATTAAGGGTGAGGTTGGCGCCGTTAAACCGGTTTCAGCCCTCCAGTATTATATTTTACTGACCGTTCCAAGGCGGTACTTCTTTTGTGGATCTTTTATGTTTTTGTTTTTTCTTGTGTTTGCTATGTTTTGTGCGCGTCTGTTTATATGTGCTTCGTGGTCACCTGCTGGGAAAGGGCTGACCTCTTGGCTCTCGTTTGTGGTGTCTTCTGTGAGTTTGTCACTTTCCCATTGGTATCCTGGGTCAGGTGTGGTACTTGATTGTATCGATTCCTGATCTTTGCAACCTTACTTACTTTTTATATACTCGTATTTTTATCGACAACTATCGGACAACATTATTTTATCACAAAAATAACAACGTTTGGGTTGTATGAGTATAAAGTAGAGGGGTCGGGCTGTGGGTTCAATCGAAATAGGGGCCTCGTTGAGACAGATTCATAATTTATCATAAGGTTTGGCATGTTTTGATAGAGCCGAAAGTTACACCACAACCTGTCGGTCAGTTTTCATTTCTGCACTCGTATGACGAGAAAAATTGACAAAAACTGAGTATTAATTATGTCATAAAATGTCCTGTATAGTCCACCATACTTTGGTGCGGTGATTCAAAAATGCTGCATTGGAACGTCGGAAGTGTCGAGATTGATTTGCAGCACACGCTTAATGGGTGACGGATGTTTCAATAATATTTAAGACAAAAACATTTCATCACTATAAACACATTTCTGTGTTCTTTTAGGCCACATGGACGTCCGTCCATAGGAGCACTGAATTGCACGAAAATTGCGATTTTATTACTATATAAACTGATAGTGTTCAATAATGTCCATTTACAGCACCAAAAAGTTCCAATAATATTGTGGATAAAAACATGTCATCTCCATAAAGCATTCTTGTGTTGTTTTATGTCATATGGGCTTCCATGGGAACATTTTGGATTACCTGAAAATTCATACTTGATAAAAGCGAAACCCAAAAATGTTCAATAATGTCCATTTATAACACCATAAAGTTGATGTTTTTCTCTTAAGGTCCCTGGAATACTTGATTTTAAGCGATGAGTTCAATTTTTAGCGTTTGTGTGAAAATAAAATGCGATGGTGCCTTTATACAGTCTATCAATTGAGCATGTTAATTTCTATTTATGAAAATGAAATTTTGACAGGTTCACTTTAATTGATTTTTCCATATCGAGTATAAATTTTAGCCATGTATATATCATATATGTTAAGATATATGAGAAAATATTGAGTGGCGGTTTAGAAGTTTCGTTCAGTATAGAATGGACATAAAGTAACGTACAACAAAACAAAGAACAATTACAGACTCCCACAATGGGAGTAACGATAAACAAAAAGTCAACAAAAACAGAACCACCGCCTTAGAACTGACAGCAGCCTAAGCCACCGGGGGGCTTAAATACATTTTACTGGTACCAAATCTTCGCCCTAGATTCTGCTGTTGTTGAAGTACAAGAAATGTTCAGCTCGCATGGAGGTCATCTAACTAATGCAATGTATCATCATGGAGAAACACTCTAATCAAATTAACACCATGATGAAACAAAGAAAGGGCCCATGACTCACAGATAGTCAAAGCTAAAGAAAACCTCAAGTTGAGCCACGGTGGGTCCAGCTACAGATAAGCATCAGGCACCAACCCACCGATTAAAGCTTTAAGTCAGAGCCGTCATAGAGTCTGAGGCTTGACCCACCGTCGTGCAATTAAAGAGGAAACCATAGCCACAAACCGTGATTGGGGTTTTTAAAACTAGGCATGCCGACTGTCGCATGATATCCAAGTTATATCCAATCCTTATATAACGTTTTACTATCTTTTTGAATTGATCACTAAAATTAGGTTTTCCAACAATTCGTTTAATCACCAGAAAAAATAGGTTCTGATATGCCATGTTGCAGAAGAGTTTTTAACCCAATGTTGTATTTAACAATTAACTCTGAGTGTCTGTGGTAGAATTTAGAAAATGCTTTTCGAATTTTATGATATCTATAACGTTGTTTTAATAACTTAGCAGTTAAAAATAAGTTTTTGTTGTTGAAGTCATCAACATTAGAACACACTCTAGCAAAACGAATAAGCCGAGAAATATATACACCATAGGAAGGAGAGCGAGGAACATCTCCATCAAGAAAGGAGAACTATTTCAAAATTAAAATCATCCCGTTTATCATAAATTTTTAGAAGAAACTATGCCATTTGTTATTGACAAGTTCAAGTCCAAAAACGGAGCTTCAGTATCAGAAGAATTCGCCTTATCTAACTGAAGTGCTGTAGGATATATCTGACCTACCATTTGTTCAAAAAAGGATTTTTAATATTAAGTAAGTCATCTAAATATCTGGAGGTTGAGTTAAAAGCTTCAATAATATCAGTTTGATTATTGTGACAACATAAAGTCTCTCTCATAACAAAACAAAAACAAATCAGTAACAAGAGGAGCACAATTAGTACCCATTGGAATACCTACAATTTGTCTCTATAATTTAGAGCCAAATCTTAAAAATATATTGTCCAAAAGATAATGGAGCGCATCACAAATTTTCTGACATGACCACAATTTATATCGTTTAGGTTGCTCAGAAGTAAAAAAAAAGCATTTTTATCATTACAAGCCAAATAAAGTGAGCCCTCTCTGTTAAATGCTTGTTCAATTAATTCTGTTCATTTTTCTTTGATTAGATTATGAGGCAATGTAGTATAGAGAGTAGAGAAATCATATGTAGACAAACCAGATGCTAGAAAACCTCTAGACTTCTATTTATTAAGAATTTCACCTGAATTTTTACTAGACCAAAATAATTTTTTTACATTTTTTTCATAAACAGTTGTGCAATATTTAATGACGTGGTTTCTAATCGCAGTGAGGCAAGAAGTCAAAAGAATAGACAACTCAGTAGTTGTACATGAACTAGAATTAGCAATAAAACGACGCGTTTTATAGGGCCGTTTATGAAGTTTAGGTAACCAGTATTACGTAGGAAGCTTGCTATGGTCCTCATCAACAAACAACCCAACCTTAGCTGCCATATGGCATCGATGCCTATCAACGATATACGTCTCATCAAGCCTGTTATGCTCATATGTTTTTGCAGTGCTAAGTTCTTGCTTTAGGGTGTTTATATAGTATCTTTTTCAAACGAACGACCACACCATTGTTAGCAGCCTTATATGCGGGGGCTAAAACAAACATCCAATGGAATTCTTGGATCCCTTTCTTCAAGTGTCTAAAAGTGAATTTAGGTTTAGGTGGTAGAAGATCTAAATTGTTGCAATAAAATGAAATTCTACCATCAATAATTTTAAAAATATTTAGTTTCAAACTATTTAAGGCATTAGACTCAACATGCTCTCGTTTACACCAGCGATTACAAAATTCATGTAAGACTCCTGCAATTTCCTCACGTCATGATTTGAAGTCTATTGGCACAGGAAACCTATATTTAGAACCCTTACATATAATAGACCGAATTCTTGAATCAGTTATGATTTTTAAATCCCCCGTGACTATATGACCAGCGGGTTGATAGCAATACTTAGAGTCTTTACAATCTCAAGAGTCAGGAATAGAATTTTCGATATTAAGTTCTGTTACTAATAACAGTCCTACGAATATGTTTATTATACTTATAACAAATGATAAGGGATTCCTTATTTTCAAAATCAGTAGGAATAGAAGAGATAACAGATCTATCTTTAAATATACTGGGTAAGTTAATGAATTCAATCCCCTTGTTGACAAATCGAATTTTGATAAAATGCCTAATATGATTGATTTCAGAGTCTATGTATGGCCGAAGAGCATGTTGAGTGTAACACCGGGTGAGAATTTCTGCATCATAAAGTCGATGAGCACTATTATAGAATTTATTAGCCTGAATATCCATATTACGAAGTGAAGATATAGAAAGAGTTACTAAACGTGAAAGGGCCATGTGTTGGCCAGAATGTTTTAAGATGATACTTAATTCTGAAAGAGTTAAAACAAGTTTATTTTTACGTTTTAAATTTCCATTTTTGCGTTTACCATGAGATCGTTTATTGCGTTTTTGTATATCCAAAAGAGAAAAAAAACATCAAAATCAGGTAATCATGGTAAATATTATCATTAAAACCAAGTGGATGTGGTGTTTGTAATAATTTTATCCACTTTAATTCTAATTCATGCCTAAGAATATTTCTATATCTTTTAGTGGAATTATCACCATATGTAATCTTTTTGACAGGCTGAATAGAAATACTGCTAGTAGAGTGATTAGTTTGTTTGAAATGCCTGTAAAGAAAATTATCAATTTTTGCGAGGCTTTTTTGTTCGACGATAGTGCTCAGGAAATCTAGTTTTTAGAAACCTACAAGTTTGGCCAACATATTGCATGCCACAATCTTTCTCTTCTCCAGATAAAACATAAATTACATCAGTTGATTTTCAATCAAGATCAGAATTAGTAATTACAGAAAATTGCCTACCATTAACGTTAGATTTAATAGTTGATATACAGCATAAATGTTTGCAACATCTACACCTCTTGGCATTGCACTTAGAAATAGAGGGATACACTACACTTCTTCTATACTTGCACTTCCTAAGTACAGGTGACTTAAGAGGAGAAAGACGAACTTTTAAGTAGTTTCTAAAAAGGGCAGAGTCAGAAACTCCATGTAAATTAGTTAAAGTGGCCGAATGAAGTTTCAGAGGTGAAACGTAAACAGATGGTAACATAGAATTATATCTATTGGTGGACTGGGGAATCTGTATAGAAGAGGCAGAATGTAACCGAAGAGGAGAAAGTAAAATTTTTACTGTTTTTAGGCTATTCATTATTGAGTTTTCAGTTTATACCATACATTGAAAAACAGCATTCATATCGGCTATTTATAGCAATATACAGCTGCTGCATTTGAAAAATAGCTAAAACTCCCAACATATAACTAAGTCTAATACAAGTACAAAGAAACATAGAGAAAGCAATAGTTATTAACGAGAAAGCCCTACCACAAAGTGTGTTTTTTTTCTCTATTTTTGCCCTTATTTTAACCTAAAAATAGTAAATGAGTATGATCAGGAAATACCACAATCATAAACTGCAGACAACCCCGTGACACCGCGAGGAAGAGCCGCTCAACCATCACGAGACACCAGGAAGACAAATTAAGCAAAGGAACCAGCTCTCTCTTCCCCATCAAGATGATTGCAATACTAGAATGGACATAAAGTAACGTACAACAAAACATAGAACAATTACAGACTCCCACAATTGGAGTAACAATAAACAAAAAGTCAACAACAACAGAACCACCGCCTTAGAACGGACAGCAGCCTAAGCCACCGGGGGGCTTAAATGCATTTTACTGGTACCAAATCTTCGCCCTAGATTCTGCTGTTGTTAAAGTACAAGAAATGTTCATCTCGCATGGAGGCGATCTAACTAATGCAATGTATCATCATGGAAAAACACTTATCAAATTACTACACCATGATGAAACAAAGAAAAGGGCTCATGACTCAAAGATAGTCAGAGCTAAAGAAAACCTCATGTTGAGCCACGGTGGGCCCAGCTACAGATAAGCATCAGGCACCAACCCATCGATTAAAGCTTTAAGTCAGAGCCGTCATAGAGTCTGAGGCCTGACCCACCGTCGTGCAATTAAAGAGGAAACCATAGCTATAAACCGTGATTGGGTTTAAAACTAGGCATGCAGATTGTCGCATGATATCCAACCCTTATATAACGTTTTACTATCTTTTTGAATTGATCACTAAAATTATGTTTTCCAACAATTCGTTTGAATTTATAGACTAAATCACCATAAAATATAGGTTCTGATATGCCTTGTTGCAGAAGAGTTTTAACCCAATGTTGTATTTAACAATTAACTCTGAGTGTCTGTGGCAGAATTTAGAAAATGCTTTTCGAATTTTATGATATCTATAACCTTGTTTAAATAATTTAGCACTTAAAAATAAGTTTCTGTTGTTGAAGTCATCAACGTTAGAACATACTCTAGCAAAACGAATAAGCTGAGAAATATATACACCATAGGAAGGAGAGCGAGGAACATCTCCCTCAAGATATGGGAAATTTACTGTTTCAAAATTAAAATCATCCCGTTTATCATAAATTTTAGAAGAAACTATGCCATTTGTTATTGACAAGTTCAAGTCCAAAAACGGAGCTTCAGTATCAGAAGAATTCGCCTTATTTAACTGAAGTTCAGTGGGATATATTTGACCTACCATTTGTTCAAAATAAGGATTATCAATATTAAGTAAGTCATCTAAATATCTGGAGGTAGAGTTAAAAGCTTCAATAACATCAGATTGATTATTGTCTAACAGAGACAACATAAAGTCTCTCTCATAACAAAACAAAAACAAATCTGCAACAAGAGGAGCACAATTAGTACCCATTGGAATACCGACAATTTGTCTATATAATTTTGAGCCAAATCTTATAAATATATTGTCCAAAAGATAATGGAGCGCATCACACATTTTCTGACATGACCACAATTTATATCGTTTAGGTTGTTCAGAAGTAAAAAAGGCATTTTTATCATCCTACCCTAAGCCCTACCACAAAGAGTGTTCTACTCTTTTTTTGCCCTTATTCTCATCAAAGCCCTGCCACAAAGGGTGTTTTACTCTATTTTTGACCTTACTCTAACCAAAGCCCAGCCAAAAATATGTTTTCTCTATTTTTGCCCTTATTTAAACCAAAGCTTTGCCAGAAAGGGTGTTTTTCTCTATTTCTGTCTTTATTCTAACGAAAGCTCTACCGAAAGGGGCGTTTTCTCTATTTTTGCTCTTATCCTAACCAAAGCTCTGCCATAAAGTATGTTTTTCTCTATTTTTGCCCTTATTCTAACCTAAGCCCTACCACAAAGAGTGCTTTACTCTTTTTTGCCCATATTCTAACCAATGCCCTACCAAAAAGGCTGTTTTCTCTACTTTTGTCTTTTTTCTAATCAAAGTCCTACCAAATAGGGTGTTTTCCTCAATTTTGCCCTTAAACTAGCCAAAGCTTTGCCAGAAAGAGTATTTTTCTCTTTTCTTGCCCTAACCCTAACCAAAATGTTCTTAAAAGGGTATCCTTTGGAAGCAAAGACTGCACCAAAGAACTGAAACTAGAGTGTGCATATTTACTGGGCCAGACTAGCTAGTTTCTACCATTCAGGCGTCATCAGTGACCCTCTAATAGTTTCAAAATTCCACAATGAAACCCATGATCCCAAAGGACAAGAAAATAAAATCTACACTATAGTGAAGGGCAGGGAGACGTTCTACCGCCGCCACACAGTCCCAGTCACCAGTTGAGTGAAGTCAAATATATTCTTAAAAGGGTATCCTTTGGAAGCAAAGACTGCACCAAATAACTGAAACTATAGTGTGCATATTTACTGGGCCAGATTAGCTAGTTTCTACCATTCAGGCGTCATCAGTGACCCTCTTATAGTTTCAAAGTTCCACAATGAAACCGATGATCCCAAAGGACAAGAAAATAAAATCTACACTATAGTGAAGGGCAGGGAGACGTTCTACCGCCGCCACACAGTCCCAGTCACCAGCTGTAGTGAAGTCAAATATGTTCTTAAAAGGGTATCCTTTGGAAGCAAAGACTGCACCAAAGAACTGAAACTAGAGTGTGCATATTTACTGGGCTTGACTAGCTAGTTTCTACCATTCAGGCGTCATCAGTGACCCTCTTATAGTTTCAAAGTTTCACAATGAAACCCATGATCCCAAAGGACAAGAAAATAAAATCTACACTATAGTGAAGGGCAGGGAGACGTTCTAATTCTAACCAAATTCCTACCAAAAAGGGTGATTCTCTCTATTATTGCCCTTATTCTAATCAAAACCCTACCAAAACGGGTGTTTTTTCTCTATTTTTGCTCTAACTCTAATCAAAGCCCTATCAAAAAATGTGTTTTTTTTTCCATTTTGGCTCTCATTATTACCAAAGCCCTACCAAAATGTGTGTCTTTCTCAATTTTTTGCCCTTAACCAAAGACCTACCAAAAAGTGTTTTTCTCTAAATTTGCCACTATTCTAACCACAGCCCTACCAAAAAAGGGCTGTTTTTCTCTATGCTTGCCATTATTATAACCAAAGCCTTGCCAAAAAGGGTGTTTTTTTCTCTATTTCTGCCCTACCACAACGAGTGCTTTAATCTATTTTGCCCTTATTCAAACCAAAGCCCTGCAAAAGAGTGGGTTTTTCTATATTTTTGCCCTTATTCTAACCAAGGCCTTGCCACAAAGGGTGTTTTTCTCTATTTTTGCCCTTATTCTAAACAAAGCTCTACCCAAAACGGCGTTTTGTCTATTTTTGCCCTTATTCTAACCAAAGTTCTACCTTAAAGGGTGTTTTTGTCTATTTTTGCCCTTATTCTAACCAAAGCCCTACCAAAAAGGGTGTTGTTCACTATTCTGCCCTCATTCTAGCCAAAACCTACCAAAAAGGGTGTTTTTCTCTTTCTGCCCTTATTCTTACCAATGCCCTACCGAAAAGGGTGTTTTTCTCTATTTTTGCTCTAACCCTAACCAAAAATCTACCACGAAATGTAGAAATGTAGGTCACTGATGAAGCCTAGATGGCAGAAACTAGCTAGTCTGGCCCAGAAAATATGCACACTCTAATTTCAATTCTTTGGTGCAGCCTCTGCTTCCAAAGGATACCCTTTTAAGAACATATTTGACTTCACTACAGCTGGTGACTTGGACTGTGTGGCGGCGGTAGAACGTCTCCCTGCCCCTCACTATAGTGTAGATTTTATTTTCTTGTCCTTTGGGATCATGGGTTTCATTGTGGAACTTTGAAACTTTTAGAGGGTCACTGGTGAAGCCTAAATGGCAGTCACCAGCTGTAGTGAAGTCAAATATGTTCTTAAAAGGGTATCCTTTGGAAGCAAAGACTGCACCAAAGAACTGAAACTAGAGTGTGCATATTTACTGGGCCAGAGTAGCTAGGTTCTACCATTCAGGCGTCAAAACCCTGCCACAAAGGTTGTTTTCTCTATTTTTGCCCTTATTATAACCAAAGCCCTACCAAAAAGCGTGTTTATCTCTCTTTTTGCTCAAACTCTACCCAAAGCCCTTCCAAAAAGGGTGTTTTTTTAAATTATTGCCCTTTTTTTTAATCAAAGCCCTACAAAAATGTTGTTTTTCTCAATTTTTGCCCTTAACAAAAGATCTACTAAAATAGTGGTTTTCTCTATTTTTGCTCTAACTCTAACCAAAGCCCTGCCAAAAAGGGTTTTTTCTCTTTTTTGCCCTTATTTTAACCAAAGCCCTACCAAAAAGAGTGTTTTACTCTATTATTGCCCTTATTCTAATCAAAAACCTACCAAAAAGGGTTTTTCTCTATTTTGGCTTTTGTTCTTACCAAAGCCCTACTAAAAAGGGTGTTTTTCTCTATTTTTTGCCCTTAACCAAACGCCTATAAAAATAGTGAAATTCTATTTTCGCTATTATTCTAATCAAAGCCCTACCAAAAAGGATGTTTTTCTCTATATTGGCTCTCATTCTAGCCAAAGCTCTACCAAAAATGTTTTTTCTCTCTATTATTGCCCTTATTCTAACCAAAGCCTTGCCACAAAGGTGTTTTTCTCTATTTCTGTCCTTATTCTAACCAAAGCCCTACCGAAAAGGGCGTTTTTCTCTATTTTTTCTCTTATCCTAACCAAAGCCCTGCCACAAAGTGTGTTTTTCTATATTTTTGCCCTTATTCTAACCTAAGCCCTACCACAAAGAGTGCTTTACTCTATTTTTGCCCTTTTTCTAACCAAAACCCTGCCACAAAGGGTGTTTTTCTATATTTTTGCCTTTATTCTAACTAAAGCCCTATAAAAATGCTGTTTTCTCTAATTTTGTCCTTTTTTAGCAAAGCCCTACCAAAAAGAGTGTTTTTCTCCATTATTGCACTTTAACTAACCAAAACTTTGCTATAAAGAGTGTTTTTCTCTTTTTTGCCCTTACCCTAACCAAATATCAGCCACAAAGATTGTTTTTCTCTATTTTTGCCCTTATTCTAACCAAAGCCCTACAAAAAAGCGTGTTTTTCTCTATTTTTGCTCAAACTCTAACCAAAGCCTTTCCAAAAAGGATGTTTTCTCTATTTTTGCCCTTATTTTAACCAAAGCCATACAAAAAAGGGGTGATTTCTGCTTATTATTGCCCTTATTCTAATCAAAACCCTACCAAAATAGTTAGTGAGTATGATCAGGAAATACCACAATCACAAACCGCAGACAACCCAGTGGTACCGCGAGGAAGAGCCGCCCAACCATCACGAGACACCAGGAAGACAGATCAAGCAAAGCAACCAGCTCTCTCTTCCCCATCAAGATGATTGCAATGCTCGAATGGACACAAAGTTACGCACAACAAAACATAGAACATTACAGACTCCCACAATGGGAGTAACAATAAACAAAGAGTCAACAGCAACAGAACCACCACCTTTGAACGAACATCAGCCTACGCCACAGGGGGCTTAAATGCATTTCACAGGTACCAAACCTTCGCCCAAGATTCTGCTGTTGCTGAAGTACAAGAAATGTTCAGCTCACAAGGAGGCCATCTAACTAATGCAATGTAATATCATGGGGAAACACTGTAATCAAATTAACACACCATGATGAAACAAACAAAAGGGCTCATGACTCAGGGATAGTCAGAGCTAAAGAAAACGGGTGTTTTTTTCTCTATTTTTGCTCTTATTCTAACCAAAGCCCTACCAAAAAAGGTGTTATTTTCCTATTTTTTGCTGTTAACCAAAGACCTACCAAAATAGTGTTTTCTCTTTTTGCCCTTACCCTAACCAAAGCCCTGCCATAAAGGTTGTTTTTCTTAATTTTTGCCCTTATTCTAACCAAAGCCCTACCAAAAAGCGTGTTTTCTCTATTTTTGCTCAAACTCTAACCAAAGCTTTCCAAAAAGGGTGTTTTCTCTATTTTTGCCCTAATTCTAACCAAATTCCTACCAAAAAGGGTGATTCTCTCTATTATTGCCCTTATTCTAATCAAAACCCTACCAAAACGGGTGTTTTTTCTCTATTTTTGCTCTAACTCTAATCAAAGCCCTATCAAAAAATGTGTTTTTTTCCATTTTGGCTCTCATTATTACCAAAGCCCTACCAAAATGTGTGTATTTCTCAATTTTTTGCCCTTAACCAAAGACCTACCAAAAAGTGTTTTTCTCTAAATTTGCCACTATTCTAACCACAGCCCTACCAAAAAAGGGCTGTTTTTCTCTATGCTTGCCATTATTATAACCAAAGCCTTGCCAAAAAGGGTGTTTTTTTCTCTATTTCTGCCCTACCACAACGAGTGCTTTAATCTATTTTGCCCTTATTCAAACCAAAGCCCTGCAAAAGAGTGGGTTTTTCTATATTTTTGCCCTTATTCTAACCAAGGCCTTGCCACAAAGGGTGTTTTTCTCTATTTTGCCCTTATTCTAAACAAAGCTCTACCCAAAACGGTGTTTTGTCTATTTTTGCCCTTATTTTAACCAAAGTTCTACCTTAAAGGGTGTTTTTGTCTATTTTTGCCCTTATTCTAACCAAAGCCCTACCAAAAAGGGTGTTGTTCACTATTCTGCCCTCATTCTAGCCAAAACCTACCAAAAAGGGTGTTTTTCTCTTTCTGCCCTTATTCTTACCAATGCCCTACCGAAAAGGGTGTTTTTCTCTATTTTTGCTCTAACCCTAACCAAAAATCTACCACGAAATGTAGAAATGTAGGTCACTGATGAAGCCTAGATGGCAGAAACTAGCTAGTCTGGCCCAGATATTATGCACACTCTAGTTTCAATTCTTTGGTGCAGCCTCTGCTTCCAAAGGATACCCTTTTAAGAGCATATTTGACTTCACTACAGCTGGTGACTTGGACTGTGTGGCGGCGGTAGAACGTCTCCCTGCCCCTCACTATAGTGTAGATTTTATTTTCTTGTCCTTTGGGATCATGGGTTTCATTGTGGAACTTTGAAACTTTTAGAGGGTCACTGGTGAAGCCTAAATGGCAGTCACCAGCTGTAGTGAAGTCAAATATGTTCTTTGGAAGCAAAGACTGCACCAAAGAACTGAAACTAGAGTGTGCATATTTACTGGGCCAGAGTAGCTAGGTTCTACCATTCAGGCGTCAAAACCCTGCCACAAAGGTTGTTTTCTCTATTTTTGCCCTTATTATAACCAAAGCCCTACCAAAAAGCGTGTTTATCTCTCTTTTTGCTCAAACTCTACCCAAAGCCCTTCCAAAAAGGGTGTTTTTTTTCTATTATTGCCCTTTTTTTAATCAAAGCTCTACAAAAACGTTGTTTTTCTCAATTTTTGCCCTTAACAAAAGATCTACTAAAATAGTGGTTTTCTCTATTTTTGCTCTAACTCTAACCAAAGCCCTGCCAAAAAGGGTTTTTTCTCTTTTTTGCCCTTATTTTAACCAAAGCCCTACCAAAAAGAGTGTTTTACTCTATTATTGCCCTTATTCTAATCAAAAACCTACCAAAAAGGGTTTTTCTCTATTTTGGCTTTTGTTCTTACCAAAGCCCTACTAAAAAGGGTGTTTTTCTCTATTTTTTGCCCTTAACCAAACGCCTATAAAAATAGTGAAATTCTATTTTCGCTATTATTCTAATCAAAGCCCTACCAAAAAGGATGTTTTTCTCTATATTGGCTCTCATTCTAGCCAAAGCTCTACCAAAAATGTTTTTTCTCTCTATTATTGCCCTTATTCTAACCAAAGCCTTGCCACAAAGGTGTTTTTCTCTATTTCTGTCCTTATTCTAACCAAAGCCCTACCGAAAAGGGCGTTTTTCTCTATTTTTTCTCTATTCCTAACCAAAGCCCTGCCACAAAGTGTGTTTTTCTATATTTTTGCCCTTATTCTAACCTAAGCCCTACCACAAAGAGTGCTTTACTCTATTTTTGCCCTTTTTCTAACCAAAACCCTGCCACAAAGGGTGTTTTTCTATATTTTTGCCTTTATTCTAACTAAAGCCCTATAAAAATGCTGTTTTCTCTAATTTTGTCCTTTTTTAGCAAAGCCCTACCAAAAAGAGTGTTTTTCTCCATTATTGCACTTTAACTAACCAAAACTTTGCTATAAAGAGTGTTTTTCTCTTTTTTGCCCTTACCCTAACCAAATATCAGCCACAAAGATTGTTTTTCTCTATTTTTGCCCTTATTCTAACCAAAGCCCTACAAAAAAGCGTGTTTTTCTCTATTTTTGCTCAAACTCTAACCAAAGCCTTTCCAAAAAGGATGTTTTCTCTATTTTTGCCCTTATTTTAACCAAAGCCATACAAAAAAGGGGTGATTTCTGCTTATTATTGCCCTTATTCTAATCAAAACCCTACCAAAATAGTTAGTGAGTATGATCAGGAAATACCACAATCACAAACCGCAGACAACCCAGTGGTACCGCGAGGAAGAGCCGCCCAACCATCACGAGACACCAGGAAGACAGATCAAGCAAAGCAACCAGCTCTCTCTTCCCCATCAAGATGATTGCAATGCTAGAATGGACACAAAGTTACGCACAACAAAACATAGAACATTACAGACTCCCACAATGGGAGTAACAATAAACAAAGAGTCAACAGCAACAGAACCACCACCTTTGAACGAACAGTAGCCTAAGCCACAGGGGGCTTAAATGCATTTCACAGGTACCAAACCTTCGCCCAAGATTCTGCTGTTGCTGAAGTACAAGAAATGTTCAGCTCACAAGGAGGCCATCTAACTAATGCAATGTAATATCATGGGGAAACACTGTAATCAAATTAACACACCATGATGAAACAAACAAAAGGGCTCATGACTCAGAGATAGTCAGAGCTAAAGAAAACGGGTGTTTTTTTCCTCTATTTTTGCTCTTATTCTAACCAAAGCCCTACCAAAAAAGGTGTTATTTTTCTATTTTTTGCTGTTAACCAAAGACCTACCAAAATAGTGTTTTCTCTTTTTGCCCTTACCCTAACCAAAGCCCTGCCATAAAGGTTGTTTTTCTAAATTTTTGCCCTTATTCTAACCAAAGCCCTACCAAAAAGCGTGTTTTCTCTATTTTTGCTCAAACTCTAACCAAAGCTTTCCAAAAAGGGTGTTTTCTCTATTTTTGCCCTAATTCTAACCAAATTCCTACCAAAAAGGGTGATTCTCTCTATTATTGCCCTTATTCTAATCAAAACCCTACCAAAACGGGTGTTTTTTCTCTATTTTTGCTCTAACTCTAATCAAAGCCCTATCAAAAAATGTGTTTTTTTCCACTTTGGCTCTCATTATTACCAAAGCCCTACCAAAATGTGTGTATTTCTCATTTTTTTGCCCTTAACCAAAGACCTACCAAAAAGTGTTTTTCTCTAAATTTGCCACTATTCTAACCACAGCCCTACCAAAAAAGGGCTGTTTTTCTCTATGCTTGCCATTATTATAACCAAAGCCTTGCCAAAAAGGGTGTTTTTTTCTCTATTTCTGCCCTACCACAACGAGTGCTTTAATCTATTTTGCCCTTATTCAAACCAAAGCCCTGCAAAAGAGTGGGTTTTTCTATATTTTTGCCCTTATTCTAACCAAGGCCTTGCCACAAAGGGTGTTTTTCTCTATTTTGCCCTTATTCTAAACAAAGCTCTACCCAAAACGGTGTTTTGTCTATTTTTGCCCTTATTCTAACCAAAGTTCTACCTTAAAGGGTGTTTTTGTCCATTTTTGCCCTTATTCTAACCAAAGCCCTACCAAAAAGGGTGTTGTTCACTATTCTGCCCTCATTCTAGCCAAAACCTACCAAAAAGGGTGTTTTTCTCTTTCTGCCCTTATTCTTACCAATGCCCTACCGAAAAGGGTGTTTTTCTCTATTTTTGCTCTAACCCAAACCAAAGATCTACCACGAAATGTAGAAATGTAGGTCACTGATGAAGCCTAGATGGCAGAAACTAGCTAGTCTGGCCCAGAAAATATGCACACTCTAGTTTCAATTCTTTGGTGCAGCCTCTGCTTCCAAAGGATACCCTTTTAAGAACATATTTGACTTCACTACAGCTGGTGACTTGGACTGTGTGGCGGCGGTAGAACGTCTCCCTGCCCCTCACTATAGTGTAGATTTTATTTTCTTGTCCTTTGGGATCATGGGTTTCATTGTGGAACTTTGAAACTTTTAGAGGGTCACTGGTGAAGCCTAAATGGCAGAAACTAGCTAGTCTGGCCCAGAAAATATGTACACTCTAGTTTCAATTCTTTGGTTCAGCCTCTGCTTCCAAAGGATACCCTTTTAAGAACATATTTCTCTATTTTTGTTCTTATTCTAACGTAAGCCATACCACAAAGAGTGTTCTACTTTTTTTCGCCCTTATTCTAACCAAAGCCCTGCCACAAAGGGCGTTTTGCTCTATTTTTGCTCTTACTCTAATAAAGCCCTGCCAAAAATGTGTTGTCTCTATTTTGCCCTTATTCTAATCAAAGCCTTGCCAAATAGGGTGTTTTTCTCTATTTCTGCCCTTATTCTAACCAGAGCTTTGCCAAAGAGGTTGTTTTTCCTATTTTTGCCCTTATTCTAACCAAAGCTCTACATAAAAGCGTGTTATTCTCTAATTATGCTCAAACTCCAACCAAAATCCTCCCAAAAAGGGTATTTTTCCTATTTTAGGCCTTATTCTAACCAAAGCTCTACCAAAAAGGGTGTTTTCTCTATTTTTGCTCTAACTCTAACCAAAGCCCTTCCAAAAACGGTATTTCCTCTATTCTTGCCCTAGTTCTAACCAAAGCCCTACCAAAAAAGGTGTAATTTTTATTATTGCCCTTATTCTTATCAAAAATAGTAAGTGAGTATGATCAGGAAATACCACAATCACAAACTGCAGACAACCCCGTGGCACCGCGAGGAAGAGCAGCTCAACCATCACAAGACACCAGGAAGACAAATTAAGCAAAGCAATCAGCTCTCTCTTCCCCGTCAAGATGATTGCAATACTAGAATGGACATAAAGTAACGTACAACAAAACATAGAACAATTACAGATTCCCACAATGGGAGTGACAATAAACAAAAAGTCAACAACAACAGAACCACCGCCTTAGAACGGACAGCAGCCTAAGCCACAGGGGGCTTAAATGCATTTTACTGGTACCAAATCTTCGCCCTAGATTCTGCTGTTGTTGAAGTACAAGAAATGTTCATATCGCATGGAGGCCATCTAACTAATACAATGTATCATCATGGAAAACACTCTAATCAAATTAACACTCCATGATGAAACAAAGAAAAGGGCTCATGACTCACAGATAGTCAGAGCTAAAGAAAACCTCAAGTTGGGCCACGGTGGGTCCAGCTACAGATAAGCATCAGGCACCAACCCACCGATTAAAGCTTTACGTCAGAGCCGTCATAGAGTCTGAGGCCTGACCCACCGTCGTGCAATTAAAGAGGAAACCATAGCTATAAACTGTGATTGGGTTTAAAACTAGGCATGCAGACTGTCGCATGATATCCAAATTATATCCAACCCTTATATAACGTTTTACTATCTTTTGAATTGATCACTAAAATTAGGGTTTCCAACAATTCGTTTGAATTTATAGACTAAATTACCATAAAACATAGGTTCTGATATGCCTTGTTGCAGAAGAGTTTTTAACCCAATGTTGTATTTAACAATTAACTCTGAGTGTCTGTGGCAGAATTTAGAAAATACTTTTCGAATTTTATGATATCTATAACCTTGTTTAAATAATTTAGCGCTTAAAAATAAGTTTCTGATGTTGAAGTCATCAACATTAGAGCACACTCTAGCAAAACGAATAAGCTAAGAAATATATACACCATAGGAAGGAGAGCGAGGAACATCTCCATCAAAAAATGGGAAATTTACTATTTCAAAATTAAAATCATCCCGTTTATCATAAATTTTAGAAGAAACTATGCCATTTGTTATTGACAAGTTCAAGTCCAAAAACGGAGCTTCAGTATCAGAAGAATTCGTCTTATTTAACTGAAGTTCAGTGGGATACATCTGACCTACCATTTGTTCAAAATAAGGATTATCAATATTAAGTAAGTCATCTAAATATCTGGAGGTAGAGTTAAAAGCTTCAATAATATCAGCTTGATTATTGTCTGACAGAGATAACATAAAGTCTCTCTCATAACAAAACAAAAACAAATCTGCAACAAGAGGAGCACAATTAGTACCCATTGGAATACCGACAATTTGTCTATATAATTTTGAGCCAAATCTTATAAATATATTGTCCAAAAGATAATGGAGCGCATCACACATTTTCTGACATGACCACAATTTATATCGTTTAGGTTGTTCAGAAGTAAAAAAGGCATTTTTATCATTACAAGCCAAATAAAGTGAGCCCTCTCGGTTAAATGTTTGTTCAATTAATTATGTTAGTTTATCTTTTATTAGATGATGAGGCAATGTAGTATAGAGAGTAGAAAAGTCATATGTAGACAAACCAGATGCTAGAAAACCTCTAGACTTCAATTTATTATGAATTTCACCTGAATTTTTAATAGACCAAAATAAATTTTTACCATTTTTTCGTTAACTGTTGTGCAATATTTAATGATATGGTTTTTAATCGCAGTGAGGCAAGAAGTCAAAAGAATAGACAACTCAGTAGTTGTACATGCACTAGAATTAGCAATAAAACGTGACTTATATATTTATGATAAACGTGACGACTTTGATTTTGAAATTGTCAATTTCCCATTTTTAGATGGTGATGTTCCTCGTTCTACATCCTATGGAGTCTATATCTCTCAACTCATTCGTTTTGCTAGAGCATCTAGCTATGTTACTGACTTCAACACTAGCAATAAATTGTTAACTCAGAAACTTCTTAAACAGGGCTATCGGTATCATAAACTTCGCAAAACATTTTCAAAATTTTATAGACGATACTATGATTTGATTTCTAAATTCCAAGTTGGACTTAAATCTCTCTTGCGCCAAGGACTTTCGGAACCTGATTTCTATGGTGACTTGGTGTATAAGTTGAAGAAGATTGTTGGCTCTAATAATTTTTCAGCGCAGTTCATTAAAATAATTTCCCATTATAAAAAGATTGGCTATAACATTAATGTATTGCAACAGACTGCATGCTTGGTAGTCAACCCAATCACGGTTGGCAACTTTAGTTTCCTCTTTAATTGCACGCTGGTGGGTCGGACTTCAGACTCTATGATGGTTCCGACTTAAAGACTTATCTATTGATGAGATGGTAGGGGCCTGATGCTTTGGCTGTTTGTCGGGCCCTTCGGGGTTTACCTGTTGGATTTCTTTTGCTCCGGTATTCAGTTTAATTTACTGTTGAGTCCTTATCCTTGCTTTTTCTCCTTGTTATATCTTGATTTATATGTTTTAGGAGATGATGCATTGATAAGTTAGGGGTCTTTCATGCAAACCAAATATCTATGTGTTATGATCCACATCTGAATTAAGGGTGAGGTTGGCGCCGTTAAACCGGTTTAAGCCCTCCAGTAAAATATTTTACTGACCGTTCCAAGGCGGTACTTCTTTTGTGGATCTTTTATGTTTTGTTCTGTCTTGTGTTGGCTATGTTTTGTGCGCGTCTGTTTATATGTGCTTTGTGGTCACCTGCTGGGAAGGGCTGACCTCTTGGCTCTCGTTTGTGGTGTCTTCTGTGAGTTTGTCACTTTCCCATTGGTATCCTGGGTCAGGTGTGGTACTTGATTGTATCGATTCCTGATCTTTGCAACCTTATTACTTTTATAGGGCCGTTTATGAAGTTTAGGTAACCAGTATTACGTAGGAAGCTTGCTATGGTCCTCATCAACAAACAACCCAAACTTAGCTGCCATATGGCATCGATGCCTATCAACGATAGACGTCTCATCATGCCTGTTATGCTCATATGTTTTGGCAGTGCTAAGTTCTTGCTTTAGGGTGTTAATATAATATCTTTTTCAAACGACCACAGCATTGTTAGCAGCCTTATCTGAGGGGGCCAAAACAAACTTCCTATGGAATTCCTGGATCCCTTTCTTCAAGTGTCTAAAAGTGAATTTAGGTTTAGGTGGTAGAAGATCTAAATTGTTGCAATAAAATGAAATTCTACCATCAATAATTTTGAAAATATTAAGTTTCCAAATATTTAAGGCATTAGACTCAACATGCTCTCGTTTACACCAGCGATTACAAAATTCTTGTAAGGCTCCTGCAATTTCCTCACGACATGATTTGAAGTCTATTTGCACAGGGAACCTATATTTAGGTCCCTTACATATAATAGACCGAATTCTTGAATCAGTTATGATTTTTAAATCCCCTGTGACTATATTTTTACCCTTATTCTAACCAAAGGAGGCTTTTGTCTTTTTTGCCCTTATTCTAAACAAAGCTCTACCAAAAAGGGTGTTTTTCTCTTTTTAGCTCTTGATCTAACCAAAGCTCTACCAAAAAGGTTGTTTTTCTATATTTTTGCCCTTAGGGTTATTTTCTCTTTTTTACCCTTATTCTAACCAAAGTCCTACCAAATAGGGCGTTTTCTCTAGTTTTTGCCCGTAACCAAAAACCTACCATAAAAAGTTTTTTTTTCTTTATTTTTGCCTTTATTCTAACCAAAGCTTTACCAAAAAGGATGTTTTTCTCTATATTTGCCCTTATTCTAACCAAATCCCTACCCAAAAGCGTTTTTTTTTTCTATTTTTGCCCTTATTCTAATCAAAGCCCTACCGAAAAGCGTGTTTTTCTCTATTTTTGCTTTAAATCTAACAAAAGCCCTTCCAAAACGGTATTTTCTCTATTTTTGCCCTTATTATAACCGATCCCGGCCATAAAGTGTGTTTTTCTCTATTTTTGCCCTTATTGAAATCAAAGCCCCACCAAAAAGGTGTTTTTTCTCTATTTTTTTTTCCCTAATTCTAACCAAAGACCAACCACAAGAGTGTTTTTTTTGCTCTTATTCTAACCAAAGCCGTACCAAAAAGGGTCTTTTTCCTATAGTTTTTCTCTTATTTTAACAAAAGTCAAACCAAAAAGGGTGTTTTCTCAAATTTTTGCCATTATTCTAACCAAGGCCTTGCAAAAAAGGTGTTTTTCTCTATTTTTGCCCTTACTCTAACCAAAGCCCAGACAAAAATGTGTTTTCTCTATTCTTGCCCTTATTCTAACCAAAGCATTGCCACAAAGGAGGCTTTTGTCTTTTTTGCCCTTATTCTAAACAAAGCTCTACCAAAAAGGGCGTTTTCTCTATTTCTGTCCTGATTCTAACCAAAGCCCTACCAAAAAGGGCGTTTTTCTCTATTTCTGCCCTTATTCTAACCAAAGCCCTACCAAAAAGGGTGTTTATCTCTATTCTTGCTTGAATCCTAACCAAAGCCCTGCTACAAAGTGTGTTTTTCTCTATAATTGTCCTTATTCTAACCTAAGCCCTACCACAAAGAAAGTTTTGCTCTATTTTTGCCCTTATTCTAACCAAAGACATGCCGCAAAGGGTGTTTTTCTATGGGTGTTTTTCTCAATTTTTGCCCTTATTCTAACCAAGCTTTGCCAAAATGGTATTTTTCTCTATTTTTGCCCTAACCCTAACCAAAGCCCTGCTACAAAGGTTGTTTTTCTCTATTTTTGCACTTGTTCTTACCAAAGCCCTACCAAAAAGCGTGTTTTTCTCTATTTTTGCCCAAACTCTAACAAAAGCCTTCTCAAAAGGTTGTTTCTCTATTTTTGCCCTAATTCTAACCAAAGCCCTACCAAAAAGGGTGTTTTTCTCTAATATTGCCCTTATTCTAATCAAAGCCCTACCAAAAAAGGGTGTTTTCTCTATTTTTGCTCTTATTCTAACCAAAAGCCAACCAAAAAGGTTGTTTTTCTCTATTTTTGCCCTTAACCAAAGGCCTACCACAATAGTTTTTTTTCTCTTTTTGTGCTCTAACTCTAACCAAGCCCTGCAAGAACGGTTGTTTTTCTCTTTTTTGCCCTCATTATAACCAAAGTCCAACCAAAAAGGGTGTTTTGCTATATTATCGCCCTTATTCTAATCAAAGCCCTACCAAAAAAGGGCGTTTTGCTCTATTAATGGCCTTATTCTAATCAAAACCCTACCAAAAAAGACTGTTTTTTCTAATTTGGCTCTTATTCTTACCAAAGCCCTGCCAAAAATGGTGTTTTTCTCTTTTTTTTGCCCTTATTCTAACCAAAGCCCTACCAAAAAGGATGTTTTTCTCTATGTTTGCCCTTATTTAAACCAAAACCAGAGGGCGTTTTTCTCTATTTTTTTTTCCATTTTTTTAACCAAAGCCCTACCAAAAAGGGTGTTTATCTCCATTTTTGCTCTTATTCTAATCAAAGCCCTGCCAAAAAGAGTGTTTTCTTTATTTATGCTCTGACCATAACCAAAGCGCTGCCACAAAGGGTGTTTATCTCTATTTTTGCCCTTATTCTAACCAAAGCCCTACCACAAAGAATTTTTCTCTATCTTTTTCCCTTATTCTAACCAATTCGCAGCCAAAAATGTTTGTTTTCTGTATTTTTCCCTGATTCTAACCAAAGCGCTGCAACATAAGGGTTTTTCTCTATTTTTGCTCTAACCATAACCAAAGCCCTGCCAAAAAGGGTGTTAGTCTCTATTTTTGCCCTTATTCTCTCCAAAGCCCTACCAAAAAAGGTTTTTTCTCTTTAGTGTTGCCCTTATTCTAACCAAAGCCCTACGAAAAAGGCCTTATTCTAACCAAAGCCCTACCAAAAAGGGTGTTTTCTGTATTTTTGCCCTTATTCTAACCAAAGCCCGACCACAAAAGGGTGCTTTTCTCTATCATTGCCCTTATTCTAACTAAAGTCCTAACAAAAATGTTTTTTTTTTCTATTTTTGCCCTTATTCTAACCAAAACCCATACCAAAAAGGATGTTTTTCTCTATTTTGCCCTTATTCTAACCAAATCTCTACCACAAAGAGTGTTTTACTCAATGTTTGCTTTTATATTTATCCAAAGCCTGCCCCAAAGTGTGTTTTTCTCTATTTTTGCCCTTATTAAAATCAAAGCCCCACCAAAAAGGTGTTTTTTCTCTATTTTTTTTCTCTAATTCTAACCAAAGACCAACCACAAGAGTGTTTTACTCTATTTTTTGCTCTTATTCTAACCAAAGCCGTACCAAAAAGGGTCTTTTTCCTATATTTTTTCTCTTATTTTAACAAAAGTCAAACCAAAAAGGGTGTTTTCTCAAATTTTTGCCATTATTCTAACCAAGGCCTTGCAAAAAGGTTTTTTTTTTCTCTTTTTTTGCCCTTACTCTAACCAAAGTCCAGACAAAAATGTGTTTTCTCTATTCTTGCCCTTATTCTAACCAAAGCATTGCCACAAAGGAGGCTTTTGTCTTTTTTGTCCTGATTCTAAACAAAGCTCTACCAAAAAGGGCGTTTTTCTCTATTTCTGCCCTGATTCTAACCAAAGCCCTACCAAAAAGGGCGTTTTTCTCTATTTCTGTCCTGATTCTAACCAAAGCCCTACCAAAAAGGGCGTTTTTCTCTATTTCTGCCCTTATTCTAACCAAAGCCCAACCAAAAAGGGTGTTTTTCTCTATTCTTGCTTGAATCCTAACCAAAGCCCTGCTACAAAGTGCGTTTTTCTCTATAATTGCCCTTATTCTAACCTAAGCCCTACCACAAAGAAAGTTTTGCTCTATTTTTGCCCTTATTCTAACCAAAGACATGCCGCAAAGGGTGTTTTTCTATGGGTGTTTTTCTCAATTTTTGCCCTTATTCTAACCAAGCTTTGCCAAAATGGTATTTTTCTCTATTTTTGCCCTAACCCTAACCAAAGCCCTGCTACAAAGGTTGTTTTTCTCTATTTTTGCACTTGTTCTTACCAAAGCCCTACCAAAAAGCGTGTTTTTCTCTATTTTTGCCCAAACTCTAACAAAAGCCATCTCAAAAGGTTGTTTCTCTATTTTTGCCCTAATTCTAACCAAAGCCCTACCAAAAAGGGTGTTTTTCTCTAATATTGTCCTTATTCTAATCAAAGCCCTACCAAAAAAGGGTGTTTTCTCTATTTTTGCTCTTATTCTAACCAAAACCCAACCAAAAAGGTTGTTTTTCTCTATTTTTGCCCTTAACCAAAGGCCTACCACAATAGTTTTTTTTCTCTTTTTGTGCTCTAACTCTAACCAAGCCCTGCAAGAACGGTTGTTTTTCTCTTTTTTGCCCTCATTATAACCAAAGTCCAACCAAAAAGGGTGTTTTGCTATATTATCGCCCTTATTCTAATCAAAGCCCTACCAAAAAAGGGCGTTTTGCTCTATTAATGGCCTTATTCTAATCAAAACCCTACCAAAAAAGACTGTTTTTTCTAATTTGGCTCTTATTCTTACCAAAGCCCTGCCAAAAATGGTGTTTTTCTCTTTTTTTTGCCCTTATTCTAACCAAAGCCCTACCAAAAAGGATGTTTTTCTCTATGTTTGCCCTTATTTAAACCAAAACCAGAGGGCGTTTTTCTCTATTTTTTTTTCCATTTTTTTAACCAAAGCCCTACCAAAAAGGGTGTTTATCTCCATTTTTGCTCTTATTCTAATCAAAGCCCTCCCAAAAAGAGTGTTTTCTTTATTTATGCTCTGACCATAACCAAAGCGCTGCCACAAAGGGTGTTTATCTCTATTTTTGCCCTTATTCTAACCAAAGCCCTACCACAAAGAATTTTTCTCTATCTTTTTCCCTTATTCTAACCAAAGCGCAGCCAAAAATGTTTGTTTTCTGTATTTTTCCCTGATTCTAACCAAAGCGCTGCAACATAAGGGTTTTTCTCTATTTTTGCTCTAACCATAACCAAAGCCCTGCCAAAAAGGGTGTTAGTCTCTATTTTTGCCCTTATTCTCTCCAAAGCCCTACCAAAAAAGGTTTTTTCTCTTTAGTGTTGCCCTTATTCTAACCAAAGCCCTACGAAAAAGGCCTTATTCTAACCAAAGCCCTACCAAAAAGGGTGTTTTCTGTATTTTTGCCCTTATTCTAACCAAAGCCCGACCACAAAAGGGTGCTTTTCTCTATCATTGCCCTTATTCTAACTAAAGTCCTAACAAAAATGTTTTTTTTTTTTTCTATTTTTGCCCTTATTCTAACCAAAACCCATACCAAAAAGGATGTTTTTCTCTATTTTGCCCTTATTCTAACCAAATCTCTACCACAAAGAGTGTTTTACTCAATGTTTGCTTTTATATTTATCCAAAGCCTGCCCCAAAGTGTGTTTTTCTCTATTTTTGCCCTTATTAAAATCAAAGCCCCACCAAAAAGGTGTTTTTTCTCTATTTTTTTTCTCTAATTCTAACCAAAGACCAACCACAAGAGTGTTTTACTCTATTTTTTGCTCTTATTCTAACCAAAGCCGTACCAAAAAGGGTCTTTTTCCTATATTTTTTCTCTTATTTTAACAAAAGTCAAACCAAAAAGGGTGTTTTCTCAAATTTTTGCCATTATTCTAACCAAGGCCTTGCAAAAAGGTTTTTTTTTCTCTTTTTTTGCCCTTACTCTAACCAAAGTCCAGACAAAAATGTGTTTTCTCTATTCTTGCCCTTATTCTAACCAAAGCATTGCCACAAAGGAGGCTTTTGTCTTTTTTGTCCTGATTCTAAACAAAGCTCTACCAAAAAGGGCGTTTTTCTCTATTTCTGCCCTGATTCTAACCAAAGCCCTACCAAAAAGGGCGTTTTTCTCTATTTCTGTCCTGATTCTAACCAAAGCCCTACCAAAAAGGGCGTTTTTCTCTATTTCTGCCCTTATTCTAACCAAAGCCCAACCAAAAAGGGTGTTTTTCTCTATTCTTGCTTGAATCCTAACCAAAGCCCTGCTACAAAGTGCGTTTTTCTCTATAATTGCCCTTATTCTAACCTAAGCCCTACCACAAAGAAAGTTTTGCTCTATTTTTGCCCTTATTCTAACCAAAGACATGCCGCAAAGGGTGTTTTTCTATGGGTGTTTTTCTCAATTTTTGCCCTTATTCTAACCAAGCTTTGCCAAAATGGTATTTTTCTCTATTTTTGCCCTAACCCTAACCAAAGCCCTGCTACAAAGGTTGTTTTTCTCTATTTTTGCACTTGTTCTTACCAAAGCCCTACCAAAAAGCGTGTTTTTCTCTATTTTTGCCCAAACTCTAACAAAAGCCATCTCAAAAGGTTGTTTCTCTATTTTTGCCCTAATTCTAACCAAAGCCCTACCAAAAAGGGTGTTTTTCTCTAATATTGCCCTTATTCTAATCAAAGCCCTACCAAAAAAGGGTGTTTTCTCTATTTTTGCTCTTATTCTAACCAAAACCCAACCAAAAAGGTTGTTTTTCTCTATTTTTGCCCTTAACCAAAGGCCTACCACAATAGTTTTTTTTCTCTTTTTGTGCTCTAACTCTAACCAAGCCCTGCAAGAACGGTTGTTTTTCTCTTTTTTGCCCTCATTATAACCAAAGTCCAACCAAAAAGGGTGTTTTGCTATATTATCGCCCTTATTCTAATCAAAGCCCTACCAAAAAAGGGCGTTTTGCTCTATTAATGGCCTTATTCTAATCAAAACCCTACCAAAAAAGACTGTTTTTTCTAATTTGGCTCTTATTCTTACCAAAGCCCTGCCAAAAATGGTGTTTTTCTCTTTTTTTTGCCCTTATTCTAACCAAAGCCCTACCAAAAAGGATGTTTTTCTCTATGTTTGCCCTTATTTAAACCAAAACCAGAGGGCGTTTTTCTCTATTTTTTTTCCATTTTTTTAACCAAAGCCCTACCAAAAAGGGTGTTTATCTCCATTTTTGCTCTTATTCTAATCAAAGCCCTGCCAAAAAGAGTGTTTTCTTTATTTATGCTCTGACCATAACCAAAGCGCTGCCACAAAGGGTGTTTATCTCTATTTTTGCCCTTATTCTAACCAAAGCCCTACCACAAAGATTTTTTCTCTATCTTTTTCCCTTATTCTAACCAAAGCGCAGCCAAAAATGTTTGTTTTCTGTATTTTTCCCTGATTCTAACCAAAGCGCTGCAACATAAGGGTTTTTCTCTATTTTTGCTCTAACCATAACCAAAGCCCTGCCAAAAAGGGTGTTAGTCTCTATTTTTGCCCTTATTCTCTCCAAAGCCCTACCAAAAAAGGTTTTTTTTCTATAGTGTTGCCCTTATTCTAACCAAAGCCCTACGAAAAAGGCCTTATTCTAACCAAAGCCCTACCAAAAAGGGTGTTTTCTGTATTTTTGCCCTTATTCTAACCAAAGCCCGACCACAAAAGGGTGCTTTTCTCTATCATTGCCCTTATTCTAACTAAAGTCCTAACAAAAATGTTTTTTTTTTCTATTTTTGCCCTTATTCTAACCAAAACCCATACCAAAAAGGATGTTTTTCTCTATTTTGCCCTTATTCTAACCAAATCTCTACCACAAAGAGTGTTTTACTCAATGTTTGCTTTTATATTTATCCAAAGCCTGCCCCAAAGTGTGTTTTTCTCTATTTTTGCCCTTATTAAAATCAAAGCCCCACCAAAAAGGTGTTTTTTCTCTATTTTTTTTTCCCTAATTCTAACCAAAGACCAACCACAAGAGTGTTTTACTCTATTTTTTGCTGATTCTAACCAAAGCCGTACCAAAAAGGGTCTTTTTCCTATATTTTTTCTCTTATTTTAACAAAAGTCAAACCAAAAAGGGTGTTTTCTCAAATTTTTGCCATTATTCTAACCAAGGCCTTGCAAAAAGGTTTTTTTTTCTCTTTTTTTGCTCTTACTCTAACCAAAGTCCAGACAAAAATGTGTTTTCTCTATTCTTGCCCTTATTCTAACCAAAGCATTGCCACAAAGGAGGCTTTTGTCTTTTTTGTCCTGATTCTAAACAAAGCTCTACCAAAAAGGGCGTTTTTCTCTATTTCTGCCCTGATTCTAACCAAAGCCCTATCAAAAAGGGCGTTTTTCTCTATTTCTGTCCTGATTCTAACCAAAGCCCTACCAAAAAGGGTGTTTTTCTCTATTCTTGCTTGAATCCTAACCAAAGCCCTGCTACAAAGTGTGTTTTTCTCTATTATTGCCCTTATTCTAACCTAAGCCCTACCACAAAGAAAGTTTTGCTCTATTTTTGCCCTTATTCTAACCAAAGACATGCCGCAAAGGGTGTTTTTCTATGGGTGTTTTTCTCAATTTTTGCCCTTATTCTAACCAAGCTTTGCCAAAATGGTATTTTTCTCTATTTTTGCCCTAACCCTAACCAAAGCCCTGCTACAAAGGTTGTTTTTCTCTATTTTTGCCCTTATTCTTACCAAAGCCCTACCAAAAAGCGTGTTTTTCTCTATTTTTGCTCAAACTCTAACAAAAGCCCTTCTCAAAAGGTCGTTTTCTCTATTTTTGCCCTTATTCTAATCAAAGCCCTACCAAAAAGGGTGTTTTCTCTATTTTTGCTCTTATTCTAACCAAAAAGAATGTTTTTCTCTATTTTTGCCCTTAACAAAAGGCCTACCACAATAGTTTTTTTTCTCTTTTTTTGCTTTAACTCTAACCAAGCCCTGCCAGAACGGGTGTTTTTCTCTTTTTTGCCCTTATTATAACCAAAGTCCTACCAAAAAAGGGTGTTTTGCTATATTATTGCCCTTATTCTAATCAAAGCCCTACCAAAAAAGGGTGTTTTCCTCTATTAATGGCCTTATTCTAATCAAAATTCTACCAAAAAGACTGTTTTCTCTAATTTGGCTCTTATTCTTACCAAAGCCCTGCCAAAAATGGTGTTTTTCTCTTTTTTTGCCCTTAACCAAAGACATAAAAAATAGTGTTTTCTCTATTTTTGCCCTTATTCTAACAAAGGGTGTTTTCTCTATGTTTGCCCTTATTCTAACCAAAGCCCTACCAAAAAGGATGTTTTTCTCTATGTTTGCCCTTATTTGAACCTAAGCCCTACCAAAAAGGGCGTTTTTCTCTATTTTTTTCCTTTTTTTAACCAAAGCCCTACCAAAAAGGGTGTTTATCTCCATTTTTGCTCTTATTCTAATCAAAGCCCTACCAAAAAGAGTGTTTTCTTTATTTATGCTCTGACCATAACCAAAGCGCTGTCACAAAGGGTGTTTATCTCTATTTTTGCCCTTATTCTAACCAAAGCCCTACCACAAAGATTTTTTCTCTATCTTTTTCCCTTATTCTAACCAAAGCGCAGCCAAAAATGTTTGTTTTCTGTATTTTTCCCTGATTCTAACCAAAGCGCTGCCACATAGGGTGTTTTCTCTATTTTTGCTCTAACCCTAACCAAAGCCCTGCCAAAAAGGGTGTTAGTCTCTATTTTTGCCCTTATTCTCTCCAAAGCCCTACCAAAAAGGTTTTTTTCTATATTGTTGCCCTTATTCTAACCAAAGCCCTACGAAAAAGGCCTTATTCTAACCAAAGCCCTACCAAAAAGGGTGTTTTCTGTATTTTTGCCCTTATTCTAACCAAAGCCCGACCACAAAAGGGTGTTTTTCTCTATTATTGTCCTTATTCTAACTAAAGTCCTAACAAAAATGTGTTTTTTTTCTTCTATTTTTGCCCTTATTCTAACCAAAACCCATACCAAAAAAGGATGTTTTTCTCTATTTTTGGCCTTATTCTAACCAAAGCCTTGGCACAAAAGCTGCTTTTTTTCTTTTTTTGCCCTTATTCTAACCAAAGCCCTACCAAAGATGTTTTTCTCTATGTTTGCCTTTATTCTAACCAAAGCCCTACCAAAAAGCGTCCTTTTCTCATTTTGCCTTTATTCTAATCAAAGCCCTACCAAAAAGGGTGTTTTTCTCTATTTTGCCCTCATTCTTACCAAATCTCTACCACAAAGAGTGTTTTACTCAATGTTTGCTTTTATATTTATCCAAAGCCTGCCCCAAAGGGCGTTTTTCTCTATTTTTGCCCTTATTTTAACCAAAGCCCTACCAAAAAGGTTTTTTTTACTTTTGTCTTTTTTTGTCTTCCCTACCAAAAATGGTGTTTTTCTCTATTTTCGCCCTTATTCTTAGCAAAGCTTTGCCAAAAAGGGTGTTTTCTCTATTTTTGCCCTAGCCCTAACCAATACCCTGGCACAAAGGGTGTTTTTCTCTATTTTTGCTCTTATTCTCACCAAAGTCCTACCTTTAAGGATGTTTTTCTCTATTATTGCCCTTATTCTAACCAAAGCCCTACAAAAAAGGTAGTTTTCTCAATTTTGCCCTTATTCTAACCAAAACCCTACCAAAAACGGGATTTTCTCTATTTCTGTCCTTCTTCTAACCCAAGCAGTACCAAAAATGGATTTTTTTCTCTATTTTTGCTCTAACCCTAACCAATGCCCTGCCACAAAGTGTGTTTCTCTCTATTTTTGCCCTTATTCTAACCTACGCCCTACCGCAAAGTGTGTCTTACTCTATTTTTGCCCTTATTCTTACCAAAGCCTGCCACAAAGGGTGTTTTTCTCTATTTTTGCTCCTAATCTAACCAATAACCTACCAAAAATGGTATTTTTCTCTAATTTTTGCTCTTATTGTAACCAAAAACATACCAAAAAGGGTGTTTATCTCCATTTTTGCTCTTATTCTAACCAAAGCCCTACCAAAATGGATGTTATTTCTATTTTTGTCTTTTTTCTAAGCAAAGCCCTACCAAAATGGGGCGTTTCTCTCTATTATGCCCTAACCCTAAGTAAAAACCCTTCCACTAAGGATGTTTTTCTCTATTTTTTGCCCTTATTCTAACCAAATTCCTACAAAAAGGGTGTTTTTCTCTAATTTTTGCCTTATTCTTACCAAAGCCCAGCCAAAAATGGTGTTTTTCTCTATTTTTGCCCTTATTCTAACCAAAGCCTTGCGACAAACGGTGTTTTTCTCCTTTTTGCCTTTATTCTAACCAAACCCCTACCAAAAAGTGTGTTTTTCTCTATATTGTTCTTATTCTTTCCAAATTCCTACCTAAAGGGTGTTTTTCTTTATTTTTGCTGGTATTCTAACTAAAGCCGAGGGTGTTTTTTTGTCTATTTCTGCCCTTATTCGAACCAAAGCCCTATAGATTCGAGCTAAAAAAGGTCCTGCTCCCCCCCCCCCCCTAGGGAATTTTGCAGACATATCCTATCTTAAAGAAAATTTCAAGCCGCATCTTTTAAGAGATGTTTGCACTCTGTGCTCCGGGGCGTTAGTCTCTGACAGCCTGTTACATATGTTACTGTAACAAACTAAGGAAAAAAAATCAAAATGAAAGTTTGAGCTACAGAAGGAAGACATTAAACAATCTAATTATTCAAATTTCATATGTAGTTTGCAAGCTGGATACCTCAGCTACATAAAAGCAGCATTTTAAATAAAAATACAGCCTTCAATGGTGTTATATTCGTTACATAGATTAAATTTCCCTTTGAAAGTTGAAATCGTGACTAACGTCATTTAATTTTACAGACGATTTGTGCATTTTTGCAAGTATTTTTAATCTTAGTTTACTAAAATACTCATTTGACTAATAGAAAAAACAATGTTTGCTTTTCTATCTCTGATACATTGTTTAATATGAGCTATTAAACTACCCTACCCCAAATTATAAGTATCCAATTTTGGTATCTATTATTGAAGAAAAATATATGAAAATATTTGACACTCGTAGATATCTTACATTTTTGGCACTGTCTTGCTTATGCAATAAAGAATCATACATTTGCAAGTTAATGACATCAGGTTCAGATCACTTATTAAAGTATGTAACGTATGTTACATGGCATAATAAATGAGCAAGGAAATTGTCTTGGATATAAGAGAAGATAGTTCAGAAAAAATACCATTTTTCATATGTTTTCCTATTAATCTCTAGCCTCTAGTGCCTTAGTCTTAGTAATTACAGTCATTGCTGATAACAATCCCATGGAATTGTGTTACCTATGTTATATACAATCTTTTTATCACATATTGCCTAATGCCTATAATATAAAAATATATAGACAAATAGATAGAAAATAATAGTTCTCATTTAAATGACACAATTTAATAAATATTCCTAGTAAATAAAATTATTCAAAACAATCTTTATTCAAGTCAACCTCACAATGTCTATCATTGTGTCTGCTTCTATGGCAAAATAATCACCCATTTCACCACAACCAGTAGAATCATGGCATAGTATTAGGACTGCAAACTGAGTGCTCCTGTTGCTCTCTACCCCTTTGGGAATTGTGCAGACATATCCTACCTTAAAGTACAATTTAAGCTGCATCAAATAAAAGATGTTTGCACTCTATTAACTGGGGGTTGGCTTGTAATGGTATGATACATATGTTACCATATCAATTTAAGAATAAATGAATTGAAAGTCTTAGAAACAGAAAGAAAACATTAAACTATCTATTTATTTGAATTATTCATGTAGTTTGCATGCTGAATACCTTTGATAAATAAGAAAGTGTTTTTTAACAAATATACAGCTTTCTATGATGTTATATGTGTTACATCAATTAAGTTTTCTTTTTAAAATTGGTAATTGTGACAAACATCACTTATAAGCATTTCGTGTGATCCTCCTCTTTTGCCATCAAAAGACTTAATTTTCTTTGTATGTGTGGCCAGTGCCAGCGTCAAACAAATTCATTTGGCTATACTTTGAATCCTTAGCATTCTTCAAAAGCAGAAACAGCATGTCAGTGTCATGGGATCAAACACCTGATTAAATATGGGTTTAATGCCATTTCACATATATGCATACAATGGAGTATGATTCTGGTATATGTCTCTTCCTGTGAAGTGGCAAAAGCAATCTTACTGCAGCTGCCTCTGCATCCTTGCTAGTCAAATGATAACTTTGCTCTGATTTTGCAAAATCTATGTTTCTACCGTGTACCTCTAAGAATACTTTAAGATTTCTGACATTGGTCAAACAGAAATTTGATAGGCTGCTTTTTTGCATCATTTGCCACGGAACCTATCCAGTCCTTTGGTGCTTAAGTCCTCAGGTCTTAGATCAATAGTATTTTGCTGCGCCCAAAGAACTTTGTACGTTTTCTTTAGTTACAATGTTGACTCTTGATGGTTTTGGCAGACCGTCTGAAACAATTTCTGTTACAACTTGAAAGATATCTGGTATATGAGAAAGAACATGAAGTTAGACATTGCCATCAATAATGTTTGTAGCTGGTTGTTTTTTAATGTCAGTACATTGAAGCAAGTCTTAAAATAATGTAAAACCTATGATTTCACAGTTTTTGCAGCCATATCATTAGCTGTTGCATTTAAAAGAAGGAAAGTGGACTATAGGTAGAATAGGATAACCAGCAGTTCTACATTATGCTCAATTGAAGATTTACACAGAGTCAACAAGTTGATAAGGTGCCTCATTTCATGATCCATTGAAAACACTGAAATTGAAAACACTTGCCTCTGACTGTGTAATCAAAAAGGATGTCACGACAATGTCCTTGCTAATTTTTATGACGAGTTATATATGTTACGTCCTTTAATAAGCGCTCTAATCTTAGAAACTTAGTAAATCATTGAATTGAAAGGGTCTAATTTACGCCTAGTTAATCCTGCATGCCATTGCTTTACCTGCTGTGATACATCTAGTTCGTTTATCTGAAGGGAAAGAGTTACCTCGGTTCAGCACTTCAGAAGTACAAAGGCTTCAAATAAGTTTTTGAATGCTTGGGGAAAGATAATAAGTGCAGAGACATTATTAGATGAAAAAATGTTTGTTGCATCTACGGAAAGGCTACATTTATAAAAGCTAACCAGCTAAGATATGTTTCTTTATCACAGAAATACCAAGGTACATCAGTCCATGTACTCTTTGCTTTTAATGGAATAGTTTTCCTCCTTGTAAAGCTTTAGTCTTCCTCCTACTTGCAGAGTATCACTTGAAACACATACTCAAAGAGCCAACTATTAGGAATTCATATCAGTTTCCGAATGTTCCAAGCCATGAATGGCAAAATTGGAAAGTTGATAATGGCTCATCAATTTTGAGTGGACTGGTGGTAAAATTGTATAACAGTAAATGATTGAAATATTGTGTGATGATTCTACTAGTTGCAAGGAGGCGTGTGATAATAATGATTACCACAGAAGCAGACAACGACAAACGTTTAACATGAGTGTTAAATCGATGAGAAATAGTTTGGACCATTTCATTTATCTTATTTTCTTGTACAAATGTAAAACTATCTTTTCTATTTGTGGCTCTATATTAAGCATTATATGCACAGTATTATAGAAATGTGTCCAAAGGGTCATTGATAACATCTGTAACAACAGTCCATGGGCTTGATAATCAGAAATGAATATAATTTCTAGTGTTTTGGCACCAAAGACTTATAAGTACACATTAAGTGTCCTTATCATAAACTTAATGACACCTTGCAGACATATGAGCAAGACAGACTAAGAAAATTTAAAATATCCACACGCTGTAATCGCTTGCATGTGTTTTACTTAAACGGTAATAACTCTGTAAAACTGGGAGTAGGGCTGTGTATTACCTCCTATAAGACAATATATTTAAGATGGAAAAGCAAACTTGGTTTCTCCTATTCATCAATTGAGTATATGTTTGTAAAATCTAATTAAACAGTTTAAAACCAAGTCATAATAGTTGTTTAACTAAATGACGATAGCCACAATTATAGCTTTTAAATTATAATTAGGTTCATGTAAGCCACATAACACCACAGTTATCTGTATTAATGTTCAACAGCTTCCATATGTAGTAAAGACATCCAGTATAAAGACTATAAGAATGTCAATTTATTAGATTATTTTAATGTCTTCTTCCGAAAGCTCAAACATTCAAATTTCTAATTCTCAAATTGATATAGTAACATATGTAACAAGCTGTTACAGGCTAACGCCCTGACTTACAGAGTGCAAACATTTCTTATTAAATGCACCTTGAATAGTTACATAAGATGTAATATGTCTGCAGAATTCCAAAGGGGATTGAGCTGGAGCAGGCCCTTACTCAGCTTGATGTCAAAATACTGTTTGATGATTTTACTTATCACGTAACGCTCTCTGATCTTTAAAACTTGGTGCCAACTAGCAGATCTATAAGTCTTTATCATACGAGCCAGCTTAAAATCCCTAAATAATGTAAAATATCCAACAGCTGGAGTTTTTTTTCACAATTTTAGCTCAAACTTTCAAACTACATTTCCTTTATTTGATATAGTAACGCATATAACAAGCTGTTTCAGACTAACGCCCCAACGTAGAGAGTGCAAACATCCCTTATTCTATGCAGCTTGAGTTGTACTATAAGAAGGAATATGTCTGCAAAATTCCCTCTGGGAGATTAAAGCATTTTAGGCATATCTTACGTAAAGACAATGAGCTTGCCCATTTATTACATCAGGTAACATATGTTACAGCCTCTGATAATAATAATTTTGCAACAAACTTGCAGATTTATGAGTCTTTTCATATAAGCAAATAAATCCCAAACAATGAAACACATTCATCAACTACAAATATTTTTTTAACTATTTTTTTTTTAATACCAAACATTTCACCTTAAAACTGGGTAGGGGTAGGGTTGTTTAATTGCTTTTTCCAGAAAAAAATATTTAAGCTAGGGAAACAAACTTTAATTTTTCTGTTAGCCAATTGCATAAGCTAGTCAGACATGGTTAAAAACATTTGACAAAACACACAGAGAGATTGTGAATGTAAATGATGTTGGCCACACTTGCAAATTTTAATGGGTTATCTGATTTATGTAACACATATGACACCTTAGGAAGCCGCAATTTTGTTCAAATGGCTGTCATACGTAGTTAAGATATCCAGTATGCAGACTATATGAATGATTTTAAAAAATGAATATTTCAATGTCTTTAATTTGTAGCCCAAACTTTCAGTTTACTTTTTCTTAATTTGATAAAGTAACGTATGTTACAGGCTCTTATAGACTAACACCCCAACGCACAGAGTGCAAACATGTCTTAAAAGACTCGGCTTTCAATTTTCTACAAGATAGGATATGTCTGCAAAATTCCCTTGGGGGGAGAGCAAACTCATTCTCAGCCATCCGTCTACTACCAAAAAGGGTGTTTTTCTCTATTTTTGCCCTTATTTTAACCAAAGCTGAACCAAAAATGGCGTTTTATCTATTTTTGCCCTTATTCTAATCAAAGCACTACCAAAAAGGGCGTTTTTTCTCCATTTTTGCCCTTATTCTAACCAGATCCCTACCAAAAAGGGCGTTTTTTTCTATTTTACCTTATTCTAGCTAAAGTTCTACCAAAAAGAGTGTTTTTCTCTATGTTTGCCCTTATTCTAACCTAAGTCCTACCAAAAAGCGTCCTTTTCTCATTTTGCCTTTATTCTAATCAAAGCCCTACCAAAAAGGGTGTTTTTCTCTATTTTGCCCTTTTTCTAACCAAATCTCTACCACAAAGAGTGTTCTACTCAATTATTTTAACCGAAACCCTAGCAAAAAGTGTGTTTTTTCTCTATTTTTGCCTTATTTTTACCAAAGTCCTACCAAAAAGCATGTAACATAACGAATAGACACAACAGGACAACTGCATTTAACATACCGAATAGAGACAACAGGACAAATATATGCAACAGGACAACGGCATGCAACATAACGAATAGACACAACAGGACACCTAAAGAGACACGACGGGACAACTACATGCAACATAACGAACAGACACAACAGGACAACTGCATGTAACATTACGAATAGACACAACAGGACAGCTACATGTTACATAGCGGATGGACACAACAGGACAAGTACATAGACAAAACAGGACAACTACAAGTAACATAACAAATAGACACAACAGGACAACTGCGTGTAACATTACGAATAGACACAACAGGACAGCTACATGTAACATAGCGGATAGACACAACAGGACAGCTACATAGACACAACAGGACAAATACATAGACACAACAAGACAACTACATATAACATACACACTCTAGGACAACGGCATGTAACATAACGAATAGACAAAGCAGGACAGCTCGTGTAACATAGCTGATAAGACACAACAGAACAGCTACATATACACAACAGGACAACTACATGTAACATAACGATTAGACACAACATGACAACTACATAGACACAACAGGACAACAACACGTAACATAGCGGATAGACACAACAGGAAAACTACATGTAACATAGCGGATAGACACAACAGGACAACTTCATAGACACAACAGGACAACTACACGTAACACAACGAGTAGACACAACAGGACAACTACACGTAACATAGCGGATAGATACAACAGGACAACTACACGTAACATAGCGGATAGATACAACAGGACAACTACATGTAACATAGCGGATAGATACAACAGGACAACTACACGTAACACAACGAGTAGACACAACAGGACAACTACACGTAACATAGCGGATAGACACAACAGGACAACTACACGTAACATAGCGGATAGACACAACAGGACAACTACACGTAACACAACGAGTAGACACAACAGGACAACTACACGTAACATAGCGGATAGACACAACAGGACAACTACATGTAACATAGCGGATAGACACAACAGGACAACTACATGTAACATAACGAATAGACACAACAGGACAACTACATGTAACATAGCGGATAGACACAACAGGACAACTACATGTAACATAACGAATAGACACAACAGGACAACTACATGTAACATAGCGGATAGACACAACAGGACAACTACATAGACACAACAGGAGAACTACACGTAACACAACGAGTAGACACAACAGGACAACTACACGTAACATAGCGGATAGACACAACAGGACAACTACACGTAACATAGCCGATAGACACAACAGGACAACTACACGTAACACAACGAGTAGACACAACAGGACAACTACACGTAACACAACGAGTAGACACAACAGGACAACTACACGTAACATAGCGGATAGACACAACAGGACAACTACATGTAACATAGCGGATAGACATATCAGGACAACTACATAGACACAACAGGACAACTACACGTAACACATCGAGTAGACACAACAGGACAACTACATAGACATAGCAGGATAACTACATGTAACATAGCGGATATACACAACAGGGCAGCTCCATAGACACAACAGGACAGCTACATAGACACAACAGGACAACGGCATGTAACATAAGAAATAGACACAACAGGACAAATGCATGTAACATTTTAAAAAGACACAACAGAACAGCGGCACACAACATAACGAATAGAAACAACAGGACAGCTACATAGACACAACAGGAAAACTGCATGTAACATAACGAATAAACACAACAGAACAACTGCGTGTAACATTACAATAGACACAACAGAACAACGGCGTGTAACATAACGAATAGACACAACAGAACAACGGCGTGTAACATAACGAATAGACACAACAGAACAACGGCGTGTAACATAACGAATAAACACAACAGAACAACGATATACATAACGAATAGACACAACAGAACAACGGCGTGTAACATAACGAATAAACACAACAGAACAACGATATACATAACGAATAGACACAACAGAACAACGGCATGTAACATAACGAATAAACACAACAGAACAACGGCGTGTAACATAACGAATAGACACAACAGGACAGCTACATAGACACAATAGGACAACGGCATGCAACATAGCAAATAGACAGAACATGACAACTACATAGCCATAGCAGGGCAACTACATGTTAAATAGCGGATAGACACAACAGGACAACTACAAAGACACACGAGGACAACTACATGTAGCATAACGAATAGACACAACAGGACAACGGCATGCAACATAACGAATAGACACAACAGGTCAACTACATAGACATAGCAGGACAACTACATGTAAAAAAGCGGATAGACACAACAAGATAACTACATAGACACAACAGGACAACTACATCTAACATAAGGAATAGACACAACAAGACAACGGCATGCTACATAACGAATAAACACAATAGGACAACTGCATGTAACATAACGAATAGACACAAAAGGACAACTGCCTGACACATAACGAATAGACACAACAGGACAACGGCATGCAACATAACTATCAGACACAAAAGGACAACTTCATAGACATTGCAGGACAACTACATGTAAAAAGCGAATAGACACAACAGGATAACTACATTCACAGAGCAGGACAACTGCATGTAACATAACCAAAAAACTTTACAGGACAACTACATAGACACAACAGGACAATTACATAGACACAACAGGACAACTACTTGTAACATAACGAAACGATTTAACAGAACAACTGAATGTAACATAACGAATAAACACAACAGGACAGCTACATAGACACAACAGGACAACTGCATGTAACATAACGAATAGACACAGTGCGACAACTACTAAAACACAACAAGACATCTACATCTACTTTGAAGCCAGGGAACCAGTACTTGTGATAAACATTGTTAAAATATCGCTGTGATAAAAACTTAGATTTCTCGTTAAATCTAAGACCAATAAATATGAAACTTTGAGGACTTTGTGATCATTAAACGGATTTCAGGAATACTGAATATTATGAGTGAGTCTGCTGTTCTTTTTCCATTATTTTGAAGTGAAAATAAACAATAGTAAGACAATGGACTCATATAGTGGCCCATACTAACACGCCCTAAGGCCATTTTGTTACAATACAGTGAATACTTCAATTCTAATACGGGTCACGCTCGTTCAGTATCTGAACAAGGGAGAAAACTCTGTGTAAAACGCTCCTATCATTACAACTGTAACTGCAGCGATTACAACAATGACTACTGATCAAAGACTTCTGAATGCAGAGGAGTCTCTCAAGGAGAAGCACATCTCCATAATAAATGGGATGTCTCAGACGGAGCTCAAACAATTCAGAAAGTATGAATACAAAAAGACCATCATGAGCGAAATGGGAGATCTCCTACTCGACTTCCAAAAGAAGCAATATGATCAAACTGCTCAGTGTGTTGTTAACTTCCTTTACAGCGAAGTACAGTCCCTTCTCCGCAAACCTCAGCTCACAGAGGCTACTACAAATTTGCTGTCTGATACGTTGTTACATGATCTTGACTCAACCTTGGAAACAGAATCTGTGACTGATGTGTGTCAAAGTAACTCTGATCAGCATCTAGAGACAGGAGCAGATAATTCCGAACAAACTAATGAAAATGCATTAGATCTAAATGACAGCATTACTAAATTAAAGGAGTTTGCGTCAACAGAGACACATTGTCCAACGTCTTCTGGTTATGACAAATCTGAACCAGCTAATCCAAATAAAAACGCCAAATGCTGTGACGTTTGCAAAGTGAAATCCACAACGAAAAAGAAATACGATGAGATTCGATGCTCATTCTGTATGGAATGGTATCACGAGTTGTGCGTTGGTATCAAAAAGGACGATCCTATTGGATTATGGGTATGTTTGGTCTGTCGAAATGTCCCTAAAGATCTTAAAAAGGATATTAATAGTATACAACATGAAATTGAGAAAATTAAAAAATGTACTTTATCTGCTGTTAGCGCAATCACAGGGTTAGCAACAAAGTTAGAACAAAATATTGGTAGCCTGAAAGACCAATTAACGGCTGTGTCAAGACAAATTAACAGTAAAGATCTGTGTATCTCAGAATCAATTGAGAATCTACAAACAACAACAAATAATCTGAAATCATCAATGGAACAGAAAACTAATCAAATATTTAACAAGTCAACAGCCGTGTATGATAAGCTAAAATCTCACACAGAAACCCTCAAAACCATAACATGTACCTCTCCAAAACCTCAGAGTGTGGATCAAACTAAGTCAGTTAAACAACAAAGTATACCAAAGGCGAAAAACAGTAAAAACAATACTAATCCTAAATCTACAACATCTGTGATAATTAGGAAACCAACAAGCAAAACCAAAAGCTCACGCCTATTTAACAGTCAAATCAATACAAATAAACTTCTGAAACAAAACCAATCTATGGCATCAACTAAATTCTCAAATGAAAAAGATGACCCCATAGACCTGACCGAGAAGAAGTACATAAAACAGTCAACATTACTTGTTGGAAGTTCAATTCTGAAAGGTGTCAAAACAAATGAACTTGAACCTAATGTGACAGTGAGATCTTTTTCAGGGGCGACTACTGTGACTCTTAAAGATAAACTCAGTAACTATAATATTGAGAATTGTAAAACTGTCATCTTACACATCGGCGGTAATGATGCTGACAATGGTAAAGACTTGGATACTTTCTGTGACGATTACATCTCACTACTTGAAAGTTTAGCAGAGGATGACCGCCATATAATTGTATCTGGTCTAGTACCAAGGAGGGGCATTGACCTTGAGCCCTATAATGAACAACTCAAATCATTATGCGATGAAAATAACATTGACTTTGTGAACCATTTTGACAGTTTCCTTGAGTCAGGCAAATTGCAACACTCTTATTATAGACATGACAAAGTTCATTTGAATGTTAATGGCATTGGAAAACTTCTATCAAATGTGAACAATGTGTACAAAGTAACACAATCAACCCCAAAAAGGCGATTTTTGTCATACAGAGGAAGGTCACAACATATTGGTAAATGGTCTGGCCCTCCTTCAAACAGAGGTCCTCGCCCATTTCCCCAATATTGTCACATCTGCTGTATACGAGGTCATAGCACTCAGGAATGCTGGTTCAATAGTAGGAACGCTGGTATGACGAGTTTCTCATCATACTAGGATACCGCCGGGCGTATAAAATTCACACAGTCAAATAAGACTTGTCAATATGAATCGTCAACAAAAAATGTTTCCCAGGAAGATTCACGTCATCCCAGTGATCTCTCTATTGAAGATGGGCCTCGATGCGAAACAGTACATAATAATCTAAATGAAACTTCCGGTACATTAACCAATATATCTACTTGCGTCTATTCGCCAAGACAGACTGCTAATAACTCTGATTTGACATTTTCCTCAAAAGGTTTACATTTTTGTAATTTAAATATTCAGCACATTATACCAAAAGCAGATGAGCTCCGGGCTATTATGGCAAACGATAAGTGTCCTGACATTCTAGGACTATGTGAAACATTCCTAAATCCTAGCATTATAGATTCGCAGGTAGAGATAGATGGTTATGACCTTATTCGTAAGGATAGGATAGATACACAGAACAAAGCAGGCGGTGGTCTAATTCTGTACATCAGGAATTGGATTAAATTCAAACGTAGACCTGAATATGAAATATCAAAAATAGAAACCATTTGGGCTGAAATTGAATTACCAAATTCTAAACCATTTCTACTATGTTCTGTTTATCGTCCACCAAGTGTTCACAGTGAATGGATTGATTTATTTGAAGAAGAGCTTTCTATTGCACAGGCAACCGGCTTAGAATATTTACTGATGGGGGATTTCAATATTGACTTAAACCCATGCACAAATAATAAATGGTCAAACTTATTACAACTGTTTGACCTTACACAACTTGTCCAAGAGCCAACAAGAGTCACACAGTCAAGTGCTTCATTAATTGATCATGTGTACTCATCTCATCCTGAAAATATATCCAGCTGTTTCGTCTCAAAACTTTCAATCAGTGATCATTTCCCTGTTTGTTTCTCTCGAAAAATTAAAAACAGAATCTCTAAAAATCAGCATATAACGACTTCTTACCGATGCTTTAAACATTTTAATGAGGATAATTTCCTTGCCGAACTATGGAATGATCTGGAAACCTTCGTACCAGACAAAGAATCGATTGATGACGATATGGCCATGTGGTCCTCCATACTTTTGAAACATCTAAATAAACATGCCCCCATTAAAACCAAACGTGTCAAAACCAAACGGATGCCTGATTGGTTCACCCAAGACATTGTACAAATGCAAAATGCACGAGACAATAGTAAACGGCTGAAACAATGGACTGAATACAGGATATGCAGAAATAAAACTAAACAGTTAATTAGAGCTGCGAAACGTAAATATTTCACCGAATCCGTCTCTAACTCTAAAGACACAAAACATATTTGGGCACATTTGCGTACAGTTAATGGTGACACAAAGGCTTCCAGTAAACATCTGCCCCAAGAATTAACCATTGATAATAAAACATTTACAAAATCTGAAGACATAGCCCATAAATTAAACTCCTACTTCACTTCAATAGCTAATATCATAAACGTAAATGATAGTGATACTCCAGCTCTAAACACTGAAAAGATAAGTAACCTTGTTGAAAACAAGGTACCAGCTGACACCTTCTTTACTATCCCTCTCATAACATCAGAACAAGTTTCCACTTATATAAATAAGCTGGAATCTTCCAAGGCAACTGGTTAAGATGGTCTAAGCTCAAGGGTGTTAAAAATGACAGCCTCACTTATCTCTCCTTCTATCGCCATGCTGATTAATAAAAGCATAAAGACAGGTACATTTCCATTTCAGCTTAAGCAAGCAAAAGTACATCCAATTTTTAAAGGTGGGACTAAATCAGACCCATCTAACTACAGGCCAATTTCAATTTTACCCACTGTGTCAAAAATATTTGAAAAACATATAAACAAGCACCTGATGGGATATTTGAACAAACACAAACTTTTGCATGAAAGCCAGTCAGGTTTTCGTCATAAACACAGCTGCCAAACTGCGTTAATCAAGCTCATTGATAGTTGGGCAGAATGTATTGACAGAGGGGATTTGATTGGTGCTCTGTTCCTTGATTTCCGCAAAGCTTTTGATCTAGTGGACCACTCGATCCTGATCAAGAAACTTTCTATATATAAATTTAGTTCTTCAGCTATCCAATGGTTTAAATCGTACTTAAATAATCGCCAGCAAACAATAGAATATGACAAGGGCTTTACAGATTTCCTAAACATATTGTCAGGTGTCCCACAAGGATCTATACTTGGTCCAACATTATTTCTTCTTTTTATAAACGATTTACCACTCTGTTTTGAACACTGCTCGTCAGATCTTTATGCTGATGATACTACAGTTCACACTAAAGATAGCAGCGTAAACAACATCGAGCATAATATCATGTATGATCTTAAAAATGCAATCGAATGGAGTAAACCTAATAAAATGCAACTTCATTATGGTAAAACCACATGCATGCTTGTTGGAACTAGACAAAGACTAAACATGTCCCACAAATTAAACATCCAGGCAAATAATATCTGCATCCAAAACGTCTCAAAGCAGAAACTTCTTGGAATTTACATTGATGAAAGTTTGACATGGTCATCACATATCGACTATCTATGTTCACACATCTCCACGAAGATATCACTTCTTCGCAACCTATCAAAATACGTTCCGGTTAAAGTACTTAAAATGTTTTATCAGAGCTATATCCTTCCTTGCATCGATTATGGCTCTATAACGTGGGGGTCGGCATCTTCTTCAAATATTGAACGCCTGAATAAATTACAAAAGCGAGCAGCTCGGATAATATTACGCACTGATTTTAATACTCCATCTCAAGAGATGTTTCAAGAACTTGGATGGTCACCAGTGCCAAATAGAATTAAATACAATAAAGCAGTACTCACTTACAGAGCGCTGAATAATCTGACACCAGCTTATATCACAAACTTATTGAAACCGATGTCACAGGTACATTCTTTAAACCTAAGATCATCTGAAAATGGCTCCTTGTATGTACCAAAATCGCGTACATCTTTATATAGTGGTTCATTCTCTTGCTCAGCTCCTAGGTTATGGAATGCTCTACCTCAGAGTGTTAGAGAGGCAGGTTCCCTGGACAGTTTTAAGAAAAACCTCAAGAACAACTTATAGATTTTACTTACTTTAACTAGCATACAATGCAATGTATATATGTATTTTATATGTATGCATAAGGCTTTTAAGCATTTTCCTTGACCAAACACCATTAGATACTGTGCTGGGCTAAGCCAAGTATAATGCAACAGTTTTGCAGAGAGCTTGCTGTTTGGACATTGGTATCCGCCACAAGCTCCCTGTTCTACTGTGCATTGAATTCCGTTTGGCTTTTCACAGTATGGATACACGGTTGTTTGTTGTATTAGGCCAACAATTGCAAATTGTTAATATCAACGTATATGTGTGTATGCGATGCATATTTTAATTATGCTTAGCTAACTCCTAGATGTTTTATACGCTCGCACAAGACACATTGAAATTGCATTTTTAATTAGGGCAAATCGTTACTTTTATAAGCAGGTTTAAGTATTTCTGTCCCTTTTAAAATATGTACTTATAAGGTGTCTTAAGATTTTGAAATGTCTTTTACACCCAGGCATTATGCCACTATTTTTGTTTTAAATGGACATTGTAGCAATGTCTGTTTTATTGTATATATGTATGTAGATATTTATAGAGGGCCGCAAGGTAGAATAGCTTATGTGCTAATTGTGACACCCTCTCAAAATAATGTATAAATAAATAAAATAAATGTAAGATAGCGGATAGACACAACAGGACAACTGCATGTAACATAGCGGGTAGGCACAACAAGACAGCTACATAGACACAACAGGACAACTACATGTAACATAGCGAGAAGATATAACAGGACAACTGCATAAAACATAATGAATAGACACAACAGGACAACTGCATGTTACAAAACGAATTGACACAACAGGACAACTGCATGTAACTAAAGGAATAGACAATACAGGACAACGGCATGAAACATAACGGATAGACACAACAGGACAACTACATCGACACAGCAGGGCAACTACATGTAACATAACGAACAGACACAACAGAACAGCTGCATGTAACATAGCGGATAGGCACAACAGGACAGTTACATGTAACATAACGAATAAACACAACAGGACAGCTACATGTTACATAGCGGATGGACACAACAGGACAACTACATGTAACATAACGGATAGACACAACAGGACAACTACACGTAACATAGCGGATGGACACAACAGGACAACAGCATGTAACATAACGAATAGACACAACAGGACAACTACACGTAACATAACGAATAGACACAACAGGACAGCTACGTGTAACATAGTGGATAGACACAACAGGACAACTACATGTAACATAGCGGATGGACACAACAGGACAACTACATATAACATAACGAATAGACACAACAGGACAGCTACATGTAACATAGCGGATAGACACAACAGGACAGCTACATGTAACATAACGAATAGACACAACAGGACAGCTACATGTAACATAGCGGATAGACACAACAGGACAGCTACATGTAACATAGCGGATAGACACAACAGGACAACTACATATAACATAACGAATAGACACAACAGGACAGCTACATGTAACATAGCGGATAGACACAACAGGACAGCTACATGTAACATAGCGGATAGACACAACAGGACAGCTACATGTTACATAGCGGATGGACACAACAGGACAACTACATACAACATAACGAATAGACACAACAGGACAGCTACATAGATACAACGGGACAACTGCATGTAACATAACGAATAGACACAAAAGGACAACTGCATGTAACATAACGAATAGACACAAAAGGACAACTGCATGTAACATAACAAATAGACACAACAGGACAACTACATAGACATAGCAGGATAACTACATGTACGAGGGTCATCCAATAAAGAATGAGACTTTCTTCATAGTCTGAAAATCTGTGTGTGCATTTCGTTAAAATGTACTATAATGATAGTATGACATCTAAGCAATTCAGGAATAGAAATTATATGTTTGTGATTGATCAGTTATCATAGTAACGGGATGTTTCGTGGAAGGATTTGAAGATGCATGGCCACGTTTATACTTTTTTTTTATATATATCTATGGTCATTCAAAGTTGTTTATTTTCGATCACAGAAAAAATTTAACCTTTGTATATCATTTCTTTGCTTGAATAGTCTTAGTGTTGCATAACATTCTATAAAAGAAGAACCCAAAATGTATATCCTTTATTTGGGTTGCCTAGCAACCAATTAACTTTGCGTTGCTATGGTAACTATGTTAGCAATGTCTATCCTACGAAAGGTATCTTTATGTGCAGCTGGTTGTAATTTAGGTCACATGAACCAAACCCTGTTCGCTTTATTTGCCTTTGAGTATTTGATATTAACTTTTAAAGTCAAGAGGTCAGCGAAAAATACCAGATATTTCTTGGAAACTTGATTTTTTAAGCTTTGTTTTCATGGTAACAGCTGAAGATTCTGGAGGATTACTTTTCCCTATTGGTTATACACAAATTTCATGAGCATATACAAGTATTACTAGAAAAAAACTATACGTTTTAATCTGTTGCCATGGTGACCATTTACAGTGAGCCGTCCACGGATGTTTGCCTAGTCTTCTAATGTTGCCGAGCAACAAATATTGGATCTGTGTAACTCATCGAATATGGTACATGTTAGTAGCCAAAACGATTAGCTAGCTTAGAATGAGACTTCGTAAGTTTAGCATGTAAATTCACTGCGCTATAGCAAAAGTCTCATTCTTTATTGGATGACCCTCGTAACATAGCGGATAGACACAACAGGACAACTACATAGACACAACAGGACAACTGCATGTAATATAACAAATAGACACAACAGGACAACTACATAGACATAGCAGGATAACTACATGTAACATTGCGGATAGGCAAAACAGGACAACTACATAGACACAACAGGACAGCTACATAGACATAGCAGGATCACTTCATGTAACATAACGAATAGACACAACAGGACAGCTAAATGTAACATAGCGGATAGACACAACAGGACAGCTACATGTAACATAGCGTATAGACACAACAAGACAGCTATATAGACACAACAGAACAACTGCATGTAACATAACGAATAGATACAACAGGACAGCTACAAAGACACAACAGGACAACTACATAGACACAACAGGACAGCTACATTTAACATAGCGGATAGACACAACAGGACAGCTACATGTAACATAACGAATATACACAACTGGACAACTACAAAGACACAACAGGACAGCTACATAGACAAAACAGGACAGCTACATGTAACATAGCGGATAAACACAACAGGACAACTACAGATAACATAGCGGATAGACACAACAGGACAACTACATAGACACAACAGGACAACTACATTTAACATAGCGGATAGACACAACAGGACAACTAAATAGACACAACAGGACAACTACATTTAACATAGCGGATAGACACAACAGGACAGCTAAATAGACACAACAGGACAACTACATGTAACATAACGAATATACACAACTGGACAACTACATAGACACAACAGGACAGCTACATGTAACATAGCGGATAAACACAACAGGACAGCTACAGATAACATAGCGGATAGACACAACAGGACAGCTACATCGACACAACCGGACAACTGCATGTAACATAACGAAAGACACATCAGGACAACAGCAAAGACATAGCAGGACAACTACATGTAACATAACGAACAAACACAACAGGACAACTACATAAAAACAACAGGACAAATATATAGACACAACAGGACACCTACATGTAACATAATGAATAGACACAGCAGGACAACGGCATGTAACATAACGAATAGACACTACATGACAACTGCATGTAACATATCAAAAAGACACAACAGGACATCGGCATGCAACATAACGAATAGACATAACAATACAGCTACATAGACACAACAGGACAACTGCATGTACCATAACGAATGGACACAACAGGACAACTACATGTAACATAACGAATAGACACAACAGGACAACGGCATGTAACATGACGAATAGACATAACAGGACAACTACATGCAACATAACGAATAGACACAACAGGACAACTGCATGTACCATAGCGGATAGACACAACAGGACAGATACATAGACACAACAGGACAACGGCCTGTACCATAACGAATAGACACAACAGGACAACTGCATGTAACATAACGAATAGACACAACAGGACAACGGCATGTACCATTACGAATAGACACAACAGGGCAACGGCACGTACCATTACGAATAGACACAACAGGACAACGGCATGCAACATGACGAATGGACACAACAGGACAACTGCATGCAACATGACGAATAGACATAACAGGACAGCTACATAGACACAACAGGACAACTGCATGTACCATAACGAATAGACACAACAGGACAACTACATGTAACATGACGAATAGACACAACAGGACAACGGCATGTAACATGACGAATAGACACAACATGACAACGGCATGCAGCATGACGAATAGACATAACAGGACAACTACATAGACATAACAGGACAGCTAAATAGACACAACAGGACAACTACATGTACCATTACGAATAGACACAACAGGACAGCTACATAGACACAACAGGAAAACGGCATGTAACATAACGAATAGACATCACAGGAAAACGGCATGTAACATAACGAATAGACATAACAGGACAACGGCATGCAACATGACGAATAGACATAACAGGACAGCTACATAGACATAACAGGACAGCTAAATAGACACAACAGGACAACTACATGTACCATTACGAATAGACACAACAGGACAGCCACATAGACACAACAGGAAAACGGCATATAACATAACGAATAGACACAACAGGACAACTACATGTAACATGACGAATAGACATAACAGGACAGCTACATAGACATAACAGGACAGCTAAATAGACACAACAGGACAACTACATGTAACATAACGAATATACATAACAGGACAGCTACATAGACACAACAGGACAGCTGCATGTACCATTACGAATAGACACAACAGGACAACTACATAGCCATAGCAGGATAACTACATGTAAAATAGCGGATAGACACAACAGGACAACTACAAAGACACAGCAGGACAACTGCATGTAACATAAAGAATAGACTTAACAGGACAACTACATGCAACATAACGAATAGACACTTTAGGACAACCAGATAGACACAACAGGACAACTGCATGTAACATAACGAGTCGCATATATAAGGACGATTAGCTCTTTTAATGTATTGTATTAGTTTAAATGCAACCACGCAACTACAAATTTAGCGTTTCATTCCAATGAAACATCCAAGGATTAGCTGTCAACATAAAATTGACAGTCTACTATTGTCATCAGGGTACACGCCAAAGCTAACTGCTTGAAAGTTTATTCATTTTAAATGCTCATTACCCTGATAAAATAATGGTAGTTTAGAAGTTTGTGAAAAAGGTTTATGGTGTAAAACTCTTAAATATTGAAAAAGCATATGTTGGAGGTGCACATTTTTATTGCCTCACACAACAAATGTTACTGTAAATAAGAACACCTATTTTGAAATTTACACTTTTTATCATACCATCACTTCTCGCACACACTTTTAAAGGCAGGTATGTGATAAGTACGAGAATCTCACTATTTTATGAACTGTGTCAGAAGAAATCCTGTTTTTCGCGATTTCCGACTGACTAACCTGTTGTTGTCTAAATATTGACATTTGGTATGAAGCAAGTTTAAATATTACTTTTTTCCAGTAGGAGATAAACAAGGCTGATGATCAGGCGCAGACTGGTATTCACTTTTGTTGTTCGCATAAACATTCAGGGTGTCTCGCGACAGGGTTCAATTATAATCCTATACCGCACTGTGTATGTGAATGTTTTGGCATATATTTACGTTTTCGATGCAAACCTTTAATGAATCTTTAGAATTTTGCAACCGTTCATAGCCCTATTAACCACACAAAATTTGATTGACAGCTGCCAAGCTGCAAATCGCTTTGAACATCGAATGTGACACTGGTGTTGTGATTGACAGCGAGCCACACCAGGCCCAGGATGCACGTGCGAAACAAACTTCTCGTTTGCTCCATCGGCTGTATGTGTTCACACTGGCTGTTCCACTTTTCCGTTTTTGCACTCCAACAAAACCGTTAATACGATTAAATATTAAATACAAAATTGTTTTATCTCCTAAATTATAAATATTTTCTATATATCAGTTATTTATAATAAAATGTAAATAGAAGCAATAAATTAAATTTTTGGAAGGTTCGTGGAATCATGAATACTTTGGGTCTCTTGTAAAATTAACGTGAAGCCCTTCAGGTTCACTCACTTTGCAAGAGACCCGAAGTATTCATACTTTTGGGCTTCACGTTAACTTTGCAAGAGAACCGAAGTATTTATGATTCCATGAACCTTCCAAAAATAGAACTCTTTTCTTAAATACACGCACCCTCAGACGGGACAACAACATTGAAAGCCTGTTATATGTAATGCAATTGCTTATTAACACACGCCTGATCAAATTCGGATGTAAAGTAAGAAAGTTATAGCAATATGAAAATAAAACTTATGAGTTTTTACAAGCCCATGAGCCGGGCCGCGTAGCGCAGTCGGTAACGTGTCTGGCTACAGATGCGTGTCTGACTGCAGATCCAGGGGTCGCGAGTTCGATCCCGGTCCGGTCCCATACTTTCGTGGAGATAGATCATGAAATGATTTCTACGGTCATTCTCCTCCTTCCGCTGATTCATTCAAGAAGGGTTGTTGTCAGTTACAAGCGAAAGTATGTGCACGGATTACTGGTTAACCGCTTGTTCAAGCCTGCCCAGGAAAAAGTGTGGTTAGGTGAACTGACCGTCCCGCAATGACCATAGCTGTTGACTTGGGACGTAAAGCAACAAAACAAACAAACAAAACAAGCCCATGAAGGCCGCCTTTTTAAGTATTTAATTAACTTCCTATAAAATTTGAAAAGCTAATAGATTCCCCAAGTTAATTTTAAAATCAACTTTTTTCAACACACGAATCAATAAAAATGTAAACATAATTTAAATACATGTACATAGGAGGAAACTAATTATTTTTGTTTAATATGCAGTATTTAATTAGGGCTGTGTGATGTCACACAACCCAAAAGGCTACCCTCCATAACTTACGTTCTCATATGTACCGTATTTAAGATTTACGTGCTTTAAATGTTGCTGTCCCATTTAATGGACAGCTTGAGTCACATTTGTACGGAGATGTATCAACGATGTAGATTTGTTTCCTGGACTATTGAATTGGACTATAGGAATTCATCACACTCAGATAGATCATCACGTAAATAAACACAGCCCAGGAAACTATCATAATCATAAACCCAACCAGAATAGCTCTCAAATAAACTAAGTTATTCTCAACCTCTCAAATTAACTAAGCTATTCCCAATAGCCCAGGAAACTACTACAGAGCAGTCAAAAATAAACTAAGTTTTTCTCAATAGCCTAGAAACTATTACAATCATAAATCAGAATATCCCCAAAAATAAACTAAGTTATTCTCAATAGCCCAGGAAACGATCATAATCTTAGGCCCAACCAGAATAGTCCTCAAAAATAAACTAAGTTATTCTCAATAGCCCAGGAGACGATCATAGTCATAGACCCAGCCAGAATAACCCTACAGAGTAGTCAAAAATAAACTAAGTTATTCTCAATAGCCCAGGAAACTATCACATTCATAGAACCAACCAGAATTTTCCCAAATTAAATAACTTATTCACAGCTAGTCACTCAAGCTTACCAGGGGAGCCATCTCTGGCACAATTTTTTGCCTGAAAAATTCTAAGTTCTTTTCAGGCTTAAAAATTGTACCAGAGTGGCCCCCGTTACTACTTTTTTAATTTATATATCAAACAGTATTCAGTATTCGGGTGACAATAATGGAGTACTCAGTATTCAGGGTGTAAAATAAAGAGTATTCAGTATTCAGGGGGATAGCGGGCTACAACCCCCCCCCCCGTTAAGGCTCTGTCAAACTATAACGCTCTAGCCAACGTATGAAAAATATATCCAGTACGCTGGCATACGTTGAAATCGAATTGAAAAATCAGTGAAAGCCTCTCAGCGTATACTAAACGAACATAGAACGTGTGTCTAACATATGAGTAACTTATTCATACCTTATTCCTGGCGTAACATAACTTAAACTTGTACTGGCGTATAACAGCGTATTATGTATATATTCATCATACATGTATCACCAGCGTTCTTGACTTATAAGAAACTTATGACAACGATCGTCTAACTTATGCCTAATAACGTATACACGTATGTTAACTTATGCATAACTTATATGTCCAACGTAAAAGCATGTACAAAATTTTGGAACCCCTTCGCCGTATGACAACGTACATGTATACCACCATACTGTAGCGTGTTCGTAACGTATTTAAAACTTATCTCAACTTATTCAGCGTACACCGACGTACTTGATGATTTTCCATACGTCGGTATACGTAGGAGATAAACGTACCTTAACGTATGCATAACTTGCATGTATCGTACATCTAACTTATAGTACAGCAGACGACTGGCCAAAAGTCCTCTCCTTAAGGACTTTACTGGTCAGATCGGTGCAACATCTAGTGACATATACCAAAATGTTTGTTTGTATGCCCAGCTTCAGAATCCGGTTGATGACATCGTCGCTGATGAGTACTAACAGAGTTACGGCCCTTGAACCGTACATACCCATTATAACAGATTTTTAGAATTTGCATACAGTTGGCAGATAGCATTGCATTTATTTCTAATAAGCATACATAATTGAAACATTTTTATGATTTATATGGTATTGGATTAGAAAACAAAATTGAAATATAGTTTCAACATGTACGATACCTAAAGGTGTGTTTGTCCGTGTGTCTTTTTGTAAATAGTGTCAATGTAAAAGGGCAATGCTAACATTTCATAAACACAATTTTTAACCATAACTTAGTTCAAAATGCAAGTTCCATCTCTTTTTTTTCATCAAGGTAAGCAACAGCATACACTTGTTTTAGGTCAAGCTTCAAATCAGGTTGTGACCTTTCTCAATGTCAAAGGTCAAGGTCAAATAGGCATACCCCCCAAATCACAAAAAAATGCGTATTTTATGTATCTGTTTATTAGTAAAAGTTTAGTTTGTGCCTGTTTGAAGCTTAACTTATAAGTACTAGTCTTACATACTTAAATTTTACATATTCTTTGCCACCAAAGGGGAATAAATACCCCCAATCAAGCGAGGCGTAAGCTATACCGTAACGGCCTCAGTTTGAATCACGTCAAGATGATAACCGCTTTATACTACGACTGGCCAGAATTCCTCTCCTTATGAACTTTGCTGGTAAGATTGTGCTAACATCAAGCGTCATAGTATGTGCGACTTCAGATTCCAGTTAATGACATCGTCGAAGATGAGTACTTACACAGTTAAGGCCCTTGAACCGTACACACACGTTATATAGGATTATGCATATGCTGTATACAGTTGGTATAGAGCATTGCATTTATTCATAAGGACACGTTAATACAATATTGTTATGACTTGTATGGTATTGGTTGGAAAACAACATTTAAAATAAATTATCAATACCAATGATACATGTACCAAAAGCTGTGTTTGTCCGTGTGTCTGTTTGCAAATAGTTTCAATGCAAAAGGAAAATGCAAACTTTTCATAAAAAAATCTTTATCTATATTGAAATAGTTCAATTGCCATATTTCGTCAATTTTGTTTCATCAAAATAAGTAATAGTCTACACTCTTTGTATGTCAGAGTTAAAATTTGTGTTATGACCTATTTAAATGTCAAGGGTCATGGTCAAATAGACATATTTAAAATCTCAATATCTAGTATATTTTATTAGCCCACCTGAGTCATAAGCTCAAAGTGAGCTATTGTGATCGTTGGATGTCTGTTTTCCGTCGTGCGTTATCAACAATTGCTTCAAACGATATCTCACCCTAAAATAATGGCTTGAATTTAATCAAATTTGGCTGACAGGAATGGTCCTTATATGGGCCCTCTCAAATAATTGATGAAATAGTATATCTAGATGACATGGGTGAAAAAAGATTTTCGAAAACTTCTTGTCTGAAACCACAAGGCTGATAGCCTTGATATTTTGTGTAGGATTAGATATTTTTCTTTTTTGTTCAAATTATGCCCATGGGGCCACAAATTGTCCCGCCTCTGGGTTCACATGTTTAACATAGGCCGTGGGTTGGTCTGCAGAGTGTGATTGTGGTATTTCCTGACCATACTCACTTGCTTTTTTTAAAATGGGAAACATGAAAAAATATTGTCTGAAACCCTTTGAGCCTTGATATTAAATATGTAGCATCATCTAGTAGACCTCTACTAATTTTGTTAAAATTATGGTCCTAGGGTCAATTGTGGCCCGCTCCAGATTCACATGTTTTCCATAGATTTATATAGGGTACACATAACAAATCTTCTTGTCTGGAACCACTTGGCATACAGCCTTGATAATTGGTATTTGTATCATCTAGTGGACCCCTCCACCAGGTTTGTTAAAATTATGCCCATGTTGCCAAAATGGACCCATCCTGGGGGCCACGTGTTTTACATAGGTTTTAAAGCTGCATAGTCTGTAACTTTTGATCTTCTAATTTTAAAAATAATGTTTGTATTTTTCACGAACACAGTAAAAATACTCAAATTCAGGTAAACATTTTACCATTTTCGTAAATCTTAACAAGTTATCACTATCAAAACAACTGCATTTATGTTAAAATTCAACGGTCTAGAATTATTGGAGGGACGCAAATAATTACCAACAAGAGAAAAATACACCTATTTGATAAGATAATTCACTTTTCCATGCAGTTTTCAGCTGTACTGAACATTTTAATTGTGAAAACATAGCTTAATTCTACTTTACCAAATGCTTTAAAAAGAAAATAAAATTTTTCGAAAAATGTTCATAGTTACAGAGTATGCAGCTTTAATAGGGAAAGCATAAAATAATATTCACAGAGTTGTAGCGTCACCTAGTGCTACTTTACCAAGTTTGTTCAAATTATGGCCCTTGGTTTTATATAGTTTTGTACAGCAAATATAAAAAAAATTTGTCTGAAACCACATGGCCCAACGCCATTATATTTAGTATGTAGCATCACAAAGTAGACCTTCACTGAGTCTGTTCAAATAATGGCCGTGCAGACAAAAACCAGCCACGAAGGCTATATAAGTTTATTTAAATAAAACACAAAACCCTTCTTGTTTGACCCACAAGGCCTGGAGCTGCCAGGTTTATTCAAAAATGGCTCCACCCAGGGAGATCACATGTTTTACATTGGCTTGTATAGTTAAAACATAAAAAAATCTTCTCTGGATCCACTTAAGTTCTTCAACAATGAAGTATCGTCCAGTGGTTTTCTTTTATTATGCTTTATTGTTGTCACCTTTTTGCAATACAAACGCCGCGAATAGCATCAAAGTACTGTGAGGTTTCCATTATATAAACGTTGCCATTAGCGAAACATCATACATACTGTATATGCTAAATTTTCTGAGAACTGGACAGGTCCATCATAATTTTGATTGTACTGTCATCACTACCAATGACTTCAGATTCAACACATACAATATTTTGTCTACATCTTGGTGTGTTATAATCTAGATCTGATAGAAAAAAATGTCAACCATTTGCAGGCCCTGTTTATTTGGTGTATTTTAGAAACATGTTCTTGGAAAAATATGAATAATTTATAAATTCAATTGCAATAAGGTAATTGAAAGTGGTATGAAATTAAAGTACATTTATTTCTGAGTAAGAAAGACTAAAAACAGCTCATTGTTAATTTATAGAGCGGACTTTTGACGAGAAAATGTGAGTTAGTAAGGTTATCATTTGAGGTTAATGAAATAATCTGTAGGTTACAGTATGTCTTGCAGGGTCGTCCTGAAAAGGATGTTTAGCAAATTAATTTGGTTTATCTAAAGTGTTAGGTTACCTAAAACTAACAAGATACAAAAAAGCATTAGAGTTTTCCAAAGCATAGACGAAAATCTAAGCAAAGCAGGAAAATGATACATAATATCTGTATATAGAAAACTTAAAAGCTACATACTGTTTAGATTTAGAATAGCCATCATTTCTGATGAAATATGAAGCCATTAAGATTGTCAGTATATTCGTACCTCACCCACTGTGTCAATGATCATTTACTCTGATTTGGTGAAAGGATAATATGCAGATACACATTTATGTTGGGTGATACAGGAAGACGCAAATGCAAACGTCATCAAATTATATAAATGAAGGAAATTTCAATATTTCACCAATATTTTGGGACCATTGATTCATTTATTTATAAGGCCTATTACATTGATTTTAATCTTAAAACGACGCAAAAGCAAGAGCAATAATGCATGTTCCATGCAGTATTTTATATTGCTAAAGCAATACAAAAGATGCTGTAAAGTGATGTAAACCAAAATGTCTCGTATATTTTATTGCAATCAGATCCTCAGTAAGCAAGTTATTGGAGGAAAATTCGATTATAAATCCATTTTCTATGTGTGAGTCTTGCCATTAAGGGACAACAACTCGTGATTCAAAAAATAGAAATATGTAGCAGAAACAAAGGGGTACATGCATTAAGGGGCCCTCTAGAGCAAAAAACTGAAAGTTGCTTTTCACCAATTTCATCCTAGTGTTTTGTTAGAAGAATAGCCCAAGTGTAAAATTCTGGCCTTTATTTTCCTTTTACCGGTTGCTATGTTAACCAAAATGGCTAAAAATAGGTTTAAAATAGAGAAATTGCTATTTTAGGCCAAATTTGAGGCTTTTGGAGACCGATTTTTTAACAATATGATATCAGCACAAGCAAATACCCAAAAAAACTTTTAATATATTATGTGCCGTCATAATTCTCATCATCTGTTAAAATTTTTTTTTGGTATTTGCTTGTGCTCTATATTAATTCCTCTGTTACATGTCTCAAATTTGCCCCAAAATGGCCATTTTCCTATTTTCAGCCTATATTGGCGACCATTTGTGTTACCATAGCAGCCGTAAAAGTCGAATCAATACGAGAACTTTACTCTTTGGCTATTGTTCTAATAAACTAATAAGAAGAAACTTGTGAAGAGCAAATTTTATTTTTTGACCTCATAGGGGGGGGGGGGGGGCAAAATAGCCTCTTAATGCACGTACCCCTTTTGATCTGCAGTTTGGCATAGTATTGGTTCAGGATAGATTTAATCCTATTTAGAAAATAAGTTTTCAAATTTAACTTATTGAGCTAATATTATTTTACTGCATTTTTCCATACAAAACAATGGTTAAAATAAATCAAGGGCAGTAACTCTTCCTAAAATATCTAGATAGTTTTATGCATTATAATTGTGTTTGGCGTAGTAAGTATATTAGCCCCAGTAAGTTTCAGGTATAAATGGTAATATATATTCAAGTTATAAGGTAAATTGTGTTTAGCCTTGCAAGAGTTATGGTTATTGGTGCCACTAGTGACCTAAAATGATTTTCATGGGTGTGCTTGACAATCTTAAGAAAGATCGTGTAAATGCACTTGCAATACAGTTACACTGTCAGAAATTATTCTCTTCGTATTTAGGCTATAAAAAATTTGGGTGATTTAGTATTATAAGACTTTTATCAATGTAAGCGTTTTCACCTCATCTTATAGGTGGGTGGGGTATTTACATGCTAGTAGTTGCCCCAAAGCATTCTATTTTTTAGAAATTAGAATCTAGAAACCCTGTTGACATAAATGAGGCACTGATCTTTAAATTATTATTCATTTTTAAAGACATAAATCTAGCGGGCAGTTTCTTTAGTTGAAAGTTTCTAATATATGTTTATTCAAAGCAGCTGGGTTTTGAAATAGGATATAACTATAATATACGAAGAAAATAGTTCCAAACCCTTTTTCTCTGACTAAAACTTGATTTATTTACTTCTTCAAGTGCTGTCATGAATAGTGATGGCTATATTTATTTCCTAAATGCATGATTTTGATTGTATTCCAAAACTGACACCCATAATCTCTCATAATATGATCAAAATGGGTGGGGTATATCAAGGGGACTTAACTCGGTCAGTACTCAAAATCAGCGGTGTCATCAACTGCTTCTATTTACTAGAGACTCTACATTTTTGTTTGGTACATGTACATGTATATGACACTAGATGTTAGCAAAATTTGACCAAGTTCACCCTCAAACAGCGCTGAGATCTGCAGTAGTAATAGGTAGGTGGGGTATTTACATGCTTAGTAGTGTCCCCAAAGCATATCCGTATACAAGAATTGGAATCTAGAAACCCTGATAACATAGATAAGGAAGTGTTCTTTAAATTCTTAGCCATTTCAAAGGACATAACACTAATGGGCAGATTCTTAAATTGAAAGTTTCAAATATGATTTTATTCAGAAGAGTTTTGACACCAAATTTACTTTTAAAGACGAACAAATAAGTTTGAGAGCCCATTTCTCTCACTAAAACTTAGCTTTTCTACTTTTTCAAGTACCGTTATGAGCAATGATGGGCATTTTTTTCTTACTGGCTGTTTCATCTCAATTATTTAACAAACTGATAATCATAACCTCTTATAATATGATAAAAATGGGTGGGGTAATTCAAGGGGAAATAACTCGGTTTGTACTCAGAATATCAGCGGTGTCATCAACTATTTCTATTTACTAGAGACTCTACATCTTTGCTTGGTATATGTACATGTACATGACACCAGATGTTAGCAAAATATGACCAAGGTCACCCTTAAACAGCCATGAGATCTGCAAAAGTAATAGGTGGGTGGGGTATTTACATGCTTATTCTTGCTCCCAGAGCATTCCGTATACAGAAATTGGAATCTAGAAACCCTGATAAGATAGATAAATAAGTGTTCTTTAAATTTTTAGTCATTTCTAGGGGCATACCACGAATGGGCAAATTCTTAAATTGAAAGTTTCAAATATATTTTTATTCAATGGAGTTTTAACACATAATTTAACTTTAAAAGACCAACAAAACAGTTCAAAAGCCCATTTCTCTGATCAAAACTTAACTTTTCTACTTTTTCAAGTACCGTTTTGAGTAATGATGGGTATATTTTTCTTCCTGGATGCTTCAACTCAATTATTTAACAAGCTAATGATCATAACCTCTTATAATATGATCAAAATGGGTGGGGTAATTCAAAGGGAGATAACTCGGTTAGTACTCAGAATCAGAGGTGTCATCAACTACTTTTAAAAACTAGAGACCTCACATTTTCATTCGGTATATAACACTAGATGTTGCAAAGATCTGACCAGTAGAACCCTCTGACAGCCTTGAGATCTGCAGTACTATTATGTCTAACGTATTAGCAATACGTCGGCATACGCTGACAAATGTTTATGTATTTACAAAATTTAGGGGTCTTGTCGCCGTAAGGCAACGTATACCAACGTACTGTAGCGTGTTCGTAACATGTTTAAGACTAATCTCTAGCTTATTCAGCGTACACCAACGTACTTGCTGAATTCATCATACGCCCGCACACGTTGGTGCTACACGTACCTTAACGTATGCATAACTTACATGTTGCGCACATCTAACTAATGTCTTTTGTATAAAACAATACGTCGGCATACGCTGACAATTGTTTATGCATGCGCAACTTTTGAGACCTCTTCGCCGTATGACAACTATAACCACCGTACTGTAGCGTGTTAAAAACTTATCTCAAAATTATTCAGCGTTCACCAACGTACTTGCTGAGTTTCTCATACGTCGGTATATTTTGGTGCTATATGTCGAAGTGTGACAGGGTTACACACGTGCGAAATAAAAATTGTACACATTCAAAAGGAATCGCATAATGTGGAAATAGTTTTTTCGATACCATACAGGACTGGTCTTAAGGAAAGAATTAGCTCCCAAAGGGACCCAGAGGGAGCAAATTCTCTACTTTAAAAGAAGTCCCCATTTTGAAAAGGCACGCAATTGACGAGAGCCCCTATCTCGTCTCAGTAGGCTCCCTTTGATGTGCGTACTACTTCAGCTACACAATTGACAACCCCTATGAGTTCTTAGTATTTGACAAAGGGCAAATGACTCTAAACATACTACAACGGACAATGTTCTAATGCATTGCACTTTTCCAGAATCAAACCTATAGATCTGTCTATAAAATGTCCAGGTCAATATATGAAAGGGATGTGTGATCTGATAAGCTCAGGGGAAATATTATAATCATAAAATAAACAGAGGGTAATTACCAAAAATACAGCAGGTAGAGTTATGTTTCCTGTTTACTACACTTCTAAGCAATAAGATTGCCCTGGCAATGAACTCTCGGGCCAGTATGTTTTATAAAGGGTTAATGAGTAATGTTCCGGACACATTCTATGTAGCGTAAGCTGACCAAAGGACAATGATTAAAAAATATGGTATGTAAGAGTTATTGATCTTGTGCACTTCACTTCAACTCACCATTTATTTATTTATTTATTTATTTATTTATTTATTTATTTATTTATTTATTTATTTATTTATTTATTAATTTATTTATTTGTTTATTTATTTATACAATATTTAAAGAGGTGTACACTTTTAGCTGAAATAGCCATTCTATCAAGTGGCCCTCCATAGCAAAACTATAAACATCAAAACATTATTTACTAATTGCACATGTTTTAAAAGGGTGCATTGATGCATTAAACAGTTCACACACATCTTTAAAGCTTGAAATAGCACATTCATTGAAAATAATTATCTAATTTATATTTAGGGCCTCGTCGCAAGAAACCTGTCTTCGGGGGGGGGGGGGTTGCGAACAACACAGGCGCAGACCAGCCTGTGCATCCGCGCAGTCTGATCAGCGCCTTTGTTATTCGCTTTTTGGAAAGTATCACATCTAGACTTGCCACGAGCGAAATTTCAATTTTCTTGCTAGTCTCTGTAGCTGAGGAGACTGGTTTGAGTCCAGCTTTGTCGGAAACCCCGAAGACAGGTTTTGTCGCGACAAAGCCCATTAATAACGAGCCAATCACAACAATCACCGAACATATGTCACAAATATCGAATTTAATACCGTCCGATCGGCGGAGACTCAATCGTGTCTGAGCCTTCGCACAGAACAACAAAAGCCCCGCTGATCACGCAAAAGTGCAAATAGCAGAAGGCAAGGCCCAGACCAAAAATAGTCTGTCGATAGCTTTTCCAGTATCATATCTGCCCTTAAATTTCCGCAGACACTCATCACTATTACCATGATAATAATTATATTGTCTGTGTGTTTCCAGACAAAAGTTACAGCCCAACAAAGGACAATAACTCACAAAATAAAATAGATATGTATATGGCTCTTGCATACTGCAGATATATCTACCTATGAAGTTTCGAAATCAAATATGTTTAAGGTAGAACAGCATGTGTCCAAAAAAGTTACCATCTTTTGATATGTAAAAATAGCTCAAAACTCATCTATTTTGACAGAAATAATATGACCTTACGGGCCTTTTTCAAAAAGTTATTTGATTTAAAAAATTGAAAAATAGGAGTTTTCTAAATAATCAATTTCTCATATTTTGAAAAAGATGAGCATGAAAAATACCATATTTTTTCTGGGAATAAGCTACATGCTATTGGCTAGTTAATGAAAACAAACAACAGCAAAAAATAGGCATATAGCTTTTTTTTTAAAAAAATAAAATCTATTTTGTCAAAACGCATTAAGACAAAAAAAAGTGTTAATATCTCGAATAAATATGTCACATGGTGTAACTACAGAAACAAAAAACTTATTACTTTGAAGGGATTTTTATAGAAACTTATGATCATTTAAAAAGCATTTGTCACCGTGCTCGTTTTCCTTTTATAAGCAATTTTCTTTCTTTTTCCTCTAAAATAAAAGCAGTTATGGATTGTCATACCTGTTCACACTGATCATTTTAGATCCATGGGCGTAGACAATTTTGATACAGATTGTGTTGAAAGCAGCAATGTTTGTTTGATCTGATATTTTACGTCCCAGAAAGACACAATCAGTCAGATCGGGATGTTTCCTGTGTGCTTGCCAGTGAGTATAAATGATAAAGTGCATTGATCAAGAACGCAAGCACCAACTCTGTAAGGCTCAAATTTCGATATCCTTGGCTTCACTATTTTGTCGCTTAGGTTTTAAGCTGTAACCCCGTTTCCGTTTGACGTTACTTGTTGGTGGGACATTAAATAGATGATGACTTTACATGAGCGCTCATGTTTTATTGTTGCCGTTTGGCACGTTATTAACAATCATGTTTTAACCGGCGCAAATCCTTAATTTGATCAGACAATTCACGTGTTGTTGGTGCGCAGCTTTTTTTGTTTATCATATATGCAATCTGGGTCCGTTACAAAACAGAGGTCATCAGCAGTAACGCGCATAGAAGTGGACATAATTTAGTGACGTCAGGATGACGTTAGTCTTTGCTCTGGAACAAGTGCTTTTAAAACCTTCTGTGCGCCATTAATGTACTTTTCGAATATATGAACGTTGTTCCAAAGTTCTCAAGCGACAAAATGACACTATGCACTATTTTTGATGCATTAGCATCTGCTAGACTGCACAGGGGTCGTCAAAACCCTCAATTGTCAGGCTTGGGTTTCAACACCACCGTCGGATTCGAGCAGATGCTATTGAATAGAATATCATGTTTGATCCCAATATTGAATTCATTAAGTAAGCTGTGAAAAAGGAGATAAAATGCGAGGCTTGTCGAGAATTCGCGACATGCTTAATGATTCAAGTACATAGGAGCACGAATGTTAGATTATATTTATCGTAGGACCCTAACACTACTTAGATTTGGCCATATATACGAGGTTATTACGGACGTCATTACATAGCGTTACCACTAGTTATCGATTTTAATGCATGTCGTTATATCACTCCAATGGTAAACACAAACAAACAGTAGGGCTCAAAACAGGGACTTTTTGATCTCAAGTCGAACACTCTACCACTGAGCCAATGGATAAAAAGGACATGATACGCGAGTTTGGCTGTTTTCATAAGGGTAATTAGTGAATGTTAAGACAAGTATGAATATGTGAACGGTCATGCTTGAGTCAGCTCGCATATATGCTAAGTAAGTTTCAGTCAAAAACATTTAAAGCCCCACTGTGTATCTTGAAATAGAGCAAAGGCATACCCAGCATTCGGTAAGCGCTTTCACAGTGCACATTATGTGACACTTGGCTTTCATCCAAGCTACAAAATGGAGCCCTCGCACCCACGACGTCATATTACAAATGAGCACAGTGGCTCAGTTGGTAGAGAGTTAAACTATGGATCGAAGGATTGCTAATTCCAGACTGGGCCACAATAATAGTATAGCATGTTAGCAATTCAGGAAAAGAACCAGTATGTTTGTGATTGTTCAGTTGCCATAGTAAGGGAAAATCTTTTGGAAGGACTTGAAGACGCATGGCCACGTTTTTATTACTTTTTGCTTACCCACGGCCATTCAAAGTATTTCATATTCGAACATAGATAGCATATGACCTCTTGATATCATTTATTCTACTGAACAATTTTAGTGTTACTTAAAATGTTATAAAAAAGAACCAAATATGCACATTCTTTATTGTGGTTGCCTAGCAACCGATTTACTCGATTTTTATAAATATACTACTTTGCATACTATGGTAACTATGTTAGTGAATGATATAGCAAAAGTATCATTCGTATATTTACATAATCCTTAGAAAATCAGAAACGAATGAGAAAAAAGATCCTGAAAGGCACTACCCTCATAACACCAATTCACATTTCATTATTTTGAATTGCGTTCCGACCACATTGCAGTATTTTAATGTCAAATTTGTGTTATGGAATTGTGTAGAGCCAATTTATTTGTGGCGAAATGAAAGACTAGAACGTATTTAATTTGTTACTTTTACCATAGTTTTTAAACACTGAACTATTTGGGTTCCAAATTGGCCAAGGTTTGAAAATGGGCTGCAGGTAGATAAAATTTCGAATAGTTCTGAGAAAGCTAGTTGTCAAAACATTTATTTTACAATTTCATTTTAAACAACGATGTTCCGCCGTATATTTTCGTAAAAGAATTAATAGATAAATTAGCGTCATTACGTTGATGTAAGTGATCACGTCAATATCCACAATAGTGTACGATGCGCCGATGGTATGATAGTTTGTTATTTTGATATTTTTGTGCCAACAAGTGACTTGCAAAGAAAATTGAGCTTAATAATTGTAACTGACGTTAACATGACATCAAAACGAGCATTGCTTAACTAAAGAGGTTCACGGCATGTTGCTATCCTCGATTCCTGAATTTTACTATAAGCGAAAGAAACGATGTGGATATAATTTGAATGAGATAACCACGCACAATGCTAAAGAAATCTCAACCGTATGCGAAATATGTGATAGCATACGGATTGCTTAAACCTTGCACAATGCTTTGATTGAGGGCATCAGCATCTTCTAATCATCTGAGGAAAGCTTATTCATTGTGCGCCTAGTGACGGAGATTACATATAAAGGACCTCGGACGGTCTTAATGAACGATTGCCCATAAAAATGGCCAGAGAAAAGTGTCAAAGAAAACGATATTTTTTTCCATGAAAATGATAGAAAGTTCTATCCTCAAGTTATCCGAAAAGTGTTTTTTCACATAGGACATGTACCAATAAAAAATATGGGTTGAAAACTCTGTTTTTGCTATTTAACACAGAAAATAGAAAAAAGATTTACTGAAGTGCTCCCCCCATCTTGTCCTGCCAAGGGTTGCGATTGTCTAAAGGTAGATAGAAGTAAAACTCATAAGCTTAACAATGTTTTATAAAATGAAAAATGGACTTTGCCCTGAATATCTTGCGTCTCTTGTGCCTGCTACTGTTGGCAGTGTGTCAACATACCCTTTACGTAACTCTTCAGATCTACAAACATTGCATACGAATTCTCGTCTTTACTATACATCTTTCTTGCCCTCTGCTGTGCGCGATTGGAATGAACTTCCAGAGCAAACTCGCAATTCTCCAAGCCTTAACATCTTCAAAAACAGACTGAATCCCAACTTGATCACACCACCCCGATACTATAACACAGGTAAAAGACTTGGTCAAATCTATCATGCTAGACTAAGAACTGCATGCAGTCCTCTCCGTCAACACCTGCATTCAAAAAATATAGTTGATAGTCCCTATTGTACTTGTGGTGATATAGAAGATACTCATCATTTCTTATTTGTATGTCATCAGTTCACAGACCTTAGACGAGACTTAATAAACTCAGTGTCAGATATCTGTCAACCTAATCTTAACGTTCTACTCTGTGGTGATATATCACTAACTTTTGATCAAAACAAGCAGATATTTGAAGCAGTACAAGAATTTATAATTAAGTCAAAACGCTTTGAATATACATATTAATGTTCCAATAACGCATTGCATTTGTATGAAACATACCTCAATGTCTGTAGTAATAGTACTATTTAAAATACGTTTGTGTATACATATAGCGATGCTCCAATATCACACCACATTTGCAAAAATCATATCACAATGTCCTCAATGTCCTTATATTATGCAAAATACTGGTACATTCACAATTAATTGATTTGACGACTATTCTGCAAGCTGGGTACATAGAGGCAACGACCATCACCCCCACCCCCCATAGAATTACTCATCTCCAACCCCCGTGGAGACAACAAAGATAACTGTAATTTGTAAAATATTCATTCCCCTTCGCAAAAGTCGAAATTCATGCTTTGTATTAAACAGCAGTTTTGACATTATAATATATACAGTTAAACCTGGATAATTCCAGTTCGAATTACCCAGTTTTTCGCTGTATTGTCTTTACATTAAATGTCAATTCAAGTCATACGTATATTGTATTTCTAATATTGAATAACTGGGAAACAGATTTACAAAAGTCAACAGACTTTCTTCTGAATCCCTTTTTTGTATTTCGAAATGATATGTATGTGAAGTTATTGTATTATATGTACACATGTTGTTATACAAAAATGAAATAAAAGTTTAAACTAAAGGTAGATACGACGAAACCTTCGCTGGTGAAGATGTCCCCCCCCCCCCGTGACCGGACTAATCCTTTTGCATACAGTTGTAGTTTTACATTTCACACATCATATAAAATTGGCATGATTCGTCACGGGGTGGGGGACGATGTCAAAATGCTCAAAAAACAAAATATAATAAAAACTTATTAGGAACTTATTTTAAATCTCAATTTACAATGGCATGTATCAGGGCTTTTGTTATGCTTGTGTACCAAGTAATTAACTGTCTTATTTCTCAACCAAAAAATATGTTGTGGGTACCCAAAAAGACCGCCGCAATGAGACGGTTCTTTTAAGCACCAAATTATAGGTTACATCTGATGGGTAAGAAAATAATTAGTATTATACACCCCAAAACTGCGTTTATCTATACTCTGATGTATACTTCTACCAAACGCTCTGAGGCGTGACTGTAACGGTAAATGCATTGAATAAATCGAGGGTCATGCCTTAGAGGTCGTGGTAGAAGTATATACAGTATGTAGGTTCACCTCAGTGAACAAGTCAAACTACTGGCTGAACTTGAAACATAACAGGTAATAGTCAAAAGTCATGGACAACATACTTATTTAGAAGAAACGATGAAATCTACTCATATTAACATGTGTTTTATGCAAACGCATAACTTTCATCTCAAGTTTTATTCAGCAAAAATTATATTTCCATGTCTTTAGGCGAAACTTTGAACTTCTGTGAAAAAAAATAGGTCACAAAAAATACCCCAAACCCTAAAAGTGATTGTTCGGATCCGATGGAAGTTTATTTTGATCAAAAATAAATTACTCAGTAATTACTAATTTGTTTTCACTGCTCTGAACCTTCATTAGCTAAGGTGATTAAAGCCCTGTTTATTGCTCTGAAAACCAATAACTGTCTGCAGACATCTTTTTCATCTGGTACATTTAACAGCATGCGATCAAGCGTCTATTTACCTCAGTTGTGACTAAATGGGATCAGCTCCCAGAAGAGGGGCCTATAATTAGCTGTGCTTCCATTCAATTATTTCATTGAGTAATAATGGCTTCAAGTGATAAGAATGAGAATTACTTTCGACAGGGGCTACCTTACATGTTTGCACTACAGAAATAAGCAGTCTGGTTCAGGGCCCCTAAGTAAGTAATAGTTAATAGCATTAATTGAAATTGTAACATTTAGCTCTGTGCATGATATCTTCTGCTTTGCAAACATTTTGAACCCAGATCAGGCCCACCAAAATAAGAGATCTGATCAGGATTCAAACTGTTTGGTGCTCTGATCGCTTTCCTGAAAAAAGTTTTTTGGAAAAGTGATTTCTTTAAGAAAAAGGCAGACAATTAAAACATTCAAAATAATCCTGTATTCGCAAAGAGAAATTGTATTTTCATTGTTTAATGTCATAATTTTTATCATTCCTATTATCATTTTCCTAAATCTGAGTAAATTCTTGAAAATTCAAACCAAGTCCAGTCCAACAAAATGGCTTGAAAGCCTAACAAACTCAGATCAGCCTGCGCATGGATCCATGCAGACAGCAAAGACTCTGACCATACAGTGTCTATATCCAGTCTGATCTGAGTCTCGCCTGTTTGTTCATGAATCTGCCAATTCTAGACAGAGTCCTTGAAGCTTGGATACTTTAGCTACCCATTATGTTGCTGTGAAAACACTGATCAGACTTTAATCAAACGCAGATGCGGTGCTTGATGCTCATACCATTTCACTTTAAACCTGTTTGTGTCGTATGCTGATAAGCTTTACAAAAAAAATGATAAGAGGTATGACATGTTGTCGGGCCTGATCTGGATCCAAACTGTTTGACACTCTTTGATAATCTCTCCAAAAAGTTTAGAAATAGATCAGACCGAACATTATACACTGACTGTAATTAACCTGCTTGACCTGATAACTGCACCCTGTGTAGTGCTGCCTGAGGAATTCTTCTTGGAGTATTCAAGTGATTAATGGCGATCCCCTGTGGCATGTGAGTGCAATAAAATTATGGGCTAATTGGAGCAGTTTCAACAAAATAATTGGTCATATGGTTCCCAGTATACTGTTAGATCTATAAAGGCCTGTTTAGACGGCATGATTTTGTCATGTATGATTTTTCTGTTTAGACGGCATTACAATGTCATGTGTGATTTCTTTCAACAGTGAAGAAAACTGGCTGGGCACCTTGAGCTATCTCATCATGCTCTTCATTTGTTGCATTGCTATAGCTAAGTACATGTGTTAAAACTCATTCCCACAAGTCACGACTTTTGGCATCTGCTATTTCATCTGCTTATGTTCTTAGGTAGTCTTTATGGCGAAGACCCAGATCAGACTGTTCCCTGGAAGCAGTCTGGTCAGGGTTTATAGTGTTTATTTCCATGATGAGATCTCCTCTGAAGTGCACTTGAATATATGCAGCAGACTCCATTTTCAGGACAAAATACTGGCATGTTTAGGGTTATCTCTTTTATCTTGCTCCGAAAGCAATTAACCCCAGTGACCTCAACGTTGATTGGCTAATTCGCCATGATTTTGTAATGGCAAATAGAACCAGTTCTATCCCCCATGACATGTCGTCCTGACTCTAAAATCATATATGACTCTGTAATAGCAGTGTTTACACGAGCTGATTTGTAATGTACGACTAAGTCAGGACGACTAAATCATGCCGTCTAAACACCCCTTTAAATGTATATGAAAAAAAGTCGGAATTATCACTTTAAAGGCCTGTTTAGACGGCATGATTTTGTCAGCCTGACAAAATCATACATGATTTTGTAATGTATGATTTCTCTGTTTAGACGGCATTACAATGTCATGTGTGATTTCTTTCAACAGTGAAGAAAACTGGCTGGGCTCCTTGAGCTATCTCATCATGCTCTACATTTGTTGCATTGCTATAGCTAAGAACATGTGTTAAAACTCATTCCCGCAAGTCACGACTTTTGTCATCTGCTATTTCATCTGCTTATGTTCTTAGATAGTCTTTATGGCAAAGAATATCGACCAAGATCAGACTGTTCACTGGAAACAGTCTGGTCAGGGTTTATAGTATTTACTTCCATGATAAGATCTCCTCTGAAGTGCACTTGAATATATGCAGCAGACACCATTTTCAGGACAAAATACTGGCATGTTTAGGGTTATCTCTTTAATCTTGCTCCGAAAGCAATTAACCCCAGTGACCTCAAGCTGATTGGCTAATTCGCCATGATTTTGTAATGGCAAATAGAACCAGTTCTATCCCCCATGACATGTCGTCCTGACTCTAAAATCATATATGACTCTGTAATAGCAGTGTTTACACGAGCTGATTTGTAATATACGACTAAGTCAGGACGACTAAATCATGCCGTCTAAACACCCCTTAACCTTGGTGTCCGGGAATAATTATGCAATATTTTCAAAATATTTTTAGTTTGCTAGGTGCACTAAAGGTAAGGGTTTGATTTAAGCACACAAAAGTTGTCAATTATGTATTATCCTAACCACAGGCTGTCAAAATTTGAGCAGATTGAATAGGAGACTGTCCGCGGTCCTTGCATAGCATACTATAATTTCATAATTTTGAGCTCTTGTTTGGAGTTATGCTAAATTGTACCTGTGCGCATGCGCCTGTAAAAGCGTACCTTTATAACGTATAGATTATCTTTAATAAGATTTGTGCAAGCGATATTTGTAAAGATTCATAATGAAAGCCTTTTAAATACCTGTATAATAACATACTGAAAGAAAGTGTTAGGAAAGTAAATCAAAAGGTCAGGTAGAAAATATGAATGTGTCAGCCGCGAAAAGATCACAAAAATATTCGATCTACCGAAAATGATTAAAAAATTGGGACTGAACTTATGCTACCTAACAGTGTAGACTCAGATCAAACTGCTCCATAAGCAGTCTCATCAGGGTCTTTACAACTTTCCACTCCACCAAAAAAGATGATTTTTAACGGTTGATCTACTGAAACATTTTTTTGGGGGGAGTGAGGGGGGGGGGGGGTTGTGAAATGGGACGGAGCTGAACATGTCGCCAAACAGTGTAGACCCAGACCGTCTTGATATATGTCTTCTTAATTTGCACGGCACCAAAAGCGAGATCTTTTGACTAAAATGCTATTCATCTAGGACTTTTTTTTTTTATTAAAAAAGTTTTTTTTTAAATCATATCAGCGAAATTTGAAGACCACCAAGATCTATACGTGAGGCTGCAAGACATATTTGTAGCCTCAATTATATAATATTCACTGCTCGGTGAGCAGTTTGATCTGAGTTAGCATAGTTTTCCTCTCTACCAAAAAGTGAAATGGTTTATCATCTGAACTGTTTTGGCTTTATTTATGTCAGCAAAAAGTGTAGAAAACGTGTGAATATAATTTTAGTACAGACGCATGAACAGTCGTATTAGACAGCAGTTTACACATCAAATGGATGTAAGATTGGTCATCAGAGTGGTGTACTACGATAAAGAAGAGCGTCCCAAATTTTAGAGCTGTAAGGTATATACGGTACTTTTTGAAAAGTTGAGACTTTATATGGCTTAAGGACAAGAATACTTGGAATGAGTATGTAAGTTCCTTTCTAAAATGTTAAACGTTGATTAATGTTGGATATAAACATGTTTCTTACTGTTTAGTATTTGCTATCCCACCTTTGAATGCAACAGCTGTCTTTTTAATTGGAATTTATTAAGTTTTCTGAGTTTGTAAATCTGGAATATAGATTTTTGTGTCAATTCTTTAAGTGGAATATTATAATAATACTGATTGAAATTTAACAGAAATTATATCACTAGTTCTTAGCGCCGCCAATTACTGCAGCATACGACATTATTAAATCGTCTTACAAGAGAAACCAAAAAGGGATTGACTTTTCATGTGAATAGTCTGTAAACGATTCACATGAAATGACAAGTTTTATTTTCCCACAAAGTATCAAGCAAGATATCATAAAATGTGTCGTTTGCTAAAGACTTGAGCTACGCTTTCAGAGTTAATTCAAACAAATTCTCTTAAAACGAAGATCGTCAGAACATACGTATCACATGCTTAACTTTTTTATGCTCAAAAATAGTAGGATGGAAGTTATACATTCAACTAACATCGTTTTCAACAATGGTGGCAGGAGCGGACGAGAATCAAACGATGAAGTAGAGACTTTCAAGATGAGCAAGCCGTTTAGTAAAATGAAGAGCCCACTGGGATCAAAACTTCCAAAACCAGCCAAAAGCCCATGGGATGGTCTCAGTGGTATGACCCCTATCAAGGGACATCCAATTGAAACCCCTACCAGACTGCCAGGCCCGCCAGTTTTACCAACTCCTCTGTCGTTCACCGAGAGCCCAAAACTAGGTGATACGCCAACGAAGGAGCAGGAAATGTCAGCGTTCGGGATGTATGATCTTCCGTCCCATAAGGAGCAGAAGTGGATCAGTCCAATTGACAGCGGAAGCAGTATAGGGATTCCAAAATGGATGACACTAGAGTCCCCACTCAGTGTCTCGCCATCAAAGATCAATCCAAAGGTAGGATTACCCTTTGTTTCCTCAATTGAAAGCGGGCCTATATCGGCCTGCCAGAGAAACTCCATTTAAATGGCGGCGTTTCGCTGATGGGCCGAAAGTGGCTCGATATCGTATATGTAAGCTGGATGACAATTTTGTCTGTCATAGGTAAGTCTCAAACCAGCCTACTGAACTACCGTCACCGACTGGCTAAAATATTGAAACATTACATGTAGTGAGTTCAGTAATTACTCATGTAATGAGTTCGGTTACTCATGTAATTATTCTTTCGAGAAACGATATTAAAATAAAGAGGTCAAAATGTGTCCGAGTTCTTATCTGCATAGTTTTTATATTAGGTAAATGTGTTTTTCCCTCATTGAACCTGCATTCATACAGTCACGTGTTCTTGTGTGTATGCGATCAGCAAAGGTTCTGTCGAGTTTGCACAGTAGCTCATGCTTGTCTGAGCTCCATTGCTCGAAAATGCGATAAGTGCCAAATTCCAGCAACTCGTGTTGCTTCTTCGCCACTATAAAATATATTACAGTTATCAGAAGGTCCGGTTAATAGTTCGGACAGACGGGCACATTCGGACAACAAATGAATTTGCATGTTTGGTCATGCATTCACAAAGCAACCCAAATGGGTTTTAAATCATCTGGATTTTCACAGTTTTTAACCAAACGGTATAGCAAGACTACCCTCTTTCCAAAGGGACCGACATGACATATCCATGGGAAGCTCCTCTACCAATATATTTGCTAACGTAACGCATATTGCAAACCGTGTATCTGCGGGGACACGTCTTCAGTAGACTGTTAAAGTAAACATTGTATGATTTTTAAATCTAAGATAGCCAAGTAGGCCATATCAATATGTCAATAACTTTAACATTCAAATTGTTGACTCAGATAAGCAAATATGTATATCTTAGGAGTAAATTTACGTTTAAATATTAAGGAAGTAGTGAGTTGAATTTAGATTGCATTAGATAGTTAAAGCATACACAAAACATATGCCTGGTTCCTTTAGCACCCTATTGAAAGACTAGATGAGCCAGAATATGAGGGTTTGGTACATATCGCATTGTTGAGCAACGAAAAATCCGGCAGGCCGTCTCAGACTCACCAGAGTCTCGGTGTTGCTCGCATACATAAAGTAGGAATGAAGATGAATACTCAGACCAAAGTTCGACCTCTAGTTCCATTGGATACGTCCGCGGCATGTGCATTTAAAGGCGGCCCATTTATGTAGCAATAGATATTGTTATATGACTGGAGAGAATCCTGTCTCCTGATTGGCCCAATTTGTCCCCATAAATCTCTGTTTACCTGGAAACTGGTCTAAACCGGTCCACAAGTTAATATGCCACGAAAACCAGCTCGAACTAGTTTCCAGAAGTTAATATTTTTGACACTTCTGCAATATTAACCTCTAGAGAGCTAAAAATAGCATGACGAGTGTGAAACAAGCAAAAAGCCATGTGCTGCATGAAATAGACATGATTTGTTGTTTCACCTCCCAACATGTAAATTAAAGACTTTCATGAATTTTTACATCAGTTTTACTTTGTTTTGTTTGCTTATTTATCTTTGTTTGAATAAACAGATTGTAAAAACAGTTTTATGAGAACATTTTATATTCCCCATTAAGAGAATTAATATACATTTGAAAATGCAAAATACTAAATTAAAATATTTTAATAACAGTTGCTAAAACTTTTGAGAAAGTCCTTAGATGTCTAAGATTAAAGGTTGAACATGGCTTTAACAACAAAAGTGAAAGTAGCAAAAAATACATTCTTAAATGAAAAGTCATATAACAAAACAGTAATTGACTTCAATTTCGGTAGACATTATACAATTATTGACTTCAATGAGGTAGACATAAGGATTTATCTACCCTTAAAAGTTATCACTTTTAAGGGTAGATAAATCCTTATGTCTACCGAAATTGAAGTCAATAACTGTTTTGTTATATGACTTTTCATTTAAAGCTGCATACTCTGTAACTATGAACATTTTTCGAAAAATTTTATTTTCTTTTTAAATTATTTGTAAAAGTAGAATTAAGCTATGTTTTCACAATAAAAATGTTCAGTACAGCTGAAAACTGCATGGAAAAGTGAATTATCTTATCAAATAGGTGTATTTTTCTCTTGTTTGTAATTATTTGCGTCCCTCCAATAATTATAGACCGTTGAATTTTAACATAAATGCAGTTGTTTTGATAGTAATAACTTGTTAAGATTTACGACAATGGTAAAATGTTTACCTGAATTTGAATATTTTTACTGCGTTCTTGAAAAATAAAAACATTATTTTTAAAATTAGAAGATCAAAAGTTACAGACTATGCAGCTTTAAGAATGAAAAATTTTGCTACTTTCACTTTTGTTGTTAAAGACATCTAAGGACTTTCTCACAAGTTTTAGCAACTGTCATTAAAATATTTAAATGTATAGTACTTTGCATTTTTCAGATGTATATTAATTCTCTTAATGTGGACTATAAAATGTTATCATAAAATTGTTTTTACAATTTGTTTATTCAAACAAAGATAAATAAGCAAACAAAACAAAACTGTTGTAAAAATTCATGAAAGTCTTTGATTTACCTGTTGGGAGGTAAAACAGCAAATCATGTCAATTTCATGCAGCACATGCTAGTTTCACACTAATCATGCTATTTTTAGCTCTCTAGAGGGTAATATTGCAGAAGTGTCAAAAATATTAACTTCTGGAAACTAATTCGAGCTGGTTTTCATGCAATATTAACTTATGGACCGGTTTAGACCAGTTTCCAGGTAAACATAGAGATTTATGAAGACAAATTGGGCCAATCAGGAGATAGGATTCTCTCCAGTCATATAAAAAAAGAATTTATCTACCCTTAAAAATGATATTCACCTCGGCCTAGCGGCCTCTGTGAATTATCACTTTTTCGGGTAGATAAATCCTTATGTCTACCTCATTGAAGTCAATAATTGTATAATAGTGACTGGTAGATAAAACTGAAACATACTGTTGAAATTTAAATAAAACTCAAACCGCGTACGCGTTGGTATATATTTTATCAGCCAGCTTCTCTTTAATACTATTCATTCTGGACACTGTTAATTAAACAGGTGTATTAGCAAACATCGAAGACCCGGATAAAATGCTAAGATAAAAAAGACAGGAAAGAAATACATCATTTTATGAGCATTTTGACCGGCAACCCATCATAATCAATCTGAACCATTCCGTATTTATTGTATCAATATGTATGGGATATAATATGTATGGGATAATCCATCAGAATGAAAAGGATTAACTTTGTTGTTTCACTTGCAGATGTACAAAATATAAAAAAGACAAAAGGCACACGTTTCAGTTTGAGTACTATTGAGTAACTTTAAGGTCATATTACAAATAATCCAATCGTTATGCTCATTCTTCACTCACCTGTTTAGGCCTATGTCTTACAAATAAATGATTGAATAAAACCAGTGACGATCCTGCTGCGATAGTAATTGCATCTGGATTTTGCAAGGTATCTTTGTCGTAAGGTCAAAGTTAAAAAAAAAGGATTAGACAGGAGCCCATAAGTGTGCTGAGACCTTTAAAATGAGTCAGAAAGCTGAACTACGAGTCAATTTTCAGCATATAGAAAATATATATGGCGATCGTTACGTATAATAGTGTGTATTTTATGCGTACTGTCCGAAAGTTAGTCGGTTTGCATGCAACCTTATTTTGTCCTGAATTGTAACAGTCGTGCATTTTAAGTATTTTGGCATCTTTAAGCTGCAATTTGATTTTTTTTCTAAAAGTTTATTTATAAATGGGAACTTTTTCGACCAATTCGGGTACGATTTGACTTGTGGACGCTTTGAAATGCGGGCGTTTTGTCTTGGTGACGCTTTGACTTGATTTCTCTAGCTCTAACTAAACTCAGCTCAAACGTTTGTTTAGTTACAAGCATTGTAAACACTGGGTTTTATGCGTTATTTTCTTTTTGTCGCATCACCAACACGCCAACTCATGACCATTGGTTTAAAAAGTAGTGCGACCGGCTTGCTTTGCACAGTGGTTAGTAATGGCAGTAGACTCATTCTAGTTAGCCCATGGCTTTCTGTCATGAATTATGGAATCATTTTTAACAGTAATCCGATTAAGTTTTTTCTTTCAACAATCGGATTATCTATTGGCATGCCGTAACCAATTAACGAGGTCATACTGCTCGGGATCCAATCGGAAAACTTCGGATCAATTCGAGAATTAAGCATCGGCGTACGAAAAAGCACCATTTTATTAGCTGGAACTGGCGTAAGGAAAAATAGCACTTAAGCATGTGGGTCCAGTCCTATTAAAATCAATTATTTTGATTTCCCGAAACGTTTTATCAACAGAAAGTGTATGATTTTTCAATAAAATATATAGAGCGATATTTTATTGAAAAATAAACAACACAAACTTCATTTCTAATCGTTTCTGTATTTTTATTTTTATTAAGAAGACATATTTTTACGATTATTCATTTCTGCATACATCTATCTCACTAATTTCGGAATTAAGTTTAATTGGTTCACTTCCGAATCCTCACATATTGCACCGTACCTTTTTTAAAGTTTGAACGTTGATTTGGACACCCTTTATTGTGTTTTGTACGTTACATGTTTACATTAAACCCAACAAAATGGACATCTAAGTCAAAAATAGTTCCTACAGATTGCTTTGAATTGCAAATGGGTCCATACTTTGTATTTATCTATAAAACAAAATTCATTTGTCTTCGAATTACTGCAAAAAAAGATTTGTTTCTCCATTTTATATAAAGTGTCAGTTAATGAACTCTAAACCTGGAAGCCCAATGTTAAAACTGCATATCAGAAGCGCCACTTTAACATACTAAAGCATGGACGTCTGCTGTAAAATGTAACACAATTATGTAACTACGTACATCAGTAGCATTTCGTTCCTACCTTACCAGTATGTGGTACTTAGTCAATATTGAGAATTTCAAAAAAACTTTTTTTTCAATTTTTTTTTAAAGAGACAAGCAATACACAATAGCTTTATCAAATTGCTTGTTTATCAAACTTTTGATTAAGATATTTTAGATGTTAACACATAACTACTTAGCATTTGCAAATAATGTAAATATTTTTTTTAAAATAATTACAATGCTTAAGTTTAAATTGCTCCCTTCGAAGAAATCAATCTTAATACTGATTAAGTCATTCGAAAACATGGCTTAAAACTATGTTTGAATGATATTTGATTTCCTAAATGTGAAGAGCGTAACATATATAGCACATAACGTTATATGACTTTTGCATGATATTAAGGTAAAGGTAAATAGCTCCTATCGCAACTTATTTTGATAGATTTTTAAAAATGCTCAATGAATTTCAATAATTATTTAACAGTAACATCAAGTCTTTCGGACAAAACTAAAATAAACTAGAATTGCACAATCGATGGCACACCATCACATATCACAACGATTTTGATAATTTTAAAACTCTTCCAAGGCATCTAGCGGGGTGGGGTGGGGGCAAATAAATGTGCGCTTGCATGTCCTTCTTAGATAGATAGATTTAATGGCCCCACATGGGTATAGGTGGAGTATTGTAGATTTAGGTAGGGTATGAGTATTGATGTAATTAGGGTAGATTTAGGCTATCTACTCAAACCCTACCTTACTCATACCCTGCCGTTACTCATACCCAAACTTACATTTTGGATAGGTTTATATTATACTTTGTACTGGTTTAACCTAGGAAACCGTCTAAACATGACTGAAAACTGGTAAACAGGGACACATAACATCAACTCGAACAAATAAACATTTAAAATCGTTTAATTGTAGAGGATATGGGCATGTAAGATTTTTGTTGTGAACGTATGTGCATCTAACATCATAGCGAATTTCCAAAATGCCCATCTGCTGCCATCATCAGAGAGATGTAAATGTGTGAAATATGAGAAGTGGCTAGGAGGTGTGAGGGTTTTTATACAGCCAATCTAAGGATCAATACTATGAAGTGCACGCTCTATATATTTCATGTATTTGGTGTTTTCATGTATTATTTTCCTGGTCAGATTGACACAGTAATGGTTTTGTGACACACTTATATTTGGTAATTGGTATGTATATATAGACTGTGATTGATGTATAATTCATGTATTGTCCCTTGTAAAATGAGATATTTTCTTTGTATAAAAAGCATTACTGGCAACTACCTTAAATGCTTAATCATCATCATCATCATCATCATCATCATCATCATCATCATCATCATCATCATCATCATCATCATCATCATCATCATCATCATCATCATCATCATCATCATCATCATCATCATCATCATCATCATCATCATCATCATCATCATCACCACCACCACCACCACAACCACCACCACCACCACCACCACCACCACCATCATCATCATCATCATCATCATCATCATCATCATCATACTCATCATCATCATCATCATCATCATCAGTATAATGCCAATAAAAACCCAAGAGCAGAACAGATAAACCTTATTTCTTTAAAGTGTAACTATTCAATTATGAGTTTAAACCAACTATAGCAGAGAATGTCACCTTCAGACCTTAATTTCCAAGCGAGAGGATCCAGGACTTATAACCATGAAACAAACAATTTATATATTACAATATATTCGTATAGAGGAACCTGCATCACATAGTGGGTGGTTATTGGATAAGCAAGACCATACATAGTATACAATGCAGTTATCTGATGCAACTGCCAGTGATTAGAAAAACAAACGTCTAAAATGGTATGAAGTTGTCCATATTACAAAACCAAAATGATATGAAAAATGGGTGGGCGGGGCAACATCAATGCACTAAATATAGTTTAACTTCTTTTTTTGGCTGAATTCTATATTTGATTACATGTTTAACTTTCCTTGAAGTCTATGAATAGTCAATATACTCTCATAAATATTGAAATTGTGTTGAATGTTCGCACATCTATACTATAATACATTTTCAGTGGGTGGGGTGATAAAATTTCGTCTGAAAAAAATCTGCACCTCTTTTGTTTCTGACATTCCCCCTCATTTGACTTCTATATAGTTATACTATCACCTGGTACGAACGAATTGTTTCTACCAGGCCAATTGATAGTATTAACAGACTATGAAATTCTTAAATTAGTATAGATTGGACACCCTTATTCCTAGTATTCTGTCAATCATTGTGTGACGTCATTCATTCTATATTAACAGTGGGCGCGGTTAATTTTGTTTCATGCTACAATCAAATCATGCCTCAAATCTGCCATTGTTGCTGAGCGTCTCCCGGCCTATACGTACGTGCATCGGCGTCGTGCAAGTGATATTTTATATACTATCACCCGCGGGGCCGCTGCAAATGAGTGCCAGTATTCATCAACACTATAGCATGGGTAATAGAATTAAATCTCAGTCACTTGTCTATGTAAGTTGTGTATGGAAAATTCACGTGATGTATAAAAAGAAAGCATATCACCATAGTAAAACTTAACAATAAGTACTTGAGAAATATAAAACAACTTTTCCATATTTTGATGATATATATGGAAAAAACTCACCATACATTGCATTTGGTTGAAAGGTATGATCATAATTCTTTAACCGCATATCGTATGGTGATAGATATGAAAAACCTCCATATTTGGTTGAGAGATATAAAAAAATCATCATCATATTTGAATGGTTGAGAGGTATGAAAACACCCAGCGTTTATTCTAAGCAGGGGGATTTAGGGATACCCCTCATAGAAAGATTCTTCCCAAAGTTTAAGAAGGAAAGGGGGGGGGGGTAATTTTATATAGACAAAAAAAGAGCAAACATCAAATATCAAGAAAAATGCTTCTTTTCAATAAAACTCCCCCTGGTTTTCAAATCCTAGAATAAACACTGAAAAATCACCAAATTTGGATGAGAGATATAAAAAAAAGCACCATATTATGTTGAAAATCACCATATTTGGTTGATGATATGAAAATCACCATATTTGGTTGACAACTAAGAAAAAGCACCATATTTCCTTGAGAGCTATGAAAAAACACCATATTTAGATGAGAATTATGAAAAATCACCATATTTGGTTGAGATATGAAAAATCACCATGTTTGGTTGAGAGATGTGAAACATCAAAAATTTGGTTGAGAGCTGAGAAAAATAACCATATTTGGTTTGCAGCTATGAAAACTCACCATATTTGATTGCGATATTGGAAAAAAATATCACCTTTTTTGGTTCAGTGATTGGAAAAATATCCCCATACAGTAATGGTTAAAAGAAAAAAAATCACAATACAATATTTGTTTGAGAGAAAGCAAACAATATCGCTGGAAAATATTTGTTTGAGAGATAGGAAACAACAACGCTAGACAATATTTGTTTGAGAGATAGGATATCGCTGGAAAATATTTGTTTGAGAGATAGGAAAAATATCGCTAGACAATATTTGTTTGAAAGATAGGAAACAATATCAACAGACAATATTTGTTTAAGAGATAGGAAAAAAATATCGCTAGACAATATTTGTTTGAGAGATAGGAAAAAATATCGCTAGACAATATTTGTTTGAGAGATAGGAAACAATATCGCTGGACAATATTTCTTTGACAGATAGGAAACAATATCACTAGATAATATTTGTTTGAGAGATAGGAAATAATATCACCAGACAATATTTGTTGGACATATAGGAAACAATATCACCAGACAATATTTGTTCGACGGATAGGAAACACTATCGCTAGACATTTTTTGTTTGACAGAAAGGAAACAATATCACCAGACAATCTTTGTTTGACAGATAGGAAACGATATCACCAGACAATATTTCTTTGACAGATAGGAAACACTATCGCTAGACAATACTTGTTTGACAGATAGGAATAACTATCGCTAGACAATATTTGTTTGACAGTTAGGAAACAATATCACCAGACAATAATGGTTTGCTAGATAGGAAACGATATCACCAGACAATATTTGTTTGCGAGATAGGAAACAATATCGCTAGACAATATTTGTTTGCGAGATAGGAAGCAATATCGCCAGACAATATTTATTTGAGACACAGGAAACAATAATTCTATACAATATTTGTTTGAGAGAAAGAAATCAATATCGTTAGAGAGATAGGAAACAATATCACCAGACATTATTTGTTGGACATATAGGAAACAATATCACAAGACAATATTTATTTGAGACACAGGAAACAATATCGCTATACAATATTTGTTTGAGAAAAAGAAATCAATATCGTTGGACAATATTTGTTTGAGAGATAGGAAACAGTATCAGCAGACAATATTTGTTTGAGAGATAGAAAACAATATCGCTAGACAATATTTCTTTGACAGATAGGAAACAATATCACCAGACAATATTTGTTCGACGGATAGGAAACACTATCGCTAGACATTTTTTGTTTGACAGAAAGGAAACAATATCACCAGACAATATTTGTTTGACAGATAGGAAACAATATCGCTAGACAATATGTGTTTGGGAGATAGGAAACAATACCACAAGACAATATTTGTTTGAGAGATAGGAAACACTATCGCTAGACAATATTTGTTTGAGAGATAGGAAACAATACCACAAGACAATATTTGTTTGCGAGACAGGAAACAATATCACAAGACAATATTTGTTTGCGAGATAGGAAACAATATCGCTAGACAATATTTGTTTGCAAGATAGGAAGCAATATCGCCAGACAATATTTATTTGAGACACAGGAAACAATATCGCTATACAATATTTGTTTGAGAGAAAGAAATCAATATCGGTGGACAATATTTGTTTGAGAGATAGGAAACAATATCACCAGACATTATTTGTTTGCGAGATAGGAAACAATATCGCTAGACAATATTTGTTTGAGAGAAAGAAATCAATATCGTTGGACAATATTTGTTTGAGAGATAGGAAACAGTATCAGCAGACAATATTTGTTTGAGAGATAGGAAACATCATCACCAGACAATATTTGTTTGAGAGATAGGAAATAATATCGCTTGACAATATTTGTTTGGCATATAGGAAACGTTATCAGCAGACAATATTTGTTTGAGAGATAGGAATTAATATCGCTTGACAATATTTGTTTGGCATATAGGAAACTATATCAGCAGACAATATTTGTTTGAGAGATAGGAAAACTATTGCTAGACAATATTTGTTTGAGAGATATGAAACTATATCAGCAGACAATATTTGTTTTAGAGATAGGAAACATTATCGCTAGACAATATTTGTTTGAGAGATAGGAAACATTATCGCTAGACAATATTTGTTTGAGAGATAGGAAACAATACCACCAGACAATATTTGTTTGAAAGATAGGAAACATCATCACCAGACAATATTTTTTGACAGATAGGAAACAATATCACCAGACAATTTTTGTTTGAGAGGTAGGAAACAATATCGCTAGACAATATTTATTTGAGAGAAAAGAAACGATATCACCAGACAATATGTGTTTGTTAGATAGGAAACACTATCGCTAGACAATACTTGTTTGCGAGGTAGGAAACAATATCGCCAGACAATATTTGTTTGCGAGATAGGAAACAATATCGCCAGACAATATTTATTTGAGACACAGGAAACAATATCGCTATACAGTATTTGTTTGAGAGAAATAAATCAATATCGTTGGACAATATTTGTTAGAGAGATAGGAAACAATATCACCAGACATTATTTGTTGGACATATAGGAAACAATACCACCAGACAATATTTGTTTGAGACACAGGAAACAATATCGCTATACAATATTTGTTTGAGAGAAAGAAAACAATATCGTTGGACAATATTTGTTTTAGAGATAGGAAACAGTATCAGCAGACAATATTTGTTTAAGAGATAGGAAATAATATCGCTTGACAATATTTGTTTGAGACATAGGAAACAATATCATCAGACAATATTTGTTTGAGGGGTAGGAATTAATATCGCTAGACAATATTTATTTGAGAGATAAGAAACGATATCACCAGACAATATTTGTTTGTGAGATAAGAAACGATATCACCAGACAATATTTGTTTGTGAGATAAGAAACGATATCACCAGACAATATTTATTTGAGAGATAAGAAACGATATCACCAGACAATATTTGTTTGTGAGATAAGAAACGATATCACCAGACAATATTTATTTGAGAGATAAGAAACGATATCACCAGACAATATTTGTTTGTGAGATAAGAAACGATATCACCAGACAATATTTGTTTTCGGGGTAGGAAACAATATCACCAGACAATATTTGTTTGCGAGATAGGATAATTTTTCACACAAACAATGTTTTATTGAGAGAAAGGACAAAAATATCACCATACAATATTTGGTTTAAAGATAAAACTTACCAAAATATCACCATGTTTGGTTGTGAGATAGGAAAATATCACCATATTTGGTTGAGAGATAGGGAAAATCACCATATTTGGTTGAGATATAGGAAAATATATCACCATATTAGATTGAAAGATAGGAATAGATATCACCATATTTGATTGAAAAATAGGAAAAGATATCACCATGTGTGGTTGAGAGATAGGGAAATATATCACCATATTTGGTTAAGATATAGGGGAAACTATCACCAAATTTGGTTGAGAGATAGAAAAATATCACCATGCAGTATTTGGTTGAGAGATTGTAAAACTATCACCACATTTGGTCGAGAGATAATAAAATGTCACCATATTTGGATAAGTGATAGAACAAATATCACCATGCAATATTTGGTTGAGAGATTGTTAACTTATCACCATATTTGGTTGAGAGATCGACAAAATATTAGCATATTTGGTTGAGAGATAGGAAAAATATAACTATGCAGTATTTGGTTTAGATATTGGAAGAATATTACCATATTTGGTTGAGAGATTGAAAAAATATCACCATGCAGTATAGGGTTGAGAGATAGGAAAATACTACCATATAATATTTGGTTGAGAGATAGGAAAAATATAATCATTTTTAGTTTAGAGATAGGAAAAATATATTACCATATTTGGTTGAGCGATAGTAAAAATATATTACCACATTTGGTTGAGAGGTAGGAAAAATATCACAACACAGTATTAATGTGATTTCTTCTGATACTGAATCTCCGTTTTTAGACTTGAACTTGACAATAACAAATGGCATAGTTTCTTCTAAGATTTATGATAAACCGGATGATTTTAATTTTGAAATACTAAATTTTCCATTTATTGATGGAGATGTTCCTCGCTCACCTTCCTATGGTGTATATGTTTCTCAGTGTATTCGTTTTGCAAGAGTGTGTTCTAATGTTGATGACTTCAAGTTATTAAAACAAGGTAATATATATCATAAAATTCGTCACGCATTTTCTAAATTCTACCACAGACACAGAGTTAATTGTTAAATACAAATATGGATTAAAACTTTTCTGCAACAAGGCATATCATAAACTATATTTTATGGTGTAGTCAGGGCCCTTAGGGACAAAAAATAGGTCCCTTGCGAATTGTGTGCCGATTTATGGTGACCTATATCAAAACCTTCAATGGAGTCTTACTTTTAATTTAAAGGTGGTCACCCATCTCAAATCCGCGTCTGAGGCTAGTTATGACGTCATAAATATGGCGACCATAATAAGAAACTTCCCGTTAATAAAAGCTGTAGTTTGTGTTGGTATGGTCATATTTATCCATTACGAACGCTTTTTTAACATAATATCAATTATTTTAGTCATATGATGGTTACATCAATGCTTTACTTAACTTTGACAATGAATTATTCATAGATTACTATATTTTGCATGCAAAATACCGTAGATTTTCTATAAATACCCAGCTTATCCGGCCACCTTTAGACTGATGGCTGAGAATGTTATTGCTCCGCCAGGGGAATTTTGCAAGTTTATCCTATCTGAAAGAAGATTCCAAGCTGCGTTTTTAATAGATGTTTGCACTATTTTCGCCGGGGCGTTAGTCTCTGACAGCCTGTTACATATGTTACCATATCAAATTTAGAAAAAAAAAGAAAATTAAAAGTTTGAGCTACAGAAAGAAGGCTAATTATTTAAATTACTCATATGGTTTGCATATTGACTACTTTAGCTACATATAAATTCTTTTGGAGCAAAATTACAGCCTCCTGTGGTGTTATGTATGTTACTTTAATTAGAATACCCTTTAAACATGAAAATTGTGACCAATATCATTTACTTTTTAGCTGATATGAGCATTTTTCAAAATGTTTTGATTATTTTGTAGTAACAAACTCATTTTGGTTAGAGAAAATCCAAAGTTAGCTTTTACATGTATACTTTAAATATAGTGTCTTATACGTGCAATTAAACAACCCAAAGGCTATACCTAATTTTAAGGAGCCGAATTAGGTAGGCATCATTTAAGTAAATATATATGAAAACATTTGCTGCTGTTGGATATCTTGCATATTTGGGATTGTCTTGCTCATATGATTAAGAATAATAGAGTTTGCAGGTTTAACAACAAGATTGAAGCACTTGTTAAAGGCTGTAACATATGTTACATGACATAATAAACGAGCAAGGACATTTACTTGATGTAAGAGATGATATTTCAGGATAAAATGAATATATTTCGCATGTTTTCCTAGCTAAACTCTCCAGCCTCTGGTGCCTAAACCTTAGGTATTGATGATTATTAAGCCCCTGTACCTTTGTTACAGATTTTATGAATATTTGTTTTCAATATTTCCTAATATGAATAATTCTAAAATAAAGATGCATCCTAGAGGAACATAGAAAATAATCGTTTCACATTTTAACAGTACAAGTTAGTAAATGTCCCTTTCTAATGCAAATATTCTAAACCAATCCTTATCCAAGTCATATACAATATCGATTATTATTTCTGCTTCTCTGGTAAAATAATTGTCCTCCTCAACTCATAAAAATCAGAATAATCATCAAACATTATTTTGACTGCAAGCTGAGTAATGACCTAGTCCATCCCAAACTCTTTTAGATATACTCTATCGTATATACCAATTCAAAGTGCATCGAATAGGAGATGTTAGCACACTGTAAGCATGGGTGTTAGCCTGTAACAACTTGTTACATATGTTACTTTATCAATTTGAGAATAAGAAAATTGGAAGCTTGAGCTACAGAAAAAAGACTATAAAACTAGCTAATCAATGAACACTCTTATAGTCTGCAAATTACTTGATGAATTTACTACATATGACAGCTGTTTACGGCTACATGTTGTATTATGTCCGTTACATGAACTTAGTTATAATTCAAAAGTGGTAATTTTGGCTATCGTCATTTAGTTTAACGACTGCTCTGAGTCGGTTTCAAACCGTTTTAGATTATCATGATAATTTTACTCTTAATTCAATATTTCTGCCAAAGACCATTATCAAGAAAAACATGCACTTCAATGTCAACTACAAGATGGTGGAACAGAGACTATGTAGTTGACATTGAAGTGCATGTTTTTTATGAAGGCCTTTGGTCGAAATATTGAATTAAGAGTAAAATTATCATATGTGTTTAACATGTTTAACATTGTTGCCTATGGAATTTAAATGAATATCGTTTTAGATTAGATTTAACAAACCTATACTCAATTGACGAATGCAAAAAAACAAAGTTTGCCTTTCTATCTTAGATATTTTGTCTTATATGAGCTCATGCACAACCCTACCCCCAGTTTTGCAGAGGAGCAAATTTTGTTTTCGCCGCTTAAATAAAACACATAAAACAATTGCAGAGTGTTGATATTTTACATTTTCTTACACAGTCTTGCTCATATACCATCAAGTTTCTAAGATGTCAATGTGCCATTGGTGATGTCACAACCAGGGCTCTGATAGAATTCCATGCACTTTCAGGTGCTAATATTAACTAGTTCAATGCCAGGAAAGAGCAAGAAATCATATTGGCAGGCATTTAGCTATGCTGGAGACTCTATCCAGGAAGCCTTCTTTCACCTCGGCTAAGTGCCCTTAGAAAGCACTGTGGCGGATGCCCTAGGGTAATATAGTTTTAAATTGTCCTGACTATGTAGTTGACATTGAAGTGCATGTTTTTCTATGAAGGCCTTTGGTCGAAATATTGAATTAAGAGTAAAATTATCATATGTGTTTAACATGTTTAACATTGTTGCCTATGGAATATAAATGAATATCGTTTTAGATTAGATTTAACAAACCTATACTCAATTGACGAATACAAAAAACAAAGTTTGCCTTTCTATCTTAGATATTTTGTCTTATATGAGCTCATGCACAACCCTACCCCCAGTTTTGCAGAGGAGCAAATTTTGTTTTCGCCGCTTAAATAAAACACATAAAACAATTGCAGAGTGATGATATTTTACATTTTCTTACACAGTCTTGCTCATATACCATCAAGTTTCTAAGATGTCAATGTGCCATTGATGATGTCACAACCAGGGCTCTGATAGAATTCCATGCACTTTCAGGTGCTAATATTAACTAGTTCAATGCCAGGAAAGAGCAAGAAATCATATTGACAGGCATTTAGCTATGCTGGAGACTCTATCCACGAAGCCTCCTTTCACCTCGGCTAAGTGCCCTTAGAAAGCACTGTGGCGGATGCCCTAGGGTAATATAGTTTTAAATTGTCCTGACTTCTTAGCTCTCGTCTGTGATGCCTAACTGTGAGTTTGTTACTTTCCCATTGGTATCCTGGGTCAGGTACGGTACATGATTGTATCGATTCCTGATCTTTGTCGTCTTTCTTACTTTGTACTAGCCAGTCACTGATATTGTTCGACTCACTGCATTGACGAAGTGGATATTTTGGAGAAAAAAAAGCTGAATTGCAAAAACTACCACTTCCAAGAGCTGTGTTTCTCGAAGGTGTCAAACGTGCCCAGTACCAGTGCATCATTTGGAAAACCTCATCTGTCATTAATCCTGACAAATCAATGCCTGACAATTATGGCTGGAAGCGGGACTGTGATAAATATTGTCCCGTTATGATGACATTGCCCTTGTGCGGATTCAGAGGGGGATAGGGGGTCCGGACACCCCCCTGGAAAATAACAAGTACGTATATGGGTTTCTAAAGACATTAGCATTTGGACCCCCCCCCCCCCCCTAGAAAAAGTTTGACACCCCCCCCCCTGGAAAATAATGGACCCCCTCTGGATCCTTGGTAAAGTATAAGTAAAGTTTTCTCAGCAATTAAACCATTGGACCCCTCTGTAAACTGTAAAATAAGCTGAGGACTAAATAAACTGACAAAAATTCCTGGATCCGCGCATGTTGCCTCCTGCCCCCGAAACCCCTCTGCAGCTGATAAAATTTGGTTGCAGCATGTCTGTATGCGAAACATCTCGGTGTAAGTACAAAGTAAACCATTTATATTGTACTGGTTTGTGTTGCCATGAAGCAGAAGAGGACTCATGTAAAATATTCTGCTTATGACTTTTGAACAACTATTTTCATGTGGATTCAGATATTTCTTTTGCCGTATCAACAAGAATGCCTTATTGTCCGATTTTGACCTTTGAAGACGATTCTACCTATAAGCATGCGAAAGATAAATCAGATTGTAACAGTTTTCTATTGGCCGTGCTATCAAAGTACAATGGGTAACTTGTAGAGGGTTTATCCTTATTTCCATATCATGAACTTACTACTAAGTAGACTTTTCTAACGTTTGATCCTTCAGGGGTCAAAATCGGACTATAATGAGTTTGGTTGATAGTGTATGCAAATGATTATTACTACTATCTTTTCTTTGAGTGTGGGATAAGCAGCTACAGATAAGCCAAAAGCGTTGAAGCGTGACTCTATTTACAATATTGATATGTTGCACTAGAATAAATGGTTTCGGGCATTTATTTACATTTACTATAAAAACTTTGACATACACATATGTTCTAGCCGGACTGGCTCATTTTACGTATTCTGCATCAATCGTTTGAAATAGAAAGTCCCAAAGGTCATTGGTCAGAGGTCGTGGTACATCTAGTTAAATATATAAGCATAAGAGATTATACTTACACCGTTCATTATCAAAAACACTGTGTGTTTTTCATTCACTCCACCGTCATTTTATTCGTAAATTGTGACGGCATTTACGTCCCACCCTCGAACTGACTTCACACTATCTGAATATATTTTGTATGTTACGATTTAAAAGAGTTTGTATTCAGTCATGATATATAATAAGGCTGCCAGTTTATTAAAGGAATATTTCCATGCGTTGGAAATGGACAAAACGCATATATATGTGGTATTTACATATTAGGCGTCATTTCAATGACGTCATCTTTTTGTTCTGATGCGAAAACACTATGGGCGACATGTTAATTTTAATTATTAAACTCCTAAGATTAAATTTGGTGCATTTTGACTGAAATCGAAAACAAAATGCAAGAAAGTCCTGATAGCCATAGACTACAATGGACATACCGTTTAAATTGCACTGATACAATATACGTTATTTTGATGACGTCATAATGACGTCCAGACGTGAAACCCAGATGGGTGACCAGGTGATTTTCATTAGTTATTCCCTAAAGATTAATTTGGTATAGGTCACCATAAATCGGCATAAAATTCGCACGGGAGTCCCGATCGCCCCTGACTAGTGATTTAAATTTTAAAATCAAGGGAATTGTTGGAAAACCTTATTTTAGTGATCAATTCAAAATGATTAATAAACTTTATACAAAGGTTGGATATAACTTGGATGTCATGCGACAGTCTGAATGCCTGGTTTTAAACATAATAAAGGTTAATAGCTATGGTTTCCTCTTTTATTGCACGACGATGTTTCAGACCTCAGACTCTATGACGACTCTGACGAAAAGCTTAAATCGATGGGTTGGTGCCTGATGCTTATCTGTTGCTGGGCCCACCGTGGCTCAACTTGAGGTTTTCTTGAGCTCTGACTATCTGTGAGTCATGAGCCCTTTTCTTTGTTTCATCATGGTGTGTTTATTTTATTAGGGCGTTTCTCCGTGATGATACATTGCAATAGTTAGAAAGCCTCCGTGCGAGCTGAACATTTCTTGTACTTCAACAACAGCAGAATCTAGAGCGAAATTTTGGTACCAGTATAATGCATTTAAGCCCCCCCCCCCCTCCCCGGTGGCTTAGGCTGCTGTCCGTTCTAAGGCGGTGGTTCTGTTGCTGTTGATTTGTTGTTTATTGTTACTCCCATTGTGAGAGTCTGTAATTGTTCTATGTTTTGTTTTGCGTTACTTTACGTCCTTTCTAGTTTTGCAATCATCCTGATGGTGAAGAGAGAGCTGGCAGCATTGCTTAGTTTGTCTTCTTAGCGTCTCGTGATTGTTGTGTGGCTCTTCCTCGCGATGTCATGGGTCTGTCTGCAGTTTGTGATTGTGGTATTTCCTGATCAAACTCACTTACTATTTTTGGTTGAGAGATAGGAAAATTTGTTATATCACTGGAGAGAATCCTGTGTCCTGATCGGCCGAATTCGTCTTCTTAAATCTCTATGTCTACCTGAAAACTGATCTAAACTGACCTAGAAGGTCAGACATTGGATAAAACCAGCTCAAAATAGTTACCAGAAGTTAATATTTTGACACTTCTACAATATTAATCTCTACAGAGCTAAATATAACATTATGAGTATGAAACTAGCATGTGCTGCATGAAATTGACATGATTTGCTGCTTCACTTCCCAACAGGTATAGTAAAGACTTTAATGAACTTTAACAACAGTTTTGTTTTGTTTTGTTTGTTCATTTTTCTTTGTTTGAATAAACAAAATGTAAGTTGAATTTTACACTCCACATTCAGAGAATTTATATACATTTCGAAATACAAAATACTACATTAAAATACTGATTATCTCAATGAAAATTCCAAAGGGAATGTATTCATCCGAAACACTATCTTTACTCTGTTTTCACATTTGCGACCACTTGGCCTTTGTCAAGAAACAAATATCTGGATTTATGTTATAAACTACATCTCCATTGTCTAAGCCAACCAGTAAATATAAATGACTTTATGATATTGTCAGGGGCAACATGACATCATTCTAGTACGCCAAATCGTAACGTTCTGGTGCATAAGCGCCAAAGACGTCACAAAACCACATCCCAAATACCTGGACAAATAAGAATGATAAACAGAGTAAAGATAGTGTTTACAGTAAAATAAACAGTTGCTAAATCTTGTGAGAAATTCTTAGGTGGAACATGACTTCAACAACAAAAGTGAAAGTAGAAAAAAAATCATTATAGTTAAAAAGGAATATAACAAAACAGTTATTGACTTCAATTTCGGTAGACATGGGGTTTTATCTACACTTAAAAATGATATTTACCTCGGCCTTGCGGCCTCGGTGAATATCTCTTTTTCGGGTAGATAAATCATCATGTCTACCTCATTGAAGTCAATAATTGTATAATATTACCATAAAATATTTGGCTGAGAAACAGGAAAAATACCACCATATTTTGTTGAGAGATAGGAAAAGATATCGACATATTTGGTTGAGAGATAGGAAAAAATAATAATGGTGGGTGTGTACTTTAAGCTACATAGCTTACTTGACTTCAGATGGCCGATGGAAACCACCAAACCCTTAAGGAAAAATAATAAGCAAGATAGTTTCTCCCTCACTGATTTTATTTACCCACTGTTAGCGTATGTTTCCACGCAACAACGGACTGGGAGATGAATATTTCTCAATATATCTTATAATATGCAATAAACATAGACCCCGGATCTGTAGTCAGCACCAAAGCACACGTCAGTGGGTGGGGTAGGAGCTTAAGCTGGCCAGGAAGGAGTCCAACATTTGCATCTGGGGATACTTACATATTGACTGTAGTATGAATAGACTTGGCTATTAAAAGTGATGAATCTCTTTCAGCTTCACTACCGTATTTGTGTCGTGGCAGGGACATGGTCGCGCCCCTGATTGAGTCTGCTGGTGCGTGACTGTTAACAAGAGTTTCTAGACAAGAATGGGGAACACCGGCGATCTCTCGTATTTATAGAATCGGACCAAGCACCACATGACCCAAACTGACCAATGCCAACAGAGAATTCCGGTCCGGACATCCGTTCTGCCAATCGGATGCCGAAACGGAACTCCTGTCATGCACGGAATGGATTCACACGCGCAACATCAGAGTCGGGAAATCCTGGCTCAACAAACCATTCAATAAGTAACGAACAGAAATTGTCATGCCATGCTTGGTCAACAAAGACATTTATGATGCACAAACTGAAGCAAATTGAAGAAAAAGTGCTAGTTAGATATTTGTGAATTTGAGTTCAAAGTTCTGGGTCGAGCGGACTCAGAGTAACACTGCAGACGATGCTTATGACGTATTCATTCGATTGGTCAAATAGTTCCTATTCACTATTAAATAGACCTAAGAAGTAACTAGTTATGTGCAGTTCACAGTAAAAGTTGTTCCTGATGTTCAGTGATTCCGGGGTCAAACATAAGCCCATTGTTCCGAAAAGCAATACTTGTAAATTGGGGACTTCCCTTTCTCAATACAAGATGGCGTCACCGATAAACTTTCACCAACCTCACAGAATGTTCTCCGGTGATTAATGTGACACCAACAGTTTATAAAACTTCTGATTGGATACTTTGCTTTAACTGGATGGTTAGTTTATCACTAAATCCGTGTTATTACTCTTTCCATGTAGAATTAGCTTACACTCCGTGTTCCTAGCGAGATCATTCTCAGTTCTTAAAAAGAGGCTTCTTCTTAGAATGTACACAATACTTTCAAATAAGCATTTCAGCACTTCTATAATAACTTATGCACTTTGATACTTTGTATATGTAGTTTTGATAACAGGAAATGTCAAACAAACAGATGACATTCACTTATGCTAGTGATATTTCAAGAGGGAGGGCTTTGTGACCCGCATGCATGTAGGGGCATGCATGTATATAGGTTACATTACACATGTAAACGGACAATATGGGATGCTTCTATCTCAGTTTTGATGGTCTCTTGATGATAAGTTTAAGTCGAGAAGCAATCTTATTTTGGCAGGGTTGTGTTGGTAATATTTACTCCTAGTTTAGCACACATTGACACAAAGTGAACAGAGTCCTGAATCAACTTTGATTTTCTGTCCCTTTTAATCATCCACCATTTCCAAGAGTGTGTTTGAGGAGCGCTGTGGCTCAGTGCTAGAGTACTTCACTCGGGATTTAGGGGTTTCGGGGTCGAGCCTCACCGAAGGCACTGAGTTGTGTCCTTGAACAAGACACTTTATCCTCTGCTAAGTTCTGGTTTAACCCAGCAATACCCGTCCCGACATGACTGAAAAATGTTGACTGGGACGTAAAGAATCAAAACAAACAAACAATGGGGTTGTTTACCATGGCAGAAAACACAGACCCTGATGAGATGCCGTAATGTGCCGTACATTGCGGCATCTCAACTGGGTGTACGCTGTTTGTAGATGTTCCCTTTTAGGATCAGTGGCAAAATGTGCATTTACCCTGTTTTTACAAATTTAGGCCAGCTTGCCCCCTGGCTACTTATCTGGAGCTTGCCTCGAGAATATTGGATATTCCTAAGGATAACAAATCATACTGAAAATAAACTTAAGAAATTCAATAAACTCTTAATATAATAGAATTTCTTTTTTTACTAAACAGATATACCTATTGAAATATGTTGTAAGTGGCATACATTGTTGAATTGTTGATATAAATGGTGTGTTTTTGTTACGGGGCTTACTACCGTTATACATGTATACATGGAGAGAACAGAAAGGGCGTATCGGTATCTCTCTGAAATGAGGGTGAGTTGATTGTTTCTCTTCTTACACTGTGTAACACATGATCACAATATTGTTTGAGCCATGATGTACTGTTATATAAAATGAACTGATTTCTTAGAGGGGACTTCTTACTTCACACTTCTTTGTTTCTACTTCATAGTCATCTAAACAGTTAACTCTGCTTACTGCGTAATTTTCTATGCATTTTGTCGTCTGTTGATTTTTTTCAAAATCAACTTTTTCAGCAGACAACATTTAAGTAGCCAGAGATATAAGGATATAGAGATTACACTAACACTTCGAAAGATCTTATGTATGTATACTGACTTCCACTGCCAACGCAATATTTTTCTTCCCCTCATTTTTTTAAAATCTGCAAATTATCTGAATTTTTTTACCTGGTTATTATCTGAACGACCCTACTATCGTTTTGCATTATCAAACCCAAGAATTTGGTTCGCTCGCGTGACTACTCGCCGTGGGGTGCAAAAATGCATTTTCCGTTTTTCACGTGCACTGGCTTGTGATTTTTCAAAACCTTTCGCACCACATTCAAAATCTGGTGAGTGTATGTGAACTGAAATGTTTTAATTTGCCATGTAGCAATTGATTTTTGGTACGCATAAATCGGTCGTTTTATGGCGTCAACGTCACTGGCCGACATTGAAACGAGAGTGGAAATTGTAAGCGCTGATATGTGAGCGTAACTCGTTGCATACTCGTAGAGCCTCATTCGATCCTGGTTTATTTTTGTGTCACTATCTGTTGCTCTGAGTATACCAACTTTGTATGTTTCTTTATTACAGTATACCATGTAGGTCCTTTAGCCTGTGCTTAGTGTAATCAAAAAGAGGCTATTGAGCGCATGTCAAACAGTTGTTAACCTATAATTGACCAATCATAACTACAGCAGACAACAAATATTGTGATATATTTCTTGCTTTAAGAGTGCTCATGTTTTATTGAATTTATTAAACGAGTTGGGGGAAAAGCGATAAAATGCAGAAGTACGAATGTTAGATTCTATTTATCATATGACATTAAAATTATTCTGAATTCATATTTTTGGCGTAAAAACGTTAGGGTTTTGCCATATGCTTGACATTAAAAGCTCATTTTATTACGTTTTCCGAAAATCTATAAACCACTAGTGGTTTATCGATTTTAATGCATGGCGTAATTCACTCCCAGACGCGACGACATATGATAAATAGAGGATATTTACTTTTTGAGGTGAATAGCAAATATATTTCATCGAATGCGGTGAAAACTAGCAGTATTCGATAAAATATATTTGTTATTCACCTCAAAAAAGTAAATGTTCTTTTTATTTTATACTTACCGGATATACAGAAAGCACAGCCTAACTTTTTCCTTGGTCGTTTCTCGTTCGATTCGACTTTTGCAGTGTGTTTATTGGCACCTAGAAAATGGCTTAGAAACATATTTTAACGAATCATTAAGAAATCGGCATTTAAAGAAAGTCTATTGAGTATGCCTTAGGGTAGGCGTCACGTGCAAACTGGCGCTACTCCAGGTCAAACAGTGACGTCATAATATTTGATGTTGACGTCACAACATGCGTATAATTATTTCTGACAAATATCCTTCACTTAAAACCTTTTGATAAAAAATCCCAGTCCTAAAACTGCCAAGAAAGCCTTGTTCTGATACAGTGAAAATATAAATCGGATCAGTCACTAGTGAAAAATACTACCAATTTTACTCACACTAGAAAAGAGCCCACGCAAGCGCGGAAATATTTCATGATTGTCAATTTACCTTTATTTTGCATTTAAAAAAGCTGAAACTTGTATCCCCCTTTCATGTGTGTTAATTTTTCACAGCTTTATGAAATCTGAAACTTGTATTGGCGATTCTAGTCGCCGAAATGACCATGGGCCCAAATAGGTATGGGCCGAAATGACCCGAAACCGGCGAGTTTTAATTTTTTTTACAAAAGCTGATACTTGTAAACAATATTATGCTTATATCTTCTCATCTTAAAAATCACTAAAAATCTTCAGCGAGGTGACTTTTACTATATTTGTTTTCCTCCAAACAATGCCAAAAATCGCTCAAATCCAGGTTCTTATTTCTGAACAATGCACTTTTTTAAACAGATTTTATTGATAGCGTCATTGCCTACTGCGTCAAGTGGTACGACCAAGCCTATCAATGTAAGCTGTTTAGCGACCTTGAAACTTAGGATTATTGAGCGTGAGTCAGAGAAAGGTGTCTTGAACTTTCATAACTCTAGTTGCCATCAATGGTAGTAATTAACTATTTTATAGAAGTTCTGTTTGTTTTGTTACTGTTTTGTGAGTCCCCCCCCCAAAAGTCTGTACTTGTTTAAAGCTAGTGTCAATTTAAGTTTATACTAAGGTCTGCTGATTATTATAGTTTAGTGTTGTGTTGGTTACTGGTACTGTCCAAAAATAGGGACAATGTCGGAAAAATTAGTCTGCAATTTTTTAAGTGGTAGCTGCCCAAACCAATAAATGAGTGGTTTTCACACTCAAAATGCAAAGAAATACAATATTTAAGGAAATTTTTGTATACCAAATTATCTTCTTCAAAGGCAAACCTGGAAATGTCGTTACTTTTCGTGGTTAAAAAACAAACTTTTTCTCCTTATTTTTCTTCCAACTTCTGATTGAGAATTTTACTGTGCCAATTGGGAAAAAGGAGGTGTTTCGCCTTTGGGAGTGGGGCCGAATTTCGCCCCCCAAAATGGCCTGAAAAGGAACACTGATGCCGAAATGGTTTGGATTGATTGGTGTTTTACGTCCCGGTAAACAATTTTTCAGTCATGTTGAGACGGAGCCACTTCTTCCTGGGTATTATTAGAACTTTGGGAAGGTGAAAGTGCCTTTCTCAAGGACACTACACAGCGGTCGTGGGGTTCGAACTCGGGGCCTCTAGGTCCCGAGTCCGACGCTCTACCACTGAGCCACCGCGCCTCCATATGCCGAAATACACTTCCCTTTTTACGACCATTATAGGCGAAACGGAGCGGTCTGGGGCGAAGTATTTCGCCGATTTGCCCTCAAACTGGAACCCTGCTTGTACCTGAAAGCTAACATATAAAATTTGGGTTTGATTGGCCCATCAATTTCCGAGAAAAGCCAGTTTTAATTTTCATATACGTAAATGACCTTTAGCCAAGGTCAAGAAATGACCTCGGCCTTCAATACTCACAATTCTTCATTATTTCAGTTGGTTTCAGGTCAGAGGCTGAAATATTTGTGAAAAAATCAACAGCTTTCACTTTTTCCTGTAGAAAAGCCTAAGTTAACAAATTTGACCTTGTTGTAAAATTGGTCAAGGTCAACCGTAGGTCATCATTTGAACAAAGTATGATGGGCAGAGTCACCACTGCTACATACCAAGTTTCGTGGAAATTGGTTCACCGGTTCCGGGGAAGAAGATTTTTGAAGGGTTTTTACCATATATGGGCGTGGCGGCCATCTTGGTCATGTGACCCAGATGCAACAAACAAACTTTCGTTCCCCCTACCCAAAGAGGCTCCACATAAAATTTGTCTTTGATTGGTCAAATGGTTTCCGAGAAGAAGATGTTTGAAATTGTTGACGACAACGGACCATGGGCATCCTACCTATAAGCTGACATATGCTGCTAAGGTGAGCTAAAAACAAATTCAACCTCAAGCCCTCACCAGTAGCTTGCACCTGACCGTTCTAAGGTGGTGATTTTGGTGTAGTTCTTACTTCGTTATTTGCATACCTGTCAACTTTTTGAAATCTTAAAGAGTGAGATTGCGCGCGACGCCCTTAAAATGGTTATTTTCTGCTCGCATTTACCGCGCGGACCAATTTTACCAAATTTTTTAGGAGTGAGATTTATTTTTTTCTAAGAACCAAAAAGGGATTATTGGGCCGAAATGACCATGGGCCGAAATGACCCGGAACCGACGATTTTTTTTTTATTTTCTTTTTACAAAAGCTGATACTTGTAAATGCGGTTATGTTTATTTCTTCTCGTCAAGAAAATCACAGAAAAACTTCAGCGAGGCGCCTTTTACTAATAATATTTGATAGCGTCATTGCCTACCGTGATATAAGTGGTACGACCAAGCCAATCGATGTAAACAGTACATTATGCGCAGCGACCTTGACACTTAGGATTATTAAGCGCGTGTCGAAGAAAGGTGTGATGATTACCGCGACTAATAATCAGTTTTGATAAGGGATTATTTAAAATTACAGCCATATCTTTTTTTCTTTGGCGAGTTTGGCGGCGTTTTCCCCATTGTTGTTTATAATATGGCCGACTTGACACAGTATAATACACATATACATATGACATATACACAAAAATTCGGAACGCTTCGGTCATCTCCATTCAGTTTGTATTGGAAACCCAATCGATCTAAAAATAGTGACGCGTGACCATGAACGTGACATACACTAAATATAGAAACATTCGCCAGAGGGCGCAGTTCTTTTAGAAAACACACTTAATTCCAAAATTCTCTAAATCTATGCTAAATGAAAACTCATCCTAACCGAGATTATCAATGAAAGCAATATCTTAAAGTAACAGTAAAGAAATCAAGCATGAAAATGACCTCGATTTTTCAGTTTATGCGGTAATTCGTTTATTTAGTATTATAGATTTGATATGCATTGAGTTCACTGCCTGTGATAAAATAAATGCAAATACTAGAGTGAATCAATTGGTAGGCAGCTATTTTAAATGCAATATCAAACTTCATTTGTTTTCTTAAAAAGAATAAATTTGGAAATTTATCTGCTGCGAGTATTTGGCGGCACTTTTGGCAAGTATACATACTCTACTTGTATTCTATCTAAAATGATAAGAGTACATGTCACATGTCCTATGATCACACATTGATGGGTTGTTTGCTCAATACAAACTTCTGATAACCAGTCCATCCATTGGTTGACTCAGTGTGGTAATAGAAATATAGAAGAGATTTTGTATGTTTGTTTGGTTGATTTGATTCTCTACGTCTCAGTCGACAATTTTTCAGTTATGTCGAAAAGAGTCTTCCTGGGTTGAACCAGTACTATTTTAGTAGGGATCAATTTGTCTTGTTCAAGGACACAACGCAGTGCCTCCAGTGAGACTCGAATACGCAACTCCTCGGTCTCGAGTCAAGTACTCTACCATTGAGCCACTGCGCTTCCCAAGTAGAAGAGGTAATAGAAATTTGAAAAAAATATGCCCATCTGGATAGTGTGCTTATTAGGGTGAATACACTATCACATTTGTCCTTTAAATTCTAACTGATGACCAGGGCCCAAAATTACATTGCTTCCTTAAAGTTAAGGACGAATTAAGTTAAGTATTGATATTTCAACATGCTACATTAAATGTTTAATAAATAGCCAGGATCAATGCAGTTCTTATGATCAAAGATATCATTGTGATCTAATGAAAAAATGAAATTATTTTGATTTTAATAAGTTTAAAACATTATTTTTCGCACCCTAAAAAATCAAAACTTAACTGAAGTCTTCCTTAACTTTAAGGAGGCATTGTCATTTATGGCCCAAATGTTTGCATTCTTTAAATATTGGCCTTATGAAAGTGAAGAAAATTGACAGTTTGTATCCGTTTGTTAGGGTATTCCGCTGGTTTCACCCGCTCGTAGGCTTTTCTTAATAATTTCTTATTTCATATATTCTTCTCTCCGTTGCGAAGTTTAATTGTCATTTTCGCGATGTAACGTGTTTTCGTTACGTGCCTATATTCGGAATTCCGATATTGATTATTTTCCTTGTTCTTGGAGTGTTGCATTGTTTTGAATATGTCAGCACAGAACAAGAGATGTCCGGGGATAACTGGTAAGTGTGCTAAGATCATGCCTTACTGGGATAACCACTCTGTTTGCAGAGCATGTCGTGGTTATTCTTGTTCCCCATTAACTCAATGTGAAATTTGTACTCTTTTGTCTTAGGATCTTTGTGAAAGAAATCTGTGTCCATAGAGCAGCTCAGGCAAACAGTGTTCTTAAACCAAAACTGTCTCTCTCCCAGGCTCCTGAAAAGGGTCCTGCTGAGAGTCAGTATTCAGGCTCAGTCCCCAGGATCCTACCAAAGGTCCTGGTTTGTTGATTTCTCTTCCTTGTGATGGTGATCAAGCATCGGCTACCACTATCACTAGGCCAAAAGAGTCCGAATCTAATATTTGTCGCGAGATTAAAAGCGATTCATTCCACCAGGCTCCTGGCAACTCTGTGGATTCTGAGAGAAGCGGGATAGTCCCTCAATCTCTTTATCCTGTGAATAGTCCTTCCAGGAAAAGTTTTTCCTCAGAAGTACTAAGTGATAACAGCCATTCAAGGTCTGTGACACCTGGGACTCTGGTTTTTCATATCAAAGATCCCTACCTAGGCAGTACGCTAGAACTAGATCAGACAGGTCACCTAGTAAACGGCGTAGACACAGGTCTAAGTCAGTTTCATCTAGAAGACGGTCTAATTCTTCTAGAGGAAGACCAAGACAGGTTCGGCCTAAGGCTAGCAATTTCCAGGCATAAGCCTAGGTCTCCTAGTTCTAGACATAGACACTCTAGGTACAGCAGGTACCACAGATCTAGATCTGGGTTACCTAGGCACAGATATTACAGGTCTAGGTCACCTATGTCTAGGTCAATTTCACCTAGGTCACGATCACTTAGGCCGTACAGATACAGACAGGCTGACCTTAGGCGTGAAAGATTGCCTAGGTCACGCTCTGTTTCTATACCTAGAAATGACCCTGTTGTTTCTACATTGACGGAGCTTGTTGAACATCAGGGTCAATTGTTGAAGGAATTGTCAAGGAGACTTGACCACTTTCTTATTACTTGGTACCCAGCTTGATAATCTATGATAACTAGCAACTGACATATGTGTAATGTGTATAGGTACACCCCCTTATTTTTTAATGAGTTTTCTTTTATTTCTATTTTTATTAATACTCATAAATATGCAAAAGCGAAAATTTGAATACTAGCACATTGAATAAAAAAAACTTTGTCTGGGCTTTAATTTGGTACCCGGGTCAGTAGTCTAGGATGAGTTGCTGCTTAGATAGGAATCATTTTGTAGGTACACACACTTTCTTTAGAATCATAATGTGGATTCTAACATTATGGGGGGAGGGTCAATTGTTCTATGCACGACTCCCTGACCCATGTTTTTCTTTGCTATTTAGCGACCTTTTTGTTTCGCCAGTAACTGACAGCTTGCTTTTCTTGAATACGTGAAAGAGAGAAAAAATCCATGAAAAAAATTTGCGGCACGCAAGTTCTATCTTGGGTCTGCTTGCAAATGACCCAGCTACAGTGCCTGATGGGTTGCCATCGACACCATGCAGTTTCATGTACTCCAAACAAGTTTATTTTCGAAGACAATAAGAATTTTTGGTATTGAGTGGTCCCACTGAACAATGTCGCACCCATGAGTAATTGTCCTTGGATGCAAGGTAAGTCTAATAAGTCTCCTCTCGAAGTGTGTGTGTGTGTGTGTCTGGGGGGGGGGCAAATAGTTATTCCATGATCTAACCTATATTTTTAGTTTCATAAATATTCATAAATATGCAAATGAGATAATTTTATATATGACTATTGTATGAAAGGACTTATCAAATTGTATCACTGATGATATAATAACATGCAACAAGGACAGTTTGGGGCAGAATTCAGTTTATATTTGCTTTTTCTTTTAATTTCCCCTTATTATCTGAAATTCATCAGTATTGATGAATATGCAAGCTAGATAATTAATCTGCATATTGGGCCATTCCATCGGATGAAAGTACTATACCCCGGCATCAAATTTAGGTTACCTTGCACCTCCCCCAGGATAATTTTTCATGGGTGCCAAATTGTTCATTGGGACCCCCTGGATGGGAAACGAGGTGTCCTCAAAAAAATTTTGGTCTGGGCTATGTGAAATTGCATGGTTTCTATGCCAACCCATAGCGAATTTGAGAAGGGGGGTCTGCCTATAAAATTACTCATATCTCAGCTATAACTTATCCTAGACTACTAAACTTAATACCAAATTAAAGCTTAGATATATGGCTATTATCCCCTTGTTGCATATGGAAATTATCTAATTTGCATATTCATAAATATTTATGAAAACATTAAAAATGTGTTTCACGAATGGGGGTATACGTACAAGATCAATAATATCTCAGCTGCTTTTAGTCGTAGAGTGCTAAAATTTGTACTAAAATAAAGCTAAGACATAGGCCTTTCATTTTATGGTCAAATATGCAATGTACCTTATTTGCATAATTTGCATATTCATGAATATAAATAAATACGCTAAAAAATAAGGGAAAATCATTACAAATATACATAAGCTGATTTCATCCCAATATTGTCATTGTTGCACGTTTTAATATAATCAATGTAACAATTTGACAGGTCCAATCATCCAGTGGTCCTATATGCATATTATCTCATTTGAATATTCATGAAAATGCATGAAAACTTAAAAAAATGAGGGAAAATCACGTAAAAACTATAAGCCTAAGGGAGGGGTTAAGGTACAATCTATCCTGCACTCCTAGGGCCTTTTAAATTCATGCCAAATTGTCCAGTGGGACCCTCAGAATGAGAAATAAAGTTCTCCTCACAAGAAATAAGGTATGGGCTACGTAAAAATGCATGGTTTCCATGGCAACCGCTTATATGATTCTCGAGATTGGGGGGTAGGCCTACAAATTCAATCATATCTAGGGTTCTACTTATTCTAGAGCACTAAAATTGGTGTCAAATTAAAGCTTATACACATGTCTTTCTTCCTGTGGTCAGATTTGTAAATCATCTAATTTGCATATTTATGAATATTAATGAAAACCTACAAAAATGAAGTAAAATCATAAAAAAACATAAATGAACATATTTCAGCACAAAAACTTCATCAAACCACCATTGTTGCCAGTTTTTATATCCTCAGTGATTCAATCTGATAAGTTCTTTCATCCAGTGGTCCTATATGAAAATTATGTCATGGTCCTATATGAAAATTATCTCATTTGCATATTCATGATTATTAATGAAATCTTAAAATGATGGAAAAAGCATGGGTAAACTATAGTATGCAACGGGGTAATCAGACCTAAATTGAACACATGAGACATTTTATTATGGGTATAAATTTGCCCAATGGACCACTTAAATGTAAAAAAATGTTGTCCTCAAAAATAAATGTTATTTGGGCTTTTGAAATTTCATGGTTTCCATGGCAACCCATTATGCCGACTGTAAAGATTGGGGGTATACGTACAAAAAATACTCATATCTTAACAACATCTCATCCTAGATTACTAAACATGGTACCAAACTAATCCCTGGACATAGCAGTTTAATGTGGTAGTTAGATATGCAAATTATCTAATATTCATATTCATGAATATTAATGAAAACATTAGAAATGAGAGATAAAATCTCAGAAAAAATAAGGGGTGAATGTATAAAATTACCAATATCTCAGCAGCTATGCGTCAGAGTGTATCAAAATGGTGCCAAGTCAATGCTTAGACATAATACTTTTACCTTAAGTTCAGCTTTGAAAAATAGTTAACATAAATAATTATGAATTTTAATTAAAACAGAAGAAACAAATGAAAAATTGCGGAAAAATCAAGGGGTGTACTTACAAATCTAATAATATCTCAATTGCTAAGTGCCCTAGAGTACCAAAATTGGTTTTAAACTAATGCTAAGACAATAGTATGTTTAATTATCCAATTTTAAAATGGTCATATTATAATATTCATGAATATTGATGAAGCCATGAGCATTTTGAGAATAATATTTGAAAATGAAGGGGATATACCTACAAAATTACTCATATCTCAGCAGCTTATAGCCCTTACGTAGCAAACAAGGTGCCAACTTATTGCTATGATACAGCCCTTTATCTCAATGGTAATATTTGCCAGTTGTCGCATATACGTATTCATGAAAATTAATATAAACATTAGAATAAAGAGAAAAATCGCCAAAAAATGAATGGGGTATACCTACAAAATTACCAATATCTTAGCTGCTAATTGCCCCAGAGTAGCAAACAATATACTTAATTTAAGTCTATGCATAGCAGTTTTACCTAGTGGGAAGATATAAGAATTAACTAATTTGTTTAATATCAATATTAATTAAAACTTTAAAAATACAAGTAAAAAATGTATACAAATTGATAGCAATGTACTTACAAAATTACTCATATCTCAGCTGTTATAAATTTTATACTTTTTTCTTTTACTCAATTTTACTTAAGATTATGCTGTTTGATATGGTACCAAGCTTGTTACTATTTGGCAATTGGAAGCCAAGATATGAATCACTTTGTAGCTATACCCCCTTAATTTTCCTGTATTTTCTCTTAATTTCTCATGTTTTCATCAATATTCATGAGAATTTAAATTTGATGTGTTATGAATTGGATCATTTTGGTAAACATGTTGTGTCTATGCATTGACTTAAAATCAGGTTTGGCACTATTGGGCACTTAACTACTGAGATATGAGTAATTTTGGAAGTGCACCCCCTTGATTTTTCCGCAATTTTTCTTTCATTTCTTATGTTTACATTAAAATTCACGAATATTCATGATAAATATTTTTCATATTATACCTTATGGTAAAAGTACAATGTCTTAGCGTTAAATTGGCACTAGGTTCGATACACTGGAACACATGGTAGGTGAAATATTTGTCATTTTATATGTACAGCTGCTTTCCAAAATTTTTATAGATAGCGATTTTTGTCATAATTATTTACATACCCTATAATTGTTTGCGTGTTTGTTATAAACATATGCTTAGTTTGATGTATGATTTTTTTCTGCCAATACACGAACGATATATCTAGTAATAGTGAGTAACAATATTGATTGTTCTTGGAGATTGTTTGTATCAAGTTTTAACTTCTGAAAAAGTTGTATATATTTTTAGTAAATCAAAGTTGCTTATCAAAAATCCATTTCAAATTAAGGGCTAATAAGGAGAGCAGCAAAGAACACTGTGGTGGTCATCTATTATGTCATGTGTACCAAGCATTGTGAGTATACTTTGAGAATTGAAGCTTTGGAGTGTATCAACAATTTATCACTTGATTGACTTTGGTGTATGTGCACTAGCGGGTTGTACAAATTTTTATAACTTAACAAAATGACTTTTAAAAGATATTTTAAGCGCATTTTCGGATGTTCAAAATTGATGCTACATATTAAGTATCCTTAATTAGGAGAAAGCCCAAAAAGAAAGTACTGCCAAGTAGTTAGAAGGGACCAAGTGGGTTAAAATTGTATTAAAATTGGAAAATGTCATCTTTTAAGATGAATCCACACTCCAAGCCTATTCTCATCGGAAACCCAGAATGGCTGGCATCTGAAACACGAAAATGATTATCCACATTACATTGATTTGTGTGTAAAAAATCCACTGGGAGTCGTAGATAGGGGGCTATCTCATGACTTACTGGTGATTGTTTCATTTACAAGCTTAAGTTGGGGGACCCCTTTTAAAGTCATGAGATAGCCCCCTATCAACGACTTCCAGTGGATTTTTACACACAAATCAATGTAATGTGGATAAACATTTTCGTGTTTCAGATACCAGACATTTTGGGTTAGCTATGAGAATAGGTTTGGAGTGTGGATTCATCTTAAAAGATGACATTTCCCAATCTTAATACAATTTCAAACCCACATGGTCCATTCTAACTGTTTGGCAGTACTTTCGTTTTGGTTGTTCTCCTATTAAAGGGCCCTTACTATGTAGCATCAATTTTAAACATCCAAAAATAAGCTTAAAATATCTTTTAAAAGTCATTTTGTTAAGTTATAAAATTTGTACAACCCGCTAGTGCACATACACCAAAGTCAATCAAGTGATTAATTGTTGATACACTCGATAGCTTCAATTCTCAAAGTATACTCACAATGCTTGGTACACATGACATTATAGATGACCACCACAGTGTTCTTTGCTGCTCTCCTTATTAGCCCTTAATTTGAAATAGAGTTTTGATAAGCAAGTTTGATTTACTAAAAATATATACAACTTTTTCAGAAGTTAAAACTTGATACAAACAATCTCCAAGAACAATCAATATTGTTACTCACAATAACTAGATATATCGTTCGTGTATTGGCAGAAAAAATCATACATCAAAAAAAAGCATATGTTTATAACAAACACGCAAACAATTATAGGGTATGTAAATAATTATGACAAAAATCGCTATCTACAAAAAATTTTGGAAAGCAGCTGTACATCCCTTAATTTTTCTAAGATTTTTTTCTTTAATTACAAAATTTTTCATTAATATTCATGAATATGCAAATGAGATAATTTTCATATAGGACCACTGGATGAAAGAACTTATCAAATTGAATCACTGAGGATATAAAAACTGGCAACAATGGTGGTTTGATGATGTTTTTTGTGCTGAAATATGTTCATTTATGTTTTTTTTATGATTTTACTTCATTTTTGTAGGTTTTCATTAATATTCATAAATATGCAAATTAGATGATTTACAAATCTGACCACAAGAAGAAAGACATGTGTCTAAGCTTTAATTTGACACCAATTTTAGTGCTCTAGGATAAGTAGAACCCTAGATAAGATTAAATTTGTAGGCCTACCCCCCAATCTCGAGAATCATATAAGCGGTTGCCATGGAAACCATGCATTTTTACGTAGCCCATACCTAATTTCTTGTGAGGAGAACTTCATTTCACATTCTGAGGGTCCCACTGAACAATTTGGCATGAATTTAAAAGGCCCTAGGAGTGCAGGATAGATTGTACCTTAACCCCTCCCTTAGGCTTATAGTTTTTACGTGATTTTCCCTCATTTTTTTAAGTTTTCATGCATTTTCATGAATATTCAAATGAGATAATATTCATATAGGACCACTGGATGATTGGACCTGTCAAATTGTAACATTGATTATATTAAAACATGCAACAATGACAATATTTGGATGAATTCAGCCTATTTATATTTGCAATGATTTTCCCTTATTTTTTAGCTTTTTTATTAATATTCATGAATATGCAAATTATGCAAATAAGGTACGTTGCGTATTTGACCATGGAATAAAAGGCCTATGTCTTAGCTTTATTTTAGTAAAAATTTTAGTACTCTACGACTAAAAGCAGCTGAGATATTATTGATCTTGTACGTATACCCCCATTTGTGAAACACATTTTTAATGTTTTCATGAATATTTATGAATATGCAAATTAGATAATTTCCATATGCAACAAAGGGATAATAGCCATATGTCTAAGCTTTAATTTGGTATTAAGTTTAGCAGTCTAGGATAAATAACAGCTGAGATATGAGTAATTTCATAGGCAGACCCCCCTTCTCAAATTCGCTATGGGTTGGCATAGAAACCATGCAATTTTACATAGCCCAAACCAAAAATTTTTTGAGGACACCTTCGTTTCCCATCCAGGGGGTCCCAATGAACAATTTGGCACCCATGAAAAATTGTCCTGGGGGGGTGCAAGGTAACCTAAATTGGATGCCGGGGTACTATATTTAAGCTTTAATTTGCTAGCAAGTTTAATAGTGTAGGGCGAGTTGCTGATGAGATACGAGTCATTTTGTAGGTACAGGCCCACTTTCTTTAAAATCGAATTAACCCCCTTCCCTAGCTGAAACTTTCCTGCAAACAAGAGATATCATTGCGATGCATTTTTAAAGTTCTCAATTTAATGAAATCATTCCTGACACATTTCGTCCACATAATATGCATGGACTATCATGAAAAAATCTTAACTAAGTCGGAAGCAAGAGTTTTGCTCAAGTTGTCCCCCTGATAACCTCTTGGTCATAATTTAGGTCTAATTGCATAAATTGATGTCAGTAAAGACCTCCAATCATGAGAAGATGTGTCGGATAAATTTGTACCAGTTTGGCATCCTTAACACGCTACTCTACAGATTTTTATGAATCTTTCTTCAATTTGGCGGCCATCTTGAAAATATGCAAATTAGATAGTGAAGACGCCATTTTTCTGCTTGCCAACATTGGTTTTTGGATTCAGCATACAAAAATACACCTAATAGGCATCTCAAAACATTTTCTTCACAAAATGCCTGTACCTTCTTAAATAAGCGTCTTTTTCGATTTTTTTCCTGACTACATGGTATAATACTGAATAAGCGTACCCTTGCACAGCTCTCCAATGGGACAGAATATCGACATTTTGGTTTGAAGCTTCACCTTAATGTATTTCTGTATTTTGTTTTCGTGAACGGCGAAGGCTATTAGTCTATGTCGCATGGGCCAAAAAATGGTCCCGTGAAAATTTCGTGACGATTTTTTGCGACCTATATAAAATTAAACTTTTGGGTATTTGCAACAACTTCAACCAGTTCGCCCATCTGAGTTCGGCGTCTGGTCCGAGTAATGACGTCATCAAAAATGGCGGCCATCGCGCTATTATAATGCTTATGTATTTAAGAAAAATCAAAGTATGTTGGCAAAATAAAAGTTTTTGTTAATAGATTTAATGCCAGTACTGCTCCAGATTTTGAACAGAAACAATATTTACACAGAATTCTACTTTGAAATGCAATAGGCCATCTTGCCCATGAGCATAGGGCATGAGACACATTGTAGCATATTTCGAAAATGACAAAAATTGGCCCCATGTAAATTTCGTGACGATTTTCGGCGAATTATTTCAAATTAAACTTTGAGGCATTAGCAACGATTTTATCAAGTTCACACATCTGAGATCCGCTTCTGGGGTAAAAACTGACGTCATCAAAATGGCGGTCACCGCGCTATTGATACGAATATTCATAGTATATGTATCAAAGTATGTTAGCCAGACAAAGTCTTTTATAGTTTAGTGCTCGTGCCGCTCCAGATTGTTAATAGAAATTTAAGATCACCGATATGACTTTGGAGTCAAAGGTCAAGGTCAAATATATTTAAAATTTGCCTACCAGCTCTTAAAGTAAACTCCACATTCATAACTCCACCAACCCGAAGTGTCTGTTCATCCGTTCATCCATAACTCTTGTATCTCATTAAACCTTTAAAAATTCGCTAAGCTTTGGTTAAATGTTCACCTCACTTAGACGGTGTGCAGAACCCATGACTCAATTACGCAGACTCAAAGTCAGGGTTACAGTTACAGGTAATGGAATTTAGCCTTCAGTTGCGCGTATGCTCCATATCTCCTCAAACCCTTAAAGGATTGTCATTACACTTTGATAAGATGTTCAGCTCAGTGCGAGGGTGTGCAAAACACATAGCTCAATCATGCAAACTCAAGGCCAAGGTCACAGTTGAAGGTAATGGTATTGAACATTGAATTTCATGTCCACCCTATATTTAATTTTGGACGAATATTTGTCTAAGTTAGATGATATACAAAGCGTGTAATTCAACCATGACCACAAGGTCGTGGTCACCAGTGGTGACCATTAGTTTGAGCCTTTAATTCTATGTCCGCACCCTATTGCCTTCACCCTGAAATTATTTAATAAAATTCAGGTGAAATATCCGGTTCAGTGAGAGGGTATGCAAAAAAGTATGACAACACTGTGGCTAAAGCTCTATGTAAAAATTTAAGGACACAAGTTTGAACTTTTGATTTCCTTCCTTTATGTCAGAAGGATTTTCATTTTAACTTTAGTCAAATATTCAACTCATTGAGACTGTATGCAAACATTATGTTTCAAGGTCACAGTTGAAAGTCAATAATTTGAACATTTGATTTCATGTTTGCATTATGTTTCTTTTAAATTTGCTAAGCTAAAATAGTTTCTTCAGTGAGAAGATGTACAGAATACATGTCTCCATTATAGGGGCTCACGGTCAGTGTCATAACTTCATGCCGAGCCTTGAAGGATATTCATTTAACTCTGGTTACATATTGACCTAAGTTAAGGAAAATGCGCAGAACACATGTCCATGGCCGTTCATGGTACCAGTCATGGGGCAAATGACTTGTGCTCTCAGCAACCAAAGACATGCATGGTTGCCTTGCCATTTTATGTCCTTGAAAACAGTATTATAGTCATGCTATGATAGTGGATGGATGGCTAAAAAACTTAGTGCAATGAGATGATGTATATATCAAGCAGTAATCGAACCCTGGACGCTGTATCCACATTTGGGAGCACTAATCGCTCGGTGACGCGGTCGCTTCGACAACTACCGGTCCAACCATTCTGTCGTTCTGCGGTTAGGGATATAGCTGCCCTTCCAACTGCCTTCTTGAGTTTTGTCTGAAGGTGTTCGTATTTAGCACACTGATTGCGTATGATGTCTAGATGACAACGAAGGTTTCAGCTTACTGATATAATTTCTGAGTCAAAGGTCAAGTATACTTGAAACCTGTCTTACAACTCGTAACACGAACTTCTTTCAATTTTGATGGAAGGTGTTCATATTTAGCACACTAATTGCTTATGGTGTGAGGCTGAAAAAAGGGTTTCGGTTTGCTTATTTGATCTTCATGTCAAAGGTCAGGATGAGATATACTTAGCAAGAGAACTTGCTGATGCGATGGTTATAGGTTAAGTCTAGATCAGCCGAAGTCAGCATGAAAAGATCTTTACGTTCACTTTTGTCAGTAGATGTTGCTGATTTTACTGGATTAATGTCCGGCAAGGTAAAATATTATGTTGGAAAGCTTTCAGTAACGCTGATTCTTCTGTCCATGAAGCTTTCATGTCCCACTGGAAGACGGGACTAAGAATGCTCTCGGACAATATATATGCCTGCTTGTCAGCCAAGAGCAACAATTGGAAATTTTACTAGGTTAAGATAGTGGATGTTTCGTAGGAAACTAAACTTTCTCTTCCTCAGAGTGTCAGTATCAGAGCATCATATGGAAATCCACAAAAGAGCCAATTCTCACTATACAGTTGCTTGAAAGTAAGAAAGACGGCAAAGATCAGGAAACGATACAATCAAGTACCACACCTGACGCAGGATACCACATGGGAAAGTAACAAGAATAAAATTAGCATTCATAAACACGAAAATCATGTTGGAGTTGATAAGGTGACACTTATGTTCCTATTATAACAATATTACCTCCAAATAAGGAGTAATAAATGGTTGCAGTAAATCTGCTTGTGTCACTTCTCACCACAAATAACTTATGCACTAGCATTTGTTTGAACATCATTGCTTGTATTACAATGGCGAATTTCGAGTAATATTGTATGCCATTACTTTGGTGGTATTCTGTCGCCTTAGTGATATGCGAAGTCTTCTCAGGGGGGTGGGGGTACATGTTTCCTTGTTCCTCTGAAATAAATTTGCTTGTTCCTCTGTTCCTTCAAATTTTGTTTTCTTACATTCCCTGTTCCCCAATATTGTCTCTGTTCCCCCCAAAATTTTGTTCCCCTGAAATAAATGCCATTTTCCCTTGTCCACCAAAACCCCTGCGAATGCCTCATATGCACCTGACTGATAGACCAGGTCAATGAGCCCAGCAATCAATAATTCATATAGTATGGCTCCAAAGCGATCAAATAGGACAAAAACTGAATTTATAGATTCAGGGTCAATTTAAATAAAATAGGAACCACAAAATGATTTGGCCCTGTATAGCAATTGGTAGTGAGTTCGATTGCTGATACAGGGATCGTGAGTTCGATCCGGGCCCAATACTTTTGTGGAGGTTGATCATGAATTATTTTCTATCCTCATTCTCCTTCTTTCAGTGATTCGAGAATGGATATTGTCAGTTACAAGCGAACGCGTGTGCAAGCGTGTGCACAAAGTACTGCCTAGTCTAAGCCTGCCCCGGAAAAGCGTGGTTAGGTTAAATGTCCATCTCGACATGGCCATGACAATTGACTAGGACTTTAAACCCAAAACAAAAGTATCCCAAAATAGCTCCAGGGGTCAGTCATATTTATATAGTATGGTCTCAAATTCATCAAAACAAAGGAGCCGCTGTACTCCTCGCCTTGTAAACCAGGGTCATGTGTTAGATCTCCGGCTTCACTAGTCTGTCAGATGAGAATTTTAGCTGTGGCCCCGTCTCGATATGACCTTAGCTGTTGTAGGGACGTTAAGCACAAACAAACAATCAAATAAACAAAAGGAAAAAAAACACACTCAATTTCAGCATGATGTCCTACGGGATAACAAGTACGGTAATGGGTTCTGGGTAAATTTTATTGAATCGGAAGCCCAAAAACGGGTTCCAATGATCAGAAAAAAAGAAACACGTCATTTTCGTATCAGAAGACACCAACTCAATCAAATAAAGACAAAAAATTGATTCCAGCAAGAAATTCCTACATAACTAGTGCTTTGAATCTAATTACATGTACTTATGTATATATGTGCATAAGTAGCACTTAAGCGGCCATTTTGATGACGTCATCATTCGGTCCAGACGCAGAAATCAGATGTGTGAACGGGTGTAAATTGTTACATATGCCCCAAAGTTTATTTTGATATAGGTCACCAAAAATTGTCACAAAATTTACACAAGATTCCCATTCGACATAGACTATAAGGTCAAATGTCGTGTACGATAACAGCTCCATAATTCGGCTCTAGGCCTATTTCAATGAAATAAGGACCCCAAAAATAAATTTTTTCCATTCTAGGAATATAAAACCTAATTCACTTCATATTTTGTATAGAATGGCCCCAAAATAACTAAACCAGAACAAAAATCACTTAATTTTAGCACTAACTTTCTACAGGGTTACAGCAAAAGTAATGGATTCTGGGGCAAATTTATCGATTTGGGAGCCCCAAATGGACTCTAGGCGTCTGAAAAAATGGAACACATCTTTTTCGTATTGTTTGACGTCCAATCAGTTAAATAAAGACGAAAAATCATTTCTAGCAATAAATTCTCCCTCAACTATTGCTTTAATTACGATGTCTTATATGTGTACATAAGTAGCACTATGGCCGCCATTTTAATGACGTCATTACTCGGACCAGAAGCGGAACTCAGATGGGCGAACTGGTTCAAATTGTTACATATGACCCAAAGTTTATTTTGGTATAGGTCACCAAAAATCGTCACAAAATTTACACGGGATGCCCATTCGACATAGACTATATGGCGAAAGCAGGCTCGTTCGCTCCGCATTGGTCGCATCGCCTCTACGATACCGGGTGCGATGTATGCCAAAATCGTGAGTGCTGCCTGTTCGATGTTTTTTCTTTAATTTGCCAACTTAAGCAGGTTGCAAGGTCTACACTGATGTAGGTGGTATAAAATAGTTATACCATGTGTGTTCGCGCTAAAGCTCGTGGATTATCCCTACCCATGGTATAAATATGACTTAGATTTTTATCACATAGTTCAATTGAAATGCTATAATTGTAGAATTCTCCAAACTTATGTTAACCTTTAATCCTGATATACCCTGTTTAAAAAAACAGCTGGCTTCATAGAATTTTTCTTAGAAGCAAGATGATCAGGATCTACACTGTTTTTAAACATGGATAAAAGTTCTAAATTTCCCAAATCCTGAATTTATAAATGGCAAAAGTAAATTTGTCTATTTCAGCTGTTTGAGACTGAATTTTGAGCTCACCTATGGATTTGGGGGAACAGGGGGGAAAGGGCATTTATTTTCAGAGTAAGACTGGATCAAAAGGCCAATTTGTTATGGGAACAGGTCATGTCAGGACGGTCAGTTCACCTAACCACACTTTTTCCTGGTCAAGCTTGACCAAGCAGTTAGCCAGTACTTAGTTGGGGTTGCTTTGATATGGTCTGTTGGTGAGCCGCCAGCTAGTAAAACGAATGATCACCAATTCCTAACCTGCCTGGTGCCTGGCAAAAAGGGGGGGGGGTTTTGGGAAGTAAAAGTTGAGGTGTCAGACATGGCTGGCCTTTACAATAGGGGTGACACTATAATATTTCTATTTTTCGCTTGTAACTGACAACAACCCTTATCCTGCTGATATTTTTGCTCAGAAATAGTCATCTGCTCATTGCGTCTGCTACATTATATTCAAATGCACTCGAGATTAACTTTATTACTGAGGCAAACCCTGATCAGACAGCCAAAGAGCATATTAAGCAGAGAGAGAGCAGGCCACAATTGTGGTGAATAGCAGGACAAGGGTGAATATAAAAGCACTATACGGCAACTTTTTCATCTGCTGATAACCTTGGCAAGCAGTTTGAACCCAGATCTGAACGTTTGACACTCTGATAGTTTTCCTGAAAGAGTTTTTTGTAAAAGCTAATGCAGACAACAACAAAAGCATGAAAAATTACCCCGTAAGCAAAGATTTAGTTTGAATGTGCCCATCTTGCAGCATGATGAGATTAGGCAGGGGAGCGCAGTGGCTCAGTGGTAGAGTGCGAGACTCGAGACCGAGGGGCAGCGGGTTCGAGCCTCACCGGCATCACTGCGTTTTGGTCCTTGAGCAAGACACATTTATCATAGCTTAGTACTGGTTCAACCCAGGAAGGCCCGTCCCTATATAACTGAAAGATTGTTGATGGGACGTAAAGAATCAAATCAAAAGATTTAGGCAGTTGGTAGTGATTAAATGGCAGATAGTGCTAACCCTGATCCGACTGTTTCTTCGGTAGTGGTACATGTATGATCGAGCTCATGTCACTATTTGTCCGAATATCTAGGGTACATACAGTACATTTTGTATCTGTCATTATAAGAGTAGGGCTTACCTGCATTGATCAGGAATAACACATTTTTAGGGTAAAAGTGTGCCTGTATACATAAAAATTTTCTTACCCATCATTTCTTACATTTTTGCACTGCTAAGTAGAAGTCTCATTGAGATGATTTTTTTAGTACCCACAACATAGGTTTTAGTTGAGAAATAAGAATATTAATTTTCGATTATGCATTCTCATATAGAAGCTAGCATACTTGAACCCATATTGGGGGGGGGGGGGGGGGCTTACACGTGGGCTCTGCTTGGACATGGACCAATCAATTGCGCCGATATTGTGGGCAAACACTTTGGCTCTGCATGGACATGGTCCAATCAATTGAACCCATATTGGGGGTTTACACTGGGGCTCTCTATGGACCAATAGATTGAACCCATATTGGGGGCACTTCGAGACCCTCTTGTCACAGAGTGCATGACTAGTGCATAAAATAATAATTCGATAAAATCTGAGCAGAAGTCAAGATATCGCCTTTGTAAATAAAGATCTACACAGTTCAAGAAAAGCTCTATGTTGCAGTAATGTTTGATCTGTTATATTTGGGTCAGATCTTTACTCTTCGCATACTGGGAAATTTTCATGCTGTTGTTGTCGTCTGCTGATATTCTTTTCAAAATAACTTTTTCTAAATTTCTTTCAGGAACACTAAAAGAGTAGATAGATTTCTTTATTTCCTCCTGCTAGATGAGTTACAGAAAACACATACACAGATGACAATATATACAAAAATTCATACAATACTTACTTTGCTCAGCATATATCTGTCAAAGTAAAAGTAAGTAAGGCCCTGGTTGTCAAAAATATAAATTGAATGGATATTTACAAAGCTCTGCCCTATGGTCCAGTTAATTGTACTCATCGGCTGCAATTATATACTTGTGGAAATTATTGGTTAACAACTCATTTGCAGAACTCTTGCATAACCATTCAATTTATATATTTGTGTTGAGCAGCATATATGCCTGAGATCATGGCCATACCATAATATATAGCTACAATTAAGTAAATGCTTCCATCAGGTGAACTTCTAGCATCGGTGGCTCAAGTGACATCAGCTTCAGCTCAATCAAGTCGCTGCTAGTAAGGAAACAGTCAAATGTATAATACTACCCTTTATAGATGTTTCATATTATGTGCATTACAGTTACATGTACTTTGGTTGATTATTTTTTGATTTATTGAACTTTGAAAACGCCTCTGTATTATGGAAACTGATTCAGACGAACCTTACACATGTGTACAAATGTTAAGTAAAATCCTGAAACCTTAGACAATCAGGGCCTTACTTACTTTGAAAGATTCGTGCTGAGCAAAGTAGGTATTGTGTGATATTTTGTATATATTGTCATCTGTGTATGTGTTTTCTCTAACTCATCTAGCAGGAGGAAATAAAGAAATCTATCTACTCTTTTAGTGTTCCTGAAAGAAATTTAGAAAAAAGTTATTTTAAAAAGAATATCAGCAGACGACAACAACAGCATGAAAAATTACCCAGCATACAAAGAGTAAAGACCTGACCCAAATATTACAGATCAAACATTACTGCAACATAGAGCTTATCTTGAACTGTGTAGATCTTTATTTACAAAGGCGATATCTTGACTTCTGCTCAGATTTTATCGAATTATTGTTTTTTGCACTAGTCATGCACCCTGTGACAAGAGGGTCTCGAAGTGCCCCCAATATGGGTTCAATCTATTGGTCCATGGAGAGCCCCAATGTAAGCCCCCAATATGGGTTCAATTTATTGGTCGATGCCGAGCGTCAGTGTAAGCCCCCAGTATGGGTTCAATTTATTGGTCGATGCCGAGCTTCAATTTAAGCTTCAATTTATGGAACAAAGTTGAAAAAAGTTTTAACATATAATACAAAATAAACGTATTTAGCGAATTAGGCCAGAAGATTAACACTTGCATTATGCCAGTTATGTTTAACTTCATTTTACGCAGCCCTCTTGCCGAAACGAAATACAAGAGTTCTGCAAATGAGTTGTTAACCAATAAATTTCCACAAAAATAGTAAGTGAGTATGATCAGGAAAAACCACAATCACAAACCGCAGACAACCCTGTGGCACCGCGAGGAAGAGCCGCTCAACCATCACGAGACACCAGGAAGACAAATTAAGCAAAGCAACCAGCTCTCTCTTCCCCATCAAGATGATTGCAATACTAGAACGGACACAAAGCAACGTACAAAAAACATAGAACAATTACAGACTCCCACAATGGGAGTAACAATAAACAAAAAGTCAACAACAACAGAACCACCGCCTTAGAACGGACAGCAGCCTAAGCCACCAGGGGGCTTAAATGCATTTTACTGGTACCAAATCTTCGCCCTAGATTCTGCTGTTGTTGAAGTACAAAAAATGTTCAGCTCGCATGGAGGCCATCTAACTAATGCAATGTATCATCATGGAGAAACATTCTAATCAAATTAACACATCATGATGAAACAAAGAAAAGGGCTCATGACTCACAGATAGTCAGAGCTAAAGAAAACCTCAAGTTGAGCCACGGTGGGTCCAGCTACAGATAAGCATCAGGCACCAACCCACCGATTAAAGCTTTACGTCAGAGCCGTCATAGAGTCTGAGGCCTGACCCATCGTCGTGCAATTAAAGAGGAAACCATAGCTATAAACCATGACTGGGTTTAAAACTACACATGCAGACTGTCACATGATATCCAAGTTGTATCCAACCCTTATATAACGTTTTACTATCTTTATGAATTGATCACTAAAATTTGGTTTTCCAACAATTCGTTTGAATTTATAAACTAAATCACCATAAAATATAGGTTCTGATATGCCTTGTTGCAGAAGAGTTTTTAATCCAATGTTGTATTTAACAATTAACTCTGAGAGTCTATGGTAGAATTTAGAAAACGCTTTTCGAATTTTATGATATCTATAACCTTGTTTTAATAATTTAGCAGTTAAAAATAAGTTTCTGTTGTTGAAGTCATCAACATTAGAACACACTCTAGCAAAACGGATAAGCTGAGAAATATATACACCATAGGAAGGAGAGCGAGGAACATCTCCATCAAGAAATGGAAAATTTACTATTTCAAAATTAAAATCATCTCGTTTATCATAAATTTTAGAAGAAACTATGCCATTTGTTATTGACAAGTTCAGGTCCAAAAACGGAGCTTCAGTATCAGAAGAATTTGCCTTATTTAACTGAAGTTCAGTGGGATATATCTGACCTACCATTTGTTCAAAATAAGGATTATCAATATTAAGTAAGTCATCTAAATGTCTGGAGGTTGAGTTAAAAGCTTCAATAATATCAGTTTGGTTATTGTCTGACAGAGACAACATAAAGTCTCTCTCATAACAAAATAAAAACAAATCTGCAACAAAAGTAGCACAATTAGTACCCATTGGAATACCTACAATTTGTCTATACAATTTCGAGCCAAATCTAATAAATATATTATCCAAAAGATAATGGAGCGCATCACACATTTTCTGACATGACCACAATTTATATCGTTTAGGTTTTCTGAAGTAAAAAAGGCATTTTTATCATTACAAGCCAAATAAAGTGAGCCCTCTCTGTTAAATGTTTGTTCAATTAATTCTGTTAGTTTTTCTTTGATTAGATTATGAGGCAATGTAGTATAGAGAGTAGAGAAATCATATGTAGACAAACCAGATGCTAGAAAACCTCTAGACTTCAATTTATTAAGAATTTCATCTGAATTTTTAATAGACCAAAATATTTTTTACCATTTCTTTCATAAACTGTTGTAAACAAGTCTATAATTGCAGCCGATGAGTACAATTGACTGGACCATAGGGCAGAGCTTTGTAAATGTCCATTCAATTTATGTATTTGTGTTGAGCAGCATCTATGCCTGAGATCATGTCCATACCATAATATATAGCTACAATTAAGTAAATGCTTCCATCTGGTGAACTTATAGCATCGGTGGCTCAAGTGACATCAGCTTCAGCCCAATCAAGTCGCTGCTAGCAAGGAAACAGTCAAATGTATAATACTGCCCTTTATAGATGTTTCATATGGTGGTCCCTTGAATAGAACTTATAAACATGCCTGATGTGGGTCTTTCGTGCAAACCAAACATCTATGGTCATGATCCACATGTGAACTAAGGGTAAGGTTGGTGCACCGTTAAACTGGTTTAAGCCCTCAAGTAAAATATTCTACTGACCGTTCCAAGGCGGTACTTCTTTGTGGATCTTCTATGTTTTTTTCTGTCTTGTGTTTGCTTTGCCTTTGTACGTACGCGTCTGTTTATATGAGCCTTGTGGTCACCTGCTGGGAAAGGGCTGACCTCTTGGTTCTTGTTTGTGGTGTCTTACTGTTAGTTTGTTACTTTCCCATTGGTATCCTAGGTCAGGTGTGGTACTTGATTGTATCGATTCCTGATCTTTGCCCCCTTCTTACTCTACTAAGTTTGCAAAAGCGTTAAAAGGCGTCTCTGTAAGGTAAAGGGTTAAAGAGCCAAGTCTGAGTATTATCCTCTTATTTGGGGGTGGAGAATGGGGTGCGCGGCTCAGCCTTCCCATCATCATACTTTTCTGTCTGCTCCATATCTTTACTTACTTACTTATTATGTGCATTACAGTTACTTTGATTGAATATTTTTTGAGTTATTGAACTTTGAAAACGCCTCTGTATTATGGAAACTGATTCAGGCGAACGTTACACATGTGTACAAATGTTATGTACAATCCTGAAACCTTAGACAACCAGGGCCCAAGAGTGCGATGTCTCCTTATAAGTTAAGGAAGACTTTTGGGCGGTGCCTTCTTAAAGTTGAGGAAGACTTTAGGGCGATGCCTCCTTAAAGTTAAGGAAGACTTTAGGGCGATGCGTCCTTAAAGTTTAGGAAGACTTTAGGGCGATGCTCCTTAAAGTTAAGGAGGACTTTAGGTAAATAACGATTTTTTAGGATGCGATAAGTAACCCTTACATGCTGGATATTTTAAGCCCCGTTCTCATTGTGCCGATGTATAGTGCGTCCAGCTAATAGAGACTGGGCGTGTCAGACAGAGCGCTGTTATACACTGTCAAATAAGACTAGTCTACAGTAAATCGGGTGTAATAGCCTTTGTACGCTTTACTCGTGCAACCAACTTAAGCGCAGACTACAAGGGTGACCAACTTTATACGTTAGCATGCCTGGTAAACGTGTATCTTTAGTATGCTGCTGGGGACATGCTGCATTTCATTTTCCGGGATGGATATGTTGTGAAAGTTTTGGGGGAGGGTAGGTTTGCCCTTCCTCCAACTCTGTCTGTATGGCAAAACTGATTTGATTTTTAAGCCTGATACAATAATAATAAATTACCAATTAGAATTAAGCGGGACAAGGGTTAAGTATCTGGATCATGAGAAAAGAGCATACAAACATGAGATTTGGTCTTATCGCATATCCGAAAAAGCCTCTTATAATCGCTCATTCTGGCGTGTCCAGAGAGACTAGATGTATTAAAGTTATTCGGAGTCTTCTTCAACTTGCATACTTTGTTTATGCGAGAAGCGAAAGCCCTAGCGAGGTCATGTGTACATGCAGGCTTGTCGGAGCCTTCGCCACACGCGGATGTAATAAGAACCATCATCTCGTGTTCAGACCAATTTATAGTATTAATTTTCATTGCAGACCATTATTTTATTTTCTTATTCAGTATTATAATTTGAATAGGTAAAATTTCGAAACATTGTCAGAGTGCTTATATCTAGACTAGTCAGTCTCCTTGCTATCCAAATTAATTCGAGATGCCTTTTTCTTACAATGGGCTCAAAACTACAACAGGTGCATACAGGTATACAGCGGTAAAGCGTTTCACGGGTGAATAAATAAACTCTGTCTCACCGATTTTTAAATGGAAATGTCCACGGGTGTTTCTTTGCTAAGAACCGCCCAGTCTCTCTTAACTGGTCGGACTATAGCCACGGTGCATCCCGATGAAGGACAGCAGGTATGCCGTAATGCACCGGGACATATTTTATGAAAAATAAATTGCGTTCTCACCTCATGCCCAGGTCACACATTCACAGATCCTCTCGCCGGTTTCACTACGGATCAAATCTCACGGATTATCTCAAAAATGCCAACTTCCGTAGTCCGATACGGATGCGGAACGGTGTGACAAGGTAGGAAAGGGCATTTTTGTGACATGAGCGATACCGTTTGTTACGGTCTAATACGGAACGCCGCGGTTAAATACGGAGCAACACGTGCCAATGCGTGTGCACTGCGGATGAGAGCGGTTTGCTACGGTGCAAGAAAGGGCTAGAATAGTCCGACCAGCTAACAAAGACTGGGCTTGTCAGACAGAACGCTGTCATGCACTGTCAAATAAGACTAGTCTACAGTAAAACGGGTGTAATAGCCTATGTACGCTTTACTCGTGCAACCAACTGAAGTGAAGACGACAAGGGTGACCAACTTTATATGTTACCATGCCTGGTAAATGTTTATCTTTAGAATGCTGCTGGGGACCTGCTGCATTTCATTTACCGGGATAGATATGTTGTGAAAGTTTTGGTGGAGGGTAGGTTTGCACTTTCTTCAAATTCTGTCTGTATGGCAAAACTGGTTTGATTTTTAAGCCCGATACAAGAATAATAAATCACCAATTAGAATTCAGCGGGACAAGGGTTAAGTATCTGGACCATGAGAAAAGGGCATACAAACATGAGATTTGGTCATCGCATATCCGTAAAAGCCTCTAATAATCGCTCATTCTGGCGTGTCCAGATGGACTAGATGTCTAAAAGTTATTAAGAGTCTTCTTCAACTTGTATACTTCGTTTATGCGAGAAGCGAAAGCCCTGGCGAGGTCATGCATATATGCAGGCTCTTCGGAGCCTTCTCGAGGAGCCTTCGCCACACGCCGATGTAACAAGAACCATCATCTCTTGTGACTAATTTATAGTTAAACGTAAGTATGATTAGAATTTCATTGCGGACGATTATTTTATTTCCTTAATCAATAATTTGAATCGCTAAAATTTCGAACATTGTCTAAGAACATATATCTAGACTAGTCAGTGTGTTTGTTATCCAAATTAATTCGAAATGCCTTTTTTCTCAAAATGAGGCTCAAAACTACTGCAGGTATATACAGGTATATAGGCGTGAAACGTTTCACGGGTGAATAAATACATTATGTCCTACCAATTTTTATATGGAAATGACCATGGGTGGATCTTAGCTTAGAACCGCCCAGTCTGAAACGTGTCAATATGAGCCGCCACTGAGCGACACGGACCTGTCACGATAACCAATCCGTACATACAAAACTGCCTCCGGGGTTTAGAATTCAGGTGAGTGGTCCAGGGTATCGTGACCCTCTTGTTTTTGTACTTTTACTGAGAGTAAAATGCTAGTTTGCACCAACACAATTTGGTTCTCAAAGTCTTTGGCGATTATGAAAACTTACGTTAAGAAATGATTATGATTATTAACTGTCAGTTTTGGGTGCCGGTTAACAAATAAGAACATCATATAATCAGTGTGAGCCGGATCTGAACCGCTTCATTTCAGTCACAAATAGTATTAATTCGGGGGAATGGGGGAGAGGATGTATTGACGAGTGTTCTTGCTACTTAGACTCGGCCCTAGCATCTACTGTTTACCCTAAAAGAATATCAAGCATGCACAAAACCTATTTGAAAGAGCTTCGTGCATTAAGGGGCTTTTTGGGCCCCCTATGAGGCTAAAATATAAAAAAATTGTTTTCACCAATTTGTTCTTATCAGTTTATTAGAACAATAACCAAAGTGTTAAAGTCTCAAATTACTTTGACTTTTACCGTTGCTATGGTAACAAAACGGCCGCCAAGATAGACTGAAATTAGGAAATTGACCATTTTGGAGCAAAATTGAGAGGTTTGACAGAGAAATTAACATAGAGCACAAGCTAATAACAAAAAGATATTTTAACCGAAGATGAGAATTACCACGACACACAACACATTAAAAGGATTTTTTGGTATTTAGCTGTGCTGGTATCTAATTCTTAAAAATCGGCCTCCAAAAGCCTTAAATTTGGTCAAAAATGGCAATTTCTCTGTTTTAAGCCTATTTTTCGGCCATTTTTGTTACCATAGCAATGGTAAAATTTAAATAAATGCCGAAATATATGGAGAAAATAAAGAGGAGAGAAGTAATATGGGCTGGCTATTGCCCAGGTCACACATTCACGGATCACCTCGCCGGTTCCACTACGGATCAGATCTCACGGATGACCCCGGAAATGCCATTTTCCGTAGTCTGATACGGGTGCACAACGGTGTGGCTACGAGTTTTGACGTATCTGCCAAAAGAGCATTTTGGTGACATGATAGATACGGCTTTGTTACCGTCTAGTACGGAACGCCACGGTTTAATACGAGAATGACACTGTTAAATACGGAACGACACGTGTCAAGGCGGGTGCACTGCGGATGAAGAACGGTTTGCTACGGTTACCTACGGTGCAAGTAAGGGTTAGTACGGATAAGAAGGGTCCTAAGCGGGTTAATACGAACCGCTACAGACCTAAACCGATAACCAGTCCGTACATACAAAACTGCCTTCAGGGCTTGAAAATTCAGGTGAGTGATCCAGGGTAACGTGACCCTCTTGTTTTATAACTTTTACTGAATGTAGAAGCAAAATTAGTCTTTTGCGATTTAGACAAATTGTGTTTAGAGATGATTGTGATTACAAACTGTCAGTGTTAGGTGGTAAACAGATAAGAACATGATCAGGCTGCATCATATCAGTTTGAGCTGGGTCTGAACCGTTCCATTTCAGTCACAAATAGTATTGATTCAGGGGGTATACTCGAGTTTTCTTGCTTCATAGGCTACTCTTTACCCTAAAAAAAATACCAAGCCCTTCAGGCATACCCCAAAAATATTAATTATTTTAGTATATCATCCTAAAACATTATTACAATTTAGGATCTTTACTTAAAATTTAATAGACCTTGATATGACCTACAAAAATAGTGGTGACCTCCAACATTATCCACACAAAAATTCGCACACCCCAAATTATTCATTTTTCTGAAAATCTCCAAAATTATCCAAATTCAAAATATTGGCCAAGCCTATGTGTACATATAAATATCAGAGTACACCCCAAACGTGTGTGTACGTGTACTGGTGGTGGTCGTCTGTAAAAGTACTGGGCCAGGGCAATAGGGAAAATGATGTAGAAGCATTAAGATCGATATAACATAATTATGTCTATACATGTATAACCAAAATGTCAGGCCTGCTCTGGATCAAACTGTTTGACACTGGTGAAATTCCTGAAAAAATATTTTAAAAGTGGACTTTTTTTTAAAAAAAAAATCAGCAGGCAACAAAAAAGAGTCTCAAATCACTCAGAATGCAAAACAAACAAAAAAAGCACAAAGCTAGTTCATACTATGTGAGCCTCATCACGAGGGGTGCACAACATTTCAGCTCAACCCTTTTCGTCGAATAGACACTTCGTCTTATACGACAATTGGTCTAAAAACAGTTTGTTATATGACTCCTATAAAAGACCTCCTCTGATTGGCTGAAACTAGCTTGCACTGGTTGTGACAGATCATGATGTCAAACAGTGATGAGCTAAAGACAGGTTAACAAGTGTTGTCAGTCTTGACATAGAGCTAAAAATAGATTGAACTTATAGATCTAGCCCAGGTAACATTGCTTTTTGTCAGTCCTAACAGAGAGCTAAAAATAGACATTGAAACACTGACTGGTTTCTTATGTATATTTCACAGGTAAAATGTTTGTTCATTTTATGAGTACAACATTAAACCCATTTATACTGAATCGAATTTTCCATCGTTATCAATTGGAACAGTCCTTTTCTGTTTCAAGGGGTGTTAGGTGGTATTTTTCATTGTTATTCAAGTTTTAATAGAAAATTATGCAAGCAAACAGTGGAGACCCTGATCAGACGCCGTATTCTGTGGCGTCTGATCGGGGTCTGCGCTATTTGCCTATGTCCCACATAAAGGACGCTATGCATACATGGGTTAAAAATGCAATTATTTTGCTTATCTCATAAGAGCTGCCATCTTCACAAGCGAAGGTTTGGTCGTATCTACCTTTCGACAAACCCTTCGCCTCACGACCCTCAAAATCTATTATTAGCGCAGATTAATCGACCAATGAAAACGCCAGGAAGGATTTTTTCGATAATCCCTTCCTGCCAATCAGATTAAATGTAGCAGTTTATCATGTTTCTCGGCATCTTATGTGCATCGCCTGCTAAATCTCCATAAGTCCAGATAAGCAAAGATTATGGTCGTAAAATTAATCATTTTTCTTCTATAATTCGGTTCAAAATTATGTTATGGGTGCTCAAAATAACCATCTTTATGTGACAGTTCTTTTGAGCACATTAAACGTATATTTTAGTTGTTAAATAAGAAAACTGAATGTAAATTAATCACGCCGTCTTATCTGGAGGCCCGGTGTTTATCGATTTTTTGCACCGCTTTGTGATCGATCATATTAATTGTTGCTATTTTCGGCTTATGACGTATTCACTCGGAGAAAATCAAAGGTGTGAGGCCAAGGGTTAGATTAGACAATCGCAACCCTTGGTAGGACAAGATGAAGAGCTGCAGAAATTTGGGAAGTAGATTGTTGAAATAATCTTCCTGGTGAAAGTGCACAAGGAACATCTGACTTGAATAAATTTAGAAATATGAAAACACTTTAAATAAAACTAGGAAAAGAGAGACAGTGTCATATAACAAAACAATTGGTGCATTCTTTTTCGGTTAACATCAGGATTAGTCAACCCTCGAAAGTGATGTTCACCTGAGCTTCGCCTCTGTGAACATCACTGTTCTCGGGTTGACAAATCCTGATGTTTACCTCAAAAGAATGCATCAATTGTATAATGTTACGACATTTCGTTGGAAAAAAAGACCTAAGGATTGTAGACGTTACGTCGCACCTCTGTTATTTTTTTCTTTATTTTTTTCTTTTTCTTACTTTTTTCCTCCAATACTGTAAATTCGGAAATTTTCGCGAGCATTTTATTCTAGCGAATAGTGTTAAAAGACATATACTGAGGGAAAAAGTGTAGCAATCTACTTTGGGGATTCACAGTTCAGAAGAAATAGGACTTTTAATTTCATAGTGTAAAAATATGTCTTGACAAACGTTCACAAGTACGATGACATTAACAGGTTGAAATTTCACAAAATGTAAAGTCTGATTTTATGCCCCCTTGCTTACACAGCTTTTCTGGCAATAGTGCGAATAGTTTTCGACTAAAAGTTTCATTTTTCTGTCAAATGTTTAGATCCAAAAGTAAGAAAGTGAAAAACGGTTTTAAACCTAATGTTATGTTCACCCTTTTCGTACAGTTTTTAGTTGAAAATCGTATTTATCCAAATTACCCCCCTTTCAATTAAACAACGTTTGAAATTAAAATGCTCAGCAGATCAACTCCTCACTATAAAGTAGGATTTTGTTTCTTGTGACCACTTGTGGGTAGCCATTAGTTCATTTGCAAGCAACTGACATGTTTGCGAACCTGCCAATTAAAAAGATCTAATGCTTCTAAGACCGCCTATGGGAAACCCTATTACAAATAATTGCTAAACTATTTTCCCTTAGTATATTTGCGACGTGAAAAATTCGCGACTAGGGCATGATTTACCTACATCATTAAACGACAGAGTGATATTGCCATTTCGCGAGGGTTTTATTTTCACGAAACTTCGCATATGCGAAGTTTCGCGAAAATAAAACTCTCGCGAAAATTTCCGAATTTACAGTTTCTAGACGATCTGCCTGTGATCCGCCATATTAATTTCACTACATCACTAAAATGGAAGAAGTGCAGTTCTATACTAGCGACAGGAACACCTAAAAAGCATACAAATGCTTTGATTAATCCAAAGACCGTATCTATTAGGAACATACTTACTGGAAGTGTGTAGATAGAAATGCCAGGGATGTTTGACCACAAAAAAAACGATCAGGTGATAAGAGAAACTGAACACAATCTTCATGGGCCAAACCAACCAGATCTGGTGTCTATGTCAAGAATTAAGGACGCTGTATCTTTGGAACCTACATCACGTCTGATTAATCAAGAATTGCAGGATGAGAGCGCCGATGAAAGTGCTGGTTATCTACCTCGACTTGCAACCGTTAAGGTTTTGTTTGTCACTGGCACATAAAGATCAGCCTTCGTAGATCACTTGTCTTTCCTTACCATTATAGGTGTAAACAAAATTAGACGAAAAAATAGACATTTTTAGACGAATTAAGACACTTTTCGACGAAATTTAGACAAAATGTCGTATTTGGCGAAATGTCTTTTAGACAAAATGTCCTTTAGACGAAATAGGTTTAGACGAAATGTCAAGGATCCCATCACTAGAAACCTGTCTTCAGAAGTTTTCTCGCGTCGAGGTCGATGTATACCCTTGTGGAGGTTCTTTAAACATATTGCAGAAGCAGAGAGTCGTAATGCGTATGTGTCATTACATGGAAGTTTTGTTCTTCAACCCTTTATTTCCAATGGATTATCTCATACAGATTGATAAAAATAAGATGGAATCGTTCATTGTATTTCTATATAATACGAGATCACAGGTCACATCTTCCAAATTTTGATGTTTTATTTACCTAAAGATTATTTTAACCTACACAACCAGTTCATACCCTGATGAAATGCAGCATTTTGCGGCATTGCATCTGGGTCTTCGCTGTTTGTCAAAGTACTCATTAAGGAGTCAAATGGTTAAACATCCATGTAAACTATCAATTGTAGCCCAAGACGGGAAGGGTAAACAGGATAGCTCTGTCTGGCAAGACGAAACTGAATCTTCTGGGCTAGCTATTTCGATATACTCGTAAACCGTCGTGGACCGTACACATTCCGTATTTTACCTTGGTATTACGTAGCAAACCGTTAACCACCTTGAGAAATCTTGCTTATCCCTAACTATCCGTACTGCAACTTATTGAGATCGTACCGTTCCGTAACAAATTCGTTGCAAACCTTGGCCAATACGTGGTGCTACCGTAATAGTCCGTATTTAAACCGTAGAAATCCTTGGCGACTTTGGGACTACGAATAAATAAGGATTAGTACGGTTAAAATATGGACTAAAGCGGACCAGCACGTTCTAACACGGTTTAGTAAGGATGTGCTACGTTTTTTTGATCCGTGGTCAAATTTTGAACATGTTCAAAAACTGTCAAGGATGGTCAAAGATGTAAAAGTAGTACTACGTATGAATACGGATGCAACACGGAAATCTACGGACCAATACGGATAACCACGAATGATGCCGGATCGTATCCGTGGCTAATCTGGCGTCCAATCCGTGAATGTGGGACCTGGGCATATTTGATATAAACAGTCTTGGGCCGTATAATTCCGTATTTAACTTGGTATTATGTAGTAAACCGTAAAATACCTTGAGAAATCTTGCTAATCCCTATCTATCCGTTATGCAACTTATTGAGAGCGCATCGTTTCGAAACACTCAGCCAATACTTGGCTAAACCGTTATTAGTTCGTATTTAAAACGTAGAAATTTCGGCGACTTTGGGACTACTAATAAGTAAGGATCAGTACGGATTTAATACGGACTAAAACGGATCAGCACATTCCAACACGGTTTACTAAGGATATGCTACGGTTGTTTGATCCGTGGTCAAATATGAACATGTTCAAAAAATGCCAAAGATGGTCAAGGATGTACAAGTACTACTTACCACGTATGATTACGGATGCAATAGTGGAAATCTACGGACCACTACAGATTGCCACGAATGATGCCGGATCGTATCCATGGCTAATCTGGCGTCCGATCCGTGAATATGTGACCTGGTAAATGCCCAGGTCACACATTCACGGACTGGACGCCGGATTAGCCACGGATACAATCCAGCATCATTCGTGGCAATCCGTATTGATCCGTAGCTTTCCGTATTGCATCCGTAAACATACGTAGTAGTACTTAATCATACGTATAAAGTGCATCCGTATCGGACTGCGGAAATTGGCATTTCCTGGGTCATCCGTGAGATTTAATCCGTAGTGGAACCGACGAGGTGATCCGTGAATGTGTGACCTGTGTATAATACGACGTTACGCCGGTATAGCCCCGTTTTTTCTAGACTTTGCATATCATTATATATACATAGGTAGAACTTGTTAAACTGGGACAGACGGGGGCTCTACCGGGCCCAACCGTAGTAGCACCGCCATTTTCCGGGTACAAACGGGGCTTTACATGTACCGGCTCAAACCGTGCCAATCCATCGGTGCGAACCGTGGCGCTACCGTTAGTCATCGTGGCTCTACCGGCCTAACAAAGGGGCATACTGGTGGGTCTTCACCGCGCACGGTTTATCACGGTGGAGTCACGGACGTTCCCGGCGTCGTCCCGGTTTACCACGGTATTTGACAGCCATTCCCGGTGTATGTCTTAAAACAACCGGGGACATGAGCCGGTTCAACACGGTTCATCCCGGTTTGGTGATCCGGGGTGAACCGCGATGAACCGTGATCATCCCAACGGTTCATCAAGGTTGTCCACGGTGCCGCCACGATTGTGACACGGTCCATCACGGTTCATCCCGGATCACCAACCGTGATGGACCGGGTCCTTATATCGGTACAGTGAAAACGGGGCTTTACGTACTACACTCCTCCCCATTTTTAGTCCAATTAAAATGCAGGATTCTGAGAAGCCAGCTGATCTGAATCTACATTTTCTGCTGTTTTCATAACGGAACATGGTGAGGTTTAAAAGGGCAAATATGTAGATTGAGGGTATATTTTAATAAGTCGCAGCTTAATTGAAGCATGTAATTGGCAAGACTATTCGTTAAAGTAATGCGATACCTATCTTTAGAAACTGCAGTCAAAAGAATTCGGTGGAGATGATTAAATATAGATTAAGATGCATGTCTTGTATTATTCACTACACCTTGGAGACAACTACAGTAATGCAACAAAATGTGGGCCAGTTCACTAGATTCTGGCGTAAGCTGCACAACGGATAGACGGCAATCGAAAACGCTCTTAACAATCGGCGAACGCGGATCAAAAATCGTTAGAAACAGCGTTTTCGGGCGACAAATGACAATCGAAAACTCTCTTTCTTACTCTGTTTGATCTACGTTCGTCGATAGTATTAACGTTTTCGATTGAGACGCCTATCCGGTGTGGGCTTGGTCTCAGTGAGTTGCTAATTTGAGACTCATCGCCGGCGGAGTCACTGTGCCGTGACATTAAGCAAGACACTTTATCCGCTGCTAATTACTTGTTCCTCCAAGGAATACATGAAAACACGTAGTCTCGACATGACTGAAAAAAATGTTGACTGGGATGTAAATCAAAACAAACAAAACATGGGATGATCGGTACTGATCGAATACGCGCAAATACCTCGAAGTTTTATTTAACTAATAAACATATCGGATAGGCGGCAATCGAAAACTTTAATACTATGCTTCCACAAAACGCTCTGAGGCGTGACTGTAATCCTTAAGCTCAAGCTTGTTCAAAAGTATGGAGAAAGAATAAAACGGGTAAATGAATTGAATGAATATCGACGAACATATATCACCTGGCGACAAATGGCAATCGAAAATTCCTTTTTATCGATTTTTGATCCGCGTTTGTCGATTCTTGAGAGCCATTTCGATTGCCGCCTACCCGGTGTGATAAAGGGCCATGCTGACGTAAACAATAGGGCTAGAGGTGTTATTTTGGGTCTGATTCTTCATGTTCATCCATACCTTGTATATGTAAACAGTGAAGGCTATCACGAGTTTGCCCATATGCGCAGACTTGCCTGCGGCTTTGTTGCTTGCCGGTGTGATAAGAACCGAAATTTCACTTTGCCTACTGGGCAATTTTGCATGCTATTTTTGTCGTCTGCTGATTTTTTGGGAATATCAACTTTTTCTGAAAATACTGTCAGGAATACAATCATAAAGAGTGTCAAACAGATTGGATCCAGATCAATCGATCGACCAGGCCCGACATTTTGTCGGGCCTGGTCTGGATTCAAACTGTTTGCAAAGGTAATCAGTAGACGACACTAGTATGCAAAGAAAGTGACCGTTAGAGGGAACTTAGTAGGTGGGAAAGGTAAACAGTGAACAGTTTCCATCCTGTTTGCGCAGTGGCAGATATGTCCAGATAAGCAAATTAGTTAAAACATGTTTTGCGTGCCTCATTGAGACAGTTCTTTCGAGCACCCCAACATTATGTTTTGGTTGAGTAATAACAATAGTTTTTGAAGGGTAAGTACTGGTTCAACCCAGGAACTCCCGCCCCGACGTAACTGAAAGAGTGTTGACTGGGCAGATAATCAAAACTGTTGTTTGTTTAATTTGTTTGTCAAATCAAACAAATCAAACAAACAAAAGTTTTTGATTATCTGGAGGCTTGGTAGCATACATAGATGCCCTGTCACAGAAAGCCCTGTTTCTAAGACTCAGCCTTGCATGAGCAACATGTGCCGAGAATAAATAGAATATTGAAATTTTGCTTTTAGCAAGTTAAGATATTTAACATAACAAAGGCGCTGATCAGACTGCTCGGGTTCATAGGCTAGTCTGCACCTTTGTTGTTCGCATACAACAAAATCAGGGCTTTTGCACAAGGTCCATAATTATAAAGTCAAACAGAAGTTTATTAACATGCTAAACTTTTTTGCCTAATTTAACAGCTCCTATAGCTAAAGACGTAACTAATATTAGACGTAATCTGCTTATTGTTTTTTTTTTTCAGAATTAAGATTTTCAAAAATGAGTTTCAGGAATACCATAAGTGTATCGTCAAACAGTTTGGATCCAGATTAGGTCCGACGAAATCGTCGGGCCTGATCTGGGTCCAAGCTGTTTGCAATGGTATCATATCAGCAGACGATACTACCAAGCGAAGAGTTAAACATTATATTATTGCAATGTTAAAATAATTTTTGGGCGTTTGTTTTACCACTAAACTTAATGCTCAGACCTGTAAAACCGATCAGTAGATGACGAGATAGCACTATTGTTAAGGCTGAAGGCCTTTAATTATGAAGATTTAAGTGTCATTTAAATGTTTTAGTCTAAAGCACAATTAGGGCTTTGTAACTACTTGGCAAATTGAATTTCTATGGAATTTAAAATAAAAAAAGGGAAATATTCATGATCAGGATTGTGAAAATTGCACTTGCATAGAAACACATTTTACATTTTCAAACAAAATTTGGGAATTAATAATTAAATGGAATTGGAAATTTGACTGTTTTTCGACTGTTTATAAATTTGACTATATTCCTCGTTCAAAGATATTTAGATTGACATACCTATATATTTCAGTTTTATTGGCAGTGATAGAGAATTTTATATATTCGGAATACTTTTGTTTTTATTTATTAACTTTTTAAGCGATGAATTAATCCAGACTCTATTGTCTGGACTGTTCTGAGTGCAATAGTTAAGAAAGGATGCGCAAAATAATTGTTTGATTAAGAAATATGGAAGCTATCATTAAGTGAAGGTGACTTTGTCATGATGTGTCAGCATGTGTTGATTGTTGTCGTTTGAACTAAGGGATTCAATGTGGATAAAATTGAATGAAAATGATGGAAGAGCCAGAGTATCCTCGAGTGACATCCCCGATGACAAAGGGTCCAATCACTCAGTTTGTCTTAGAGGGGAAGCAAGTGAAAACTCCCGATATTCCAGATGTAAGTTTTATACATATATCACACACAATTTTAATCTCCTAGCACAATCTGAAAACTTCGGCTCAGTTCGAGAATCAAGCCTCGGATGTAAGTAAGGCGTAGTACTATGTATGAAAAAAAAAACACATTTTATTAGCCGGGACTGATGTAAGGACAAATAGTACTGTAGCATGTGGGTCCTGGGTCCTATTTAAATCAATTATTTTGATTACAAACGTTTGACGTTTTATCAACAGAATAAATAAAGTTTATGACTTTTCAATAAAACGTCGCTTTTGAAAATAAAACATAAACTTCATTTAAACTTCATTTCTAACCGTTTGTTTTTCTGAAATCACACTTTTTATTTTGTTGGCATGGTTTCTGTGACGTCAGCGTCACGATCTGTAACATCAGCGTCACGCTATCAAAGTAGATCTTCGATGTACAACCGAAATATGATTCCACGGAATTTGGCCTAGGCAGTTCCGATTGGCCCTAGCTATGAAGTGAGGGAAGGGTATAACGTGTTTACCCTATTCATTATTGAAGGGGGAGGAGGGATATTAAAAGGTACAGATCTTGTCAACCTAGAGGTGTCAAATCTAATCTGCTCTCTATCTTCTTCTGAACATGTAGATGGATTTTGATCAGACTGGGAGAGGACAAACAGGCTTTTAGATTTTTGTGACATGGACCTAGTTTTTAAGTTCACACCACCACATTGAATATCTCAGTTTTAATGTCTACGTCCATGTGGTTTCTTGTCTTCTGAACCAGTGGGTGTAACAAAACTGTCTTCTGAACCAGTGGGTGTAACAAAACTGGAATAGAAACATTGCTGGGAGGGGGAAGAGGTGATCAGATTTTAGTGAACCTTGGTCTAATTTCAAGGTTTTATTAGCACAGTAAATATCTCAATTTTTTACCAAAAATTTTTTTTCACGATTCTGTCCAGACTTTATTATTGGGAGATTAGATCAGAGACCTTAGAAAGGTGTGGATCCTAACTCCTTGCATGCTGGGTAATTTTTTCATGCTTTTATTGATGTGGTCTCAGTAGTCTGCTGACTTTTCATACTGGATTTGGGTTGTCCGTCATTCCACCCATTAGTCAACCCGTCCATCATAATTTAGCTTACGAATAAATAGATAGAATTTTACCAGATTTTGTATATGCATTGATATTAACAAGACCAAGGTTGGAATTTTTAAGCATATTTTTTCTCACATTTGTAACAGAGTTATGGCCCTTGATTTATGTCAGAATTTCGTTCTTAATTGGGTTTCCGCTCAATATCTTGAGAACAGATTGATAGAATTTAACCACAATTTTTATAGGCTTTGATTTTGGCAAGATCTAGGTTGAGATTGTTACTTAATTTTATTTATTTATTTGCAAATTTGTATCGGAGTTACGGTCCTTGATTGATGTCAGAATTTTATTTATTTATTTGCAAATTTGTATCGGAGTTACGGTCCTTGATTGATGTCCGAATTTTGTTTCCGCTCAATATCTTTAGAACAAACCGAAAGAGTTTCATCAAATTTTGATTATGCATTGATAATAACATGATCTAGGTTGGGAGTGTTATTTTTCACAATTTTGTGACTAGAGTTACACCTCTGATTGATGTCAGAATTTTGTTTCTCCACAATATCTTGAGATCGAATGGACATATTTGACCAAATTTCGCATATGCATTGATATCGACAAGATCTAGGTTTGCATGTCATTATTTTGCTTATTTATAACAGAGTTATGGCCCTTAATTAATGTCAGAATTTCTTTTCCTCTCAATAGCTTAAGGACTAACATGCATTGATATTGACAAGATCTAGGTTTGGTTTGTATTTTTTAAAAAATTTGCCCTTGATTATCCGATTTTCGTTTCCGTTCAATATTTTATAACAAATGGACGGATTTCAACCAATTTTTGTATACATTTACAGATTGTTATGCATTTTCTTTTGAAAATTTGCAGCAGAGTTATGGCCCTTGATTGATGTTGATTGAGATTTTTTTATGCACACTTGGTCTTTTAACTTGCATCATGAAAAACGCTGAGGCTGGGCTATAGTCAGATTCTCTGACAATTCTATTTTCAAATTAACTTTTAAAAAAAAAAAATCCAGCGTCAAACAGTTTGGATTCAGATCAGTAGCAAAACAGTCCAAAGTGTGCATTGTTTTTATCTGCAGGCGACAAAAGTCGCCACTAGAAGGCAAAGTGTTAAGCTGGTCTACAGGCAATGAAGGTTGGAACAAGTTTGATGATATTATATTCAAATCCTCACTGGTGGTGCATGGCATTACTTTTGTTTGTAAATTTTCAACCATTATGCTACTGTTATGTTATGTGACCAGGCTCTGATAATTATTCCGCCGCTTTTTAAATAAGGTTTCGGGGATATTGTCATTGCTCCATCCACCATGCTCGTCTATCTGTCCGTTGTGCTTTCTCCTCCTTAATTGCTAGATCAAATTCAACTAATTTTGTTAAGTGTGGGTGTACAATCGCACATTAATTTTTGACCTTGATCGGGGGTAACAAGCTATTAGTTCATGGAGATTTGTGATAGCACGCTGTCCACTGCATAATTCTAGTTTTTTTAAGTTTTTTCATCGCCCTCTATATGTAAGCCTTGTAAGACTGGTCTAAAGGATGAATTCTATTATATCTGAAGATTTAATAATTCAGGAGTTAAATACATTCCAAAAGCCCAATAATGTTGAAGCTAACCAAGAACATTTGGAGACTTAAGATATAACTGACCTAGTTGGGAAGTGAAACAAGGACAAGAAGCTTAGGGTTCTTAATGACATCCAACTGGCTATGCGCCTGATTTTGCATGGACGGAGAATTTTCTGTAGAGAAATGTGTAACCCAACATACTTCAACGAAGACAATGTCACTGCTGCAGTCCTCTGTTTCATGTCTTGATCTTTGATAGCTGCAGAAAATAATCATATACATAAATTTATCTGAATACAGATAGTTTTCTGTAATTGTACCAGGTACTTTTCTCTAATTGTACAGGCATTTGACAGTATCTGTACAGACATTTTACTGTATCTGTACAGACATTCGACTGTATCTGTACAGACATTTGACTGTATCTCTACAGACATTTGACTGTATCTGTACAGACATTTGACTGTATCTGTATAGGCATTTGACAGTATCTGTACAAATATTTTACTGTATCTGTATAGGCATTTGACAGTATCTCTACAGACATTTGACTGTATCTGTACAGACATTTGTCTGTATCTGTATAGGCATTTGACAGTATCTGTACAGACATTTTACTGTATCTGTACAGACATTCGACTGTATCTGTACAGACATTTGACTGTATCTGTACAGACATTTGACTGTATCTGTACAGACATTTGACTGTATCTGTACAGACATTTGACTGTATCTGTACAGACATTTGACTGTATCTGTATAGGCATTTGACAGTATCTGTACAGACATTAGACTGTATCTGTACAGACATTTGACTGTATCTGTACAGACATTTGACTATATCTGTACAGACATTTGACTGTATCTGTACAGACATTTGAATGTATCTGTACAGGCATTTAACAGTATCTGTACAGGCATTTGACAGTATCTGTACAGACATTTGACTGTATCTGTACAGACATTTGACTGTATCTGTACAGACATTTGACTGTATCTGTACAGACATTTGACTGTATCTGTACAGACATTTGACTGTATCTGTATAGGCATTTGACAGTTTCTGTACAGACATTAGACTGTATCTGTACAGACATTTGACTGTATCTGTACAGACATTTGACTATATCTGTACAGACATTTGACTGTATCTGTACAGACATTTGACTGTATCTGTACAGGCATTTAACAGTATCTGTACAGGCATTTGACAGTATCTGTACAGACATTTGACTGTATCTGTACAGACATTTGACTGTATCTGTACAGACATTCGACTGTATCTGTACAGACATTTGACTGTATCTGTACAGACATTTGACTGTATCTGTACAGAAATTTGACTGTATCTGTACAGGCATTTGACAGTATCTGTACAGACATTTGACTGTATCTGTACAGACATTTAACTGTATCTGTACAGACATTTGACTGTATCTGTACAGACATTTGACTGTATCTGTACAGACATTTGACTGTATCTGTTCAGGCATTTGACAGTATCTGTACAGACATTTGACTCTATCTGTACAGACATTTGACTGTATCTGTACAGACATTTGACTGTATCTGTACAGACATTTGACTGTATCTGTACAGGCATTTGACTGTATCTGTACAGACATTTGACAGTATCTGTACAGACATTTTACTGTATCTGTACACACATTTTACTGTATCTGTACATACATTTGACTGTATCTGTAGATGTATTTCACTGTATCTGTACACACATTTTACTGTATCTGTACAGACATTTGCTGTATCTGTACAGACATTTTACTGTATCTGTACACACATTTGACTGTATCTGTACAGACATTTGGCAGTATCTGTACGTACATTTGTTGTATCTGTACAGATAATTCACTGTTACTGTACACACATTTGACTGTATCTGTACACACATTTGACTGTAACTGTACAGACATTTGACTGTATCTGTACACAAATTTGACTGTATCTGAATACACATTTGGCAGTATCTGTAATTACATTTGACTGTATCTGTACATACATTTGACTGCTGATGTACATACATTTGCTGTATCTGTACAGACATTTGCTGTATCTGTACAGACATTTGTCTGTATCTCTATAGACATTTGACTGTATCTCTATATACATTTGACTGTATCTGTACAGACATTTGACTGAATCTGTACAGACATTTGCTGTATCTGTACAGACATTTTACTGTATCTGTATACACATTTAAATGTATCTGTACAGACATTTGGCAGTTTCTGTACATACATTTGACTGTATATGTACAGACATTTGCTGTATCTGTACAGATATTTGACTGTATCTGTAAATACATTTGACTGTATCTGTACAGACATTTGACTGTATCTGTATATACATTTGACCGTATCTGTACAGACATTTCTGTATCTGTACATACATTTGACTGTATCTGTACAAACATTTGCCTGTATCTTTACATACATTTGACTGTATCTGTTAAGACATTTGCTGTATCTGTACAGACATTTGCTGTATCTGTACAAACATTTGTCTGCTTCTATACAGACATTTGACTGTATCTGTATATACATTTGACCGTATCTGTACAGACATTTCTGTATCTGTACAGATATTTTACTGTAACTGTACACACATTTGACTGTATCTGTACAGACATTTGACTGTATCTGTACAGACATTTGACTGTATCTGTATAGGCATTTGACAGTATCTGTACAGACATTCGACTGTATCTGTGCAGACATTTGACTGTATCTGTACAGACATTTGACTGTATCTGTACAGACATTTGACTGTATCTGTACAGGCATTTCACTGTATCTGTACACACATTTTACTGTATCTGTACAGACATTTGACAGTATCTGTACAGACTTTGACTGTATCTGTACAGATATTTGCTGTATCTGTACAGATATTTTCTGTAACTGTACACACATTTGACTGTATCTGTACAGACATTTGACTGTATCTGTACAGACATTTGACTGTATATATACAGGCATTTGACAGTATATATACATACATTTGACTGTATCTGTACAGACATTTGACAGTATCTGTACAGGCATTTCACTGTATCTGTACAGACATTTGACTGTATCTGTACATGTATTTCAATGTATCTGTACACATATTTTACTGTATCTGTACAGACATTTGACAGTATCTGTACAGACATTTGACTGTATCTGTACATGCATTTGACTGTATCTGTACACACATTTTACTGTATCTGTACGCACATTTTACTGTATCTGTACATACATTTGACTGTATCTGTATACACATTTGACTGTATCTGTACAGACATTTTACTGTATCTGTACACACATTTGACTGTATCTGTACAGACATTTGGCAGTATCTGTACATACATTTGACTGTATCTGTGCACACATTTGACTGTAACTGTACAGACATTTGACTGTATCTGTACAGACATTTGACTGTATCTGTACACACATTTGGCAGTATCTGTACTTACATTTGACTGTAGATGTACATACATTTGACTGTTTCTGTACAGACATTTGCTGTATCTGTACAGACATTGCTGTATCTGTACAGACATTTGTCTGTATCTGTATAGATATTTGACTGTATCTGTATATACGTTTTACTGTATCTGTACAGACATTTGACTGAATCTGTACAGACATTTTACTGTATCTATACAGACATTTGCTGTATCTGTACAGACTTTTGCTGTATCTGTACAGACATTTGCTGTATCTGTACAGACATTTGTCTGTATCTGTATAGACATTTGACTGTATCTGTATATACATTTGACTGTATCTGTACAGACATTTGACTGTATCTGTACAGACATTTTACTGTATCTGTACGCACATTTGACTGTATCTGTACAGACATTTGGCAGTTTCTGTACAGACATTTGCTGTATCTGTACACATATTTTACTGTAACTGTACATACATTTGACTGTATCTGTACAGACATTTGACAGTATCTGTACACACATGCGACTGTATCTGTACACACATTTGCCTGTATCTGTACAGATATTTGACTGTATCTGTAAATACATTTGACTGTATCTGTACATACATTTGACTGTATCTGTAAAGACATTTGCTGTATCTGTACAGACATTTGCTGTATCTGTACAGACATTTGTCTGCTTCTTTACAGACATTTGACTGTATCTGTATATACATTTGACCGTATCTGTACAGACATTTGCTGTATCTTTACAGACAATTTACTGTATCTGTATACACATTTGACTGTATCTGTACAGACATTTGACTGTATCTGTATATACATTTGACCGTATCTGTACAGACATTTGCTGTATCTGTACAGACAATTGACTGTATCTGTATACACAATGACTGTATCTGTACAGACATTTGCTGTATCTGTACACACATTTGACTGTATCTGTACAGACTTTTGCTGTATCTGTACAGACATTTTACTGTATCTGTATACACATTTGACTGTATCTGTATACACATTTGACTGTATCTGTACAGACATTTGCTGTATCGGTACAGACATTTTACTGTATCTGTATACACATTTGACTGTATCTGTATACACATTTGACTGTATCTGTACAGACATTTGCCTGTATCTGTACAGATATTTGACTGTATCTGTACATACATTTGCCTGTATCTTTACATATATTTGCTGTATTTGTACAGACATTTGCTGTATCTGTACAGGTATTTGTTTGTATCTGTACATTTGTCTGTATCTGTACAGACATTTGCTGTATCTGTACAGACATTTTACTGTATCTGTATACACATTTTACTGTATCTGTATACTTATTTGACTGTATCTGTATACACATTTGACTGTATCTGTACAGACATTTGCTGTATCTGTACAGACATTTGACTGTATCTGTATACACATTTGACTGTATCTGTACATACATTTGCCTGTATCTTTACAGATATTTGCTGTATCTGTACAGACATTTGCTGTATCTGTACAGGTATTTGTTTGTATATGTACATACATTTGATTGTATCTGTGCAGATAATTGTTTGTATCTGTACAGGCATTTGACTGTATCTGTATAGACATTTGACTCTATCTGTACAGACATTTGACAGTATCTGTACAGATATTTCTCTGTATATGTTCATATATTTTTCTCTGTACCTCAAGATATTTGACTGTATCTGCACAGACATTTGACTGAATTTATACAACCATTTGACAGTTTCTGTACCGATATTTGATTGTATCTTTACATACATTTGACTGACTGTGACTGTACAGATAATTGTTTGTATCTGTACAGGCATTTGATTGTATCTGTATAGACATTTGACCGTATCTGTACAGACATTTGACTGTATCTGTACAGAAATTTGATTGTATCTATACAGACATTTGACTTTATCTGTACAGACATTTGACAGTATCTGTACAGACATTTGACTGTATCTGTATAGGCATTTGAAGTATCTGTACATACTTTTGTTTGTATCTGTACAGACATTTGACAGTATCTGTACATACTTTTGTTTGTATCTGTACAGACATTTGACAGTATCTGTACATACTTTTGTTTGTATCTGTGCAGACATTTGACTGTATCTGTACATACATTTGACTGTATCTGTACATATATTTCTCTGTATATGTACAGATATTTCTCTGTAGCTGAAGCTATTTTAATTTTTCTGTACAGATATTTTAGGTATTTGACTGCATCTGTACACATATTAAAATGTGTCGTTATATGTACAGACTTTTGTTGGTAATAGGCCACTGGCTAGATATGGTTTAACTCCCCCCTTCCCAGCGGAAATTTTGTAGACCATATTTTTCTTATAGCTTATCAAGTATGTCTTGCAAGGATTTTGCAACATGTAAGCACTCTGGCAATGGCAGCGTTAGGTATGTTACAATTTTCATTAACCCTATATAAATGATTAATGAATCTAATATAGTCTGTTTTATTTATCTTTTTAAATAAGAATGTGTTTACTTATTTATTATTGTATTAAAGAGATATGGACCTTTGAAAACAAATATGGTTGTCCTTGGTGTTACATATGTTGCCCCTATATAAATGATTAATTAATCTAATACAGTCCGTCTTTTTTTAAAAAAAAATAAGAATGTGTTTACTTATTTATTATAGTATTAAAGAGTGTTTATGTACCTTATGTTAATTGCAAACGTTATGTTTCTATCTTATATACGTTTTGCGTTTTTGAAAGTTGAACATGGTAACCTCATATCACACAGAAATGTCTAATGTGATTCTGTGGTTCTTTTGCTAAGGAAATATTTCAACACACTAAACCTTCTGGTTCTCTATAGAGACATCAAATATGGTTAACATAATGCATATGGAAAGTGTGTAACATATAGTTTAATATGTGAGTAAAACATTTAAAATTCAAAGAAAAGCGTCAGGTAGAAGTTAAAGATCAGTTTCTTGCAAAACCAGCACCTCTTCACGTAATATTCAAGGGCTCAACAATTTTTTCCATACGCCTTATTAATCCTCATCAGATTCATCTTCAAATACTTCATCTTCCATATTTGTCATCTCAACATCTTCATAATCATCACCATCATCATTACCCCCACCTTAACTGCGTCCCCCTCAACATTCTGCTCACACAAAATATCGATAAGTTGTTCAGGGATGTCGTGAGCCCTTTTCTCTGTTTCATCATAGAACGTTAATTTGATTATATTGTTTCTCTATGAGGATATATTGCAATAGTTAGGAATCCTCCATGCGAGCTTAGCATTTGTTTGTGCTTCAACAACGGCAGAATCTATGGCGTAGATTTGGTACCTGTAAAATGCATTTAAGCCCCCTGGTGGCTTTGGTTGCTGTCCGTTCTAAGGCGGTGGTTCTGTTGTTGATGATTCGATGCTGATTGTTACTCCCATTGTGGAATTCTGTAATTGTTCTATGTTTTGTAGTGCGTTACTTTTTGTCCATTCTAGTTTTGCAATCATCATAGCTGGTTGCTTTACTTTGTGGTGTCTCGTGATTGTTGTGTGGCTCTTCCTCACGATGTCACGGATTTGTCTGCAGTTTGTGATTGTGGTATTTCCTGATCATACTCACTTACTATTTATGATCAAGTTCCCCTTCACTCATCATTACCCCCACCTGATCTGCATCCCCCTCAATATTCTGCTCACACAAATGTCAATGAGTTGTTCAGGGATGATCAAGTTCCCCTTCACCCAGCCATACTCAATTTCCTCCTCATTTTTTTCATCCATTTTTGTCCAGATCTGAAAGTTCTTGCTTTTTTCATGGGAGCGTATCCAGACAAAGACTTGATAGTTTACTATTTGTGTGTAATCTTGAGGGCATAACGGCAGGGTGGTAGTAAGCTTATATCCATGTCATTTGAAATATTCAGTGTATTTGTACGGCTTTGGTACTTTTTCAGAAACTCATACTGCAGCTAACTCACATTGATATAAATAGCACATGTGATGGTTTCCATGTCACTGATGAGTGCATGAGAGCAGTTTTTTCTTTCCCTGCCCTGCTTAGAATTTAAATGAACTTGGGGGAGGTCTCTTTCAGTTTAATAGGAGCGACCTTACTGTGACACAAACACACTGGTAGTGTCGGAGCCTGTGAAACAGTGTATGACTGTCTAGATCCCCCCACCCCCACCATATCCTGGCCGATGTTGTTATATTCAAAAGGCACCTTTTGTTGCCCACACCAGTGTTGAACAAAACTGTCAAGTGTGTATCCTTGCAATATCATGCAAGTAGTACTAATACATATGTGTCTGGTCACCTTACTGGTTACAATGGTAGTGCTTGCATCAGGCAGTGATATTCTGGTATTTAGGCAGTGTAGTATAACTATAGTACATGTATCTGCTTCCTCCTGGATATTGGAAACAACTTGCATCTTTACAGGAAAGATGAAACATCTCTTCATCAATAACATGGGACAAGTTTCTATCTACAAGTCTAGTAGCATACTTGTCAGTTGTACATTAATCCAGAAGTATGCTCATGAGTTGAGTCTTGTTTTTGTCATTGTATATTAAGCTCTTCCAGTCACATGGTGTCCTACTCTGTGCACCAGACAACAGATGTGTTGGTGCTGTTCCTCTGCATGAACGTTCGTAAGACTTTATAATCAGCTGCTTATACATTGTATATATGAATCAGTGATAAAACCAACATTCCCTGCCTTTGGTGACAGGTTGAATACCGATTCCGCATGTTCCTCGAATGTGACAGGAATAGCTGTTAAGCTCTCAAGTATGGCATTGCCATCAATGATATGTGCAGCGTTGGATGGTTGATCGATTGATGGTTCATTGTGTGATTCCAAGAAATGCAGAAGTTTGGACTTGTGACGAAATAATGTCAGTTTTGGTGGGCATGCAATCAGGAATTGACAATGACAATGGCCATGGAACAGGTCCCCGAGGGAGCGACAACGTCAACTCAAAGTCAACATTATCTTTAATAGAAAGAAGGACAAACTAAACAAAGATGTTCCTTTCAGCTGTCATCTTTCTGATTCAGTTTTGTGAACTGGTCATTTTTTCTTGGCCTAGCAAGCCACAAAAGTTTTTTAGCTTGTTGCCTTTAATTGGGTTGTGAAAGCCAACAGATTTTAGAACGGATGTTTGTAATACACTAAACTCATTGTTTTCCAGAAGTTCTTTGCATCTGGGATGTGTATCGGGTATAAAATAGGTAAATGTGTTATAAGAAGTACATAAACCTGTGCCAGCTTGCAAATAAGTAAGAACAGGTCATGTTGGAAGCATTATTTTGAACGTTTAATGCTATTTTGAGGGTAACGTACACAACATGTGCCTGTAAAATAATTTAATTGACTATAATAGGAATTTCAATTCATTTAAGTAAAAGCCTTATGGATTTTCTACATTCGTTGACAGATGCAATACATGTATAGTCAATGACTGCCATACTGATGCTCAAAAATAACGTATGGAACTCTAAGTAACGTATATAACGGTTATAACTAAATACATTTTTTAAAAATGAAAGACAAAAATATGTTACTGTGTTATAAGAAGTGCATAAACCTATATGCCAGCATGAAAATAAGTACGAACATGTCATGTTGGAGACATTAGCAGAAACGTTTAATGTTATTTTGCGGGTAACGCACGTAACATGATACAACTCTCAGAGGGCTAACATATTTCATTTTGTGGCTTATATAATGTAGGTTCAGGAAATCATAGTGTACAAAATTCTATAGCCAGCTCAATGCCTATAATATTCGTTTGCATTTGTACAGATATCCATCTGTATCTGTACAGATATGTGTCAGTATCTGTACAGACACCTAGCCCAATTGGGTCACTTAGCATCCAAGTTTAAAATATAATGTACCATTATCTCATGCCGGGCTGTTTCCTGAATTTATCTCGTTATGACTAGTGCCAAAAGACAGAAAAAGCCTGTGCGCACAATATAGTTCCAGATCAGTCTTTGATAACGAAATTGTATCAGTCCAGATCTCAACTGATAGTCTCCATTTCAGAAACGCAGCCTTTATAGATTCAGGATTCCCAAAATTCGAATCAATGATGGTGAATCCGATTTTATTTCAGATTCGTGCAATGTACAATGGCAGCCGACGTGACTTTGAGGAAACCTCTGACTTTACGCTGAATCCTGATCCAGTACCTTACCAACCATCCAATTTTATGTAAGTTACTTTTGTTGGAGTTTTAAGCATATTACCATATATTAATCTAATAAGTGAACTCTGAACCTTGAGCGTGTTTGTGTTTAACATCCCACCAACAGCTTAGCACATATCAAGACAGGGTCATGGCTTAAAGTCTCATCCGACTTACTGGAAAAAGCGGTAATTGTACCTACTAATCCTGGTTTATACTGCGAGCCACCGCCCTAGCTCTGACACTGAGTACTTTTATAAGTTGTTCACACTATAACTACGATTATCATGAAGTTCTAATTTCCAGTCAAATCATTGGTGTCATTTTATTATAAACATGGATTCATATTGTGGATAAAAAAGTGTGGACACTGATCAGCTGACTTCATCAGAAGCCAGCTGTTCTGGATCTACACTTAGGATATAAGCTGAAAAAGTTGTCTGCACAGTGTGCTTCAAAGGTCTAATACAGTACATGTATTATACAATTTCCTACAAGTAAGAGCTTTTGAAAGCAGCGTCCCGCTAAGGAGATACTGCTTTCAAAAGCTCTTACTTGTATGAACTTTTTCCTGTATAAACAAAAATGGCTATTTTATCATGGAGACGGATACCTTTGGCTATATTGTTGTATGGACACTTTATACATCTCACACATATCACTTTACGCCCCAGCATACAGCTTTTGAGCACTCAGCAGCATGCTTATCAGTCGTTTTTTAGTTACTTCCTGGTTTTATTCCGTTTACAATATTGTGGCATATTGGGTGAATTTTAGATAAAAAAGTTACCATGAGAAAGAACAACAGTTATCTAACTACAATATGGGTATGTATTTTGACCCAAATATATGTATTTCTGGTATTATTTACAGTTTTTGCGTTTGACCTTGAAACATTTATAAGCAAAAATTGGAAAAATATATTGTTCTACCAGAAATTTGTACATTTGGGCGAAAATACTTTCCCATATTGTAGTCGGATAATTGCAGTTTATGTTTATGTAAGTGTTTTTATCAAAAGTTCACCCAGCGTGTCACAATATAGCAAACGGAATAAACCAGGAAGTAACTCAAAAACGACTGATAAGCATGCTGTCGATTGCTCAAAAGCTGTATGTTTAGGCGTTAAGTGCTCTATGTGAGATGTATAAATTGCTCATACAACAATGTGGTCATAGGTATCCGTTTCCTTGATAAAAAAGCAATTTTTGTTTATATAGAAAAAATTTCATGCAAGTAAGAGCTTTTGAAAGATACATCCCCTTAAGGCCAAAACATTTTTATTTACTATATATGTTTGCCTAATGAGAAAGTACGAAAGGTCAAGCTGATCTTTGACCTTCACTCATTTTAGATTGCCACATACAAATCTAAACATTTTTTCCCCAGAAACCCCTGGGCTGATTTAAGTCAAATTTCATATGGAGTCAAATTTGATTCCTAATGTATTTTTATGGAAAAAAATCTGGAAATATTCATTTTACTATAGTTGTTAAAGCAAAAACTATAATACCTGCAAGAAATGTTTTTTACAATGGTTTTATATAAGTACCAAAGGTCAAACTGACCTTTCGAGCTAACCTTTGACGTTTCATGCAAGGCCACTCATTTTGGACTGCCGCATACATATCTAAACATCTGTTTCTCAGAAACTACTGAGCTGATTCAACTCAAATTTCATATGGAGTATACATTAGATAAAGCAATATAGATATGGCAATTGTTTTAGGTCACTTGGTCAAAATGGCTGTAACACCTATATATGGTAAAACAAAATACAAGTTTGTTGAAATAATAAGCCTATGTTGACGCTGACCTAGTTAAATGAGATATTGTGACTCAATATCAGGTGAGCGCTTCAGGACCTTCAGGTCCTCTAGTTAGTTATTTAAAATATATCATAAGGTTTCTCTCCAGTGTGCTATCAACTGAGCAAAGACTCCGCAACAGGGCATAGAAAACAGCTGATATCTGTGTAAGATGCAGAATGAGATAAAAATTCAACTCATGGTTTTTCGACTAGCTTAAGGCCATACGGCTTGGTCTCAATGCTTCGTTTTATGCTGAAAGAAGTCATTATTATAGACACTATTTTTGTGATATTGCAAAATGACACCAATCTGATATGAAGCTGTTTTATTGTGGTCAATATTAATCTTTTGAAAAAAAGTCTAGTAGTTAATGCCCAATAAAATGCTTACAAAGGTTGCAAACAATGTTTGTACTACATTTACAGCTTTCAGAAAAATGAATAAGCTTTAAACGCCTGTCCAACCAGGCGGCGTTTCCACTGCGTTGCCACAGAGTTGTTTAATTATCCAGAGCACCGTTAGAACGCAAGAAATTCATGATATTTTTCGTGAAAAGTGTCTGTTACGGCGTCCTTACAGCGACCAAGGCGTTGCCACGGAGCTCTCATGGCGTTCTATCGCGTTCCTACGGTGTTCATGGTGGAGATTCTCTGCGCTCTCACGGTGCTTTCACTGTGCGTCCACGGCGCTCACAGCGCATGCGCCGCGCTTTCACGGCGTTGCCACTGCGTTGAGGACGCAGTGACATCTCCAAGAACGCCGTGCAGTCTCCGTGCAAAAGCCACGGACGACCACGGCGTTTGCACAACGACCCTTGTGTGCGCCCACGGAGCTCCTATTGCGTTGTAGGAGACCTTACTGCGCGGCTATGGTGACCTTACGGCGTCCCCTCTGCGCTCTATTAGGACGCCGATCGAACGCCGAGTGAACGCCGAGTGACAGTGTTTGTTTTGAGTATGCTCAAAGTGCGCAGCGTCGCTCGGCGTTCTATGCGACCCCACCGTGTCCAATCGCGATGCCACTGTGTTGCTGCGGTGACGCTTGCGTTCGTACTGCGTGCACCTCGGCGTTCTGCAATTTCAGGACACTATGGGATCACCGTGAGGACGCCGCCCTGGTGTGACAAGGGTTTTACTGTATGGGTTTATCTTTTGTTGGGTATATTTTGTTTACACAAGGCTCATGTTAGTCACAAAGTTATACAGTTTTCTGTTGATTGTAGGATTTTGTTTGTTTTCCTGTAAAGTTTAATGTTGTTTAAATATCTTACTGTGTTATCAGGCCTCACAGGTTTGATAAATTAGACATACCAGACCCTATCTTGTAAGTATTTATGAATCTTTTAAGATCATATTAATACCTTATTAACTTGTGCTAGTTTTGAATGCCTGTTGGTAGATAGTTTTGAGATAGATCTAGTTGAAAAAAAATAGTGGCTCATCTTCTTTCAACCCTTTTCATTCTGGATACCTGCAAACAGGTAAGCTGGCAAATAGTGAAGACCAAGATGAAATGCTATATGATACAGTATTTCATCATGATTAGCACTGTTTTAATGATTATAAAAAAACAAATCTTCACAACAGAAATGCATAATTTAGAAATGTGTACATGTGACCCCTTAAAATACAAAATAAGCAAATCCATACTTATTTTATCAACATGCATGAGAAAACTTATTTTATCAACATGCATGAGAACATCCATCCGAATGAAAAGAGTTAATTTGAAGACTCATATTCTTCATACTTTGTGAGATGTAAAGGCCCATACCAAATTGATGCGTCAGCACGTCTTGCAAATGATTTTCTTGCAAAAAATAGAACACTATATTTTATAATTCATACCAATGCGAGCAATAATTGCCGTGTGTGTCAATTATCCTTTAAAAATTTGGTAACACATCGCATAGCATGTAGTAGCTTTGTCCGTTTCGTGGTTTAGAATGGTATTTTTGCGATACATACACGAAATAGTAGTCAACTGTCGATTCAAAGATACATGAGAATCGTTGTAAACGAAAAATGTAAACCAATCCAGGTATTGGGTACTTTATACAGATATATATCATTTACTGCAGTATAATATTCACCGTAATTTACCGCTTTCTGTTAAAAATAGTATAATCCTATTATTATACATCTTTGAAACAAGTGTACATGAACATTTAACACTAATTGTCGCTAGAAAGCAGTACTGTTAAATGTGTATATGGTTTAAGTGTGAATGCTCTTATTGCGGCAAGAAAATCGTGGCTATGTCTGTGTCGACGCACCACATTGGTGTGAATAGGACTTAAAAGAGTTGTTTTCTGCTGAATGTGTGGTTGACTTTATTGCAAAGATTAACTCTTAACATGTTTTTGTTGTCTGCTGATTTTTTTTCCAAAAATTAACGTTTTCAAATAAAAACTTTTTGGAATGCCATCAGGGTGTCAAACCGTTTGGATCCACATTTCCTCAGGCCTGATCTGGGGCTTAAACTGTTTGCAAAGGTGATCAACGGACAACAAAAGTCACGGATAGTGGGAAAAGCGCTCAGTCAGCACTGGTGCCCAACTCCGTCACAACGATTTTCGGATTTTCGCTGATCCGTCACGAATTTTCACTTACAACTGTGACGAAACTTTTTAGACAACGTCACGGACTTTAAGCAAAAATATGGCAGGACACGTATAAGGTCAAAATAATTATGGTAAGTCATTTCTTTTTATCCCTTATCGTCGATATTGTTTTAAAAGTGAAAACGGACAGCACACCAATAAAATTCATAGTTATTTACTCAGCAATTACAATACCATTGTGTTTATTGGCAATAAGGTTTCCTAGGCGTTTTCATAAGTAGGATTAGTAAAATAAGAATAATTAAACCTGTAAGCATGATTCTATAGATTCATAAATTAGTTATATTCAATATATTGTGCATATCTGTTGTATAATCGCATAAAACACCAAACAAAAAAATGTAATGTCAAAGTTTGGTTGATACAATGTCACGGTTTTGAAAACGATTCAAATGGAACTGTCACGGTTTATTTAAGACATTTTTAAAAACTGCCTGATATTGGTTTTCCTTGTAATCTTATCAAAACAACATTAAAATGAACACTGTTTGGTCCACCTTTAAACTGACAGCTTGACTAGTACTTTGTAGAAGGCAACCAGAAGCAACTGAGTATATCTAGGAAACGCCACTATCACTGAAGGCAGACCAACTCAGTGGATCATGAGAAAGAGACGTAGGACACAGACAGCCAAAATACGATTAAACTAGAGCAACCAGCTATCACTTGCTATATAATCGCTAAAATTGACCCACACCAAGAACTACACTACAAAACAAGTACAAACACAAACCCGTCAAATGGGAGCAACATCATACAATGGATAACAATAACAGAATAACCACCTTAAAACTAACAGCAGCTAAGACAATTGGGAGAGGGCGGCTATTGTACTATCCAAATCTTCACAATCAAATCGTTCATCTAGTATGGAGGCTTCCTAACTTTTGCAATGCATCATTTAAAAAAATCAAATATCATACTGATATAAAAATAAAATAAAAGTACAACAAATCATTGACAATTTGAGATAAGGAAAACCAATAGATAAGCCAGAATGGGCCCAGCTAAAGACAACCTTCAGGTACCAACCCACCCATGAAAAGTCTTGGGTTAAGGTGTTATTGTGCTTGAATACTGACCAATCATACAATTCAAGATGAGTTATATGAATCAATGACAAATATATTCCTAAGAAAAGGGTTTTCAAATTTTCAAATCATGAGATTCACATGCTGAAAAGCCACTGCTATAGGTATAGCGAACGTGTTGCATGGAGGTAGATAAAGTTTCATACTAATACTTAATTATGTTCACCTCTATGCACGTTTCTTTTGATGACGTCATTTTTGTGATGGCCCAGAAACCACATGATAATTAAAATTCCAAAAATTCCAAAAATAACAAAAAATATCATCAACGGCATATGACCTGCCTTGTTTGATGCATTAGTATATTCTAATTAGGACGTTACATTTGTTATTTCATGCGAAATAGCTTTTTATGCAATAATATTTATTTACTCATAATATTGAGCTATTGACCTCAAAACTATGAGTTAATGAGCAATATAAAGCTTATGTAGTGAAAAAATGCATTTACTTGGCATTTTACCCGTCTCAACAAAGCTGTGACATAGTCTTAAACAGACCGTGACACCAAATCTCTGATCGCTGTCCAAACCGTGACAATTCTGTGCAAATACAGTGATTATGATTGTGTTGCTATTTTCAGTTAGAAACGATAAACAACTTAGAAACTCGAAGTGGCAAATACATCTGGCAGTTTTCAAATAATAAAGCACATGTTTGACCTTTATAAATCATAAAACGGTTAAATAAATTACTTACGTCTTTTCTCCTTCTTTCCATTTTCCGAATTGTTTCGCGACGACCTATCAGCGAAAGTCCGAAAATCGTTGTGACGGAGTTGGGCACCAGTGGTCAGCTTAAAGCTATGTTACTAATTTAAAAATCCTACAGCCAAATAGGAGTCATGTTATTGCAGTTGTTTTGTTTTAGTGTGCTGATCTTGTCAGCATGTATATACCTTTTTGTCTGTAGACTATATGATGACCTAGTAGCTTGATTTCAACATTGACCATGGACAAGTAAAGGACAAGTAGATACAAATGTAGCCATTATGTACGTGTCCAAAGAAAAATTTACTTGTCCTAAGGAACAGATAAATTGAATTCATGAAGAACTTCGCTAAATAAACTCTTTTGAATACAGTATTAAACCAGATATACACTATATTCGCAACAGTGTATATTCAGATCAGCTGGCTTCTTCAGGATCAACACTGTTTTCCGCACAACATGTGAGTTCATAATAGTTATTGGAACCAATTATCATGTAACCGGATTGCTTCAAAATCAGACTATAGGATATCAATCAATTAAGCATAATAAAGGAACTACTACGAAATTCTGATGATGTAATTTTGTTCCCACGCCACGCACAGGGTATATCAGGGTAGTGCCAATGTTATGAATACGATAAACAAAGGTTTTATTTTATTTTACCATGACGAACAAATTATGGGGAATTTAGGCAATGCGGATTTATATACGAGGGGCTATCCAGAATCACGTAGACATTTGCTGTATCTGTTTTGTTTGAGCCTAGAATGCTGTAAAAAATCAGAAATGCATTTTCGAATCATTAGTGAGACAATCGAGCATTAAAGGGGTACTTACATCTGTGCCCACGCATGAATGTTCCTTAAACTTTGCATATTAATAACTCAACATATACAAACTATGAAAATATAATTATTGAATTAGATACTTAATAATAATATTAAGGAAGCAACCCTGACTTACTCCAACTTTGAGGTGATATTTGTCTCTAAATATATATGCACTAAATCTATAGTTTTATTTATTTCCATAATGTGCCATCTAGATTGACTCCAAAACACTACAGGCATTATATCAATGCCACAAAAATATTCGGATAAATTATGATGTAAGCTTTCTGAAGAAATAATAATAAAATTTACAAAAATATCAAAACTCAATTTCGAAGATAGATATGTTCTAGGCTTTGTCAATATATCATATTACCACAAAAACATGCCATATATATCCTGCTGATCTGAGGCAAATTTCATGAAAATTCAAAACCGGTAACATTTGTCATTTCTTACCTCTTATGTGTGTAGGTCAGTTTTAGCAAAGGTAATTATTTAGTTGAAATGAATCAATAACTTCACAGAAGGCCGTTGCTTTTGAATATACTTACACCTTTCTTAATGAAAAAACATGTTTATATAAGTTCAAATGATTCAATGGTCGGAAATGACTAAGATCATGGCCCCTTGTCGTGGGACCAAGACATCGCGTATCACTACCTCGTATACTGCGAGATATTGCTAAAGAATCATAGTTTCATAACAATAAACATGTGAAAACAAGACCAACTAGAGTAGCAACATTTTGGTGCTGTGACCAGGATAAAGAGTAATAGAGTCTGGTCATTGGTATCACAGAACAGGGTTCTACATAAATAAGTTAGTCCAGATACAAGGTTGTATGTCTAGAATACGCAGCCAGCTAGGGTAAAAATATTGCTCTATGGTGACAATCAGCAACCGTTTTACAGAACAGAATGAACAGAGATGATTTATGCATTAAATTAGCAACAACTTTGCAGCCGAGAGTTTCTGTGAATACATTGTTAATTTTAACCAATAGGTTCGACAGGGGTTAACTTTTGTGAACTGGGATTTTAATGAAGCTTACAATTATGAAATCATAGATGTGAGGTTCTTCTCCTGTATGAATCGACTTGTCATGAGGATCTCTTCTGTATGAATATACATTCTTAATAATGTTACAAATTAAGTTTTAACGTTCGAAACTAGACGTGTTAAGTAGAGTTTTGGTTATCGTATTGTGTAAGCACTTTAAATTAGAATCGTGGAACTTACTATCAAAGCTTAGTGTTATTTTGTTTGCCAATCCATTACAGGGAAAGGCACTGAACATATGCACTTCTACCAATAAAACATACTAGAATGGTAGTTCAAACTAAGTCAGCATTCAAGTATGTTTTACATTTAATTATTGTTTATTGTACATTTTGATGAATTAGGACCATGTGTTTACAAGTTAAAATATGTTACTGGTTTGTGATTTTCATGACATTTGGTCAACATATTCTAAACATATATAGGCAGTTTTATGATGAAATGGTATCTTGACAAAGATGGCAACCTATTAAAATTTGAATTCTAAATGTGCCTGAATACAAAATATACAGTTGAAAATTGGGGTACCATGGCATAAAAATGAATGCCCTCCCGCTATCCTAATACAACCAAAGCCATTTATAGTATCAACGAATTTATCAATGATATCGTTATTTCATAAAACATTTCTGCGTCGGTTACATGATATGCAAAGAACTGTAGATTTGTTTATAACAGGGTACCCTTAGGTATGGTAGTGATATCATACATGACGTCATAAATTTCAAATGGAATTGCATAAAAATACAGGTCCATTAAAAATGTTTTTTCACTACGCAATATTTCAAAAGTTTTTTCACATTTTTTTATATATCAATGGTTTATTTTTTACCATACATGTAATTTATTATCATACTATTTGTTTTCTATAAATTATATCAACGTATAATCAGACAACATTTGTACGTGTGTATAAACATTAAATACATTCAAATGAAAATAGTAAGTGAGTATGATCAGGAAATACCACAATCACAAACCACAGACAGCCCCATGACACCGCGAGGAAGAGCTGCTCAACCATCACGAGACACCAGGAAGACAAATTAAGCAAAGCAACCAGCTCTCTCTTCCCCATCAAGATGATTGCAATACTAGAATGGACATAAAGTAACGTACAACAAAACATAGAACAATTACAGACCCCCACAATGGGAGTAACAATAAACAAAAAGTCAACAACAACAGAACCACTAGAACAATTACAGACTCCAAAACACAACAACATACTTAAATTCATTCCAATGAAAACACAACAACATACTTAAATTCATTCCAATGAAAACACAACAATATGCCTGAACGCCTTTATCATAAAGTCAGTATTGCGTAGCACCTCCCTTATCTGCAAGTATTCTTGGCATTGAAATGTTAAGTTCTTCCAGGACGTTCAGTGCTTCACTATACCACGCTTCACATACTTGCTTCCACATCTCTTCTTTTAATCACGACTTTTGGTTACAATGTACCGATCTCTTATTTCATTATATTTTAAACGTTCGCTATGGAATTTACTCCTGGCGAATTCCCTGGGCATTCCAGAACGGGTATTACGTTACATTCTAGGAATGTTCTAGTTCTTTTAGAGATATGGCATTGCGCGAGATCATATATAAACCTATATCCCAGCTGTGGGAACACAACACATTCACATGAGTCTGTATTTCACTGTCATAACAATTGACACCATTGACATGATTGGCGCAAACAGAATCAGAAATATCATTCTAAGTGTATTCAGACTACTGTAAATTCACCAGTAAGTCTGGGGAGACATTACCAGCATAGTCCTTTCTCTTCTGAGAAAAGTGAATGGTAACATGAATATGTGCAAAAATACCAGAGTGACATTATCAATGATGTTGTGTTCCTACAGAAGGGATACATCTTTATACATTATCTCACGCCATGCCATAACTCTAAAAAATATTAGAATATTCATAGAATGATAAAAAATACCCATCATCGAATGGCCAGGAAATTTGCCAGACATGAATCCCATAGACAACGTTTGGAATATAATAAAAAAGATATTGGTAACTGAATGCCATGTAAAATAATAGATGTGGAAGCGAGTATGAGTGTGGCATCGAACGTCTTGAAAAAAATACATTTCAATGCCAAGGAGAAGTGTAGATCTTATCAAAGCAAAGGGTGGTGCAACGAAATACTGACATTATGATGTAGGTGTACAATGCCGTTGTGTTTTTATTGAAGTGTAATAAAGTATGTTGTTGTGTTTTTCATTGGAATGTATTTGGTTTATATACAAATGTTGTCTGCTTATACGTTGATATGATTTAAAGAAACAAAATGACATGAGAATTAAATTACATTTATGTTAAAACATAGACCATTAATGTATAATAAAAATGTGAAAAAAACTTTTGAAATATTGCGTAGTGAATAAACTTTTGTAATGGACCTGTATATAAGTCATACCTCAGGCAATTAAACAGAGTAATATTATCAAGTTCCAAATGTGGGCAGACTCCCATGTTAATTTCACATACCCTATAAGAGCCCCTTTACAATTTTAATCACGCTGCTTAATGCGATGCGCTTTCGTATCCTCGCGATCACAAAGTATGGGTACTTGCCAAGGTTGTATTTTCGTACATGGTGAACCTTTTGATTTGAAATTTTGCATAATTGTTCAATAATGACCAACGATAATATGTACCATTTTTGTAATGTTTTGTTGTAAAATGTCAGAGCTACAGTTAAAGTCTACGTAGTTCTGGATAGCCCCTCGTAAAGTCTTCCTCTATATCCCCATTATTTTTTTGGCTCACCAGAGCCGAAGACTCAGGGGCAGCTTATAGTATGGGACTCGAGCCGGCGTCCGTCTCTCCGTGAGTCCACACTTTCAAACATCAATATCTCTTGAGACCAGCTGGCAAATTGTAATCAAATTCCATCTGGAGCATCATTGGGGTGGGGGATTGACTGCATAAAGTTTATGGCTAGATCGGATCAGAACTCTGGTTTCCATGGCAACAGATAGCTCCCATTGGGTTTAAATGGTAAAACCTTGTGACAACTCTAGCTCCTTCATTTTTAATTGGTTCTTCTTTATTCTTGCAGGTAACGAGGGCAACCATAAAAGCTCGGATTGGTTCGAAATTCTGCAGGATCTGACCATGGACTTATGAGTTAGCTGCCCTTGAGCGTCTCGAAAAATCCCTATAGAATTCTTATGGGAGAAACGTTGTGACCACGCTGGTGCCTTCATTTTTGAATGGATTTGCTTCATTCTTGCAGGTAACAAGACCAACTAAGAAAGCTTGGATGAGTTTAAATTTCGTCAAGATTCCATCACTGACTTCGGAGTTTTCTGCCCTTTAGCGTCTGAAAAATCAATAAATAATGTTGTGACCACTCTAGCGTCTTCATTTTTGATTAGATCTTCTTCATTCTTGCAGGCAACAAGGACATCTATAGAATCTCGGATAGTTTCGTAATTTGACAGGATTCGATCAGGGACTTATGAGTTACCTGCCCTTGAGCGTCCAGGAAAATCCCAATAGACTTATGATGGGGGAAATGTTGTGACCTCTCTAGTGCTTTCAATTTTAAATGGATCTTCTTCATACTTGCAGATAAGATGGACAACTATTAAAGCTTGGATAAGTTTGAATTTCGTCAAGATCCCATTGCCTATTATGGAATTAGCTGCTCCTGAGCATCTTAAAAATTGATTGTTAATATTGTGACCACACTGGCGCCTTCATTTTTAATTGAATCTTCTCAATTCTTGCAGGTAACAAGGACAACCATAAAATCTTGGATGATTTTGAAATTTGGCCAGATCAGACCTTGGACTTTGGAGATAGCTGCCCTTTAGCGTCTGGAAAAATCCCCATAGACTTATAATGGGAGATCAGTTGTGAACACTCTAGTGCTTTAAATTTTGAATTGATCTCCTTCATTCTTGCAGATAAGAACGACAACAATAAAAGCTTGAATGAGTTTGAATTCCGTCAAGATCCCATTACCTTTTATAGAGTTAGCTGCCCTTGAGCATCTTAAAATTGATGGATGATGTTGTGACCACTCTAGCGCCTTCATTTTTGGTTGGATCTTCTTCATTCTTGCAGGTAACAAGGTCAACTATTAAAGCTTAGATGGGTTTTAAATTCGGCCAGATGAGACCTTGGACTGTTGAGTTAGCTGCCCTTGAGCGTCATTAAAAGTCCCCATAGACTTATAATGGGAGAAATGTTGTGACCACTCCAGTGCTTTCATATTTGAATAAATCATAATCATTCTTGCAGATTAGAAGGACAACTATAGCAGCTTGGATGAGTTTGAATTCCGTCAAGATCCCATAACCTATGATGGAGTTAGCTGCCCTTGAGCATCTTAAAAATTGATTGATAATATTGTGACCATTCTTTTTGATTGGATCTTTTTCATTCTTGCAGGTAACAAGGACAACCATAAAAGCTTGGATGAGTTTAATTTAAAGTAGAACAAACCTTAGACTGTGGAGTTAACTTTCCTTGAGCATCATAAAAAGTCTGCATTGACTTACAATGGGAGATCTGTTGTGACCACTCTAGTACCTTCATTTTTGAATGGATCTTCCTCATTCTTGCAGGTAATAAGGACTTCCATAAAAATTGATGAGTTTGATTTTTCGCCACACCCATCCACCAGCTACAGAGTTAACTGCCCTTGAGCGTCTAAATTATACCAGTTGTATATTGTTGTTACCACTCTAGCACCTTCATTTTTCATTTGATTTCCTTCATCCTTGTAGGTACCAGGACATACATAAAAGTATGGATGAGTTTGAATTTTTTTGGTCAGATCCAATCACTGACTATGGAGTTAGCTGCCCTTTAGCATCTGAAAACTACACTTTCACCAGGTTTCCTCTGCAAATTTTATTCAGATCTTCATAATACTTGCAGATAACTAGAACTGGCATAATATCTTATGTTTTTGAATTAATTCCTGGTCACTGTTTTAAGTTCAGAAATATCTGCCTTAGAGCATCATAAATTATGGTGTCTCCAAACATTATGCTGGCTCTCAGGTGAGCGATTGTTCCCCATTGGACTACTTGTTTAAAAAAAGTCATTTGCTTTCTTCAAATCTTTCTACCTGCACTGATCATTGGACCACTTATCTCTGCGGACAGTGTGTCAGTTTGATTGTCTCACAATTTGAGCCGACATTTGAAAACAATGGCCGATCAAAATGATACATAGGCCCTTACTAAACATTCCTACATAGAAAAAAAATCAACAGTCAAAAGTTGGGCCTAATCTGTATCCAAGCTGATTGAAAATGATATTAGGTATATTTGCACTTCTTTATCTCTCTTTTGTTTTTGACTTCGTAACCCTGAAATATATTTAAGATGTTAAAAAAATATAAAAAAACTGGGTCCCCAGCAATGTTAATATCTTTAGAGAATCTTGGGCAATTTGCTTAACAAGAGTATTTCAATACACCCTGAATAAAGTATTCTGTAATGTTTTCAAAGTGTTTGCACAGTAATATTTTGTGAGGTTCTTTTAACTGGTTATGTAACAATGCTAATGTTCTTTTGCAGCTTCAAAGTTGCTACATGGAGCACTAACTATTTGCATGCTGGGCATTTTTCCATGCGTTTGTTGTCGTCTGCTAACTTTTTTGGGGAAAAATGTAAAAAAAAATCTTTCAGGAACACTATCAGAGTGTCAAACGGGTTAAGGCACTATAGATTATTAGCTGCAAAATACAAAGTCAGTGCTCACATATTACTCATACCAGATGCTGGTGTTTTAGCTCACCTGAGACATAGGCTAATGGTGAGCTATTGTGACTGTGCTTCTTGTGTCGTCCGTCGTCAACAATTAATTCAAAGGACATCTCCTCCTACACATCTTGTTGGAATTTTGCCAAATTTGGCAGAATTGATCCCTATATGTACCTATTCACTAATTGTTCAAATGTTTTCAGTCAGTTGCATATATAGGTCACATGGGTTTAGTTGCATATATAGGTCACATGGGCTAAAATAGATTTTCAAAATGAAAACTTTAAAAATCTTCTTGTCTGAAACCACAAGGCATAGAGCCTTGATATTTGCTATATAGCATCATCTATCTTACATGGGCTTATATTTGGAAAAAACTGAAAACATCTTCTTGTCATTAGAGCCTCAGATGGTATGTAGCATCCTCTGTTGAACCGTTACCAAGTTTCTTCAAATTATTCCCCTTTGTTAAAATATGGCACAATCCTGGGGGTCACACGTTTTACATACGCAGTATTCTATAAAGAAAACATGTAAAAAACTTTTTGCGATAGCTTAATTATATAATACCCTTGATATTTGGTATGCACTTTTACCAAGTTTGTTCGAATTATGCCCATGGAGTCCAAAGTGGCCCTGCCCTGGGAATTATGTGTTTTACATAAGCTTATGTGATATGGAAACATAAGACTAGCTACTAGTCTGATAAATAATAGTCTGATTTTGTTTCTGTAAAAGAAACTATTAGGCCCTTTTTGATAGCAATTCTGCGTTCTACACATATCAGTCTTCATAACCTTTATGTATTTGCCTCAAATTGACCAGTCATATGTTCATAGCAGCAACCATGTTTATGTTACGCTACTGCTAGCTTTTGAAAAAAAACAGGCCACAACTGCAGACTTTTTAATATTTCTTTTCATGCCGTGTAAACGCAGACCTGATTTAAAGTTAGTTATTGTTGAATGTGTCTGGATCGAAATAATTTTAAAAAATAAAAAGTTAGTAATAGGGACATTCTATAGACCATCCACTGCTTCTCTCGTTGTAATATCTGAAATAGAAAAATCAATTGGTCTTGCTACTGATACTGGTGTTGAGGATATAGTTGTGACTGGAGACTTAAATCTAAACATGCTAAATCAACATTCGCAGATGAAAATTACAGATCTATGCCAAACATATAATTTAACACTACTAATAAATGACCCTACCCATTATACGGAAACGTCTTTTTCCATTATAGATCTAGTGTTGGTCAGTAATTCTCATTCATTTGAAATGTCTGGTGAAAGCGAACCATTTTTATCACAAGATGTCCGATACCATTGTCCAGTATATGTGATATTCACTTTTAAGAAGCCACTATTAAAGTCCATTTTACATGAACTATGGTTGTATAACCAAGGTGATTTCAATTTGTTTCGACGATTTGTAGCTGACTTTAACTGGGATTCTATCAAGAGTGAGGATGTTAACAAATATGCTTTACACTTCCCTGATAAGCTCATTAACTAAGCTCAGGACTGCATTCCACACCACACAAACAAGTTAGAATTAGGCCACAAGATTTACCATGGATTAATGGCACAATCCGCAAGCTCATGCGAAAACGCAATCGACTCTATAAAAAGTACAAACGCAATAAAACCGTAGAAAATTATGAATCATTTAAGAACACGAGAAACAATGTAACTTCAAGCCTACGTATATATGAAAATATTTGACGCTCATGGATATCTAACATTTTTGGCACTGTCTTACTAATGCAATAAAGAATCATACATTGGCAAGTTTGACAGCAGGATCAGAGCACGTATTAAAGTACGTAACGTATGTTACATGACATAACGAATGAGAAAGGAAATTGTCTTGGAAGTAAGAGATGATATTTCAGAAAAAAATCTATTTTTCACATGTTTTCCTATTCAGCTCTAGCCTCTGGTGCCTTAGTTCTAGTAATTACAGTCATTGCTGATAACAAGCCCATGGAATTGTGATACAGATGTTATATACAATATTTTTATCACATATTTCCTAATGCCTATAGTATTAAAATATACAGACATATAGATAGAAAATAATAGTTCTCATTTAAATATAATTATTCAAAAACAATCTTTATTCAAGTCACCCTCACAATGTCTATCATTGTGTCTGCTTCTATACCAGAATAATCACCTATTTCATCACAACGAGTAGAATCATGGCATAGTATTAGGACTGCAAACTGAGTACAATTCTGTTCCTCTCCACCCCTTTAGGAATTGTGCAGACAATTCCTACCTTAAAGAACAATTCAAGCTGCATCAAATAAGAGATGTTTGCACTCTATTAACTAGGGGGCAAGCCTGTAATGATATGATACGTATGTTACCATATCAATTTAAGAACAAATGAAGTGAAAGTCTGAGAAACAGAAAGAAGACAAAATCTATTTATTTGATTTATTCATGTAGTTTGCATGCCAAATACCTTTGATACATAAGAAAGTTTTTTTTAAACAAATATACAGCTTCCTATGGTATTATGTGTGTTACATTAATTAAGATTACTTATTTAAAATTGGTAAATGTGACAAACATCACTTATAAGCATTTAGTGTGATCCTCCTCTTTTGCCATCAAACTACTTAATTTTCTTTGTATGTGTGGCCAGTGCCAGCGTCAAACAAATTGACTCAGCTTTAAATTGAATCCTTAGCATTCTTCAAAAGCAGAAACAGCATGTCAGTGTCATGGGATCAAACACCTGATTAAATATGGGTTTAAAGCCATTTCACAAATATGCATACAATGGAGTAGGACTCTGGTATATGTCTCTTCCTGTGAAGTGGCAAGAGCAATCTTACTGCAGCTGCTTCTGCATCCGTGCTAATCAAATGATAACTTTGCTCTGATTTTGCAAAAGGTATGCATCTACCGTGTACCCCTAAGAATACTTTAAGATCTCTGACATTGGTCAAAAAGAAATTTGATAGGCTGCTTTTTTGCATCATTTGCCATAGAACCTATCCAGTCCTTTGGTGCTTAAGCCGTCAGGTCTTAGATCAATAGTATTTTGCTGCGCCCAAAGACTTTAGTTACAATGTTGACCCTTGATGGTTTTGGTAGACCGTCTGAAACAGTTTCTGTTACACCTTGAAAGATATCTGGTATAAGAGAAAGAATATGAAGTTGGACATTGCCATCAATTATGTTTGCAGCTGGTAGTTTTTTTATGTCAGTACATTGAAGCAAGCCTTTAAATAATGTAAAACCTATGATTTCTCAGTTTTTGCAGCCATATTATTAGCTGTTGCATTCAAAAGATGGAAAGTGGAATATGGGTAGATTAGAATAACCAGTAGTTCTATATTATGCTCTATGGAAGATTTATACAGAGTAAACAAGTTGATAAGGTGCCTCATTTCATGATCCATTGAAAGCACTGAAATTGAAAACATTTGCCTCTGACTGTGTAATCAAAAAGGATGTCACGACAATGCCCTTGCTCATTTATTATGACGAGTTATATATGTTACATCCTTTAATAAGCGCTCTTATCTTAGAAACTTAGTGAATCATTGAATTGAAAGGGTCTAATTTGCGCTCTGTTCATCCTGCATTTCATTGCTTTACCTGCTGTGATACATCTAGTTCGTTTATCTGAAGGGAAAGAGTTACCTCGGTTTCAGCACTTCATAAGTACTAAGACTTCAAATAAGTTTTTGAATGCTTGGGGAAAGATAATAAGTGCACAGACATTATTAGATCAAAAGATGTTTGTTGCATGTATGAAAAGGCTACATTTATAAAAGATAACCAGCTAAGATATGATTCTTTATCACAGAAATATCAAGGTACATCAGTCCAGGTACGCATTGCTTTTAATGGCATAGTTTTCCTCCTTGTAAAGCTTTAGTCTTTCTCCTACTTACAGAGTATCACTTGGAACACATACTCAAAGAGCCAACTATTAGGAACTCATATCAGTTTCCGAATGTTCCAAGCCATGAATGGCAAAATTTGAAAGTTGATAATGGCTCATCAATTTTGATGGACTGGTGGTAAAATTGTATAACAGTAAATGATTGAAATATTGTGTGATGATTCTACTAGTTGCAAGGAGGCGTGTGACAATAATGATTACCACAGAAGCAGACAACGACAAACGTTTAACATGAGTGTTAAATCGATGGTAATTAGTTTGGATTATTTCATTTATTGTATTGTCTCGTACAAATGTAAAACTATCTTTTCTATTTGTGGCTCTATATTTAGCATTAAATGCACAGTATTAGAAAATGTGTCCAAAAGGTCATTGATAACATCTGTAACACGGTACATGGGCTTGATAAACAGAAAAGAATATAATTTCTAGTGTTTTGGCACCAAAGACTTTTATTTTAAGTACACATTAAGTGTCCTGATCTTAAACTTAATGACATCTTGCAGATATCTGAGCAAGACAGTCTAAGAAAATATAAAATATCCACATGCTGCAATCACTTTCATGTGTTTTACTTAAACGGTAATAACAAAATTTGCTTCTCTGTAAAACTGGGAGTAAAATCTAATAAAACAGTTTGAAACCAAGTCATAGTAGTTGTTTAACTAAATGTGGATAGCCACAATTATAGCTTTTAAATTATAATTAGGTTCATGTAACGCACATAACACCACAGTTAGCCGTATTAATGTTAAACAGCTTCCATATGTAGTAAAGACATCTAATATGCAGACTATAAGAATGTCAATTTATTAGATAATTTTAATGTCTTCTTTCTGTAGCTCAAACATTCAAATTTCTTATTCTCAAATTGATATAGTAACATATGTAACAAGCTGTTACAGGCTAACGCCCCGACTTACAGAGTGCAAACATTTCTTATTAAATGCACCTTGAATGGTTACATAAGATGTAATATTTCTGCAGAATTTCAAAGAGCATTAGGATGGAGCAGGCCCTTACTCAGCTTGTCAATATACTGTTTGATGATTTTACCTAACATATGTAACGCTCTCTAATCTTTAAAACTTGGTGACAACTAGCAGATATATTAGTCTTTATCATACGAACCAGCTTAAAATCCCTAAGCAATGTAAGATATCCAGCAGCTATGAGTTTTTCACAATTTTAGCTCAAACTTTCAAACTACATTTCTTTTATTTGATATAGTAACGTATGTAACATGCTGTTTCAGACTGACGCCCCAACATAGAGAGTGCAAACATCACTTATTCGATGCAGCTTGAGTTGTACTATTAGAAGGAATATGTCTGCGAAATTCTCTCGAGGAGATTAAACATTTTAGGCATATCTTACGTAAAGACAGTGAGCTTGCCCATTTATAACATCAGGTAACATATGTTACAGCCTCTGATATTATTTTTTTTTGTAACAAACTTGCAGATTTATAAGTCTTTTCATATAAGCAAATAAATCCCAAACAATCAAACATGTTCATCAGCTACAAATAGTCTTAACTATTTTTATTTAAGTTTTAATACCAAACATTTCAACTTAAAGCTGGTAGGGGTAGGGTTGTTAAACTGCTTATTCTAGGAAAATTATTACAGCTAGGGAAACAAACTTTAATTTTTCCGTTAGCCAATTGCATAAGCTAGTCAGACATGGTTGTTAACATTTTGCAAAACACACAGAGAGATTGTGAATGTAAATGATGTTAGCCACACTTGCAAATTTTAATAGGTTATCTAATTTATGTAACGCATATGGCACCTTAGAAAGCCGCAATTTTGTTCAAAATGGCCGTCATACGTAGTTAAGATATCCAGTACGCAGACTATATGAATGATTTTAAAAAATGAATATTTTAATGTCTTTAATTTGTAGCCCAAACTTTCAATTTACTTTTTCTTAATTTGGTAAACTAACGTATGTTACAGGCTCTTACAGACTAACGCCCCAACGCACAGAGTGCAAACATTTCTTCAAAGACTCGGCTTTCAATTCTCTACAAGATAGAATATGTTTGCAAAATTCCCTAGGGGGGGGGGCAAACCCATTCTCAGCCATCCGTCTATTAGACTTGCATTTGTCAATTTCTAATGTTATTGTTTCAAGAGCGGATCCAGAGGGGGGACAGGGGGTCCGGACCCCCCCCTCCCCCTGGAAAATCACAAGTCATATGGGTTTCTATAGGGAATAAGCAATTGGACCCCCCCCCCCTGGAAAAAGTTGGACCCCCTCTGGAACCTTGAAAAATGATAGATTTCTTTGAAATTGACCATTTGACCTCTGTAAAATAAGCTGAGGACTAAAAACAAAAAAAAAACAAAAAAAACAAAAAAAAAAAAAAAAAAAAAAAAAACGTTGTCAGACCTTTTTTTTGTCAGACTGACCTAGACCCCCCTGACGAAAATTCCTGGATCCGCACATGTGTTTCTACCAAAATTTATGATAAACATGTCGACTTTGATTTTAAAATTGTCAATTTACCATTTTAGATGGTGATGTTCCTCGCTCTACATCCTATGGTGTCTATATCTCTCAACTCATTCATTTTGCTAGAGCATCTAGTTTTGTTGCTGACTTCAACACTTGCAATAATTTGTTCACTCAGACACTTCTTAAACAAGGCGATCGGTATCATAAACTTCACAAAACCTTTTCTAAATTTTATAGACGATACTATGATTTGATATCTAAATTCCAAATTGGACTTAAATCTCTCTTGCGCCAAGGGCTTTCTGATCCTGATTTCTATGGTGACTTGGTGTATAAATTGAAGAAGATTGTTAGCTCTAATAATTTTTCAGCGCAGTTCATTGAAATAATTTCCCATGATATAAAAAATTGGCTATAACATTAATGTATTGCAACAGACTGCATGATTGGTGGTCAACCCAATCACGGTTGGTAACTTTGCTTTTCTCTTTTATTGCACGACGGTGGGTCGGACTTCAGAATCTATAACGGTTCTGACTTAAAGGCTTATCCATTAATGAGATGGTAGGGGTCTGATGCTTTGCTGTTGTCAGGCCCACCGGGGTTTACCTGTTGCATTTCTTTTGCTCCGGTATTCAGTTTTATTTACTGTTGAGTCCTTATTTTTGCTTTATCTCCTTTTTATATCTTGATTTATATGTTCTAGGAGATGGTGCATTGGTAAGTTAGGGGTCTTTCATACAAACCAAACATGTATGTGTCTTGATCCACATCTGAACTAAGGGTTGAGGTTGGCGCGCCGTGAAACTGATTTAAGCCCTCCATTTAAATATGTTTACTGACCGTTCCAAGGCAGTGCTTCTCTTGTGGATCATTTATTTTATTTCTGTCTTGTTTTTGTTATGATTTCGTGTGCGTCTGCCTTGTGGTCACCTGCTGGGAAAGGGCTGACCTCTTGGCTCTCGTTTGTGATGTCTAATTGTGAAGTTGTCACTTTCCCATTGGTATCCTGGGTCAGGTGTGGTGCTTGATTGTATCGAACCCTGCTCTTTGCCCTCTGTCTTACTTATAGGGCCGTTTATAAAGTTTAGGTAACCAGTATAACGTAGGAAGCTTGCTATGGTCCTCATCAACAAACACCCCAAACTCAGCTGCCATATGGCATTCATGTCTATCACTGACAGACGTCTCATCAAACCGTTTATGCTCACATGTTTTTGCAGTGCTAAGCTCAATCGACCACAACATTGTTAGCAGCCTTATCTGCGGGTGCCAAAACAAACCTCCTATGGAAATCCTGGATCCCTTTCTTCAAATGTCTAAAAGTGAATTTAGGTTTAGGTTGTAGAAGATCTAAATTGTAGCAATAAAATGAAATTCTACCATCAATAATCTTAAAAATATTCATTGGACTCAATATGCTCACGTTTACACCAGCGATTACAAAATTCTTGTAAGGCGCCTGCAATTTCCACACGACATGATTTGATGTCTATTTGATGTCTTTTGGCAAAGGAAACTTATATCGAGGTCCCTTACATATCCCCTGTGACTATATGACCAGGGGGTTGATAGCAATACTTAAAAGAGTCTTTACAATCTCAAGAGTCAGGAATAACATTTTCAATATCCAGTTCTGTAACTAATTTGTTATAGTTAAAACAGTACTGTTGGTTTATTGTACTTATAACAAATGATAGGGGATTCCTTATTTTCAAAATAAGTAGGAATAGAAGAGATAACAGATTTATCTTAAAATGTACTGGTTAAGTAAATAAATTCAATCCCCTTGTTGACAAGATACTATATTAACACGCCAATATACTACGAATAGGTTTATTGTACTTATAACAAATGATAGGGGATTCCTTATTTTCAAAATAAGTAGGACTAACAGATAACAGGTTTATCTTTAAATATACTGGGTAAGTTACAGAATTTAACCCCCTTGTTCACAAATAGAATTTTGAGAAAATGTCTAATATGATTTATTTCAGAGTCTATATATGACCAAAAAGCATGTTGGGTCTAACACCGGGTAAGAAGTGATGCATCATAAATTCGATGAGTTCTATCATAGAATTTATTAGCCTCAATATCCAAATTACGAAGTGAAGAGATAGAAAGAGTAACTAAACGTGAACGGGCCATATGTCGGTCTGAATGTTTTAAGGTGATACTTAAATCTGAAAGAGTTAAAACATGTTTATTTTGCGTTTTAAATTTCCATTTTTGCGTTTACCATAAGATCGCTTATTGCGTTTACGAATATCTAAAAGAGAAAACAACAACATCCAAATCAGGTAAGCTAGAAATGTTACCTCCATGGTAAATATTATCATTAAAACCAAGTGGATGTGGTGTTTATAATCATTTTATCCACTTTAACTCTAATTCATGCCTAAGAATATTTCTATATCGTTTAGTGGAATTATTATCATAAGTAATCTTTTCAACAGGCTGAATAGACACACTGCTAGTAGAGTGATTAGTTTGTTTGAAATACCTAAAAAGAAAATTATCAATTTTGCGAGGCTTCTTATTCGACGATAGTGCTCAGAAAATCTAGTTTTTAGAACTCTACAAGTTTGTTCAAATTATGCCTCTATGGTCAAAACGGGCCTGCCCTGGGGTCACATATTTTACATAGGCTTATATAGGAAAAACATAAAAGAAATCTTCTTGTATGAAACCACAAGGCATACAATACAGCCTTGATATTTGATATATAGTATTATCTAGTGGACTTCTACCAAGTTTGTTCAAATCATGTCCTTGGGTCCAAAAATAGGCCCGCCTTGGAATCACATGTTTTACATAGGCTCAGATAGGGAAAGCATGAACATGAAAAATCTTTTTATCTCAAACCACATGGCAAAGAGCCTTTATATTATGTATGAAGTATAACCTAGTAGACCTCTACCAAGTTTGTTCAAATTATGCCCCTGGGACCAAAAAACCCAATCCCGGGGTCCTATGTTTTACATAGGCTTATAGAGAAAATATGATGACATACTTATTTTAAATCAACTTTTTCAGAATATTGTCATGTTGCATGTTAAATTAAAGGAAATGAAGCAAATGATAATATGCTAGTGAATATTTCACCCTTATACAAAAAGCATTGACCCTTAGGGTGGGGTCAAAAGCTCATTGATTTGGTTTTCTTTTCTAAAAAGTAGTCATGTATCAAATTAATGGGAATGAAGCATAGAACACTATGCAAGCCAATATATTGGCCTTTTACGTACCCTTGATCCCTGGATGGGGTCCGAAAAATGAAGGTCATGTTACATATCCAATTACAAGGAAAGAAGTTTAGAACATTATGCAAGTAAAATGTTTGCCCTTATGCACACCCATTGCCTTTTTGGTTGGGTAAAAAAGTCAGACATTGAAATTGTGAAGATAAGGATTTTATTAGGCTTTAGTTATAATCTGAGTGACACCCAAGGTGGACTTAGGAGTTGGAGAAATGAGATTTATATTTTTAGTTTACACCCTCTCCTTATGACAATGACTCCGGTGAGCGATCCAGGGCCCATGCATCCTCTTTTATGGCATTCTATTTGTTTGAGATATTAAAATCATGCTATCCTGTCACAATTTAAGGGGTCTCCGAAGTGTTTTCCTTGTAGCAAAATTAAAACCTCTTGTTGCAAAGCACAAAGGTTAAGAGCATAAAATTTTGCACGTGAAGCCGTCATATTTCTTAAAACCCATACTAACTTGTTTAACCCCTATCCAATCTTTAGATTATTGGTATTGAATATTGTAGGCCACTGGCTGGATATGGTTTACCTCCCCCCAGGGGGAATTTTGTAGACCATATTTTTCTTAAAGCCCAATGTCTTGCAAGGATTTTGCAACATGTTAGCCCTCTGACAATGGCAGCGTTAAGCTGTAACAGTCTGTTACATACGTTACCCTACAAAATATTTGATAATTAAAATTCTTTTTAAGACTTCAGAAAAGTGCAAAAGATAAGGTAAGATTTCCAAATTGGTTATATTTTCTAAATGAGCTAGTTCTGGGCCACAGATAATGACATTTGAAAACAAATATAGTCACCCCCGATGTAGTGTATGTTACATTTTTTCATTGAACCCCCTTTTAAATGATAAATGCATCTAATATAGTTTGTCTTAAATTTTATTAAAACAAGTCTATGTTCATTAATTTGGCATTTCATTAAAGATTTTTTATTTACCTTTTCAGAACTGCAAGCATTACGTTTCTATCTTATATACTTTTTGAGTTATTAGATGATGAACATGGTACCCCCATATGACAGAAATATGTAAAAAGTAATTCTCAAGTCCTCGCGCTGGCTATAGACCCCACTTCCCCCCAGGGGGAATTTCGTACACTATAATTTCCAGATACTAACTTATATTAGCCACCAAATGAAATATGTTAGCCCTCCGAGAGTGTCAGCGTTAGTGGGTAACATCATGTTATTTATGTTACCCGCAAATTAAATTTTCCTGATAATGTCTCCAACATGACATATTCACACTTTTTTTGAAGTCTGGCAAAGGTTTAAAACCTTCTTAGAGCACAGTTACATAATTTTTAGCATTTATTTTATAAATGGCTTGATTTTTTGCCGTTGTATATGTTACTTAGTGTTTCATATGTTATTTCCAAGTATCAGTGTGGCAGTTATTGACTATACATGTATTACATCCGTCAGTGAATATAGTAAATCTATAAGGATGCAATTCAAATGAATTAAAGGTCCTTATTATGGTGTCTTACACTTCTAACAGCCCAGGTTACATACGTTACTCTCTGAATACAATTAAACATTCAAAATATGGTCTCAAACACGACCTGCTTGTACTTATTTGCATGCTGGCACAGGTCCATGTACTTCTTTTTACTGTGGCTCATTTGCTGAGGTAGTAACTCAAAACATAAACTACCATTAACCCCCTTTTCTTTTATAGAGACATCAAATATAGTTGACAGAATACTTATGGAAAGTTTGTAACATTCAGTGCAATGTGCGAGTAACAACTTAAAAGATCAAAGAAAACCCATCAGGTAGAAGTTCTAGAGCAAATCTTCATATATTATCCAAGGGTTTAAAGAACTTTCCTATACAACTTATTACTCCTCTATCAGATTTATCCTGCAAGGATTTTGCAATATGCTAACACTCTGGTAATGGCACAATTACCCTGTAACAGCTAATTATGTATATTACCCATCAACATCTTTGATAATTTTAGTAAATGACATGACTTCTGAAAAGTGCAAACCATAGGGTAAGATTTCCAAATTGGCTATATCATCCAAGTAAGCTATTTTTTCATCACAAATATGGACCTTTGAAAACAAATATGCACCCCAAAGTGTTACGTATGTTACTTTTTTCATTATTCCTATATAAATGATTTATGAAACTAATATAGTTTGATATTTTTTTAATGTGAATGTGCTTACAAACTCATTTTGTATTAAAGAAAGTTTATGTACCTTTTGGAAACTGCAAATATTATGTCTCTATCTTTTATATAAGGTTTGAGTTGTTGAGTTTTGAACATGGTAACCCCATATCACACAAAATGTGAAATATAATTCTATGGCTCTTTTGTTAGGGTACAATCAAGTTCTCTTTCACCCAGAGATACTTGATTTCCTTCCCATTTATTTTCCACACATTTTGTCCATATCTGGAAAGCCTCACTTGTTTTCATGGGAAAAACTTGATAGTTCAATCTTTGTATGTATATCTTAAGGACAGAAAAGCAGGATGGAGGTAAGCTCATGTTCATGCCATTTGAAATAGTCAGTATATGTGTATGGCTTTGGTACTTTTTTAGAAACATGTCGTACTGCAGCTTATTCTCAATTACATAAATAGGACATGTTAGGGCTTCATATCGCTGATGAGTGCCTAGAGCAATTCTTTATTTGTTTTCCTACCCTTCTTAGAACGTTGATGAACTAGTGGGGGAGGGATTCTCTATCAGTTTGATAGGAATAACCTCTCCGTAGTACTAACACATCGGCACATTGGTAGTGTTACAATCTGTAAAACAGTGTGTTACTGTAGATTTTTTCCCTTATATTCTGGCCAATGCTGTTGACATTTAGAAGGTGCACCTTTTGTTGCATACACCATTGTTGAACAAAACACCCAGGTTATCCTCTGCGAGAATGTTTGTAAGCCTGTATAGACTGCTGCTTATACATTATATATATGTATCAGTGACAAAACCAACATGCCCTGCCTTTTGTGCCTGGTTGAATACCGGTGCCATCAGATCCATGAAGGTTACAGGAAAAGCTATTATGCTCTGAGTTACGGCATCAACATCAGCGTTATGTACAGCACTGCATGGCCAATGTTATGTTGGTTCAATGTGTCATTGCAAGCCATGCTGAAGTTTGGACTTGTCAGTTTTGGAGGAAATTCTATCAGGAGTTGACAGTGACCATGGTACAGGTCCTAGAAGGAACGGCAGTGTCAACTCAAGGTCAACATTATGTCCAATAGAAAGAAGGTCATGCTTACCAAAGACGCTCCTTTAAGCTCTCATCTGGCTGTTTACGTTTTGTAAATTGGGCAATTTCTTCTTGCTTGACCTCGCAAGCATCAAAACTTTATTAGCCTGTAGCATTTTATGGGAGATGTGAAAGACAGATTTTTTTAACTAAAAGTGAGTCAATGAAGTCTGCAACAGCCTTCCTGCCAATGTCATCAGCCTCAATAAGATCCTTAGCTATGCCAGGCTTAGCAGGCACACCGAAAGAAAAAAGTACAGTTCATTGCCTTCAAAACTAGAACTAAAGGATTGGTGAAGCCTGAAACTGCCTCTAGTACTCATTCTACTTTGCATCTGAGCAGATTGAATATTTCATTTCAGTGCATTGAAGAGTTGTTTCAATATATTGAGCTCCGATGTAATGAGTAATACACCATTTCATCTGTAGTACGAAGCGTAGTTCTAGTTCCTGAACCCTATAATACCTCTTTATTGTTTGCCTAATAGTTATGTCAAAAGCCTTTCTCAAGCAAAGAACCAATGGTTGTGACACACTAAACACTTTTTGTTCGAGAGGTTCTTTGCATCTGCGATGTGTATCAAATTTATGAGTGTAATCAGTTACACAGGTACATATTGTGCGTAGTTGTTGTGATCCTTTGCAATGAACATTGGGAACAAGAGAGACATACAGATAGAGATGACATGCAATTCAAAGTTGTTTTCCTTGTAGCCCTAATCAGTGTCAACACCATCTGAATCATATCCATATACCTTGCCCAGAACTGAGCTGTTTCACAGTGACTGTCTTTCAGAACTTCCGATTTGAATGCATGGTATCTATACTGTTTATGTGAGCAAACAGCAAAGGTTGATAGATCTCATTATATTATTAGTTTAAGTCACCATAAATTAATAAGGAACTTCAATATATTTTAGCCTTATAAATTTTCTAAATTCTCTGACAGACTTTATACATGTATAGTCAACAGCATCTATACAGATACTCAGATTAACTTATGTATCATTTATTAACATACATAACAGTTAAAGCTCAAGGCATTCATTAAATGAATACTTAAAATAGGTAACCCTTGCTAAAAGAAGTACATAAACCTGTGCAAGCATGCAAATAAGTATAAACAGGGCTTGTTAGAGACATTACCTTAAATGTTTAATGCTATTTTGAAGGTAACATACATAACATGGACCTGAAAAATAGTGTAAGCGACCATAATAAAGAACTTTAAATCATATTAGTAGCAGCCTTATAGATTTACTATATTCTGTGACAGATGTAATACACGTATAGTCAATAAATACCATACTGATACTCGGAAATAACGCAGGAAACACTAAGTAACGTATACAACGGTAAATACTCAAGACATTTATAAAATTAATACTAAAAATAAGTAACTGTGTTATAAGAAGTTCATAAACCTGTGTCAGCATGCAAATATGTACGAACATGTCATGGCTAAGACATTATCAGGGACGTTTAATGCTATTTTGGGGGGTAACGTATATAACGTGCTGTTACACGTTTACGCTGCCACTCTCTGAGGGCTAACATCTTTTATTTTGTGTCTTATATAATGTAGTTTCAGAAAATCATAGTGTACAAAATTCCCCCTGGGGGGGGGGGGGGGGAGGGGGGTCTATAGCCAGCTCAAGGCCTATTGAGAGTGTTATGGTAGAACGGGACCCATAGAAGCGATAACCCAGAGTTTTATTACAGTAAGAGTTATCCTTATTTATTGCCATAAAATGTACAGGTATTGGCATTCACAAAAAACGCGCTTATCTTTTATCAACACATCTGTATGACCATGTATATGTTTAGGGCCCCACCAACGAGTTGGTGGAGCTGTATTGTTTTCGGCTTATCCATCCGTTCGTCCGTCCATCTGTCTGTCCATCTGTCTGTGCTCTGTTGTGGTCACTCTAAATTAGTCATTTTAATCGGATTTCTTCCAAATTTCATATATGGATTGCTTTCATCAAACTCTGGTTCAAGTTTGAATATGTTTTTTCTCTCCAATACACGATAACAAAGATGGCCGGATAAATGGCGGCCGCCTATCAGTTTGCATCCATCGTGGTCACTCTAACTTAGTCATTTTAAATCGGATTACTTATATTTCATATATGGTTTACTTTCATCAAATCCTGGTTACAGTTCAAATATGAGTTTTTTTTCCAACAAAAGATCACCAAGATGGCAACCAAAATGGCGCCGCCTACCAATTTGTGTCTGTCCGCTGTTATGATCACTCTAACTTAGTCATTTTTATTCTGATTTCTTCCAATTTTCATATATGGATTGCTTCCACCAAACTCTGGTTCAAGTTTGAATATGAGTTTTGTCTAACCATCGATAGCCAAGATGACTGGCAAAATGGTTGCCGCCTACCAGTTTGCTCTTGTGGACACCCTACCTTTAAGTTAGCATTATTACCCGACTGCTTCCAAATTTCATATATGGATTATTTTTATCAAACTCTCACTAACCAAGATGGCCTCCAAAATGGCCGCAACCTATCAGTCTGCACTTCCGGACACTCTAACTTAGTTATTCATCACCCGATTTCTTCCAAATTTCATACTTATTACTTTTATCATACACTGGCCGAACTTCGATGAACGATAACTAAGATTACCGCCTAAATGGCATAAATAGAATAAAAATGTCACACATTGTAACTACGAAACAAAAAAGCTTATTACTTTGAAGGGAAATTTGCATAGAGACTTATAATTAATAAAAAAGCATATTTTACCGTGCTCGTTTTTTTTCTGTTTTGTGCTATTTTCTTTTTTACCTCTGAAATCAAAACAGGCGATTCAAGTTACAGCAAATGGAACGTTATATGCTGGTTAACTTAAAGCCGTTGTTGCCCACTGCTAAATTTTCTTTCCAGATAAATTGTTTTCAAACTATCTTTCAGGAGTACCAGTAGAGTGTCAAACAGTATGGATCCAGATAATGTCTGACATTTTAGCCTGATCTGGGTTCAGGCTGTTGACAAAGTTTAGCAGGCAAATATTCGATGTAGTGGGATCAAAATATGGCGTCTTTTGCATTCAGCAAGAAGAATTCAGCGACATTCAACTTAAGAATATGTGTTTTCCCCTAATTTGTAATCTTTAATTTAAGGTGGTACCAGACTCGCCAGCATATGTCCAAAAAGTTACCATCCTTTGATATGTTAAAAACTAGCTCAAAACTCATCTTTTTTGACAAAAATAACAGGACCTTACCGTGCTTTTTAAAAAGTTATTAAACTTTAAAAATCGTAAAATATGAGTTTTTCAAAATAACAATTTTTCATATTTTAAAAAAGTTGAAAGTGAGAAATGCCATATTTTTTCCTGGGGATACACTCAATACTAAAGAACACAAAACAGCGAAAAACATTAAGGCCAAAATATCGTTTAAATCAAGAATAAAAATGTCACACAATATAACTACAGAAACAAAAACTTATTATTTTGAAGGAAATTTTGCATAGAAACTTATAATTATTAAAAAGCATATGTCACCGTGCTCATTTTTCTTTTCTGTGCTATTTTCCTTTTTTACCTCTGAAATAAAAACAGGCATGGAGTGTCATACCTGCTTCATTGTTTAATTTAGGTCCGTGTACGTAGACAGTGTATTGTTTGAGTTGATGTTGATTAATTTAGGTCTATGTGCAAAAAAAAACTATTATTTGTCTACTCCTCGTTTGGCACATTCTAGGACCCCTAAAGACCTTTATAAGTGCGTGCGTGCGCGCGCTTGTGTGTGTGCCAAAATGTGGGTGAGTGTATGAGAGAGAGAGAGAGAGAGAGAGAGAGAGAGAGAGAGAGAGAGAGAGAGAGAGAGAGAGAGAGAGAGAGAGAGAGAGAGAGAGAGAGAATTCACGTGCTGTTAATTCATAGCATTTTTGTTGTTGCTTTTATCCTTTTTTCTTTCTTTACTTTACGTACAGTATACGTATTCTGGATTCGTTACAAAATTGAAGTCATCAGCAGTAACGCGTATAGTAGTGTCGTCAGGATGACGCAAGTCTTTGCTCTGTTACAAGTTTTCAAGCGAGAAAATGACCTGATGCAATAATGGTTTTCTGATACACTAAAATCTGCTAGACCCCTCAGGGGTAGTCATAACCCTCGCCTTTCAGGTTTGGGTTTCAACACCACCCTGGTGTTCTAGCAAGTGGTAATTCATAGAAAATCACGTTTGATCCCAATATTGAAGTTATTAAACTTGCTGTAAAAAGAGATGAAATGCGAGGCTTGCCAAGAATTTTGTCACTTTTCGTTACAAGCTTAATAAATTTAATAATACAGGAGCACGACTGTTAGGTTCTATTTATTGTATGACCCTAAAACTACTTTTAAATTGCGTTTTGAAATTGCGTGGAACTACGTGTGATGTTGCCATATAATTATATGAGAAACCATTACGGACGTCATTACATGGCGTTACCAAATTTGTAAACCACTAGTGGTACATGTCGTTATATCACTCCAATGATAAACACAAACAAACAAACAAAAAAGTGAACAAATAAACAAGCAATAGGGCTCAAACCCGTGACTACTTGGTCTCAAGTTGAACATTCTACCACTGCGGCAATGGGTAAAGAAGGGATGATACTAGAGTTTAGTTCTTTTCATAAAGACAATTAGTTAATGCTAAGACAAGCATGCAAATGTGAGCGGCCATATTAGATTATTCACAGCTCGCATAAAATATACAAAATAAGCCTCAGTCAAAAAAACTCCCCACTGGCTAGCTAAAAATAGCACAAAGGCACGCTCCAGCATTTGGCAAGTGCTCTCACAGTGTCCAACATGTTGCTCTTGGGTTTCATCCAAGCTAAGAAAAAGGGGAGCCCTCCCACCTACGCCGTCATATTTACAAAGATAATGAACTTAAGAAGCACAGTGGCTCAGTTCGTAGAGAGTTAAACTAGGGATCGAAGGATTACTAATTTGTGAATCACCAGTCATATTTGTTGTGTCATGGTGCAAGACACTTTATAAGCAAATAGTACATACATTGAATACGCATGAATATTAACTTTTCTGACCAGAATTGCCTGACCAGGTATAACTCGGAACGCATTGAGGGGTGGAACTGGACCAGACTGTCAAAATATATTTTGTCATACAGATGTGCCGATAAATGATATTTTTTGTGAACGCCAATACTTGTACGTTTTAAGACTCTTACTTTTTTAAAAACACACGATTATCTTTTGCATGGGTCCTGTACCACCTTAATGTAGATCCACGATTCGCTCTATCTAATAGACTCCCCAATTTACTTGGATTGTCCTCATAAAATCTTACCCTACTAGTGTCATCTGCTGATAACCTTTTAGCAAACACTTTTGACCAAGATCAGGCCCGACAAAACATCGGACCGGATCTGGATCAAAATGTTTGACACTCTGGTGATATTCCTGAAAGATGTTTTTTTGGAAAACCCTAATTTGAAAAAAAACAAACATGTAAAACATGATAAATTTCTCATTAGGCAAAGAGTCAATGAATTCATAGAATAAAACACATTTTGTTTCATTTAGTGATAGAGAAGTACATGTAGTTCAATGAAGGAAGGTGTGATTTTCGTGCAAAAAAGCCTATTATTTGTCTGCTCCTCATTTGGCACGTTCTAGGACCCCTTAAGACCTTTACAAGTGCATACGTGCGAGCGTGCGCGCTTCTGTGTGTGTGTGCCAAAATGAGGGTGAGTGTATGAAAGAGAGAGAGAAAGAGAGGGGGTTATGCGGTATAGATTTTCGCTGAATCCACCCGTAGTTTAAAGCTGCATACTCTGTAACTATGAACATTTTTCGAAAAAAAATATGTTCTTTTTAAATCATTTGCAAAAGTAGAATGAAGTTATGTTGTCACAATAAATCTTATTTCTACTGTTGGAAACTGCATGAAAAAGTGAATTATCTTATAAAAACAGGTGTATTTTCTCTTATTTGTAATTATTAGCGTCCCTCCAATAATTCTAGACAGTTAATTTTTAACATAAATGCTGTTGTTTTGGCACTAATAATTTGTTAATTATTACGAAAAAGGTAAAATGTATACCTGAGTTTTAGTATTTTTACTGTGTTCTTGAAAAATAGAAACATTATTTTTAAAATGAAAATATCAAAAGTTACAGATTATGCAGCTTTAATAAATATTGTAATGGCTAATGCTAATATACCACGTGCATCTATTGAGGTACAAATGGATTTATTCACAGGGGAAAACAACTAAGTATTCTTTTTACAGGGGATTAGGGCTTCAGTTAAAATAAGGGCTTCCACCCAAAAATAAGTTTTAGCTTCGAGTTTGGTTCTTTTATATAGGTAATTAGTTAATGCTAAGACAAGCATGCATATGTGAGCGGCCATATTAGATTATTCACAGCACGCATATATAAACACAATAAGCCTCAGTCAAAAAAAAACCCTCCTCACTGGCTAGCTTAAAATAGCGCAAAGGCACACTCCAGCATTCGGCGAGCGCTTTCACAGTGTCAAATGTGTTGCTCTTTGGTTTCATCCAAGCTAAAAAAAGGAGCCCTCGCACCAACGACGTCATATTTACAAAATTAATGCACGTAAGAAGCACAGTGGCTAAGTTGGTAGAGTGTTAAACTAGGGATCAAAGGATTGCTTATTTGTGAATCACCAGAGTCATAGTGTTGTTAATGGGGCAAGACGCTTTATCAGCAAATAGTAATGGTTGAAGACAGGAATTCGTCCAAACATGACTAAAATTGTTAATCGGGAGGTAAAGGACCGACACAAACAAACAAAACAAATGGACGTAAATCAGAGCATTCACTGACTAGCCGTCGCTAACACTGAAAAGCATACACCAGAGACGACACACATATGCCTCCACTGACTCTCTTAAATGGGAACATTAGCAGCAACTTCTTACCTTGAGAAGTTGAGTCATGAAAAACAGCCTTTGAAACAACGCTGTTTTAATGCATATCTTATAAGTACTGGAACCGCATCGAAGGAGACCAGGATATGTTTCAACCCTTCCTGTTCGCTGGGGCTTACTCTGGGTAGTTCGTCTTTAGATTCTGTTTCCAGTGGTGTTTTTTTTCTCTTTTTTGTCCATCGTTATTTTTTTACTGACATATTGGTTTGGTAAATTAAAAACTGAAGACATTGACAGATAACGCAAAACACCCCATACTAGAACGACGTATAATATGAAAAACAGCTGGGAAAGCAGACGCTTTGATCAGCATGTGCGCGTTGCAAGCACATCAAGGTGTTAACTTACCCGTAGTTACATCATACAAATGCATTTCATTGCAGGCGATCAGGTTGTTTTTATCAATCAAAAGTCAGGTAAAAGTAGAGGTACTAGTCCAAAGTTTGATTTGAATCACTTTGGCCCGTTTAGTGTTTGTACAAGTAATCATTTTTGAAAAGTTCGTAGGGCGAATTTGGGGAGCGTTTGTACACCACTCAATTTTGAAAAATTTGTACTTGTTGTACAGGGGCAAGTTATATTTCGTGTATTTGTTTCAATTTAAAAAAAGTATTTTTGACCTAAAAATCTAACTATGACAGTCAGACCAAAATGTTTAGAAATCATGATATCACTACCTTAGTCTTCTATTGTTAGAGTGAACATATTTTATTGTGTATAAACAAAGGGATTGGATACATTAGAAAATCCTCTCCCTCTCCTATTGTTCGACAAATGCGCAATTTGAATTGGGGACCCGTTTACGTAACGGTGTTGTTTCTACAAAATGATTCCAATTAAGGTGAAAACGCAAAAATGACTTGTTTTTACAGAGGGTAAATATGTAATAATGCATGCCATTAAATCATGTTACTTGTCGAGTTGTCTGTTTGTGTGTCGAGGGTTCAGTTTATAAAACAACTATAGTGCTGCCAAGACCTTATGGCTTTGTTTACATTTGTTTGTTTGTAAACATTGAAATCAAAATATTTGGGTGGCATATTCAGAAGTCAGGTGTGGTTTTGAACAATATTTGTTGTCAGCATGGATGGCTCAGTAGATAGAGTCGCCGCCAGCAGAAAATCCATTGTTTTCCATTATGCGGAGTTTCGAATCCCATCAATGCTTAATATCTTTTCTTTTTTTCTGTTTTGTTGTATAATATTTTCATATGTATCTTTTAACCATTTTCGGAAAACAGTTTTAACATTTATACAAAGTGTCCCTTATATGGGGCATTGGCAAACACGAAAACACATATGCGAGATGTCACGGAAAACATCTATTCAATAAGGTATGAACTGTTTGCTGCCACTAAAGCGTTATTCAGCAACCGAAATGATGAATTATATTCTTACAATTGTATCAATGAATAAATTAAATAAAAATATAAATAGAATTGGAAAAACACACACAAAAAAATTGTACGACAATGGTGGGACAAGTATGTATCAGCAAGTGAATCTAACACTGCTGAGACAGTGTTGTAGTGGTAAAATGGTTAGCTCATATTCGGGATTGCGAGGGTTTGATTCCCAGTGTGGGTGTAGTTAAGTGTTTTAAGGATCATTTTATAAAAAAAATAAGCTATGATGCATTCTTTCTTGTATATTTTGTTAGTTGATGACCTGTTATATATATGTTTATATTTTGTTATTCTGTGAAATATTATACAATACAATGACAATGCAGTTCACTATGTTTCATTGACTGTACGGTTGTGCAGATACTAGCTGTTTCGGTGCTGCCACCGTCGTCAGAATCAGTCGGTACTCATTGCATATGCGCAAATGTCTATAACGCCCAACATGGCAATCTAGAGGTAAAAGTCTGCTTTTTTGTCTGAGCCTTCATCTACGTCTAAACTGCGCATGTGTAATAAGTATCGAAATCTCGTGCAATGACTCATATATTGATGTACATGTGCATGTTTGTACATTTCACCGTCTTATTTTAAATTACAGGCCAAGTCATGAGCAAATTGCTAGCAAAATAATTTATTCAAAAAAGAAAGAAAGGAAATCAGTTTAAAAAATATAAAGGTCGTAAGATTCGAACCCACCATCTCAACATTGGCAGCTTTACGCTCTGTCCACAGCGCTAATCGGGACAGTGATGAAAAGCGGATTAGAAAATGTATCATTTTGAAACCAATAAGTTTTGTTATGTTCGGAAATCTAAAATTAGAATAACGGATTCATACGAGTTCATACGGCATATGCATGAGTGCTAGTTTAATAATGTTTACCAATAAAAATACTGATGTTTCAAAGATGCATAGTAATGAGGGATTCTATATTTCTTATAAACAGGTAAAGATGGCGTATTCACTACCACGTGTATATGCAGTATTCTGTGTTACCGATGTTTCAAAGATAACGAGGCGATTCTATATTTCTTATAAACAGGTGAAGATGACGTATTCACTACCACGTGTACATGCAGTATTCTGTGGTAGGTTCATTATAACTCTAAACTGAGACTACCTGAACTCCCAAAAACAAGGTAAAATCGCCAGTGTTTGTTTACAACGATTCTCGTCTATCTTGGAAACATCAGTAACTTTGTAATTGGTAAATTTATTGTAAATACAGAATGTCAACATAGCCAGCATAACGCTACAGGACTCTACTGTGATCAGGGCTGCTTTAATTTCGAAACTTCTGCAATACTATCGCTGTGCATCAGCCTATGCATCCGTGCAGGATGCTTCGCCCCTTTGCTATTTTTAATAGCTAATCATGTCACATGCAAAATGTTGGTATTCCGTTCCAAGGCGGTACTTCTTTTGTGGATCTTATATGTTTTTTTGTCTTGTGTTTGCTATGCCTTTGTACGCGTCTGTTTATATGTGCTTTGTGGTCACCTGCTGGCAAAGGGCTGACCTATTGGCTCTCGTTTGTGGTGTCTAACTGTTAGTTTGTCACTTTCCCATTGGTATCCTGTGTCAGGTGTGGCACTTAATTGTATCGATTCCTGATCTTTGCACCCTTACTTACTTTGTAGCTGAACAGGCTGGTTTGAGCATCACCAGGTCATGTGACGAGGTTCAGTTATACTATTAATTGCATTTCGAGCCTGTGAATAAACGGTTTAAATTGAGCAGACAAGTGTTACATCAGTCTCGTTTAATACTCGAAGATGTCTAATTGAAAGGAAACAAGTGTCCATTGTCTTCATTGGTAAAATTGAAAATGATGGTTGACAGTGATTGACGCGCTTGTGGTTAATTGTCATAATCGGTGGATTAATGATGCATGACCATTACTGGTAAGGACATCATCGACAGGTGCGGGTTACCAGCACTCGCTGTGTACCGCATTCATGTTCAGATAGAGACAGGAGCTCACTAGAGTACAACGTCTTTTCCAACACACCTCGCCTATAGACTCAATAATAAAACACGCGATATATCATACAATAATTCACAGTTTTAATGGCGCGTGGAAATAGCGTGCTAGCTGACCTCATTTTTACTGCAAAATGACGTCAGTCATGGCGTTAGACCGTGTAACGTCGTTTTTACGCTTGAAACACGTTACAAATACAAGTAAACGTATGCGACACAGTCCAACTATTGGCGTGTTAGAATCGAAATAGATCAGCTCTAGTGCGTGAATTGTTGAGTAATAATTTACTGTTAGTCGATAAGTTTTACGAAGATAAATCAATCGCGAAAATGGCAACAGATGGGCCCCCTGATTTTTGTCATGAAAATGGTGTCTGCTTTTTACGCCTGCTGCATATATTCATGTGCTATTCACACTAGATTTTTTCATGGAAGCCAACAGTATGAACCCTCATTAGACTGCTCCCTTGAGAGCATTCTGATCTGGGTCCATACTGTTTGTAAAAATAGTCTACCTAAGGACATAAGACAAGAGAAGCAGATGACATACATTGTGACTGGTGGACGGCCGGGCTAATGACCAACTAATGAAGTTCATTTTTCCAGGTCATCTACAATGCTAAAGAAGGTGCCGGTTCAGCGGCGACATCTTGACACATTTGATCTGGCTTCATCACCGTCAAAGAGAGGAGTCATCCTGCACACTGACAGATACCAAGTAAGTTCGCGCCCCTAGGTTATAAAACTTTTTATATGCTCACAAAATTTCAACTGCACATATAAATTAAAATACCGACAAATAAAAAAAAATCCATGCTTTAAGTCTTTCATATGTTGTATTTATCATGCTAATAAATGTTATAAAATGTCAATAGCTGTTGGCATTTTAACATTTATGAGCAGAATAAATTTTGTGCTCAGCTGAGTTGAGCATGAAAAAAGTTTCATAACCTCGAGGACAAATCTAACAGATCTGACAGAGAAATTGAAGCTGGAAAAAGCAAAATAACAAAATCAAAAGTATGCCTTTTAGCTCACCTGAGCCGAAGGCTCATGGGTGAGCTAATAGTATACCAGTCACTCCGGCGTCCGTCCGTCCACAATTTCAAACATCTTCTCCTCTGAAACCACTGGGCCAATCAAACTCAAATTTCATATGGAGACTCCTTAGGACGCGGGAACGAAAATTTGTTCATATGGTTTTGGTCACATGACCAAAATGGCCGCCACGCCAATATATGGTAAAAACCCTTAAAAATATTCTTCTCCAGAACCAGAAGGCCGATGACCTCGGGACTTGGTATGTAGCATTATGGATGTGAGGCCTATAAAGTTTGTTCAAATGATGATCCTAGGTTGACCTTGACCTATTTAACGTCAAGGTCAAATTTGCTTTCTAATGCATTTAAATGGCAATTTTTTTTAAAAGTTGATTTTTTTGAAAACTGTAGAAGCCTTAGTCATTATTCTCCCTTGATATGTTTAGCCTAATGAGACAATGGCTAAAAATAAGTTACAAAGGTCAAGGTTGACCTTTGACCTTTCAGCTAAATCGCTCATATTGGAGTCCCATCAATATATTAAAACATAGTTTTCAAACCATTGGCCCAATTGAGCTCAAATTTCATGTAAAGAGTCCTTATGATAAGTTAGCTAAAATATTTACAAATTAATTTGGTCACATGACCAAGATGACCGCCACGCCCATATATAATAAAAACCCTTTAAAAATCTTTTTCTCCAGAACCAGAAGGCTGGTGACCTTGGGACTTGGTATGCATCATTGGGGATGTAGGGCCTACCAAGTTTGCTCAAATGATGATCCTAGGTTGACCTTGACCTACTTAATGCCAAGGTCAAAATTGCTTCCTAATGCATTTAAATGAGATTTTTTTAAAGTTGATTTTTTGAATACTGTTAAGCCAAAATCATTATTTTCACTTGATATGTAAAACCTAATGAGACAATGGCTATAAATAAGTTCCAAAGGTCAAGATTGACATTAACTTTTTCAGCCAAGGTCGCTCATATTGGAGTCCTATCAACACATTAAGACATAGTTTCCTCAGAAACCGCTTGGCCAATTGAACTCAAATTTCATATGAAGACTCCTTATGACAGGTTAGCCAAAAGTTATACCAATTGTACTTTTCACATGACCAAGATGGCCACCACGCCCATATATGGTAAAAAAAACCTTTAATATCTTCTTCTCGTGAACCAAAAGGCCAATGGCCTTGGGACTTGGTATGTAGCATTGGGGATGTGGGTCCTACCAGTTTTGCACAAATGATAAATCTAGGTTGACCTTGACTTACTTTATGGCAAGGTCAAATTTGATTCCTAATGCATTTATATGGGAAACAACCGTTTTATATAAGTACCAAATGTCAAGCTGACCTGTGACCTTTTATCCAAGGCCTCTCATTTGGACTGCCACATACCTATCTTAACATCTTTTCCTCAGAAATCACTGGGCTGTTTGATGGAGTATTCATTAGATTGCTTTAGTTCACTTGACCAAAATGGCCGCAACCCCCATAAAACAAAATATGTTTCATTATAAGCTGTAGTTGATCTTGACCTATTTTTACATTATTTAGGAGATCAAGAGAGCGCTTCAGAACGGTCAGGTCCTCTAGTTGATATATTAATGTCCCTAGAACATTATGCAATTGATAGTATAGCTATATTTAATTGTTATTCTTCACTTACATTTAATTAGTTCAAAGGTCAATGTATTCTGTTTTGGTATATTCACATTGTGAACGTGTGAACACAAGGTGAAAGTAAGTAAGGTTGCAAAGATCAGGAATCGATACAATCAAGTACCACACCTGACCCAGGATACCAATGGGAAAGTGACAAACTCACAGAAGACACCACAAACGAAAGCCAAGAGGTCAGCCCTTTCCCAGCAGGTGACCATGAAGCACATATAAACAGACGCGCACAAAACATAGCAAACACAAGCCAGAACAAAAACATAAAAGATCCACAAAAGAAGTACCGCCTTGGAACGGTCAGTAAAATATTTTACTGGAGGGCTTAAACCGGTTTAACGGCGCCAACCTCACCCTTGATTCAGATGTGGATCAAGACACATAGATATTTGGTTTGCATGAAAGACCCCTAACTTATCAATGCATCATCTCCTAAAACATATAAATCAAGATATAACAAGGAGATAAAGCAAGGATAATGACTCAACAGTAAATTAAACTGAATACCGGAGCAAAAGAAATCCAACAGGTAAACCCCGGTGGGCCCGACAAACAGCCAAAGCATCAGGCCCCTACCATCTCATCAATAGATAAGTCTTTAAGTCGGAACCATCATAGAGTCTGAAGTCCGACCCACCGGCGTGCAATTAAAGAGGAAAGCAAAGTTGCCAACTGTGATTGGGTTGACTACCAAGCATGCAGTCTGTTGCAATATGAACTCGTGAATATTAAGGCTTTGGGTGTAGAAATGTAAAAGTTATGGCCAACGTTGTGATTTATTTTCCAAATTAGGTGAAATGTAAATGTTATATATTTTGGTATGTTTGAAAATGCCTTGCAACAAGGCATATGCATGTAAAATATCCAAGTTCTATGTTCAGTTGTTGAAGCATTATTTTTAATGTTACAACTATTTGTGTATTTTCAAAAGGAGGTCGATGGTCAAGGTCATATATTTTGTTGTTTTATGACTGGAGAGAATCCTGTCTCCTGATTGGCCCAATATATATGACTTCATAAACCACCGTGCGTATCTGAAGACTGGTCTACAAGTTGATATAGGATGAAAATAAGCTCAAACTTGTTTCCAGGGGTTGATATAATGGTACTTTTCTTATATCAGCTCTAGCGAGCTAAAAGTAGCATGACAAGTATGAAATTAGCATGGGCACCATGAAATCGACATGATTTGCTCTTTCATCTCCCAACAGGTAAATAAAAGACGTTTAAGTGCATTTTAACAACAGTTTTGTTTTGTTTGTTATTTGTTCTTCTTTTTTTAATGAACAAAATGTAAAAAAGATTTTTTATGATTTACATTCAGCTTTAAGAGAGTTTATATGCATTTCAAATTACAAAATACAACGTTAAATTATTTACAAACAGTTGCTAAAACTTGTGAAAAAGTCCTTAACTTGAGTATGACTTAAACTATACAAATCTAGTTACAAAAATGAAAGTTGAAATTTTCACTCGCAGTTTAAGTCAAAACAAAACAGCTCAAAAAGAATTATCGACTTCAATTTCGGTAGACATTATACAATTATTGACTTCAATGAGGTAGACATGAGGCTAGGCCGAGGTGAATACCACTTTTAAGGGTAGATTAATCCTCATGTCTACCGAAATTGAAGTCAATAACTGTTTTGTTACATGACTTTTCAACTTAGAATGAAAATTTTCTACTTTCACTTTTGTTGAACCTTCAACCTAAAGACTTTCTCACAAAGTTTATCAACTGTTATTAAAATATTTTAATGTAGTATTTTGCATTTTGAAATGTATAATAATCCTCTGAACGTTGAATGTGAAATTTAATCATAAAACTGATTTTTACATTTTGTTTATTCAAGCAAAGATAAATGAACAAACAAAACAGTTGTTAAAATTCATGAAAGTCTTTAGTTTACCTGTTGGGATGTAAAACAGTAAATCGTGTTTTGTTTTGTTTGTTTGGTGCTTAACGACGCATCAACCCTTGTGGGTCATTAGCGTCAGACGGCACTAAACAAAACATAATGAGAATATGTTTGTTTGTTTGGTACTTAACGACGCAACAACCCTTGTGGGTCATTAGCGTCAGACGGTATTAACTAAACATGATGTGAATGGAATAGTTAAAAATTTGTAATAAATAAAACGAAAGGAGTGATGATGATGATGAGTTTGTATGATATCGAGTTGCAATACAATTTTTGACAGGAGAGACCACGTACAATATCTGACTGTTTCAAAGAGCTATATAGATAGCTGTACATGTTCAGTATCTGAACAGAATACAACACTAAATATTCTGTATTATGGTCTGATATAAATGTAAAACAAAACACAATTTAAAAAAGAATAACGATTAGATTTTGTTAAAAAAGTTTTTTGTCTTAAAAATGTCATAATACTAACAATATGTATATCTTGAAATAATTGTTTCATGTTATCAACATGGAAGCAATTATTTCTTACTTGTGCAAAATCGCCACACTCCAAAAGGAAGTGTCGTACTGTGAATGGTGCATCACAACCAACACATTGCGGCTGTTCTTCACCTAGTAGTAAGTATGAATGTGTGACTCTTGTATGACCTAAACGGAGTCGAGCCAAAACGACTTCTTCTTTTCTAATGTTTCGAACGACTGATTGGTGTTCACCAATAGTTGGTTTTATCTCGAGAAGTTTATTTCCAATGAATAGAAAAAGTAAAAATTTGTAAGATAAATTGAAAGGAATGATGATGATGAGTTTGTAAAATGATAACAAGTTGCAATACGATTGTTGAATGTAGAGACCACGTACAATATCTGACAGTTTCAAAGAGCTATTCAGATAACTGTACATGTTCTTTAACTGAACAGAATACACCATTTAAGAATCTGTATTATGGTCTGATACAAATGTAAAACAAAACACAATTTTAAAAATAGCAACTAGATTTGTTAAAAAGATTTATTTGTCTTAAAATGTCATAATACTATCAATATGTTTATCTTGGAATAACTGCTTCGTGTTCAAATCGCCACACTCCAAAAGGAAGTGACGTACAGTGAATGATGCATTGCAACCAACACATTGTGGTTGATCTTCACTTAGTAGTAAGTATGAATGTGTGACTCTTGTATGACCTAAACGGAGTCGAGCCAAAACAACTTCTTCTTTTCTAATGTTTCGAACGACTGATTGGTGTTCACCAATAGTTAGTTTTATCTCAAGAAGGTCATTTCCAATGCTGTTATTCCATAAGTTTGCCATTGATCCAAGATATATTTATTGATAGATGGCTTAAAATTAGAAAATGAAATCTTAAAAGAAGTTGATTCTTATGAAAGATATTTTTTTGCTTGCTTATCTACCATGTCATTCCCTTGGATACCTATATGACTAGGAATCCAACAGAGAATAATTTCTTTATTAGCTAAAAGCTCATGACATTTTTCTAAACGTTTCTGAAATTGTGGATTCTTTGAACTGGTATAGTTCATTACTTTCAATACAGAAAGCGAGTCAGAAAATATAATAAATTTATTGTTAGCATCACAAGTGTTAATGATATCTAAAGCTAGATCAACTGCTTAAGCTTCAGCAGTGAAAATTGATGAATCGTCAGGTATACGTTGCATATTACTATGGTTGTCTGATAAAACAGCACAGCCAACCTTTGAGTCTTCTTTTGACCCATCAGTAAAATTGGTTGGTCATTCTTATAACGACTTTTTTCTGGAATCATCTTTTAATATGTGTGGATTTGATTCAGATTTTCCCGGAATGTAAATCAAAAAGTATTTCAGGTGGTTTCATACACCAAGCTGGAATATTTGGTGTAAAATGTTTTTCAATATTTTGTGGTTTGATATTGGCAGATTCTAAGAGTGGTGAAATTCTGATGCCAAATGATTTAATAGCTGTAGGTTTTTATTCATATAAATCAACATAATTTGGTAGGAATGTAACTTCATGGACAGGATCTGATGGGTTAGCATCAAGTCTTATAGCATATTGCAAAGAGAGTTTCTCTCTTCGTGAGTATAGTGATGGTTCATCTGCTTCCACATAGAGATTAGCAACAGAAGTTCTAAAGCTCCTAAAGCTAACCTAAGTCCTTGATTGTGTATAGGATCAAGCATTTGAAGATATGATTTTCGAGCAAAGCCATATATAATACAGCCATAGTCTAATTTTGACTGGACTAGCGACCGATAAAGCTTGAGAAGTGTAGTTCGGTCAGCACCCCAAGAAGTATGTGAAAGCACTTTTAAAAGATTCAATGCTTTGAAACATTTAGCTTTGAGATATTTAATATGGGGTATGAAACTAAGTTTTCTATCAAAAATCATGCCGGGGAATTTGGATTCCTCAACAACTGGAATAGGTGATCCATATAAATGTAAAACATGATCATCATGATGCTTGCGCACCAGGCAGAAATTTACACACTGTGTTTTAGATTTGGAAAACTTAAAGCCATTGCTTTTTGGCCACTTTTCGATCTTTGCCAAATTTTGTTGCAGTTGACGTTCAATCGTCCCCATGCTTTTTGAGTAAATCATGTCAATTTCATGCTAGTTTTTTTACTCATCATGCTATTTTAGCTCTCCAGAGGGTGATATTAGAAAAGTGACAAAAATATTAACTTCTGGAAACTAGTTTGGGCTGGTTTTCATGCAATATTTGTAGGCCAGCTTGAACCGGTTTTCAGGTAGACATAAAGATTTATAAAGACAAATTGAGCCAATCAGGAAACAGGATTCTCTCCAGTCATATAATAAAAGGATTTATCTACCTTTAAAAGCGATATTCAACTCGGCATTGCGACCTCGTTGAATATTACTTTTTCAGGAAGATAAATCGTCATGTCTACCTCATAATATCTCACCACAAGGTATTGATCATGTGATGTATCAAGGTACTGGTGTCATTTGCCTACCCCATGCCTACCTCATAACGTCTACCACAAGGTATTGATCATGTTGTGTATCAAGGTACTTGTGTCAATTGTCTACCCAATGTCTACCTCATAATGTCTTGCCACAAGGTATTGATCATGTGATGTATCAAGGCACATGTACTGAAGACAGTTGTTCAAAAGTTATGGACAATGCAGTATTTCAAAAGTTGTAGGCAATGTCAAGGTTTGTTGCCGGCACGCATGCACACACACATAGTGCCAAAAACTATATGCCTCATGATCTTTGTTACCAGGGGCATTTTCCTCTGCAGACCCTATATATTTTAATTCACGAAAGATTCCTACAATTTACTGAACTTGAATATAGTATATTTTTGTGAATATTAGTATATTCTAAGTACAGATCAGACAGCCTTCACTGTTTAATATTCTGGTTGAGATCAAACAATAAGATTTAAGAAGGGCCTTAGAACATTGTCATAGAGTGCTTTATAATTTAAATGCACATGAATTATTCAATTGTACTCTGAAAGGCCAAAGCTTCCTTTTGAGTGTTAGTATAACGACAGGCTGTGGCAAGCAGCCTAAGCTCAGATGAGCCTGCACAACCATAGGTCTATCAGAGCTTAAGCTGCTTCCATATATATATATATATATATATATCGATAGATGCTGTAAATATTTTGCCTCTATATATATATATATATATATATATATATATATATATATATATATATATATATATATATATATATATATATATATATATATATATATATATATATATATATATATATATATATATTTGGGAAGTAGATAGAGAGAACTTATTATAATATACACTTGATCTGGCATACTGTTTCACGTCGAGTGGGTGGTACGACCTCATCCACGAGACGTGATATAGTACGCCAGATCAAGTTACTATTTTATTATATACCTTTTCTCTGGCATGTTTTGTCTTTTATTTAGAAAAAAAAATTGTGGGGTTGATTGTCCTTACGTTATGTTTCTTGACGTTACATCACCATGGTTTCCGTCTCTGGTTCCATGATTGTAAGTTACTTTACGTAACGTAGCCGCAAAAACAGATAACTAACGTTAGCCTCGTTTTAAAGGATAGTGATACGGAATCAGAAAACCTCAGTTCGTCGTTCGTTGATCCGGCTTTCTGTATCAGATGGCCAGAAACCAGACAGTTCAAAAGATGTATCATTCTATAGGTATATAATAAGAGTAGGCTTTTTGCCCACTTTACAGTTAATTGCCCAGTTTCGAATCTGGCCTAGTTCCGAATCACGTCTTAATGTCATTGCAAAATACACATCAGCGGTAATATTTGAAAACATATTTTGGTTTTATTTGTTATATAATTATCTCTCTGTTTGTGTGTGAAAGCAAATATCTATAAGTTATCTGCTTGGTGAAAATAATTACAATTTTCCTCCCATAACCCATTTTATGAAGGTATATTTTCACACGTGTCAGTATCTGTTCACTGCATATTTTCGAAAAATACTTTCGTTTGAAATGCATTTTTTTCAAACTTTTGGTTTCAGCATGTTTTCCAACATTTATTAAAATACACACAAAAAAAACGGACCTTCTATTCTGTTTTTGGTTCCGTGATAGCCGTGTAATCATTGTCATCTTTTTGCCCAGTTTAGAATCAGCTGACTCAGAGTGTGTAAACACAAGTTTATTTCACGTCACATAACAATAACGTACACGCGCTCAGCTGTTTGTACAACAGAAAAAGTTTCACGGGCACCATATGCTCTCTCTCTCTCTCTCTCTCTCTCTCTCTCTCTGTTTGTTTGAATTGAATCTTTACGTCCCAGGCAACATCTTTCAGCTATGTCGGGACGGGTCTTCCTGTACCAAACTTAAAGGAAGGATTAATCTTGCCCAAGGACACAACGCAGTGACGCTGGTTTGGCTCAAACTCGCAACTCCACAACCTTGGGTCAAGCGCCACTGGACTCTGTGCGTGTGTGTATGTGTGTGTTCAAGAACCTAGCAGACCAGAGTTCGATATAGGGTTTTTCCCAAGGGGTGGATGGAGGCAGTAATCTCAATATTTACCAGCATATACTGTTACCCCCAAGCCCCCCTCCAATAATTAGATATATGAACAAATTAAACAACATGAGCACATATATAGATCTATATCAGGGATACCCAGAAAAAATCTTTAAAAATTTCACATCCTAAAAAAATAGTCCTATTCTGTAATATCCTAAAATACATCGAAATTGAAATAATGACCCCAACAAAAAATCGTCTGCTTTCGTCTGCTGTTTTGAAGCATCTAGATCCACATCAGTCTGATCCAGTTGGAGCAATCTGCTCTGGGTCCACACAGTTTTCTCTATACTAACATTAAACATTAATGTTAAGAACATGTGCAGCAGGCGTCTGATGCAGACAGTATTTTCGGATGCAGTTCTCTTTTTAGGGGTAAAGCAAATGCAAATGTCTAAGTTTAATACTCTCCTTTTGCAGAGGCTAGCTAACTTCATGTCTTCCGTAGACAAATTGATTGTAAGTGCTGATATGTGAGCGTCTAAGTTTTAAGTGCTGAAACGCTTTTACCAAATGTTTGAGTTTGTTCTCGTATTAAGGATATCCTTCGCGTAAGGGGTTACCAATTCCGTACGTCAAAACCATTAATTATTCCTGAGCGCGGTGGTTCAGTGGTACAGTCGATGGTTTGCAGGTTCGAGCCTCACAGGAGGCACTGCGTTGTGTCCTTGAGCAAGAGACTTTGTCCTCTGCTTAATACTGGTTCAACCCAGGAAGACCCGTCCAAACATAACTGAAAAAATGTTAAGTGGGACGTATAGAATCAACTCAAATGTTCCTCTTGCTCAGCTGCAGCGAAATCGCGCTGGTGAATGTTTGCACAATTCATTGGCCGCGGCGCAAGAAAGTATGTCTTTCAGAGTACCGACCTGGTCTGACATGAACATGCCTGTGTGCTGATCAGCCCCTTATGTTGCATGAGAGAGTGAGTGAGTTTGTGTTCAACGTACTGTCAACATATGAGGTAATATGGAGACGGTGCCAAGGTTTAGTGTCTCATCAAACAGACTGGATGAGTCGGGAATCGAACTCGGAACCCCTGGGTACAAGACGAGTGGTTTATCCACTACACCTCCTCTTATTTTGCGTATTTGTATTGTTGTCTATAATGTCTAGACAGTAGAATTTATTTTGCTTCTATAAATGTTAAGACTCGCAAGTTTGTGTAAATTTCTAGACTGGGTTGTGTTAACCTTATGGGGATTCCCGAGCACCGAAACAGATTTCTCGAGATGCTGCTTATATTAACCACACTACAGCCTATATTCCCTACACACTACTCCAACAAATTGGCCATTGAACATCCCAATTGATTATTCAGACGACGTTGCTCACACAGTGCTTTTATATATTGCTGATGCGTGCCTATCCCTATCTCCACAAAGGTGGAAAGGAAGGGTCTGGATCGGCGCAGGCCTTGACCATTTATTGCAATGAATACGGTAAAATGATGTATCTTGTTCGTCTTTGGAAGCAGTGTTTTAAGGGCAATTTCGGGTATTGTCCACGCGCATCTTTTCTGCGGCGGGAAACGTGGAAAGTTGTCTGGGCCCCGTCTTTCAACCATTTTCAAATTCGCATCAATACTAGAGCGGACTTGATTTACAATTTTTAGAGTACTCGGCGTACGCCAGAACAGCCGCATAAACAAGTAAAACTGGAGTACTCCGGAATAAATCGAGCGATGCAAGTATTTCCACACATGCTAGCAGTGTTCCACCATCTTGTTTTGGAACAGGTCACATGACTGTTCTGTCTACACCACCTCGGAATACGGAGTACTCCGGCGTACGCCAGCACAGATGTTCCAGCACACTTGATTTCTGTTCTGCCTGTTCGGAGTGGAAGGAGTAAAGGGAACAGCTAAATCAAGTCTGCCCCAGGTTTCAGATACGCTTACGTCAGATGGATATTTCCGCATTTTCTGGACAAGAGAAAGTAACTTAAATGAGTCCGAAATATCTATTGACCCGTTATTATAAATGATCGTCTCAGTACCAAATACTGATACATTGATCTGGCGAAATGATTGTGTCCAATATAAACGGTTAATTTGGGCGGAGCACGATCTGACCTCGTAGCCTAGTGGTTAGCGCGTCGGACTCTTAATCCAGCGTACTGTACTGGGGTCGATTTCTGGGTGGGCACCTAGTATACATTGTTTTGTTTTCTTCTTCTCTTTTCAGCTTTATAATAATGAATTACTTCCTACCAGTAATATACATTGATATAAATGACAAAAAGGTCACTCCATAGCGTTTTATATTTAATCATCCTCAAAATATGAGGGGGTAGGGGTAAACTTTGCTCTCCTGAATGAAAATTAGTCTGGTGACCCCCATTTTTTTATTCTTTTTATGCCCCCAAAGGAACTTTGGGAGGCATATAGTAATCGCACTGTCCTTCCGTCCGTCAGTCCGTCCGTTCCGCCTTCGTGTCCGGTCCATATCTCCTATATTTTTTGATATAGGAATTCCAAATTTGGTGTGTGGATACATCTTGGGATGGCGGAGTGTCGCGTACCATTTTTGGGTTACTGTGACCTCTGACCTAGTTTTGAGAATAATCGTGTCCGGAGGATATCGCTTATATTATTTGAGGTAGGAATCTCAAATTTGGTGTCTGGATGCATCTTGGGATGACGAAGTGTCGCGTACCATATTTGGGTCACTGTGACCTTGAACTTGACCTCTGACCTATTTTCTTGAAAACTGCATTGAGTCTGGTGCATATCTCCTATATTCTTTGAGATAGGAATTCCAAATTTGGTGTGTAAATGCATCTTGGGATGACGGGGTCTCACATCCTATTTTTAGGTCACTGTGACCTTGACCTCTGACCTAGTTTTAAGAATTGTTGTGTCCGGAGCATATCTCTTATATTATTTTATTTAGGAATTCCAAATTTGGTGTGTGGATGCATCTTGGGATAGCAGAGTGTCATGTACCATTTTCGGGTCACTGTGACCTTGACCTCTGACCTAGTTTTGAGAATAATCTTGTCCGTAGCATATCTCTTATATTATTTGAGGTAGGAATCTCAAATTTGGTGTCTGGATGCATCTTGGAATGACGAAGTGTCGCGTACCATAATTGGGTCACTGTGACCTTGAACTTGACCTCTGACCTAGTTCTATAAACTACATTGAGTCTGGTGCATATCTCCTATATTCTTTGAGATAGGAATTCCAACTTTGGTGTAAATAGATCTTGGGATGACAGGGTGTCACATACCATTTTTGGGTCACTGTGACCTTGACCTCTGACCTAGTTTTAAGAATTATTGTGCCTGAGCATATCTGATATATTCTTTGAGTTAGAAATTCCAATTTTGGTGTATGGAGGCATCTTGGGATAGCGGAGTGTCATATACCATTTATGGGTCACTGTGACCTTGACCTTGACCTCTGACCCAGTTTTTAGAATAATCTTGTCCATAGCATATCTCTTATATTATTTGAGGTAGGATTCTCAAATTTGGTGTCTGGATGCATCTTGGGATGACGAAGTGTCCTGTACCATAATTGGGTCACTGTGACCTTGAACTTGACCTCTGACCTAGTTTCTAGAAACTACATTGAGTCTGGTGCATATCTCCTATATTCTTTGAGATAGGAATTCCAACTTTGGTGTGTAAATAGATCTTGGGATGACAGGGTGTCACATACCATTATTGGGTCACTGTGACCTTGACCTCTGACCTAGTTATAAGAATTATTGTGTCCCGAGCATATCTCATATATTCTTTGAGTTAGGAATTCCAATTTTGGTGTATGGATGCATCTTGGGATAGCGGAGTGTCATGTACCATTTTCGGGTCACTGTGACCTTGACCTCTGACCTAGTTTTAGAATAATCATGTCCAGAGCATATCTATTATATTATTTGAGAAAGGAATCTCAGATTTGGTGTGTGGATGCATCTTGGGATGATGAAGTGTCACTTACCATAATTTAGTCACTGTGACCTTTGAACTTGACCTCTGACCTAGTTTCTAGAAACTGGTGCATATCTCCTATATACTTTGAAATAGGAATTCCAAATTTGGTATGTAAATGCATCTTGGCATGCCTGAGTGTCACAAACCATTTTTGGGTCACTGTGACCTTGACCTCTGACCTAGTTTTCAAGATTTATTGTGTCCAGAGCATATCTCCTATATTATTTGATGTAGGAATCCCACATTTGGGGTGGTGATTCCTCTTGGAATGGCGGAGTGGTGCATACCATTTTGAGTCACTTTGACCTTGACGTTGACTTCTGGCCTCATTTCTAGTTTTTCGTGCTATATTACAGCTATCTTTCCTCAAATGTGTCTTATGCTAGTCCAATTCCTTTGGGGGCATTCGTCACGTGTTTGTGACATTTCTTGTTTCTAAAAGGTTATATAAAAGTCTATGAAATAAAAACAAAACTTTGAGATTGTTAATGCCAGATTTTTTAAAAGTACACTCCATAACGTTTTATATCGAGTTATCCTCAAAATATGTGGGGGTAGGGGTAATTTTTTCTCTCTTGAAAGAAAATTAGTCTGGTGACCCCCATTTTTTATTCTTTTTTCTAAAAGGTTATATAAAAGTCTATGAAATAAAAACAAAAATTTGAGATTGTTAATGCCAGCTTTTTAATATACAGTTTAATCTAAAAATCATATTCCTATTTTGGGGAATTACCAAAATATATCATTCAGTTACTCGTCACGGCTTGGGAAAACAAATAAATTTTTACTTTTCCTAAAAAGCTTGATGTCGTGACAATTAATTAAAATCAAAATAAAGAAACTGGATGGCGATTACAACTTTTTTAACTTAATATTAGGGACTTGTTTTTTTTTTTCAGAAAATTGGTAAAATGCTGAAAACTTCCGTGTCAGATTATGGAAAATCGAGCGTGGTGACATATCCTTTTTATTTCATAAATTGACAGTCCATACATAAAACAAACTGTATGCAAAGAATAAAAAAGATCTTAATGCGGGAAGTATTTCCCACAATTGCCCTTAAGCTAACAAATAGAAAATATAACGCAAGTGCATTGTTGAAGGTAATTTTTAGGAATTGCAGAAGTGATTCGAAACTGGGAAAATGACTAGGTAAATTGGCGGTCTACTTCAAAGTCATTGTATGACTCTAAGAAGAGTCCGAGTGAAACAAACTGAGTTTCATTATTTGGGGGATTGATAGCGCTTTGTAACAGTAAAGCCGAAATCTTATTTCCTCTGATCAAATATTTGGAATCCGCCTTGAAGTAAAAGTGATTCGAAACTGGGCAATTAACTGTATAGCCATGCATGCATGTTTTAGAGGATGACTTCACTTTTATGTTAAGAGTTCTTTTATCTCCTGGACTGGCTCATATATTTAGCTGGTCCTACCAAACCAAGATTTATCCTTTTTGAAAACACTGTAGAAGCCATCTGATCAGGATCCACACTGTTTCCACCCTGCTTGTTAATACATACTTATACCAGAAATGCTGCATGTTGACAGGATAAAAATTGGTGAAGTTGTTGTGCATAAAATATTCAGCATGACAATGGTGAAGAATGATATGCATTATACATTAGCTAATTGGTTTCTAGGAGCATGTTACAGAGTAAATGTTGCTGGAGTTTGTCAATAGTTCTTTAATAACCTGTTCATACCCAGCATGCAGTATAGCAATACAGTCAGCCAGTCTTGAACTGAATATTACCCATGCAGAAATATATCTATATTTTAGTGCAAATTTCTTTTTCAGCATCCTATTTATGCACTTATCGGGAAGTTATAAAAAAGCTTAACCAATATGTTTGTCATGAAAATGTCTGCTTTTTACGTCTACTTCTGTTGAGTATATTCAAGTGCACCTCAGACTAGATTTTATCATGGAAGCAAACACTATGAACCCTGATCAGACCACTTCCTTGAGAGCAGTAGGCTACCTGAGAACATAAACCAAAGAGAGAGCAGATGGCAAAAGTAGTAGCTCACTGAACTTCGTCGAGGCCGTTTTCACACTAGAAGTGGCCGCTATTTCACAGCCCCTAGCAGCATAAAGCATGACCCCCATGCAACAGACGGAAGCTATCACCTCCAGCTTATCAGAGTCTGTACTGCCTACATGGCCATTCCACATGGGATGAGGAATTCCGATGCTGGGATCATTGCAGTCACGGCCCCGAGTCGGTCGTAGAATAGATCCTTCTGTCACTTAGACCACATTGTGGGGCATAGGCAGACAGGAAACAAAGCAATCGCTGACCGACTATTATCTTCACCCGGATGATCCTGTCAGAGACTCAGTTCTATCCACTTCTAAGCCACAATCACTCCAACAGCAGCAGTACCTTTGCTGTTTCCAGACCAGAACAGTTTGTACTTGAGTCTTTGTCTTTAATTATTCGGCAATGACCACCTCGATATGTGTCTTAATTATTTGGCAATGACCACCTCGATATGTATCTTAATTATTCGGCATTGACCACCTCGATATGTGTCTTAATTATTCGGCAATGACCGCCTCGATATGTGTCTTAAATATTCGGCAATGACAACCTCAATATGTGTCTTAATTATTCGGCAATGACCACCTCGATATGTGTCTTAATTATTCGGCAATGACCACCTCGATATGTGTCTTAATTATTCGACAATGACCACCTCAATATGTGTCTTAATGATTCGGCAATGACCACCTCGATGTGTGTCTTAATTATTCGGCAATGACCACCTCGATATGTGTCTTAAATATTCGGCAATGACCACCTCGATATGTGTCTTAATTATTCGGCAATGACCACCTCGATATGTGTCTTAATTATTCGGCAATGACCACCTCGATATGTGTCTTAATTATTCGACAATGACCGCCTCGATATGTGTCTTAATTATTCGACAATGACCACCTCAATATGTGTCTTAATGATTCGGCAATGACCACCTCGATGTGTGTCTTAATTATTCGGCAATGACCACCTCGATATGTGTCTTAATTATTCGGCAATGACCACCTCGATATGTGTCTTTAATTATTCGGCAATGACCACCTCGATATGTGTCTTAATTATTCGGCAATGACCACCTCCATATGTGTCTTAATTATTCGGCAATGACCACCTCGATATGTGTCTTAATTATTCGGCAATGACCACCTCGATGTGTGTCTTAATTATTTGGCAATGACCACTTCGATATGTGTCTTAATTATTTGACAATGACCACCTCGATATGTGTCTTAGTTATTCGACAATGACCACCTCGATATGTGTCTTAATTATTTGGCAATGACCACCTCGATATGTGTCTTAATTATTCGACAATGACCACTTCGATATGTGTCTTACTTATTTGGCAATGACCATCTCGATATCTGTCTTAATTATTCGGCAATGACCACCTCAATATGTGTCTTAATTATTTGACAATGACCACTTCGATATGTGTCTACATTATTCGGCAATGACCGCCTCGATATGTGTCTATTGGACACAACAAAGGTCTATTTTTCTACGAGACTCCACCACCTCACAGAACCTCGTTCACCACCCTGAATTTTCTCTGTATAGGAAACCCATTATGATGCGGTATTTTGGTCAGTGTCTACACTGTTTGCTAGAACATTAACGATCTTTAGAGAAAGAAATACATTTTTTTAATTATAACCTGTGACCCCTAGGGACCTGTTGAAGCTTTTTGTATCATACTACAAGGAAGAATCCAAAAGTGTATAAATGGTGAACTTCCTCACCTAGATATATACAAGGGACCCGTTGAAGCTTTTTGTATCATACTAGAAGGAAGAATCCAAATCCAAAAGTGTATAAATGGTGAACTGCCTCACCTAGATATATACAAGGGACCCGTTGAAGCTTTTTGTATCATACTAGAAGGAAGAATCCAAAAGTGTATAAATGGTGAACTGCCCCAGTTACTGTGTCCTGTCAATGCAGCATGGCATATGACATCATTTTTTTCTCACTTGTAACTATATCATATATATATTTCAGTGGGACCTAGCAAGAGCATTAGATGGGTAAGTATACTTACACAAAACACATTGAGGCGTCACTATAAAGGTATTTTAATTGAATGAATAGAGGGGCATTACTTAGAGGTCGTGGTAGAAGTATATATTGAACAGTATTTAGCTGGTAAAATTCCTTACAATTTTTGTTATGCCCCCCAGGGCTCCAGATAAGAGGGGGTAAAGGGTATTTCAGCATTGAATTTTTGGAATTCAGCATTGAAAATTAAATTGAAGGGTGAAAATACCCTTTGCAGTTTGAGGTTTCAGTGCTGATATTCAATTTATGTGGTAAAATCTTTTATTCTTAGTAAGAAAAAACACCAATTGTATAAATCTTGGAAGTTTTCCTAAAAACATAACACGCATTTGATACAAGCAACTTTTCTTTAAAATATGTTAAGCAAATATTGAGTCTTTTTACAAGGCTTTGCATTTTTCTGCAATTTGATATTTTAAATATGGAGTAAAATACTCATTAAATTAAAAAGTAGGGGGTGAAATACACATTGATCCAAATCCTTATCTAGACCACTGCCCCCCTCCCCCACCACACACACCACCACCACCACTACCACCATCAAAGAGTTGGGGGCATACAATTTCTGGTGTTAATCCTTTCAGTCTTGGTGACGGTGTTGGTATTGTCATTACACTTTCTTGTTGGCAAGATATCTCATGAGCTAGTGAGAGGGATCAGAATCAAATTTGCATTGAAGATCTTACATGAGTGCTCATGTTTTATTGAATTTATTAAACGAGTTGGGGAAAAGAGATAAAATGCGAGGCTTGCCGAGCATTTTATCTCTTTTTCGCAACGAGTTTAATAAATTCAATAATACAAGAGCACGAATGTTAGATTCTATTTATCATATGACAAATACTTTGAAATCTCATTTCTGGCGTAAAACCGTTATGATTTTGTCATCGTGTACGCAACGTTATTATGGACGTAATAACGTTTCCCGTAAATCGATAAACCACTAGTGGTTTACAGATTTTATTGCATGGCGTTATTTCACTTTCAGACGCGACGTCATATGATAAATTTATATAACATTTGGGGTTGGCATTTACGTTTGTGAACTTTTATTGTAAAGGTCAAAGCAGAGCTGAATAGGTCGAATCTGTTTATGTGTGGTGGGGGACATCTGCTTTCTCTGAAAACAAATTTAGCAAGGTAGGTTGTTTACTTGATGGGGAATGTTAAGTTTAGACACAATAATGTATACAGTGTTCAGCCTGTTTAGAGGAGTCTATTTTTTGGTTATCATAAGTTTGATGTACATGTAATTTTTTTAAATATCTGATTTTCAGAATATAATGAAGTTCATCAAAAATGACACTTTACCTTAAAACAGAGTAATTGAATATATTGTTCATTAAATAGTCAGATTAAATTGAGAAACACGATCGTTAACCATATATTTATTATTGCCATCATGTATTGATGCTTCTTATGACCACCAACAAAATAATTAATACTGTATTTACTTATGTCTTAAACTGGGGGCTATCCCTTCTTTCATTTAAGATGGATCTAAATATTGGAGATTGTTCTTAGAAAGGATAACACAACACTCACTTTCCCAAATTTTATAACTAGACTGAGATTTTTTACATATACATGTTAAATTTTAAGGGAAAACTTTACTTCATAAAGCGAAATCTATTTGCATTTTTGCAAGGTAAGATAAACCTATTGTTAATCTGGGTATTATTTGACCTTCTGAAACAGTTATGTATTGTTTAAATTTTTTAGTATGAGTCAGAGAGAGCGTTTACAAGCAGAATTAGAATATATGGAGAGATTACGAGGTATAAAGAGACGGAGAGAGGTGCTACCACACAGAGCTCAACTTGATCTCCTCATGGGAGGCAAGAAAGTAGAGTTTAAAGAAAGGTAAGCTCTTTACATGGGAAATCAAAGAGTTTTGTCTGTGATCATTATCTTCCAAAAGGTACCAGTCTTCAAATACTGACCTATCTGATTTTAGCATTCTTGATACATACTCCATACTTGTTTACCAAATGCATTACAAGGTCATGTGATTTGCTTTTTTGGTTAATTCAATCTTGTATCATTCATTGTCATCACGTGTCACTGAAATGTTTCTCCCAACCGAAGTGTGTGCATAACTTTTTTTAAAAATGCTGTTAGAAGGGTTTTCATATAGCTAATGTGTATTTCAACAATTTACTATCGTTAGTGAGAGGCGAGTCCAATCAGATTTTTATACCCACCCCCCCCCCACCCCCGCAAACGCAGTTTATGGGGTATACTGTTTTCAGCCTGTCTAGTCCGTCATTCCGTCAACATTTCAAGTTTTTTTTAAATAACTTATGTAGCTTTTGTCCGATTTTAATTAAATTTGCACCACATCTTAACCATTAAACAATGAATATTTGGTATGAAAAAAGGGGCTGAAGAATAAGTATTGCAAGAGTTCTGCTACTTTGTAGTTCTAACTGTATGGTGTTTGCAATATGGCTGATAGTGCATAATTTGTGAAATCAACTCCTCCTAGAGTCTTTAGTTTATCCTTTTAATACTTTGCAGTTATGTTCCAGACATATTTAAGATGTGCATGTAGAAGTTTTTGATGAAACAATTATTTTTGATAAATCTACACCATTTTTAACTTAGCCAATTCTCGACCACTGCACATATTACGTAATGGCTGATAGTGAATACTTTGTGAAATCAACTCCTGTCAACATTTCAAGGTCTTTCCGTCAACATTTCACAGTCTTTGGTGTATCCTTTTAATACTTTGCAGGTATATTACATATATGTTTAAGATGTGCATGTGCAAGATTAATGATGACTAAATAAATTTTGATAAATTTACGCCATTTTTAACTTAGCCAATCTCGACCACTGTACATATTAAGTAAAGGATGATAGTGCATACTTTGTGAAATCATCTTCTGCTATCCTTTTAATACTTTGAATGTATGTTACAGGCATATTGAAAATGTGCATGTGGATGTTTGATGATGAAAAATAATTTTTGATAAATTTACAGCGTTTTAAACTTAGCCAATGCTTGACCACTGCACATATTGAATAATGGTTAATAGTGCATTCTTTGTGAAATCAACTCCTACTGCCTTCAGTGTATCCTTTAATACTTTGCATGTGTGTTACAATCATATTAAAGATAATGTTGCGGGGGTATACTGAAAGCCTTGCTTGCAGCCCAATTCTTGTTTAAACTTTTTACAGCAGTTTAGTGTTCATACAGTACTGTACATGTCCATCCTTAACATCTTTTATCAGAGGGCATGGGCCCGTGGCAATTCTTGATTTAAGTGTAAAAGTGTGGAAGAAGGCAAAGATCAGGAGTTTATACAATCAAATATCATACCTGACCTATCCAGGGAAAGGAATAGTGGAAGGTGATTATACACACAATCCCTGAGAATAGGAATAATAAAAACATACAATTTAAGTGGGGGAAACTTTTTAGGGCCACCATACAGCACAGACAAAACAACTCTGATAATCAAAGTAAGGTTAAATCGATACAATCAAATACCCTACCTGACTACATTTTCTTCACTTTAAAATATGCCCTACTCTTTCAAAATCTGTCTTAAGCCTGACTAGTCTCTCTCTTCCTTTGTGCTGAAATTTCTTTTGTCATCTGAATTATTTATCATTTAGAGTGTTTAACCAAATAGAGAGTAAGACACCTAAAATACATTTTTGACCATGTAATCTGCATTATGTAATATTGCCTATATAAAGCTTATAGATTTAATTAAACAATTATAAATGTTTTATTTTGCCAAAGCTAGTAATATAGAGTACCGTACTTAACATAAAAAGCCAAGCTTCATTATATTAAAATGAAATGCAGTGAGACCTATTTTTCCTTTGTAATAATGCTTTTAATGTAGAAAATAATATTATTCTCTTAACACTGTTACAGTAATACACTATATTGTTTAAATAGGTGGCTATAACATTCGAGTATTGATTCCTATGTTTGGCGTTTGTAAACTTTTTTTCTGCTAGTTACTTTTAAGTGGCAGAGAATTGCATTCTTTGCCACTTGCCTATGTGATAATGAGAAAGCCCAATTATAATGACAAGGGATCAAGAATTTTGATAGAAGTTATAAGTTTTATAATTTAGAGATTATAAGTTTGAAATTAGTTTCCTTCTCTGGTTGTGTCATTTTTTTTAAATAATAACAGTGAAAAATGTGACTTACTCCTTCTAAAGTGGCGACTTTCTACCAGAAAATCCAATTTCTATGGTCTGTTACAATGTTTATGCCACGTGACTGATAACGTTTGTTACCCCCTTGTATTTGGTAGATATTCCAATGATTATAATGGGTGGGAGGGAATGATTAAATATTTCCCTGTTTAGCATCATTCTACAAACCAAAGTTGATTGATACGAGGGTTAGTCAAAAATACCAAACAATTTTCAGAAGTACAGCTTTATTCCTATCCTTCCCTCACATGAATGAAGTTTATGTTACAATGTTTTGGCGTATCTGTACAAGAACAAACAGGCACATATATGCCTGGCTGTTGTATTTGACCATTGAATTAGTGCTAGAAATAATGAAAATAACATCTTAGAACATATTTAGTTCTTAATTGAAATTTAATTTGCAAAGCTAAAAAAAATTCAGAGTACTTTGTATCACATCTGATAAAGTATTTGCCGATTTGATTCACCAACAAGAAGTAATTATTCCCTGGACCTATCGGACAAGGCATATTGTCTGGTAAGAGATACGATAAATGTTATTCTTCCTTATAGGTTTGAAATTCAACGAGAGATACAGAAATTACGTTCATTAATTTTGCCACAGAATGCCAGAGACTTGTTCCATGGGAGAGGCTTTAGACTACCTGAGTAAGTTATTGTTATACCAACACATTTTGTCAGTGTTTTATGTTACCAATATATGTAATTATAGTACAGTCCCTTTACAAAGCTATGTTTGGGGTCCAAAAGAATGGACAATGTTATAAGTGAATGTGTTATACAGGGATATTTTTCTATAATTCTTTTGTTGAATTCCGTGGTTACAAAGCAAGTAAGGGTGCAAAGATCAGGAATCGATACAATCAAGTACCACACGCGACCCAGGATACCAATGGGAAAGTGACAAACTCACAGATAGACACCACAAACGAGAGCCAAGAGATCTGTCCTTTCCCAGCAGGTGACCACAAAGCACATATAAACAGACGTGCACAAAGACATAGCAGACACAAGACAGAACAAAAACATAAAAGACCCACAAAAGAAGTACTGCCTTGGAACGGCCGGTAAAATATTTACTGGAGGGCTTAAACTGGTTTAACGGCGTCAACCTCACCCTTAATTCAGTTGTGGATCAATACAAATAGATATTTGGTTTGCATGAAAGACCCCTAAAACTTTGAGATACAACATGACTGTGTAATTTCCAAATTGAATTATAATGAGGTGTGTTATAAAGGGAATGCACTGTATATTGAACAGTTTTCTAAATAATCTACTGGTATATCTATTTTAGCTCCTTTGAGCCATTACGTTCATGTCAGATGTTTGTGGTGTCTCAACATAGCTATTATGGCCACTAACCTAATTGGAGACTTAGGGGGACATTTTGTTAATGGTGCAGATCTCATAACCTTTTGCATCCGTAAACGATACTTTCTTGTTTTTTTTGGGATATCTTACATGATATGATGATGAACCGATTAGGTTTTATTTTCCTTGGCATCATTTTCAAGGTCACTTTGGGCTTAAATTGCCAACCGCACGGCAAAATGTGCTGATTTCAAAATCTCATGGATTTAACCCAGGTTTCTTGTACTTCAACAACAGCAGAATCTAGGGCGAAGATTTGGTACCAGTAAAATGCATCTAAGCCCCCCGGTGGCTTAGGCTGCTGTCTGTTCTAAGGCGGTGGTTCTGTTGTTGTTGACTTGTTGTTTGTTACTCCCTTTGTGGGAGTCTGTAATTGTTCTATGTTTTGTTGTACGTTACTTTATGTCCATTCTAGTTTTGCAATCATCTTGATGGGGAAGAAAGAGAGCTGGTTACTTTGCTTAGTTTGTCTTCCTAGTGTCTCGTGATTGTTGTGTGGCTCTTCCTCGCCGTGCTATGGGTTTGTGTGCAGTTTGTGATTGTGGTATTTCCTGATCATACTCACTATTTTTGTATGGATACCATATTGATGAAAAACTGGCCAAGCAGTCGGGATACATTACTGTTCTTTAGAATTTAGTAAAACAAAATCTATAATTGCCACACCTAACTTTTAAGATATTAGCTAATATTTATAATACTCTTACAAGTTGTATGCTGTTGCAAAACACTTGAGACGCGTTGCATAAGGGAAAACACTAGATAGCACTCTGAAACAAACTGCAGTGCAATAGTATGTTACAAAAAAGTGCTTTGTAGCGCAAAGTGACAAAGATGAGCAGTCTCTCGCAGAAAGCGCTTTGTGATGCAGGCATACATAAACAAAGCGCTCTGGGGCAATTTATGAACAGCTATCATTGCGTTACGCATAGCTACGGAAAAATAACTTTCTTGAAGCATAGTCATTGCATAATATTAGCAAAGCGCAACATAGCGCCAAATAAAAGGGCTTACCTTATGCAAATTGGGCATGATAAGTTATTTGAATGGCATCTCAATTAAGCTCTAGACTGGTTTATTAGGAGTTTTCAACTTCTCTAAAACCACTGGGCTATTTGGTGTTTAATTTTACCTGAAGTATCTGGTTTGGTGAAATAACTAAGATAGCTAACATAATATGAAATCCACTATAAAACTGCTTCTCAGTATTAGAAAGGCAAATAAGCTTTAAATGTGGATGCAGAATAGACAATGACAATGCTATTCTTTCTGTCCTTATTGACTATTTGTGGAGTGTTAATGATGTGTGGTAATGTAGCGTGATAAGGATGTGTGCTAATGTAGAGTGATAATGGTGTGTGGTTATGTGGAGTGATAATGGTAGGCTATGTGGTAATACGGCGTGTTAATGGTGTGTGGCAATGAAGAGTGATAAGGGACTGTGGTAATGTGGAGTGTTAATGGTGTGTGGTAATGTGGAGTGCTAATGGTATTTGGTAATGTGGAGTGCTAATTCCGTTTTGTAATGTGGAGAGTTAATGGTAGGCTATGTGGTAATGTGGAGAGTTAATGATATGTGGTAATGTAGAGTGCTAAGGGTGTGTGGTAATGTGGAGTGTTAATGGTGTGTGGTAATGTGGAGTGTTAATGGTTTGTGGTAATGTGGAGTGTTAATGGTGTGTGGTAATGTGGAGTGCTGATAGTGTGTGGTAATGTGGAGAGTTAATGGTAGGCTAATGTGAAGTGTAGGTAATGTGGAGTGTTAATGACATGTGGAAATGTAGAGTGATAAGGGTTTGTGGTGATATGGAGTGCTAATGGCGTGTGGTAATGTGGAGAGTTAATGGTAGGCTAATGTGAAGTGTAGGTAATGTGGAGTGTTAATGATATGTGGTAATGTAGAGTGATAAGGGTGTGTGGTGATATGGAGTGCTAATGGCGTGTGGTAATGTGGAGTGCTAATGGTGTGTGGTAATATAGAGTGATAAGGGTGTGTGGTAATAAAGAGTGATAAGGGTGTGTGGTAATGTGGAGTGTTAATGGTTTGTGGTAATGTGGAGTGTTAATGCTGTGTGGTAATATAGAGTGATAAGGGTGTGTGGTAATGTGGAGTGTTAAAGGTTTGTGGTAATGTGGAGTGTTAATGGTGTGTGGTAATGTAGAGTGATAATGATGTGTGTTAATGGTGTGTGGTAATGTGGAGTGTTAATGGTGTGTGGTAATGTGGAGTGTTAATGGTGTGCGGTAATATGGAGTGTTAATAATGTGTGGTAATGTGGTGTCATAATGATGTTAGGTAATGTGGAGTGATAATGATGTGTGTTAATGTGGAGTGATAATGGTGTGTGGTAATTTGGAGTGATAATGATGTGTGGTAATGTGGAGTGATAATGATGTGTGGTAATGTAGTGTGATAATGATGTGTGGTAATGTAATGTGATAATGATGTGTGGTAATGTAGTGTGATAATGGTGTGTGGTAATGTAGTGTGATTATGATGTGTGGTTATGTGGAGTGATAATGGTGTGTGGTAATGTAGAGTGATAATGATGTATGGTAATGTAGTGTGATAATGATGTGTGGTAATGTAGTGTGATAATGGTGTGTGGTAATGTAGTGTGATAATGATGTGTGGTAATGTAGTGTGATAATGATGTATGGTAATGTAGTGTGATAATGGTGTGTGGTAATGTAGTGTGATTATGATGTGTGGCTATGTGGAGTGATAATGGTGTGTGGTAATGTAGAGTGATAATGATGTATGGTAATGTAGTGTGATAATGATGTGTGGTAATGTAGTGTGATAATGGTGTGTGGTAATGTGGAGTGATAATGATGTGTGGTAATGTGGAGTGATAATGATGTGTGGTAATGTAGTGTGATAATGGTGTGTGGTAATGTGGAGTGATAATGATGTGTGGTAATGTGGAGTGATAATGATGTGTGGTAATGTAGTGTGATAATGATGTGTGGTAATGTAGAGTGATAATGATGTGTGGTAATGTAGTGTGATAATGATGTGTGGTAATGTAGTGTGATAATGATGTGTGTTAATGTGGAGTGATAATGGTGTGTGGTAATGTGGAGTGATAATGATGTGTGGTAATGTAGTGTGATAATGATGTGTGGTAATGTAATGTGATAATGATGTGTGGTAATGTAGTGTGATAATGATGTGTGTTAATGTGGAGTGATAATGATGTTAGGTAATGTGGAGTGATAATGATGTGTGGTAATGTGGAGTGATAATGATGTGTGGTAATGTAGTGTGATAATGATGTGTGGTAATGTAGTGTGATAATGATGTGTGGTAATGTAGTGTGATAATGATGTGTGTTAATGTGGAGTGATAATGATGTGTGTTAATGTAGTGTGATAATGGTGTGTGGTAATGTGGAGTGATAATGGTGTGTGGTAATGTAGTGTGATAATGGTGTGTGGTAATGTGGAGTGATAATGGTGTGTGGTAATGTAGAGTGATAATGATGTGTGGTAATGTGGAGTGATAATGGTGTGTGGTAATGTAGTGTGATAATGGTGTGTGGTAATGTGGAGTGATAATGGTGTGTGGTAATGTAGTGTGATAATGGTGTGTGGTAATGTGGAGTGATAATGGTGTGTGGTAATGTGGAGTGATAATGTTGTGTGGTAATGTGGAGTGATAATGGTGTGTGGTAATGTGGAGTGGTAATGATGTGTGGTAATGTGGAGTGATAATGGTGTGTGGTAATGTAGTGTGATAATGGTGTGTGGTAATGAAATGTGATAATGATGTGTGGTAATGTGGATTGATGATGGTGTGTGGTGATGTGGAGTGATAATGATGTGTGGTAATGTAGAGTGATAATGGTGTGTGGTAATGTAGTGTGATAATGGTGTATGGTAATGTAGTGTGATAATGATGTGTGGTAATGTAGTGTGATAATGGTGTGTGGTAATGTAGTGTGATAATGGTGTGTGGTTATGTAGTGTGATAATGGTGTGTGGTAATGTAGTGTGATAATGGTGTGTGGTTATGTAGTGTGATAATGATGTGTGGTTATGTGGAGTGGTAATGTGGAGTGATAATGATGTGTGGTAATGAAATGTGATAATGATGTGTGGTAATGTGGATTGATGATGGTGTGTGGTGATGTGGAGTGATAATGATGTGTGGTAATGTAGTGTGATAATGATGTGTGGTAATGTAGTGTGATAAAGGTGTATGGTAATGAAGTGTGATAATGGTGTATGGTAATGTAGTGTGATAATGGTGTGTGGTAATTTGGAGTGATAATGATGTGTGGTAATGTGGATTGATGATGGTGTGTGGTGATGTGGAGTAATAATGATGTGTGGTAATGTGGAGTAATAATGATGTGTGGTAATGTAGTGTGATAATGGTGTGTGGTAATGTGGAGTGGTAATGGTGTATGGTAATGTAGTGTGATAATGGTGTGTGGTAATGTAGTGTGATAATGGTGTGTGGTAATGTAGTGTGATAATGGTGTGTGGTAATGTGGAGTGATAATGGTGTGTGGTAATGTAGTGTGATAATGATGTGTGGTAATGTAGAGTGATAATGATGTGTGGTAATGTAGTGTGATAATGATGTGTGGTAATGTAGTGTGATAATGGTGTGTGGTAATGTGGAGTGATAATGGTGTGTGGTAATGTAGTGTGATAATGATGTGTGGTAATGTGGAGTGATAATGGTGTGTGGTAATGTAGAGTGATAATGATGTGTGGTAATGTAGTGTGATAATGATGTGTGTCAATGTAGTGTGATAATGGTGTGTGGTAATGTGGAGTGATAATGATGTGTGGTAATGTGGAGTGATAATGGTGTGTGGTAATGTAGTGTGATAATGATGTGTGGTAATGTAGAGTGATAATGATGTGTGGTAATGTAGTGTGATAATGATGTGTGGTAATGTAGTGTGATAATGGTGTGTGGTAATGTGGAGTGATAATGGTGTGTGGTAATGTAGTGTGATAATGATGTGTGGTAATGTGGAGTGATAATGGTGTGTGGTAATGTAGAGTGATAATGATGTGTGGTAATGTAGTGTGATAATGATGTGTGTCAATGTAGTGTGATAATGGTGTGTGGTAATGTGGAGTGATAATGATGTGTGGTAATGTGGAGTGATAATGGTGTGTGGTAATTTGGAGTGATAATGATGTGTGGTAATGTGGATTGATGATGGTGTGTGGTGATGTGGAGTAATAATGATGTGTGGTAATGTGGAGTAATAATGATGTGTGGTAATGTAGTGTGATAATGGTGTGTGGTAATGTGGAGTGGTAATGGTGTATGGTAATGTAGTGTGATAATGGTGTGTGGTAATGTAGTGTGATAATGGTGTGTGGTAATGTGGAGTGATAATGGTGTGTGGTAATGTAGTGTGATAATGATGTGTGGTAATGTAGAGTGATAATGATGTGTGGTAATGTAGTGTGATAATGATGTGTGGTAATGTAGTGTGATAATGGTGTGTGGTAATGTGGAGTGATAATGGTGTGTGGTAATGTAGTGTGATAATGATGTGTGGTAATGTGGAGTGATAATGGTGTGTGGTAATGTAGAGTGATAATGATGTGTGGTAATGTAGTGTGATAATGATGTGTGGTAATGTAGTGTGATAATGGTGTGTGGTAATGTGGAGTGATAATGATGTGTGGTAATGTGGAGTGATAATGGTGTGTGGTAATGTAGTGTGATAATGATGTGTGGTAATGTGGAGTGATAATGGTGTGTGGTAATGTAGAGTGATAATGATGTGTGGTAATGTGGAGTGATAATGGTGTGTGGTAATGTAGTGTGATAATGATGTGTGGTAATGTAGTGTGATAATGATGTGTGGTAATGTGGAGTGATAATGGTGTGTGGTAATGTAGTGTGATAATGATGTGTGGTAATGTAGTGTGATAATGATGTGTGGTAATGTAGTGTGATAATGATGTGTGGTAATGTGGAGTGATAATGATGTGTGGTAATGTAGTGTGATAATGATGTATGGTAATGTAGTGTGATAATGATGTGTGGCAATGAAGTGTGATAATGATGTATGGTAATGTAGTGTGATAATGATGTGTGGTAATGTGGAGTGATAATGGTGTGTGGTAATGTAGTGTGATAATGGTGTGTGGTGATGTGGAGTGATAATGGTGTGTGGTAATGTAGTGTGATAATGATGTGTGGTAATGTGGAGTGATAATGGTGTGTGGTAATGTGGAGTGATAATGATGTGTGGTAATGTGGAGTGATAATGGTGTGTGGTAATGTAGAGTGATAATGATGTGTGGTAATGTGGAGTAATAATGATGTGTGGTAATGTAGTGTGATAATGATGTATGGTAATGTAGTGTGATAATGATGTGTGGCAATGAAGTGTGATAATGATGTATTGTAATGTAGAGTGATAATGATGTGTGGCAATGTAGTGTGATAATGATGTGTGGTAATGTAGTGTGATAATGATGTATGGTAATGTAGTGTGATAATGGTGTGTGGTAATGTGGAGTGATAATGGTGTGTGGTAATGTAGTGTGATAATGGTGTGTGGTAATGTAGTGTGATAATGATGTGTGGTAATGTAGTGTGATAATGATGTGTGGTAATGTAGTGTGATAATGGTGTGTGGTAATGTAGTGTGATAATGATGTGTGGTAATGTGGAGTGATAATGGTGTGTGGTAATGTAGAGTGATAATGATGTGTGGTAATGTGGAGTGATAATGGTGTGTGGTAATGTAGTGTGATAATGATGTGTGGTAATGTAGTGTGATAATGGTGTGTGGTAATGTAGTGTGATAATGATGTGTGGTAATGTGGAGTGATAATGGTGTGTGGTAATGTAGAGTGATAATGATGTGTGGTAATGTGGAGTGATAATGATGTGTGGTAATGTAGTGTGATAATGGTGTATGGTAATGTAGTGTGTTAATGGTGTGTGGTTATGTGGAGTGTTAATGGTGTGTGGTAATGTGGAGTGTTAATGGTGTGCGGTAATGTGGAGTGTTAATAATGTGTGGTAATGTGGTGTCATAATGATGTTAGGTAATGTGGAGTGATAATGATGTGTGTTAATGTGGAGTGATAATGGTGTATGGTAATGTGGAGTGATAATGGTGTGTGGTAATGTGGAGTGATAATGGTGTATGGTAATGTGGAGTGATAATGGTGTATGGTAATGTGGAGTGATAATGGTGTATGGTAATGTGGAGTGATAATGGTGTATGGTAATTTGGAGTGATAATGGTGTGTGGTAATGTAGTGTGATAATGATGTGTGGTAATGTGGATTGATAATGGTGTGTGGTAATGTGGAGTGAAAATGATGTGTGGCAATGAAGTGTGATAATGATGTGTGGTAATGTGGAGTGATAATGGTGTGTGGTAATGTGGAGTGATAATGGAGTGTGGTAATGTAGTGTGATAATGATGTGTGGTAATGTGGAGTGGTAATGTGGAGTATTAATGGTGTGTGGTAATGTATTGTGATAATGATGTGTGGTAATGTGGAGTGGTAATGTGGAGTATTAATGGTGTGTGGTAATGTGGAGTGAAAATAATTTGTGGTAATGTGGAGTGACAATGATGTGTGTAAATGTAGTGTGATAATGATGTGTGGTAATGTGGATTGGTAATGATGTGTGGTAATGTGGAGTGATAATGATGTGTGGTAATGTAGTGTGATAATGATGTGTGGTAATGTAGTGTGATGATAGTGTGTGGTAATGTGGAGTGATTATGATGTGTGGTAATGTGGAATGATAATAGAGTGTGGTAATGTGGAGTGATAATAGTGTGTGGTAATGTAGTATGATTATGGTGTGTGTTAATGTAGTGTGATAATGATGTGTGGTAATGTGGAGTGATAATGATGTGTGGTAATGTGGAGTGATAATGATGTGTGGTAATGTAGAGTGATAATGGTGTGTGGTAATGTAGTGTGATAATGATGTGTGGTAATGTAGTGTGATAATGGTGTGTGGTAATGTAGTGTGATAATGGTGTGTGGTAATGTAGTGTGATAATGGTGTATGGTAATGTAGTGTGATAATGATGTGTGGTAATGTGGAATGATAATAGAGTTTGGTAATGTAGTGTGATTATGATGTGTGGTAATGTGGAGTGATAATGATGTGTGGTAATGTGGAGTGATAATAGTGTGTGGTAATGTAGTGTGATTATGATGTGTGGTAATGTGGAGTGAAAATGATGTGTGGTTATATAGTGTGATAATAGTGTGTGGTAATGTGGAGTGAAAATGGTGTGTGGTAATGTGGAGTGATAATGGTGTGTGGTAATGTAGTGTGATAATGGTGTGTGGTAATGTGGAGTGATAATGGTGTGTGGTAATGTAGTGTGATAATGATGTGTGGTAATGTGGAGTGAAAATGATGTGTGGTAATGTAGTGTGATAATGATATGTGGTAATGTAGTGTGATGATAGTGTGTGGTAATGTAGTGTGATAATGATGTGTGGTAGTGTGGAGTGGTAATGTGGAGTGAAAATGATGTTTGGTAATGTAGTTTGATAATGGTGTGTGGTAATGTGGAGTGATAATAGTGTGTGGTAATGTGGAGTGAAAATAATGTGTGGTATGTGGAGTGAAAATATTGTGTGGTAAAGTAGAGTGAAAATGATGTGTGGTTATGTCGAGTGTTAATGATGTGTGTTGATGTTGAGTGATAGTAGTCTGTGGTAATGTGGAATGATAATAGTGTGTGGTAATGTGGAGTGATAATAGTCTGTGGTTATGTGGAGTGATAATGTTGTGTGGTAATGTTGAATGATAATGGTGTGTGGTAATGTGGAGTGATAATAGTGTGTGGTAATGTGGAGTGATAATGGTGTATGGTAATGTGGAGTGTTACTGGTGTGTGGTTATGTGGAGTGTTAATGATGTGTGGTAATGTGGAATGATAATAGAGTGTGGTAATGTGGAGTGATAATAGTGTGTGGTAATATGGAGTGATAATAGTGTGTGGTAATTTTGAGTGATTATGGTGTGTGGTAATGGTGAGTGTTAATGGTGTGTGGTAATGTGGAGTGATTATGGTGTGTGGTAATGTTTAATGATAATGATTTGTGGTAATACGGAGTGATAATAGTGTGTGGTAATTTTGAGTGATAATGGTGTGTGGTAATGGTGAGTGTTAATGGTGTGTGGTAATGTGGAGTGATAATGGTGTGTGGTAAATGTGGAGTGTTATGGTGTTCGGTAATGTGGAGTGAAAATGATGTGTGGTAATGTAGAGTGAAAATGATGTGTGGTAATGTAGAGTGAAAATGATGCTTGGTAATGTCGAGTGTTAATGATGTGTGGTGATTTTGAGTGATAGTAGTCTGTGGTAATGTGGAATGATAATAGTGTATAGTAATGTGGAATGATAATGATGTTTGGTAATGTCGAGTGTTGATGGTATGTGGTAATGTGGAGTGATAATAGTGTGTGGTCATTTTCAGTGATAATGGTGTGTGGTAATGTGGAGTGTTAATGGTGTGTGGTAATATGGAGTGTTAATGGTTTGTGGCAAATAGGAGCGTCAATGATGTGTGGTAATGTGGAGTGATAATTGTTTATGGTAAATGTGGAACATTGATGGTATGTGGTAATGTGGAGTGATAATGATGTTTGGCAATGTGGAGTGATAATGATGTGTGGTAATGTGGAATGTTAATGGTGTGTGGTAATGTGGAGTGTTAATGATGTGTGGTAATGTGGAGTGTTAATGGTGTGCGTAAATGTGGAGTGATAATAGTGTGAAGTGATTATGATGTGTGGTTATGTTGAGTGGTAATGTGGAGTGATAATCGTATGTGTGGTAATGTAGTGTGATTATGATGTGTGGTAATGTGGAGTGATAATAGTGTGTGGTAATGTGGAGTGATTATGATCTGTGGTAATGTGGAGTGATTATGATGTGTGGTAATGAGGAATGATAGCGGAGTGTGGTAATGTGTAGTGATATTTTATGCGGTAATGTGGAGCGTTAATGGTATGTGGTATTGTGGAGTGATAATGGCATGTGGTAATGTGGAGTGTTAATGGTATGTGGTAATGTGGAGTGATAATGTGGAGTGATAATGATGTGTGGTAATGTGGAGTGATAATTGTGTGGTAATGTAGAGTGATTATAATGTGTGATAATGTGGAGTGAAAATGATGTGTGGTAATGTGGAGTGATTATGATGTGTGGTAATGTGGATAGATTATGATGTGTGGTAATGTGGAGTGATAATGATGTGGTGTAATGTGGAGTGATAATGATGTGTGGTAATGTGGAGTGATAATGGTGTGTGGTAATGTAGAGTGATTATAATGTGTGATAATGTGGAGTGAAAATGATGTGTGGTAATGTGGAGTGATTATGATGTGTGGTAATGTGGATAGATTATGATGTGTGGTAATGTGGATAGATTATGATGTGTGGTAATGTGGAGTGATAATGATGTGGTGTAATGTGGAGTGATAATGATGTGTGGTAATGATGTGTGGTAATGTGGAGTGGTAATGTGGAGTGGTAATGTGGAGTGGTAATGTGGAGTGGTAATGATGTGTGGTAATGAGGAATGATAATTTTGTGCGGTAATGAGGAATGATAATTTTGTGCGGTAATGAGGAATGATAATTTTGTGTGGTAATGAGGAATGATAATTTTGTGCGGTAATGTGGAGTGATAATGATGTACGGTAATGTGGAGTGGTAATGTGGAGTGGTAATGTGGAGTGATAATGATGTGTGGTAATGAGGAATGATAATTTTATGCGGTAATGAGGAATGATAATTTTATGCGGTAATGAGGAATGATAATTTTGTGTGGTAATGAGGAATGATAATTTTGTGCGGTAATGTGGAGCGTTAATGGTGTGTGGTAATGTGGAGTGTTAATTGATCTGGTGCAAAAAAGCTGTATCATTGTCACCACTTTCGGAGAACTCGGTCCTCACGTGCATTTCATGGCCACTCATGCCTTTCAAGTAGAACGTTTGTTCGCTCTACCTTCTGCGTGCTTCTCACTGCTGTTACTTAAATGAAAAACAACGAGGAGGAGCAGACATTTTAGACGAGATATTTATCTGATTACTAGCTATATGTAAAACAAGAACGCACAGTCGATTGGGCGCCATCGCAAATTCCCACGCTCAAGTTTTTGACCTCCCAGTACCCCAAAGTCCCACCCCTGGGGCATGACTCAGGCGACAGAATGAGAATTCTGTCCGATATATTTCATATCTTTTATTTATGGGAACACACGCAAAGTTTGGTATGAATTCTTTGAAGTTTACTTTGTAATTGAAATTTATTGATGTTTGATCTTTTGACCTCACCCCAAGGTCACAAGTTTGACCATGGGGTAAAAAATTTATTTGCACTCTGTTCTACTCATCATTCCCGTCAATTTGATATGCCACATAACCATGTTAAAAGAGACATTTTGTGCCATTGCGCACACCCGCCGCCCCAAGTCCCACCCGTGGGGCATGACCCAGGTGTAAGAACAAAATCCCGTTCAATATGTTTTATATCTTTTAATTGTAAGAGCACACACACAGTTTGGATAAAAAAATCTTTAAAATTGACTTTGTTATTAACATTTAATGATATTTGACCTTTTGACACCTCCCCAGGGAGCAGGGCCAAATTATTTTTTATGTTGCACGCCCCATTCATGTGAGTAGCTCACACACCAAATTTGGTTGGATTTTGTCCAATGGTTTAGGAGGAGATAGCATAATGGACAGACGGAAGGACGGACGGACAGAGGCGATAACAATATCCCCTTCGCATTTTTTTTAAAAAGCGTGGGAATAATAATAATTTGGAGGATAAATATCGTACAAGGTTAACTTGTCAGTAAAAAATAAATGTATGATAAATAGATTATGATATGACAAAGTTCTAATCTAAAATTGTTTGAAACTGAAGACATTATGGCAAGAAAAAATTGAAATTGTTAATTTTGATAAAGATCAGCAGACGACAAATATAGGTATGCGAAATTACTCAGCATGCAAAGAGTTAACAAAAATTACAGGTAGTTAACTCGAACCCAGTATACTGGGTCTGTGTAGTTAGTTAACAAAATTACAGGTACGCTCATAGGAGATTCAGATCAGCCTGGAAATCGGCTTAGTCTGATTAGTCTTTGGTGTGCACTCAAGAGTAGTCACGCTTTATTCATACACACAACAAATGCTCTGATCAGACTGGGCACAGGCCCTGTCTGAGCTGAGCCTTCTCTGGAGTCACAGGTTATTTCATCTGTTTTTTCTTTGTTTTTTGTTGTTGTTTTTTTGTTTTTTCATGTATTGGCTCAAATTGTCTTCTTTTTTTAACAATAGTACGGTTCAATTTCTCATTTTATGTCTGAATGGCTTTGATACAATGATGGGTTTGGCAGGTTCATAAAGGGCCATAAAGAAAATAATTTTCAAAAGATTGACAAAGTAGGTGTTCAAAATACAAAAGTCTGTATCTTGATAACTAAAGGTATTTGAATATTGACTTCCAGTCATTGCATGCTAACATTAATTAGGCAGATAATTTTCAAAGCCCTTGATAAGACACCTTTTCTTCATATGAAACAAGAAATATCTTAAACATATATTGGGCTGCATTTCAATTGTGGAATTTGTTTTTAAATGTATTGCTGTTTGCTACAAAGGGTCATCCGACTTGGAAAAGTATAGTATACTCTAAACATGCAAACATTCGCATAGTTTAATTTATTGCGAGGGTTTTTAAACTACGAAAGCCTACTAGTTAATGATAACAACAAATATGGAAAGGCGTAGTCACGCCAAAGAAGGTGCAGAAACGCATAGGAAATGCTTCACAACACCCAAAAGGCGAAGAAACGCCAAAAGTTAGTTACGCGAATCCAAAGCTAAGCAGCTTAGTCACGCAAAAAGAAGGCGTTAAAACGCCCTTTTTACATTAAAACGCCATTAGAAATGCATTATACGTTTTTTTAAAGGCGTAATAATGCCCTTTTGCGTTAGTACGCCTTTTGAAAGGCGTTATTACGTCTGTTGAAAATCGTAATTACACCAGTATTTTCTTACGTATGCCTTTCAAAAGGCCTTATTACGCATTTTTTCCACGTTTAAACACCGTTTGAAAGGTGTTATTTTCTCTAGAAAGGTGTTATTGTGGAGGCCCCCAGGGGGGTCTGATCCCTGAAAATAATGCATTGATCTCCCCAAATCCTTGAAAGAAAATTCCTCAGCTCCCTGAAAGTATTTTTCCTTTGCTCCCAAAATCCTTAAAATCAATTCAGCTTCTCCCCAAATCCCCCAAAAATAAACCAATTCTCCCTAAAATGAATTTTTCTTTCCATAGGATTACATTCACATACTTAAAAACTATGAAGCTATACACGAGCGGATGACTTAATATTCACTTAAAAGTTTACGTTATACATGTAAAGATAGGGCTTAGCAACGGAACAAATGATATATAATTATATTTATGAAATGAATGATATATAGCTAAAAGTATGAGGCCGTCCTTAAAATTATGTTGCTGTACCTGGTAGATTAGGTATGGAGGAATGCTCTCTAGATTTGATTTTTTTATTAGGGGCAGCTAGACCATTTGGTTTTCTGCTGGGGGATGGCTGTTTTTTCCAAAAGATGAAACTAGATTGAAAGCATTTATTTTTGTATCCATAGAAAGTCTTTTTATAATTGCCATTATGCCCTATATGTAAGTTTAACTTCAGTTTCAACAAGTAAGTATATATCTGATCAGCATTCAGCAAAGTTTTAATAAAAAATCATCTAATTACATAGATAGATAATTACATGCCAGGCGCGTAGGTAGCCATGTTATGATGTGGATTCACACTTGTGCTAGGGGGTCCGGTGGCATTCTCGGCCGATTTTTTTTTATAAAAATGGTGCGATCTGGTGCATTCTGAGTGTTCCAAAGTATGTTATTATCAACCTAAAAATCAACATTTTTTAGGATAATAAATCAACAACCCAAATTTGTGCCATAATTTTCTCCAAGATAAATTCTGATGCGCACGTGAGTACAAAAATAAATACATTCACATTTTAAAGGGGGTCTGGGGGAAGTCAAAGAAATTATGTAAAAATGTAGGCTTTTTTTCTTTTTTACATCAAATATTACATACCAAGCGCGTAGGTGGTCTTATAATAATGTGGATTCAAATTCGTGCTAGGGGGGTTCAGGGGCGTGCTCCCCCGGATTTTTTTTACTAAAATGGTGCAATCTGGCGCATTCTGAGTTTACCAAAAATACGGTATTATCAACCTAAAAGTCTACAATTTTAAGAATAATCAATCCACAATAGAAAAACTATTCGCCATATCTTTCATCGATACCAATGCAGATTAGCATGTTAGTAAGAAAGTTAAAGTGTTCCCGCCATAACAATGGCCGGGGCATTAAGTGTTACCCCCTGTCCGTCCGTACGTACGTACATGTACGTCTGTTTGTACGTCACACCAACGACGTCTGTGCTCTCTAAGTTGAATAGTTTTAATCAGTATTTTATAAAACTTGGTCACATTGTTAAGTACTATAATGGCTTTTTCAAGTTCGATAATGGTCTATATCTCACGATGCCTTCAGGAGTTATTGCCCTTTGTTCATCATTGGGACATTGAAAAATTCAAGTCATTTTTTGCTTTGAAAGAGTAAATGAATTTCGCATCAGCGGTGGCATTCGTGTCCCATGGCCATATTCTAGTTTCGCCTGAGTTATAACGCCTTTCTTATGCGTTGCCGCGCCTTCTGTGGCGTTACTACGCCTTTCCTTTTTTGTCTACCATAAACCTATAATGCTTTTGTATTAAACCAATACAGGGCACTAATACAAAATCACTACTTTGGTGGAATCGATAATTCCCTTTTAAACATCATAAGAATGACCACTCTAAATGTAACTGAAGCATAGCAAACTATATCAAAAAGGTTTGCAGATGACATGATATGAAAATATTGGATTACACATAGGGGTAAGAAATTTCTATTGAATCTGGCTTAATGTTCTTCAATATTGACCTGCAATAAATAGATTTGTCTAAATTAGAAGTCTAGTTTCAGTTTTGTTGACATTTTTTCTGAGAAGAAAAGTGCAGAAGTATTTTGGCTGTTTCAGTCTGTATCTCTAGATTTTGATTTCAGTTTCAGTGAGTGTTGTCAACTATAATGAAATTGTATGGACAGTCTGGTAATTAATCAATGAATTTTTTATACTCTAGCAGGTACTCTTATATGTAAACTTCTGTCTATTCCTGATAGGTTAAAATTTAGAAAGCTATAGCAATATTATACGGCTGCAAGCAGGAGAAAAGAAGACAATATTCATATTTCTAAAAAGCCAGCTGACTAATATCCACGTTGTTTATCATCCACACAATGGAGCTTTATTAACAATGAAATATTACCTCTATATTGACTTTACTGAGATCGGAAATTCTTATGGTGTACACAAGCCATAAAGTGTGTGCTTATAGGAGCAGGAGCCATTTTGGGGGTCAAACGCAGTAATGTATTTTTGTATTTCAGGGAGCACAATTCAGTACACCCCAGAAGACCATTGCCAGTAGATATTGATAACGAAGAGCTTCAAGATGGTATGTACATGAATGTTAAGGCCATGTCCAACAGACAGGCATTATCACAGACACCACACAATGCTTAACTCAATTATTCTTACAGTAACCTGATAAGGGTCTTAAGGCAAGAGAAACAGACTAACAACAAAACTGCCCCCCCCCCCCCCAGACTGTGTATGTGTGCTGTCTGATCAAAGCTTTTGTTATATTTCTCTGTGGAAAGTATAATAGCTGTACCTGCTAAACTCAAAATTTCAATATTCTAGCTATTATCTGTAGCTGGACGGCCTTACCTGGTCACAAACTCTGAAGATGGATCGTCTCACAAAGATGCAAATATAATGTCTGTAACAGCAGGCTCATTCAATTCTTCTTTACTGAAAGAACATATTATTAGATGATACTTCATACAACCATAATAAAGATATATGGAACAGTAGAAAAGATGTTGGTACTTAAACCGTAAGCTTAAACGTACTATTTAAACAAGGTTGCACATCGATACAGTCAGGCTCTATGTCTAAATTCTGGTCTAAGCCTGCACCATCTTCCATATTTTGTGCATGCAAGCAGCAAAGACTCCGGCACTCTCTGCAGATGTACAAGGTGGTCTGAGTCTTGGCAGCTCCTGATGCAATAAATACCACAATCTCACTTATCTAATTTATCCATCAAAACATTGGTTGCGGTGCTCACAGAATCCTTCTCATGTGTTCTTATAATCTCACCATGTGCACAAAAGGCTCAAAGTTATCCATTGGGGTCAGTTAGCGTCTGTTTGTCGTTGTACATCATCTGCTATCAACAATTTGCTTTAAATGACAGCTCTTATATATCACTAAGCCAATATTAGCAAACTTCACTGGAACATTCCCAATGTGACCATTTACAAAAATAGCTAAAACTAATTTGAACTGTCAAATAGATAGTTGATAGTGGGGGTATAGCTCATTGAGGCTAAGAACACTTTTAAAACATTCTCTCAAACTGCTAATTAAGAATTCAAAATTAGTTGCAAAATTGATCACTGCATAACCTTATACAAAAACAGCTAAAATAATTTGGTCTGTCAAACTTTATGGCAGAAATTGTGCATGGCTAGTTTCCCTTATAAACCACTCGGGTATAAGCTTATGCAAAAGCGTGGTCTACGCTAAGCATATATAAAGATATTTCTGAACAAGTCTTGTTTTAAACAATGTTGGTTTGTGACAGACAGACAGAAAAACAGGCAGGCAGTCAGAAAGACGGTTTTGCTTCTTGTGCTCACAGCCCTAGGAACAGTGGTCAAGTAATAAAACAACTTTAAATACCCCCAAGAGCTACCTCTTTCTTTCAAATTCAATACCTTCTATACCAATTTGGGGCGGTATAGCTTATCACAGAAATCGGCATCCCTAGAAACGCTAAAATTGGTGGTTTTAACCATTTATTAGATATTCTACGCCACATGTGCATTGACAATAAAACATTTTAAACATTTTCTCAGCTAAAATCAATGTTCAGAATGAGTCAAAAAACAAGGCTGCCAGGCTTATTGTGGCCATAGACACTTAAGAACTCTTCTCAAAACTGCTTATCAAAATCCAAAATAACGTGACACAAATGGTCATCCAGGGTGAACTTCTAAATTGCTCTAACCAATTTGATCTATATAAAAAATCATATCACCAGGGAGCATGGTCAGGTTTCCTTATATATCTATTCAAAAAACTTAAAACAAAAATCAGGTGAGAGATCCAGGGCCCCTTGGTCCTATTGGTTTGTATGTTCTTGGTTTTCTTTTAGCAGGTTATAAGACTTTACGATTTCTTCCTTTCACTATTTCATCAGAAGGCAGTACAATACAACCATGCAACTATCAATATAGCAATATATTCCAATAAAACGTTTAAAGATCAGTTGACAAAAGCTTAAACTAGGTCGTCTATTACTGTCATTCACCAAATATATGAAAACATGTTCATTTCTTCATGCACATTTCACTGACATAATGAAATTAGACCAGAATTTGTTTAAAAAAGCTTATGGGGTTAAATTATTTATTGAAAAGACATATGTTGAAGGTACACATTGGAATTGCCCTATGAGGCAATTCCTATGTGTACCAACAACAAAATTTTTATATGTTATAAGGAAAACTATTATGAAATTTATACTATCATGTAGTCTATCTTAAGCTGCCAAACAGTATTAGAATACCTGTCACTATAATGCAAATTGTTTTTATTTGCATGACAGCTATACTGGTATCTCCAAACTACCTATTTGCTAACCTGGTAGTTGTCTGGTTTATTGTTGATATATCACACACATGATTTGATTTCCAGAATATATGTATGTTTCATTCATTATGTTAGTCACCTTATCTCATGGTGATAAATAGATTTAGCAGGTTCATATTTACACCTATAGGAGCTATGTTTTTAAAGAAGCTGCTTTAATAGTGCTACTAATGGATGATATTGAAGATGCTAGTGCTGTTGGTATTTATGCTTTATTGAACATTTAAACTGGATGCTTAAATATATGAACATGAAGAGATCAAGTAGAAAAAGGCTTTATAAGCAAATATACATTGTTTTTCTGTGACTAAATCTGAATGCTAAAGTCTGGTGCTTGCAATTTAAACTAAACAAGCATTTGCCGGAATTAATGCATCCTCAGTAACCAAGGTATGTTACTCTTTATTCATTGTGATACCCCAGGCATGTCCCATTACTCTTCATTCAGCATGATCAAATGAAGAGTAACACAATAATAGATTATGCCTGGGTTACCGAGGATGGAATTAATGATGCCTAAAAATGCAAACACCTGTTAGACAAACTGCATTTACAACAAATTGAAGGGATCATAGCCCCAAAGTAAAAAATGTACAAAATGTAATTAGAACAATGTGTTCACTAGTGTCACTCAAATAGCAATAGATTTATCATATATATGACTGAAATTGCAAGTTTAGGACCACCCAAGCCAGTTGGTGCGAAAACTGATATGAAATATAATCTATGAAGATAGCATGTAGACTGCTTTAAACTGATGTACATGTAGACATTTTACAGAACACATCATTTTCCCTTCTTAAATATATTTTCAGCCTCTGACCTTTTTCCATCATCAAAATTCACATTTGACCCTGAAACGGGGCGAGCTAAACCTAAGTGGCACAAACAGAGTGTTATGGATGCTTCTGTGTTTCCAAAGATTAACAATAAAGGCTATTTATTAGGTACATGTTTGGAATTGAGAGGGGTGAATCAAGAAAGAGAATTAAGCGAAAACTCCCATATAATTTTTCATATTTTTTCATTTAAAAGGCCTGCAGATAAGAGTGCATAATAGAAAAATATTTTTTCTAATTTCTCAACCAAAACATATGTTGTGGCTACCCAAAAGAAACATCTCAATGAGACGGTTTTTTGGAACACCCAAAATGTATGTTTAAACTGATGGGTAATAAAATAATACCTTGACGCCTAGATATTTCAAGTTTATGCAACTGGTAAAATTTTGTCTGATAATTCATTTGAGTGCCAGAGACAAATTACTCTGCCAAGAAGGTATGTTTAAAAATAGTCAGAGATCTCTTGATAGACCCAGATCAGTCTGATCTGGGTCTACTTGTTTGTGATTTAGTTCAGATCGTGGCCCTGAATATTCATTTTTGAAGTTCATTACTGTAGGTGTTCAAAAGTTTCGAACACTAGTTGCCTGATCAAAAAGGTATAGAAGAAAGAGTCTGATCAGTGTCTTCTCTGTTTGCTATTCTGGCAAACATTTTGTGAATTCCAGCCCTGATAACCAGCATTTTATTTGAGAACAGAAAGAGGAAAGTGTTCTAAAGTTTAGAGCATTTACCATATGCAAAGAATTAAGTAGTTTTGGCAATGTTCTTGGATATGCATATGCTGTGCTTATCAGAAATCTGTAGGTGGAAACTGTCATGGAGAAGGTCTCACTGTTTCCTTAGACATTGTTTTTTTCTTCAAATGTTTGTGTTTTATGGTGTGTGGCTACACTGGGTTGAGGTATTTTCACTGTATACAAAATAGGTCAGCACACACAAGTTTGGGTATTTATTGCATATGCGAAAATTTAAAACCTTCCTTTAAACGCCCATGCTGACATATCCAGCAGGGCTAGAGGTCTAATATTTTGTCTGAGCCTCCTTTTACAGTAAAACCTGTCTTAAGCGGCCACTCAAAAATAGACAAAACAAAGATCTTAATGACCACTGGTAGCTTAATAAATGTCAAAAGTATTGCAGAATGCTCCCCTTGGTGCATTCTGCAATACTTTTGACATGCATTAAGCGATAATTGGTCTTAAAAACCATTTTCGGTCTTTTTGAGAGTGGCCGTTTTACACAGGTTTTACTGTATATCCATTCTTTGTGAATGCGGGAAGCGATGGCTCTGGAGAGTCTGCGCATATGTACAGGTTTATCTGAGCTTTTGCTGCTCGCCGATGCGATAAGTGACATAATCTTGTGTGCTGGCTCAAATATTCATTAATACATATTCATTTGCGTAGCACAGCATATTTGCTGATGCTTTTCAAATGAATAGTCAAAAAAGTTTTTTCTGAGGAGAAATATGGAATTATATCTTGATATCACTCAAAATTCTCTTTCTTAAGGAACCCTCTGTGTTTGGTTTGAAAGTTTTGCCTAAATCAGTCGGTATGGAACTAACCATTTCTTGCACTTAACAAATTTGATGTGCAGCATATAAAACAGACACTAACACCGTACCTCCTCGAGGGGACTATCCTTGCTAGCTGCAACTTTTGTCCTCTGCTGATAACCATTCCAAACAGCTTGGACCAAGATCAGATCTTGATCCAAACCATTTGCCGATAGTGTTCATGAAATAATTTTTTGAAGATGTAAATTTTGGAAAAAAGTCAGCAGACGGCAACAAAAGCATGAACATTAGCTAGCATGCAAAGAGTTAACGAAATTGCCGAAATGAAATGGTCCAGATAAAGCAACCTAATACAAGTAAATGAAGTTTCTATGGCGTTTAATGATCTGGGTTTTAAATGTTTTCATATCGGTATCAGGTATTTTGTATGCTGCTGATCATGTGTGGTGGTGGTTACGGGGCTTAATGGAAAAAGATATTTTTAAAAAGCTATGAAATAAGCACTTGTTATCCATTCAACTTGCAACAGGGTATACAAAGCTTTGGTTTTCTTGATGCACACATCTATAAGAATCATATAATAAACTTGACAGTCCCTATATAGTGCCAGTCAGTGTAATTGGCATCTAGGTTCCAAAACAGTAGAATTTTACAACAAAAAAAGTTATAGGAAAGTGATGTTTTCTTTGTAAATTTTTCTCTCTGTTACATGATTCCCCTCTGTTGGCCACTTTTGTCACCTGCAAACAGTTTGGACCCAGAACAGGACTGAAAAAAATATTGGTTTTGATCTGAATTCAAACTGGTTGACACTCTAAAGAAAGATTCTTTTGAAATAAGTTGATTTTGAAAAAAAAAATAGCAGACGACAAAAAAGCAGAAAAAATTGTCCGGATGCAATTAACATCACTAAATCAACAGTTATTCATCAGCCATCTTAGCTATGCTAGATATCTAGATATAAATATGATGTGCCAAAATTATCTTGACATTTGAAAGATGATGGCTTGTATGGTGCTTTTCTGGTTTACATATATGTCCCGCTTGGTGCTTTCTTGGTGCTTTTATGTTTTTATAGTTACACCTATATTTGGCTTCACTTCATTGCATATTAAGTAGGATCAACCAGTAAATTATGCAGTGGCTGCTCACTAGTGCCACCTTATGAGAGAACCAAATCGCATGGACCAACCTGTGATATTTTGGTACTTATAGGCAGCAAATGAAGGCTCAGAGGAGCGTGCACATATGTGCACCTGCCTGATCACTCATACAAAGCATGGAAGAGGTTTAAGATTCATATACAAAAAACTTGACATTTAGCCATGCTGGATAGCTCTGCATGCCAGTTTAAGTATGATTTTACACGTATGCCTTAAGTTCAAATGTCACTTGGGCTGGAGCCTACTCTTTTATTGAGAAATAATAACAGGTCCTCTAGTATGCAATCCTGCGTTCAACGCTTTAATAATCATGATATTAAGTACTGGCATCTAGGTATGTCCTCTCCTTTACTACTATTGTACAGTGTATATATTTTGGCACACAGAGTTGTTGCAATTATCTTGGAGAGTTTTCACTTAATTCTGTGTGATAGAGAAATATTCTTGCACAATGGATAACAATATTTGAGAACTTAGCCTGTGTTTGAAATTCAAACCATACCCAGACTTTCAGGTGTGGACTGTTGACTGGTTACTTACGCACATGGTTGTCAAGGGACGTCATTCTTTAGTCCAAGTGACGTCATCATGTAATATTGTATCTCAGCATATTCAGGGACTTCTGGAAGCTTATTTTAAAATAAAAATACAATTGTGAGCAAGAAAAAGAATCCATCTTTCTTGCATGGGTGGGATAGAAAAGTTTTTCTTACAGGATGACCATTTGCCATCACTCTGCAAGCCGTGTGATGCCAAACGGGTTGTATTTTCTACCCCCCCCCCCCCAACTCATAATAGTTTCTAATAGTCTTTGACCTGGAAATGCCACAGTCCTAGATGATAAACACCTTATGGTGCTAAGAGGATGATAACAGATTTCAAAACAACTCTCTCCAAGCAAAGTATTAAGAACATAAAGCACTGCAAGACAGCAACAAACACAAAAGTAATTCAAATAACAATCATGTTAGCAAACCTCTGCATTAAGATGGATAGCAGCTACAATAATTGGGGTGACTTATATATACAGCTGAAGGTTGTTTTATTTGAACAAATAGCACAAACCCTGATGGATTTATGCACTATGTGGGTAACACATCATACTGATGAGGATACTGGCTAAAAACTTTCATCAGTAGGTTGGTTGTTTTCACTATAATAGATATTAGGTGGACATATACTTGTATAATGTAACTTGGACTTCCACTTCCTGCAACCCTCCAAACATCTAATGGATTATCCGTATTTAATAACAGTAACTTGATGGAAGTATCCATCAAAAGTATTTGCTAAAATGGTTTAAATATAAATGGCAAAAGAATGACAGGATTGTGGATATATACTGCCCACAAAAAGTAGGGGATATTGGAACATAAAAAAATCTAGAAGTCCTAATTTGTCGCATAAATAATTTTGTCTTGGATATAGCAATATGTAAGCCAGCTTTCCTGCATAATTTGATGGCTGAAAATTTAGTAATGTGACATTAAGGGCGTGCCAAAGACACAAGGGGTCAAGACCCAAATTTCACAAAAAAAGTATCAAAATTTTTGACATGCTTTCGAAAATGCATACTAAAGATGCTTTTTGGATATCTTTGTTTTTTAAGATTTTTTTCATATACCATAATTGTTATTTCTAGGAAATAGGGCGGTGACAAAAATGTAAAAAGTGCAAAATTCACTTAAAAGTGACAGCTTTTAGCCTCACATTCCTGAAATTGAGGAAAGAGATAAAAACGAATTCTAAACCAAAAAAATAATGAATAACGGATATTTTCTTCTTAAAAAACTTAGTCATTGCATAATCCGTCACCGTGATATTCACGTGTTAAAATTGAAAGGCTACCCCTGGTCTAAATATGGTTGTCTCAGGAACACGTGACCAGATATATCCTAGGAAATTTTATTCATTAGTCAGCTAGATGACTTGGCTAATTAATACTAGCTGTTTCAGGTTTATGGCATTAGTTTGGAAAATGCTATGCTTTATAATATTTGAATATCCCCTACTTTTTGTGAACAGTATTGTGGCATTTCCTGGTCATACTCACTTATCTCCAGGATGAAAGCAACATCTTATCTCAAAATGCTATATGCTGTACATTATCAAAGTATTAGATGTAGACAACCAGCATTATTCTTATAAACATTTACCTCTTAGCATAAAATCTATTGAAGTTTGTTTTCATTGTTTGAATGTTCATTGTGATAAAAAAGCAACTCAAAGTATTTTTTTTATTTAAGATCCATTTTGTTTTCTATAAGAGATGTTATGTTTCACACACAGGTCAAACTTCTTTATACCTAAATATTGCTGGTCGATGTTGAAAATGTCTGCGTGGGAAAGTGTTCAATATTGTTTTTATAATGTTTGTGAGAAATTGATACACCATTTATGAAAAGTCAGTTTATTGATATTGTTGGTCCAGGCATGTTCTAAACTTGATTTCCAAGGTTTGCAAGAAAAATACTTTTATGGAGAACAGAGTACAAAACTGAAGGTACAGAGTGGAGATAGATTTAAATTTTGTTTCACAAGATTTATGGAAGTAGAAAAATTTCATGCATAGCATTATACAGAAATATACCACTTTAGATCTCTAAAGAAACAGCTCAGCGATTGACATAATCATTGTTTGTTAAATAAATAAATCCTTGATTTAAGAAATAAGATAAAATCAAGTAACTCTTATGCAGGATAACATTGAGGAATGCATAATTGAGAACATAAAATACATTGAAGTTGAAAGCAAATATCAACTAATCTTTAAACTTTTCACACTAATCATTTTTTTTCTGTTTAATATACAGCTGCTTTACAAAATTTTTATAGATAGCGATTTTTATCACAATTATTTACATACCCTATACTAGTTTGAGTGTTTCTAATAAATTTGTGCTTCGTTTGAGATATGATTTATTTCTGCTCCTGTATGCAGGACATATCTAGTTATATTGAGTAAAATGTGGCTTGTTTTTGCAGATGTTTTGTATCAAGTTTTAACTTCTAAAAAGTTAATTATATTTTAGCAAATCAAAGGTGCTAATCAAAACTCTATTTCAAATTATGAGATAACAAGGAGAGCAGCAAAGAAAACTGTGGTGGTAATCTATAAAGTCATGTATACGGAGCATTGAGAAAATACTTTAAGAATTGAAGCTATATTGAGTGCATCGACAATGAATTACTTGATTGACTTTGGTGTATATGCACTAGCAGGTTTCAAAAATGTTATAATTTTACATAATTACTTTAAAAAGATATTTTAAGTGCATTTTGGGTGTTGAAATTTGATGTTACATAGTAAGAGTCCAATTATTAGGAGAAAGACAAAAAGGAAAGTACAGTACTGCCAAACAGTTAAATGGGCCAAGAGAGTTTGAAATTGTATTAAAATTGGAAAAATGTCATCTTTTCAGGTTAAACCACACTCTAAACTTATTTTTTTTCCAAACCTATTCCCATATGGCGTCTATAACACGAACAAATTTATCCACATTACATTGATGGATGGGTAAAAATCCTCTGGAGTCGTATTGAGGGGACTATCTCGTAACGTTTTAAAGGGTCTCTCAACTTAAGCTTGTTAATGTAACAATCACCAGTAAGGCATATCAGGATAGTATCAAAGGCAATACAAAACTGCAATATGAATGCACTATGTCCCAAGCATTCAACAAGATAACGCACACTGCAATAGCTCTTTAAAATATTCACGCACTCACCAGGGACGAGGATGGTAGTATTTTGAATTGCCACCTTACAGTATAGATCTGACGCCCTTAGATACTGACTGTAGCAGTGTTAAGCGTCACGTTAGTCGAATGTCAAATATAAAATACAGATATTTTTAGAAATTACTATCAAATTTGGTGCACCTTGAAATCAGATGACCTAGAAGTCATACAATCGGTTATGCCAAAAAGAATCCAAGCTATCATTACAACTAATGGTGGTGTTACTAAGTGTTAGAAGACATGCCATATTTTTGCTGGAAATGAAATCGGTTTCAGGATAAATGCGTTGTTGTTAAAGTGCTATACATGTGCTTTAATAAAACATAGAACAAATAATGAATTGCACCTTTTAAGAGCAATTCTTTGTAACCACCAAAAAATCTAAATAGGGGTCCGGCACGCATAGTCTCAGATTAACTTGATTTTTAGCTCACCAGAGCCGAAGGCTCAGGGTGAGCTTATAGGATGGGAGTCGAGTGGGCGTCCGTCCGTCCGTCTGTCCGTCTGTCCGTCCGTCTGTCCACACTTTCAAACATGAATATCTCTGAGATCAGCAGGCTGATCGTTATCAAATTTCATCAGAAGCATCATTGGGGTGGGGGATTGACTCCATTAGGTTTTGGGCAAGATCGGATCAGAACTCTGGTTTCCATGGCAACAGATAGCCCCCATGGGATTATATTGGGGAAAACCTTGTGACCACTCTAACTCCTTCATTTTGATTGGTTCATCTTTATTCTTGCAGGTAACGAGGACAACTATAAAAGCTTGGACGGGTTCGAAATTGGGCAGTATCCGATGAAGGACTTATGAGTTAGCTGCCCTTGAGCGTTTGGAAAAATCCCCATAGACTTATAATCGGAGAACGTTGTGACCACTCTAGTGCCTTCATTTTCCAATGGATCTTATTCATTCTAGCAGGTAACAAGGTCAACCATAAAAGCTTGGATGGGATATAATTTCAGCAAGATTCAATCACTGACTTCGGAGTTAGCTGCCCTTGAGCGTGTGAAAAATCAATGAATAGTGTTGTGACCACTCTAGCGCCTTCATTTTTGATAGGATCTTCTTCATTCTTGTAGGCAATAAGGACACCAATAAAATCTCGGATAGGTTTGAAATTAGGCAGTATCCGACGAAGGATTTATGAGTTAGCTGCCCTTGAGCATTTGGAAAAATCTCCATAGACTTATAATGGGAGAAGCGTTGTGATCACTCTAATACCTTCATTTTCCAATGGATCTTCTTCATTCCTGCAGTTAACAAGGTCAGCCATGAAAGCTTGGATGGGTTTGAATTTCAGCAAGATTCCATCACTGACTTCAGAGTTAGCTGCCCTTGAGCGTGTGAAAAATCAATGAATAGTGTTGTGACCACTCTAGCGCCTTCATTTTTGATTGGATCTTCTTCATTTTTGCAGGCATCATGGACACTTATAAAATCTCGGATTGGTTCAAAATTGGGCAGTATCTGACGAAGGACTTATGAGTTAGCTATCCTTGAGCATTCTGAAAAATCTCCATAGACTTATAATAGGAGAACCGTTGTGACCACTCTAGTACCTTCTTTTTTCAATGGATCTTCTTCATTCTTGCAGGTAACAAGGTCAACTATTTAAGCTTGGATGGGATTGAATTTCGGCAAGATTCCATTATTGACTTTGGAGTTAGCTGCCCTTGAGCGTGTGAAAAATCAATGAATAGTGTTGTGACTACTCTAGCCCCTTCAATTTTGATTGGATCTTCTTTATTCTTGCAGGCAACAAGGACACCCATAAAATCTCGGATGGGTTCGAAATTGGGCAGTATTCGACAAAGGAACTATGAGTTAGCTGCCCTTGAGCATTTGGAAAAATCTGCATAGACTTATAATGGGAGAAACGTTGTGACCACTCTAGTACCTTCATTTTCCAATGGATCTTCTTCATTCTTGCAGGTAACAAGGTCAGCCATGATAGCTTGGATGGGTTTGAATTTCGACAAGATTCCTTCACTGACTTCGGAGTTAGCTGCCCTTGAGCGTGTGAAAAATCAATGATTAGTGTTGTGACCACTCTGGTGCCTTCATTTTTGATTGGATCTTCTTTATTCTTTCAGGCAACAAGGACACCCATAAAATCTCGGATGGGTTTAAAATTGGGCAGTATCAGACGAAGGACTTATGAGTTAGCTGCCCTTGAGCATTTGGAAAAATCTCCATAGACTTATACTGGGAGAACCGTTGTGACCACTCTAGTACCTTCATTTTCCAGTGGATCTTCTTCATTCTTGGAGGTAACAAGGACAATTATTAAAGCTTGGATGGGTTCGAAATTGGGCAGTATCCGACGAAGGACTTATGAGTTAGCTGCCCTTGAGCGTTTGGAAAAATCCCCATAGACTTATAATGGGAGAACGTTGTGACCACTCTAATGCCTTCATTTTCCAATGGATCTTACTCATTCTTGCAGGTAACAAGGTCAACCATGATAGCTTGGATGGGTTTGAATTTCGACAAGATTCCATCACTGACTTCGGAGTTAGCTGCCCTTGAGCGTGTGAAAAATCAATGAATAGTGTTGTGACCACTCTGGTGCCTTCATTTTTGATTGGATCTTCTTCATTCTTTCAGGCAACAAGGACAACCATAAAATCTCGGATGGGTTTTAAATTGGGCAATATCAGACGAAGGACTTATGAGTTAGCTGCCCTTGAGCATTTGGAAAAATCTCCATAGACTTATAATGGGAGAACCGTTGTGACCACTCTAGTACCTTCATTTTCCAATGGAACTTCTTTATTCTTGCAGGTAACAAGGACAACCATAAAAGCTTGGATGGGTTCGAAATTGGGCAGTATCCGACGAAGGACTTATGATTTAGCTGCCCTTGAGCGTTTGGAAAAATCCCGCTAGACTTATAATGGGAGAACGTTGTGACCACTCTAGTGCCTTCATTTTCCAATGGATCTTATTCATTCTTGCAGGTAACAAGGTCAACCATAAAAGCATGGATGGGATATAATTTCAGCAAGATTTAATCACTGACTTCGGAGTTAGCTGCCCTTGAGCGTGTGAAAAATCAATGAATAGTGTTGTGACCACTCTATCGCCCTTCATTTTTGATTGGATCTTCTTCATTCTTGCAGGCAACAAGGACACCCATAAAATCTCGGATGGGTTCGAAATTGGGCAGGATTACAAGTTACCTGCCCTTGAGCGTCTGAAAAAATCCCCATAGATTTATAATGGGAGAAATTTTGTGACCTCTCTAGTTCTTTCGATTTTGAATTGATCTTCTTCATACTTGTAGATAAGATGGACGCTTTTAAAAGCTTGTATAAATTTCCTCAAGATCTCATTGCTTATTATGGAGATTGAGCATCATGAAAATTGATTGATAATGTTGTGACCACTCTAGCGCCTTCATTTTTGATTGGATCTTCTTCATTTTTGCAGGTAACAAGGACACCTATAAAATGGCAAATGGTGTTTGAAAATATGGCAGATCAGACCTTGGACTGTGGAGTTAGCTGCCCTTGAAAGTCTTAAAAATTCCCATATACTTATTATGGGAGAAATGTTGTGACCACTCTAGTGCTTTCATTTTATAATAGATCATATTCATTCTTGCAGATAAGAAGGACAACTATTAAAGCTTGGATGAGTTTGAATTCCGTCAAGATCCCATCACCTTTTATGGAGTTAGCTACCCTTGAGCATCTTAAAAATTCATTGATAATGTTGTGACCACTCTAGCGCCTTCATTTTTGATTGGATCTTCTTCATTCTTGCAGGTAACAAGGACAACCATAAAAGCTTGGGTAAGTTTACTTTAAAGTAGAACCAATCTTAGACTGAGGAGTTACCTTCCCTTGAGCATCATAAAAAATCTGCATAGACTTACAATGGGAGATCTATTATGATCTAGCACCTTCATTTTTGAATCTTGCAGGTAACAAGGACTTCAATAAAAGTATGAATGAGTTTGATTTTCCGCCACACCCATCCACCAGCTACAGAGTTAGCTGCCCTTGAGCGTCAAAAATATAACTGTATAATGTTGTGACCACTCTAGTGCCTTCATTTTTCATTTGATTTTCTTCATCCGTGTAAGTTACCAGGACATACATAAAAGTATGAATGAGTTTGAATTTCGGTCAGATATCATCACTGACTACAGAGTTAGCTGCCTTTGAGTATCTGAAAACTACACTTTCACCAGGTTTCCTCTGCATTTTTTTCCAGATATTTTTAATACTTGCAGATAACTAGAACTGGCATAATGTCTAATGTTTTTTGAATTAATTCCTGGTCACTGTTTCAAGTTCAGAGTTATCTGCCAGTATTCAATCTAGAGGGTGCCATGGGGCCATTGACCCCCTTTTGGATCAAATGGCCCCTTGTTAAAGCTAAACTGGGCCATCTTTACCAATATGTGAATGGGGAAATATTGGACAGTGTTTTATTTTCATCTGAAATCAAATGAAAATGGTCCCATTTAAAATTTCCTAGATTGAACACTGTCTGCCTTTGAGCATCGTAAATTAAGGTGTCTCCAACATTATGCTGGCTCTCAGGTGAGCGATCGTTGCCCATTGGGCTACTTGTTTTTGTATGTTTTACATATAACCCAAAACCACCAAAAATAAAGTATTTTTTGATTTGTTACCCTTGGTTGCTATGGAAACCATGATTGTTCATTTTGGGAAAATTTCGTAGATTCTGTAATTTGAAAGTATTTGCAGTTATTCAAAAAACATTCTGTAACCAAATGGTTTCGGCCAAACTACAATACTATATCAACTCTAACTCTTGATATATAGAGTCTGGTTCTATCATGCACGTGCTGGTTGCGGTAGGGTCCTAAAATATACCAATTTTTATGGATATTTTTCAAAAAACGCAGCAATACTGGTATTCAACTTCAATAGATTCTGACAACCCAACCTTAGGTTATAAAATATTTGCAATAAAATCTATGTGAGTATTTGAAGTTTTTTTGGTAATTCTGGTTAAATTTGACCAACAAATTGATTTCTCTAAATAAAGCTGTTTTGTACATGTGACTTAACTGAGATGATTTTGGCAATATAAGACAATGAAAATTATTTTAAGTTTTACAAAACTATTCTATTTCATTAGAAGTTATTCATTCTATCATTATTCATCAGTTACTGCCTGGAAATATCCGAAAATTGTCTTTTTGTCCTAATAATCATACAGTACCACTTTTTGGAATCTTGGAAAATGTGCATTTTTAGGCCAAATTAAGATAAGATAACCATTGGTTTTAGTAGGGATTTACTTTATTATGTCAGAATTCATCAGTAAAGTATAAATTGCTGTAAAATTTTAAGAAATTAGCAAAAATTGTACAAATAATCAGACGGTACCAAATAACAGAAAATTGAATTTTTAAGCAGTTTTATGCGGAATGAAGTTATTTAGAAAAGATTAGTTTGTGTAAAAGTGATTTATTCTATCAGATCACATCATAATACAATTATTATCTGTGTTATTGTCTGCTTTTATTACTTTGTACAGGGATGGATCCAGGATTTCTTGAGAGGGGTTCAAATTTACAAAGGGGCTTTGATTTGTTAAATTTACCTGATAATTGATTTATTAATTTTTTCTGAGAATTCTCCAGTTTGGCTGAACCCCCTCTGGATCCGCAACTGCGATGTAGCAGATGCCTGATCTTTTTCTTTCAGCAGGTCTAAAAAAATACAATGTATTTTCAATTGTCAGAAGGGATGGGGATTCATTCACACAGGTGAATGGTTGTTACATATGGTGGGGGTGGGGCTTACTTTGTTTGGAAAGAGTACCTTTCTGTAAATGAGACTGATCAGAGCAACTAAGCCTTTGATTAAAGTAAAACATAGGGGCATACTCACCAGCTATTCTAGTCTTTTCTGGTTATTATTATATGTACCATATTTCTAGCAGGCAGGCCAGGTTCCCAGAACCATTACCCAGAGCGGAACACACAAACAGCCTTTTTTCACATTGCAGATTATTTAATTTGAAAGCATTTTGTTTTAAAAAGAAAAGAGTTAACTCACAATTGGCAGTAAACTGGTATTTCCATAAGAAAACCGATCAAATGTAGATACTTTTCTAAAAATCAAAACTTGTAATGTGTAAAAATTGGTTTGACGGATATTATCCATTTGAAACTGATCCTCAGCAAGTAGAAACTTCGATTTAACAATCAAATATTTCAACTCATGGTCATCATCAGAACAAAAACACATATTAGAAGAGATATCAACCTGTAAAAGTCTTGTTTCTTTCTCAACGTGTTTGAATTTACATGGCTAAATGCCCCTTTATTAGAAGAGCTACAAAGGGGAAGTAATTTTGACTGTTTTGTTGTTGCTAGGCTGTTCCTCCCTTTAAGGTATCCACGGTGTCATTCAATGCCGTTTTATGCTTTTACACCAGTCTTTACTGCAGATTAACCGTAATCATGCATAAAATAGCTTAAAATATCTACAAATTATAAAGTTAAGGCATAAAATGCATACCTCTGAAAGTAATAATTTAGGACAAAATTAAAATTCTGATTTCTTTGCAAAAAAGTTTTCTTCAAAAGTTCCCATGAATTTTATTTCACAATTTAACTTTTCAAAGTGTCATTTTTCTAATAATATGTGCAGTACACACAGAACTGCTGCGATTTTGAATAGTTTGTCACAAACTTGACCCCCAAACTCGTTTTTTTTTTCATAAAAAAATCCAAATATTTTTGAAATAAAATATATCTAAGATGCTCCCATCTCTAAACTTTTTCTAAAAATCACAAAGCTTAATTTATCTACTTTGAAACATAAACATAAAATTACTAATAACTTTTAGCTTAATGCAATGAATAAGGAAAAGAAAATGAGGGTATGCATTTTCATGAAAGTGCCATTTTTCGGAACTTCTCCGTCTGTTACCATGGAAATGGTTGCACTTTTTGAAAAACTAAACAAAGTTTATTATTAAAGTTGATGCATCTCTACTTGAATATAACGTTTTTATCAGAATCCCTGACTATACGTGGCCAAAATATTTTGGTGGTTACAGAGAATTGCTCGTAATTCGTTGTAAAATCAAAACTTAAGTACGTAGGATACTTGACCTTTTATTGATATCATTTTGTTCATATTTTGTACCTGCCCATATCAAAAGTTAGAAATACAAGCCCTCTTGTGCATATAAAAACAAGTGTATATTACCAGGAAATGCCACAACACAGCTCAGATCGAACATACACCCACTAGAGATACAACTAAGCCATGAAGCTGCACACAATCATGAACAAAACAAGCAGGGCACAGAGAATTGTGCTAAGAAACCAGGACCAAACACCATGAGGCCTTACAGACAAGGTGATTAATAAATAAAAAAAAAAACTAGCAGCAACAGAATGAACAATAACCCATGAGGAGGAAGAGTGGAGCGGGTGGGTGACTGGGTGGCTTATCTTACTTCAAGAATGTAACTGTTTTAGCTGCAAATAAATAACTTTCTTTGTATGTGGTACCCATTGTAGTGTAGTCTTAGTCTGTGAAAACATGTCCTAAATGTTGGTCAAGTAGAAAAGGCATTTTAGAAAACATTTTCTACTACTACTATGCACCAAAACACTATGTTTTGTGTACTCAGTGGTCATGTCATGTGGACACAAATCTGATGTTACCACTCTATTAACAAGAAAAGATATGGCATTAATTGCCACATCAATGAACTCAGCTGTAACAGATAAAGAGTTCGCTGAATGAAAGATGCTATCATTTTATCACAAAATTGTCTTGTCTTGAATTTGTAGTTGCTGATTCAACGAACCAATATACCGAAGTGATGCGCACGTGGCTTGGCTGATCTGATTAACAGCAATATTTATATGCGCACCACTCTAGTACCCAGCGTCCATCAAAATATTATAGTCAGGGCAGCAGGACAGGTAACTGTTCTTTGAAAACAATTTAAGAGTTACTGTTTCTAAAATGACCTGTTTCTATTTTTTCTTTGTCTCGCCATATTGGTGATAGTATTATTCAACTCTAATGAACATTTTGAAAGGTAAGAAAGACATGGGGGATAAGGGGATGGAAAACATTGAGATCTCTGTTTACACATGGTGACAGCAAATGAAAACGATCACTGTTATACTGCTAAACAGCTAAATACCAACTGATTCACGAAAACACCGGGCCTCAAAGTGCAGTCGGTAGCGATGCAGGGGTTGCACATTTGATCCCAACCTGGTCCCATACTTTCATGGACATTGGTCTTGAAATAATTTATACGGTCATTTTTCTCCTTCCACTGATTCAAAAAAGGTTGATGACAGTTACAAGCGAAAGTAAAGTAGTATAGTATGTGCACGAAGTACTGGTTAACTGCTTAGTCAAGCTTGCCCAGGAAAATGTTTTGTTAGGTGAACTAACTGTCTCGACATGACCATAGCTGTTGACTGGGATGTAAAACCGCAAACAAAACAAACACAACATTCACAAAAACACCAATAACTCAATAATAATTCTTATTTCAAACAAAATTTGACAATAAAAGGCATTGTTTTGAATAGCTGTACTAACACATATGTTTACCTAACTCTCATTTGAAAGTGAACAGTGATTTTATCGCAAACTATATTTTCACAGCGTAGAAATAGTTAGTGAGTATGATCAGGAAATACCACAATCACAAACCGCAGACAAACCCATGGCACCGCGAGAAAGAGCCACACAGCCATCACGAGAAACCAGGAAGACAAATGAGCAAAGCAGCCAGCTCTCTCTTCCCCATCAAGGTGATTGCAAAACTAGAATGGACATAAAGTAACGTACAACAAAACATAGAACAATTACAGACACCCACAATGGGAGTAACAATAAACAAAAAGTCAACAACAACAGAACCACCGCCTTAGAACGGAGAGCTGCCTAAGCCACTGGAAGCTTAAATGCATTTAACTGGTACCAAATTTTTGCCCTGGATTCTGCTGTTGTTAAAGTACAAGAAATATTCAGTTCGCATGGAAAATAGTAAGTGAGTATGAACAGGAAATACCACAATCACAAACCGCAGACAACCCTATGGCACTGCGAAGAAGAGTCGCTGAACCATCACGAAGCACCAGGAAGACAAATAAGCAAATCAACCAGCTCTTTCTTCCACATCAAGATGATTGCAATAGAAGAATGGACATAAAGTAACGTAAAACAAAACATAGAACCATTACAGACACCCACAATGGAAGTAACAATAAAGAAAAAGTCAACAACAACAGAACCACCACCTTAGAACGGACAGCAGCCTAAGCCACCGGGGGCTTAAATGCACTTAACTGGTACCAGATCTTTGCCCTAGATTCTGCTGTTGTTGAAGTACAAGAAATGTTCAGTTCGCATGGAAAACAGTAAGTGAGTATGATCAGGAAATACCACAATCACAAACCGCAGACAGCCCCATGGCACCGCGAGGAAGAGCCGCTCAACCAGTATGAGACACAAGGAAGACAAATTAAGCAAAGCAACCAGCTCTCTCTTCCCCATCAAGATTATTGCAATACTAATATGGGCATAAAGTAACGTACAACAAAACATAGAACAATTACAGACTCCCAAGATGGGAGTAACAATAAACAAAAAGTCAACAGCCTTAGAACGGACAGCAGCCTAAGATACCGGGGGCTTAAATGCATTTAACTGGTACCAAATCTTTGCCTTAGATTCTTCTGTTGTTGAAGTACAAGAAATGTTCAGCTCGCATGGAGGCAATCTAACTAATGCAATATATCATCATGGAGAAACACTCTATTCAAATTAACGCACCATATTGAAACAAAGAAAAGGGCTCATGACTCACAGATAGTCAGAGCTAAAGAAAACCTCAAGTTGAGCCACGGTGGGTCCAGCTACAGATAATCTTAAGGCACCAACCCACCAATTAAAGCTTTACGTCAGAGCCGTCATAGAGTCTGAGGCCTGACCCACTGTCGTGCAATTAAAGAGGAAACCATAGCTATAAACCGTGATTGGGTTTAAAACTAGGCATGCAAACTATCGCATGATATCCAAGTTATATCCAACCCTTATATAACGTTTTACTATCTTTTTGAATTGATCACTAAAATTAGGCTTTGAATTTATAAACTTAATCACCATAAAATATAGGTTCTGATATGCCTTGTTGCAGAAGAGTTTTTAACCCAATGTTTGTTTAACAATTAACTCTGAATGTCTGTGGTAGAATTTAGAAATGCTTTTCAAATTTTATGATATCTATAAACTTGTTTTAGTAACTAAGCAGTTAAAAATAAGTTTGTATTGTTGAAGTCATCAACATTAGAACACACTCTAGCAAAACGAATAAGCTGAGAAATATATACACCATAGGAAGGAAAGCGAGGAACATCTCCATCAAGAAATGGGAAATTTACTATTTCAAAATTAAAATCATCCCGTTTATCATAAATTTTAGTTCAAGTCCAAAAACGGAGCTTCAGTATCAGAAGATTTCACCTTATTTAATTGAAGTTCAGTAGGATATATCTGACCTACCATTTGTTCAAAATAAGGATTATCAATATTAAGTAAGTCATCTAAATATCTGGAGGTTGAGTTTAAAGCTTCAATAATATCAGTTTGATAAAGTCTCTCTCATAACAAAACAAAAACAAATCTACAACAAAAGGAGCACAATTAGTACCCATTGGAATACCTACAATTTGTCTATATAATTTCGAGCCAAATCTTATAAATATATTGTCCAAAAGATAATGGAGCGCATCACACATTTTCTGACATGACCACAATTTATATCGTTTAGGTTGTTCAGAAGTAAAAAAGGCATTTTTATCATTACAAGCCAAATAAAGTGAGTCCTCTCTGTTAAATGTTTGTATAATTAATTCTGTTAGTTTTTCTTTGATTAGATTATGAGGCAATGTAGTATAGAGAGTAGAGGAATCATATGTAGACAAACCAGATGCTAGAAAACCTCTAGACTTCAATTTATTAAGAATTTCACCTGAATTTTTAATAGACCAAAATGAATTTTTACCATTTCTTTCATAAACTGTTGTGCAATATTTAATGACATGGTTTTTTATCGCAGTGAGGCAAGAAGTCAAAAGAGTAGACAACTCAGTAGTTGTACATGCACTAGAATTAGCAATAAAACGCGACTAATAGGGCCGTTAATGAAGTTTAAGTAACCAGTATAACGTAGGAAGCTTGCTATGGTCCTCATCAACAAACAACCCAAACTAAGCTGCCATATGGCATGGATGTCTATCATTGATAGACGTCTCATCAAGCCTGTTATGCTCATATGTTTTTGCAGTGCTAAGCTCTTGCTTTAGGGTGTTAATATAGTACTTTTTTCAAACGACCACAACATTGTTAGCAGCCTTATCTGCGGGGGGCCAAAACAAACCTCTTATGGAATTTCTGGATCCCTTTCTTCAAATGTCTAAAAGTGAATTTTGGTTTAGGTGGTAGAACATCTAAATCGTTGCAATAAAATAAAATTCTACCATCAATAATTTTAAAAGTATTTAGTTTCCAACTATTTAAGGCATTAGACTCAACATGATTACAAAATTCTTGTAAGGCTCCTGCAATTTCCTCACGACATGATTTGACGTATATTGGCATAGGAAACCTATATTTAGGTCCCTTACATATAATAGACCGAATTCCTGAATCAGTTATGATTTTTAAATCCCCTGTGACTATATGACCTGCAGGTTGATAGCAATACTTAGAGGCTTTACAATCTCAAGAGTCAGGAATAGAATTTTCGATATCAAGGTCTGTTACTAATTTGTTTTCTTACTAATGCAATGTATCATCAAGGAGAAACACTCTAATCAAATTAACATACTATGACGAAACAAAGAAAAAGACTCACGACTCACAGATAGTCAGAGCTAAAGAAAACCTCAAGTTGAGCCACGGTAGGTCCAGCTACAGTCTGAGATCAACTGTAAACAAGGTAATAGCTGATAATGAAAAGCTCAGAGTTCACAAAAATTAACATCCTATTATACTGTATTTAATAGACATTTTTTTTTTATATTTTGCTTGTATCTTTCTTTCCATTTATTTGATGTTTCATTACTTTCAGAGCATTTCTAAGGCAAGAATAATCATAAAGCTGATTTTTTCTCATGATATACACAAACTTGATGCTGCATAGCATTTAAAAAAAAAACACTGCCTGTTCTCCTAGATCTGTTATCCGCAGAAAATTACTCTCGTAACAATAAAGCTTTGATTGCAGAAAATTAAGCTGATTCATTTTGACTTTCTTCAACATACGAGGGTCATCCAATAAGTTCTGACAATGGTCTCATATCTCAGAAACTGTTATTGTAAACAGAATTATATTATCCATTGTATGTGGCCGTGGGTTTTACCTATTCATGTTTGAAATTTGGAGTTTTTAGCACGACCTGATCTTATGCTATTCAAATTTGTAGACAACAATGTAAGAGTCCATGGCCACGAAAAATCACGTTTTTAACTAATTTCTGCTGGGGGTAGAGTTAGATAAAGATGCTGTATGTTTCTTTGGTAAGTGATATTAGTGATTGGTGATGTTGTCTGAATACACAATTGATCCATTAAAGCATATGCCACAATGACATTAACCTAGTTGCTTTGGACGTTCTTGGTTGCTAGGCAACAACAGAAAACTACATTTTGCCTCATTTTAAGCGGTCATTATAAAATAGTACATTTTAAACACTTAATAAAAGCCATTACGATCATTTTGCGTATTAGCAGATACATGTTTCGATAAATCTGTTCTATAGTCTTTTTAACCCATAGAAAATATTAACTTTCAATAAATGCTATACTCCAAATATAATACACTATTAGTACAATCCATTTTTAAGTAAAATATTGCTTGCAAAATTAGTGATATGTCATAAACAAAACCCTGCTATCACCACAGTCACAAACTAAACCATTATCTATGACGTTCAGAATCAACATTTATAACGTCTTTATTTATCTACATAAAAAGTTGTTAAGATGAGTTTGTAATTTCTTAGAAATTTGGGCATGTATACCATGTATAGTGTCCCGTCCATGGTCCTTTACCTTGTATTCTTTAGTTGCCTAGCAACCATTGTGATTGCAACATGTAAACTATTTGAACAGGTGATTAAATTCCCTATATTCTAAATAACATATGAAGATTATTGAAACAGGTCCTAGAGAAATAGGTTTTGTTTTATGGGGTCATTGTCAGAACTTATTGGATGACCCTCGTAGCTACTTAATAGCATCACAGAGCAATTATTCAAGCTATATTTTGGCTCAAACAAGAATTTTAACAAGAGCATTTAAAAACATGGCATGGTTGTGTTGTGTAAAGCAGCATACATAGAGAATTCCTAATTTTACGTTTTGAAATACTAGCACATGCACTCTTTATCTCAATTTAAAAGCATTTGGATAATGAACTTGAATGAAGGTGCATGAAAGATAAAAGTTATGCTCTGTTGCTGGTTTTTCTAGTAAATGTTGTTGTGTCAGTGTTTTTTGTCCAGTGCTCTTCCTTGTAAATCATGACTTGATATGCTTTAAACTGCTTTGGCTTGGCTTTTTGTATAATGTATATTTTTACACAAACACTTACACTTTGATTAATTATATATAAACAGTGCTAATCATATATAAACTGTGCAAATGTGGCTTAGTGTGGCAACTCTAAGTTGCGTTGACACTGGGATTGCATTAATTGCCAAATTAACAATCTTTTGTAAACTTTTTGGTTTTGTTCGGTTTTTAAAAAATTCTGATGCTCTTGAATTCTATCATTTTGAAAATGCAGAACATGTGACATTATTATTGCCATTTATTCTTTATAAGACTCATCCTGTCCTTTAAGAACACACCGAAATGTCAAAACACTTTACTCTTGACTGACTTATGGAAATATGCACACTCTAGTTTCAGTTCTTTTATGCAGTCTTTGCTTCCAAAGGATAACCTCTTAAGAACATATTCATAACATTTCATGAAGATCATGAAAAAAGGCAATGAGATGAAATTTACTCTAAAAATTGAAACACATCAAAAGAGATTAATGTGCTGGATATTCTATTTTATTGTATACTATCACAGCATGTACAAACCTTGTGTATGGCAATTTAATATGTGAGAAAAATGATTTCAAAGCGCAATAAAATGCAAGTTTTGGACAGACACTGTTGGTATACAATAGATTATCTCAATGAAACAGGGTCACAAGAAAAAGTCCATAAATCTTATTTCAATGAAAAATGATTTGAAAGAAATTTTTGTCTTGAAATATTAGTGATATTGTTATCAGACTCTAATGACCATCTTAAAGGTAAGAAAGACATGGGGGATAAGGGATGGGAAACATTGAGATCTCTGTTAACACAAGGTGACAGCAAATGAAAAAAGTTCAATGTTAAACTGATCAAACACTTGGCATTGGATATTCTTGTGTTTCTTCTGTCATGCTTAAATGAGTATTTTTCCATCTTTTACAGTTTCAGAACTTTACATAAAACAGTGAGTATGACAGAAAATGCCACAATCACAAACTTTAGACCAACCCATGGCACTGCTAGTAACAGATACACCTAGTACACAGACACCCACAAGACAACAAGAACACACATCTCTCTCTCTCCTCCTCAGCAAGATGAATGCAAAACTAGAAATAACTCTAGTGACTACATCGCTAAGCAAAGACCAAAACACAATAAATCGATCAATAACAACATATTAATTACCTTAGAATGGACAACAACCAAGGACACCAGGGCCTCTTAAATATATTTTACTAGCCAAATATTTGCCCTTAATTCTGCTGCTGTTAAGACACAAATCATATTGTTTGGCTCAGGAGGCTTCCTAACTTATGCAATGTATCATCACAGGGAAACACTCAAATCATCTACTGTGATGAAACAAAGACAAGAGCTCTTAACTCACAAACAGACAGAGCTAAAACAAACACACCCTAGTTGAGCCATGGTATGCCCAGCCAATACCAAGCATTAGGCATCAACCCACTGATTAAAGTTTGAGATCACGCTAAGGCATGAAAGTTTTAATTAGAGTGGTCTCTCTGTCTATGATATTTAGTTCCCTTTTGGGTCCATCAGAATATACTCAAACAGCTTGCAGCCACCATATGTTGAAGTGTAACTTTTCCATACAGTTCAGATTCAATTTGTACAACATTTTAAGAGTTGATGACTATTTTATATCTGCTTGTAACTGCTTTTGCCAGCAATTGTAATTTAACTGCACAATCTGCTAACATTGAGATTTTGGTAAAATCTACTCTTGTACGATAAATTTCAACTAGTATTGTTTCAGAGAAAACAGACCAACACACAAGCACAAATTTGACATATTTAAGCTCTGCTATGACATTGAAATAAGGACAAGGTTATTAAAACATAATCAAGTCTTTATCACACCCTATTGTTATATCCATGCAAGTTTGGCTCCTATCCTCCCACTAGTTCATGAGATATCTTGCACACAAGAAAGCGTCACACCAACGCTCACTCAAATATGACCAAAAATAGTAAGTGAGTATGATCGGGAAATACCATAATCACAAACCGCAGAAAACTCTGTAGCACCGTGAGGAAGAGCCGCTCCACCACCTCTGCTGTGAACTTGAAAATTAGGACAAGGTCACCAAAATCTAATTAAGTCTTCATCATGCTCCAATGTTATTTCCATGCAAATTTGATTGCAATCTGACCACTAGTTCATGAGATATCTTGCACTCAAGAAAGCATCATGCCAACCCCAACGGAATCTGCACTAAAACAGTGTGTCCCCCTTGGATATAATACCTTAAACATGGTCAGATGCACATAACAAATCGAACATTTTTCACTTGTAAACTTTTTCCAATGACTCCAGCCCTATTTGATGGAAATTGTGTCTGGCATAAGGCCAGATACTTCTAAAAATTTGCAACATTTCATGGCATAGTCACATAATTATCTTACAGTAACATTTAGATGAGCTCAGTTATATGTTATAGCAAACCACAATACCCCTAACCTTTTTCTACATATATTTATGCTTGCTTTATCATGAGTTTACTTTTTTGACACTTCCTTTGAATAAAACAGATCTTATCTGATTGCTTTTTATGTCATAACATTAGCTTTATACTGTGTTTTCTGTTATGTATGTTGATCTGTATTTACTGTTTTAGCACTTTTGGATTTACAATATTTGCAAACCCATAGATGATTAACTTTAATCAACTGTTAACTACAACTGACCAGTTAGAGCTTATGCAACCCCTAGTCATGTATTTTAGGTTTATGAGGCAGTTATGAAAACCATAGGATACTTATTGTTCATACCGGCTTGAAAAGTAAAGTACTTGAATACAGAGGGTGTTTTTTTTAAAAGTCCTTGAAAATTTAATCTGCCTTGAAAAGTATTGGAAAATTACTCTAATGTCTTCAAAAGTCTTTGAAATTTAATATTTTCTGAATGACTTAACCCTGTTTATCATCATTACCATACTGTACAAAGTAGTTGTGCATAACAATTTTATACTAAGTTTCTTATACTAATTGATTGCTTCATTATCTCAGCTTAAATTTGGGTAGTAGAATTCTAACATGTAAATCAGTTTTTTTTTTCATAAACTTGTTGTACTTGAAAACCAATGGAAAGTCTTGAAAAAATCTTGAATTTTACACAATCTTGCCTAATACTTGAATACTCTTTAATTTACATCAATAACGCTCTGTTTAGACCTCTTCTGTTCGGTGTCTATCAAAACCTTGATCATTAAGGTGCCACAAATTCAATACAAATCCAAAATATCAATGACTTTTTGCACATCTAAATGTTTCTGTTAATGATCAGAATGGTAAAATAACATATTTAGTTTGCACAATTTTTACTTTTTCAATGTTCTAGTATTATATGAATGGGATATCTGGTCAATTTATCTGTGTTTCTATATATTGGGTCGTGAGTCCTTTTCTTTGTTTCATCATAGTGATGATACATTGCAGTAGATAGAAGGCTTCCATGCGAGCTGAACATTTCTTGTACCTCAACAACAGCAGAATCTAGGGCGAAGATTTGGTACCAGTAAAATACATTTAAGCCCACCCCCCTCTCAGTGGCTTAGGCTGCTGTCCGTTATGAGGCGGTGGTTCTGTTGTTGTTGACTTTTTGTTTATTGTTACTCCTATTGTTGGGGTCTGTAATTGTTCTATGTTTTGTTGTACGTAACTTTATGTCCATTCTATTTTTTGCAATCATCTTGATGGGGAAGAGAGAGCAGGTTGCTTTGCTTAGTTTTGCTTCCTGTTGTCTCGTGGTTGTTGTGTGGCTCTTCCTCACGGTGACATGGGTTTGTGATTTTGGTATTTCGTGACCATACTCACTATTTTTGGTTTGTCTACTATTCTAGAAAGGCGATTTGTTATTTGTATTTATGGGAGAATCAGTTTGTTGTATATGATGATATTGGTTGTCCTTCTGGATATACATTGTTGGGGATGTTATACAATCACTGAACAATCCAGGGAATTATCAAAAGTTACCAAATGAAACTCTCAACATTATTCGTTACATTACAAGTAATTAAGAGTTGTTTAAGATTATCCTTTCACAGTGCTTTAAAACCCTTATAAACATTAAAAAGATGGTGGCTATATTTCAAAACTAATAACCAGCACAAAATATTCATCTCTGTTTTCCTTACTTTTTTCAAAAACAAATTAACATCTCAAACAGCACAGAAGTAATGGGTGTCATATCTTTTATATATTCTTTCATTTTATTTACTACATTTTGCAAACTAATATCACTCATTTAACATGCACAACAGTATTCCAATAAACCTTTACAAAGTTATTGTTTCATGTATTTGCATGAAATTGTTTTGTTTGCTGTATGAAAATCAAAATCTAATAAAATTGCATGAGAATGATATTGCAATGTATGTAGAGATGTGTATTTTAATTTCTGAGAGTAAAATCAAAGGCAGGATCGGAATGAAATTAAACAAAAACTACAAAGAACAATACCATTTTTTAAGATTTAGCAAAAAGAGACCACAGAGAATGTAAAACTATTTTTGAATGTTAATAGACATACAGGTCAACGTGCAATGTCAGAATATTTTTCTCATGTTATTTTTACCTGATCTTAAATGCATGGCAAATTTAATAATTCAGGCTGAACTCCAGGAATCCTCAGTCTTAATTATTTTTGAATCATAGTGAACGCATTTTTGGACGAAAATATGTTGGCTTGTAAAACTATATAATGAATTTTCCATAACAGAAATTTTAGAAAGGTCTTCTTAAGAATGTGATGGTAAAACCTCGAACATTTTAAATACCTTTTTTTTTTGCAAGAAAAATGACATTTTCTTTTTTTGGCCTCTATTAGAGAAGTGACATTGTGCTTTTGGAGTTACATTTCAAGTGAATATTATCTGACTAGACTGATTTTACTCAAAGAGTTCTTGGATATTTACTGTATAATTGTTCATAATTCGGTGGTAAGTTGTTTTGAAAATATTTATTTTAGACAAAAATTGAATGGTGTATCATTTTCATTTAACAGGTCATGGACAACCTGTCATCTTATCCAAGGAGAAACGGACCGTTGCCAGTCTTAAAGCCAGGCTTCATATACCCACCAGTATGCTTATGACATAACTATGATATATCATAAAGAAAACAAGTATTCTTAGCATACAGTATTGTCTGCACTTACAAACCTTTTGGAGAATGTTTGATAGAACAAAAAAAATTGTTTGGTTGGTTTGTTTGTTTGTTTTTGTTTATATTTACTGCGTCTACTTGCTTACTTTATTATGTTTCATTAAGAATACATTTTCAAGAACAATTTCAATACTCTATGAACTATATTGTGTAGTATCCAGCGAATTAGGGTCAGAAGACTGCTTTACGCCAGTGCTAGGGGCGTGAGAACTGTTGCACTTTCCATTAGTTCTCATGAACAGACTCTATAAAACTGAGTTTGATGTTTTCTAATAGTGTAGGTTCTCTCTATTTCTGAAGAATTCGATTCTTCAGGGCATAGCATGTATTGAACACTGTACTTAACCCTTACCTACTGAATAAATTAACTTGCTACTTTTACATCTGTATTCCAACTAATTAATCCATGTTGCATGGTTTCATCATAAGCTAAAAACAATGTGGGTGTACGCTGATTTCAAAAGAAGTGCAAGACAAGACTGTAAATATAATGATTCTAATGGCAGACCCCACTGCAATTAAAATGAAACTTATAAGCACAAGGAGTATAAATTATCAATTCTTATTGAATCAGTAAATTCAAAAGACAAGTCAGGGATGACATAGGCATGCTGATGGGTATTTACAAGAATATGCTTCCTGATGCTTCATGCTGTTTAAGTTTATGCATGCTATCAAAGCTTTGAGTGACAGCTAGTGTGACAGTGTTATGTGAACTCTGAAGTGTTATTTAACAATGCCGATGTTACCATCTACAGTATTTATCATTATAAGCATTAATTGCCACTATTGTATTCATTAAACTTTTAAAATTTTCAATTCTTTGAAATATGGAACACTTAGAACATTGTAAAAAAGGCCTCTGCAAAAACTGTAGACCCAGCCAGCGGACAAGGAGACCCTGACCAGACGGTTGAAATTTCTCAACTCACTTAGTTACATATTAAGATAAATACAGTATACAGAAGCAATTCATCAATGAAACAAAATGATATTAGAGACATTTCTATCATTAGATATGTACTATAAGCCCCTGCTTGTTCTTTTTGGGGAGAAAAAGTGTGAGACAACTCCAACTTTGTTGATTTTTGTTGTTAAAGTTCTGTTTAATGCTTTTCAATGAGAACCTGAGCAACAATCAAACACATTGCTGTATCAATTGATGAACTTCATTGCACATATTACCAGGATATGGCACAATCACAGATCAAGGGCCAACCTATGACTTCAAGAGAAAGAAGACACTAGAACAAATAAGAAAAAACAAGAATGCAACCATCTCTCTCTCTCTCTCTCTCTCTCTCTCTCTCTCTCTCTGTCAATCTCTCTCTCTCTCTCTATCTCTACCTTCTTCAGCGAGTTAATTGCCAAACTAGAACGGATACAAAGAATTAAATCATTAAAACAGGCCTCAACAGGAAATTCCTACACACAATGGAAATAGTTAACACTACATGTTAGGTCTGAATTTTATTGTCAAAATAAAATTTCAGCAAGATTTAACTGATAAAGCAATTTGTTGCTTCATGGTGTCTTTTTGAATCTAATGCTGTTTTTCCGTACGAACTATTTGAAGTGTTTTTGCTTGATGTTTTCTTATTACAACTTAGTGTTTACTTGTAAATTTTATTTGTAGCTAAATTTATTAAAGCATTTCTTTTTATCGTTTTGATGTTTAGAAATGACATGCTGAATTTCTTTTCAATTTGTGAAGTTGTTTGAAACTGGCATCCAAAGAAGCTGCCTTAAACTTATCTATAACAGAGTTTTCAATCTAATATTTAAGTAAAATTTCATTTAACTGAGTAACTTAAAGGCTGATTATCATTTAGGTATAACTGCTGATTAATCAACGGGCATTATATAACTGTCACAAAGTCGCAATGATTTTGGGTTCATCCAAATTAACAAAGAAAACATTGTTGACAGTTACAGCTATGGGAAAGTACAGAAATATATTCATCTTGAAATAAGTGTTATGAAATGACTGTCTGCAATATGCTTCCATGTACGGCATGTAGTCATAAGTCCAACATGTTTTTGGGATGCACTATGAATCAATTTTTGTGAGGGATAGACCTACAAGCGGCTGTTGTGCTTAATTGATTTTGTCTCAGTGTATTTTATTAATATCTAGTTAACTACATTATTTTACCATTTAGATTTTATTTTAATATTTGGTGTTTTTTTTAAATATAGCTTATAAAGTCATTCAAGTGTTTGCTAGTATTGGCACACTGTTTCTATACATTTTGTTACCTGTAAACTGAATATAAGATGTCAACTGATTTTACATGTAAATGAAATGAAAGCATTTTTGTAATACTGAAAAAGATAATCATTTTGATGTTTAGAAAACTTCCGTGTTCGGAAAGGTGAGCCAATAGCTGTTCAAACACCTAATCCCTTCACACCACGGGATGACGACACATGGACACCATATGTCACAAGACAGCACACGATGATTTCACCAGTCACAAGACCAAATACAAGGTCACCTCATGGTCATCCATATTCTCCAAAGAAGCGGCCGAAGATTTATTCCCGCGAGTCAACAGATTCAATGTTTGTGCCATCTTCTAGAGGACTGGTTTTATCGCCTAGGGGTTATGGAACAGGTCTTAGTCCTCGAGGTTATATTAACTATTTAAACTGATTCTAATCTAGTTCAGCAATTGTTAGTCCAGCTAAATTACAAAAGGCCACCCAGGAGCTATCAGTGTTATACTATATTTTCTGGCACACTGTTAGTACTGGACTGGTTCCTGTGTGTTAAACTAATGTTTTGTTTTACTTCTTGATGTAGACATACATGTACGTCTTACATAGCACCGGGAAAATATCATTAACCCTATTGCAATCAGAATTGCTTTGGCCATTCTGTGTGCAATATATTTTTTATCAATGATTGCAAAGTCATGGTGCATATTTGCATTTGAGCAAACAGCAAGAAAATAACTGCTTTATTTCAAACATGACCAGAAAAATAGGGTCGCCACTAACCTCAAAAACGTCAGTAAATATGAACATTTTTTTACGTCATTAAAACATTATGGAATTTTGACAATATTTCAAGGGGGGGGTCAAGTTTGGGAAAGTCTGGGTTATTCAGGGAATTTGGTAATGTTTACATTATTGATAGACTACTTAGGTAAGGGATTTTCATAAAGCTGTGGTTACAAATCAAAAGCAGCTCTTTTTGTCAGTGGAAATTACCTGGAATAAGGTCAAAGAATTTTGGCCAATGGTGACAGCCCTTAAGAAATATGACAGGATGTGAATGGTTCAATCCACAGAATTATTTCTATGCATCTGGAATGCCAATATAGGTACATTTCCATGGCACAATGTCACTGATAATGTGTTATCCCAGATTAAAAGATGGTAGTGCTTACTCTGTGTTATATGAAGGATCTAAATGCAAAAATTAAAGTAAGAACCCTCTGTGTTTCATGTCAGTCAATTTCCAAACATGGTTCATATCATAATTGTTGTCACTAGAAAAATACTTGTCTACATTTAGTATATAAAAACAAGGGATGATCAATAAAGTTTTGGTGCAGTTGTTGCACACTAGTCAAATTGTTAGACATATACCGCAAGAGCAATCATTTGCATGCATTTTTTTACCTTTTCACATGTAATTTGGATACACATGTTGTCGCTCATGCAATCATCCATCTTGTCCTACCAAGGGTTGCGATTCACTATCTTTACCCTTGGCCTCACAGGTGAAGTATATTCCGATTGAGTACGGCATAAGACACATGTTGATTCACGAGATCAGGTCTCAAGTTACGAGTGCGTAATTGATTTACATTCAATTTTCATATTTCCAATTAAAACATGTTTTAGGTGCTCAAAAGAACCGTCACATTAAGACGGTTCTCTTGAGCATCTAAAATATATTTTTGAACTGGTGGATAAAAGAAAAGGAAATAATTTTACAATCAAAAGCTTTGCTCATCTGGACTTATGGAGACTAACAGTCAGTGTATATTATATGTCGATAAGTAGCTACGATAAATCTTATAGGCAGAAAGGGATTTTTTGTTAAATCCTTCCTGGCGTTTTGATTGGTCAGTTAATCTACGCTAATAATAGATTTTGAGGTCGTTAGGCGAAGGGTTCGTTGAAATGTAAATACCAACAGAACCTTCGCTGGAGAAGATGGTAATCATCATGACAGCTTCAATCTGAATGTTTAGAACTGTGAAAAATGGCAAAATTACCCACCTGCAAATTTCTATGTGCTATATATAAATGGTGATTGTTTTCAGCACTGGATGGAAGGTGCGCAGTGTGATCGTTTTTCATCCTTGATATATTTTGCATCTTTTTATGTGAAAACGATCTAGTTATACCTGAAGTAGGTTATTGCTGAACTTTTTCATTTATTGATCATCCCTTTCTCTGAATAATTGCATGAAGTTGGTATAATATTCTAAAACATGTAGTTAAATTTTACTAACTACTGTTGTACACGCAGGTGAAAGCTTTCAGGATCATTCCTGAATTCAGGATTTTGAGGCTGACGTTCCATAGAACCTCAGCCTCAAAATATTGAATTGGGCTGATTATATTAGTCTCTTATTTTTTCAGTTTATCTCTAGACGACACTGACCATTTAAACTTGAAGTTGTTGTTACATTTGTATTTTGAAGGCAATCTGCAAGTTTTTTTTAAGATTTGAATTTCTAAAATTCAGGATTTTTTTTAAATTTTGACTTCACCACTGAGTACAATAAAACCATTTTTTAGTGCTGTGCATAACTTAAACTTTAGGAAAATCATGTAAAAAAGTGTGTCAAAATTGGCAGAAGCTAATCAAACCTTGGGCGCTAAGAAAATTGAAAAAGAGGCCAATCTTATTTTATTTCCTTCCACAATTTATTCCAATATGTGTTTAATTTTGTTTGTAAGGCAAGAGGACAATGTTTTTTAACTTAATCTTCCATTTGTGCATGATATTTTTCTTCTGGAATAAAAAAAATCAGTATGATCGCTCCCGGCAGTTATCCTACCCTCTAGGCCTGCTTTACGAAGCAAATAATGTAACAGATATAGGAGCCTGAGTTTAAATATCATAAAAAGCAAGGTCTTTAAAGCATTAACCTAAATATTATTGTGAGTCATTTAAAAGTGGAGTCTTTAAAACATTTTACAAACTATCATTTCAAATTAAAAGATTAGCTTAATAAAAAACGGTTATAAAAATCAGTTTTTTGAAGTAAATGTAATCACTTCAATACCAAGCAATGGATGTGACTGGAATCAAGCGCTGTTTATTTCTTTCATTCTGAGGATGATTGTCATGCAATGATGGACACCAACTACACACTAGGACAGATTTTATGAGAAAGATTAGCATCATAATGATAATACTTGCATTCCAATATCCTTTAGCTGTTTGTTTTGCTATTCTTGTAATTTAAGGTAAGGATATCACAAGGCACAGTCATGAACTGAAGGACAGTGATAGAGAGATTTACAGAAATTGATACGTACTAGATATATTGCAATATATCTGAATACACTTTTGGGTATATCATTGCACAACTTTGTAAGGCATAGCATAATGTATGAAAAAGCTAAGTTTTAGTGGAACTGTTGTTAGGAAAAATAGTTTAGTAAGGCCAATTGAAAACTACTAGTCTGGCAACACAACAAGTTTTATCAACAGGTTGAATGTCATATTTACATAATAAACCTTTAGAATATCTTCCTTTCTATAACGTTTATCATAGCATGTTGTAACCGTCTATTTTTCTGCAGTTGATCTTGTAATGTGTTGGCATGGTTTCTATGACTATTCATAACGTAGCCCCACATTGTACATCTGAGGTCTGATTCCACGGAATTGGCTGAGGAGTTAAGAATGATCTCAAAGTTATTTTGGTTAATGACGTCTCTGAATCAAGTCTTAGGGGTCTTTCATGCAAACCAAATATCTATGTGTCTTGATCCACATCTGAATTAAGGGTGAGGTTGGCGCCGTTAAACCGGTTTAGGCCCTCCAGTAAAATTATTTTTACTGACCGTTCCAAGGCGGTGCTTCTTTTGTGGATCATTTTTGTTCGTTTGGCTTCATGTTGGTGTGTGTTGTAATGTTGTGTCTGTTCTTTGTAGCCTTGTGGTCATCTGCTGGGAAAGGGCTGACCTCTTGGCTGTCGTGTGTGTTGTGTTTTGTCACTTTCCCAAATGTGTCCTGGTCCACATCAGAATCAAGGGTGAGGTTGGCGCCGTAAAACTGGTTTAAGCCCTCCAGTAAATATTTTACTGACCGTTCCAAGGCGGTACTTCTTTTGTGGATCTTTTATGTTTTTGTTCTGTCTTGTGTTTGCTATGTTTTGTGCACGTCTGTTTATATGTGCTTTGTGGTCACCTGCTGGGAAAGGGCTGACCTCTTGGCTCTCGTTTGTGGTGTCTTCTGTGAGTTTGTCACTTTCCCATTGGTATCCTGGGTCAGGTGTGGTACTTGATTGTATCGATTCCTGATCTTTGCACCATTACTTACTTTTATAGTATTGCACAATATGTAAGTGTTCAGACAAAAGTTGAGTTTGATGGTTGAGCGGCTCTTCCTCGCGGTGCCACGGGATTGTCTGCGGTTTGTGATTGTGGTATTTCCTGATCATGCTCACTTACTATTTTTGTATCTAAGTTACCATGTCAAGGGGCAAAATTAATTCATTAAGACCAATTAGCATCTTTTTCCATCTACTCCCATTAGGTGGCTGTGCATATATGTTCAAAGGGTGACTGTGTATATATGATAAGTATTAAAATCTCATTAGCTGGTCAATATTGAAATCAATTTTGAAGGGAAATCTTGTTTCTACTGGCAACTTTTGTCGTCTGCTGATTACCTTTGCAAACAGTTTGGACTCAGATCAGGACTGAAAGAACGTCTGTCCTGATCTTGATCCAAACCGTTTGACACTATCAAACTCTGATAGTGTTCCTGAATTTTTTTTTAAAAAAAGTTATTTTGAAAAAGTTAAAAAAAAGTTATTTTGAAAAAAAAGTCAGCAGACGACAACAAACGCATAAAAAAATTCCAGCATGCAAAGAGTTAATTAAATAAACATTTGACATCATTAATTTGATAACATCTAGAATACTGATGGCAATAAAGAAAAGTAGAAATAATGATTAGTACCAAAAACAATGACATTAAGTCAGATTTTAAAAATAAGACAAATTTAAATGTCTTTTCTTTGCTGCCCAAAAATTGGATTTCTGAATATTTATGTACCATCAAAATTCAAATCAATGATCATATTGATAATATTAAATGTTGATTTGGTTTTGTGTATCGGATGAAAAGTTGTAATTTTATCAGATAATGTGCCAGTAGGCATACAATATTCCAAATATCTACCTATCGTTTTATTTGAGCAACATTGTGTTGAGGAAACATTAAAGTGGAATATAGAAATGTGTGTGGAGCACAAAGGCTCAGTTGGTAGAGCGTTAGAATGTGGGTCGAAGGGTTGATAGTTCGAGACTCACCACCAGCGGAGTCACTGTGTTGTGCCCTTGACCAATACATTTTATTCACTGCTTGTACAGGTTCAACCTAGGAAGACAGGCAATCATCCCAACATGACTTAAAACGAACAAATATAGAAATGTGTTTGAAATAGTCTTACCTGGGCGTATATAGAATTGTTCCAAATCTGTGTTTGCATACACTATTGTCTTTCTATATTTATTCATTTAAATGATTTTGTTCAAATACAGAAAACAGAGATTAAGATCTTGGTTTTATTATCTTTATACCCGTTTTTTTCTTTAGAAAAAAGGGTATATAACTTTGTACCAAAGTCGAGTCGTCATCCATCTGTCCTTGCGTACATCCATCTGTCACGTTGTTTTGTAATTGTATCTTCTCCTAAACCGTTGGACGTAGCAACTTAAAAATTTTCAGATGCATAGGTTAAATGATGTAGAGGGTACTGGGCAATGTTTTGTGCGACCTTGGTCCCGAGATCAAGTCCAAATGTCAAATAATGTATTTTCTTGTAATTGCATCTTCCTTACCGTTGGACATAGCAATTTCAAACTTTGCAGGTGCATATGTCGCATGATGTAGAGGGTACTGGGCAATGTTTCATGTGAGCTGACCCATGGTCAAGGTTAAAGGTCAAATAATGTATTTTCTTGTAAATGCATCCCTTGGTTAGAGAAAAATGCGGGTATTTGCGATAGTGTACCATCAACTGCAGTCCAGTCTAAGCTTATTTTTGCATGCCCCTGACATCCGTTTCTGTTTCTTTTAACTCTTTCCGCGCAAGTATGTGGCTACTTTTTTCATCTGCTGATAACCTTTGTGAATAGTTTGGTCCCAGATCAGGATCTTTATCCTAATTCTTTGACACTCTGATGGTATTCCTGAAAGATCTTTTTAAAGTTAATTGTAAAATCTGCAGATGATAAAAAAAACATGCAGAACTATCCAACACGCAATGAGTCACCCATTAGTGGACCCTTCTATCTTATACACTGGAGAGGTCCATTTTCAACTGAAGAGTTAACCTACAGCGTAACATTTATTCATGAGAAAGTCATTATTTTACAACATACTGTGTTATCCTAAACCCAGATATATCTGCTCCAGATCCCCTATCCACACTGTTTGCACCCTGCTTGTAACTACATGCTTATAACTAGAAAGCTGCTAGCTAAGTTGATAAAACATGCTAATAACTAGAAACCTGCTAGCTAAGTTGATAAAAATTGGGAAGGAGTGTAGTTAATTAAAATATTCAGCATGCTTAGGGTTAAAATGGGAATGGTCTTCTTCTACTGCATTCTCTTGCAACTAGACTGAGTGATACTTCATATCAGGCTACAAGCATTTTTAGATTAAAACAATTCTTAAAATGCTATCTGTCTAGTCATATCAGATTGGTTGCACTATTGTTTCACTTTGGGGGAATTAAGTCTAGCGTTCTAAGTCTTTTCATATTGATTAGCAATTTATTTCCTTTTCAATATGGCCTTAATCCATACTTAATACTGCATAATGCAGTCTGATATTAGTAGGGCATTGAAAACTTAAAGTATTATTAAAGTCAAGTTTTGAATACCATTGTTTGTATGTGGTAAGGATTTTAGACGAAATGACTTTTCTGTCAAAAAAGAATTTTATAGGTAAGCCATATTGATGCATTATCTAGAAAATATTTAATAGATTTATACCATCACCCAAAGTGTAGGTTTCTGCCAGCAGACCCGACTTATGATAGTGTACATTTTATTTGGGAACTTCTAACAGTCAGGGTCATAACCTCATTAATTTAAAGTATATATCACTTGAAGACGTTAAATTGTGCCATTTTAATAATTATTTAAAAGGAAGGTTACAAACTGTAACTTATTTAGGCTATGCTTGAAATTATTTAGGCCAAGGTCAAATTAGCAATATCAAAAATATCTAATTCGCGTTAGAAAGTAGCTATTGACCTAGCCTACACATTTCTAGACATTGCGTGCAGCATTTTATTGTATAATCGTTAAGTTAGGTGATAGGTCTTTTCCGCTAAAGCTACCCATATGTTTGAATGTGTAAAAGACTTTTTCAGTCATTTACAAACAGGTAACTTTTGCTATATTGTTGCAAAAAGATTAAAACTGCTTCAAGTGATATATGTTTTAACTTTTTGTGGTTCAATGTAGCTGACTGTCTAAGCCAATTGATTCTGCCCAGTGTTAGAAGATGAAGGACTCAACTATATATCGGTAACCAGGTGTCAAACGATTATGGCCAGAATATGTTCCAAGGGTTTTTTTCCTATGTATTTATTCATGTATTGAGGTTGTGATACTAATGAGAGAGAGAGAGAGAGAGAGAGAGAGAGAGAGAGAGAGAGAGAGAGAGAGAGAGTTGTGTATATGAGTCTTTCTTCAAGATGTTGTTCGCCTGATAAATCATGGCATTGAAAAGTATGGAACTGACGGATTAGAGTTATGGTGTTATGATGGAAAGAAGAAGTCTTCATTAAATGTAAGAATTAATGTGGTGTTTTATTTGTCTATGTATATGTATGTATGATTTATAACTTTAAATGAGTCTCAATGTGGAAAAATGTATGGTGTCCCACTGGGCACAATATTACATCAACCATTTTGCAATATATATAAGAGACCCTCAAAATAGTTTTATGCAACAAGGGAGTAAGGATATTTAGAGTCTTTTTGGGGAATAATGAAAAAATGTCTAAGATATGGAAAGCAGGGGAACCATGATAATTTTGCAAACAAGCAATGTTGGAAATCAAACTAGAATTTTGTCAACAAAGTTTTGTTTATTTCAGATGGTCAAGGAAATAGATTGATAGCAGCACGCCCCCTCTCCTCTGGAGAGGCTTTGTCATTCTCAATGCAGTAGGATAAAAGGCACATCTCAGAATGAACAGAAAAATACATATATCACATTTTGATATAATGCCAGGCATACATTTTTTCACAGTTAAGCTCATTTTGCACTTTTTTGCACTGGAGTAGGGAATTTTCTGGTTGCATCTTATCACTGTTATACAATTCTTTTAAAGCTCTTGCTAGCCACTAATGTTACTGTTCGAAATTATACAGTTATTATGTCTTCCACAGAAGGCATGTGGACCATTTTTTCGTGTGGATCCTGTTTATGGTGCTTTTTATGTTAGCTTAGCTAGCTCTTAATTTTAAATACTGATGGTTTCATCCATGTATGTATTTAAAGGTTTTGATGGTTCATTAGTTACCAGGTATATCCAAAATTTGCATGTCTAGATAAATCATCATGGCTTTGCCCCAATTCTTAGACACCACTGGCATGTGGGGGCATATGTTTTCCTGATAATAGTATTCTAGTCTTTATATTATATCTTTAAAAACGGTTTATACATAGTCATATGTATTATTTATTTTGCCTTAGAACATTATAACTAGTGGTGTTAGGTATCCATCTCACTGTGTGGTTAATAAGTTTGAATAATTCCTTCACAGCTTGCTAATTACATGTATTTGTTTACCATTGTGTTGTCTAACATAACATATGAGATGAAATGAGACATAAATGGTTTGCATGGTCAATTCTATATTTTAAGGGGTCACATGTTATGACTTACACATTACAATGCATATCTGTCTCTTAAGAATGGTTATTATCATTCTAAACAGTTCAGACCCTGATAAGAATTGTCACAGACTGTGGCATCTCATTGGGGTCTACCCTATTAAAATACGTGGTTTAAGTATACAAAGGGTTCAGCACTCAGAAGATGGAAAAGCAAAACAATGTTTAGCTATATTCGTATATGGCGTATGTATGCATTAATATGTGTCAAAACTCCCAAATTCAGACGACATTAGCAGGCAAAGAGTTTAAAAAAACCTCTTGTGTTTGCTATGGGTTTTCTCAGTTAATCTATGGATGGGCTAGCTCCTTTTTAAGTCTACACTTTGTGAGAAAGAGAAGTTATCATAGTTCACTGTGAATCAAGAGTTAACAAATTGATGTGAAATCTTGTGCAAGCCTGTAAATGTCGTGTGAACTAATACTATGTTGTATATGTATTGCCATTAATAAAAAGACTTTAAAGATATCAGGTGCCAAGTAACAAGTACTAATGGTTTCAAAATCTGTAACATTTGATCAGATACTTAAGGCGCCTGCATTTTTATGCTTCTTCTAAACATTTTTTCTGTACTTTTGTTTTTGGTAATTTTTAAATATATGGTAGTTCAGTTTTTCTGTTTTTCCTAAAAGCATTCGATAACATTTTGTTTTATTTTAAAACTTCTATATGTACCGTACATAAATATAAAGTTTCTCTTAAAATTTAAAGATTATGTTTAAACGCTTGCTACTGGTTTTCGCACACTAAGGTCCAGGGTACACATATGTGCATATTCAAATCAGGTTTTACACAGTTCAAACATACCTACAAATTTTAAAGTTTTTTTTTTTAAAAAATCCGATAACAAAAAGTTTGAGTACATTAACCTTAGAGTTTTTTGTTGTTTCTTATATATGAGCCACGTCATGAAAAATCCTGTTTATGTCATATTTGCTGAATACAAAGGCAAAAACACCATTGTTGCTCACTTGCCTAAAAAGTATGAAAGCTGTACTTAGAATATAGCGTAAAAGCTATACAGCTCAGTTCCTTTATAACACATCTCATCATAACGTCGGTTTTGATTGCATGTGACTCCCAAAGCTCTTACCATGGAATTTTATAAAGAATTATAGAGGAATGGTCATTTTTCTAATTATTTTGTAAAAGTGTCCCTTTATAACACTCACAAAGCCATTCACTTATAACATGGTCAAATATAAAGGGACTGCATTGTACTTAATACTTTTCTAATATAGAATAGTCATCCTAGTTAAGAATAAATTAGATACCAAAGAAAGCAAAGACGATCCTGCTTACAATAAGCAAAGAAGCGGGTCATCATCTGCCCACCGGCAAAACGTCATTTGAATGGTATTTAACTGGCCACAGGGGCTATGGTGGTCAGAGGCTTATGGAGGCTGGGCACTCAAGAGTTCAAAATTCATTTGTATATTTAAGATTCCGCTGAGCATGCCTGCCTCTGCAAACCTCGAAGAAAGGTTTTCTCGTGAATGGGCTCAAATAGTATGGTAAATGTTATAACATTTCGAACACTAGTTGCCTGCTAAAAGGCCTAGACTAACAGTGCAGACCCAGACCAGACAACTTCTGAAGAAGCAGTCTGATAAGGGTCGGTCTTCCCAGTGTTTGCTATTCTAACAAGAATGTTGTGCAATCCAGCCTTGATATTTGCCAACATTTTATTTGAAAAAAAAAACAAGAAAAATGTTCGAAATTTTAGAACATTTACCGTAGTTGCTTTTATGCAATACTGCTTTGCTCGCTTGCTTGCATGCTTTCATCCCTGGTTTAAGTTTTTATTATATAGCAATATCATTAACAATGGTGATGGGATATTTATCTTTTTTGAGGCCAACAGATAACACCTCATCTATTCTTTTGCAGGTAGTACGAGACCAGCATACCTCCAGAGAGCTAAGACCAACTTTGTGCCTCAGAAACAGGGTACCAGGACCTACACTGCCATGCCAGATCATAAGACTAGAGAAAGGTAAGGGAACAAGCCATCAACAGGAGTGTGGTGTGGGCATTATAATGGGTGGAATAAGTGGCAGTCTATACATAAACATACCCGCCACACCTTTTTGTTAGCTCACCTGAGCATAAAATGCGCAAAGTGAACTCTTGTGATCACTCAATGTCTGTTTTCCTTTGTGTGGAACTGCATTTTGCTTTTAATGGCAACTATACCATAGGGCTATTTTTACCAAACTTCACAGGAATGTTCTCTAGATGACCATCTGCAAAATAGTTAAAGAAAATCTGATCCTTCAAAAACATGGCCTTGATATGGCATGGTCTATTGTAATCTTCTCTGGAATCCACTGATCAGATTCCAAAATAATTTGGCAGAAATTGTCAGAGGGTGCCCTACAAATGGACACCAGCCTCAGTTGAATTCCAAAATAGTTGTTATCAAGTTCTACAAATGCAGTTGGAGTTATACAGATCTCAGATAACTATAAAAAAAAATCGTTCACTGTTCCTACAGCCAACATCACAGCAGTACAGCAGTAACTGCTACTGCTAGCAGTACAGTAGTGCACTACTTCTGCCAGCAGTAAACAGTATACTTTACAGCTACAGCTGTACTGCTAACTTCACATACATTTAAATGAATTTGATCTCTGGAAAACATTTCCCAAGGGGCCGGGGCATGCCCAGTTTATTTTTCTATTATACGTTTTTAAGAAACTTAACAAAGTCAAACGTTTAACAAACTAACTTTAATTATAAATATTCAGCTGAGCGATCCAGGGCCTCTGAAGCACTCTTATTTTACATTTGAAACTCATAATGAGGGTTGAATTATTTGTCAATCTGGAAAATGTTTTTGTCTCCCCTAACATGACCAATATCATATAAAGATCTTGGATTGCCGAATTTGGGCTTTATTATTCCTTGAAGAAAGAGATGCTATTCTGAACGACTGCTTTTTCTTCCACCAATAGACTTAAGAAAAGGAAATTGTATCGATTATATTAGTAACACTAGATAGTCTTCACAGGATGAGAAAGAGGAAGAAAAAGGGAAGGTAACACCAATTCTTTAATTAATCTTATTTTTGTAACTGTTATGAGGTGTTAGTTGAAGCTGAAAAGCATCTTCATATGTTAAGGTACGATAGATGTTCTTAAATAGTTGTCATTCAAAAACGGCTAGGCAAACAGCACAAGCCCAGATCTGGGTCTTCCATTTTTGCTATTCGGACAAGCATTATGTGAATTCTAGCCCTGCATTTTATTTGAGCATGTTCAAAAATTGAGAACATTTACCATACTATTGTTCCTCAAGGGTTAATCATACCTTCGGCATTTATGCCAAGGGGAATATATTTTTCGTCTTTCCGTTTGTCCGTTCGTATGTACGTTCGTTTGTTCATTCGTTCGTGCCTCCGTTACAATGACAAAGCTTTGGTTAAAGTTTCTCCAGTGATGTATATCTCAGTAACCACAGACCAGAAAGCATTCATATTTAAACCAAAGTTACCTTGGAGGGTTGGCATTGACAGCATGACTTCAGACTTAAAAGTCCTTGCCCCTGTATGGGACTGGAGGTCGAAATCTAACACCTTTAAACTGTACGACAGCGTTGCAATACAATCTTTTTATATGATAGGAACCAAAATCTAGGACACCTTTAAAAAGTACTATCTTGCTTTTCTGACTTATTCAGAAATCTAACCAATCATTTGTTAAAAAGTATTCATACCTGGACAATTGGTACCATTTATAGTTGGCTTTGACTCAACAGACCCCTGGGTTGATGCCCCAGGGTGGGGCTAGAGGTCAAAATCTTAAAAAATTGGATTTTTTCTGTTATAGAATCATTTGGTTTTGAACAACAATATCAGACTCGGTTAGCGCTTCAGGACCTTTAGGTCCTCTAGTTTTTAGCACACCTGAGCCATTGGCTCATAATGAGCTATTGTGATCGTTTGATGTCCGTCGTGCGTCGTCGTCCGTAGTCAACAATTGCTCAAAGGACATCTCCTCAAAACTACTTGCTGGATTTTTACCAAACTTGACAGGAATGATCCTTAAATGTAGGCGCGTTGGTGAATTTCATATAAGGCTTACTTTTTTAAAAAAAAAAACTTACCTCATTGTCCTAAAGGATGAAAATGGTCTCAAATCGAAGCTAAATTCCTCTACTTTAATTATGATTGGGTCGTACGTTCAAAAATTGGTAGCGTTATATTTAAAAAAAGAGGAGATGACTCTATCCTAGCAAAAAACGGAATTGTGAAGTACGAATTTCAAAACGATTTTTTGCAGTTTAAAACCAATCTTTTTTATGACTCTTACTACCCAATAAAATAGAACATTTTCCTCTAACATGTCGTTTCTTATAATACCGTTATTTTTTATATAAAAACGTAAAACTTGATCAATTCTGAGAAAAATAATAAAATTGCTTTTCAAAAACATGATTAACAACATTCTGACATGTTTGACGGCTCGGAGAATTACTTGCGAAGTTGTGTGAAAAACACTCTGTTTTCATGTATTTCACCAATACAATTGATATATACCAGGCGCAGTTGCTAAATAGTTTTTAGAAAACTTACCTTATCGTCATAAAGGATGAAACTAGACTTCAATTGAAGATACATGTCTATACTTTATTTTTGATTGGGTCGTACACTCAGAAATGCTTAGCGTCATATTGAAAAGGGGAAATAACTTTATACTCGCAGAAAACAGAATCACGAACTACAAATTTTAAATGATTTTTGTTTTGCAGTTTAAAATCCGTCTTTTTTCGCAAATAATTTTAGTTTCATAAAATATGTTTACTAGTCTTTATATTTAGATTACGTTTGGATACTTTTCTACATTGTATATATTATTATTGAGGGGTAACTCATACTACCCTATAAACAGAATATTTTTTTGTAGTACCATTATTTTTGCTAATAAATAAATAACTTGATAATTTCTGAAACAATAGTCATCTAGTTTAAAAAACAACAACATTTAACTGCATCCTGACATTCTCACCGTCTCAGAAAATAGCTTTCAAAGCTGCTACCCTTGCGTGAAAATACGGTTTTAATGCATTTATTCAATATGTTTCATTTTAGTCAATCTTTTGTTATGGTATAACAATGAAACAAAATCTGGAAAAGTATCAAGCATGGACTTTTTCTGAAGAAAGGGGTCTGACACCACCTTTAGGGAAATTTGGTATATTAAATCCGAAAACCAATGTTTGCAAGCTGAGAAATGGCGTCTTATTGAGCTTATTTGCGTGTTTTCAAGATGGCTTCCAAAAATCATACATAATATTACACTGTTGTTGATTCATTGTTTAATGTACCTCGGAGTATTTGTGGGGTTTCTGTGTTGGTCTTTGTTTTTTTTATGCATTTCTTTGTGTTCTATCTTTTTTTGATAACACCTGAACGAGGAAGAGAGAGATGGTTGCTTTGTTTTAATTGTCTTCCTGATGTCTTGTGACTGTAAGTTTTCTGTGGTTCTTCCTCGCGATGCCAAGGGTTGTTCTGCAGTAGTAATTGTGGTATTTCCTGATCATACTGACTTACCTTTTGCTTATTCAGTAGACTAGTACAAATAAGGATCAAACTAACGACTTTCGACTAATGACTAAAACTCACTGTGTGTTACGGTGTACATCGTTTAACTCTTTGCCTACTAACACCGTCTGCTGATACCCTTTGCAAACAGTTTGGACCCACAAAACATGGGGCCTGATGTGGATTCAAACTGTTTGACACTCTGATGGTATTCCTGAAATAATTTTTGGAAAAAAGTTGAACGTAAAAAATCAGCAGACGACAAAAAACATGAAAAACTAACCAGTAGGCAAAGAATAAACTAATATTTTACATTAGCAGAAAATATACATAGCCTTAAATAGCTACAGCTACATGTATACGCTACTATCGCTGTAGTAGAGTGGTTAGCATACATGAATATTAGGCCATGCAATAGCAGGTGCAAGTCCACTTATTAGACTGAGGATGTTTATATTTTCATATTTGTTTGGTTTGTGGTTTTACGCCCCATTCAACAGCTATGGTCATGTCGAGACGGTCAGTTAACCTAACCACATTTTTTCCTGGGCAAGCTTTACTAAGCAGTTAACCAGTACAGTATCCTGTGTACACACTCGCTTGTAACTAACAGCAGCCCATTAAAATATTTCGCGATCAATCTCTACGAAAGTATGGGACCGGGATGGGATCAAACTCACGACCCCTAGATCTGCAATCGGACACGCTACCGATTGCGCTACGGAGCCAATTGTTGCCTGTGGTGAGAAGATTACAACAACCATCTTAGCATGCGCATATGCCCTTGGAGTCAAAGGTCAATGTCAAATACTTAAAATTGGTCAAAATTTGTCTTACGGCTCGTAATGAGATCCCCGCTTTTGTTTTACGGAGGGTGTCATATTTTTCACAAATGATGTTTTTGGTGTGTAGATAACAACAAAGGTTTCAGATAAATGTAATGACCTAGGAGTTAAAGGTTAAGGTCGCGTATACTTAAAACCTGTCTGTGGCTCGTAACGCGAACTCATGTCTCATTGTTTGACCAAGGGTGTTCATAGTGGGCACAATGAATACATTTGTACATTACGTGTATATATCGTGTGTAGATTACACAAACCATCTCGGCATACGCATATGACCTTGAAGGCAAAGGTCGTGGTCAAATATACTTTAAATCTGTCAAAATCTATATTATGGTTAGTACGAGGGCTGTTCAAATATGAATGCAAGTAGCTTCATAACTTTCTTCACATATATGCTACGACAAAATGTCATACCCTTCTGGAAAGAACTATTTGTCGTCTTTAAAATGGTACCAAACATAAAGAAATAATCACTGTATTGCTCGAGTTACAGACGCTTATTTAAAGGCCATTCCTGTATACTGAAGCTTTTCTGAAGCAAATTGCCATACACGTTTTGGTACATGTGCGGATATATTAACATATCTTTGTAAATTAAACACATAATGGCACAAATTTTATATGCAAGTTTAAGGTACATGAACATAGTTGCTCTCAGGAAAAAGTTTATATAATTCTGTTTCAATCTCGAGTAAACAGGCGCGTTTGTGACGTCATTAATTTTATGATAAACGTCATTTTGAGTTATCTACTGGTGATGCAATAATGAACATAGCTGTGTCTTTTTCTTTGCGTTTTGCTCAAAACATGCTTGATATGTCATCAGGAAGTTTTCAAAGCGCTACGTCCTCTATTTACAGAGTTATTACATTTTATATCATTTTTCAAGCATTTTTCTGCTTTTTAATGACGTGCCCTACATTAATTAAAATATGTACAATCCGTCTAGTCCTCAAGACCAGGTGAGTAATTTTATTGTAAATAATGCCTATATTGGTAAAGCTTAAAGTTAACGTAAAATTTTAGATTCAAACCGCAACGTTATGGCAACAAAATCAAGGATAAGTTCTATAATCTCTTCACTTAAGACATTTTTGACTGAATAAAAATGCTTTTCAGCGTTTAAAAAATACCCACTATCCTTCAATCAATTGTAGCAACAACCCAGTATGAGCGATCAACAAATTATCTTCTAGTTAAAACTAGTTTAAATGTTGCTTCGTGCATTTTATTAGAGAAAAGTTTGACTGAAAACTGAAAGGTGGTGTTTTTTTACCATGTATTTGCAAACATAAGGAGACCATAGAAAAAAAATGATTCGATGTAATTTAACTAAAACATGTCGGATTTTCGCAAATTTCACAGAATCATTATATAAGTATATGTTGATAATTCCTTAAAAATTTCAAGAAATTTCACCGATTTATCGAAGAATTATACGCTCGTCTATATCACTGGTATGTTCGAAGCATTGAGTTTGTTAGTATTCCAAAGTGACCCTCATTCAAAGGGCTATAACTCGATAAGTATACTGTATTTTTCTTTAGGCCTGGTACCAGTTTAAAGGTGACATATAATCCTTTATAGAAACGTATACAATTTTGTCGTAGCATATATGTGACTAAAGTTATGAAGCTACTTGCATTCATATTTGAACAGCCCTCGTAACGCGAACTCCTCTTTCATATTTCGATGGAATGTGTTTATATTTAGCACAATGATTGATTTTGGTTGGTAGATTATAATGAAGGTCTCGGAAAACAGATACGATATTGGAGTCAAAAATCACTGATATGACCTTAAAGTCCTTGGTCAAGGTCAATTACTTTGAATTAGTTCATGGCTTGTAACGCGAATTCCTCTTTTATTGTTTGACATAGGGTGTTTATATTTAGCATAATTATTGTTTTGATGTGCAGATTACAACGAAGGTTACCGATCACAGCTATTACCTTGGAGTCAAAGGTTGATGTCAAATAATCTTAGAATCTGTCTTAAGATTCATAACACGAACTCCTCTTGTATCTTTGATAGAGGTGCTTCATGTGTTTAACAAAGATTGCCTTACTGACCTTTGAGTGAACGGTCAAGGTCAAATATACATGTATATGAGATAAGGCTGTTTGGCATCCTTTAGCTTGATTTGACGGAGGATGTTTATAATTGACACAATGTTTGCCCGAGGTGTGTAGATGACAATAAAGTATTTGTGATCCAGGTATTGCGCTTGCCATCGCAAGTATCCACACTTACATTTAATGTCACAAAATATGAAGTTTGTTTGACCTTGACCCTTGTGTCCAAGGTCGTGCGAGCAATTTAAAACGTGCGTTGTCATTTACAAAGCCTAGGAAATCAATGTCTCAAATATATAGGCGTGCCAAGCCAATTAGACAATTTTAAGTATTTTGATCTTGACCTGTGAATCGAAGGTTATATAAGAAGTCCAAAGCCATTGTTGACAGACATATACACACATTAGGCAACCAGTGTGCAAAATATGAACCACCAACATCAAAATATGCAAGCGATATTTGCTTTGCAACCAGAACTTAACTATTTTGGCTTTGGCATTTGGCCGCTACCTTTCTAGCTTTAATTTTCGTCTTCGAATGTACACAAACCGGTACATTATTGTTTGCAAAATATTTGAAATTATGTCAGTAAACACAGGGTAACTTTCGGAAGCCCCTGTCTTGCATATCAACTTGACTCCAGAAAATGAGTATGACGCGGAAATGCCAAAGTGACAGACTGCAGACCAATCCACGGCACCGTGAGGAAGAGGCACAGAACACAGACAGGCACAACACAATTAAAGTAAAGCAACCAGTTCTCTATTCATAAGCAAGATGATTACCAAACTAGAATGGGCAACCAGAACCACACCACAGAACGAGGACAGTATAGCTAATTTCATATCGAGTTTTCCCGACACGTTCCGATTAGCTCCGAGCCCTCCCGAATAGAAAAAATATCTGGCCAATCAAAAAACTTTCCAACAGCGTATAAACATTGCAGAACAAGTGAAAACGTTAGAATTTATGCAACTTTCGGCTATATAAGGAATTTCAATCACTTTATTGACTTGATAGCTCGATGCCACATTACCAATGATGTTTTTGACGATATTTTGAGTCCTTCTTCAAATGGTGAAATGTTTACATAAACACCGACTCAGTCAGTGACACCGGTGCTGTGGCGTACTTAATACTGACATCAGAATGTATACAATCACGGGATGCTGTTTGAAAAACAAAAAAAATATAGTTTTCGAGGTAACAATAAACATACAAAGCTGCGCTAAGTGGCCCCTTACAACTAATCCTCACTTCGTATGCAATATATACAAACCAGTTAGCATACAAAACAGAATTTCTTTTGGTGTTTTGATACTGACCTCGAGTACATGGCTGCTCGGTCTCGTGGTAATAGAAGTAATTCCGATTGGCTGAGGTAGTCATGTGATATAAGTACATGTGACCTGAGTACGGATGGAAATCCGGAAAAGTACGGAAGGCCTACGAAATCAGCTATAGAAACTACGCACATTTAAACAGGGTGCGAACGAATCACTCTCTTACATCGGATGTACAGAAGAGACTAGGATGTGACTTGTGAAGTCTTCTTTCATTTCAACTGGAGCCGATTTGGAATTCTAGGGGAGTCTTGTCAATTTTACAGTGATTATATTCATCAATTTACAGAAATGGTTGTACAATTTAAACAAACAGTGTAGACCCTGATCAGACATTACATTATGTGGCGTCTGCACTGGGTCTGCATTGTTTGCCAATGCCTTTTATATGAGACGCTATGTGTTATTGGGTTAATTGTTTGAGTAGATGCTTTACATCCCAGTCAACAATTTGTCAGCCACATGCCAGGACATTTCCAATACTAAGCAGAGAATAAAGTGTCTTGTTCAAGGGCATGGCATAACTTGGACCAGTGACCTATCTACACTGTTCCTTGGTGTCGTGGGTTGGTCTGTGATCGGTGATTGTGGCACTTCCTCGCCACACCCACTTGTTTAAGAATGCCTAAGCGGTTAAACAGTATTGAGTGCACCATTTGCCAGCAACTGACATTTGCCCTATTTGAAACAGCGGTAGGGAGAGGAAGCTCGTAGGAATAATTTTCTTGACCACATGTCTACCAAATATACGACCTATGAACTGGATTTGTTGTCAGACGCACTGTCGACTGCAGTAGCGGTCTTGGCAGTGGAGTGTGAAAAACATGTTTCACCCATTCTCGAGAGTTTCCTTAAAATATGGAATGTACATGTATATGCGGCAACGTATAAAACATTATTTCGGGACTACATGTACATTGGGACCCTTCTTAACACTTTCGCAGCCAAGAACCTCAAAAACCCAATACCTCAGTGCCAAGCATGTTTCAAGGACTCCTGAATGTTGAGGGTATATGGGTTCTACACAGTGTATCTCAAGAACCATTCAGCCTATTGCCGTAAAATTTTCTCAGAATGTTGCTAATATATATCATTTTATTTAAAACCCATAATAATAAAAACAGTCACGTGACCTTTGGTGGCCATTTGGGACGCCATATTGAAAATATGAAAAATGCCTATAAACAACTATTTTATGCAAAAATAGATCAAACATCCATCTACACCAAGTATCAAACATAAGGGTTTATTCTGATATTTTTTTTCATCAGAAATAAATAAAAAATATAGCAGTTGAAGGGCTAAATGCGTCCTGTATGTCATTCCCTTGGACTAGTTGTCGTTGTTTTGACGTCCTCGAAATCTAATGACATTATAAACATTTTTGTAAAGTCCATTCTTTTACAGAAAATTGCGTAGACGTCCAAATACGATATTATTATGACCCTGAACATTTTTGAAATAAAGAACAAAGATTTGCGTCCCTTATAAGGGTTAAAATAGACAGCTATCAACCGTGACTTTAAATTTCGACTGTAAACGAGTGAACGGTAAATTCGACTACAGTCACGTTTGGCAGCGAAAGTGTTAAAAGCAAAGTGAAATAAGAAGATATAAATAAACCAGAGAGAAAAAATACATTTGGTAGGATTCAAAGTGAGTAAGGGTGCAAAGATCAGGAATCGATACAATCAAGTACCACACCTGACCCAGGATACCAATGGGAAAGTGACAAACTCATAGTAGACACCACAAACGAGAGCCAAGAGGTCAACCCTTTCCCAGCAGGTGACCATAAAGCACATATAAACAGACGCGCACAAAGACATAGCAAACACAAGACAGAACAAAAACATTAAAGATCCACAAAAGAAGTACCGCCTTGGAACGGTCAGTAAAATATTATACTGGAGGGCTTAAACCGGTTTAACGGCGCCAACCTCACCCTTAATTCAGATATGGATCAAGACACATAGATATTTGGTTTGCATGAAAGACCCATAACTTATCAATGCATCATCGCAAACCATTTTTCGCATGCAATCAGCTGTACAAACCACTAGACCACATAGTTTGTCGGTGTTAGTTTTATTTCGTTGTCATAATTTGTACGCGCGTTAGTCAAGAGTACAGCTATTCATAACAGTGAAAATAGTGTCACTGTATGCGAATGAATAATTTTCTAAGCGTTGCGGGTCTAGTTTCTTTGAAAAATTTGTATCACTTAAAAAGTTAAAAACTAACATGAAAAGTATTTAAGAAATGCACTGGAGCAATTAATGCTGATATGTTGGATCTATTTCACGCAAACAAACGCTTCAAATGTAGCAAAATTGTGTTGTCAAATGTTGTTAAGTATAAGGTGAATCCGCTACCATTCATCAGTCGTTAACTTTAGTCTTAGTCGTAAGTCATTTCTTATTTGTACTAAAGTCCAGTGTCCAGCTATTATAATGAATGTTTCATACATACGAGCACTATTTTGGACTAATTTCAAGCTTTTAAAGTGATAAACGAGAAATGAGTTTTGATAAGCGACAAGATGCTTTGATTTAACTGTCATCACAATGTCCATTCTTCCTAGCAATACCCACAAAATGTGGTACATTATCTATATCATGTAAATTCCTTAGTACCCCAGGGTCGAATTAGACCAGCCTTGCACCTCAGGACATGGGCGTCAAATTGTTTTTGGGACCACCGACAACAGGTAAAGGTATTGCCCTGAAAATAACCCCATTGGGGTTATGTGAAATTGTGTGGTTTCCATGGCAGTTGATAATGCACATCAAAAGAGTCTGGTATGTCCCTACAAATTACTTATATCTCAGCAGAAATTCATCCTAAAGTACTAAAAGGATAAAAAGGATAAAAAAATAAAGGTAAGATATAGCACCTTCATTCAGCGGTCAAGTATGCTGATTGTCAAACTTGCATATTCATGAAAATTATTGAATACATTAGAAATAAAAGAAAATCTTAAAAGAAATAGGGGGTATACCCACAAAGTTACCTACATCTCAGCTGCGAATTATTTTAGGCAACCACTATTAATTGCCAAAGCATTGCACCTTTACCTAATAGTCCATTATGCAAATCTTTTAACATTCCCACTCATAAATAGTAATTCAAATATTAGAATTAAGAGAAAATTATGGAAAAATTAAGGGGGTGTACTTACAAAATTACGCATGTGTCATATGTTACCCTACTCTTCTAAGCTTGTTCTCAAATTAAAGCCCATAACTATTTTTTATCTTTCTGTGTTCTTTCTTTTATATATATATATATATATATATATATATATATATATATATATATATATATATATATATATATATATATATATATATATATATATATATATATATTCATGAATATGCAAATAAGATCAGTTGTATATCTAATCATTTAGTCAACGTGCTGTATCTCAACTTTTATTTGGTACACTGTTTGGTAGTCCACGATATACAGCAGCTGAAATAAAGGTGAATTTTTTAAGCGAAAAGGCTATTGTTTTAGAAATTATGAAGTATTACGGGTTTTTATTAAATAAAAAGGTATGACAAGGAACGATATAGAGGCAAATACTCAATTTTATATGGTAGTAAGAGTTATCACTCAAAAGTACTATGTTCAAATGTATAAAAAAAATCATAAAATTCATACAAATATAAATGACAGTAAACTTACTTTTAGAAAATAAAATAATGCGCGAAAAACGAATGTTCTTAAACTATAAAAAAAATCGGTTTAAACCGTCATGATGAAAACTTTAAAAATCTTCTTATCTGAAACCACAAGGCCTAAATTCTTGATATTTAGTATGTAGCATCATCTAGCGGACTTCTACCAAGTTTGCTCAAATAATGCCTCAGGGGCCAAACATGGGACCGCCCCAGGGCGTACATGTATTAAAAAGGGAAAACATGAAAAAAATTCTTGCCTGAAACCAGGAGTCATTTGGTATGTAGCATGACCTAGTGGACCTTTTCTTAGTTTTTTTTCAAATTATGCCCATGGGGCCACAAACGGCCCCACCCTGGGGGTCACATGTTTTACATTGGCTTATATAGGGAAACATGAAAAAATCTTCTTGTATGAAACCACAATGCCTAAAGCATTGATATTTGATATTATGTGACATCACCTAGTGGGCCTCTACCAAGTTTGATCAAATTATGCCCTTGAGGTCAAAAATGGCGCCATCCCGGGGGTCACATGTTTTAAATCGGCCTATACAGGGAAAACATGGAAAAAATCTTCTTGTCTGAAACCACAAGGCATAGAGCCTTAATATTTGATATGTAGCATTACCTAGTAAACTTTTACCAAGTTTGTTCAAATTATGCGCCTAGGGCCAAAACAGGCACCACCGCAGGGGTCACAGGCATATAAGGGAAACCATGAAAATATCTTCTTTCCTTAAAACACAAGGCCTAGAGCCTTGATATTTGGTATGTAGCATCACCTAGTGGGCCTCTGCCAAGTTTGACAAATCAGGCAGGATTGTAGTTTTGAAGGCCAGGGATCGATTCTTTGGGTGGACCAATGGGGTTGGTCTGATGCCAAAAAATCAACTTTTTCAGAATATTGTCACGTTGCATATCAAATTAAAGGGAATGAAGCATACAATAACATGCTAGCTTACGCACACTCTTGATATCTTGGTGGGGTCAAAAGGTCAACTCTTTGTTCCATACCCCAGAGTGGGGCTTGAGTTAAAAATCTAGCACATCTTAATTTTTTAGCTCACCTGGGCCATTGGCTCATGGTGAGCTATTGTGATCGTTGGATGTCCGTCGTGCGTCCTGTGCCGCGTGACATCAACAATTGTTTCAAAGACATCTCCTCCTAAATTACTGACTAAATATTAACCAAAATTGGCAGAAAGAATCCTTACATGGCCATCTCATAATTGTTCAAATGGATTTGGTCCGTTGCATATCTAGGTCATACAGGCTAAAATAGATTTTCGAGATAAAAGCTTAAAAATCTTCATGTCTGTAACCACAAGGCATTGAACCTTGATATTTGGTATGTAGCATCATCTAGTGGACCTCTACCAAGTCTGTTCAAATTATGACCCTGGGGCCAAAAACGTGCCCGCCCCGGGGGTCACATGTTTTACATAGGCTTATTTAGGGAAAACATGAAAAATCTTCTTGACTGAAACCACAATGCCTAAATCCTTGATATTTGGTATGTAGCATCACATAGTAGAACTCTATCAAGTTGGTTCAAATTATGCCCCTGGGGTCAAAAATGCCCTCACCCGGGGGTCACATGCTTTACATAGGCTTATATATGGGAAACATGAAAAATCTTCTTGTCTGAAACCACAAGGCCTAAAGCCTTGATATTTAATATGTAGCATAACCTAGTTGACCTTTACCAAGGTTCAAAGTATGTCTCTGGGGCCAAATATGGCCCACCCCGGGGGTCACAAGTTTTGCACAGGCTAATATATGGGAAATATGAAAAAAAATATTCTTGTTTGAAATCACAATGCCTAAAAATTGATATTTGGTATGTGGGATCACCTAGTGGTCTTCTACCAAGTTTGTTCAAATTATGCCCTTAGGGCCAAAATGGCCCCACCCGGGGGTCACATGTTTGACATAGGCTTATATAGGGAAAACATGAAAAAATCTCCTTGTCTTAAACCATAAGGCCTAGAGCCATGATATATGGTATGTAGCATAATCTAGTAGACCTCTTCCAAGTTTGTTCAAATTATGCCCCTGGTCCGAAAATGGCCATGCCAGGCGTTCAGATGTTTTACTTAGGCTTTTATGGGGAAACATGAAAAAATTTTCTTTTCTGAAACCACCAGACTTTGAGCATTGATGTTTGGTATGTAACATCGCCTAGTAGACCTCTACCAAATTTGTTCAAATTATGCCCCTGGGTCTAAAAATAGCCCCGCCCTAATGTCACATGTTTTACAAAGGCTTTTATATGGAAAAGATGAAAAATCTTGTCTGAAACCACAAGGCCTAGAGCATTGATATGTCGTATGTAGCTTCATCTACTGGTTTTCTACTGGTGCCAAACTGACTACTGCAGATGTCACCAGGAAAGTGGCCAGCTTTCAACAAATACTTATATATAAGCTTTAAACAAACCTCAGGCGAGCGCTTCAGGGCCACTTGGCCCTCTTGTTTATTTTATAGAATCATTTGTATTTGAACAACTGTTACTATTGCGGGCTGACTTGCTCTCTGTGACTTCAGACCTTAGGATTTATGACCCAGGATGGAGCTAGGGGTCAAAATCTAGGATACCTTTACTATTTTGCCGACTTATGCAGATATCTTAACAACCATATTTGGTACCATGCATGGCTGACTTCCATTTGATAAGATGCATGGTTAAACGTTAGAGCTCATAATCTTTGACATATTTAGATTTTGGGGCGTGGGGGATTTGGGTTAGGACAGAAAGAGCATCAGACGGGTATACGTGCCTCTCAGTAAGTAAGGGTGCAAAGATCAGGAATCTATACAATCAAGTACCACACCTGACCCAGGATACCAATGGGAAAGTAACAAATTCACAGTTAGACACCACAAACGAGGGTCAAGAGGTCAGCCCTTCCCAGCAGGTGACCACAAGGCACATATAAACAGACGCATACAAAGGCATAGCAAACACAAGACAGAAAAAAACATAAAAGATCCACAAAAGAAGGGCACTTTTTCTAGTTTTCATAATACACTCATTTAAATTATCATCCTTTTAAGTATATTGTCTGTGGGACTAGGATAATTTTGCTGCTTGGTAGAGTATTACAGTTTCATTTAGCGTATTGCTTTGCTGAAGCATTTTTTTACATTCTGTCTTTGTTGTGACTTCTATTTCTATGCATAAATAGTTATGATTTAATAGGCTAAGTCATTATGTAACTGTTCTATACTGGGGAAAGGGTTTTCTTTTCGTTTTTTTTTTGTTTTTTTTGTTGTTGTTTTTTTTGTTTTGCTTCTTTTTTTTATTATAGACTGTAAACTTTTTCAGGTTTTGTAGTAGTGTCACCATGGTCGAGCATTACAGTAGTAATAGCATTGAAGTAGCCCAAGGTGTGACTCGTGTGACATTGCAGTAGTAATAGCATTGAAGTAGCTGAAGGTGTGACACGTGTGACATTGTAGCAGTAATATCTCATTAGATGAGATATGTTCATACCAATATTTTTACTGCAAAAATATAGATTTTCACGGAAACAGAATATCTTTGCCACATTTAGTTTGCACCTTTAATATAGTAAAACTAGCGGAAATCGGCCGTGAGGTTATAAACTTTATTCATGTTCAACTCAAATGTGCATAAAATTATAAATGTTCTTAGAAACTTAAATGCTGAAAAAAAAGATTTTTTTGGCTTTCAACCTCCCGCCTATTTAACATGTTAAGAAATCACGATGGGGAATCATGTGACCGTAAAGGAACAAAAATAGCGGATATTTGTAAAAAAAACAACTCTATTCATGTAAGACTTTCCTTGATATATCAATTAATACTTGTCAGATTTGCATGTGGTTTAAACCAGATACCCCGAAAAAGTTACAGAAAAATGTCCATCTTATGAAATTTTCGGACAAAGATCTGGATTAAAAGTTATTGACAAACAAACGTATTTTTTTCCTGCAATGGGTTTACACAGGCGGGCTTTATTTCCTATTTTTGTATGTTTCATGCATTACCGTATGAATCGAATGCTGCGAAAATGAAGCAGTAAGAGAGTTTAATTTTGGGCGGTTTTTGGGGTAGAAGATGAAACAAAATGATAGGGTTCTCACCAGGAGTTTTTGTATTATAGGATCACACAATCATTGTACAGACCATGTAACTTTGTATTGTTTTGGTCTAGAAATTATACCTTGTCATATTTGACCATGATTAAATGTGTGGGTGTGGCACACATGTTATAGAAAATGAAATCGTACGGCAAAAAAAAAACGCGACAAAGATGAAGCTTACTCAAACAGTCATCATGGACAAGCATTCATGCCATGTGTCCATCCAAACCCTTGTTTTATATAGTGGACTACCAGCTGTTCTCCCAGAGACAGTTTCTGGTGTAATTCTTGCTAATTTCATAAGGTTTTCTGGGAAAAAAAATGATAGATTTAAAAGTTATCAACATACAAAGGGTAAAAAATTTGTTTGCTCTTCAATAGCATTTAGACCAGATTATTGTAGCTGGACCCACCGTGGCTCAACTTGAGGTTTTCTTTAGCTCTGACTATCTGTGAGTCGTGAGCCCTTTTTTTTGTTTCATCATAGCGTGTTAACTTGATAAGAGTGTTTCTCCATGATGATACATTGTATTAGTTAGAAGGCTTACACGCGAGCCGAACATTTCTTGTACTTCAACAACAGCAGAATCTAGGGCAAAGATTTGGTACCAGTAAAGCCCCCCCCCCCCCCCGGTGGGTTTGGGCTGCTATCCGTTCTCAGTCGGTGGTTCTGTTGTTGTTGACTTTTTGTTTATTGTTACTCCCATTGTAGGAGTCTGTAATTGTTCTATGTTTTGTTGGAGGTTACTTTATTCATCTTGATTGGGAAGAGACGGCTGGTTGCTTTGCTTAGTTTGTCTTTCTGTTGTTTCGTGATTGTTGTGTGGCTCTTCCTCGTGGTGCCATGTGTTTGTCTGCAGTTTGTGATTGTGGTATTTCCTGATCATACTCACTTACTATGTTTTAGGCTTCAGATCTAAGATGCCAACTGTCTAGTGGTGGGGGAAGTCAGTGCAGTTCTCAGCATTCCGCCAGGAAATGGATGACAGTCAAACTATTGATACATACCAATTGCAGGAACAATTTTTTATTTATTCACTAATCTATATTTATTGCTAGCGACATTTCTGAGATTCAAACCTGCGCATTAGAGGTTAATCAAGCTGCTGCCTGAGCTACCTGGGCGCCTGTCTTGCTTTGGATCATACATTTGGCATACAAATATTAGAATGGTCTGACAGCTTGATCGTTCTGTCACTTTTAACACTCATTTGAAATAAGAGAAGTGGCCCAAAAGTTTTGAATCATTTCAGATGAAACAGCGTGCTGAACGATTTTGCCTGGTGGTCAATTTAAAGGCCCGGTTTAAAGTATACATTGTAGATTTCTAATTTTTGCCTTATTTTGATTTTATCTATCTGTCTGTCTGTCTGTCTGTCTGTCTGTCTGTCTGTCTGTCTGTCTGTCTGTCTGTCTGTCTATCTATCTATCTATCTATCTATCTATCTATCTATCATACCTGTCTATCGGTCTGTCTGCATATCTATCTATATATCTATCCGTCCATCCATCTATCCATAGGATTTTTAAAAAAAAGCATATTAAATCTGTAAAACAATGACTCACTTTTAAACTAAAAACTTATGATATTCTGTAGAGAAGTAGTTGAATTATATTTGTTATGCATATGAGCCATGATCTGTGAAAACCTTTCTTAATCACATTTAGGACTTTTTATGTAAAAATCATTTGAAAATCACCAAAAATTAAGAAATTTGACATATTTATACATATATTGCCTTAAAACCTATTCGGGTGGATAGTAGAATAAAACTGGTAATTATTTCTGATTAAACGTCTTCGTTATCATGTCATATGGTCCATGGCAACAACTTTACCTTAGCAACTGTCAGAATTTTTAAATATGCTCAGTCTTTTCCAGATCATGCAAACTCTAGGATAAAATGAATCAGTGTCAGCTTTTCTGCTAATCCCATTGCACACATGCTAAGGAAAATAAAAAAAAGTATGTTAACAAGAACTAGCATGTTTCTCATGCGCCCGACAAACCCGCAAATCAGGAAGTTAACTTTGACGTCATTAGTAGCGTCATGACGTTTCTGACGTTGCATGTTAAAGTTAAGACAGTGTATAGTTTCAAAAGACCATATTTCTATGAATAATGGAGATAACTTCATAAAATTGCAGGATAACGTCTTAACACTTCGTAGATTAAGTGTGTGTAATTAACTAAATTTTGACGACATCGTCATTGAGGCTGGTTTTCACAGATTGTGGCTCATATGTTTGTGTGACATTACAAGTCTTTAAAAACTGATAACGCTGCAAAAAACTAAGAGCAGACATCATTTTAAATGTTGGCCCCTGTTTTGAGAATCCAGTGAACTTTGTATTTGATGTGAATCATTGTCTGGCAATTATGCCAAACCTTTGTTGTGATTGGTGCGCTTTAAGGGTTAAATGATGAAGTGTGTACAGTGGAGACACCGGTTTGCAAACAATGTAAACCCTGATAAGACAGTTTATTTGGGTATATGCTGTTTGATTAGAACCATCTGTCCGAATATTCAGGCTAAATAAGATACAGTACAGTCATGTGCCAAATTAAAGTTCACAAAGCGAATTTCAAGGCAAAAAATAATGCTTATTTTCAACACTTATAATACTTTAAATCTAAAAGAGGGAGCGCAGTGGCTCAGTGGTAGAGTGCTTGACTCGAGACCGAAGGGCCACGGGTTCGAGCCTCACCTTTATCGTAGCTTTGTACTGGTTCAACCCAGGAAGAGCCGTCCCTATATAACTGAAAGATTGATGATGGGGCGTAAAGAATCAAGTCAAAATCTAAAAGAAAAGATTAACAGCATTAATAAGGCTTATAAATGGATACATCATCCTCCTCCCTATCATTACAAATGTTCAGAAAATTTAACTCCATATTGGAGGTGGTTGCCTAGCAACAAGAGAAAAATGGCCAAATTTGCATTATCTAGTTCATTAAAACAGTTGCCATGGCAACCAGACATTCAATAATTACTTGAGTTTATGTTATAACATGTAGGACTTATACATGTTATAAAGACTTAACATGTCTTTATGTGTGGTTTTATTTCAATTGTTATCAATAACAAAGTAAAAAATTCAACATTTCTTTATAAAATTGTTCACGAAAAGGGCGATTATTAGAGTGAATATCAAAAATACTGCGTTTTTGTTTCCATGAAAACACAAATTTGGATACATTTTTCTAACATTTAAAAGACATTTTACTAAAAGATTATCTTTGTTTTAAAGTCTTAAGTATAATTTGAAGTACATATGACCCTTAAACTTGGGTAATTATTAATATCTGTCTTCCACACACCCCATTTTAGGGACTTTGAATCTTGACAGATTTTATTATTTTTTTTTTTGCATTTGATATTGTTTAGCTTTAAAAGAAAGACTAGCAAATAACTTTTTGATGGTCAATATATAGAAAAATATGTTGTCTTGGAGTAGCATTAAAAATAGCATCAGAAATTCATTCTTTGTAACCATGGCAACCACCAAAATGAGCATACTAGTGGATTTTTAGCTATTTTTATTGGTTGCTTAGCAACCATATGCAAAACAGTGAACAACCTAACTATATTCTGAATATTTGAAGGCTTGCTTATATCTTCCCATTCATGTATTTGTCAAGTCCATATAATGAATAAAATTGAAATGAAGAAGAAATGAATGTCTAAATCCCCCATAAATTTATACATTTTTTTTAGTTTGTGAACTTTAATTTGGCACATAAGTGTACATGTATATTGTTTATTTGAAGTCTGATTTTGATGAAATTTGCATTTGATTGCTTTTTTTAAACATACCATAAAAACTCAATATTTTGAACTCTGATAGTTCTAAGAACCTACTAATTCTACTTAAATTTGGAATGCATTGGGCATATTTATGAACTATTCTAATAATTTTCTATTCTAACACTGATCGCCTATAAAGCCAATGGTTTAATTCAGTGATTTATTAGTTGATAAACCACTGCACGGACTGGGCACGGACAGGCGTGACGTCATTCGGTCGCCAGTTTTATTTTCATGACGTGATCTATCACATACAGCCTTGTAGCGTTGACAATAGACGTGTAACGTCTTTCTTACAACTCATGGACGTTCAAAACGTACGTAAAAATTCGTGTTTCAGTCCAAACAAGAGTTACGGGAAATTCTAAAACTCTTTTCAAGATGGCGGAATCGTTATAGACTCTGAAGGATTCGTTCATATTTCTAATCTTTTTGTGTGTTAGAATCGAAATAAATTCGCACTGGCAGTGATTTGTTGCTAAGTATATCACTGTCTGTTGGTCAGTCTTAAGTGGATAAATCACTCGCGCTTCGCGCTTGTGATTTATTCACTTTAACGACTGACCTCCAGACAATGATATATCAAACAACAAATCACTGCGAGTGCGAATCTATTTCTTGATCAAAGCATGTGTTTTGGGTGCTAAAAGCACTGTCTCATTATGACATTTCTTTTAAGCACTAAGATAGATAGATAGGAAGATACTGAAAATAATAGTTTTTTGGGTTATATATTATTTAATGACCAACACCCTTTAAATTTGAACTACTGATAATTCGAAGTAAACTCAGGTCCCAAGGACTTCGAACGTTCCAACAAACAGACATTAGCATGGCTTTCTATTGGCAATTTAAACACTTTGAAATGTGGCTAACCTTATAAGAGCCTATTTTTGCCATATGATTCACATGTGAGCCTTAACTTTATTTTTTATTATTAGATCATTAGTTGCTTGTTTGCTTATTCACCCTGCTTGCACACCTTTAGATTAGTTTTGTCCCCTTTCTTTGTAGGCCTCTTGCAGCTACAGCCCCAGTTGTCAAGGAGACACAGAGGGACATCAAGATACCAGTCAGTTCCAGAGAGGATACAGATTTACTGCTAGATAGTCAACCTAAACCTCCCCCACCCACTGCTAATAAAAAGTAAGCTGCCTCACTTGATACCAAATGTCAGTGTGCTTAGCTTTTCCTCATGTGTATACGACAGTTTAAATTTGTGATGAAATACCTTCCACACCCACCCACGTAACGAATAAAAAAAATAATAGCTGCTCACTTGGTATAAAATGTGTGCTTATAGTATAGTGCACCAGCTAACATTCGTTAGGTGTGTCAGACAGAGCGCTGCCATCTACCATCAAATTAGACTGGTATACAGTAAATTGGGCAAATGAGCATATGTATGCTTTAATCATGCAGCTAACTCAAGTGCAGATGACAAGGATGACAAAAATTATACGCTTAGTATACCAGAGGCGAGTTTAACAATGCGAGCGCTCGCTCGAGCGCTTGTCAGTGTGATCATTACATTGTTGAACGATGGCAAGCGTTTGCTTAATAAAAAATGGCTGCGCCCTGTAACAAACAAATCAACGCCCCCAATGGTTGAAAGCAAAGCGAAACACCTTTTTACCTTCGGTTTAAATTGTTCATTTCATATATCCACACAAAAACATACATCGTCATTCCAAAAATCGAATCTGAAAATATTGCGTGCATAGTACCTCACGAAAACCCATTATTGTTTTGGTAGCCATTTTGGAATTGCGGGCGAAACACCTATCGAGTTGAATTGCGAGCGCTTGGAAGCACCTTTGCGAGCGCTTGCGTTCAGAGGGAAAGCACTCGATAGCACTCCGAACGCTAGCATTGTTGAAAACTCCTCTGGTAAACAGACGCAAACAATCTAAAACACTGTATATCATTGTCCATCGGATATAGCGATTTCTGGATTAACACATGGTGCACTACAAGGTCAGTATTTGTCCATTTTTCTCAGCAAATTGTTTGATATTTCATTGTAAGCACATTTCACTGTCATTGCTGATATATTGGCGTCTGTTTCTTACTACAAGACATGGTCAGTAATTCTATTACACCTACGAACAACCAAAACGTTCCCCAAATCACTGATGATTTCATCTTGTCTCTCACGAAAATATATGCTTTAAAGAGTGTTTAGGTAAAGGATAAATATGTAAATTAATCAAAACATGACGTTATCCTAATACAGCATATCAAGCCATTAGAAATACTCCAAACTTACTTTTAAAGCTGCGTTTGTTGATTGATTGGTTATTCTTTCAGCTGTCGGGTGTATGGTCTATAGGAGGGAAGTATACGTTTTATATTCAAAAATTACTGCTTGTAGTGTAAGGTCGATAGCCAGACACAATCCTTGTGAAAATGTTGAGTTCTATGTACCCAGACAAGTAATTGTCAGTCAAATGAAACAGAGCGCCTCCCCTTAATGATATAAGTTATTGTGATGTCAACTTTGTTACTTTAGCCGCATTGCAGCTCTGAATGCTAGTCAAAGTTTATACCATACACGACATATAGCCACTTACTAAGTATATTGAAACATACTACGAAGTGTGGTAATAAATTACTAATGTTATGACTAACTTGTGAACCATGACATAGGATTTTTGTTAGCTGAATGACAGTTATTGAGCTACTTTGAAAAACAAAGTTTGCTTTTCTACCTTAAATATATTGTCTATTTAACAAACAACCCTACCCCATATATTAAGAAGTAAATGTTGGTATGTATTATTTAAGTAAATATGTGTGAAAATATATGCTACTGGTGGATATCTTACATTTTTGTGGCTGTCTTGCTCATATAACACAGAATCATACATCTGAAAGTTTGACACCAAGATCAGAACACTTATTAAAGGATGTGACATATGCTACATGACATAATAAATCAGCAGGATATTGTCTTGACGTAAGAGGATATATTTCAGGAAAGAAGTGAAAATTATTCACATTTATCCCTATAAATCTCTAGCCTCCTTGAAATTATATTCACTGCTGATTATCAAGTTACGAGACCAGCCTGTGTCTTTCTTAACGACTTATTCAAAGAATAAAACTGCTACTAACGTAAATTTATATTTGATATATTTCATAAGGATCTAGCCTATGTGCTTCCTCGACAAACTTGCGTTTTAGGCACTTGAAATCACCAAACCTCTTAGAACTGTGAGACCAACGATTTCTTAAACATATTTAATGACACAGAAATTTTCGAAAGACACTACAAAGTGAAACATTTTATCTGGATTGAGAATGGCTTTCAATAAAACAAGCACGTTTTAATTTTATAAGTATCTCATACAAAAAAATTCAAGCAAATCCATACATTTTGCCATGGCTATAGGTCGTACACTGTTACAGCTATAACTCATACACAGGATCGCCAACTCTCTACAATAGACAGTACACTAAACCAGGAAACAATAATAATTGGGTCGTGCAGCTTCTGCAGTACATAATCAGGACCAGGCATGAGACATATCAAACCAACGTTTGTCCATAGATAGGTGTATTTTTGTTTAAATCCAATTTTCGAGACGGAGAGGTCGAAAATATCCGTGATTAGGCAGGTTAAAATTGTTAATTACAGCCCACGCATGTATATCCTGACTATGGCTTATGGTCATTATATTCTCCAATATGCATACGATGTCCTTGTTATATCTTTTGAACCAAAAAATACAGAGCATGGAAAATACATTGAGAAAAACTGGCAGTGGTACCTTACCTAGCAACAATCTCTCGCTTTACTAATCATCTGGTGTATGATGATATACGGTGTAAACAGAGAGCTTTGTCTTACGTGTGTACACACATATTGGTACATTGTCGGAGAATAAAACTTTGATAAATTTGTCTTGTTAAAGCTTTGCAAAATCTGCTTTCTTAGGCAGGTACTTGCTTAGCAGATTTTAGTGAAATTTCATATTGTGGGATTTCTTTTCATCAACATACGGAGAATGTGTTGATACATGTATTTTATTTGAGAAGGGGTTGCATATAATTTGTGGCGCCTGGTTGTCAACTCCTGGAGTTGGGTTATGATTAGCATAACGAGCAAGGATTAATATTTTGAGTTTTACTTTCTTTCTGAAAATTATAGCAGCTACAAAAACTGTGCTCTGATACAGTCTCACTACACCAAAGGAATCTTCTAACGCATACACTTTTGTTTTGGCATTTTCTTGAAAACTTGACTTTCGAATTAAACAATGTTTTTGGCGGTGTATGCTTATTTTCATAGACAACTAGCCTTGAATATTTATAATATTGACGTTTGAGTTTAAAACTTCAAAAACCGAAATTCGAAAATTTTCAATTTTGCAAACAAATCAATACGGGAAAAAGTGATATTCACCAAGGCCGCAAGGCCGAGGTGAATATCACTTTTAAGGGTAGATAAAGCCTCATGTCTACCGAAATTGAAGTCAATAACTGTTTTGTTATATGACAATTTAACTAGGAAAATGAAAATTTCCTACTTTCACTTTTGTTGTTGAAGTCATGGTCAACCTAAGGACTTTTTCACAAGTTTTAGCAACTGTTATAAAACTATTTCAATGTAGTATTTTGTAGTTTGAAATGTATATAAATTCTCTTAATGTGGAATGTAAAATTTAATCAAAAAACACTTTTTTACATTTTGCTTATTCAAACTAAGAAAAATGAACAAACAAAATAAAACTGTTGTTAAAGTTCATTTAAGTCTTCAACTTACCCGTTGGGAGGTGAAACAGCAAATCATGTCTATTTCATGCAGCCCATGCTAGTTTTATACTCACCATGCTATTTTAGCTCTCTAGAGGGTAATATTGCAGAAGTGTCAAAATGTTTTAAGATCTGGAAATTATTTTTAGCTTTACATCCAATTTCACCTTCTATGCCAGTTTAGACCACTTTTCAGTTGGACATAGAGATTTATGAAGATAAATTTGGCCAATCAGGAGACAGGATTCTCTCCAGCCATATAACAATCAAATTTATAAACATATTGTGATGAAACAAAGAAAATTGCTCTCAACTCACAGATAGTCAGAGCTAAAAGAAACCCCAAGTTGAGCCACGGTGGACCCAGCCAAAGACAAACATAAGGCACTGACCTACCGATGAAAGTTTTATGCCATGGTCGTCAATGAGTCTGAAGACTGACCAACCGTGAAGTTCATGCATTTCTTATTACAAAATGACTTTTTTTTTCAGCATGACAAATGCAACTAAAATTGATTCCCTGAAACACAAACTTGAGCCTGAATATCAATTTTTCTGACTTTCTGTTTTGACCCTTTCGAATTAAGAAAGCTGTATTTTACTAAAGGTATTGTTCTGAAATGTTCACACATGATGATAATAATGTTGAAATTTTGTTTAACATTATAATATTGAATACGCTTAACACAATTAAGCTTTTGTTGTAAATTGTATACTGTATGCGTTGGAAGATTCCTTAAGTACAGTGAGCCACTTTAGTTACGCATCACTTATAAAATGTAAAATTAGTCGGAAAAGAAATATGGTCGTTTTATTCTTGGACTACCAGCGTAAAGCGCATCTTTATTTGCATTAGCCATTTAAATTTCATTGTGAGCAAAACACCCTTTCACATTCTATTATTTCGAATGAAACTCAGGTCACATTGCACTTTTTTCAGGGTCGAATTTCAGCTCTGTGTGAGAAAGAAAAGACGATTTATTCTTGGGAACATCTAAGACTGGAATGTGTTTGTTAACTTCGTCATTTTAAACGTTTTACTATTTTGGTTCCCAGCTGGCCAAGGTTTGAGAAAAGTTGGTTTAAGTACTTGTTTAAATGAAAGTTAAAATTTCGTATGATTCTGATTGAACTAGTTATCAAAACACTTCTTTTATAATTTCTTTTTAAACAACCATGTATACGCCGTTTATTAAAAAAAATGTATTTATTGGTGTCATGTTGTTGACGTTAGTGATGACGTTTTTACTACCAAGGCTATGAGACGTGTCAATATAAAGACGTTTTAATGTTTTGATACTTTTATGTCAAAAAGTGACTCATAACAAACAAAAAAATGCGAAGGAAAACCTGTTTGATTATTGTAACTGACGTTAATATGACGTCAAAACGAGCATTTATTCAAAAAGTAACGGTGTTCTAAATTCAACGACCGAAAAAGGGGTTTTACTTGAATAACATAATTGTTTTTGGTGTTTTTTTCTATCACAACGATCACCGTGGATAATGCTTAGCGCATAACGCAAATAGAAAATATAGACGTTCAGGTTGCACGTGCATTTTTGTCAAAATTGCCTTTGACGTAGAAGAATGATTCGCATGAGTGATTTCGCTATTTTTTTTCGATGTCATCAAACAGATAAAATGTCAATAAGAAAATTAGCATGGAGAATGTTCGATTCAACCATTTTTGTCAAAAACGTGGGCCCTGAAAAAGTGGTGCGTAACAAAAGTGGCTCACTGTATAGAGCAACCTGGCCTTTAGTAAAGAGTGTGTAGCAGAAATATAATTTTCTTATTTCTCAACCAAAGCATATGTTGGTGGTACTCAAAAGAACCATCTCAATAAACCTCAAACCAAACCCAAAAAATATGTTACAACCGATGGGTAAGAAAATGTTTAGTCTTACACTCTAAAATATTGTTTATCTAAACCTGTAGGCATCACTATTATCATTGAAGCAAGTCAAAACAGCACATCCTGGGCTATAACCGTGTGCTTTTACATGCATATTTGACATATATTGGTAGCTTCCTTTTGTATGTTTTTTTTTTGGCAAGCCTGATGTTTTATGGCTTTTTCTGAACTCGTTTAATGAATTTAATAAAACCCGAGCACTCATGTAAGATCCTATTTATCATATGACATTAAAATTACATGTACTTTGAAATCGCATTTTGGTTGTGAATATTTTGTCACTATGTACCCGACGTTGTTATGGAGGTGATTACATAACGTTAGAATGTAAATCACAAGTGGTTTATCGATTTTAAAACATGACATTAGATCACTCCCAGGCTCGACGTCATTTGGTACTACTCAGCCTGTTTATATGTAAAGGATGGTCTGTATCTTCATGCTATTATGGTTCTCTTTAAAGCTGTATAGTCTGTAACTTTTGATCTTTTAATTTTTGAAATAATGTTTCTACTTTTCAAGAACACAGTAAAAAAACTAAAATTCAGGTATACATTTTACCAATTTCGTAAATCTTTACAAATTATCAGTATCAAAACAACAGCATTTGTGTTAAAATTGACTGTCTATAATTATTGGAGGGACGCAAATTATTACCAACAAGAGAAAACACACCTGTTTTTATAAGATAACTCACTTTTCCATGCATTTTTCAGCTATAGTGAACAGATTTATTGTGGAAACTTAACTTAATTCTGCTTTTACAAGTGATTTAAAAAGAAAATATTTTTTTTTCAAAAAATGTTCATAGTTGCAGACTTAGTCTCTTTAAATTACTGAAACACGTACATTCATCTACATTCTAGACATGTATATATCTGGTAAGTTACAGCAAGTGTACGTTGTACATAGTTAGCAGATGCTAGCGTAGTGTTTCCTTCTTTTAATCCCCCGTCGAAGGCGGAGGGATATTGGTTTGGCGTTGTCCATCCGTCCCTCCGTCCGTCTTTCCGCCCTCAGCCATAACTAGGTAACCTATAGATGGAAGCTCATGAAACTTATACTTTTGCCATAAAGTTAAGCATTTTTTTATACGATCCCGATTTTTGAAGTAATAAAAATAATTTGAGTTTTGGGTTTTATTCGAAATGTACACTTGTATTTTAACTACCAAATTTAGATAAGTTTGATTAGTTTCATTCATTACTGTCCATGAACGGGATGCTTACGACACAGTACTGTTGATATGTAAGAATGAATTTATTTTGCTGTTGAGTCATGAAATAGCCTTAAAACGCGTATATTGGATAAATCTACAAAAAAGAAAGAGGACAGAATGTGTAAAATTGCCATTAGAAACGCTGGTATGAAACAAGATGACATTGCAATGGTATAAAACGTGTCTCAGAGTGTTGTTAGCAGACCTTTGAAAGAGCATAGAGAGAGTGGCAGTATTACAAAAAGGAAACGGTCTACATTGGTTCTTGAGTGCAAGGAGTTGTTACTAAAGCATTATGGTACGTGGTGCATTATCTGACAACCACATGATACAGTTAAAGGTGTTTACTGGGACTTTGAACGCTCAAAAGTACCAAGACGAAATCCTGGAATTTGGTGTTAGGTCACCCTTGGACTCGCTAGATGGCCAGAGCATGGGGCTCCGAGAGGATATTGCAAGACCTCACTATGCTCGCATCATCGAGGAAAACAAAAATCAATAGAACATCGCTAGTCTTCCACGGCCAAGCTTGGTGCCAGACTTGAACCTATCGAGCACGTGTGGGACAAGCTCGGCTGACGTGTTTTAAAAACCAGCCGTATCAAAACCTTTGTGAATTTTGCTAGACTCTTCTGCATGAGTGGGACAGGATTTCATGTCTTGAACGCATGTACCCAGTGATTTTAATGATCAAAATGTGCCAAGCTGTTATTCGACAGTGTGATGGCTATACACAACATAAACCGGAAGTAGTGGATTATTATGAGCCATTTCGAAACTTTTTGCACCAGATCCTTAAAGTGTACGCTCCAAAGAGAAAGTTTTGAAAAAATTACAACTATCGCGGCCTTATTGTAAAAGTTTTGCTGACTCTTGGTCTCCATGCTGTTTTCATTGAATTTTGTAAAATTTATGGGTAATTTTTGTAAGGTGTTTGCAGCCTTGAATATTTGCAAATGGACTGTAATGGAGGTGGCCATATTGTAGGCTTAGTGACGTCACTCAGCCTAATTAAATATGCGTAATCAGAATAAAAGACAAACCAATGGATTATTTGCAATAATCTTTAATGAACCATTTTCCTTATGTATAAAGCTGCATATCTGCTGAAACACAGATGATGTGATAGTAGCGATTACTAGAAATTAAGCAGTTGAAAAAATTCTGAAAGCTAATTAAATATTCAAAATGGCGGCTAAATGTTGGCCATATTGAAATCTTTAAATTCCCATAACTTGCCCATTTTTCAACCAATTTTGATAATACTTGTATCAAAATTCATGGTTTATAGAGCTCTTTCTGATTAAACATACTTATCCTAGGGTTGATGTCCCCTTTAAGTTTTGGAGATGAACTACATATTTGAATGAAATACGCTTAAACCAAATAAATTGTTTAGAACAGAAAGAGAAAGGTTTTGAAACTTTATAAGATTTTCTTTATATAATTTTTATTTGTAATTAATATTTAGTGGCTAGATACAGCACTCGTGTGGACAGTTTTAATATTCCACTTGGCTAGGACACTTTAATTTGTATTGTTTGCTGTAGGTAGAACAATGTCAGTTTGCATTGTAGCTCCCCTGAGCCGAAATTTTAAGTGAGATAAGTATGCCAATGGCCCATTGGTGACAGTGGTCATTCACATTTTCAAAGAAGTAATCTCTAAAGCCAGTTGGCCAATCATGATCAAATTTCATCAAAAGCATCATCAGGTAGTAGGAAAAAGCTGCATGAAGATTTCGGGCTGATTGGATTTGGACTATGGTTGCCATGGAAACATAAAGCTCCTATAAACCATTCTCGCGAGACCTGGCGATACCTCATCTAGATCTCTCGCATTTCGCCCTTTGCATTATGGGTAACTAGCGAAATTTGGCTAGTCCCGTTCAATTCTCGCACTCCTGTAGTGATAGAAATTATTGTTAAAAATAGCAAAAAGTTAATTTTTTGACAGCTTATCATTTCTCTTTTAGTCAATGTTTTCTGAATGTAAAGCCCTGAATCATGCAAGCAGTGATCGCATAATATTTTTTTTAAATAAAAATGGCGGTTCAATCCCAGTGTGCACCGAGCGAAAGGCGACAGGTTAGTACGTGCTAGCATGCTTCCTGTTTGTGACAATGCCCAAAAACTAACTTATAATGGGGACAATTACAAGAATGCTCTTCTTCCGATCCATGATGCCCTGAGATTATAATTAGTATGTAGCAATGTCTAGTAGTCTCTGGAGTCAAAACTTGCCACCCCCTGGGAATCAATAGCTCCCAAAGACTTATAATTGGAAAAACTTTTTAAAAAATATTTTCTGAAACCATGAGACCCAGAGCATATATATTTTGTTATCTTGTCATACCAAGGGTTACGATTCACTGTCTTAACCCTTGGCCTCACAGGTGGAATTTATCCCGATTGAGTACGTCATAAGACACATGTAGATTTACGAGACCAGGGCCTTTTGTATTCTTTTCCTATGGCAAAAATTGATCATTTTTAACTTCTTTCCTTGCATCTATTAAATATGATTATAGTAACCAACATTTTATATGTTTTCTTTGCTTGGCATAATATTCATGGACACTGTTGACAATTTCAATTTGCAATTATGCACATTTATTTCACAAAATAGCACATTTTAGAAACAATTTTGACACAAGTAATTTCATTTTATAGTAGCACATTCAATAAACAATTTTAATGATTTCACTTGCATAGGTGCACATATGAATTATTGGCCATTTTAACATTAATTTAACATTCGCTTGGAGGCGGCACATTTAAAGACCATTTGATAGTGTTGCAATTATAAGACCTTGATTGGTTTTCCAGATAGATTAATCAAGTACAGGCATTCATATGCCCCCCCCCCCCCCAAAGTTTTTGAAGTCTCAGTCCGTGCGTCCGTCCTAGTGTGTGTCCGTCCGTCCGAACAGTGTCCGCAGCATATCTCCTATATCATTTAGGTTAGAATCCCATATTTGGTGTGTTGATACACCTTGGGGTCCCGGAGTTCCGCATACTTTTGAGCGTACCGGTAAAATTGTAAATATTTTCTTACTCATCGGGTCACTGTGACCTTGACCTTGACCCCTAGCCTCGGTTATAGAAAATCTTGTCCAGAGTATATCTCCTATATTGTTTGAGGTAGAAATCCCATATTTGGTGTGTGAATACTCCTTCGGGTCCCGAAGTGTGGCGTACTGTTTTCGGGTCACTGTGAACGCGACATCTGGGGAGTTCTAGAAAAATTGTGTCCGGAACATATCTCCTTTATTATTTGAGGTAGGAATCCCAAATTTGGTGTGTTGATACACCTTGTGATCCCAGAGTGTCGCGTGCTATTTTTGGCCTCTGACCTTAATACTAGAGAATCGTTTCCGGAGCGTATCTCCTACATTATTTGATGTATAAATCCCAAATTTGGTGTGTGGCTACACATTTGGGTCACGGAGTGTCACATACTATTTTCGGGTCACTTTGGCATTGACCTCTGACCTCAATTCTAGAAAAATCGTGTCCGGAGCATATCTCCTATATTGTTTGAGGTCGAAATCCCATATTTGGTCTGTGGATACACCTTGGGATCCCGGAGTGTCGCATACTGTTTTGGGGTCACTGTGACATTGAGTTTACTGTGACCTTGACCCCTGGTCTCCATTCTAGAAAAATCGTGTCCGGACCATACCTTTTATATTATTTGAGGTAGGAATCCCAAGTTTAGTGTGTGAATACATCTTTGGTTTGCGGAGTGTCATACACTATTTTTGCATCACTGTGACCTTGACCTCTGTCCTCATTTCTAGAAATATCTTTGTCTTTAGGGGCATTTGTCACACTGTGACACTTTTCTTGTCTACAATATTGATTCAATTTTAAATGTAGAAAATAACTTTGGCTTTTTACTGTTTTGCTTGGATGACAGGAGGATACAGCCCCTGAAAGGCTAAATTGGAGATGTATAGCATATTAACTCTTTGCATGCATGCTGGGTAATTTTTCATGCTTTTATTGTCGTCTGCTGATTTTTTCAAATTAACTTTTTCCAAATATTATTTCGGGAACACTATCAGAGTGTCAAACGGTTTTAGGATCCAGATCATGACTGATGTTCTGTCAGTTCTGATCTGGCTCCAAACTATTTGGTAAGGTTATCAGCAGACGGCAAAAGTTACCACTAGCAAGGAAAGAGTTATGAATAAGTTTGCAGTTAATCTTGATTTTACTTAAGGCCTGAACTGGAAGAAGATATTGTGATACAAGAAGTATTAGATAACAGGGATTCACAATCGGTGCACAGTCCAGACAAGGAAACTCGCTCTTTGCTCAGTCGACAGTCTACTCATCATCAGTCAACCACTAGTCCAGTCAAAGCTCCTACCCCTAATCCTCTTAAGGTATGTGTTGTGGTCACTTTAGAGGTCGTTTTGCATTTAAATCAACACAAGGTAGTGCTTTGTGTTGGAGGGCAGAATGCTGAATATTAATTTATGCCAACTTCAGTGTCATAAATTGATATTCACATCTCATGCAGAAACAGCAACAATTTTAATAGTTGGATTTGAACATGATCCATTAGCAATGTGGCATTGCTGCAGCATTTGAATGTACTGCTTTGCAGTGATATCAAAATAAATAAATGTTTATATGTCAGGCATAATAGCTCCTTTCCACTTCCTTCATTTTATCATGGTAATAGTTCCTAGAGTCATATTCTAAGTAATTATAATTCCTTTGTATTTTTTTAAAAGTAGCAATCAAAGTCATAGAATTACATATAAGCTAGCTAGGGAGCGCAGTGGCTCAGTGGTAGAGTGCTTGACTCAAGACCGAAGGGTCATGGGTTCGAGCTCTACCGGCGTCACTGTGTTGTGTCCTTGAGCAAGGACATTAATCCTAGCTTAGTAATGGTTCAACCTAGGAAGACCCGTCCCTTTGTTGATGGGACGTAAAGAATCAAATCAAACAAAAACAAACAAATATAAGCTAGCTTTATCCAGTTTAGTTTAAATGTATGTGGTTGCTGTACATGTATACAATGGGTTTGTACTACAAGTTTCATAAATGAGCTCTAGCGATAAGGCGTATATTTTCCCTAGTCGGTCACGATAATAAACACGAATTTTTCAAATTGTCCAAATGCTCATAAACTCAAGGATTATTAAAGTAAAATATATTCACTTAATATCAAAATACGTTTTGACCAATTTATGAGAGATAACATTGCTACTTTTCACAAATTTAAAGTGCTGGCATATTTAAGACAGAACTGACTTTCAATTCCAAAAAAACATATATATATATATAGAGAGAGATAACATTGCTGCGTATTGTGCAGTCATATTTGTGAAAATCCACGCATAGGACTGGGCCCTTTTTAGGCGTAAATAATCACATAATTCATGTATATAGTTATATTTTGTTAACTATCCACCTATCCTATTATGTCTTGAAACTTTGATGTAGGCAAAAGCCGAAAGCGCTTAGTTTCAAAAAATTTTAGCACTGTTTTTTGGTTTATATCCGTTTATATTTATTTCTCAAATCAATTTAGCATCCTTTACTGGATCTAGTGCCACAGGAAAGATATCTCGTTTGGTGCATTAGCCTATTTCTCACTCTATATATATATATGTACGTAATATGCATGAAAACATGACGTTTGGCGTTAGAAAGTTGATTTTGTGTCATATCAGTTTGTTTTTAGGTGCTTTCCCCCCTTAGACCCAAGAAGCCCTTTGGACCACAAAATGTCGCTACATACATACACAACATATGTAACGGGCATCTTGGGTCTTGGGGGAACAGGGTTGTAAAGGCTAAAGACCGACATACATCAACCGCTTTGCTAAACGCACAGTTTTTATCATTATACTAGGCATCAATTGTACAAATAAGTAGTCTATTCTTAACTTCTAACAAAGAAAACAAACACAGTTTGCATGTTGGCGCGCTTTAATGTGAGCAAATGAGCAGCGTCACATGGAAGGACGTTGTAGACCTTGATGAGATCTATTTAAGAAATGCTTGTAAAAGCGCAGTGCCAGTAACACAGTTTACTTAACCCTTAGATCTTCTCATTGCCGAAGTATCTGCCGTCCCGCCCACATGACACCAAACTTTTCTTTTTTGTTTGGCGAAAACTTGCTGTGATTTTATACAGTGCAGTATACCCCATAGCAATGACGACGTGCAAATCAACACGGCAAGATCTCTTGCTCGAATCTATACAAAATTTTGTGTGTTGCTCACGTCTGTGAAGCCGCCTTAGAACTGATTTTACACGACACTTCGTTTGCTATTGCATTACCTGTTTATTCTCAGTCCGTGCGTGACTGAGTAATAATATACTGCACAACCTTTGTTAATACTAGTACCGACTAGACAAATATTCTGCTCTATTCGATGAAACGAGGAGAATGTTAAGTCTATTCTTAACTTCTAACAAAGAAAACAAACACAGTTTGCATGTTGGCGCGCTTAGAAAATACAAATGTTAGAAAGAGAGCGACAAAATTTTGTATAGATTCTAATAAGTCACATCACAAGGTCTCACATAGACATCTCTTCTGTAATTTTTAACATTTTGACTCCAAAATCTTTAACGTACTTTTTTACTGTTTGGTTCCTTCTAACGGACAGTGCTTAAAACACGTGGTATACGTGTTCTTATCTGTACTTCCGCTTGCTTCAGGACACAATGTGTTGAGATTTGCTCAGAAAGTCCCTTCTAAATCGCTTTGTCAAAACAGATGATGTTGTATGTTTCTGATTGAGCCAATACCTGCAACAAATGAAAACAAATAGCCATATACAAATAGCCTTATTGTCAATACATGTTATTCTTATTTTCATTGCAATCATGCTGAAATCTAAAATTTATTTTCCAAAAATATCATTGTTTCATGCCCATTTGCATATAATACTTAGTCTATCAAGTGTACCTTTAACTGAGATGTCTCTAACATCTATTCTACTGTAGATGTAGCGATTTCTGCTCGTAGGCTCTGATAACTTTATGTTTCTAATTGAAATCTCCTTTCTTTGATTATCTTTTACATTTTCTCCATCTTTCAGCAAACATAAACCTACCCATTTTCAAGTAGAAGAAATGTATGAATCATTTAACATGCACAAACGGTTCAATTGATAATTTTCTTCAAACGGAAGAAACCAAGTTTCATTAAATAAAGAAAAAATCAATATCAGGAATAAGGGCTGCCTATGAGCAAAATTTGAATACATACTGCGTTATATCTTTGCTTCCACATAAACAGTCATTTACAAATGCAGTGATTCTTTGACCGTTTTCCACCATAATAACATCACTGTTAAAACTTTCCACAATATTTGACCAATGCTCGCAAAATCCAGTAAATAATTCTGTATGTAAAATGCTTTCTTACCTGCGTCTGACCATGAGAAAGCTGAAACCGCTCCATTTGACTGAGCTTTATCCATTTAATTAATTCAAGCCTCACCATTTTTAAATTAGCTCATGAAATATCATTTTGAAGTTGTTGTCATATTATCTTGCAGCTTTTTTTTTGTATTTTAAACTTAGATTTATGCAAATTATTGCTTATGCTATTACAATCCAGTACTAATATATGCTTTGTGCCTTGTTATTTTTACAGTAGAGTATTAATAGCACGAGGCTACGTTTCAATTTTAAGAATACATTTCTAAGATAGTAATGAGTGGATCTCTTGGTTGTCTTATAACTGTAAGACCTCGTTACATGGCAGAAATTTCCATCTTTTTTAAGATAAACACTCTCTGGCAAAAAAAACAACAACAGTATTTGTCGCGATAAGTACAGCAAATAGATAGATAAAGTGTAATCCTCTTCTATAACCAACGTAAAGAACCAATATGACCATGCATTTATTTATATTTAATATTTAGCCTATTTCATGGGGATTCATCTCTACTTACTCTCTGCAAATCCACCCACCTTCGTTATCGTCTCTCATGATCTAACTGATCTGTACTACCAACCTATGTATAGTGCCAAGATTCACATCTTAAAAAAAGTCTTTATATCTGAAATGTCTGTCTGATGTAAACAAGAAAATTGCTGTCTGTACTTATCTTTACATTGTGCTTTAAATATGGACTTTCAAATTTCCAATGGATTGAGCTCTTCAAATGTGTTTCTGATCCTCCTCATCACTGGCGACCTCCAGATGTAAATAATCGTCAACTACTTTCTAGCCAATGTGGGTTCTAATAACCTGTCGTTATTCCAAATATTGGAAACTGAAATGTAAGAACGTTAGATGTAAAACGTGATTGATTCAATCGTTGACTTAACACTTATTTTATTATTATTATAAATATTATTATTATTATTTATTTTTCTTCTTTGCAAAACCAGGAAATGCCGCCCAATTCATGAGGATGTATAGCCTGCTCTTGACGCCTATATTAGTGACTGTGTTTGAAACTATGATCGTGATATCCCTGGTATATTCTTTCATAATGTGTATGTAGTGTGTTTATTTTTTTATTTGCTCTATATTTTACAACATTCTCCGCATTTGAGCGTTTCAGCTAAACTTTTATAGCCTGCTCTTGGCATCTATATACATGAACGTGTTTGAAAATATGATTGTGTTATCCCTGGTATATTCTTTCATAATATATATGAAGTGTGTTGCGTTATTTTTTATTTGCTCTATATTTTACAACATTCTCCGCATTAAGGCGTTTCAGATAAACATGTATAGCCTGCACTTGACATCTATATACGTGAACATGTTTGAAACTATGACCGTGATATCCTTGGTATATTCTTTCATAATGCGTATGTAGTGTGTTGCGTTATTTTTTATTTGCTCTTTATTATACTCCATACTCCGCTTTTGAGCGTTTCAGATAAACTTTTATAGCCTGCTCTTGACATCTATATACATGAACGTGTTTGAAAATATGATCGTGTTATCCCTGGTATATCCTTTCATAATATGTATGTAGTGTGTTGCGTTATTTTTTATTTGCTCTATAGTATACAACATTCTCCGCTTAAAGGCGTTTCAGATAAAAATGTACCTTTCGCTAAATTCTTCATCTTCATAAACCGTTTAATAATGGTTTAGATTTCTGTCACAGTCATCAATTTTTTGAACATGCCATCTTCTACACATTGAACGCATTTACCCTTTGAGTTATAATCTGCAGATGCGACAGACGCACTTTTGCTACCTAAAATTCACGAAATAAGTTTTTGAATGTCACTAATCTTTTTAATTCTGTAGAAACCAACTTGTTCATCTCGTTCTGTCTGCTGTTAATACCCTAGGTCGATGCCATGTTATCTTCTTACTCCAGAAATATAGACCAACGTCCTTCGCTTTTTTTTTGTTGCTCACGTCTGTGAAGCTGATTTTACACGACACTTCGTTTGCTATTGCATTACCTGTTTATTCTCAGTCCGTGCTTGACTGAGTAATAATATACTGCACAACCTTTGTTAATGCTAGTACCGACTAGACAAATATTCTGCTCTATTCGATGAAACGAGCAGAATGTTAATAATCGACGGTTTCATGCATGGTAGAACAATTTATTACCTTGAATTGTAGGTATAATGCGTGATGTAAACATGAATATTACGTAGTGCGGAACATCCCATTTTAAGGGTGAGCTGCATAAATTAGTCATATTTGCGTTATTATTATATATTGTATGACTAAATGACCATTTTAGTTAGTGGATGAAGTATGGTGGTATAGATAATAGTCGGGGAACCAAAGTCGCGTATCGTGCAAAACACACATTTTTTGCACCCGAAAGGTGTATGGCTGGAATTTGTATACTGATAGTCTAAATAGTGCTTGATATGAAACCACTGTATAGCAATGCGACCAGAATTGCATTTCGAGGAAAAATGCATTTTTGTATGCCACATAGGTCATGTTAAGCACTCTTTCATAGCATAGAAAATGTGATGTTTCCCTTATCAATAAGTTAAAGAGCGTGCTTTTGGTCTTCAAAAGAACCGTCTCATTTAATAGGTCCATTTAAATACCAACAGCATATGTTTTGGTTGAGAAATAACAAAACTTATTTTCCATTACGCATTCTTATCTGGTGGATGGGTAAGAAAAGCCGTGTGACTGTTAGATTATACAATAATACACTATCAAATGCATTTTAAAGTATGGGCAGTAATTTGTGCACCAAAATAATCTTCTTAGGGACATTTTTGTCTTTACAAGTACTATGTGGTTACATTTCTGCATCTCAGTTGGGGACAGACAGGTTTCCCATGGTGATATGATAATAGTTATACGAGTTTTTTATACTTATTTTACCACTGTTAAATGAAATTATTGTTTTCAGTAGATAAAAGTCCCCTTGGTCCCTACAATGACCCTCTGTTTCAAAACTGCTGCAAATATGGAAGACAAACATGCTTTAAACCTTGATAAATTTCATTTATGTGTTAAACTGCTCTTAAGTTGTCCTGGTATTTAACTACGCACCCGCTGGCATGAACGAAATTACTAAGAATCAAATTATCGGGGTTTCATATTTTTACTTTTCAGCTACCTTTTCTAGTTTGCCATAGAAAATAAAATTAATTGTCTTAAATTATGTCCCAAACGTCGGCCTAACTGTTTGCAGTGTTTAAACACATTCAATTTAAAATTTATTTATTTATGTAAACAATATGCAATTCAGACCTCTCCAGCGGGAGGACAAAAGTGAATAAGTAAGCACACAATTTTTTACGAGATATGCTTCCAAGCGATATATAAATAATTATCAAATATGTTTTGGGGCAATAAATGCAGTTTTTATGAGATTTGAAGAAAAGAAATCTATAAATTTAATTTCAAAACGGGGGTGCCCTTATCTACATGCTTTAAAAATCAATAAGCATTTTTTTTAGATGACCACCACTGCTTCTGAGGTCTACGCCGACGTTGTATTATTACATAAACTCAATATTTTTCAATCCTGAACTTTTTTGATAAAGATATATAACATTTTGAAAAATAATATTTTGACATGTTTTTGCTGGGCTTCCGTAGAAAGTTGACTGCTCTGCGTTATGCAAGTCGATACAGTGGTTTCAGATACACCATGGAATTACCTTTGCAACCATACAAAATCCAGCTGAATACCTTTCGGGTGCAAGGGTTAGCATTTTTTCTACCTTGGTTCCCCGACTATAATGGATTTTCACACAAATCAATACCGATATTTTTACACAGAGTGTTGAGAGTTCGAATCCCACAAATGCCTTTTGTTTTCCTTTTTTGTTACTGTTGATTTGTTTATTTGTATTTTCTTGAATTCACGTGTGTCTTTTTTCGCATTTCACCAAAATTTTAATAAGAGGATAAAACATTCTTTTCCGTATATTAACGTTTGCCAAGCCCAGTGTGATGATGTGTTGCAGCCCGAACCGCGAAAAACACATTATCACACTTGGACTTGGCAAACGTTAATATACGGAAAAGAATGTTATATCGTCATTGTTATATACCTTCCTTTCAAGCACAAGCAGTTCCAAAAAAATATTCAATTGTATGCAGAAATGTCCACAGTAGCATCATGTTCGTAAAACGAATTCACACCGGATAGGCGGCAATCGAAAACGTCAATATTATCGACGAACGTAGACCAAAAATAGTTAGAAACAGAGCTTTCGATTGTCATTAGTCGCCCGATTGGTGACAATTGGCAATTGAAAACACTGGTTGTAGCGAGTTCTGATCCGCGTTCGTCAATTGTTGAGAGAGTTTTCGATTGCCACATATTTGGTGTGGAAACAATGGGTTTTTTTATCAACAGAAACATGAAAAATGTAAATTATTCCTAGTAGCCCTTGTTTTGGATTGTTCTGGCTGTGTATTCAGTAGGCCTATATTCAATAAACACTTCAGATATGCGGCAATCGAAAACGTTCATACTATCGACGAACGTAAAACTTAGATCGTTAGAAACAGAAATTTTGATTGCCGTTTGTCGCCCGACAGTAAAATATTCCTAGTAGCCTTTGTTTCGGACTGGTTTGGCTACGTATTAAGTAGGTCTATATTCAATAAACACTTCAGATAGGCGGCAATCGAAAACGTTAAAACTATCGACGAACGTAGATCTAATATCGTTAGAGACAGAGTTTTTGATTGCCGTTTGTCGCCCGACTGGCGACAAATGACAATCGAAAACACTGTTTCTAGCGATTTGTGATCCGCGTTCATCGATTGTTCAGAGCGTTTTCGATTGCAGCCTGTCCGATATGATAAAGGAGCATATTTTATGGTAATTGAAATAGTTTGGTCATTTCTCCATACAACATTAGCGACGATATATCTTTACTTGCAGACGATGTCCTTGAGCGGGCTTTAATGGCGTCGCAGCCCTCTGCTGCCATGTATTAATGGGAATGAAGCCCGCGGACAGTGATTTGACGCATTGCGACACGTTAAATTCAGATGAAACGTACAACTGTTCAGCGATTAAAACACGTCAAGTTTCTATTGTAAAAATTCATAAGTTATATAACAATGACAATTAAATGTCTGAGACTTATGCTCTTAAAGCTGCATAGTCTGTAACTTTTGATCTTTTAATTTTAAAATAAAGTTTCTATTTTTCAAGAATACAGTAAAAATACTCAAATTCAGGTAAACATTTTACTATTTTCGTAAATCTTAACAAATTACCACTATCAAAACAACAGTATTTATGTTAAAAATCAACTGTCTAGAATTATTGGAGGGACGTAAATAATTACGTGTGTATCAATGAGAAAAACACCTACTTTTATAAGATAATTCACTTTTCCTTGCAGTTTTCAGCTGTACTGAACATATTTATTGTGAAAACATAACTTAATTCTACTTTAACAAATGATTTAAAAAAAAAAAAAAAAAATTCAAAAAGTGTTCATAGTTACAGACCTAATCTCTTTAACAAATAGGGAGAAATAGGGGTCTGTGGTGCTCACAATTCTAAAGGTTTATTTTGTCCTTGGCACATTAGTAATTGTTCATTTGGGTTGAATATTCGCCTAGACCCCAAAACGTAGCCTGAATGGGTAATCATAAATAAAGTTATATTGAGTTGGTATGTTCATTATATGGGTTATGGATAGCTTAACACTCCCTTTTTTGCAATTTTGCGCCGAAATTGGAAAAGATAGGAATTTATTTGACGGATTGGTAAATTAAAACAAAAGAACGGTCAGCATACCACAAACATGTGATAGACGTCGATCAAGAATTCTGGAGGAGAGACATAGCCGTTGAGGAAAAGCTTTACCGCGTCATTATCTAAGTGGACTCAGATAAACGTTGAGTGATTCTTGGTAAGTTGTGCACAGCTTTTGAAAGCGACAAATATACGGACACTCATTGTTCCTGTGATCTGGATTTATAGCTGGGTTTTTAGCAATATAAAAAAATGAAAATATGTTGGCTTATATGCAAATATGTTTCTGCATTCGTTTTCTCACACTGTAATTGGAACATTCTGAAATAATGAATGTTACATAAACACCTATAAAATGTAAAAATGAAAACTCAGATATATGTATAATTTGAAAATCATAAAAACTCATTATCACTGTGAAATAAAACTTAAATGAAAAAATAATAGCTTAGAACCGCTTTCAGAAAGTGCTCTAACCGTCTTATAAAAAATTACCAATCTTATTATGAGTCGCAGCGACCTTAACCACTCGACCACGGAATCGTCTTTATTAATCTTCTGATATTACTCGCTTGATATACTGTTTTCCAAACAAACAATTGATCTTTTTTGCATTTCCGAGTTATTCGTGCAGGAACATTTTGTGGATTATTTCATATTTCTATCAAATTCATCATTTCTGCTATTTTGGACAAAACTCAGTTTGAAAGAACGAAATTGGCACATGTTTTAAATGCTGACACTATTCCGTGTAACGTAATATCCATGCTTACATCACCTATATAAAGTTTCCCCATGTATATAACTAATAATTGCGTGTAAAGTACGTTGTCAAAATGAATTTTTATTCTAAAAAGGCAGGGTAATCAAAAAGAAGAATAGGAAGCCATTTTTTGTTCTAAAATCTGGGTTAGAGTGCAATGGCGACTGGTCTATATGTCTTTGGTGAATATATTAAGCGTCTCCAGACGTTATTTCAACAAAATAAAGTAGACGTCTCATTTAGGGAAACAGTCTGCCTAATCGCTAGAAATCCTTCTCATAACATTAGTATTGACCCTTCCCCTAATACTTTATCTAGTCTGTGTTATAAGAAACTTAATTGTGTTATAAGTCGGACCTGTAAAGCGACATACAGTAGATGTTCTAGAATTTCAAACACTAGTTGCCTGCCAAAAAGGCACAGACAAATAGGGCAGACCCAGATCAGAATTTTCTGAAGAAGCATTCTGATCCGTGTCTTCCCTGTTTGCTTTGTTAGCAAGCATTTTGTAAAATTCAGTCCTGATAACCAACATTTTCTTTGGAACAGATATAGAAATGTGTTCGAAATTTTAGAACAGTTACCATAAACTTCATAATTATAGGGTAGTGAGTTACCAGGAGCCCTATCAGAAGAGGAACAGAACAAATTAAAACAGACCTTTAAAAGATTGGACACAGATTCAGATGGGTAAGTAGTTGTTTTTCATGTTTACCCTTGTAGCTGCTGGGGAAAGTCTCAATTTTAATGTACCATGTTTGACCTAAGAAGTTCATGTGTATATAAGCACGCACTTAGTACTCAATAGGTTGTTAAAATTATATGAACTGATGCTTGTCTTTGTCTGGACCCACCGTGGCTCAACTAGAGGTTTTGTTTAGCTCTGACTATCTGTGAGTCGTGAGCCATTTTCTTTGTTTCATTATAGTGTGTTAGTTTGGTTAGATTGTTTCTCTGTGATGGCACATTGCAATAGTTAGGAAGCTTCCATGCGAGCTAGACATTTTTTTTTGCTCTAACAACAACAGAATCTAGGGTAAAGGTTTGGTACCAGTAAAATGCATTTAAGCCCCCCCCCCCCCGGTGGTATGTGAATGCATCTTTAGGTGGCGGAGTATCACATAGCTTTCTCGGGTTACTATGACCTTGACCTCTGACCTAGTTTTAAAATAATCATGTCCGGAGCATATCTCTTATTTTATTTGAGATAAGAATTCCAAATTTGTAGTGTGGATGCATCTTGGGATGGTGGAGTGTCATGTACCAGTTTTGGGGTCACTGTGACCTTGACCTATTTTCTAGAATTATCGTGTCTGTAGCATATATCCTATATTATCTGAGGTAGGAATCCCAAATTTGGTGTGTGAATGCATCTTGGGATGGCGGAGTGTCCCGTTCTATTTTTGGGTCACTGTGACCTTGACCACTGACCTTGTTTCTAGAATTGGCATCGAGTCTGGTGCATGTCTTCTATAATATTTGAGGTAGGAATTCCTAATTTGGTGTGTGGATGCATCTTGGGATGGCGGAGTGTGGTGTAACATTTTTGGGTCACTTTGACCTTGACCTCTGACCTAGTTTGAGAATAATTGTGTCTGGAGCATATCTCCAATATTATTTGAGCTAGGAATCCCAAATTAGGTGTGTGGTTGCATCTTGGGATGGCAGAGTGTCATGTACCGGTTTTTGGGTCACTGTGACCTTGACCTTTTTTCTAGAATTATCGTGTCAGGAGCATACGTCCTATATTATTTGAGGTAGGAATCCTAAATTTGGTATATGGATGCATCTTTGGATGGTGATATGTCGAGTGCCATTTTTATGACACTGTAAGCTTGACCTATGCCCTATTTTCTAGAATAATCATGTATGGAGCATATCGCCTATATTATTTCAGGTAGGAATCCCTAATTTGGCGTGTGGATTCCTCTTGGGATGGCGGAGTGGTGTATATCATTTTGGGTCACTTTGACCTTGACATTGACTTCTGACCTCATTTCTAGATTTTTCTTATCTGGAGCATATCTCCTTTATTACACATAACTTTCCTCAAATGTGTCTTATGCTAGACCAATTTCTTTGGGGGCATTCGTCACGTTACTGTGACATTCCTTGTTGCAGTGATATTTGATCTGGTCTAACCTTGAACGTGTAGCCAGTAAGCCATCAATCTTAAAGTCTACGAATGTTTGTGTTTGTAAGTGCAAATCTGAATGGCATTCCTGAGTATGCTTTAAAGGGGCTCTAGATAAGGTGTCAGCTGAATATAAGTTTTTGCCAGCTGTATGCGAAATAGTGAAAATAAATCGCATCAAACGCATTCTGAAGCGTTGTATTCTGGGCGGGACATCAGATAAGTCTTTAGTACCAAGGAGTGGAACCCAACGGTTTACGGTCATTCTCAATGTGAAATCGCGTACCTATCAAGAAATTTGCAAATTTCTCCCCCGCCCAAGTTACAGTCAAAGCCTCTTTCTCCACCTGAGCATATCTACATTCAGTATCACCCAAAGAACGTGATTCAAAAGCCGCATGCTTCCATATATCGCCGTACTTCTGACGTATCAAGCTTCCTAACCCATATGATGAGTTATCTACCCTTATTAGGGTCATAATGTGCAAGTACCAAGCTGGAGCTAATTTCTTGTTTCAAGTCATTAAAAGCAGATTTTTGCTGTGGTCTCCATGACCATGCACTCTGTTTCTTAAGCAGGTCACGCAAAGGTTTGCTTTTCTCTGCAATATTTTGCTAACTGATTAACCATCCCTTGAAATCTCCTAATGTCTGAAACATTACGCGACATGACAATTTCTACAATAGCCCTCCTTTTCTTTGGACAGGGGCATACCCCATTTTCGCCAATCAAGTGACCTAGAAAAGTCAGTGACCTTTGGGCGAAAACCGACTTGTTTTCATTTAATGTGATCCCTGCTGATTCAAACATTTTTAGCACTTGCAACAACCGTTCATCATGTTGGTCAAGTGTTTCGCTCGCCACTCTTTTGAAAAAAAAAACTCACTTGTACTTGATATTACCATGGGCTCCCTATTGGAGCAAAACCTACCCCTAATGGTGGTGAACGTTGTATTAAGCATGTACTCCTTTGCTAACTTGATTTACCAAAAGCCACTGTTTGCATCTACAGTAAAACCTAGATATATCGCCACCATCGGGATGTGGGACTTTTGGCAGTATACCGAGTTTGGTGACAGGTCGAGGTTTGGAATTGGGTCAGCTAAATGTTGATTTTGTTTGTTTGTTTGTTTGTTTGTTTGTTTGACGCATCAGCCCTTGTGGGTCATTAGCGTCAGACGGCATTAAATTAAACATGATTTGATGGAAAAAGTAAAACAATTGTAATAATAAACTGAATGATGATGATGAGTTTGTATAATGACATTAAGTTACAATTTGATTGTTGACAGGAATAATATCTGACAGTTTCAAAGAGCTAGTCAGATGACTGAACATGTTCCTTAACAGAACATAATATAGCGATAAACGATCTATATAATGGTGCAATGCTACTATAAAACATGTATAGCGCAGTATAGGTTGATATTGGTAAACAATATTAACCAGGCACTCATAAAAACTCGTATAAATCCGTTATTCTAATCTTAGATTTCCGAACATTTTGAAAATTATTGGTTTCAGAATGATACATGTTCTAATCCGCTGTAGATCACTGTCCTGATTAGCGCTATGGACAGAGCATACAGCTTACAAGGTTGAGATGGCGGGTTCGAATCTCACGACATGTCGTTAAATATTTTCAAAATTTCGTGTTTTTGTGTGCTTTTTTTCATAAATTATTAATTTTCTTTTATTTTTTGGCTCTTGACTTTGATTGTAAATGAACACAAAACAGTGAGATATACACACATGCACACGTAAATCAATATATGGGCCAGTGCACGAGATTTCGATACTTATAATACATGCTCAGTGTACTCAGACAAAAACGCTTGAACTCTAGCTTGCCATTATGGGCGTTATATACATTTGCGCATATGCAATAAGTACCGACTGATTCTGATGACGGTAGCATTCTGTTTTTCTGACTATCTAAGAAACCCTTTATTAGAAAGCATTCATATTTGGACAAGTACAATGTAGTACCATTCACAGTTAGCATTCACTTGGCAGCTTCAGAAACTTGGGTCCATGCCCAAGGATGGGGCTAGAGATCAAAATTTAGCATGCCTAGTTTTAAACCCAATCACGGTTTATAGCTATGGTTTCCTCTTTAATTGCACGACGGTGGGTCAGGCCTCAGACTCTATGACGGCTCTGACGTAAAGCTTAAATCGGTGGGTTGGTGCCTGATGCTTATCTGTAGCTGGACCCAGCGTGGCTCAACTTGAGGTTTTCTTTAGCTCTGACTATCTGTGAGTCATGAGCCCTTTTCTTTGTTTCATCATGGTGTAGTAATTTGATTAGAGATTTTTTCCATGATGATACATTGCATTAGCTAGATGGCCTCCATGGGTGCTGAACATTTCTTGTACTTCAACAACAGCAGAATCTAGGGCGAAGATTTGGTACCAGTAAAATGCATTTAAGCCCCCCGGTAGCTTAGGCTGCTGTCCGTTCTAAGGCGGTGGTTCTGTTGTTGTTGACTTTTTTGTTTATTGTTACTCCCATTGTGGGAGTCTGTAATTGTTCTGTGTTTTGTTGTGCGTTGCTTTGTGTCCATTTTAGTATTGCAATCATCTTGATGGGGAAGAGAGAGCTGATTGCTTGCTTAATTTGTCTTCCTGGTGTCTCATGATGGTTGAGCGGCTCTTCCTCGCGGTGCCATGGGGTTGTCTGCGGTTGGTGATTGTGGTATTTCCTGATCATACTCACTTACTATTTCTTAGGACATTTTAAGATTTTTCTTTTTTCTGTTCTTCTTTTCTTTTATAGAATCATTAGTTTTTTAACATCAGGTACTATTTTGGACTGGATTTCTTTGTGGTTTGGACCTTTGGGGTCATGACACAGGGTGAGGTTAGGGGTCAAATCTGGAACACCATTCAAATTGGTATTCGATTTCTGACTTATTTTCTAACCAACTTTTTTAGAAAGCATTCATATTTGGACATTTTTTCCATTTATGGCTGGATTCCACATGGCAGCCTCAGACATATGGGTCCACGTTCCATGGTGGAAAATCTATGGCATCTTAACATTTTATTAACAATATTTAGGGTTGACATTTGCTTTGTGACTTCAAACCTTAGGATGCAATACCCCAGGGTGAGACAACAGGGCCAAATCTAGTTTTATAATAGCAAAATTAAGAGCATTGGTTGGGGGGGTATATGGCCGCCCTTAAATGATCAATTTATCTAAACTCTAGGGACATCCACACCTAAAGCTGAGCTGTGGTATATGGCAATTAGGGTTGATTTTTGGAATCATTTTTGAGCGTTAATGTTTTTTTTTAAAAAAAAAAACAAAAAACATAAGAATCCATAAATGTAAAGTATATTCTGATTAACAAAAGGAATGGCGGAGGCCAACATTTCTTTATCATGCTCATAGATGATCATTTAGGCTTGGCAATTGCAACGTTTTTGGTCATCAGGGAATTTTGGAATTGGTCAGTGAAAAGTCAGGGAAAAGTCAGGGAATTTTACTTTCTATAGTTTGTTGGAAGCCTGCAGTGGCAGTGAGGGATAAAAGAAAGCTATGTAAATCAGTATGTTTCTTTATAAACCGTATGATAAAAGTCCTTGGATTCTAGAGACTTGACTATATGAACCCTGATAAAGCAACAAAGCAAATGACAAAAGGGTTGAGCTTAGGAAAATCAATGTCACCACTCAGGTCCTAACACAAGGTGTTTGAAACTGCTACATCTAAGAAATCATTATACGAGGTGTGATCAAAAAGGTCTCGGCTAGATATGCTTTGGTGAGATTTAATGAACTAAAATCTTTGTCTGTGGGTCATTTGATCTAATTGAGGGACATTGTGAGTGTGAAAAGCATGCGGCCATGCTTGGTTGCTTATGTAAAGCACTTTTAAGAAAGGAGGGTGCGACACATTTGCAAAATGGAGAAACTTGAAATTAGAACGGTTATCAAATACTTCTGTAAGAAAGGAATGCATCCCAAGGAAACTCATGAATACTTCATGGAAACCCTTGGGAAGAGTCTCCTTATAGCACAGTGAAAAAATGGGCAGCAGAGTTTAAGAGGAGGAGAGATAGCAATGAGGATGATGGACGGTCTGGCCGCCCCAAAGATGCCACCGCTGATGAAAATGTCAGGGTCGTGCACATCCTGGTTATGTGTGATAGGAGGCGAGACTTGCGAAGCATTGCTAGCGAAATGGGCATTAGTTTTGGGGCAGTACAATCAATCCTAACCGACATCTAAGAAATGTTGACTGGTGATCAGAAAAGGGATCGGCTCGATATTTCTAGGTATGTCCTGTCCCGCTATGAAGATGTTCCAGGCGAATTTCACCCAAGATGAGACATGGGTTCACTACTTTGACCAAGAGTCAAAAATGAAGAGCAAACAATGGAATAACGTACCCTGGCTCACTCCCTCCAAAGAAATTTAAAAGGGTTCATTCAGCAGGTAAAGGTGATGGCCTCAATCTTTTGGGATAGTCAAGGGGTGATCTTGAGCAAAGTCGCACAATGAATGGTGCATATTATGCAGGCGAATTGAGGCGGCTACGCCAGGAAATCACAAGAAAGAGGCGAGAAAAACTGACTTGCGGTGTTCTGCTCTTGCAGGACAACGCCCCTGCCCATATGTCACAAGTTGCCATGACTGCTGCGACTATATGTGGATTTGAAAAACTTCCTCATCCCCCATATTCTCCTGATATGGCTCCTTATGACCCAAAACTGAAATCCTATGTTCGTGGTACACAGTATAGAAGCAATGAAGGCGTCATAGAGGCAGTATATGAATACTTGGGAGACCAGGAAAAGGCCTTCTATTTTGAAGGGATAAGAAAGCTCGAACAGAGATGGGCTAAGTGCATTGCATTGAAGGGAATTTATATTGAAAATTAATGATCAAATTTTCATTCCCTGGTAGCCCGAAGTTCAAGGGGCTAAGAAGTTTTTAATCATTACTCGTACAAAGTAAGAAATATGACAAAGATCAGGAATCGATACATTCAAGTACCACACCTGACACAGGATACTATATGGGAAAGTGAAAAACACACAATTAGATATCACAAACAAGAGCCAAGAGGTCAGCCCTTTCCCAACACTCTTTTCAGACCCCGCAGTCTTTAATTGAACCATTTTGCAATCAGACAGACCAAAACTCAATGACGTCACGGTCTCAGTCTTTTTGATAGCAATTTGGTAAAAAAGAGTCTGATCAAAGAGTGTCTGTCTTTTTTCAGTCATTTGTTGTTTAGCCAGTTGCAATCTCAGTTACCAAAGCAGTTTTCTCAGACCCAGGAGAAGTTTATCAAACTGGTCTATGATATAACAAGTGCATGTACATTCTTTGGTGTGGACGAGTTCATGACGATGTCATACCTCACAAATACTGTCACAAGTCTCAGGTAAGTAAAGTTAATATATACCTCAGTTGATCTCTATTGGGCCTTATTAAGTACAGTCCCTTTATAACACATATCATTATAACATGGATTTGGATTTAACACGGTCATGTTGTGGCTCATTTATTACAGGAAAATGGCCATTTGTTTAATTGTTCCTTTGTAACAAAATTTGTTTAAAACACGGTCCATTCCTAAACATAGTATTATAAAGGACTGCATTGTATTTGTATAATTATACAAAAAATGGGTATATTAATTTCGTACCGTAATTGGTCTGTCGTCTGTCTGTCACGTTTCTTGTAAATGCATCTCCTCTAAAACCGTTGGGCGTAGCAACTTCAAGCTTTGCAGGTGCATAGGTCACATGATGTAGAGGTTACTGGGCAATATTTCGTCAAAAATAGTGAGTATAACCGGGAAATACCACAATCACAAACTGCAGACAAACCCATGGCACCGCGAAGAAGAGCCATATAACAATCGCGAGGCATCAGGAAGACAAACAAAGCAAAGCAACCAGCTATCTCTTCCCCATCAAGATGATTGCAAAACTAGAATGGACATAAAGTAACGTACAACAAAACAAAGATCAATTACAGACTTCTACAATGTAACAATAAACATAAAGTCAACAAAAACAGAACCGCCGCCTTAAAACGGACAGCAGCCTAAGCCACCGGGGGGGGGGGGGGGGGGGGCGCTAAAATGCATTTTAGTGGTACCAAATCTTCGCCCTAGATTCTGCTGTTGTTGAAGTACAATAATGGCCAAATAATGTATTTTCTTGTAAATTTGTATCTCCTTAACCATTGAACTTTACAGGTGCATAGTTTACAAAATGTAGAGGGTACTGGACAATATTTCGTGCAACCTTGACCCCAAAGTCAAGGTCAGAGGTCAAATAATGCATTTTCTTGTAAATGTCATAGGTCAAATAATGCATTTTCTTGTAAATGCATCTTCTCCTAAACCGCTGTTCATATCACCTTACAACTCTACAAGTGTATAGTTCACAAAATGTAGAGACAACATTTCGTGTGACCTTGACCCCGAGGTCAAGTTCAGAGGTCAAATCATGTATTTTCTTGTAAATGCATCTTCCCCTAAACCGCTGGACATAGCACCTTCAAACTTTGCAGGTGCATAGATCACAGGTGAAGGTCAAACCCAAGGTCAATGTCAATTAATGTATTGTCTTGTAAATACATCTTCTCCTTAGCCATTGAACCTAGCAATTTCAAACTTTACAGGTGCATAGTTCACAAAATGTAGATGGTACTGAACAACATTTCACGAGACCTTGACCACGAGTTCAAGGTCAGAGGTCAAATAATGTATTTTTCTGTAAATGCATCTTCTCCTAAACCGCTGAACATAGCACCTTTAAACTTTGCAGGTGTATAGATCACTGATGTAGAGGGTACTGGGCAATATTTTGTGTGACTTTGGTTCAAGGTCAAATGCCAAATAATGTATTTTCTTGTAAATGCATCTCCTCCTTAACCGTTTGACGAAAGAACTTTACAGGTGCTTACTTTACATAATGTAGAGGGTACAGGGCAACATTTCATCTGGGTGAAATAATGTACTATCTTGTAAAAGCATCTTTCTCAAAACCGTTCGACGTAGAAACTTTAAACTTCACATGTTTGTGACCTTGACCCCAAGGCATAGGTCCAATAATGTTTTTTCTTGGATTTGCATCTCCAAAACTGTTTCCACTTCAAACTTTGCCGATACACAGGTCCCGTCATTAAATCTCCTGAACCGTTGGGGACAGCAACTAAAAACTTTGCAGGTGCATAGGTCTTATGATTTAGAAGGTACTGGGCAGTGCTTTGTGTTACCTTGGCCCCAAGGTCAAGGTCAATGGTTAAAAAGCTGGTATGTGCGATGGTGTACATAAACACCTGTGTAAGATAGACAAAACAAAGGTCTTAATGACAAATGGAAGCTTAATGAAGGTTAAAAGTATTGCAAAATGCTCCCCTTGGAGCAACCTGCAATACTTTTGACCTGTATTAAGCGATAATCGGTCTTAAAAACCATTTTTATCTTTTTGAGAGTGACCGTTTTACACAGGTTTTACTGTACCATTGACTGCAGTCTAGTTTTTTCTCAGTTTATCTCTGTTGGACTGTATCAATGCATTCTATGATATCATTCGTGTGTGTATGTTCCAGACCCTATGAATTTACTGACTGAATGTGAGTCACTTCATACACTATCACATGTATACTGCATTGGTTTTAACAAGACAAAAATATATGAATTGACAATTAAAGGAAGGATTCCTGGACCCCCTGCAGGGGAGTGGCTATCTATATAAAGCAGTAAGTGACAGGAGCCTATCTTCTGTCAGAATTGGTTATACCCCTTACCTGTTCTAATGATTAGAGCTGTCAGTCATTTTACAGGTAATTTTCATTGAGTCATTCAAGTTATAGATATTGTCTACAGGAGCTGTTGACTAGAAGTTGACTCTTCGACTGTTATTGAATGTATGAGAACAGGTGGCTAATTTTGGCTTTTAGAGTCATATATATATATAGAGTTATTTATCTTTGTACACTTGACCGATAAACAGTGAATTATTACTCAACAATTCACGCACTAGAGCTGATCTATTTCGATTCTAACACGCAATAAACGATGAAAACACATTTGAAGTCTTTAGCTTCTTCCATTTTTCCGCCATTGCACTGAAGACTTCCCACCAATAGCTGGACTGTGTCGCTGAGTTTACGTGTATTTGTAACGTCATTCAGGCGTTAATATGACGTTACACCGTCTAACGCCATGACTGGCGTCATTTTTCAATAACAAATGATGTCAGCTAACGAGCGCATTCCTCGCGCTTTCCAAACTGTGAATTAGTGTTAATATATTACGTTTTTATAGCATTGGCTCTATAGGCGAGGTGTGTTAGAATATATCATTACAATTTTTAAGCCATTTTTATTTGCAAATGGCAAGTTTTTTCACCAGTGAATTGAATTTTCCTTGCAAATATTGCACTTCAGGACATTTAAAAAATCGATTGGACAGGGGGCCATCACAAATATCCGCTTGTACTTAATACTGCATAATATTAAACATTTTACCTTGTCCATTGACTCCAAGCACTGTTTGCTAGTGAACAAACATCTAGCCAAACTGTATCTTATCAGAGCAGATGACAAGTGCCTTCAGTATAGAAGTGGTTAACCCTTATCCCACCAATATTTTTATCTTGAAAATATTGTCTGCTTTTTACGTCTGCTGCATATATTCAAATGCACTTCAGACTACTTTTGATCATGGAAGCAAACACTTTGAACCCAAATCAGATTACTCCCGGGGGAGTGATTATTGGCGGGAAAAGGGTTAAAATAAACAAATAAACCTGCATAAGATCCATCAATTGTACCATTCTCAGCATGATATGCACTGTGTACAATGGATGTTAATTTCTTGTTTGACACGTTTATTGTTTGTTTCAGTGGTGCTGCATTAGAAGCTTATGATCATATAGATTTCTATACTCTTAGAGAAATTATCCTCCAGTATGTGGTAAGTATGATCAAATAGATTTCTATACTCTTAGAGAAATTATCCTCCAGTGTGTAGTAAGTATGATCATAAAGATTTCTATACTCTTAAAGAAATTATCCTCCAGTACGTGGTAAGTATGATCATTTATATATCTATACTCTTAGAGAAATTATCCTCCAGTTTGTGGTAGGTACAATCTTATAGATTTCTATACTCTTAGAGAAATTATCCTCCAGTATGTGGTAAGTATGATCATGTATATTTCTATACTCTTAGAGTATTAATCTTCCAGTATGTAGTAAGTATGATCATATAGAGTTCTATACTCTTAGAGACATTATCCTCCAGTATATGGTAGGTATGATCATATAGATTTCTATACTCTTGGAGAAATTATCCTCCAGTGTGTAGTTAGTATGATCGTATAGATTTCTATACTCTTAGAGTATCAATCTTCCAGTGTGTAGTAAGTATGATCATATAGATTTCTATACTCTTAGAGACTTTATCTTCCAGTATGTGGTAAGTATGATCATGTATATTTCTATACTCTTACAGAATTTATCCTCCAGTATGTGGTAAGTATGATCATATGGATTTGTTTACTCTTCGAGTATTAATCTTCCAGTATGTAGTAAGTATGATCATATAGATTTCTATACTCTTAGAGAAATTATCCTCCAGTATGTGGTAAGTATGATCATATAGATGTGGATGCATCTTTGGGTGGACGAGTGTCACATACGATTTTTGAGTCACTGTGTCCTTGACCTTGACCTTTTGCCTCGTTTCTAGAACAATCGTGTCCGGAGCATACCTGCTATATTATTTTAGGTAGGGTTCCCAAATTCGGTTTATGGATGCATCTTTGGATGACGGCGTGTAATGTACCTTTTTTGGGTCACTGTGACCTTGACCTCTGATCTAATTTCTTGAATAAGCGGTCCTTTTGCATTGTGTCCAGTGCAAATCTCCTATATTATTAGAGGTAGGAATTCCAAATTTGGTGTGTGCATGTATCTTGGGGTGGCAGAGTGTCGCATACTATTTTAGGTCACCTTGACCTTGACCTTTGACCTTATTTCTAGAATAATCGTGTTCGGTGCATATCTCCTTTATTATTAAGGGTTGGAATTCCAAATTTAGTGTTTGTATGCATCTTAGGATGGCGGAAAGGAGCATACTTTTTTAGGTCACTGTGACCTTGATCTCTGACCTTATTCCTAGAATAATCGTGTCCGATGCATATCTCCTATATTATTAGCGGTAGGAATTCCAAATTTGGTGTGTAGGTGCATCTTGGGGTGACGGAGCGTCGCTTACTATTTTAGGCCAAGGCTCATGGGTGACCTAATAGTATACCAATGACTCCGTCGTCCATCCGTCAACATTTTCAAACATCTACTGGGCCAATCAAACTCAAATTTCATATGGAGACTCCTTAAGATGCGGGAATTAAAGATGTGTTCAAATGGTCTTGATCACATGACCAAGATGACCGATATGCCCATATGGTAAAAACCCTTTAAAAATCTTCTCCAGAACCAGAAGGCTGGTGACCTTGTGACTTGGTATGTAGCATTGGGGATGTGAGGCCTGCCAAGTTTGTTCAAATGACGATCCTAGGTTGACCTTTACCTACTTTACGTCAAGGTCAAAGTTGCTTTCTAATGCATTTAAATGGGAAATATTTTGAAAAGTTGTTTTTTTTAAACTGTTGAATCCAAAATCAGTATTCTCACTTGATATGTTTAGCCTAAAGAGACAATGGCTATAAATAAGTTCCAAAGGTCAAGGTTGGCCATGGACCTTTCAGCCAAAGTCACTCATATTGGAGTCTTGTCATTATATAAAAGCATAGTTTTGTCAGAAACAATTTGGCCAATTGAATTCAAATTAGCCAAAATTTATACAAAAATTTCTGGTCACAGCCACCACGCCCTTATATAGTAAAACCCCTTTTAAAATATTTTTCTCCAGAACCAGAAGGCCTATGACCTTGGGATTTGGTATATAGCATTGATGATGTAGCGCCTACCAACTGTCTTCAAATGATGGTCCTAAGTTGACCTTGACCTACTAAACGCCAAGGTCAAGTTAGCTTCCTAATGCATTTTAAAGGTTAAAAAATGAAAAGTTGATTTTTTTGAAAACTGTTGAAGCCAAATTCATTATTCTCACTTGTTATGTTTAACCTAATTTGATAATGGCTATAAATAAGTTCCAAAGATCAAGGTTGACATTTGACCTTTCAGCCAATGTCACTCATATTAGAATCCCCTCAATATATCAAAACATAGTTTTCTCAGAAACCACAAGGCCAATTGAACTCAAATATCATATGAAGACTCCTTATGAAAAGTTAGCCAAAATTTATAACAATTGTTCTGGTCCCATTACCAAAATGGCCGCCACGTCCATACATGGTTAAAACCCTTTAAAATCTTCTTCGTCAGAATGACCTTGTTACTTGTTATAAAGCATTGAGGATGTTGGGCCTACCAAGTTTGTTGAAATTATCCTAGGTTGACCTTGATCTTCTTAACGTCAAAGTAAAATTTGGTTCCTAATGCATTTATTTGGGATTTTTTTTAAAGTTGATTTTTTATACAACCGTTCTGAAAATACGGGACGTATTATGGCAGGGAGCTCTCCATGCGTCTGTAAACAATCTTCGAGATATCTTCATGATATTTTATGGAAATGTATATTAGGTCAAGACAAAGTGTCCCACATTATAATGATTGTTTCCCCCTTTCTTAGTTTCAGAGTTATGCACCTTTGAAAATCATAAAAAAATCTTGTACGTGCCATACCTGAGTAACCGTTATATATATATATATATATATATATATATATATATATATATATATATATATATATATATATATATCTTCATGAAACTTAATAGGAATGTTTATCAGATCAAGACAACGTGTCGCATATGGTTACTTTCCCTTTTTCCGTTTCAGAGTTATGGTCATTTGATTGTTTTTTATGCTTTTGTTGTGTAATTATCATTCTTGTACACCCCATAACTCTGTAACTGTTTGGGATATCTTCATGGCAATGTGTCGCATACAAGAATGATTGTTCTCCCTTTATTAGTTTTGAGTTATAGACCTTTGATTGTGTTTGTATGCTTATTTTGTGTAATTTGCATTTTTGTACACTCCATAACTCACTCACTGTTCGTGATATATTAATGCAATTTTATAAGAATATGAACTAGGTAAAGACGATGTGCCTATTATTTTTTACATTTTTTTCAAAATTCTTATACGCCCGATAACTCAGTAACCTTTTGGGATATATTCATTCACATTCATCAGAATGTGTATTAGGTCAAGACAATGTGTTGCGTAAAATTACGGTTGCTTTCGCTTTCTTTGTTTTAGAGTTATGGCCGTTTGATTGTGTTTGTCTGCTTAATTTGTGTAATTTACACTCTTGTAGACTCCATAACTCACTCACTGTTCGTGATATCTTCATGCAATTTTATAAGAATATGTATCAGGTCGAGACAATGTGTCGTTTGCAAGAATGATTGTTCCCCCTTTCTTTGTTGCCAAGTCATGTCCCTTTGATGATTTTCCCAAAAAAAATAGTGTACGTTCCCTTGTTTTTCTAATTTGTTTCTAGTTCAGCAATCATATTGACAAGGCAGAGCGCTGGTTGCTTTACTTTAATTATATTGTAGCTATCTGTGTCCTTTTCCCTTTCTTAAGATGCAGTGGGCCCTTTAAGAGCCTGTAAGTGTGACATTTCCTAGTCATATTCACTAACAGAAAGAAGAGGTTTGCTGGCAATCTAGGTAGCACCACTCCTTTAAAAATTTAAAATACTCATTTTGTTTACGTTACATTAAATTTAGGAAACTTAAGTGTTTAGTTTCAGCTCATTTTTAACATGGCTATCATTGTTTGATTAATAAAACTAAAATTCTATTGACGTAATACTACTTATCATTTGCTAAAGCAATGCAAGCTTTAAAACTGAATGGGTTATTCAAAACGAATCATTCCTGTTGAAATTGGGAAAATCATTCATAATGATGGGTTTTACATGGCAAGGCAGTGATTATATCCAAAAAATCTAGATTGTAATTAACGAAACCAATTCTATTTTATAAAATTTCCACAGACAGAAAATGTTTATGTCCAATTTGACTAGGATGTATTCAAATTAACGTTAAAAGATCCTGCGAGTTTAATCAGAATGTTGATGGAAATAGCAATATCTTAGAGGACAAAGAGCAGTCATAAGATCAAACTTGGTTTTAGCAATTTGTGCTTATATAGCTGATGTTACTTTCTAGCATAATACCTTAGCAGTCAATTAATGCTATTTTAAACAAATTATTGCAGGATTTCTGTCGATTGATTGATGTACATTAAATAATAGACACGTAGTACACACATCAGGGTAAAGAGACAGAAGCCATACATTAAGATATCAACAAAAATGATCATTATATGGAATCAAAAAAGAGAAGGCACTCTGTTTAGTATCATTACTAATATGAATGATAGACTTACATGCTATGCTAGGGAGGTATACATTAGCTTAAGGAATAGTATATATGCATGTTTTATTTGTCTGCCGCTCTTTTTTAATCAATCGTCTGCATACGAAATCATATTTAATTTGATATTTAAACACATCATGATATAATTCATGTCTCTAGTGTCAATTACATTATATGTAAATGTGATACAGTATAGCTTTGTTGAATATTATATACTATCTAAAAGTACTCTATGATAGTAGCATAAGTATGGATTTTGTTTCTATTACATGAACTATCAGTATACCATGAACATAGCATCATTGAACGAGTTGGTACATGTTTTATGGTTATTAGTTGGTTTTAAGGACTGAATAGCAGTTACCATGATTACTTATTGTTAGTGAAAAATTATAATTGTATCCTTCTGACTAAAACAATCGTAAATACAGATTCTATCACGTATGCTGATAAGCTAAAACGCAAACGTCAGCAAAAACTCTCAGGCCATTTTAGCATATAATTATGATCAATCAAGTCATATGCTAGAAAGTTATTTGGTCAAGGTCCTGATTATTGAAGTCTAATCATTTAGATATCTATACAATACTAACAATGCAGGGGGGCTTTTCCAACTAATCAACAGACATGTGTCTGTTTCTATTGTATTAAAATGGAAATTTAGAACAAATGCTGTCCTGTGTCATTACTTTACACAATTTTAGAACCAGGCAACCCATGATAAAAGTAGTGTTCCTTTTTCTTATATACGTTACCAACATAAATAATATTGTTTTTTCACCAAAGCGGACACACTGTAGATACGAAATTATTATAACCACAAGGATATGTAAGATGGGTGTTAAATCTGAGACAAAAATCATAACGATTTCCACAAACTTCAGTTTTGTTTTATATGACAACGATGAAGGCATTTTTAATAATTTCACTTATTGATTTGGACTTTTGTTTGGAATACCTGACAGTTTTTAGAGTTTTAAGTTAGATTTTATGCCTTTTAGTTTTAAATAATACTGTTGTAATCAAAAGCTGTTTATTAATGCATATATTTGATGTCTTATATAATGCCTGATGGATCTGACTATGTTACTGCGTGCTATTTATTTATTTATTTATTGAGCTGTTGACGGTGAAAGCAAATGTCTTGTAGATGTCATTAAACGTCATTTAATGCATAAAAGAAGCAATACATGGAAGTGCCACAGAGATTAAAGAATCATTAAAGTTTGTTTGTAACATAATTTAATTATGAAAAATATATAAGTATCAATTATCCTATTTACATAATTCCTAAAACATGAATTTAATGGCATTTTATGTGCTTTATGTTCAAGTTTTTTTTCCCTTTAAAGCAAACTTGATTTTGTTGATGTTGTATCTCATTTATATTTAATGTTTAAAAGGACAATGTTTCCAATCTAATTTTGAGCCCTTAGATGGTAGCTAATTACATTTTCACCCACTAGCTGTTTTGACTCATATACACATAACATTGCACAAAAAAAAATCAGAAGAAAGTATCGTATATATTAGAACTACCAGGTGCCTTAACAAATTATTATCATTCTGCTAACAAGCTGCATTTAACTAAAAGATCAATCATAATGATATGTAAGAAAACTATATAAATTATACTAACACTATAGTAGGAGTTTCCCTGTTATCTTATGGTAACGTATTAGACTTGGCTGGTTCATGGTATATGCACATGTTTATAAAGAGCTAACAGGCTCTATTTGTTTTAAATATATAATGTGGCTATGAAAATCTTGAGGTACTTAACTCTCTCTCCAAAAATCGTTTGGCAGCCCATGGCAGCCCCTGGTCTAGTAAACAACAGTAATTCATTAAAGTCAGTAGCGCATATAACAGTTACACGTAAGCGTAATTCATTTAATATTTTTGGCAGTTTGTTGCATTGAATTTCAGTTTATGTAAGGCATTGTGCAGGTAGTAGGAAATGTGATTTATCTCGTCTGAATAACTTTGCTTTTAAGTGTTGTAGCGAATAGCCTACTATGAATCCTACATGAGGGTAGCTGTGGTTACCCCATGAATAAGCATCTTTTGCAAGACTAAAAATTTGTGCAATATCTGTTTTCACACTGAAATATCATACTAACTCCGGATGTAGTCTAAAATTCTGCTACTTTCCTGCCATTTTTTTTTCATTTTTTTAATTTCTAGGTCCTCTACTTAAATATGACAATTAAATGAAAAGTTTGATTAACTATTAAACATGACTGCACTTTCATTTTCATGACAATATTGCTTACTTTCACCGATTTCTTAGGGGGGATAATTATGTGGCCCACAGCCTACACTTGCTAGGGTTGGATACGTTTAATGCTTCTATCCAAACCATATTTTTAGATCACCTGAGCCTATAGTCATTGGCTCAATGTCAGCTTTTGTGATTTTTGGATGTCTGTCGTGTATAGTTCATTGTTAACAATTGTTTTAAATGATATCTCCTAAACTACTGACTAGATTTGACCAAACTTGGCATGTATGATCCATATATTGCCCTCTTTGATAATTGTTCAAATGGTCCCAGTTGGTTGAATAAGTAAAAATAAATCTTCTCATATGAAACAACTAAGTCTAGAGCCTCGATATTTGGTATGTAGCATCACCTAGTAGTACCCTACCAAGTTTGTTAAATTGTTGTTCTGTGGCTAAAATGTTCCATCCTGGGGTCACATGCTTTAGATAGACTTATTTTGCGGAAAGTTTCACATCAAAACCTCCTTTAAACGTCCATGCTGATGTATCGAGCAGGGCTTAAGGTCTAAATATTCTCAGCTTTATCCCTACGATATTTTATGCCTGGCAGCAGCAAATGCATGGTGAGTCTGATTATTTGCGCAGGTTTGCCAGAACCTTTGTTGCTGGACAATGTAATAAGTACCAAAATCTCATGTCTGGCTTAACTCTTTGCCTGCTAGCGGCCACTTTTGTCATCTGCTGATAACTTTTGCAAACAGTGTGGACCCAGATCAGGACAGAACGTGGGTCCTGATCTAGATTCAAACCAATTGACACTCTGATAGTGTTCCTGAATTATTATTTTGAAAGTTAATTTTGAAAAAGTCAGCAGATGACAAAATAATCATGAAAAATAAGCCAGCATGCAAAGCAGCGAGTTAAATGTTCTGATGAGAATATGCTTATTTCAGGAGCTATTTCAGTCAGTAGACAGAAGTCACAAAGGAAAGATCTCTCTAAACTCACTACAAGATATACTCAGTGCTGCTATAGTGACAGACCTCAAAGAAGACCCACACAAATGGGGACACATTGTAGATGTTTTAGCACCTGTAAGTATCTTATAAGGCTTTTAACATTTCCCCACTTTTCACAACAAATGCGCCTATTCTCTCATCTGCTTATGTACTTTGTTAGCCTATAGTGTAAACAATATGGACAAAGGTCACACTGCTCCCAAAGTAGCAGTCTCATTTGGGTTCATAATGTTTGATTCCATGTTAAAAAGTATTTTGAATATATGCTGCAGATGTAATAAGTAGACAGTTTTTCAGAACAAAAAAAATACACACAAATACCAGCTAAGCAAAAGCATAGTTGGTGGGCACTAATTGTACTCCCCTGGTTGCAGTTTTTTTTCCTGTTTTGTTATGAGAGGGACTTTATAATGTCTCTTTCTGATGCTAAGCAGGCTGATGTTATTGATGAGTTTAACACTACATCCAGATAATTGGACATATCTTAAATATTAATAAGGTTTATTTTGACAAAAATAGTAAGTAAGTATGATCAGGAAATACCACAATCACAAACTGCAGACAACCCCATGGCACCGCAAGGAAAAGCTGCTCAACCATCACGAGACACCAGGAAGACACATTAAGCAAAGCAATCAGTTCTCTTCCCCATCAAGATGATTGCAATACTAGGACGGACATAAAGTAACGTACAACAAAACATAGAACAATTACAGACTCCTACAATGGGAGTAACAATAAACAAAAAGTCAACAACAACAGAACCACCCCCTTAGAACGGACAGCAGCCTAAGCCACCGGGGGGGCTTAAATGCATTTTACTGGTACCAAATCTTCGCCCTAGATTCTGCTGTTGTTGAAGTACAAGAAATGTTCAGTTCGCATGGAGGCCATCTAACTAATGCAATGTATCATCATGGAAACACTCTAATCAAATTGACACTCCATGATGAACAAAGAAAAGGGCTCATGACTCACAGATAGTCAGAGCTAAAGAAAACCTCAAGTTGAGCCACAGTGGGTCCAGCTACAGATAAGCATCAGGCACCAACCCACCGATTAAAGTTTTACGTCAGAGTCGTCATAGAGTCTGAGGCCTGACCCACCCTCGTGCAATTAAAGAGGAAACCATAGCTATAAACCGTGATTGGGTTTAAAACTAGGCATGCAGACTGTCGCATGACATCCAAATTATATCCAACCCTTATATAACGTTTTACTATCTTTTTGAATTGATCACTAAAATTAGGTTTTCCAACAATTGGTTTAAATTTATAGACTAAATCACCATAAAATATAGGTTCTGATATGCCTTGTTGCAGAAGAGTTTTAACCCAATGTTGTATTTAACAATTAACTCTGAGTGTCTGTGGTAGAATTTAGAAAATGCTTTTCGAATTTTATGATATCTATAACCTTGTTTTAATAATTTAGCAGTTAAAATAAGTTTCTGTTGTTGAGGTCATCAACATTAGAGCACACTCTAGCAAAACGAATAAGCTGAGAAATATATACACCATAGGAAGGAGAGCGAGGAACATCTCCATCAAGAAATGGGAAATTTACTATTTCAAAATTAAAATCATCCCATTTATCATAAATTTTAGAAGAAACTATGCCATTTGTTATTGACAAGTTCAAGTCCAAAAACGGAGCTTCAGTAACAGAAGAATTCGCCTTATTTAACTGAAGTTCAGTGGGATATATCTGACTTACCATTTGTTCAAAATAAGGATTATCAATATTAAGTAAGTCATCTAAATATCTGGAGGTAGAGTTAAAAGCTTCAATAATATCAGCTTGATTATTGTCTGACAGAGACAACATAAAATCTCTCTCATAACAAAACAAAAACAAATCTGCAACAAGAGGAGCACAATTAGTACCCATTGGAATACCAACAATTTGTCTATATAATTTTGAGCCAAATCTTATAAATATATTGTCCAAAAGATAATGGAGCGCATCACACATTTTCTGACATGACCACAATTTATATCGTTTAGGTTGTTCAGAAGTAAAAAAGGCATTTTTATCATTACAAGCCAAATAAAGTGAGCCCTCTCTGTTAAATGTTTGTTCAATCAATTCTGTTAGTTTTTCTTTTATTAGATTATGAGGCAATGTAGTAAAGAGAGTAGGGAAATCATATGTAGACAAACCAGATGCTAGAAAACCTCTAGACTTCAATTTATTAAGAATTTCACCTGAATTTTTAATAGACCAAAATAAATAAATATGGTTAGTCAAATATACCCTTCAGAGCTCCAACTGAATAAAGCCAATACCTCTGATACTGAAGCCGCATTTTTAGATTTGCATTAGTCAATTTCTAATGATATTGTTTCTACCAAAATTTATGATAAACGTGACGACTTTGATTTTGATATTGTCAATTTCCCATTTTTAGATGGTGATGTTCCTCGTTCTACATCCTAAGGAGTCTATATCTCTCAACTCATTCGTTTTGCTAAAGCATCTAGCTATGTTGCTGACTTCAACACTCACAATAAATTGTTAACTCAGAAACTTCTTAAACAAGGCTATCGGTATCATAAACTTCACAAAACATTATCAAAATTTTAAAGACGATACTATGATTTGATTTCTAAATTTCAAGTTAGACTAAAATCTCTTTTGCGCCAAGGACTTTTAAAGTAAGTAAGAGTGCAAAGATCAGGAATCGATACAATCAAGTACCACACCTGACCCAGGATACCAATGGGAAAGTGACTGACTCACAGTAGACACCACAAACTAGAGCGAAGAGGTCAGCCCTTTCCCAGCAGGTGACCACAAAGCACATATAAACAGACGCGCAAAAAGACATAGCAAACACAAGACAGAACAAAAACATAAAAGATCCACAAAAGAAGAACTGCCTTGGAACGGTCAGTAAAATATTTTACTGGAGGGCTTAAACCGGTTTAACGGTGCCAACCTCACCCTTAATTCAGATTTGGATCAAGACACATAGATGTTTGGTTTGCATGAAAGACCCCTAACTTATCAATGCAACATCTCCTAAAACATATAAATCAAGATATAACAAGGAGATAAGGCAAAGATAAGGACTCAAAAGTAAACAAAACTGAATACCCAAGCTAAAGAAATCCAACAGGTGAACCCCGGTGGGCCCGCCAAACAGCCAAAGCATCAGGCCCCTACCATCTCATCAATAGATAAGTTTTTAAGTTGGAACCATCATAGAGTCTGAAGTCCGACCCAACGGTGTGCAATTAAAGAGGAAAGCAAAGTTGCCAACCGTGATTGGGTTGACTACCAAGCATGCAGTCTGTTGCAATACATAAATTTTATACCCAATCTTTTTATAATGGAAAATTATTTTTATGAACTCCGCTGAAAAATTGTTAGAGCCAACAATCTTCTTCAACTTGTACACCAAGTCACCATAGAAATCAGGTTCCGAAAGTCCTTGGCGCAAAAGAGATTTAAGTCCAACTTGACAAGGTGACAAATGCAAGTCTAAACATGCGGCTTTGGTATCAGAGGCATTGGCTTTATTCAGTTGGAGCTCTGAAGGGTATATTTGACTAACCATATTGTCAAAATAAACATTATTAATATTTAAAATATCGTCCAAATATCTGGACGAAGTGTTTAACGCATCAATAACATCAGCCTGCTTATCATCAGAAAGAGGCATCATAAAGTCTCTCTCATAACAAAACAGGAAAAAATCTGCAACTAAGAGAGCACAATTAGTGTCCATAGGAATCCCAACTACTTGTCTATAGAGCTTGGTGCCAAATCGAATAAAAATGTTGTCCAACAAAAAGGTCAGCGCATCACATAAATGATACGTATTACGTTTTTACACGACCATGCATGATATTTTTTATGTTTTTCTGAAGTAAAAAATGCATTTCTGTCATTATATGCAAGGTAAGGAGAGCCTTCTCTCTGGAAGGTTCTTTCAATAAGATCAATAAGTTTATCTTTAATCAAATTATGAGGTAAAGTAGTGTAAAGAGTAGAAAAATCATAAGTAGACAAACTGGTCACATTGAAATCTCTAGCTTTTAAGTTAATCTAAAATTTCAACTGAATTTTTATAGACCAAAATAGGTTTTTACCGGATCTCTCATATACCTTTTCACAATATTTGATAACATGTTTGTAACAGCTGTAAGACAGAGAGAAAGTTCTGTTGTCGTACACGAACTAGAATTAGCAATAAATCTTGCTTTATAGGGGTTTTTATGGAGTTTAGACAACCAGTACAACTTAGGAACTTTGTCTTGATTATATTTAGCATTGGCACCAAACTGTAGGGCTGTATGACAACCATGCCCATCAACTATCACCCTCTCACTTAAAGAAGGCTGATTTCTATGGTGACTTGGTGTATAAATTGAAGAAGAATGTTGGCTCTAATAATTTTTTAGCTAAGTTTATTAAAATAATTTCCCATTATAAAAAGATTGTCTATAACATTAATGTATTGTAACAGACTGCATGCTTGGTGGTCAACCCAATCACGGTTGGCAACTTTGCTTTCCTCTTTAATTGCACGCCGGTGGGTCGGACTTCAGACTCTATGGTGGTTCCGACTTAAAGACTTTTGATGAGATGGTAGGGGCCTGATGCTTTGGCTGTTTGTCGGGCTCACTGGGGTATACCTGTTGGATTTCTTTTGCTTGGATATTCAGTTTTATTTACTGTTGAGTCCTTATATTTGCTTTATCTCCTTGTTATATCTTGATTTATATGTTTAAGGAGATTATACATTGATAAGTTAGGGATCTTTCATGCAAACCAAATAACTATGTGTTTTGATCCACATCTGAATTAAGGGTGAGGTTGGCGCCGTTTAACTGGATTAAGCCCTCCAGTAAAATATTTTGCTGACCGTTCCAAGGCGGTACTTCTTTTGTGGATCTTTTATGTCTTTGTTCTGTCTTGTGTTTGCTATGTCTTTGTGCGCGTCTGTTTATATTTGCTTTGTGGTCACCTGTTGGGAAAGGACTGGCCTCTTGGCTCTCGTTTGTGGTGTCTAACTGTAAGTTTATCACTTTCCCATTGGTATCCTGGGTCAGGTGTGGTACTAGATTTTAACGATTCCTGATCTTTGCACCCTTACTTACTTTGATTATATAGCTGTCATGTAATATTAAAAAGAAATGCCATATACTTACAGATATTTTAATCCTGATTGGCAGAAGAGGTAGAGCTAATGGACATGATTCATGATAAGTGTATATTTCAAACAGGTTTCATTGTTTTCAGTAAGATATGTTGTTGAGTCACATGGGAATTACCTCATAGAGGCAATTCCAATATGCACCTACAACAAATGTCCTTTCAATAAATGAGTATTTTTCAGCATAAACATTTTTTTTCACAAACTTTTCAACTACACCATTTTTCAGTTACTTAAGGAGTTACATTGTAAGCCTATGATTTCTAAGTAAACTGATTCTCTGTTGATTTGAAACCCCAGTTAACATTAGAAGCTGAATCAAATGATGACTATGTTTTGACGTCATTGATGGCAGCTGATTTTTTTTCAGTATGAAATCTCTATCACTTCTGTAACATAACCAATAGTTTTTATAGGCGTATGATGCCTGAGGAAGATGAAAGACCATCAAACGAAAAATCACATGCTATCATTTTAGCATTACTTACAACGGATGTGATTCTTGCTTACTGACCCCTCCTGTAATTTTTGCTCTACCCAAATGCCTATTTAAAGGATGGCGTCTGTAAATTCGTGGTTTCATTTACCTAAGATCCTGTTTTCGTCATTACAATTGAAATTGATTGATATTGCACAAAGATGAGCACAAAAAGATGCGTAACATAAGAAATTGCTAGACTTATTGTGCATAGTATTCTTCACTTGATGATACAAGCATAAATTTTCACCATATGTTCATTACATCTCATGCATTTAAAAACGATTCCTGACCTCTTCGAATTCGGCCATTTTCAAGATGGCCACAAAAAACAAAATGACCGACATTTCGTTGGGGAGTGTATGTGGTAAATTGATCATATCTCAGTTTAAATTCATCATAGAACAGTAAATTTGGTATCAAATTGAAGCTAAATTGCTGTCCTTTAGTATGCAAATTAACTGATTTGCATATTTATGAATATTAACAAGTTCTTATTTTTTGGTCAAAAAATACATTTAAATTAAACATATCTCAACTGCTCGTCAATGTAGAATGTCAAAAATGATATATACCTAAAGCTTAGACTTAGCCGTACTATAGATCACCATAATTGCACTACAGCTCATTAGCATATTCATGATATTCATTTACAAATACTATATAAATCTTCAAATATCAGTTTTGTAGCATGCCCATGTTGTAAATTATTCATTTCTAAGCTTCTATTCTATATAAGATCATACAAAATTAAGCTCCATCGTTGCACTTTCTTCCAAGACTCCAATATGCAAATTAGCTAATTAAATATTCATGAATATTAATTACCTACATTTTATTGCTAAAAAATGTAGAAATTGAAAAGACAATTAACCCAGTCTCATTTTGCGTTGATCTTCCACTGAAAAAAATGTCCAATCAAAAGTCTGGTCCACTCCTAGGTCTATGTACCATTTCTATGCAAATGAGATCATGATTTTAGTGCTGCTCATTTTAAGCATACTAAACTGTCATAGACATTTATCTTTGCTAAATATTTTTGCTTAAATTATACCAGAAAACAATTAAGCATATAATCGCCCACAATTAAAACATTTACATGAACACAGTGCCTGATGGATAGCATTTGCTGTTTCTCATACAATATGACTTTTAACAATCACATTGTTAGCTCACCTGAGCCGAAGGCTCTCGGTGAGCTTATAGTATGGGACTCGAGCGGGCGTCCGTCCTTGCATCCTTCCATCCACACTTTCAAACATGAATATCTATGAGACCAGCTGGCCTATCAAGATCAAATTTCATCTGGAGCATCATTGGGGTGGTGGATTGACTGCATTAGGTTTTGGGCAAGATTGGATCAGAACCCTGGTGTCCATTGCAACCGATAGCTCCCATAGGGTTATAATAGGTAAAATCTTGTGACCACTATAGCTCCTTCATTTTTTATTGGTTCTTCTTTATTCTTGCAGATAACAAGGACAACCATAAAATCTCGAATGGCTTCGAAATTTGGCAAGATCGGACCGGGAACTGAGGAGCTAGCTGCCCATTAACGTTGGAAAAAATCCCCATAGACTTATAATGGGAGATATGTTGTGACCACCCTAGTGCCTACATTTTTGGATGAATCTTCTTCATTCTTTCAGGTTACAAGAACAACTATAAAAGCTTGAATGAGTTTGGATTCCGTCATCCCATCACTGACTTCTGAGTTAGTTGCCCTTGAGCGTTTAAAAAATTAATCAATAGTCTTGTGACCACTCTAGCGCCCTTATTTTTAATCCGGTCTTCCTCATTCTAACAGCTAAAAAGGACAACCACAAAATCTTGAATGGGTTCTAAATTCGCCAAGATTGGACCTCAGGCTGCGGAGTTAGCTGCCATTGAGCGTCAGGAAAAATTTCAATAGACTTATAATGAGAGAAATATTGTGACCACTCTAGTGTCTTCATTTTTTGATGAATCTTCTTTGTTCTTACTGTTTACAAGGACAACCATAAAAGCTTGAACAGGTTTAAATTTTGTCAAGATTCTATCACCGACTACTGAGTTAGCTGCACTTGAGCTTCTGAAAAATCAATGAATAATTTTGGGACAACTCTAGTGCCTTCTTTTTGATTGGATCTTCTTAATTCTTGCAGATTACAAGGACAACCATAAAATCACGGATAGGTTTGAAATTCTGCCAGGTCAGACCTCCGGCTGCAGAGTTAGTTGTCCTTGAGCATCAGGAAAAAATTACTTAAGACTTATAATGGGAGAAATGTTGTGACCACTCTAAAGCCTTCATTTTTTGATGGATCTTCTTCATTTTTGCAGGTAATAAGGACACCCTTAAAAGCTTGAATGAGTTTGAATTATAGCCAGATCCCATCACCTATTTTGAAAAAGGCAGCCCTTGAGCGTCTTAGAAATTGATGGATAATGTTGTGATCACTCTAACATTTTCCGATTGTATTTTCTTCATTCTTGCAAGTAACAAGGACAACCATAAAGATTGAATGAGTTTAATTTTCGGCTACACCTGACCACCAACTACACAGTTAGCTTCCTTTGAGCATCTAAAATATAGCTGTATAATGTGATGACTTTATCACCTTTCATTTTTCATTTGATGATCTTCATTCTTGCAGGTAACTAGGACATACATAAAAGCATGGATGAGTTTGGATTTCTGTTAGATTACATCACTAGCTACAGAGTAAAGTGCCGTTGAGCATCTGAAAAATATAGTTTCACCAAGTTTCCTCTGCAGTTTTAATTCAGATCTTTTTAGTACTTGCAGATAACCAGGACTGTAATAATATCTTTGAGTGTTTGAATTTATTCCTGATGACTGTTCCAAGTTCAGAGTTACCTGCCATTGAGCATCATAAATTATGATCTTTCCAAACATTATGCTGGCTCCCTGGTGAGCGATCTTTGCCCATTGGGCTACTTTTTTTATTTCCTGACAACATTTGGCTGTAGCAGACAACTCCATCCATTTAGAAATCCAAATATTGTTCTGCTTTGACCATCCCCATTTCGATTGAGATGGTACTGTTCATTAACAGTTGATTGTTACCATAACATGTCCTGCATGGAAAACTGCTACCTTACTTTGCTTTTTTGAGTAGCTTGTGTTGGTTGATAGCATCTTGAGCGTTTTGTTTTCAAGCAAATAATAAATCAAAGCGCTTCATCCATCTTGCAAGTGGTGCTTGACTAATAGTACATAAAAACAACAATCTTTTCTTATGTATCCATTTCCGACAGTGATATTGTGTCTGCAGTAATACTGAGGCATGAAAAACTTCTGTGGTTTCTTCATCGACCTTCCATGCCTACCGTGCTGATTTCTTGTCATTGTCAACAGATGCAGAAACCGTATCACACCCAATAATTTAACCCATGTAGAAAAGGTAATGGCCTTGCACGAGGACAAAGTGATATATCTGTGCGTTGGTTTGAGCAAAAACAAATTACTGACCGTTCCAAAGTGCTTCTTTGTCAAACCTTTTTGTTATTTATGTTTCGAGTCTGTCATGCTGTCTTGTCTGTTCATTGTAGCATTGTGGTCACCTGATGGGAAAGGGTTGGCCACATGGCTCACTTGTACGTGTTGTTTTCTTGTGTTTTTGTCACTTTCCCATGTGGTGTCCTAGGGCAGGTGTGGTACTTGATGTATTGATTCCTGATCTTTTCCTTCTTCTTACTTACATATATCATGAGTCGACATCGGTATGGGAAATAACAATCATTAGAGTTGGGCTTACTGTCAAAGAGGCATGCTTTATGTGGACAAACACATGAGTGTCAGCATCATCTGATTGCATGGAGCTAACATACCCCTATTGTAAACTTCAAACAATCCCATCTCCTTTTGTGACTATTATCTGTGCGTTGGTTTGAGCAAGTATGATTTTAACTGCTGGAAATTTCAGCTTTTGCTGTCATCACAGCTTAGAAAGTTGTTCCATGATTTAGGAGGTCTGATGTTACTAGCTTTTTTTGTGAAATCCGGTTCTTCTTTTCTGCCATGTCTCACTTTTCAAACTATATTGGTGATTTATATCAAATACAACATTATATCTGGCGTATTTCCAAGCAAAATACTCAGTATGAGGTACAATCACATCAGTGGCAAAACCATCAGACCTTTTACTGCTCTGGACTTTTTTGCTTAATCATACATTGATCAGGACTGTGTCATCCATTATCACAGTGTCTGCATTTGGTCGTTCATATTTTGTATTTGTACCTTGCTCAAGAATGACAAGCAGCTGTGACTTAACTGCTGAGTGAAGCATACCTTTTTGTGTTAAGGATGGAGGAGTTTTTACTTTCATGTTGGAAAAAGGCCGGCAAGTCACCTTTTTGGCTTTGACATTAGATAAATAATATCGAAAATAATCTTCAGTCATCCTTTAAACTGTCAAGCTAATTCTTAGCTGACGATTGGTTGGATTTAGCTTTTAGCCTGAAAAGGGGAAGCATATTCTTTTTTATACTGGCTCATTTATCAAAGAAGGCGTCTGAGTATCTGCCATGTCCTTTACTTCTAACCAATGGGAGCTAACTGCTCATGGTTTCCTGGTCATATATATATATGAGCTGTGACATGAGATTTCCAACAATGTGGTATGTGCGACCAGCAAAGGCTTAGACCAGCCTGCGCATACGCGCAGTCTGATCAGAGCCTTTGCTAGTCGCTCGAACATTCTACGACTTTTTAGCTACTGACTGAACAGCATTTGGAGTTTCTAAGCTTAAAAGGAGGCTGCACAGGCTCGTCTGAATCTACACTTGTGAATTTAGCACATTGTTGGAAATCACATGTCATGGCTCATATTCACTTACTTTTTAATTAATACAACTGTCCACTACTTCTTTTGTATAAAGTGCGTACATGACAATTGGCTCCTCTTTGAAGGGTTTCACTTAACTGCTAGAACCTCAAAGATAAACAGATCCCCACCTCTACCAAGTATTATAAATACAGCTTCTTCTCTAGAACAATCAAACACTGGAATGCCCTCCCAACCGGCACTGTCTTGTTTCCAACTGTGGCACAGTTTCCTGTTTAGCCACCAGGTGTACGCATCCCTCTTAATCACAATATTCTGTTTTTATCTTTTAACTAAACTAACTCTCTTTTCGCACTGTACAAACTCATATGACCCACTTTGCTTATATTTTATATAAGCTAGCCCCATTTATCACTTGGTAACCCGAATACCGGTCTGAATTCCTCCTAGGAGGTTAAGAAGTATTGACAGAAAGAGATAGAAAGAAAGAAAGCTTTATATTTATCTTCAGTTAGGCCAATAGTATCTCTGTAACCTTTTATAACTGCAATATTTTGCTTGTGGGATTGGTCTATGGCAATCATTGAGAATGCTTTATCAATTGTTCGAACGACAAAATGATCTCTGTGTATACATTAGAGTGCATGTGTTCCAGGGTAAGCTTGTCGCGATGATTGATTGGTAACCATCAAGCTAAATGAATATGATCTAGAGCAAAAAAATAGGGATGAGTTCTGAAATTACTTCTTTATCCACCTAAAAGAGAGTATGGCTAGAAAATGCCACAATCACAGACCACATACCAACTTATGGCATCATAAGGAACAGACACAGAATTCTGACAGCCACAGGACATCAAGAGCACAATACAAGTAAAAAGCCAGATCTCTTTTTCTCATCCAGATTACTGAAAGACTAGAAAGGACGCTAATTTCTACATTACAAAACAAGAAAAAAATCCAAACAAACAAACGGAGCAAAATGGACAAACAAATACAGAACAACCACCTAAACGGAACAGCAGCTGAAGCCACTAGGGGTCACTTAAATATATTTTGGGCCTATTCTACGCCATAGAAAACCATTATCAGTTAACAAGCTTTGTCTCTAATAGGACCAGCAGTTCTTCTCATGGAAATAAAAACACACTGTCAAAAACTGCTTAAAACAGAAAAAAACAGCCTAAATTGGTATTTGAATAAAATAAGAGTATATGAATATTCATGAATATATTCTATTAATGAGCTGATGTGCACATATTGATAAATATAGTTTGGCAGCAACGTTTAAGACTCTTTATGTATCACTTTTGACAATCTGCATTAGCCACAAGTTGTGATATTACTCTTGATAATTTGTAAGATTTTTTACCAATTTGGGGGCAAAAATTAATAATTCATTAATATGCACCATATCACACCAGTATCAGAACTTTAAGATCATTCCTCGTACTATACGATCTTAACATATTCAATAACACCGATCTTAAGTGAGCTTAGTTAACAAGCTTTGTCTTTAATAGGACCAACAATCTTCTCATGGAAATAAAAACACACTGTCAAAAACTGCTTAAAACAGAAAAGACAGCCAAAGTTGGTATTTGAGTATAAAATAAAAGTATATGAATATTCATAAATATATTTCATTAATGAGCTGATGTGCACATATTGATAAATATAGTTTGGCAGCAACGTTTAAGACTCTTTCTGTATCACTTTTGACAATCTGCATTAGCCACAGTTTGTGATATTACTCATGATTAATTTGTAAGATTTTTACCGATTTTGGAGCAAAAATGAATAACTCATTAATATGCACCATATCACACCAGGATCAGAACTTTAAGATCATCCCTCGAACTATACGATCGTAACACATTCAATAACACCGATCTTAAAGTTCTGATCCTGGTTTGATATCTATGTAACCTGTGATGCAACATGCCTGAAAATTGTACTACATAATAATTCTTTGTCTATACACTGCTCTGACATGTTTTATGGTACTTGAAGGAGCAACCGGAAATATATCCAAAAACAGTCATGCCCTCAATGCACTGACCTATCAAGCAGAGACTGTGCATGTTAGAGACGCCACTATTTCAACAAGTGCCGTCTCAGCATTTCGTTTTTTTATGGCTGCTCAATGATTATCCGTAAGCCATTATGTTCTGAAGATATGGCTAACTTTCTATATGATTTGAGTGTATGGCTATGCAACTGTCAACTTTAATCAAAATTTTAACCACTTGAAGTTTTGACTGGCCCTTACTACCGTAGCAACAGCTGTATTAAAGGTAAAAATTGTTTTAGATAAACGAAGATGAACTGACTTTTGTCTGCAGCAATTATGAATTATCTGTATCGTCAGAGACTGATAGTAACCCACATAAGAAAATCAAAACGAGTCTGCAAATTAGGTCAATATTCGGAGGTACAAAAATTTGCATGTGTATATCAAAAAATAAAACCCAATTAATTGTCAAAATGTGCACTATATCGTAAAATGATGCAATATGGGATTAAATTGAGCACAAAGCATCCATCTGAAACCAATAACAATTTGGAAAGTCTTATTTAAAATCAGTCATATTTTCGGTAAAAGTATAACTTTTTTTCAATATTCCAATTAAGATTGAGATATTTTGAAATCAAAATAGTATTGGTCTTAAATATTTTGCTGGAATTTGGTTCGGCCTGTTTTAGTCAAAATTAATAGACAAAAATAGAATATTCTCGGAAATGTAAATTCCGCAATATATTCAAAATGACGTAGCTGTCAATTTCAATGACGTCATAAGAATTCCGCATTGTGCTTTAAATATTGAATCGACTTAACCTGTCGCCATTCTACCATTTGAATGGACATTACAAGTAACAAAAAGTAAAAAGACAATTGAATGCAGTTTTACTTTGTAGTTTTAAAGATGCTGAGCTTGAAAGATTGAGATTCAAATATTATCATTATCCTATAATATGAAAAAAAGCCAGTAGTATGGAGTGGACCATAATTATTAATCGAAACAGTACAGCGAGAAAATATTAGCATCATTATAAAGGTAAAAACTAGATCTTTTCAATGGTGCTTAGTATGCCTCTCAAAAATGTCGTTGAACAAAACTACAAGTTAACGATCAGAACTTTTAGATCTTCCCTCGTATGTAAATCAGTTAATTTGCATATTTGAACTTTATGCCAAAGGGGAATGATTTAGCTTTCATTTGATACCAAGTTTGTTGTTCTATGATGAACGGAAACCGAGATATGATCAATTTACTACATACATCCTCGTGAGAAGTGTCGGTCATTTTGTTTTTTGGCGGCCATCTTGAAAATGGCCGAATTTGAAGTGGCCAGGAATCGTTTTTGAATGTGTGTCATGTCAAGAAATTATGTTGTAAATTCCATGATTGTATCATCAAGTGAAGTATTTCCCTAAAGTTGCTCACTAAGCAGCTACACTATATAAAGTTTTGCAACAAAGTTTGAAATTTGAAATCCTGGACTCAAGGACTGAATCGGAGGCATATCCATGCCCAACCAATTCTTAAAGTCCTTATATCTTAGAAAACATTCAGATTCCTACCCCTAAACTATATATATTCTTGTTTCTTATGATATGAAACACTCAATAACACCAACCGGGAAGTTCCCTGGTGCGTGCTCAGGCCTGCTCCACCCCCTTCACTTCATAAAAGGCTTAAGACCTCGGAAACAGTTCAGATCCCCACCCCTTCACCATATATGATGATATTCCTTATGATAAGATAAATTTAATAACACTTAAAAGGATGTCCTCCAGAGGTGTGCCAGGGCATACCCCACCCCTTCACTTCATGAAAGGGTTTATATCTCAGAAACCCTTCAGATCCCCACCCCTTAGCCATATATAATGACATTCCTTATGATAAGACTTGCGGGGACATGCCCCACCCCCTTCACTTCATGAAAAAGCTTTTATTTCGGGAAAACTATTCAGATCCCCACCCTAAACCATATATAACGTTATTCCTTATAATAAGAGCATTCAATAACACTGACCAGGATGTCACACGAGAGTGAGTCTGGCCATGCCCTAACCCCTTAACTTCATAAAAAGCTTATTATCTCGGAACGCTTTCAGCTCCCCACCCCTTAACCATATATAATCATGCTCCTTGTTATAAGACACATTCAATTACATGACTAGGATGTCACCCAGGGGATGTGCGGGAAATTGAGGGCTGGTTTGGGAGACTTTATGTTCGGTAGATTATAATCATATCTTGTTATAACGTATTTTTCTTTAGAAAAAAGGGTATATTAATTCTGTACCAATTAAAGTCTTCCTGAACAATAATGTATTTTCTTGTAATTTTTTATGCATCTTCTCCTTAACCGCTTGATATCGCACCTTCAAACTTTGCAGGTGCATAGATCACAATGATGTAGAGGGTACAAGGCAATATTTTGTGTGACCTTGTGTCAAGGTCAAAGGTCAAATAAGGCCATCCTTAAAAATATATTTGTTTGCCATGTTCCTACACATCAATTTCAGTTTGGGTAGGTAGGTAGGTAGGTCTTTTTTTTAGAAATACAGCATAATTTTATGACCTCTTCTTGCGCTCGCTTTTAGAGGCCTACAAATGATGTAAATAAGGTCAGAATGCATATAATAACAATCTCTGTAACAGTTTCTTTAATTTAAATACAGCTTTTTAATGATTTTAAAGAAAGGGTTGTTAACAGAATTAGAGAAAAAAAAATAAAAAAAAGAAGATTACAGAAAGGCAATAATTTTTTTGGGGTAGGGCCTGTTTTGGGTGGATAGGTAGGAGCACAGCAAACCAACATTTTTTTTAAGGTCCGCCTAATATATTTTCTTGTAAATGCATCTCCTCCTTAACCGTTTGACGTAGCAACTTTAAACTTTACATGTGCATAGTTCACATAATGTAAAGGGTACTTGGTAACATTTCCTGTGACCTTGACCCAAGGTCAAGGGTCAAATGTATTTTCTTGTAAATGCATCTTCTCCCAAACCGTTGGACATAGCAACTTCAAACTTTGCAAGTGCATAGGTCACATGATGTAGAGGGTACTGTGCAACCTTTTTGTGACCTTGACTTGACCCCAAGGTCAAGGTGATTGGTCAAATAATGTATTTTCTTGTAAATGCATCTCCAAAACTGTTGGACTTAGCCACTTCAAACTTTGCGGATACACAGGTCTCATGATGTACCGGTCAAACTTGTGTGTGACCTTAGGTCAAGGTCAACGTAATTTCTTGTAAATTCATCTCCTAAACCGTTGGGCACAGCAAGTCAAAACTTTGCAGTTGCATAGGTCTTACGATGTAGAGGGTACTGGGTATGGTTTTGTGTGACCTTGGCACCAAGGTCAAGGTCAACGGTTAAAAAGCGGGCATTTGCAACAGTGTACCATCGACTGCAGTCTAGTTAAATCCTGGCATTCTAATCCATTAGGATTCATATTTATATGCTCTCATCATTTTGGACAACTGGGCCTTCCTATCACTTTACAATGCAAATCTTATGGACTTATTACACACATATTAGGCGATACGCCTAGTGTGACATTACAACAGTATAAAAATCAACTTTTCTATTACATTGTATTAATATTTACATTTGCCGCTTTCTTCCTTAGATGAACATTTATCGAGCAACTGACTTCATTTGTCGATGAAGAGATTTGCAAACGTCTTCATTTGCTAGTGAAGAGATTTGCCCACATAAAATATAAAGTGTAAATATAAGAATTGAAATTTTATTTTTCAACTGTCATTATGTGATGAAGACAACGGGTGGCCCAAATTTTACCGATTAGCGATTTCAGAGGTAACCCATTTAGACCCTCATTTGTTTTGCAATTCATTTCTAATAAAAAAAGTATTAATTCTGTTTTTGGATGGAAGTTACCATAACACTTATAATCAAGAAAGAATATGATAATACTTTACACTTAACATATTAAGCCTGTATCCACTTTCAAATTGTAACACCTTTTTTCCAATAAAGCGGCATATACCCACTGTACAGTTTGCTAGGGGTCCGAATAAACTTTAATACCCAATACTTGTTGCGAATATGCTATAACCCTACTGAAAATAGCGAATGGAATTCCACTGGAATCCAGTGAAACTCCACTAGAATTCCAGTCGAATTCAGTGGAATAAAAAGCACTTTTTTCCTCTTGAAAAGGGCTATTCTAATGGGATTTCCAGTGGATTCCAGTGGAATTTCAACTTGATTCCAGTGAATTCCACTAGAATTCCAGTGATTCTACTTTTTCCACTGGAAAAAGGTAAATTCCAGTTGATTCCAGTGGAATTTCCATTTGATTCCAGTGGATTCCAATGGAAATTTTAGTCAATTCCAGTGTTAAGGGTGTTCAAAAGAAGTCTCAATGAGACGGTTCTTTTGAGTATCTACAACTACCTAGTTTAGCTACAATGTACCTACAACATATGTTTTGGTTGAAAAACAAGAAAAATAATTTGCAATTCTGCACATTATCTGTTGACAATGCCCTCTTTTATTAGCCAGGGCCCATCCTAAGGTGACACTTATATTTGATGAGCCCCTTAAATAATTCTTCTCTGCGCCAGCAAGTGTGTTGTTGGATCTCTAACCTAATAATGTCCACCTCCCCAACAGCATATTGTTGGGCCCCTAAAATAAATTCCCCTCTCCATCTTAGGCCCTTAAGTAAATTCTGACCCCCCCCCCCCCCCCCACACACACACACACGCGTTGCTCTTGGTCCCAGTCATGCCCTTAAATTCCATATCAAAACTCTTTACCATATGTTAAGAGAGCATATGAGTACCTTGATAGCATACGCTTTAATTGAAATGAAATAACACACATACCTTTTTGCTGTTATGCTAAAAAAGTATTGCGTACTCCACCTACAACGCTTGTAATGACAACAACCATTTCAGTTCATTTGTTGCTGGCATTTGGCGATCTTGACTGTCTAGAACAATTGAAACCTGCATATTCTGATTATTTTTTGTAATAAGGATAAAATAAAATGCATTGTGGCAAAACATTACCAAATAATTAAAATTATTCTTGTGGTTGTCAAAGAGCATGCTTCTGAGTATGTTGTCTGCTTTTTGTTCTATTATGTTCCTTGAACTCCCCGGCATTTTCGTCTAAGTACCCTACCCCTAACCTACCCTACCCACTTACAGAGAACAGCAAAGTACCTCAACAAAAGTACTGACTGAATGACCAGCTATAATTCAATGACACCTTGGGCTAGCTTTACATCTTTGCCCAGTCTTATCAGAGTCTTCACTGGCCGTATGTTGTACAATAAGCTATGACCTTAAACAACACATGAGTGCACAGACTGATGTTACTCACTGTATGCTCAGCCTGGACTTAGTCTAAGCCAGATACACAGCCTTGTTTGTTGGTTTTGTCATGTCTTTGCTCAAAATTCTAGTGAAAAAAAGTCAGTAAAATATTCCAGTGGGGAAAAATCCAGTGTAAAAAAAACTTGTGAAGTCATGATTCCAGAGGAATTCGACAAGAATTCCAGTGGATTTTTTTCACCATGATGATAAATGATTCCACTGGAATCCAGTGGAATTTAATCTATTCCAGTGGAATTCAAATGGAATATTTTATTGCTCTGAAATCCAGTGGAATTCTACTAGGCATTTTCTATGGGGAATGGCCACAGAATTTTGTAGCACTAAGTATATTTTGTCTGCAGCGGAAGCTTCAGAAGCCATGTTTGAAAATCAACCCATTTTCATGCAATAGGTTGTAACGTTCTGTCAGAGACAAAGTCCATCATTGTCATATTTCTACCATATTTCCAGTGTCCGGTATATAGGTATATATTTAACTCATGGAAATCATTAAAGTAAAACATTTTGATAAAACGATTTAGGTTGCATGTACAGATACAAACTCAATCTTTCCAAATATATAAACACTGAATTTAATGAATTTCACTGGTTTTAATAAATCTAAAGTTCTATGAATTTAGAAATGCCCCTCATATATCATAATTTGTGACTTTTTTATCTGTGACCCTTTAGAGTATATAATGGACACTCAAATCCCCCTTGTATCAATTTATATGGGAATATCCAGGAGTATCAAAGAGTTAAAATTAAATCCGTTACTCCCAAACCCCACTCTGTGTGAAAATGCTTCAGACAATCTAGCAGATATTTAAAAGTAATTATATTATATTTAATTTAATTTTTTTAATGGGTCATTCCGACTTTGTTGCGTGCAAACAACAAATGCGCAGAGCAGATTGGCCCTCCTGGGCATTCTGATTAGCACCTTTGTTATTCACTCTCTGAAGTTCCAATATTCTAGCTGGTCTCTGTAGCTCAGCAGGCTGGTTTGAACCTTACAGGCTCACAAATCCCGAACACAGGTTTTCTCACGCCGAGGCCCATATTTGATTTTCTTTCTCTTTCAGTCTGAAACTGGCCAGATCACGAAGATAGAGTTTCTTGCACATATTCCATACTTCCAAACACTTGTTCATAAATGATAGTAGAGAAGATTGGAAGAACTTTATTAGAATGTTGAATGACTACATTACATATTCCAAAATGGTGATGTATAATGTCTTCAAGATAAGCCATACTAATATGAGAAGGGGCTGGATATATAAACTGGAGGACATCATTAGTATCAAGAGAAGGCAAGCGAATGACCTTGGATAAGATCCATAATTTAGGCCAACCTTAAAGAGCTTTTGTTTCTCTTTACTCCACCATATCAAAACGGAGAATAGTCAGTTGGATGGTCAAATAGTTTTATTCATGAAAGAGGGAAAATGAGTAATGAAATAAAACACACAATCACTTAAACATTCTAACTTTGACTAGGGCATTGACAAACTGTACAGACAGGTAATCCTAATCAGTTTGCTACTTTCTAGCAATGGGAATCGAAAACATTTTGTCAAAAATAATAAATTTTGTCAGTCAAGAAAGAGGAAACAAAAACAACAACATTATTTTTGACTATAAGAAGGTGTCCTTATTACATAAACTTGAAAAAAAAAGGCATGGATTTCCAAGAGGTGTGAATACTAACTATTATTTGCAATTGACAATTGTTTTAATAATACAAAAGCAAAAAAATATTTTCAGGTCAAATAAGGCTTGGCTTTGAACCCTTTTCCTGCCAGTCACGACGTTTTTCGTCTGTTCGCTTATCTGTTTATTTTCTTAAGTAGCCTATATTATAATATTGCAAACAATATGGACCCAGATTAGACTGCTTCTAATAAAGCATTCTAATCAGTGTTGATAGTGTTTGCTTCCATGATTAAATCTAGTCTGAAGTGTACTTGAATATGAGCAGCAGACATAAACAGCAGACAACATTTTCAGGACAAAAATACTGGTGGTTTAAGGCTTAATCATTAAATAGCAAGCCTTATCTGTCCTAACAATGAAAGACTTCTTAAATCTGAGATTCTCCATGCCATAAATCTGCGGTTAATATTGGCCCCATTAACTATTGTAGGGTAATTTGCCAACTGTGAGTTTGTTTGATTTGATTCTTTACGTCCATTAACAATCTTTCAGTTATGAAGGGACGGGCCTTCCTGGGTTGAACCAGTTCTAAGCTAGGATTTATGTTCTTGCTCAAGGACCCACCACAGTGACGCTGATGAGGCTCAAACCAACCCCAATTGTGAGAGGTATTCCGAAAATGCAATGCATAAAGATAATAAAATACCACACATCTTTGAGTTAACCTGACCCATGTAGGGTCAAGGTGAGCTATTGTGGTCAGTCATCATACATAAAACTTAAAAAGACAAGAAACGACATCTCCTCCTGATCCACTCCAGGCCTAAATCAAAAATAATTTCACACAAATGATCTCCATAAAGCCATCTTCCAAAATTACTCAAAATAGTGGTTTAACATGTGTTGTGTAAAATAGACCATTTTTATGTTGTTGAGGCTAAAGAAATGTATAAATTGCTATTTCATGTTTTGAGCCGCGTGTCCTTGTCCTAGCTACCAGAATTCGTTCCTTTTATAACCGTATATGTAAGACTATTGCTTTACCATTTCCACTCTCAGTGGCCAAACTCCATAGTTAAAGGGTTTGGCCAATCTGAGTGCAATAGGATCAAATTTGCAAGGCAATACATTTTATAGACATACATTGTTCCTAACAGATACGAGGGATGATCAAAAAGTTCACGGACCCTTGTACTTCGGGCTACCAGGGAATGAAAATTTGACCATTACTTTTCAATATAATCTCCCTTCAAGGCAATGCACTAAGCCCATCTCTGTTCAAGCTTTCTTATACCTTCAAAATAGAAGGCCTTTTCCTGGTCCCCCAAGTACTCGAATACTGCCTCCATGACGCCTACATTGCTTCCATATTGTGTGCCACGAAGATGGGATTTCAGTTTTGGGAACAGATAGAAGTCAGAAGAAGCCATATCAGGAGAATATGGCGGATGAGGAAGGATTTCATATCCACATTCAGTCGCAGCAGTCATGACAAATTGTGACGTTTTGGGCAGGGGTGTTGTCCTGCAAGAGCAGAACACCTCGAGTCAGTTTTCCTCGCCTCTTTCTTGCGATTTCCTGGTGAAGCCGCCGCAAGTCGCCTTCATAATTGAGTTTATCGTGCGAACTTGCTCAAGATAATCAATTATGATCACCCCTTGGCTATCCCAAAAGATTGAGGTCATAACCTTCCCTGCTAAATGAGCCCTCTTAAATTTCGTAGGAGGGGTAAGCCAGGCTCTGCATTTTTGACTCTGAGTCAAAGTGGTGAACCCATGTCTCATCTTGGGTAACAACTCGCTCGATAAAATCACCGGGATCATCGTCATAGCGAGACAGGAGATACTTTGAGATATCAAGCCGAATCCTTTTCTGGTCATCTATCAATATTAGCGGCTCCCATCTTGCCGAAACCTTTGACATACCTAAGATGTCGGTTAGGATTGATAGTACTGTCCCAAAACTTATGCCAACTACGCTACCTATGCTTCTCAGGTCTCCTATCACACATAACCAGGATGTGCACGACCTTCAACATTTTCATCAGCGGTGGCTAGACCGTCTTTCATTCTCAACGCTCCCCCTCGTAAACTCTGCTGCCCATTTTTTTACTGTGCTATAAGAAAGAGACTCCTTCCCAAGGGTTTCCATGAAGCCTTCATTTTCCTTAGGAGGCATTCCTTCCTTACAGAAGTACTTGATAACCGCTCTGATTTAAAGTTTCTCCATTTTGCAAATGTGTCGCACCCTCCTCTCTTAAAAGTGCTTTACATAAGCAACCAAGCATGACCACATGCTTTTCATACTCCCATCGTCCTTCAGTTAGATCAAATGACCAAATGAAAATGTTTTAAGTCAATGAATCTCAACTAAGCATATCGGGCCAAGAACCTTTTGATCACACCTCGTAGAATGGAAAGCAGTTAGGTTGTTATAAAGCTATTAAATTCTTCCCCACTAGATAGTAAGACAGACTGCAGCAGCTGCTGCTGTAAACCTTAACTCTTCTGCTGAGCCTTGGGAAACAGGGTAGATCCAGATCTGCTGGATTTAGCTACAATGTCTCCAAGGCAATAAATAAAATCTTTATCACACAATGGGCTAGACTAAATTCATTTAGCAGGAAATGTGTTTACCCTTTGTAGACTATATACCCCCTAAACGTACTTTTGTAAAAAGTGAAGACTCAGATGAAATGCGGCATAATGCACAGAAAGAAATACAATATGTTTTGGAAAGTATAACCTGTGACCCCTCAATATACACAATGGACCATCTTGACTTAACTGTATCAAGCTTTATGGAAAGGTCCATTGGTCTTCAAAGGGGATCCATTATAGCAGTTTTGACCAATCTGAGTGTATAAAAGTTTTAAAAAATACCTTGTGGTATGTCTACATTATGCAATGAAATTGCAAACAGTTCTGAAATGATCAGACTGCATTATGACGAGGTTTGATCTGACTGAATGCCGTGTGTTTGAGCCTTTAGAATGTACAGAAAATATATTACTCATTTCAAAATAATCTCATTTATAGTAAATCCATACTATGCCTGACTGTAGGGCACAATCTCTAGGAAGTCTGGTTGGTAGCCCAACTTCTATGGATTGTGTATGGGGTCGTTAAAACATTACAAACTGTATAAGAGGCTATATCATAGGTCCAGATTTGCGAACCTTTTTTATGTGTAAACTTGTGATTATTTTCTTATGCAATAATCCAAACATATATTGTGGGTGATCAAAAGAATTGTCTCATTGGGACGGTTTTTTATGTACCCACAACATATTTTTGGTCGAAAATGAAATAAAATCATTTTTAATCTTATTTGGAGGCCTGTCTATATTAATTTGTTTATATTTGGTACAAAGATTTGCCGTACCACCGCTGAAGATATGTTTGTGACCACGGTTGGTGTGTATGATAATTTGTGTCTACATTATGTACAGGAATTACAAATAGTGCTAAACATGATCAGACTGCTTTATGACCAGGTTTTATCTGATCGAATGCACTGCGTTTAAGCATTAAGGCTTTAAGAATGTATAGGAAATATATTCATCTCATTTAGTGTCAATTCATTATATATCTGACCACATATTACAATCTTAAGCAAGTCTTGTTGGTAACCTGACTTCTGTGGATTATGTATGGGGTTGTGAGAACATTGCTCGCAAACTGTATTTAAGAGCTAAATTGTTTATATTAGGTATAAATTCAGCACATAATGCCGAGGGTTGCTTGTGAGCACAGTTTTTATGTTTGAGCTTAATGTCAACACATAATGCTGATGGTTGCTTGTGAGCACAGTTGTTATGATTGGGCTTAATGTCCGCACATAATGCTGAGGGTTGCTTGTGAGCCCAGTTGTTATGATTGGGCTTATTGTCACCACATAATGCTGAGGGTTGCTTGTGAGCACAGTTGTTATGTTTGGGCTTAATGTCACTTTCAACAACTTTTCAGTCATTGCACAGTTGTCACTTCATTACACTGTTCCTGCTGAGACTGCTCTTAATAACACTTCATTGCACTGCTCCTGCTGAGACTGCTCTTAAGTGTCACCTCATTACACTGTTCCTGCTGAGACTGCTATTAAGTGTCAGTTCATTACACTGTTCCTGCTGAGACTGCTCTTGAGTGTTACTTCATTACACTGTTCCTGCTGAGACTGCTCTTAAGTGTCATTTCATTACACTGTTCCTGCTGAGACTGCTCTTAAGTGTCACTTCATTACACTGTTTCTGCTGAGACTGCTCTTAAGTGTCACTACATTACACTGTTCCTGCTGAGACTGCTCTTAAGTGTCAGTTCATTACACTGTTCCTGCTGAGACTGCTCTTAAGTGTCAGTTCATTACACTGTTCCTGCTGAGACTGCTCTTAAGTGTCAGTTCATTACACTGTTCCTCGTGAGACTGCTCTTAAGTGTCACTTCATTACACTGTTCCTGCTGAGACTGCTCTTAAGTGTCACTTCATTACACTGTTCCTGCTGAGACTGCTCTTAAGTGTCACTTCATTACACTGTTCCTGCTGAGACTGCTCTTAAGTGTCACTTCATTACACTGTTCCTGCTGAGACTGCTCTTAAGTGTCACTTCATTACACTGTTCCTGCTGAGACTGCTCTTTAGTGTCACTTCATTACACTGTTCCTGCTGAGACTGCTCTTAAGTGTCACTTCATTACACTGTTCCTGCTGAGACTGCTCTTAAGTGTCAGTTCATTACACTGTTCCTGCTGAGACTGCTCTTAAGTGTCAGTTCATTACACTGTTCCTCGTGAGACTGCTCTTAAGTGTCACTTCTTTACACTGTTTCTGCTGAGACTGCTCTTAAGTGTCAGTTCATTACACTGTTCCTGTAGAGACTGCTCCTAAGTGGGTTACCAGTCTTAGTGAATGCCCACTTACACCTTACAATCAACTACTTGAATAAGCAGCTCAAATAAATATTTGGTCGAACTGGGATTCAAACTCAACACCCTTCTATTGCAGTCCATTGAAGTCAGATAACAAATCAGACTCACTTTCCACTGTGCTATACGGACCTGCATTGTGACCATGACCTGATATTTATCATTTCATGCACTACAAGCACTTCAGGAACCCCATTTATATTTCAGTTAACCACTCATTATACTTTGCTCAAAATACCATGTTTGCTCTAAATATACCCAATCTTGTAAAATCACACTCTTACTATAAACTAAGTTAAAACTCTTTCCATTCAGAGGTCACTTTTGTTCTCAGCTGATATATCTTTGCAATCAATTTGGACGAAGACCAGGTCTGACAAAATCTGGAACCCGATTTTGATTCCTGAATATTATTTTAAGTTGATTCTAATGGACCTGCAAATGTAATGCAACGTCTGAGATGATAACGTCCTAAATTTGCGACAGCAATATATTCCATCAGAAACTCAAATTCATTATATAACGTTGCTTTTCAATTGGCTGGCAAGAGGTTTTACGCGGAGGCAGTCACTGGCCGTACGTGATCAGTCATCATACATAAAACTAAAAAGAAAAGAAAACGACATCTCCTCACAACATTCTACATTTTCACTAGAAAAATATTACAAGTGCATTAGAAAGAGGTTAACAATATTCAAAATTTACATTTGGGGAGGTATTGTCATTACATATATGTTCGGAAATCATGTTTTATGGCTCCAATATATAACATGTGTGTCTGTATATTTATAGCAAGTAAGGTATGCTTAGAAATTATGTTATCATATTCTACTGTAGATGCCATCATTGAAAACTGTGATAAAACTGATATTTTTGTTTTATAAATGCATAATAGTAAAATGAATATTAAAGGAAAATTTGATGGAAGAATTAATGTGTGTGTGTTATATATGAAATTTCCTAGACTGGTTTATATGACTGCCATTACTCATACCTTAACCCTTTAAAGGTAAATTCAATTCAGGTCACCAGGTTTCTTATTTCTTGAAAACTTTGATTGTGGTGCTCAGTGGAAGTTCCTTCCACTGAGCACGCCGTTAACAAAAGTTTTCTGGAGAAATAAGCAAGTTATTATTATACTGTAATGCTTAAACCAGAGGAACATAAGATCCTGAACAGCTCTCCTGACACTGAGTCAGAGTAACACAAGATCTTGAAGGGCTCACTTGACACTGAGTCAGAGGAACATAAGATCCTGAAGGGCTCTCCTGACGCTGAGTCAGATGAACATAAGATCATGAAGGGCTCTCCTGACACTGAGTCAGTAGAACATAAGATCCTGAAGGGCTCTCCTGACCCTGAGTCAGAAGAACATAAGATCCTGAAGGGCTCTCCTGACACTGAGTAAGATGAACATAAGATCCTGAAGGGCTCTCCTGACACTGAGTCAGAAGAACATAAGATCCTGAAGGGCTCTCCTGACACAGAGTCAGTAGAACACAAGATCCTGAAGGGCTCTCCTGAAACAGTGTCAGAGGAACATAAGATCCTGAAGGGCTCTCCTGACACTGAGTCAGAGGAACATAAAATCCCGAAGGGCTCTCCTGATACTAAGTCAGAGTCACATAAGATCCTGAAGGGCACTTCTGACACTGAGTCAGAGGAACATAAGATCCTGAAGGGCTCTCCTGACACTGAGTCAGAAGAACATCAGATCCTGAAGGGCTCTCCTGACACTGAGTCAAAGGAACATAAGATCCTGAAGGGCTCTCCTGACAGAGTCAGTAGAACATAAGATCCTGAAGGGCTCTCCTGACACTGAGTCAAAGGAACTTAAGATCCTGAAGGGCTCTCCTGACACTGAGTCAGAGGAACATAAGATCCTAAAGGGCTCTTCTGACACTGAGTCAGAGGAACATAATATCCTGAAGGGCTCTCCTGACACTGAGTCAGAGGAACATCAGATTCTGAAGGGCTCTTCTGACACTGAGTCAGAGGAACATCAGATCCTGAAGGGCTCTCCTGACACTGAGTCAGAGGAACATAATATCCTGAAGGGCTCTTCTGACACTGAGTCAGAGAAACATCAGATTCTGAAGGGCTCTCCTGACACTAAGTCAGAAGGAAATATGATGCAATTTTCTTGCAACGGTGTGACTCTCTCAGAGAGAAAGATTTCAACCTCCACTTCTCCACTAGAAACCGAAATTATATTCAATCTATTGAGCCTGACTGCAGATCCAGGGGTTGTGAGCTCGATCCTGGCCTGGTCCAATACTTTTGTGGAATTTAATCATGAAATAATTTCGCAATAATTAAGTCAGTTTGCATTGTTTTACCTATTTTAGTATGCAGGCAGAGGTGCAATAGATATTGAATTATATCAAGCGAAAATGTAGTTTGTAGACCTGGGTCTGCCCTTGTGTTTGGGTGGACTTAGGGGTGGGGTGTGGGTCAAAAAAAATTGCCAGAAAACACACCCTCTACACTTGCATTGAGCTACATCAAATCAAGGCTTCAGTGTACCGTTACAGCAATCGATCGTAACTGAATTCTGCTGATACAAGATGGGTCAATTTCTAGCGTAAGTATGTGCATGTAGTACTATTAAACCGATTTGTCAAGCTTGTGAGAAAAAAAAACTTTTTTCTGGAAGTGGAAAATAATGATTAATAATAATCATAATAGATTGGTGAACTCCTTCAGTATGGTTGAAGATATGGAGCTAATGTAGATATGGTAGGATGCAGCTTAAACACTTACGTGCGTCAGTCCGTCTGCCTGTCTGTATATCCCACAGTACTCATTTATGATATTTGATGCATTCTTTTAATTTATTATCACTGCCATGAACAGTGAATATCATTTAAGTTTCATCCGAATCGAGTCAATGCATCCTTGGTAATTTTGTATGCTATTTCCTTGTCTGTAGTTTCTTTTTTCTTCCCCTTTCTTTAAATCAACTTATTTAAAAAAGGTCTTTGTGGAATACCATCACAGTGCCAAACATTTTGGATCCAGATCAGGCCTGATGTTCTGTCGGGTCTGATCTGGGTCCAAACTGTTTGAATCAATCAGCAGAAGATGACTGAATTTGTCGCTGGCAGGCAGTTCCTAAACATTCCATTATTTTGTCCTGAAAAAACATGTCTGCTTATTATATGGCCTGCATATATTCAAGTGCACTTCAGTCTAGATCTTATGGAAGCAAATGATTTGAGCCATGACCAGAATGATCCCAGAGAGCTGTCATAGACTACCTATACAGGTTACCTAAATACAAAAGCAGATGATAGAGCAGATGACAAAAGTCGTGACTGGCAGGATTGAGTTTCAAATTATTTGTACATATATCAATGGAAACATGTAGAACCTGATGAGATAGACCAAGCTGACGGCTCAACATGATGAGCCATTTCATACCAGGGGTCATGATCCTGGCTAATTTGGACGCACTTTAGAGTTTGTCCAGATGAACTAAAAATCACGTACAGTAGAGATGAAAACCCTTTGTTCCAATCTCGCACGACTATATATGCTTGAAAGCCCACAATTATACACAAGTAGAAATAAAACAAACAATAAAAAAATATGCATGCATTGCTTTACCATTTAGGCAAGTGTTTTAACGTATATGTACTCGTATAAGTGTATTTTCGTTTTGTGGCATATTTTAATCGAAATTCCGCGGGCTGTGCGATTTAAAAAAAAATCGGAGGGGGGGGGGGTGGTATTTTGCTCCCCCCCCCCCCCCCCCACACACACACACGTACGCGCAGTTTTATTTTTTTTATTCGTAGCAAACTGACCAACAAACACTACCACTTCCTACAAAAAGGCGTTACATGAACGTTTTCAGTGCATTGTACGTGAGTTGCATTTAAATTGCGCTAAAACATATATCAATGTTTAAGACACATTAATGTGTTATCCAATCAAATCGCTTTGATATTGAAATGTGTTGACTCCGTTAACAAACTCTAAACGTGGTTTTAAGTCTGTAAAACCGCTATATAATCGGTTCTTAAAAATATTATTTCTTACCACAGTTTCTTATTTTCGCATAAAACTCATTTTAACGACCTATATAACTCCTTTATTAGCCAGGCAGTAATGTTAACGCGGAACTGCGTTGATACGCGATGATTCGCGTTGAAAAACAGCTACATCGATTGGCTGGGCAGGAAATGTGTAGCAGGCAGTTCACTGAGCTTGGATTGGCCATTTTTGAATTCCAGTTGAAAAATGTATTTGCGTATTAGTCGCTTTTTCAACGCGGATTGGACTAGTAAAAATACGCAGTTGGGGTATAGTTGTAGACCCATTAACCATTTCCTTCAGGAATATTCAGTCTAGGCTCCAGCCACTATGAATAATTATATATATATATATATAAACTTTTATGTTTGCACATGGAACAAAAGAAATTACTTGTCACGTCACTTGTATCATATTTCCATTTATGCAAACAGAGTTGACCTTCATCAGGCAGCTCCAACAAAAGAAGCCTGATCTGGGTCAACTCTGTTTGCAAAAGCGTTAAAAGGCGTCTCTGTGAGGTTACTAAGGTAAAGTGTTTGAGATGTCATAAACAAATGAGGCCATTCGTTTTTTATTCTTCTATTCCTGCCAAAGTTATCCACTGCAGTTTGGTGCACATAATTTGCCTTGTTTAAAAATGAGTCGATATAGTAGAGTTAAATTGATTGAAAAGTGTTTCACTTTTGTTTAACTACTATATGTACATCTCAGCCTCTTTTGTCTATCTCCAGAACCAATTTACGATATATGAAATTGAATGTTTTTACATCAAAGAACCATAAGTTGCGAGGAATTCGTCTCAGTCATAAAATTCATTAAGGATCATTGACACTTGCTATGGGTAATTGCCTATGGTTTTCAGTAAAAAGAAAAGTTTGTCAATCGTCCCTTTCTTCACCTTGAAGCTACCCTGACCTGAGTACTTTGATCTACTTTATGACTGTGAAATCCGTTTTTGATATTAAATGCTTCAAAGATGTAAAATTTTGGGTAGAACAATCAGTTTTACATTAAAATATATAGAAATCCGAAAACATTTTTTTAAAATATCATTCCCCCCCTCCCATGTGCCAGTAAAAGCTTTTGCATGTAAATGTGTTACCATATTTTACACATTGTATGGAAATGGCTTGCTAAAACAAGGGGGGGAGGGGAATGATGTTCAACAGCCCAAATACCCAGGGCCTAAGCCCATAAAATGCCTTTTCTACTAATTAAGAAATTAATGACAGTAATGAAGTTCTCTTGAACCAACCTACTAAATTGCTTTGTATTCTGGGCTAGTTTAATATAAAGTACTTAAAATTTAAAAGTAGAATTAGCAAGGTTTTATGAATTTTTTCATAAGAAAAAATCTCACTGTTATTAAATGACACATTATTTTGCAAACGTCCTGTACTTATCTATTTGCATGCTAGGGAATTGTTCATGTTTTTATTTTCGTCTGCTGACTTTCTTCAAAATTAAGTTTTTAAAAATAAACCACCCAGGACCACCATCATAGTGTCAAACAGTTTGGATCCAGATCAAGACAAACATTCTGTTGGTCTTCATCTGGCTTCAAACTGTTTGCAAAGGGCTATGGGCAGACGACAAAATTATCCACTGGCATGCAAGAGTTATAACAGGTAAATACTTTAGTGTTCAATATATTGTCTCATATAGGGATATACATGCATGTGTATACCATAATATTTGGACACTTTAAATACATTAAACACGCTATGCCCTTTAACCAAAGCAAAAGCAAAAGTAATATTCAAAGGATCTAGTTAGAATCAGTTTTACTTTCTAATGCTAAATGGGACACTTTCATTCCTTCAAAAATATTTATTTCTTTTGTTGAGCTTTCAGTTTTGTATTATTTACGGTGCATTCAGTCAAAAATGTACAGGTAAAGGCCCTGTCACACTACGACGTATAGCACCAACGTATGCCGACGTATGAAAAATTCAGCAAATACGTTGGTATACGCTGAGTACGTTAGAAATAAGTTTTAAACACGTTACTAATACGCTATAGTACGTTGGTATGCGTTGACATATGGCCAAGAGGTCCAACAATTTGTGCATCCATAAAAAATTACAGCGTATGCGAACGTCCTGTTTCTATACGCTAGGCATACGCTAGATGTACGCAGCAGGTAAGTTATGCATACGTTAACGTACGTTAGCACCAACGTATGCGGACGTATGAGAAATTAAGCAAGTACGTTGGTGTACGCTGAATACGTTAGAGATAAGTTTTAAACACGTTACGAACACGCTACTGTACGTTGGTATACGTTGTCATACGGCGAATAGATCCCAAAATTTTGTGCTTGCATAAAAAATCTTCAGCGTATGCCGACGTATTGCTAATACGTTAGGCATAAGTTAGATGTACGCAACGGGTAAGTTATGCATACGTTAAGGTACGTTAGCGCCAACGTATGAAAATTCACCAAGTACGTTTGTGTATGCTGAATAAGTTAGAGATACGTTTTCAATACGTTACGAACACGCTACAGTACGTTGGTATACGTTGCCATATGACAAAATGGTCCCAAAATTTGTACCGTTTTATACGTTTGACATAAGTTAGAAGTGCGCTACACGTAAGTTATGCATACGTTAACGTACGTTATATGTTCAATTCAGCATACGTTCGGCGTTCGTTGGGCATAAGTCTTAAGAACGCTAGTGATACGCTGGGCATACGCTTTTATACGCTGATACAAGTATAAGTTATGTTACGTCGGGAATAAGTTATAAATAAGTTACTCATAAGTCAGACACACGTTCTATGCTCGTTTCGCGTACGCTTTGCATAAGTTCAGAGAGAGGCTTCCTCTGATTTTTTTTATTAGATTTCAGCGTATGCCAGCGTACTAGATATATATTTCATACGTCGGCATACGTTGGCTAAAACGTTATAGTGTGACAGGGCCTTAACTTCTAAATGATCTCTCCAAAATCATTTTATTACAAAACATATTTTTTTTAAAAAACAATTTCATCAATTATCGTGATTCGTTAATACTCTGCATATGGTATGTTCAATAGATATCACCATGTCTACCAAATCAATCAAGAAAACGTGCAGAAATCACTTTCTAAAGCACATTTTATTTTCATGAAATTTCAGACCCCCTCCCCTTTCTACCCGCCATTACTCGCGAGTGCATAGTAATTTTGAAAATATTTTGCTAGCTGGCTCTTGCCATTTGATTCACCTATTGCACTGATACTACCTGCACCACACTAGAAGCTCAAAAGCAGTTTTCTGGGAATCAGAAAAATAGGCGTATAAGGCTCAAACCGTCAATGATCCTTTATATAGGTGAATGTCAGCGTAGTGTAATAGATAAACGATTCTCCTAGTGCCCAGGGGTCCCGAGTTTGATCCCCGGGTCTTCAAATCTATCATGTGAGACTTAAGCCTACAGCCTCCTCTTCTGAGCGTTTAGGACCAAACCGTTGCAGGTTTAACCTTCCAGTGCTCCCACACATAAAATCAAACCATCAAACCATAAACCAACCTGTCCCACTACTGGAAAAGCCAAGGAACAGTTGCAGAAGTTTGACAAGAGCCGGGGTGTTGTAGTGAAGGCACTCAACTTGTATCGAGGGGTACTGAGTTCTATCCGCGGCCCCAACAATCTGATGGAAGATAATTTAAGCCATGGCCCATCTTCTGAGAAGATTTAAACCAGAACCACTGCCAGTTAAGACTTCAGGTGATTCTGCACTTGAAATTTCAGAATATATTAAATATCATTGGGAGACATTATAATAAATCAGAAAATTGCTATAATTTCCACTAAAAAATTAGGTTTCATCACAATACAAGATTGGTTGACACTTTTCGTTTCGTCCCATTGACAAGTGTTAGGGCAAACATTTGGTGTCATCAAATTTATGAAAAATGTAATTGAGAATTTGGTTTAAGTTTAATGATGACGCCAATTGATTAGTGTAACACCAGTCAAGGCGACGAAATGAAAACTGTCGGTGTTGACGTCTCTTCATTATGGTGCTGTGTGTGACTACATTAGCGGAAGCTTTTTGCGTTCTCTGGGGCCGGCCTACGTGTATGCAAATACTCATGTGTGTACAACTTCACGATTCAAGTATAGGGTCTTAGCTATTCTAATTGTTTTTTAGAAGAAAAATGCAGTTTATTGTGTTTATGTTGTTTGTCTTTAGAGCTCATTTTAGCCCTGTGAAATTCTCTACAACCATTTTCCTCAATATGGCCAAACCCCTGGCTTCGTATACACTGGGTGGGAGCGAAAAGTACACGTGACCCATTCTGTTGATTTGTATAGTGGACAAATCTTTGTGTGAAGCATGTCTGGTAAGTTTCAGACTGTTTATTTTTGTGATATAATATTATTTACCTTGAAAATTTCAGCTTCACACCAGTAGTACAAGAAGCACAAGTAAAGGTCTTTTCGATGTATTACTCCGTTTTATCTGTTCATTGCCGTGATTTCGGTTATTTACACGTTTATTCTTGGAAAATCATCATTCTACTTTCGATTTTAAAAGCAACACCAGTACTTTTTCATAAGTATTTGCCAAAAACGTTATTTGAAATGACTGATGTTGCATTATGAGTATTTCATGATGTGTATTTTTTCAGATAATATTAATATTTCTAAATGCCGTGCTATGTAAGTGCAATTAATTGCAATGGAAATCATAGAGGGGTCAAAAATTGTTCTGCATCGCGTGTTGCAAAACTGACTATCAGCACTGGACGTCGTGTTGCAGACATGCTGTATAGTATGTTATGATAACATATAAAGGGATTTCGATGTTTTTTGTAGGATAACATTTAAATATGTTTGAATTTTTTTTTTCTAAAGTGAGAAAACTTGGAAGATGCACACATTGTTTGTTGAATACTAATAGTACAAAGTGACACTCTTCCAGTCGTGGGGATTCCTAGGCAGTGACTATCCGGGGGTGGGGGGAGGTACTCCGATATTTTCATATATATTTAGGTTTGGCGCATTATTGGGGGGGGGGGGGTCGTTACGAAATCAGACTTTTTTTGGGGGGGGGGTCATTTCTATACATTTTAGGGCTTTTTAAGGTCAAGATACAGAATTGGAATATTTTTTTGGACCGCAAAATTTCAAATATATTTGTGTATGCCTGATATTCCTGATTTCTTTTTTTTTTTTTTTTTTTTTTTTTGGGGGGGGGGTAAACAGTAGATGCTGGGTCCAAGCCTATGTATGAAGAAAATTTGAGAGTACCCCCTGGGGTGTCTTTGGGTACAGATTTATACTTCTACTCTAGCCTTGTATGGCGAGCTCGGGAATAGGATGCTTCAAATGACCAGGCTAGAGGCACAGTTTGATAATCCTGGTCATAACTAAGAAATACGATTCAGAAATGTCTCCATCTAGACGGGAAAGTCTAAAAGCCCTTTACTCCAGGAAGCCATTGTATCTTATATAATCATCATTTATAGGTGCAAGACTGATCCTGGTTATCTCAACTTGATGGCCGGCTACGGCCGGATGCGTTTCTCTAGCACGCTCAAATAGGCCGAATTGCCACCTTTAAGACGTGAAAGTCTAAAAGTCTTTCACGCGAGGAAACCATTGTTTTGGTGTATTACTTGTCCCGGTCACACAAATTCAGGAAGATCAAAATACACTGAGTCAGAAGAACATAGGATCCTGTAGGGCTCTCCTGACACTTAGTCAGAGAAACATAAGATCCTGAAGGGCTCTCCTGACACTGAGTCAGAGGAACATAAGATCCTGAAGGGCTCTCCTGACACTGAGTCAGAAGAACATAAGATCCTGAAGGGCTCTCCTGACACTGAGTCAGAAGAACATAAGATCATGAAGGGATCTCCTGACACTGAGTCAGAAGAACATAAGATCCTGAAGGGCTCTCCTGACACTAAGTCAGAAGAACATAAGATCCTGAAGGGCTCTCCTGACATTGAGTCAGAGGAACATAAGATCCTGAAGGGCTCTCCTGACACTGAGTCAGAAGAACATAAGATCCTGAAGGGCTCTCCTGACACTGAGTCAGAAGAACATAAGATCCTGAAGGGCTCTCCTGACACTGAGTCAGAAGAACATAAGATCCTGAAATAAGTAGTTTAACATAAACACACCTAGATTAGCATGCGCAGATCTAGAGGGGGGATACGGGATCCGGACCCCCCCCCCCCCCAACATCTTAAGTGAAATGTGTTTCTTTAGAAAAAAGCATTGGACCCCCCCCCCCCCTGGAAAAATGGGATCCCCTCTGAATCCTTGGAAAAGCATATAAATAAGCTGAGGACTCAAAAAACGTCATCAAGGCTGTTTTCTAGCCGTCAGAACTGGATTCAGAGGGGGTCAAATTTTTCCAGGGTGGGGGGGGGGGGGTTGGTCCAAATGCTTATTTCTATAGAAACACATACAACTTAAGATTTTCAGGGGGGTCCAGACCCACTATTCCCCTGACGAAAATTCCTGGATCCGCGCATGATTAGCTATATTGCAAATTGAGCATGCCGAGTTCGCCAAAGTTCACAATATAGCCAGTTGATGACTGATATTTAATGAACTGGATCGCTTACCTCATGTGAACATGATACAATGTAAGGCTTTTCGTACAGCGGAGCAGCGAGTGCTTCATGCAATACGAGTCTACACAATACCAACCAGGAATTATCTTCCTTGGCCTAAGTGATGGTAATTTTTGGACGATATTAAGATTTTGAAGAAGATTTTAGTTATTTTGAAATCTCCTGAATATTCATAACCGTTCGTATTTTTCAGGGAGTTTCTGAAACGCAAAATATATAAACGACTGTGCCGACGAAGATTCAGATCAGAAAGCATATCCACCCAGTCTGGCCAGATTCTTCATTGTGCACTTAATGATTAGCTTTCTTCTTATGGGCAATAAAGACTCTGATCAGGCTAGGCAGTGGCCCAGACTAAGCTTGGTCTTTGCTTAGCGTATAGGTCATTTTTTGTTTTGTTATGGTTAAAATGATATTGTCTCATTTTTGTTTATTTTACTAATCTCAGATATGATGAATGAATCTTTTGTGGTGGATCCAACTGAGGATGGTTTTGAATTTGATGAGCAAAGGTTTGAATGTGGCGTCTGCACCTATACCTCTCGTTTTAAACAAAACGTCAGGCGTCACGAGCATCGTCATCTGACAGAGAGCAATGCTACACCGGATGTCGAAGATTCAAGAATTAGTATTCTGTGTGACCAATGCGCAAGACCTTTTAAGACAAAGCATGGACTACAACTGCACGTTAAAAGCAAGCATTTAAACATCTTTCGATTCAAATGCTCTGTCTGCCCGGCCCAATTCAACATGTTGTCAGCGTTCTGGGGCCATTTGGCGTCACATCACAAAGAATTAAAAGAAAAATGTTCAGAGTGTGGTGCCGAGTTTCAATACATACAATCACTAAAAGACCACAAAAAAGTTTTCTATGTTCAAATTTGCAAAGGGCAATAACTGATTTTTTTTTAATTTTCACAAGGTAATCTACTCATTCTTCTTGCTTTTTGCATCTTTTAAAATATCCACATTCATGAACAAACTAAACTTTAATTCACGTGGCTGTATATGCCGTCGTTAAAATATAGCAAGAAGTGAGCAAAGCTCACATACCCCCGGCGGTAGCCATCATAGGTTGTAACACTTTCAGAGAAAAGACAAAATTGTCAAAGATTTCATAATCCTAAATCAAGTAGTTTCTGAGAAAACTTTAATGAAACATGTCCATATGTGTTATATAAGAGTGACAGAAGGAAAAATAGAAAATTTGAAAAAAGAAGGAAAAATGCGGATTAGCACCTTAGTTTTCATTTACACAATACACTTTGCCTACCTGAAAGTGCACACAAAATTTCATAATCCTAAATCAAGTAGTTGCTGAGAAACGTCCATATATGTTATATAGGAAAGACAGAAGGAAAAATTGAAAAAGAAGGCAAAATGAGCTTTAGCATCTTTATTTTCATTTACACAATACACTTAGCCTATCTGAAGGTGTACACACAATTTGAAAACACTGGCTCCAATAGGAACCGAGAAATCTGCGACATAAATTTCATTGGAGAGAAAGAAAAATGAATAAATAAAGGGACTGATAAGCAATATGTGGCTGTTGTTTTGTTACACAATACAACTAATCACTATCAAGCTTTGTACCAAATTTCAGAATCCTAACTCAAGTAGTTGCTGAGAAATCTTTGACAAAAAAATGTCTATATGTATTATATAAGAGTGAAAGAAGGAAAAAATGAAAAAAAAAATGAAAAAGAAGGCAAAATGAGCTTTGCATCTTTATTTACATTTACACAATACACTTAGCCTTCATGAAGGTGTACACAAAATTTGAAAACACTGGCTCCAATAGGAACCGTGAAATCTTCGACAGAAATTTCCATTGGAGAGAAAGAAAAATAAATAAATAAAGGGACTGATAAGCAATATGTGGCTGGTATTTTGTTACACAATACAACTCATCACTATCAAGCTTTGTACCAAATTTCAGAATCCTAACTCAAGTAGTTGCTGAGAAATCTTTGACAGAAAAAAATGTCCATATGTATTATATAAGAGTGAAAGAATGAAAAAATGAAAAATTGAAAAAAGAAGGCGAAATGAGGATTAGCATCTTAATTTAATGCTTTATTTATTTAACGAAGATTCCTAACAGCCCAATGGCCACTAGTAGGTCTCCTCACAAAGAACATGAACATACAAATACAACGGACAATACAGATAGACACACAATAACATGAAAGTATGTACATATATACATCCAATGAACGAAATGTGTACATGTGTGTGTGTGTGTGCGTGTGTGTGTGTTTGTACGTGCGTGTGTGCGTAAGAGAATGGAGAGAGAGAGAGAGAGAGAGAGAGAGAGAGAGAGAGCATGTGTGTGTTAGAGATAGTGAGAGAATATTTTAGCACAATCTTACAAGCTTTCGTCGTGTGCAGCTGTTTCATTGTGATCGAAACGCCCAGATTCATGGATAAATTTGAAGACATAGTCAAAGACTTTTTTATTTTCTTCCAAGCTCAAATCTTCTGATCCGTGTAAGAGGATGTTACAGAGATGATCAGACATTAGTGCGATGACAGTTATATAGCTAGTACCAGGAAAGATGATTTTTGAGATTTCTTTAAGCATTGAACGTCGCTGAGGCTCGTATCGAGGGCAATAGAGAAGAAAATGGGAGGACGTTTCTGGTAAATTATCACAAGTTACATTTTCGCAATAAGCTGATTGTATAATGTTATATCGGAATAGATGATGCTTTAGATGACTGAGTCCAAGGCGTATCCTGCAATGATTAACGGTATGCCAACCATGGCCATGAGAATAGAGCTTTTTACTTTTATTGAGTCCATATAACCGTTTCAGTTTTTCCTTAAAAATGTTTATACTGTCAGATTCTTTCAATTCCAAGGACAATTTGTTCCATTCTCGTATTGTTTTTGGAAAAAAGGATTTGGAGAATATTTCTTTTCTAATGAAGGGTACCAGAAGTGAATTATTTCGACGGAGGTTGTAGGTATCCGTATTATGAGGGATCAGGTTACAGTTGTTTCTCAAGTATGGTGGCGTCAACGATTTTATTATTTTATAGAACTGTGTTAGCCTATGGACTTTTCTGCGGCTTTCCATTTTTTCCCAACCTAATTCGTTTAAAAGATGTTCGGTACTTGTAAGTCTGAACGCGCCTGTGCATATAAGAGCTGCTTTACGTTGGCATTTTTCAATAGCATCAGACTCCGATTTTAGACATGCGTCATAAATAATATCGCCATAATCAAGGGCTGGGCGGATCGTTGTTTTGTATAACATTTCTTTACAGCTTCTTGGTAATACTTTCTGGCATCTACGGATAACATTTAATCTCTTATCAGCCTTTGCAATTACTCTATTAATATGAACTGACCAGGACAATGTATTGCTGATCGTTAACCCTAGATGTGTATGCTGATCAACTTCTAATATTGGTTCTCCATTCAAAAAAATGTTAGGGTGGTTTGGACGGTTTCGCTGTCTCGATATTATCATATACTCCGTTTTCAATGCATTGAAAAGTATGAGCCACTGTTTTCCAAAAACTGTTAATCTTTGAAGGTCTCTATTTACTTTTTCAAAAGAGGTAATATCAATTATAGATTGTTGAACAGAGGTGTCGTCCGCGAAAATATTTATGTTACATTCCATGTCTTCAACAATATCATTTATATATATTAAGAACAAGAGAGGTCCCAAGATAGACCCCTGAGGGACCCCAGCTTCTAGGTAACATACATTGGACTCCACACCGTTAAGAACAACTTTTTGGTGACGTCCAGACATATAGTCTCTAAGCCAGTTTAGAAGATTACCACGTATACCCATTTTTCGTAATTTAAAGAATAGCCCTTTGTGCCAAACTTTGTCAAACGCTTTTGACACATCTAAGAAAACCATACACGTATCCTTCCCATCATTTATATCTTGATAGATTTGGTGAACTATTTTAAGCAACTGGTAAGTTGTGGAATCCTTTTTCTTGAATCCAGAATTCTTTTCTGTAAGTAGTCTGTTTTCAGTCAAATATTCATACAAACGTTTAAAGACAATTTTCTCAAGAACTTTGGACATGTTCGACAACAACGATATTGGTCGATAATTTACCTTGTCAGATTTACTTCCCTTCTTATAAACTGGAGAGACATTTGCAAGTTTCCATGTTCTAGGAAATACCCCATCAGCAAGGGATTTATTAAACAAAACGGTCAATGGCTTACAAAGTGTATTGGAGCAATGTTTTAAGACCCAGTTTCCAATACCATCCGGTCCAGTTGCTTTGTGCGCACTTAACTGGGTCAATAAACGTTTTACTTCGAGTTCTGTAGTTTCAATATTATCAATTCGTGCGTTTGTATCAAACTGGAAATCAGGCAGACGTGGTAAAGGCATATCATGGTCAAGCGAGGCTATAGAAGCAAAGTGATTATTAAATATATCAGCTTTTTGTGTATCATCGGGCACGAGATTATTATTTTCCAACAGTGGTGGGATTTTGCGATCAGATTTGTCGTCAAGAATGCGGTTTGAGATTTTCCAAAAATTTCGAACATCTAAATTAGGGTCACTAAGAGAGTCAACAACCTTTGCCTGGAAACCCTTTTTGGCATTCCGTTTAGCTCTGTTTGCTTCTCTACGGGCAACATAAAAATTCAATTGGTCCTGAGCTGATAAAGTTCTTTTAAAGCGTTTAAAACAGCGGTCCCTTTTACGTATAAAATACCGAACCTCATTACACATCCATGGTTTGTCTTTTGTATGTATAGTAACATTTTTACTAATTATATGTTCTTTGCAAGTTGATGTAATAATCGAGTTGATGAAGTTAACTACGTCATCTAGATTATCATAAAGTGCATATGGAACACCCAGGGAGCAGTGTCTATAGCCTCATTTAGGGCGTTGACATTGGCTGACTTATAGTCCCACACTGTACGCTTATATGACTTCGTCCGGTATGTTTTAACGTTAAAGTCGCAGTGAATGGTGCAATGGTCCAAGTTTGCAAGAGGGGGACATACTCCTGATCTAAGAACAAGATGGGGACAGTCTATTATAATTAAATCTAGTATTGCTGGTTCGTTACTGAAGTACCTAGTCGGCTCATTAATGATTTGGTATAAATTATTTTGTGTTAAGATATTCGAAAGTTTGTTTCCGATTTCACTCTGTGTATGAGGTAGGTTCCAATTAGTACACTTATCATTGAAGTCCCCAAGAAGAACAATAAGATCCGGGCATACACGTTTCACGTTTTCAATCGAGTTCTCTAGTGATATTAAAAATGCATTTTGCTCATCTCTATTTTGACCTGGAGGTCTATAGCAGACTCCGACAATTATACGTTTTTGGTGCGCTCGAACTTCAATCCATAAAAGTTCAGCTTCTCTTGGAGAGAGGTTCATACGAGGAACACAAAGCAAGTTATTGGATACGAAAAACCCTACACCCCACAAAGGTTAGCATCTTAATTTCATCTTACACAGTACACTTTGCCTACCTAAAGGTGTACACAAAATTTTGAAACACTGGCTCCTATAGGAGCTGAGAAATCTGTTACAGAAATTTCCATTTGAGAGAAAGAAAAATGAAGAAATAAAAGGACTGATAAGCAATATGTGGCTGTTTTTTTGTTACACAATACAACTCATCACTATCAAGCTTTGTACCAAATTTCAGAATCCTAACCCAAGTAGTTGCTGAGAAATCTTTGACAGAAAAAAAAGTTTACAGACAGACAGACAAACCAACAGACAAACCAACAAACATAATTACAGAAAAGGCAAAAACTATATACCCCCTATATACTTCGTACCGGGGGTATAATTAAACATACTTATGTAAAAGGGCAAAGATAAAACTACCTTATATTTAAATTTCAGCCAAACCAATCGTGGGCCAAAAAAACGGCCAAACCGTTACACGTCCTTTGGTGAAATCCTGCCAATTTGTTCTCAAAATATTGAGCTTAAACGAAATTTTGGCGATTAATCAAGGGCCATAACTCTGGTACAAATTTGCGAAAAATGACGTGTAACAATCCCAGGCTAGATCTTGTCAATATAAATGCATATATAAAAGGAGTACGTGCATTAAGGGGCTATTTTGGCCCCCTCTGGAACCAAAAACTGAAAAATGATTTTCACCAATATTTTTTGATAGGCTTTATTAGAAGAATAACTGAAGTGTAAAATCTCGGCATTTATTTAAATTTTACCGTTGCTATGGTAACAAAAATGGCCGACAAAATAGGCTTAAAACATAGAAATTGCCATTTGGGACCAAATTTAAGGCTTTTGGAGACCGAGTTTTTAAGAATTAGATATCAGCACAGCTTAATACCCCAAAATATTTTTAATATGTTGTGTGCCGTGGTGATTCTCATCTTCTGTTAAAATATCTTCTTGGTATTTGCTTATGCTCTATGTTAATTTCTCTGTCAAACCTCTCAATGTTGCTCCAAAATGGTCAATTTCCTATTTCAGCCTATTTTTGCGGCCTTTTTTGTTACCGTAGCAACGGTAAAAGTCAAAGTAATTTGAGACTTTTACACTTTGCTTATTGTTCTAATAAGAACAAATTGGTGAAAACTATTTTTATATTTTAGCCTCATAGGGGGGGGGGGGGGCAAAAAAGCCCCTTAATGAACGTAGCTCTTTGGCAATATTCTGTCCATTTGTTCTCAAGACATTGAGCTGAAACAAAATTCTGGTGTAAATAAAGCATGTTTGAGACACTGTCATAAGGAGAATAGTTGTTTTTGACCCATCTTGCAGCTCTTCTTGTACCATTTCAATTTTTGAGATGTTTTGTTTTGTATTAGGGTTCCAAACTGATGAGGCGTATTCAACCTGTGGTCGCACCAAAGTCTTATATGCAAGTTCCTTTACTGCCTCATTTTTAGTTTTTACATTTCTTTTAACAAAGCCGAGGTTCTATTTGCTTTACCTGTAATTTCGTTGATGTGATGATTCCAATTGAGGTCTTGGGATATGTTGACGCCGAGATATTTTGCACTGTCTACTGATTCCAAGAACTGACCTTGGAGGGTGTACTGAGACTGGAGTGGTTGTCTGGACCGTGTTATGTAGAGTACTTGGCACTTATTTGGATTAAACTCCATATCCCAGATACGTTCCCATTCCTGCAAGGTATCTAGGTCAGCCTGGAGAGTGTTTGCATCTTCAGATGAAGTAATTGTTAAGTAGACAGCTGTATCGTCGGCGAACAACCTTACCTGTGACTGTATGTTTTGTGGCAAATCGTTGATGTAGACTTCATTCAAACATAAATTTCAGCAAAAACAACTGACATTATATAAATCAAATGCCAGTGCTCAATCAGGAAATCCTGATCAATCCTGAAATTTCTCATCCGTGTATGTGATGTTGCAAATTTGACAGTAATTTGAGGATTCCATTTAGATTTATGTTTATTTCTGGCATTTGCGGATAGTGACATTTAAACTGATCAGGGATATTTTATTTGAAGTATTGCTGGAGTTTATCAATACAGATCTGGCCAAGTTTAAGTGGAGATAGTTGAGAGAAAACAGATTGAAACTGTCTGTTTAATATATTTGCTTTTTCCTTATTTGTGGAGGAGGTCTCGCTTGTGCTAGGATCTTTAAGAGGTGGGATCCCCTGTGCATCCTGTCTAGCATTTTTAATAAGTGAAAAGAGCTTTTTTGATACATAGCCCGAGTTATTTCCAGCAATGTAATTTCCTTCTTCACTAAGGCCAAGTATATTTTGGAGGTAATTATTGTAGGCCAGCCTAATTTTACTTTGGACCAGGTGCTTTACCTGTTTGAGGTGATGTCTGTCATTTTGTTTTCCTCTTTTCTGCTTTTGGTATAGACTGTCTCGTTTTCTGACCAGTCTTTTTATTTCTTGGGTGATCCAAGGTAAACTTTTCTTAGGGCCAATTTTCTTAATGGGTATAAATTGGGAGATGCCACTTATGGAGGGCAGTTTTAAAAGCAGTCCAGATTTCTTCAACACTCTGCTGTTGATGATTATTCAAAATTTCAGTTTTCTTTTCAGCCATGTAGGATCGAAAGTCTGTCCAGTTTGCTTTCCTGAACATAGGGACTTTGTGGGGTATTTGCTTATTAACCTTAGTTTAACATTTACATTTACGACCACAATGCTGTGGTCAGCTATGCTGGGTGATACTTTGATGTCATTTACCAAAGTGTGATTGGATGTGAGGAAAAAGTCAAGGACATTTTCACCCCTGGTTGGCTCACAAAGCATTTGTACCAGGCTAAAGTCGTCAAGAAGGGAGACAAAGTCTTCATAGTTTGTAGAAAAGCCTGCCCTAGATTTCATCGACATTACATGTTCATGATTCCACGTGAACTTTGGATAATTAGTCCCCGAGCAACCATAATGTACCCTTCAGCTGTGCAGCCATGTCAAGAGAACGCCTAAGTTCTGAAATACTCTCTGTGTCTCCCTCCTTTGGCCTATAATATGCTGCTATATATATAGTTTTTGTTTGTGACCATCTATCTTGACCCAGATAAGTTCACAATTAGTTTTGAGCTATTTTTGCTCTGTATCAATAAGTGTATCTTTTACGAGTATAAACACTCCACCACCACAGGTATCAGCCTCCCTATCTTGTCTAAATGAGACATAGCCAAGAGATTTTGGGAATATTTCGCTGCTCAGATGGTTTCATATCTGTCTTGTCCAAAGGATTGACAGTATATATGAAACCACTGACCACAACTGTCACAGTTAATGTCAATATAAAGGCATATATTAAATTTGTTGAAATTCTGTCAATTTGTTCTCAAGATATTGAGCGGGAACGAAATTTTGTCGTAAAATGAGGGCCATAACTCTGTTACAAATGTGCAAAAAATGACGTGTAACAATCCCAAGCTGGATCTTGTCAATATGAAGCCATATATATAATTTGGTGAATTTCTGTCAAATTTTTCTCAAGATATTGAGCGGAAACGAAATTTTGGCATAATCCAGAATTGTCAGAGAATCTGAATAAAGCCCCGTTGCAGTGCTAAGCATGCAGTAAAAGGCCTGAGTTTCTCAGAATATTGTGTGGTAACGTAGTTCTGACATCAATCAAGGGCCATAACTCTCTTACAAATTTGCGAAAAAAAATCAAGGGCCATAACTCCCAACGTAGATCTTGTCAATATGAAGGCATATATAAAATTTAGTGAAATTCTGTTAATTTGTTCTCAAGATAATGAGCGGAAATGAAATTTTGGCGTATATCAAGGGCCATAACTCTGATAGAAATGTGCGAAAACTGATGTGTAGCAATCCCAACGTAGATCTTTTCAATATGAATGCATATAAAAAATTTGGTGAAATTCTGTCCATTTGTTCTCAAGATATTGAACGGAACAAAGGGGTACGTGCATTAAGAGGCTATTTTGGCCAGCCTATGAGGCAAAAAAATGAAAATTGCTTTTCTCAAGTTTCAAGTTTATAAGAACAATAGCCCAAGTGTAAAAGTCTGGGGTTGATTCTATCTTTACCGTTGCTATGGTACCAAAAATGGCTGCCAAAATAGGCTGAAAATAGGAAAGTGACTATTTCGGAGCAAATTTAAGACATTTGACAGAGAAATTAACATAGAGCACAAGATATTTTAACAGAAGGTGAGAATTATCATGGCCCACAATATATTAAGTTTTTTGTATTCGCTTGTGCTGATATCTAATTCTTAAAAAATCAGTCCGAAAAAAACCTTAAATTTGGCTCAAAATGACAATTTCTCTATTTTAAGCCTATTTTGTCGGCCATTTTTGTTACCATAGCAACGGAAAAAGTAAAATAAATGCCAGAAATTTAAACTTGGGCTATTCTTCTAATAAACCAATTGAGTGAAATTGGTGAAAAGCAACTTTCAGTTTTTGGCTCCAGAGGGGGCCAAATTTGCCCCTTGATGCACGTCCCCCTTTTTGCATAAATCAAGGGCCATAACACTGGTACAAATGTGCGAAAAAATGATATGTAACAATCCCAACGTAGATCTTGACAATATGAATGCATATATAAAATTTGGTGCAATTCTATCAATTTGTTCTCAAGATAAGGAGCGGAAATAAAATTTTGGTGTAAATCAAGGGTTATAACCCTGGTACAAATGTGCGAATAATACCATGCAACAATCCCCAGTTAGATCTTGTCAATATGAATGCATATTTAAAATTTGGTGATAATCTGTCAATAATTTCTCGAGATATTAAGAGGAAACGAAATTTTGGCATAAATCAAGAGCCATAACTCTGGTACAAATGTATGAAAACTGAGGTGTAACAATCCTAAGTTCGATCTTGTCAATATGAAGGCATATATAAAATTTGGTGAAAATCAATCAATTTGTTCTCGTGATATTGAGTGGAAACGAAATTTTGGCGTAAATCAAGGGCCATAACTCTGATACAAATGTGCGAAAAATGACATGTAACAATCCCCAGCTAGATCTTGTTAATATGAATGCATATATAAAATTTGGTGGAAATCTGTCAATTTGCTCTCAAGATATTGAGCGGAAAGGAAATTTTGGCATAAATCTAGGGCCATAACTCCTGTACAAATGTTCGAAAAATAACTAGTAACAATCCCAAGCTAGATCTTGCCAATATGAAAGTTTATATAAAATTTGGTGAAATTCTACCCACCCCAATGATGCTTTAGATGAAATTTGATAATGATCGGCCAGCTGGTCCCAGAGATATTCATGTCTGAAAGTGTGAACAGACGCATGGACGGACGCACGCACGGATGCCGGCTCGAGTCCCATCCTATAAGCTCACCGAGAGCCTTCGGCTCAGGTGAGCTAAAATTGGTGAAATTCTGTCAATTTTTTCTCAAGATATTGAGCGGAAACAAAATTATGGCATAAATCAAGGGCCATAACTCTGGTACAGATGTTCAAAAAATGACATGCAACAATCCAAAGCTAGATCTTGTCAAAATGAATGTATATATAAAAGTTGGTAAAATTCTCTCAATTCTTTCTTAAGATATTGAGCGGAAACAAAATTTTGGCATAAATCAAGGGCCATAACTCTGGTACAAATAAGCGAAAAATGATGTGTAACTATCCCCAAGCTAGATCTTGTCAATATGAATGCATATATAAAATTTGGTGAAATTGTGTCAATTTGTTCTCAAGATATTGAGCGGAAATGAAATTTTAGCATAGATCAAGGGCCATATATCTGGTACAAATGTACGAAAACTGAGGTGTAACAATCCTAAGCTGGATCTTGTCAATATGAAAGCATATATAAAATTTGGTGAAATTGTGTCAATTTGTTCTCGTGATATTGAGTGGAAACGATTTTTTGGTGTAAATCTAGGGCCATAACTCTGGTACAAATGTGCGAAAAATGACATGTAACAATCCCAAGCTAGATCTTGTCAATATGAATGCATATATAAAATTTGGTGGAAATCTGTCAATTTGCTCTCAAGATATTTAGCGGAAAGGAAATTTTGCCATAAATCAAGGGCAATAACTCCTGTACAAAAGTTCGAAAAATGACTAGTAACAATCCCAAGCTAGATCTTACCAATATGAAAGTTTATATAAAATTTGGTGAAATTCTACCGATTGGTTCTCAAGATATTGAGTGGAAACGAAAGTATTGTGTAAATAAAGGGCAATAACTCTAGTACAAATTTCCAAAAAATGACGTGTTACAATCCCAAGCTAGATCTTGTCAATATGAAAGCATATATAAACATTTGGTGAAAATATGTCAAGGAGTTCTCAAGATATTGAGCGGAAACGAAATTTCAGTGTTAATCCAAGGGCCTTAACTCTGGTACAAATGTTTGAAAAATTATGGGTAACAATCCTAAGGTAGATCATGTCAATATAGATGCACATACAAAATTTATATAGATTCTATAAAGTTTTTTTCAAGATATTGAGCAGAAACAAAATTATGACGGAAGGATGGACAGAATGACAGACAATGGAATGGGATCTGGCAGAAATTCAAACTCATTCATGCTTTTATAGTTGTCCTTGTTACCTGCAAGAATGATGAAGATTCATCCAAAACTGGAAGCACTGGACTGCTCACAACATTTATCCCATTATAAGTCTATGGAGATTTTTTTCAGACGTTCAAGGGCAGCTAACTCCATAGACCCAGGTCAGGTCTTGCCGAATTTCGAACCCATCCAAGGTTTTATAGCTGTCCTTGTTACATGCAAGAATAAATAAGATCTGATCAAAAATGAAGGTGCTTGAGTGCTCACAACATTATACATTAATCTTTCAAATGCTCAAGGGCAGCCGACTCAGTAGTTGGTGATGAGATTTGGCAGAAATTCAAACCCATTCAAGCTTATTATGGTTGTCCTTGTTACCTGCAAGAATGATAAAGATCCATTAAAAACGAAAGCACTAAAGTGCTCACAACATTTCTCCCATTATAAGTCTATGGAGAATTTTTCAGACGTTCAAGGGCAGCTAACTCTGTTGACCCAGGTCAGATCATGCCGAATTTCAAACCCATCCAAGCTTTTATAGCTGTCCTTGTTACATGCAAGAATGAATAAGATTCAATCAAAACTGAAGGTGCTAGAGTGCTCAAAACATTAAACATTCATTTTTCATACGCTCAAGGGCAGCTAACTCAGTAGTTGGGGATGGGATCTGGCAGAAATTCAAACTCAATCAAGCTTTAATGGTTGTCCTTGTTACCTGCAAGAATGAATAAGATTCAATAAAAAAATGAAAGCACTAGAGTGCTCACAACATTTCTCCCATTATAAGTCAATGGAGATTTTTTCAGACGTTCAAGGGTAGCTAACTCTGCAAACCCTGGTCCAATCTTGCTGAATTTCGAACCCATCCAAGCTTTAATTGCTGTCATTGTTACCAATTAAAATGGAAGAGCTATAGTGCTCACAAGGTTTTCCCCATTATAACCCTATGGAGCTATCTGTTGCCATGGAAACCAGAGTTCTCTTCCGATCTTGCCCAAAACCTAATGCAGCCAATCCCCCACCCCAATGATGCTTTAGATGAAATTTGATAATGATCGGCCAGCTGGTCTCAGAGATATTCATGTCTGAAAGTGTGAACAAACGCACAGACGGACGCACACATGGATGCAAGCTCGAGTCCCATCCTATAAGCTCACTGAGAGCCTTCGGCTCAGGTGAGCTAAAAATTGGTGAAATTCTGTCAATTTTTTCTGAAGATATTGTGCGGAAACAAAATTATGGCATAAATCAAGGGCCATAACTCTGGTACAGATGTTCAAAAAATGACATGCAACAATCGCAAGCTAGATCTTGTCAAAATGAATGTATATATAGAAGTTGGTAAAACTCTCTCAATTCTTTCTTAAGATATTGAGCGGAAACAAAATTTTGGCATTAATCAAGGGCCATAACTCTGGTACAAATGTGCGAAAAATGACGTGTAACTATCCCCAAGCTAGATCTTGTCAATATGAATGCATATATAAAATTTGGTGAAATTGTGTCAATTTGTTCTCAAGATATTGAGCGGAAATGAAATTTTGGCATAAATCAAGGGCCATAACTCTGGTACAAATTTTGGGAAAATGACAAGTAGCTATCCCAAGGTAGATCATGTCAATATCTATGCACATACAATATTTGGATAAATTCTATAAGAGTTCTCAAGATATTGAGCAGAAATGAAAAAATTATGACAGACGAACGAGCAAACAAACGAACGGATGGAATGACAGACAACCTAAATCCTATAAAGCACCCCCCCTTTTTTTCAAAGTAGGACTATAAAAAATTATCAAAGGGGCATAACTTGGAAACTGAAGAAGGGGGAAGAATCATTCCTGTGGGCGAAACATCGTCTTTAACTTATACGCATTCCTATAAAAATGCATGAAAATATCATGAGTTAGTGAGCTATGGAGTGTACAAGAATGAAAGTAACATGAAATAAGCATAAATACACAATCAAAAGGCCATAACTCTGAAACAAATATAAGGGAAAACAACCGTTATGTACACGACACCTCATCTCGACCTAATATACATTCCTATAAAGTTTCATGAAGATATCCCAAACCGTTACTGAGTAATGGGGCGTACAAGAGATTTTGGGGAAAAATGTTTAAAAAGAATAATCATAGGGTCATAACTCAAAAACAAAAGAGGGTGGAACTATCATTCTTGTATGTAACACATCGTCTTCACCTAATTCACACTCCTATAACATTTCATGAAGATATCCCAAACAGATACCAAGTTAAGGGGTGAACAAGAATGAAAATTAAAAGCGCTGCAGGCATGCATCATACCCGCCATGAAATATTTTGATTACAAAGACAATCCATAAATCAAGGGCCATATTTATGAAAAATTAAATGCAGTTGTCTCTACCAGAATCTGATATACAAAATTTCATATTTTCAAATCAAGGGCCATAACTCTGTAGATTTTGGACAAATTTAAACGATTTGCAATCCCATAACACTCCTTCCTTATATCAACTCTCATTCAAAATTTGAAGAAAATTGATTAAATAATGCTCAAGACAGAGCACCAAAACCAATTTTTTAACATAAATAAAGGGCAATAACTCTGTGCTTGTTTGACGAAATTTACCCATCTACAATCCCAAACCACTCCTACCCAATATCGACTCAAATACAAAGTTTGAAGAGAATCGGCCAAAAAATGCCCAAGATAGAGCACAGAAACCACTTTTCAACTTACATCAAGGGAAATAACTCTTTTTATATTTGACGAAATTTACCCATCAACAATCCCAAACCACTCCTCCCCAATATCAACTCAAATACAAAGTTTGAAGAGAATCGGCCAAAAAATGCCTAAGATAGAGCACGGACACCAATTTTCAACAAAAATCAAGGGCAATATTCCTTAGCCTATTTGACGAAATTTACCCATCTATAATCCCAAACCACTCCTCCCCAATATCAACTCAATTATAAAGTTTGAAGAAAATCGGTCAAAAAAATACAAATGATAGAGAGCGGAAATGAAATGGTGACGGATGGACAGAAAGACGGACGGACAGCGCCATGCCGTAATACAACCGTTTTTTTTCAAAATGGGTGTATCAAAAGCAGACAACATTTTCAAAAACAAAAAATTAGTGGCGGCCTACAGGATAATACTTTTCATAGAAAATAAGGCTTGGGGTTACACAATCATCTGGTGGTAGAATTTTTTTATGATTTTCAAAGGGGCATAACTCAGAAACTAAGAAAGGGGGGAACAATCATTATTGTGTGGGACACATTGTCTTGACCTAATATACATTTCTACAAAATATCATGAAGATATCAAGCCTTATTTGGTTTCTTAAGGCAGGAACAAAATTTGGAAATCGTGTCTGGTGCAAATTTTTTGTGGCACTTAAAGGATAACTGTAGTACTAAACATAGTCTGAGACAAATAAATTCTCTTCACAGTTTATAAATTTTTATTCAATAAAACATTCCTATAAACACTTTATGAAGGATGAAATAAAAAATGATGTTATGAAAGTAGAATACTGATATATCTCCCATTTCACACCAAAAACATTGATTCTCCTCACACTCTAACTGTGTTATGGTGAGATTCACTTCACAAAATATGTTATGACACAGATTCTCCTCACACACAAAATATGCTATGCCGAGGAGATACTCCTCTAAGACAAAATATATTATGGCAGAGATTTTCATCACACACAAAATTATTCCAGGCGCTGATTTCTGTACAGGCCTTAGTTTTTGACTTGGCACAACTTACCTGCCAGAAAAGGTTTGACTGCAGAAATGTAATCCTGGGGTCTTCTGCAATACTCCTAGGTACGTCGTACAGTTAAATTGTGGTAGCAGTTTTGCTGTAGGACGTCATCTTTGAATGTACCCTACACTTAATGAGGCTTAGGCAAATTGAGAGGACAACACGCCTCACGTTCAACCATTGCTTCCTATTCAGCATATTTCCCTTTAAATTTATACATTACATGTATGCAATGGCATACGACAGTAAAACAATATAAAAAAAAATTGTATATAAGGTATATTAGACATGAAAATGTCCAACGGAAGGGGTGATTTACCCCACCCCCCTGAATATAATGTATCAAAATTCAAAAAGAAATGCAATCTTCCCCGTTTCTTAATTTATCAAGTAAAATAGCATATTTATAATCATAATTAAACATTATTCTTTTAGTATGTTTATCATGCTTTACATTTGTTACAAATCAAAGAAAGAACATACCACCTGAAATGACAATTCAGGTATGCGTGTATTACACAATTTTCAGTGTACATTCTCTGCTGCAATAGATTGTATCTGTGACTTATACTAAATTCTTATACATGGACATGACGATAGCCTTAAAATTATTTAAAGGAAATGCAGCAAACAGCCAGTACGCGTTTAACCATTATACAACATGATATTACAGTTATATACGTTACTTACTTTCAAATGTATTACTATTTAATGCAGTAATATCATTAGATTATGGGCTACCAAACGACCTCTACAAAATGAGGTTTGTAGACTGTACATTTCTAAAACCAAATTATATTAGCCACATAATGAAGTGCGTTAGCTTTTCAGCGGATAAGGCGTTACCCTGCAATAGCCAAATTCACTACGTTACTTTAAAATAATAGGAATTTCTTTAGTGTTAATATCCAGTTATTTCTTATTCTTACGTTTCAATATTAACTTTTATTTGAAAGAAAATTACTAGCAATACGATTTTAAACTATTATGGCCCCTGTTATTACAGTTATATATCTTACTTTCTGCTAAATACAATATTTAATGAAATAACAGGCTTTATATCACTAATTGTGTAAGCCACCAAAATACATGCAATTATAGCTTGTCAGCTATTGACTACATTAACTATATTGATAGCTATGATTTGGGGAAAAACTTACACTTAATTCCTAAAATTACCTTTTTAATTTACAATATTGGTTGAAATCCAAAAATGAAACATTAAAGCAAATATTAATCCTTGCCACAGCAAAAACTGTTTTAATCGTAACGGTTTCTGTCCTACATATGGCAAACGCCATGCCTATTCATATGGTTAAAGCCGCTCTCTATCCAATCATTATCCAGTTCGATGAGGAAACAATACAACTGATGTGAGTAACGTATACAACAAAAGTATTTAACCCATATTAGACTAGCGTTCTTTTTGTGGGACATAGACAAAAAGTACAGGCCAAGATCAGACGCCACAGACTGCGATGTCTGATAAGGTTCTCTACTGTTTGCTTACAGGATGTTCGATCAAAATTTGAAAACGAATAAAAACAACACCCAACAACCCTGAAGGCGAAAATAGACTGGTCCATTTGATAAAAGTGGGAAGTTTCATTCGACATAAAAGGGATAAGGAGATGGTGACATTTACCGTACGCTTTGTCTGGTTCTGCAATGCTATAGAGCATTGAAACAGGATATTTTTTTCCAAGGTTCTTTAGGTTATACATTTTAGAGGTCAAGGCTTATCACTTAAAACAACCTTTTTGCATTGTAAAGAGTATATTGTAGCTGTTGCAAAATAAATGGCCTCAAATAAATTATTGGAAATTTTGTTTTGCATTATTTCCATAAATTTAGGTTTAGTCTAAACGTGGAATTTGAATTTGAAATCGTTTCGAAATACAGCATGTCAAATGAGCACATAATCATTGGTGCATGAAAAGCATCCCATTAATCCTTTGTACGTTCGAAATCAAACTAAATTAATGATAAATAGTAACGTAAAAAAAATCAAATTAGTAAGCATATTTGATTTTAGTTCAGCAATGAAGGCTCATGCAAGCCTGTAAAAGTATGTCATTAGACACATCACAGCATTTGCTGCTCGTATATGTAGATGAAGACAAACGCTAGCTCCACTGCATCAGCATTGGGGATTAAACGGTGCATTTCCCCATGTGAGGTAGGTACCAAAATCACATATGGTGGTTCAAATCTTCAATTGAGCATGTATAAATTACATAAGAGAGGTACGCAATTGTTTTATGATTTTATGGCAACGAAATTCACACTTGTGCTACTGTCAAAGATCATATTTAAGATAAGATATTCAAAATCTTGTATATTTAAGAAATAGATCAGCTCTAGCAGTGAATTGTTGAGTAATAATTCACTGTTTGGAGGTCAGTTGTAAAGAAGATCAAATCACGAGCGCGCAGCGCGAGTGATTTATCTTCATACAACTTACCAACAAACAGTGAATTATTACTCAACAATTCACGCACTGGGGCTGATCTATTTCGATTCTAACACAAAATAAACGAAGAAAACACATTTGAAATCTTCAGCTTCTTCCAACTTTCCGTCATTGCACTGAAGAACTCCCGCCAATACTTAGACTACGTCGCATATGTTTACATGTATTTGTAACGTCTTTCAAGCGTAAATACGATGTTACACCGTCTAACGTCGTGAATGACGTCATTTTCCAGCAACAAATGACGTCAGCTAGCACGTACTTTCCTCGCGATTTCAAAACTGTGAATTATTGTTTGATATATCACACTTTTTTAGCATTGGCTCTATAGGCGAGGTGTGTTAGAATATATCACATAACATATACAACAATAGAGGCACTGCTTTATCAACTTCTAATATTTATACTAACCTCTAAAAATAATAGAAGTATGATTTCTTTTGGAAGGAAGCATTAGAAATAGGACATACATAATATACTTTCATGCATTCTTTCTAGGCATTGCATTTAAGTCTTTCATTGATGGCAAAGACTACTGCACAAAGTGTTTGTAAGAAAAAAAGACTCTTTGTATGTCTCTTTGTCTCCCATCTATGTGTAATGCATTTGTTTTCTGTCTGAAGAAGCAAAATATTTTTTTAGAAAAAGCTGTGTTGATTTTAATTTTATATCACATATTCATTCTTATGTTTATATACATATAGCGCTTTGTTATCCAGAATTCTATTTACAAGACTACTGTAATAATTTGGTCCTGCCACATTCTTTATAGTGAAAATTACCATCAGTTATTTAAGCATTGATTGCTAAAACTGAGTAAGATCACATGACTGCATGTTTTAAACGTCTTATTTTGCCATCCAATATCTTAAAGAACATTTTAAAGTATATTTTACATTACCTGATTGTCACAATGTCTTATTCAGCCTGACATAACTCTTGACTGATGATGTCATATGTGTTAAACAGTTTCTTAAGCAACAATTAACATGTATTCCGTGGATATGATCATATCTCGTGAGATCGGTGTCATCCATTATTACTGATTTTACCCATTTTTGGGGAAAAGTTTCTTCAATATAAAACCTCTCCTTATAAAGTTATATTAGTTTAGTAAATGACCAAAGGTACTAACAGTTTCATAAAATAAACTATAAAAGGTATGCTGAAAATAAACTAAAATTTATTTAAAAGCTGAAACAAGTAATGTGTCATCATCTACATATGCATATAAATTTCAGTATACAATTTGATTTTTAGAGATTATCTTTAAAAACTAACTGATAACAGACACGTATAATGCATAACCCCTATTGTAATATATACAAATTTTATCCTACCCACACTTAGATAATTGATTTTGTCTGGAATGTAAGCAAAGGAAAATATTATAATTTTATTACCATCTCTCTAAACAATCAGTAATTTGTATTTTTTCTATCGGAAATTAACCTAGGTATTATACAAGGAGCTAACCTATATTATGTTACTGGCTTTGTTTGCATAATGTGTACAATAGTAAACTGGGTACATAAAATATTTTTAATTGACTGATGAGACTCCATTCAATAAAACTTAGTTGTTTTAGTTTTCTCCTGCGATACATATTACAAAATTATACATCCTTAATATTTTAGCTTTTCAGGGCCCAATTGTCTTTGATAACATTTAGTAAACATAGGACCTTATGATACGTGTTATGGTTATAAATGTTACTTTGATAAATTTGACAGAAATGGAATGTATTCTACTACTACTTAAGAGCTGTCTATTTCCTTGTTTATGTATTTTTGAATATTTAAATTTGGACAAATCAAAATGATATTTCGTGGAGATGAAAACTTTAAAAAAATCTTTATTGCAAATGTAAATGTTTATAGATATAGTGACTTAATAAAAACTGATAAATATTTCAGAACAAACTACTGTCTTGTTATAAATTTAAAACAAACAGGTTTGAAATTAAATAAAATACCATATGACATATAATATAAGTTATTTAGCAATATATATAGGAAGTCTTAAAGTTTGTAATGTACGTTACATATTGTCATACAAACACTAAATTATGGAACTGTACACCAGAAACGCATTTAAGTGTAGCTTTTTACTATCGTGTATCGATAAAATGCTCAATTATAGTTTAAAAAGTCAGCAGATGGTATTGCATGCTAACTTGCAAATTGAAATGGTTCTAACCATATTCACCATTTTTGGGAAGGTAATCATATTCAACAGCTTATATTTCTTAAAGTAATTATGATAGAAACAAGATGTTTGTAGTTTTGAAACAGTCAGACGATTACCTTTTCCAAACATGGTATGAAAGATATATATACCTATTATAGAACTTATAAAATTAAACTTTGACCAAAATTATTTGATCTTATAAGGCGTAATTGAAGATATAACGTAAATGACAGTTATAACATAAAAGTTGTGCATCTGGATGCAAACAATTTATCTTCATAATTGTTTAGGTCCTTATCGAGGTTTTGGCAGTAAATAACGACCGTATACACCATCTGGATACAACCTGGATACCATTTCTTTTTCAAATGTCGCCGTTTTGTTTTTTATAGTAAAAATGGGGTAGGTGTACAAAACGACTCCTCCTGGAAAACTACTACCACAATTTGACTGTACGACGTGCCTAGAAATGTTGTAGAAGGGTAGTTCTAACTATTTCTTAAGTCAAACCTTTTCTGGCTGGACAATTGTGCCAAGTCAATTTTCGAAAACCTAGCTCCTTGACTAAATATATATGACAGTGATTCTCCTCACACACAAAATATGTTATGGCAGAGTTTCTCCTCACACACAAAATATGTAATGGCAGAGATTCTCCTCACACAACTAAATATGTTATGACAGAGATTCTCCTCACACACACAATATATTGTGGCAGAGATTCTCCTCACACACAATATACGTTATGGCAGAGATTCTCCTCACACACACAATATATTATGGCAGAGATTCTCCTCACACACAAAATATGTTATGGCAGAGATTCTCCTCACACATAAAATATGTTATGGCACAGATTCTCCTCACACTTAAAATATGTTATGGCAGAGATTCTCCTCACACACAAATATTATATAGCAGATTCTCCTCACACACAAAATATATGTTATGGCAGAGATTCTCCTCACACACAAATATTATATGGCAGAATTTCTCATCACACACAAAATATGTTATGGCAGAGATTCTCCTCTCAACAAAATATGTTATGGCAGAGATTCTCCTCACACACAAAATATGTTATGGCAGAGATTCTCATCACACACAAAATATGTTTTGGCAGATGATTCTCCTCTCACTCACTGATGGACGAAGATTACCTTTCGCAAGAACTACAAACACATCTAGAGGACCTGAAGGTCCTGAGGCACTCACCTGATCTCCTTAATGATGTTAAAATGTCAAGTTCAACTTAGGCTTATTATTCTATCATATTTTGTATTACGATATATGGGCACGGTGGCCATTTCCCTCAAGTGACTTAGAACAAATACCATAGTTATATAGTTTTATCTGCTGAATATACTCCACATCAAATTTGAGTTCAAAAGACCTAGTGATTTCTGAGAAAAGACGTTTAGATATGTTTGTGGCAGTCTAAAATGAGTGGCCTTGGATGAAAGGTCAAAGGTCAGCTTGAACTTTGGTACCTATATAAAACCACTGTTTCATTATGTTAACATTTCTCAGCAAGTATTACGATATCCACTTAAACAGGTATAGAAAATGAACATTTCAAGATTTTTCCAATATAAATGCAATCAAATTTGGCCTTGCCATAAAAAGGTCAAGGTCAACCTAGATGCATCATTTGTGCAAACCTGATAGGGCCCACATCCCCAATGCTACATACAAAGTTCCAAGGCCATTGACCTTTTGGTTCCAGAGAAGTAAATATTTGAAGGGTACTTAATTTATATAGGCTTGGTGGCCATCTTGGTCATGTGACCATTAACATTTGTTAAAAATAATTTACTCCCCTCAACTTAAGGAGTCTTCATATGAAATTTGAGTACAATTGACCTGGTGGTTTCTGAAAAAACTATGTTTAAATATATTGATGGGACTCCAATATAAGCGACATTAGCTGAAAGGTCAACCTTGACCTTTGGAACTTATATAAAGCCATTGTCTCTTTAGGTTTAAATTATCAAGTGAAAATAATGACTTTGGCTTCAACAGTATTAAAAAAATCAACTTTTCAAAAAATTTCCAATTTAATTGCATTATGAAGTAAATTTGACCTTGATGTTAAGTTGGTCAAGGTCAATCTAGGATCATCATTTGAACATACTTGATAGGCCCTACATCCCCAATGCTACATACTAAGTCTCAAGGTCATCGGCCTTCTGGTTCTGGAGTAGTATATTTTTAAAGGGGTTTTACCATGTATGGGCGTGTCAGCCATCTTGATCATGTGACCAAAACAATTGGCATGAATGTTGACTAACTTATCTTAAGGAGTCTTCATGTAAAATTTGAGTTCAATTGGCCTAAGGGTTTCTGAGAAAACTATGTTTTAATATATTGATGGGACGTCCAATATCAGCGACCTTGGCTGTAAGGTCAACCTTGACTTTTGGAACTTTTTTATAGCCACTGTCTCATTAGGTTGAACAAATCTAGTGATTGTAATGACTTGGCTTCAACAGTTTTCAATAAATCATCTTTTTAAAAAAAGCCATTTAAATGCATTAGGAAGAAATTTTGACCTTGATGTTAAGTAGGTCAAGGTCACCTAGAACCATAATTTGAACAAAATTGGTAGGCCCCACATCCCCAATGCTACACATAGGTCCAGATAAGGAAATTTTATTTGCGTTAAATTTTAATTATTTTCTTACCCATTAATTTAAACATGTGTTTTGGGTGCTCAAAACAACTGTCTCAATGAGACGGTTCTTTTGAGTACCCACAACATATGTTTTGGACGAAAAATAAAGAAAATAATTTTCCAATACGCACTCTTATCTGGAGGCCTGGCTACATACCAATACCCCGGCATCCAATTTAGGTTACCTTGCACCCCCCAGGACAATTTTTCATGGGTGCCAAATTGTTCATTGGGACCCCCTGGATGGGAAACCAAGGTGTCCTCAAAAAAATTTTGGTTTGGGCTATGTGAAATTGCGTGGTTACTATGCCAACCCATAGCGAATTTGAGAAGGGGGTCTGCCTATAAAATTACTCATATCTCAGCTGTTACTTATCCTAGACTACTAAACTTAATACCAAATTAAAGCTTAGACATATGCTTATTATCCCCTTGTTGCATATGGAAATTATCTAATTTGCATTTTCATAAATATTTATGAAAACATTTAAAATGTGTTTCACGAATGGGGGTATACGTACAAGATCAATAATATCTCAGCTGCTTTTAGTCGTAGAGTACTAAAATTTGTACTAAAATAGAGCTAAGACATAGGCCTTTCATTCCATGGTCAACTATGCAACGTACCTTATTTGCATAATTTGCATATTCATGAATATTAATAAAAATGCTAAAAAATAAGGGAAAATCATTACAAATATAAATAAGCTGATTTCATCCCAATATTGTCATTGTTGCATGTTTAAATATAATCAATGTTACAATTTGACAAGGCCAATCATCCAGTGGTCATATATGAATATTATCTCATTTGAATATTCATGAAAATGCATGAAAACTAAAAAAAAATGATGGAAAATCCCATAAAAACTATAAGCTTAGGCAAGGGGTTAAGGTACGATCTATCCTGCACTCCTAGGGCCTTTTAAATCCATGCCAAATTATTCAGTGGGACCCTCAAAATGTGAAATGAAGTTCACCTCACAAGAAATTAGGTATGGGCTACGTGAAAATGCATTGTTCCCATGGCAACCGCTGATATGATTCTCGAAATTGGGGGGTAGGCCTACAAATTCAATCATATCTAGGGTTCTATTTATCCTATAGCACTAAAATTGGTGTCAAATTTAAGCTTAGACACATGTCTTTCTTTTTGTGGTCAGACTTGTAAATCATCTAATTTGCATATTTATGAATATTAATGAAAACCTACAAAAATGAAGTAAAATCATAAAAAACAACATAAATGAACATATTTCAGCACAAAAACATCATCAAACCACCATTGTTGCCAGTTTTTATATCCTCAGTGATTCAATTTGATAAGTTCTTTCATCCAGTGGTCCTATATGAAAATTATCTCATGGTCCTATATAAAAAATTATCTCATTTGCATATTCATGAATATTAATGAAATCTTAAAATGATGGAAAAAGCATGGGTAAACTATAGTATGCAACGGGGGTAATCAGACCTAAATTGAACACATCAGACATTTTATTATGGGCATAAATTTGTCCAATAGGACCACTTAAATGTAAAAAATATTGTCCTCAAAAATAAATGTTATTTGTGTTTTTGAAATTTCATAGTTTCCATGGCAACCCATTATGCCCACTGTAAAGATTGGGGGTATATGTACAAAAAATACTCATATCTTAACAACATATCATCCTAGATTACTAAACATGGTACCAAACTAATCCCTGGACATAGCAGTTAAATTTGGTAGTTAGATATGCTAATTATCTAATATCCATACTCATGAATATTAGTGAAAACTTTAGAAATGAGAGATAAAATCTCAGAAAAATTAAGGGGTGTATGTATAAAATTACCAATATCTCAGCAGCTATGCATCCGAGAGTATCAAACTTGGTGCCAAGTCAACGCTTAGACATAATACTTTTACCTTAAGTTCAGCTTTGAAAAATAGTTAACATAAATAATTATGAATTTTAATTAAAACAGAAGAAACAAATGAAAAATCGCGGAAAAATCAAGGGGGTGTACTTACAAATCTCATAATATCTCAATTGCTAAGTGCCCTAGAGTACCAAAATTGGTTTTAAACTAATGCTAAGACAATATAATGTTTAACAAATTATCAAATTTTAAAACGGTCATATTATAATATTCATGAATATTGATGAAACCATGAGCATTTTGAGAATAATATTTGAAAATGAAGGGGATATACCTACAAAATTACTCATATCTCAGCAGCTTATAGCCCTTACGTAGCAAACAAGGTGCCAACTTATTGCTATGATACAGCCCTTTATCTCAATGGTAATATTTGCCAGTTGTCGCATTTACATATTCATGAAAATAAATATAAACATTAGAATAAAGAGAAATATCGCCGAAAAATGAATAGGGTATACCTACAAAATTACCAATATCTTAGCTGCTAATTGCCCTAGAGTAGCAAACAATATACTTAATTTAAGTCTATGCATAGCAGTTTTACCTAGTGGGAAGATATAAGAATTAACTTATTTGCTTAATATCAATATTAATAAAAACTTTAAAAATACAAGTAAAAAATGTATACAAATTGATAGCAGTGTACTTACAAAATTACTCATATCTGAGCTGTTATAAATTTTATACTTTTTTCTTTTACTCGATTTTACTTAGGATTATGCTGTTTAATATGGTACCAAGCTTGTTACTATTGGGCAATTGGAAGCCAAGATATGAATCACTTTGTAGCTATACCCCCTTAATTTTCCTGTATTTTCTCTTAATTTCTCATGTTTTCATCAATATTCATGAGAATTTAAATTTGATGTGATATGAATTGGATCACTTTGATAAATATGTTGTGTCTATGCATTGACTTAAAATCAGGTTTGGCACTAATGGGCACTTAACTACTGAGATATGCGTAATTTTGGAAGTGCACCCCCTTGATTTTTCCGCAATTTTTCTTTCATTTCTTCTGTTTATATTAAAATTCACGAATATTCATGATGAATATTTTTCATATTATACCTTATGGTAAAAGTACAATGTCTAAGCATTAAATTGGCACTAGGTTTGATACACTGGAACAAATGGTAGGTGAAATATTTGTCATTTTATATGCACATCCCTTAATTTTTCTAAGATTTTTTCTTTAATTACAAAACTTTTCATTAATATTCATAATTATGCAAATGAGATAATTTTCATATAGGACCTTTGGATGAAAGAACTTATCAAATTGAATCACTGAGGATATAAAAACTGGCAACAATGGTGGTTTGATGATGTTTTTGTGCTGAAATATGTTCATTTATGTTGTTTTTTTATGATTTTACTTCATTTTTGTAGGTTTTCATTAATATTCATAAATATGCAAATTAGATGATTTACAAATCTGATCACAAGAAGAAAGACATGTGTCTAAGCTTTAATTTGACACCAATTTTAGTGCTCTAGGATAAGTAGAACCCTAGATATGATTGAATTTGTAGGCCTACCCCCCAATCTCGAGAATCATATAAGCGGTTGCCATGGAAACCATGCATTTTCACGTAGCCCATACCTAATTTCTTGTGAGGAGAACTTCATTTCACATTCTGAGAGTCCCACTGAACAATTTGGCATGAATTTAAAAGGCCCTAGGAGTGCAGGATAGATCGTACCTTAACCCCTTTTCTAGGCTTATAGTTTTTACGTGATTTTCCCTCATTTTTTTAAGTTTTCATGCATTTTCATGAATATTCAAATGAGATAATATTCATATAGGACCACTGGATGATTGGACCTGTCAAATTGTAACATTGATTATACTTAAACATGCAACAATGACCATATTGGGATGAAATCAGCCTATTTATATTTGTAATGATTTTCCCTTATTTTTTAGCGTTTTTATTAATATTCATGAATATGCAAATTATGCAAATAAGGTACGTTGCATATTTTACCATGGAATGAAAGGCCTATGTCTTAGCTCTATTTTAGTACAAATTTTAGTACTCTACGACTAAAAGCAGCTGAGATATTATTGATCTTGTACGTATACCCCCATTCGTGAAACACATTTTTAATGTTTTCATAAATATTTATGAATATGCAAATTAGATAATTTCCATATGCAACAAGGGGATAATAGGCATATGTCTAAGCTTTAATTTGGTATTAAGTTTAGTAGTCTAGGATAAGTAACAGCTGAGATATGAGTAATTTTATAGGCAGACCCCCCTTCTCAAATTCGCTATGGGTTGACATAGAAACCATGCAATTTCACATAGCCCAAACCAAAATTTTTTTCAGGACACCTTCGTTTCCCATCCAGGGGGTCCCAATGAACAATTTTGCACCCATGAAAAATTGTCCTGGGGGGCGGTGCAAGGTAACCTAAATTGGATGCCGGGGTACAAGTCCTTAGGTCATTGGCCTTCTAGTTCTGGAGAAGAAGACTTTTAAAGGTATTACCCTATTTGAGTTCAATTGGCACTATGGTTTCAAGTTGACAGACAACAGACATCAGATGCAGGAGTCATTGGTATACTAATAGCTCACCTAGGAGCCTTCGGCTCAGGTGAGCCAAAAACATAACATTCAAACATATTAAACATGCTTCAAAGACATTTGGTCGAAAACCATTTTGTCTATAGGATGTTTGGTCGAATGAGACATATGGTTGATATGATGATTGGTTGACTAGGATGTTTGATCCACTATGATATTTTGTCTGAAACTCGTCACCTGACTATTTTTTTTTAGCAAACATTCACTGGATGCAAAGTCACATTGGCCAAAGATTTCTTGTATTGACCAAATGGATTTCAACGAAATGTTGTGCACCCATTAAAACAATGACTGCCTGTGTAACTGATGTAACTACCATGATTTCTGCATATCTAGTACCACTGGACATATAACAATCACTAAAGCTCAAGCATGTTGTGCTCAGATAAGCTAACTAGAATTCCAAGAATCGGATGTGTCGCCTGGCAAAACAGAAGTTAAACAAGGCAAATTCAGTAAATTTATATCCCCGGGGAAGGGTTATTTTAGAGAAACGTATAAATCATAAAACATAAATCCCATTTCTCCAACCCCTAAGTTCACCTTGGGTATCATACAGATCATATTTAAAAGCCTATCAACTATTTTTCAGTGCTTAGTTCAAATAAAAAATAAATTTATCTGTACAATTTCGATATCTGACCTTTCAACCTGACCCAGAGGTCAGGGGTGTGTGTAAGGTTGAAGTGTTAGCTTCTATGTTGGTCTATACTTCTTTCCCTTTAATTTGATATGCAACATGACCACATTCAGATTTTTTTACCCACAGGTTGAGGGTGTGTGTAAGGACAGAATATGTGCTTGCATGGTGCTCTAAGCCCCATTCCCTTAATTTGATATGCAACATGACTACTTTCAGAAAAAATTGACCCTACCCCAGGGGCCGAGGGTGTGTGTAAGGACAGAATATGTGCTTGCATTGGTCTCTATGCTCCTTTCCCTTTAATTTGATATGCAACATGATTACTTTCAGTAAAAAAAAATGTTTTGACTTTTTGACCCCACCCCAGGGGTCGAGCGTGTGTGTAAGGACAGAATATATGCTTGCATGGTGCACTATGTTCCATTACATTTAATTTGATATGCAACATAACTACTTTCAGAAAAGAATTGTTTTTGACCTTTGCCCCCTTCCCACGGGTTGAGGGTGTGTGTAAGGACAGAATATGTGCTTGTATTGTTCACTTGTGCTTGCATTCCCTTTAATTTGATAAGCAACATGACTACTTTAAGAAAAGAATTGTTTTTGACAATTTGACCCCACTCTTTTCTCCATTCCCATTAATTTAATATGCAACATGACTATTTTCACAAAAAAAAAATTGTTTTGACCTTTTGACCCCACCCCCAGGGGCCTAGGGTGTGTGAAAGGACAGAATATGTGCTTGCGTGATGCTCTATGCTTAATTCCCTATATGCAACATGACTATTTCCAGAAAAAAATGTTTTGACCCAGGATCTTCTTGTCTGAAACCATAAGGCCTAAAGCCTTGATATTTAGTATGTAGAATCACCTAGTGAACCTCTACCAAGTTCGTTCAAATTATGTCCCTGTGGCCAAAAATCCCCCCCCCCCCCCGGGTCACATTGTTTACATAGGCTTATATAGGGAAAAACATTGAATTTAAAACTCAAGACCTTTTAAATATGTTATAACTAGAATTGTGAGAGAATCTGACTATAGCCCCACTGCAGTGCTTTTCATGCAGTAAAAAGGCCAAGTTTCTCAAGATATTGAGTGGGAACTTAATTCTGACATCAATCAAGGGCCATAACTCTGTTACAAATTTGAGAAAAAGACATTTAACAATCCAAACCTAGATCTTGTCAATATAAATCCATGTATAAAATTTGGTGAAAATATGTCAATTGGTTTTTAAGATATTGCGCGGAAATGAAATTTGGATGTAAATCAAGGGCCATAACTAAGGTATGTGGGAAACATGACCTGTAACAATCCAAAGCTAGATCTTGACAATATGAATGCACACATAAAATTTGGTGAAAATATGTCAACTTGTTCTCAAAATATTGAGTGGAAATGACATTTTGGCGTAAATCATGGGCCATAACTCTTCTACTATCTTGGGGAAAATGACATGCAACAATCCCAAGCTAAATCTTGTCAATATGAATGCATATATAAAATTTGGTGAAATTATGTCCATTTGTTCTCAAGATATTGAGTGGAAATGAAATTTTGGCGTTAATCAAGGGCCATAACTCTGGTACAAATTTGGGAAAAATGATGTGTAACAATCCCAAGCTACATGTAGATAATGTAAATATCAATGGACATACAAAAGTTGGATAAATTCTATAGAAGAGTTCTCAAGATATTGAGCAGAAACGAAAAAATTATGACAGACTGACGAACGGATGGAATGACAGACAACCAATATCCTATATAGCCCCCCCCCTCCTTTTTCAAAGCGGGGCTATAATAAGGAATGTGGTTATTACAATGACAAGTTATATTCTGAGAGCCAGGTTTGGGCTGTAATTTTGAAACTATGCCAATTTTACATGAAACAGAGTTAATTTCATTATCATGTACATGCAGGCCTTCAGATAAGAATGCATGATGAAGAAGCGAAGAGGATATTGTAATCGCCTCCGTCCGTCTGTTATGATATCTCCTCCTTAACCATTGGACGAAATCCAACCAAATTTGGTGTGTGAGTTACTCACATGAATGGGGGCGTGCAACAGCAAACAAATTTTGCCCCCGCCCCCTGGGGTCAAAACAGGGTGGCCACACAATTTTAAAAAAAACAAATCCCCTGATTTTTTCCCTGACCAATTTTAGATTTTCCCTGATCACAATTCTTGATAATATAGCAGTATACCTTCATTGCATAGTTATATTAAGCTCTAAATGTAATCATGATATATTTTTATACAGTAACATCATGCATGTACTATCACAATAATACAAGATGTGTTTCATGTTTATTTGAACATATTTGAATTTCACTTTTTGCGGTTGCATATAAATAAAACAAACACAATTTGCTTTTTCATACATAACGGACGTGTTCCTGGTATTGCCAAATAGACAAGATGGCAATTTACAGCATATTCATTACACGGCGGCCCTAAATACATCCCAACCCCCATTTAACTGATGTTAAGAGCTAAAACGGGAGCATCTTCTAAGAAAATACGTATTTAAGTGTGAGATTTTCTTTAAAGTTTAGAGAAGCATTCAGTCTATTATTCAAATGAGAAACAGCCTATGTGTGCCTGTTTTAGCTTGGCAACTGAGTCTAAATCTCTCAACTCATTCGTTTTGCTAGAGCATCTAGCTATGTTGCTGACTTCAACACTCGCAATAAATTGTTAACTCAGAAACTTCTTAAACAAGGCTATCGGTATCATAAACTTCGCAAGACCTTTTCTAAATTTTATAGTCGATACTATGATTTGATTTCTAAATTCCAAATTGGACTTAAATCTCTCTTGCGCTAAGGACTTTCGGAACTTGATTTCTATGGTGCCTTGGTGTAGTGTTTCCCCTCGCCAGTTTTAGCATGGTGTCGCACCATGCCCTTTTTCTCTAGCGCCATGCCCTTTTCCCCAGCGCCATGCCCCTTTTCTAAAACTAAATAAAATGCCCTACATTTTGGTAAGAAAATCATAAAAATCTGACAAAAACTAAGGAAGTTACAGCTTTTTCAGTTTGAAGCCTGAAGTAGCAGGGAAGACACCTGCTGTTACAATATTTTACTAAGTGTTAATCCTTTCACAATGGTCACTAATTACCTGAGGCAGTTTTGACATCACTTTGATGACAATACCCCAATGAGCAATTATTTAAAACTAGAAAAAGTGTCCATGAGACACGGATGCCCCCGCCTATTGTTTTTATTTCACCTGCAATTAAACATTGGGTATACAATAAGTGAACAGGATACCATTTACATACTACAAACTGAATTTATAGCAACATTATTCTTATAAAACGTGTAATAATATGAGCCTCGTCATGAGAAAACCGGCTTTTTGCATATGCGAAAACAAAGACGCAGATCAGCGTGGCGGTAACCGCGAAGCTGATCAGTGCCTTTGTTTTCGCTATACGGATAGTACAATCCCTTTACTATCTAAATTCAAAATTTCAAGCCTCTAGCCATTTATTGTGGTTGTACAGCCCGGTTTGTGTCGGACCTGGTCGGATACCCCGAAGACCGGTTTTCTCAGAACGAGGCTCATATGTCCTTACCAAAAAATAAAAAATTAATCTGAAGATTATATGCAAATGTAAAGCATATATTCCGTTCTTGACAAAACAACTGTAAAGTTTAAAAAGGATTTAGTAAAATTGTAGGAGGATTTGTGCTCACAAGGTATCTAATGTCCATAAGCTTCTGTAGTAAATAAACCCAAAAATGACTAAGTTCAAACTGTGAAAAAAGTGACAAAAAATGATCTGAGGGTTATATCCAAATGTCATGCACATCTTCAGTCCTTGACACAAACACCAGTAAAGTTTCAAAAGGATTGGGATAAAATTGTAGGAGGAGTTGCGCTCACAAGGTACCTAATGTCCATAAGCTTCTGTAGTAATTTAGCCCAAAAATGACTAAGTTCAAACTGTGAAAAAAGTGACAAAAATTGATCTGAGGGTTATATCCAAATGTCATGCACATCTTCAGTCCTTGACAAAAACAACAGTAAAGTTTCAAAAGGATTGGGATAAAATTGTAGGAGGAGTTGCGCTCACAAGGTACCTAATGGCCATAAGCTTCAGTAGTAGTTGAGCCCAAAATTGACTAAGTTCAAACTGTGAAAAAAGTGACAAAAATTAATCTGAGGGTTATATCCAAATGTCATGCACATCTTCAGTCCTTGACAAAAACACCTGTAAAGTTTCAAAAGGATTGGGAAAAAATTGTAGGAGGAGTTGCGCTCACAAAGTACCTACCTAAATGATGGACGAACGGAAGGACGCACGGACGCACGCACGGACGGACGGACGGACGGACATGGGCAACGCTTAATGCCCTTCCGCATTCTACGAATAGCGGGGGCATAATGAAGTGTGAATCTGAACCAGGTACAAGTAAGATGGTCAAAACAAGTACTGGAAAGAAAGGCAGTCTTGTTAAAAACTTAGGAAGTGATCTTGGCAATTGAAAAAAAAAATGATTCCCATATAAATAATGTGATTCTGATAAATTTTAAGAATTAAAAAAATATATAATTAAATGAGTGTGTGCTCAAATAGAAGTCCCAAAACTGGTTTGAAAATTCTAAAATAATAATTAAATAAGTAGTATATTTTGCATTTAAAAAGGACAGATAACAGCTGCATTATGCTATTAAAGGGACATAAATTTATATATGACAATACCACATTCAATTTCGAACTTAGACTTAAAAGTGCCCTCTTGGCCTGTCGCCACACGTTCAAAAGTGCCCCCTTAGCCTGTTGTCGCGCGCTTAAAGTGCCCTTTTCCTGGAAACTTTACCATGCCCCTTTTTTGGGCTGGGGGAAACACTATGGTGTATAAATTGAAGAAGATTGTTGGCTATAATAATTTTTCAGCGCAGTTCATAAAAATAATTTCCAATTATAAAAAGCTTGGCTATAACATTAATGTATTGCAACAGACTGCATGCTTGCATGGTGGTCAACCCAATCACGGTTGCCAACTTTGCTTTCCTCTTTTATTGCACGCCGGTTGGTCGGACTTCAGACTCTATGATGGTTCCGACTTAAAGACTTATCTATTGATGAGATGGTAGGGGCCTAATGCTTTGGTTGTTTGTCCGGCCCACCGGGGTTTACCTGTTGGATTTCTTTTGCTCCGGTATTCAGTTTTATTACTGTTGAGTCCTTATCTATGCTTTATCTCCTTGTTAAATCTTGATTTATATGTTTTAGGAGATGATGCATTGATAAGTTAGGGGTCTTTCATGCAAACCAGATATCTATGTGTCTTGATCCACATCTGAATTAAGGGTGGGTTTGGCGCGCCGTAAAACCGGTTTAAGCCCTCCAGTAAAATATTTTACTGACCGTTCCAAGGCGGTACTTCTTTTGTGGATCTTTTATGTTTTTGTTCTGTCTTGTGTTTGCTATGTCTTTGTGGACGTCTGTTTATATGTCCTTTGTGGTCACTTGCTGGGAAAGGGCTGACCTCTTGGCTCTCGTTTGTGGTGTCTAACTATGAGTTTGTCACTTTCCCATTTGTATCCTGGGTCAGGTGTGGTACTTGATTGTATCGATTCCTGATCTTTGCACCCTTACTTACTTTAATAAGTTCTTCATACAAGTGCCCAAATGAGTATCTCATGTATAAAATCTGTCTTGGAAGAATATTGAAAAACAAATTCTCAAAGCCCACAGTCCACCTAATTTCTTAGATACTTCATGTATCTATCGCCGATAAAAATGATCATCAGATATTGCATTTGAGTATTTTGCATACAATTTAGTGTTGCTACAGTACGGAAACTGTAAACCCTTAAATTTGATAGTTATGTTGCTTCCAAAAAGTAAATATCCAACTGGAATGCTTTATTTTCTAACAGAACACACTTTAATTATTTATGTATAAAAGGTTCCAAGAGAAAAACTTCATATCTTTTAGAGAAATTGTTCGATAAATATTTAGTACATTTCGTTTCAAAAATCATTTTTAAATGCTTAAAATTTGACTACTCATCTTCAGATACTGTTTCAAAACAGAAAATAAAAATCAAGAACTGTTTTCTTGATGACTGCATATTACTGGAGATCAGACTAACCCATGGAAATCAATTATTACCAAATATATCGAGAAATAAATGAGTAACGACATTTTAAAGTTGGTTCAAATAAACATGAAACACCTCTTGTACTTTTTAACTTTAAACATCAAATGATTAAACATGTGGGATAAAAGCTAAATCATGAAGATATCACTTGATGTAGCATAATAACAGTCATGTCCCCTAGCGTTGTGCAGCCCTTACCATTTCATACTAGCCCAAATGACTATGTCACATACAATCAGATCAAATCATATTTGATATTAGGTTCCTATTGAAAAGAAAAACAGCAAAGGTTGCCAATATTTCCTTTTACTGTTGAGCAGGATTTCTACAAAAATCGACGCGTAATTAAAAACTTTCCCACCTTATAATATGAATATAAAATTATGACATTCTTTTGGCTGTGAAACTGGGTACAAGGGTATGCACAATGAGATATTGGTGTTACTGTATTTGCCCCTTGTAGTCAGACCATAGAAAAGAATGAGATAGTTCATCTGATGCATTCTTCAGTTTGTAGTGCTGATGCATGCAATTTTATACTCTTCAACTTGAGTTCTGCGGCAAAAGTTTCTCACATCTCAGGCTTTCAAGTGGCTTTTGATGAAAAAGTAGGAAAAAAATATGAGTCATTTCAAGAAAAAAGCAAGAATCTGATGACAAGAGTAGAGTTTTAAGGGTTATCAGCCCCTAATGAAATGCATTTTTCTCTGAAAAGTAATCCCACAGTATCTTAAAAATCGTGTCTGTGGCAGCTAGTGGTCATAACAAGCTGGAAAACCGCTGAATATGATCAAGTGTGTCGCCTACTTTATAAGGCTAGGTGTCTGGGGGCCGCCTAGGCCTCCAGAAACTGTAGGGTAAATGCTGCAATTCTCTGGATCTCAGCTTGGGATTGTTACACGTCATTTTTCGCAAATTTGTACCGGAGCTATGGCCCTTAATTAACAGCGAAATTTGGCTTCCTCTCAATATCTTGAGAACTAACTGACATTTTTTCACCACATTTTATAAATGCATTCATATTGACAAGATCTAGCTTGGGATTGTTACATGTTTTTTTCATACACTTGTAGCAGAGTTATGGCCCTTGATTTGTGCCAAAATTTCTTTTCCACTCTATACCTTGAGAACAAATAGACAGATTTTGACCAAACTTTATATAACTATTTATACTGACAAGATCAAAGTTGGGATTGTTAGCTGTCATTTTTCGCAAATTTGTTCAAGTGTTACGGCCCTTGATTTACTCTAAAATTTTGTTTCTGTTCAATATCTTGAGAACAAATCGACAGAATTTCACCAAATTTTATATATGCATTTATATTGACAAGATCTAGCTTGGGATTGTCACACATAATTTTTCGCATAATTGTACCAGAGTAAGGAGCCTTGATTTACGCCAAGTTTGTTTCCGTTAAAATATCTTGAGAACAAATGGACAGAATTTCACCAAATTTTATATATGCATTCATATTGTCAAAATCTAAGTTGGGATTGTCACACATCATTTTTTGCACATTTGTACCAGAGTTATGGCCCTTGATTTACTCCAAAATTTCGTTTCCGCTTAATATCTTGAGAACAAATGGACATATTTTGACCAAACTTTATATAACTATTTCAGGGTTTTACACCAAGTTGAATGTTTGGGGGTCCTTGGGACTCAACTTTGATTATGAGGGGGGTCCCATTATTGAAAATGGGGGTCCCATCTTTTTATATATGGACTTTCCGTGAAGGGTTTCGAATAGGCCTTAGCTGTCAGTTACCGGGCCGCGTAGCGCAGTCGATAACGTGTCTGGCTACAGATGCGTGTCTGACTGCAGATCCAGGGGTCGCGAGTTCGATCTTGGCCCGGTACCATACTTTCGTGGAGATTGATCATGAAATAATTTCTACGGTCATTCTCCTCCCTTCCGCTGATTTATTCAAGAAGGGTTGTTGTCAGTTACAAGCGAAAGTATGTGCACAAATTACTGGTTAACCGCTTGCTCAAGCCTGCCCAGGAAAAAGTGTGGTTAAGTGAACTGACCGTCCCGCAATGACCATAGCTGTTGACATGGGACGTAAAGCAACAAAAACAAACAAACAAACTTAGCTGTCAGGTGTCGCAAAACATCGAGTCATTTTCGTATCTCAATCTTTTGTATTGACCTAACTAGCTAGATAGGAATTTTCAATCTTTTTTGTGGGCTGGTTATTGAGATGATTTGGACTTATCTGACTCCGAACAGCCGCTCAAGGATGGTGCTTGGTCCGTTTCTGCATTTCTTTTGCCAAAAAAGTTTCTCAGATCGCTCTGTTTTGACAGTTTAGCAGCCGTTTATTTCCAGTCATTTACACGCTTGATCGTAATAAAACCCAATAGGTGACAAGCATCTATGTTGATCGATAAATAAGAGCGGGAGCGAGACATGATGAGATTTCAAAGCGCCATAGCAACACGAATTTGATTGGACTGTTTTGACACACCTCCCGATATTATTGGTTAAACAAGAGCACCTGTCCTATTTATTTATAGATAGCCTGTAAATATGGGAAAACCTGAATCATTACGAAATAACTTTGGATTTTGGGATTTTAATGAAAGGCACAACAAACACATCTGCGTCCCAGCGGAAGCAGGTAAGGTGAATTGATGGGTCCTACCTAGTGATTTATGCGTATAAGACGCAGGATATTGTGTCCTGTAAAACCCTGCTATTTATACTGGCTAGATCTATGTTGGGATTGTTAGCTGTCATTTTTCCCAAATTTGTAAGAGTTATGGCCCTTGATTGATGTAAGAATTAGGTTACCACTCAATATCCTGAGACACTCTGGCCCTTTACTGCATGCAAGGCACTGCAGCGGGGCTATAATCAGATTCTCTGACAATTCTAGTTTTTTTCAAACTCCCTGATTTTTCCCTGCAGGGAATTTTTTCTGACCATTTTTCCTGTTTTCATGATTTCCAGAGTCTGTGACCACCCTGCAAAAGGTCAAATATCATTAAATTACAATAACAAAGTCAATTTCAAAATTTTTATACCAAACTTTGTGTGTGTTCTTACAAATAAAAGATATAAAACATATTGAACAGGACATTTGTTCTAATGCCTGGGTCCCCGGGGTGCTCAGGGGGTAAAAAATTATTATTTTTTGAACATGGTCATGTGGCATATCAAATTGATGGGGATGACGCAAGGAACAGAATACAATTAAAGTTTTCACCCTAGGGTCACTGTGTGTGTCTTCTCACAAATAAAAGATATAAAACATATCTAACGGAATTTTCATTCTGGTGCCAGGGTCATGCCCCAGGGGTTGGACTTGGGGGTGCTGGGGGGTCAAAAACTTGAGCGTGGGGATTTGCGATGGGGCCCCATCGACTATGCGTTCTACTTTAAATTTACAATCCATATTGTAACATATACTCTACATTCAAATGAAGTTATTGAGCAAGTTTTGAGTGATAATACAGCCCAAAGCCCATAGAAATGGACCAAGCTGTACACACCCACCAAGTAACAAAAGACACAATGCCACGATACCACAGTGGCGTGAAAACATTACGCAAGTTAGAAAATGTTAATGAGAATTGAACAGCCTTGTCCACTATCGTTTCATTTCCTGCATCCACAGATGATGCATTTGCTGTAAAATTTGCTGTAATATTTGGTGTTTTTGCAAAGGATGCCACAATCTTTTCAGCTTCTTCCCCAAACATACCTGACCAGGAATATTCTCCGAGAGTTTTGTAGAGAAATGCGAGAAACAAGAGTACAATGACTGGTATGAGATACTGCAGTGCCACCATACACAAGACATAGAAGACTCTAGCAACAAGTTTCTGTATCTCCACATTACTAACCCTGCCACTTTCTTTACGAATATTTTGAAGTTTCTCATGAGCTAGATTTAGATGAGATTGTAAATGAGTGGGTAATAAGACGAGTCGAACCACAAATAATATCACAAATAAGAGAATTCGTAGATTGTCAAATACATTCTCGGGGATGAGTGTTGTTGTTATTCTCCAGTTGAGACCACACAACATATCTCGCCCAATAGGTTTCACCCACATCAGTACAATAAGCACTGGTAGAATGAAGTTAAGATGAAGAAGAATCTGTTTGCCACGGTTTTCTTTACTGTAGCGTAAACAATCAAGATGTAACTTGGCTGTCCTTAGTCCAGGAAAACATAGCAAAGCACCAATAAATGAAGACATGAATGCTAAGACTATTTTGAATGTTAAAATAGAGACGGGTCCTAAATACTCACTTCCCTGCTCAGCAAGAAACTGTGCAGCACTTCTTGAAAAATTCTCATACCCCTTCTCAAGTCCAAACTCGAGAATATTTTCATCAACTACTAATATTCCCATTGCCAAAACAAGGTAGAAGAATCCAAATGTAATAATAAGAATACGTTCTCCACCATCTTCTGTCTTGAAATATATGCCAGTCTGGTTGAGTAGTAATCGTAAAGAGAAACCGATGGCTAACAAACACCAGAGCAGGCTGATGTTCAACTCATTCCAGTTACCAAGAACATAATATATTTCTGTTAGAACATATACTGCTATCGCACAAACAGTATAGTCCATCATCCATATGTATTCTTCATAATAGTTCAGATGAATAAGATCTATAGCTTCAACTTTGGCCATATCTAATGTCAGCGGAGTACTGCAGGGTATTGTAAATGTATCAGCTTTTTCTTTGTGATTAGCATTCCTTTTTGCCTCTGATCGTCTCACTCTCCCTTTGTTCCCCCCTCCTCCTTTGCCACCTCCAGACTGTATCCCAGCAGCAGCTTTAAGTTCATCATCAGTTGGATATAAAAAACGTACTAGTCTACCTGTAACATATAAAAACAGGTTTTTAAAACTTACAATCTTAATATATCCCCATCTTTCAGGAGCAGTCTGAACTAGGGTCTACAATGTTTTCTGAGTTTTATGTTACGCTAGTAACGTTACTTGAATTTGAAATCTTAAAACATATACCCTAGCTGTCATATGAGCCTTGTCCCTAGTAAACCTGTGTTTGGGATTTGCAACCAGGCAAGGCTCTAACCAGCCTGCTAGGCGACTGAGACTAGCTTGAACATAGAAATTGTATATGTAGCCAGTTTAACTATTATACTTTCCAGACATAGATAATATAGGTAGTGATCAGAATCAGGATGCACAGGGTGCTATCACATCACCGCTCTCAATCACATTGATATACCATGCAATGCAAAACTTAAATGCAAAGTTATTCGTTGGCGATATAGACTTTTGTAGGATACTCGTATTAGTATAATTTTCTGGGGCGTACTTATTGATAAATTCATGACTATAAATACAAATTTAAAGATAGTATTAACAGACTACGTAATTCTTAAATAAGTATTGATGGGCCACACTTATTTCTGATATTCTGTCAATCATTGTGCGATATCATTCATTCTATATTTATCAGTGGGCTGTGGTTCAATTGTTTCTTGACACAATGAAACAGAATCAAACTTTTTCATTTTATTAGAAAATATGGGCAAGAAAATGTAAAACAAACAGAACGGACAGTAAGGCCTACAGGCAGAGACTATGATTACCTAAGAAAGATTAATCATTTATATGTTTTGGCGAAATGCAGGAAATAGGTCATTCCATTGGTTTGTCTCAATGTCATCGAAGCAAATGTCTAACGCGAAAACATTGTTGTCATGTAGATTTTTCCTGTCACCGGCAAAGCATGACTGGGGTTGGATTTCTGCGTATTTAAAGGAAGGGATAGTATTTTGGAAGTCACAAACTTTCGACTTGAGAAGTTGAGTTCCCCCCCCCCCGACAAATATTCATTTTCGTAAAAGATGGAAGATAACAAGCATTGATTTTCATAAAAGATATACTTTTTAAAGGAATTTATAGCACCGCTGATTTGTGTTTTTTTTTGTTGTTGATCTTAATAAGAAGCGGGTGTCTTCTTGTCATGCTAGTATGCATTTTGTAAAACATGGAGTGTAGTTGAGCATGGAGTGGAACGCTATTTTTGGAGTGGTGTCTTTTGAGATGTTCTGGCTCTCTAAAATCACTACCCAGTCATAGAGAAGGGACTATGAATTTCACTTATAAAAAGATAATAAATAAATAAATAAATAAATAAATAAGTAAATAAATAAATAAATAGATAAACACGCCAAACACAACTCTTAATACCTTTTTACTCTAAGGCTCCACGCCATTCCATGTTTAAACATAAGCCTCCTGTTTTTTTGGCTACACACAACCGATTGCGAGATATTTAAAACTCTATGTTAATTATGAAAACCCACATATCTGTCTTGTTGGCAGGACCCACAAACAGAAGAAATCTACAACATAAATACTTTGCTGTTTATACTAAGCACTGGCATAGTCCCATTTTATAATTAAATGCATCAAAAGTCAGACAAGTCCATATCGATAAGGCAAATTAGGGGGAGGCAGTTTTAATTTACTGTGTATTAAATATGTTCCAAACTCTTCAATTGAATATGTTCTAGACCGAAACTTAATGTCATTTGTAAATGTTTAATAATTCGATGGCATTGCCAATCATGTTCATTTCTTTTTGCTCAAACCATTAACCATTTCTGCTTTAATACCTTCTATCAATCGTAAACTTCTACGAACCTCCTGTTATATAACATCTTATACTTTTCTTGTTAATGTCACACTTAGCTTAGCAAGTTCAATAAGGAATTGGAACAAGAGTTTTTTTGTTTTCTGGAACAAGAGAATAATGAATCACAAAATAAATCACCTCCAAAATACATGTACAGATTTCCTAACTCTTTGCATGCTGGGTAATTTCTCATGCTCTTGATGTCATCTTGTAAATGGCCACGAGGCCATGCCCCTTCCTGACAACATACAGCCCACGCAAAGGATCTCCGGGTATTGCCATTCTATGACATTCTGTCAAATCCATACTGGCAAGGACCACTACAAATACTCCCTCTTTCCACTGGCTACTGTCCAGTGGAATGCCCTCCCAGCTAATGTTGCAGTTGCTCCAAGTCTTAAGATCTTGAAGGCAGCAGTTGGACAACTGCAGCATCCCAAACCCTAGACAGTACACTGCATATTTTAACCTGATTTTATAAATTTTAGACCCATCCATATTCATTTCTGTCTTCGTAAATGCATTTACTGAGCAATCCCAGACAGATGTTTTTATCTCCCCTCATTTTCTAACTAGTTTTAACTTTTCATCTTTACCCAGACTCACTATCACTCTTTCATCTTTTATTCTTTTTCATATCCCTGATGCCCAGAGCCTGCCAAAAATGCTAGCGAGGGCATAGGCAGTATCAGTAGATAGACTGCTGACTTTTTTCAAAATTAACTTTTTCAAAAAATTCTTTCAGTAACACTATTAGAGTGTCAAACAGTTTGGACCAAGATCAGGATCCACTTTCGGTCGATCCTGATTTAGGTCCAAACTGTTAGCAAAGGTTATCAGCAAACGATAAAAGTTGCTGATAGCATGTGAAGAGTAAATATGGTTTAAAAATATATGCTCTGAAAACAGAGTGAACTCTAGAAATTGTGTTTGAGAAACACTGTGCCCCCCCCCCCCCATATGCTTGTCCATAAGGATGGTAGTATTGTTGTAATATTTTTCAGAATGTTCACTTGTCATCTCCCAGCAGGCACATATTGTTGACTCAACATAGATTCAACACCATGACGTTGAATCAACGTAGAATCAATGTTGAATCAACAATGTGTGCCTGCTGGGCTATTATGAGTTTACCAAGTTTCAAGGCTGTAGCTCTTATAGTTTATGAGATATCCTGCTAACAATGTGTGTGTGATTGGAGAATGGAACTACCAAAGGATGGTTAAAACAAAACCAATATGCCCCTTTGACTTTTTCAAAATTGGGGCATACATGTAATAATTTGACAGCAGACTAAATTAAATGTTTTTAGGTCAGAGTAACTATCTAAACTCAAGATTCTTATTGAACCAGTTAGACACATTTCCGCCAGTCACAACAATTGTTGTCTGCTCACTTATCTGTTTTTGACAGTTTGGAAGCCTATTTGGCAAACAATATGGAACTTCGGAGCAGTCTGACCAGGGTTCATAGCGTTTGCTCCCATGATCAAAAGTAGTCTGAGGTGCATTTGAATATAAGCAGAAGACACACAAAGCAGACAACATTTTCAGGACAAAAAATTTATTGACAGGATAAGGTCTGAATTGAAAGCAATGCAATTTTCTATTTCACACAGCACACTGGTAAATGTATACGTCGATTTGGTGGTATTTACGTGTATTGCCGGTACTTCATAGACCAGAAGTGGTAGATATTGATGTTAATACTATATAGAAAAACATGCCATATGCCTAAAGGACTATAGACTTCAATCATTTTTAAGTATTCAGTATGTGGATGGCTATTTATGTTAGCATTTAGGAAAAGATTCGAGTACCAATCATCCAGATCAGTACTCGAATCTATTCCTAAATGCGTACATAAATCGCCATGTGCATGCCAAATACTTAAAAATGATCTAATTCTATAGTCTTTTAGGCATATGGCATGTTTTTCTATTTAGTAATAACACCAATATCTACCACTTCCGGTCTATGAAGTACCGGCAATACGTGTAAATACCAGCAAATCGACGTATACATTTACCAGTGTGCACAGTGTACAATCACAAATACGAAATTACTTTATCAATTAAACCTTATCATGCTGGACTCAACTCCTCCCAAAGCTTTAACCTATTAGCTCACACGATTTACATTTATTATCATGTATCTAAAAGTAGAGCGGAAAACAGTGTGAATCTGAGAAGCCAGCTGATCTGGATGTACACTGTGTTCAAAATGGGATATATTCAGGTTCAGCAAGGTTAAAGAGTTAAGCCTGATTCATTATAACCAAGAGTATAGCCAGAACATTACACAGTAGTGATACTCACACCAGAAGTTGGCCTTTTTTTAAGTTATAGAAAATTACCGGTAAAACTTGATCTACTCTAACTCTATCTGCCTGTAGCTACAGCTGGATGGGGCTTCAATCAGAGCGATGAAACAAAAAACTTGATCTACTCTAACTCTATCTGCCTGTAGCTACAGCTGGATGGGGCTTCAATCAGAGCGATGAAAAAAAAAACTTGATCTACTCTAACTCTATCTGCCTGTAGCTACAGCTGGAGGGGGCTTCAATCAGAGCGATGAAACAAAAAACTTGATCATGAGACCTGTTGCATCAGAACAAACTTGTGTCAGAGCCTATGGAGTATGGAGTAATGGCTATTTAGGCCATTAGATGTTTCTTTTGATATGAAAATATTCCATTTTCACTCATTTTTTTGTTCATCTCAACCTATGGGCTAATCATACAATGTGGTATTTACCTGCAAGTAGCCAGCGACCGAAAGAATAGAAACAGGAAAGCTTCTGGAGGAAACTGAAGATGACTAGACTGAATACAAGCTGGGCCCCCAGAACAGCCATTCTTTACCACAGTCTGAAAATAGAAAAATAGTTCATTCACTATACATTGTAGCTTAACCCTTTGTTTTTCTGAATATTTATTATATGCTATATGTGTTATCAATTTTCAGACAGTTCAGTGGTATGTTTTGAATTATTACTACACATATCTAATAATCAATTCACAGGCTGAATGCAAAACAGTGTGGATCCTGATCAGCCCTAAGGTTTTGTCATGCTTTATCTCATCTGGATCCAAACTGTTTGCAAAGGTTATGGTTTCACCAGCCCCAAGTATTACTGGAGTAGAGTTAAATAATAAGACCTTACAAGTGACATGTTTATTTCATACCAGCAAGTCTGAAGTGTTCTTGAATGTTTTGGAATTAAATAACAGTTCTAAAAAAACACAAATAGTAGAAAAGTTTATATCTACTTTATGAAGCTTGTTATTATAGTTATGTATACATGTATGTATATTTCAAAGTTTAAAATAATAATATGGTGTATTGAAGTTACTCTATGAGTATGATCACAATGACACCCACAAATCCATCTCCTTCATAGCATAAAATCATCAATACTGTGTTATGGTGAAGAGAGACCTGTTTTCTATTGTAGTGTGAGTTACGGTGAAGAGTGATCTGTTTCCTATTGTAGTGTGAGCCGTCAAGCCAATAAACTGTGTCAGTGGAAAAGCATGCTCACCCATCAAGGGTGCTTTATTACTTACATATATAGGCTACCTTTACTTGTATCACAAATAGAAGGGTTTGTAATTTGCATAGTACACATAGTTCATCTAATATGTTACACAAACATAATTATAATACCCATGACTGCAAACTGTCACATTACTTTCCCTTCCGAGAAGTCTCAACCCGAGACTCGGCCTGGGAAATACATGCAGGGTTTTACACAAAGTTGAACCTTTGGGGGTCCTTGGGACTCAACTTTGATTATGAGGGGGGTCCCATCATTGAAAATGGGGGTCCCATCTTTTCATATATAGTGGAGCGGGAATTGACAATAATCATGCACATCCGGATACAAGCATGAAACTTGGTAGAAATGTTCATTGGCATGAGTTGTTGGAATTTTTCTCGTTAGCCAATCAAAATTGGTCAATTTTCAAGATGGCGGCGCTAAAATCCAAGATGGCCGCCACAATAAACGTAAAATCCTGAAATGAAGATTTTACATCATACAAAGAAATAAAATAACATCTAAAATGGTATTGTGAAAATGCAATTACATGAAATACATTATAAAAGGGTAAAGGTTTTCTTAAATTAGCAAATATTATTTGAGAATAAGGGTTAAATGGGGCCAAAATGGGGGGGAATTAAGCAAAATTGACTAAAAATGCTGTGTTGCCATCAAACAATGGTAGAAATGCAATTAGATGTCAATTTGCTTGTCTGAGCTACACTCCTATTATAAACTATGAATTAGTTTTAACTATTATAATTATTGTAGGTAAGATATAATGGTCAGATAGTATAAATGGGGGGGGGGGATCATTAGGGTATAATACAAATAAATTGAATACAATGCTTTCCTTTTTGAACTACCATATCTTCCAAGTAAACATGATAGTAATACTGGACAATGCATACTGTTTGGTACGATGTATTTTGTATTAATGATAAGGCTTAAAGGAATATAGTGTGGTTCCTGTTCCCCTATCTACCCTATCATAAACATTAAAATGGCATTTGGAAAAAAAACCAAAACAGGCATATTGAAAATTTTGAAGCAGTTTTCTTTGTTAAAAGTTCCTCAATAAAATAATTTCTTGAACTAACTACCATATAAAGGTTTTGGGCTTAAAATAGTGGAGTTACTTCATTTAGGCCTTTTTTTAATACATCAAAATTTGTTCACTCAGACTCCATATGCACTATTGAATAATCAATAGAATAATAAAGGCCGTCATCATGGTTTAATGTTATGGCTTAATTTAATGTTAGCCTACCCACCTACCCTTTTTTTGTGGCATGAAAAAGGAACCATACATGTATTCATTTAGGCCTATCATTACTTGAGATAATAATAAAAATGATAATGATACAAGTAATATTATATGATGACGATAAGAATAGAAAAGAATGTTAAAGCATAACTAAAAGAAGCTCATAAGTCAATATTTGACTCCAAAACATATGTTTTGGATGTATTTGCTGCTTCTTTGCTTGTCAACTATAGTCCATGCTCAATACGAGTAGGGTGACGAAACTGATTTACATTTAGAAGTATGAAAGAAACCCCTATATTTGTCCAATGAGGTGGATTAAGTACCATAACGTGACCAACTATGTACCTCTACTCATATCCAGCACGGGCTCTACCCGTTACTAAGTCAACAGTAATATCTCGCTGATATTGTTAGCATGTACACTGCAAAGTTTGATAAATATACCAGGAAAGGCTGATGCCACTTTGTGTGCAAGCCTTGTTGTTTTTTTTTGACACTAGAGGCAATAATACATGACTCTTCAGTCTCAGATGGTGCTATACCTGCGTCTGATCAATTTTGAGGCATGCCAGGCTACAATTGCACTGCTCAATGTTTGAGGCATGGTATGCAGCCCATCTCACTACATTTATAACATAATCGTCTAGATTTCGTTACAATGATATTTTCAAGGTACTGAAATTTTCTTGTTCTGACAGAGACAGGTTTCAAAGGAAGAATACCTTGATTTCCAGAACAGTGGGTTCTTTAAAAGTATGCTTGAAGTATGCTGGCTTTACTCACACACTCATCTTGTGGTGATTGAACATTCTTCATGGCGGGAGTCCCTACGCCCCCTTGTTGACTTGTCACGATACCTCAAGTTGTAAGGCATCCGCTTCCGGAACTGGAGGTTGTAGGATGAAAACCCAGGTTAAGTTAGGTAGGTAGGGAAGGGTAGGGTAGGTATATATATGTTGGGCTGCTGCCGTTTGCCAGAAAACTTCAATACACGTCATTCACCAGTACGAAATTTGCATATTTAGGGTCCTCAAATTAGGAATCAAATGGGATCACCATCTATGGAAAAGGAGAAGTTTGTTCATCCTTACTTCAAAAGGAGTTAAACACTATAGTATAATGTTGGTAATATTGATCATAATCATAGCTACAGCTAGGTAACCACCCTATGCAACTGGAGCTTCACAGTTCAGCATTCAAAAACTAAAATCTTTCTATCTATCGATACATCTCAACCAAAGAGGGAGACACAAGATGGGATTCGCTAAACCAAGTACTGGAAAGCAAACTATTGTTGTTGATTTTAGTTAAGTAATTACTTCAAAATGTGTAGTTGAGTTAATAGTGAGTGAGATAAGAAAATCCATCGCATGTCTTATTGTGCTCAGAACCAAGCAATGTAGCAATTGGTTCCTTTTTAAACTATTTTAGTGTGACATGGCTGTTTTTATCAACCTGCGACCTCATGCTCTGGAAACGGACACTCCACCACTTGAGCTATTGTGAAAAGTCAACAAGGGGGAACTAATTGGAAGTGCTACTTAAAGCAGGGTCTGTTCATTGCTGCCTTGAGGTCACCTGCTGGGAAAGGGCTGACTACTTGGCTCTCGTTTGTGATGTTAAAAAGTGTATTTGTAACTTTTCTATGTGGTATCCTGGGTCAGATGTGGTACTTGATTGTATCGATTCCTGATCTTTGCCCTTTTATTACATAGTACCAAGCAATATGCATTGTACAGTATTATTTTATGATTTTAGTTGAAAGTATAGCAGGTAGACAAAGATCTAATTGCATTCAATTTCCTTTAAAGATCCTGGATTTATTTCATCTGACCATTTAATCTCACCGATACATTAATTATAATAGGTATTTGTTTTGGTATCAGAGATTTGGTGATGATTCACCGTATGTTTGTTCATTATTCTTAAAGTTCTGTTTGGGTTGCTGAGTGGCCACCTTTTGAGAAAATAGCTGCCCAGTTGATTGGCCATTTATTCTCATTGTATTTTGGTCTATTTGTATTTTTTTAAATTATCATTTTGGTTTTAAGAGTGAGATGTGGCTTTTGATTGCTCCAGTTCCTGTTTATTGCTTTTCTAGTACTTACATAATCCATAGCTTATAATGTGATTGTAGCGCAAACAAGCAAACAACATCTATTTGCATTTTTACCTTAGTTTGACGACAACACTGCATTTTAGTCATGGGAGCGCAGTGGCTCAGTGGTAGAGTACTTAACTCGAGACCGACTGGCCGCGGGTTCGAGCCTCACCGGGGTCACTGCGTTGTGGTCCTTGAGCAAGACACATTTATCCTAGCTTAGTACTGGCTCAACCCAGGAAGACCCGTCCCTATATAACTGAAAGATTGTTGATGGGACATAAAGAATCAAATCAAACAAACAAAAATAAAGGAACATTTTAGTCAGTTTTACTTACCCCCCCCCCCACTTTCTGTCCCTTTTAATACTCAGATAGGGCTGATTCAAGGTAATCAATATTATTTCATGATATATTTCATCCAATTACACCAGTTTAGATGTTTTTTAATTACTTTGTATCATGTTAAATCTTCATTTTCTTATCTGACGTTTTTTGTGGCGGCCATCTTGGATTTAGCACCGCCATCTTGAAAATAAGCCAATTTCAATTGGCTAAGAATAAATATTCAAATTACTCATGCTCATGAACATTTTAACCAAGTTTCATGCTTATATCTGCATGTGCCTTCTTTTTTGTCACTTTCCCCTCTGCTTATCATATGAATTTGGCAGCCATTTTGAAATTTCCGTTAGCCATCTTGAAAATGGAAAAAATTGCGATGGCTAACGAGAAAATATTTACAAGAAAGGTTTGAAGAACATAATCTGAAAGTCTCATGCTTGTATCCGGAAGTGCATGATCGTCTCAAAAAACAGACATTTCCCGCTCCACTAATATGGACTTTCCGTGAAGGGTTTCGAATAGGCCTAAGCTGTCAGGTGTCGCAAAACATCAAGTCATTTTCGTATCTCAATCTTTTGTATTGACCTAACTAGCTAGATAGGAATTTTCAATCTTTTTTGTGGGCTGGTTTTTGAGATGATTTGGACTTATCTGACTCCGAACAGCCGCTCAAGTATGGCGCTTGGTCCGTTTCTGCATTTCTTTTGCCAAAAAAGTTTCTCAGATTGCTCTGTTTCGACAGTTTAGCAGCCATTTATTTCCAGTCATTCACACACTTGATTGTAATAAAACTCAATAGGTGACAAGCGTCTATGTTGATCGATAAATCAGAGCCTGTAAATATGGGAAAACCTGAATCATTACGAAATAACTTTGGAATTTGGGATTTTAATGAAAGGCACAACAAACACATCTGCGTCCCAGCAGACGCAGGTAAGGTGAATTGATGGGTCCTTAACTTAGTGATTTATGCGTATAAGACGCGGGATATTGCGTCCTGTAAAACCCTGTACATGGGTGACACATCTCTGGTCTGGTGGTTGATATTATCCCACCGCTGCCACAAAATGTAGCATGAGCCATTAAGCCAACAAATTCTGTCAGTGGAAAAGCATGCTCACCCACCAAGGGTGGTTTATTACTACCTTTACTTGTATCACAAATAGCAGGATATGTAATTTGCATAGTACATATAGTACATCTGATATGTTACACAAACATATTATACCTATGAATGAGGAATAATTTTTTTTTTCTTGTAGAAAATTTTAGAATTCCGGAAATACTATTCGATAGCCTTGACATTTACATTCAACATATACCTTAAATACTGTGCCCTGCGATATAGACTTATTCTAGAATCTGTTTTGAAGTTGAAAAATGCCCCTTTTCTTCATTACAAAACATTTTAACTTTCACACATAATATCAATTATTTCATTTTAAAAATGATATCGGTGTGTAAAAGTTAAATGAGTATCTCATAGAATAGCATTGGTCGATTTCTTAATTTTGACCTCAAAAACAGGAAACAGAAAGTTCTACCCCATTGGTATATGCCATGAAGGAGATGGATTGGCAGACATGTATGACACATAAATGATTCCTATTTTTCTTAACCCTTAATGCGCCGATCGCAACAAAAGTCGTCTGCTTTTCTCGTCTGCTGAAATGTTTAAGAAGCCTCAACGGCAAACAGTGTGGACCCAGATCAGACTGCTCCTATAGGAGCAGTCTGTTCTGGGTCCACGCTGTTTACTTCTTTACTTAATTCGTCATTAATGCTAGGCAATTTTGGGAAGCAGACGACTTCAGCAGACGACATTTTCAGATACATTTATAATCTTTGCACACAGTTTGGATCCAGGTCAGGCCAAACATTTTGATCTAGATCCAAACCATTTGACATTCTGATGAAAGATTTTTTTAAACAGTTAAATTTTGAAAAACATCAGTAGACGACAATAATTTTAGAAAAATTATTCATGCAATGAGTCAATATACAAAATAAAGCTATTTTAAAAGTCTAAAACATAAGTTACCAGTTAATCCAACTGATGAGTAAATCTCTTATGTTGCTGTTGAAAATATGAAGCTTGTCTGAAGTTCTGAAGAATGGTTGTGAATCAAAAGGAATCATAATTTATTTATAAGGAAGCCATTGAAGCCACAATCTGTTTTAGAAAAGATAAGATCCTGATAAGGAAGTTGAATGTGCCTGAGGTTTCATTATCTCAAAATAACTCCCATTAATATTAAAGTTATAATTCCTCTACAATGGAGTAAATATCTCAAAGTGTTACAATTAAATTATTTCCTGTGCTGTAATCAAGTGATGCAAATCAGTGTTTTTAATTGACAAAGGATAACATCTAAAAATAACAAGGCAAATTCGTCAAATTTTATCAACCAAATGAAGTTTTATTTGAAAGAAAACAGTAAATCATAAAATACAAATCCCATTTCTCAAACCCCTAAGTCCATTCTTGGGTCATTCAGGCCATGACTATAAAGCCTGTCAATTATGAAGAACACATTTTGTTTCAGTGTCAACATGCTAAGTTCATTAAAATTATACATGTACATAACTTCAAATTTTCAATATTTGACCTTTTAACCTGAGGTCAGGGGTGTGTGTAATGTCAAACATTTTGGTTACATGTTGTCACAAGATTCATTGACTTTAATTTGATATGCAACATGACCACTTTCTGTGTCGCCAAAATACTGATTACATATTGACATATCTATTAGGGGAGACTATGTAAATTAATTGAGCATCCCCCCTCCACACACACACATTGATGATATTTGTACATATGCAAGGTTTGTATAAAAAGGAATGGAGGCTGTTGGCGTTACAGATTACACATTGAAGCAGGCACCCATTTAGTGTTGTGGATGTAAAAAAATGTTCAACATCCAAAAAATAAGAGAAACTAGAACACATTCGATGGCACGTCATTGCAAATCCCCACTCTCTCAAAGAAATCTAATGGTATTTGACCCTTTGACCCCATCCAAAGGTCACCAGTTTGATCCTAGGGTAAAATTTTTCAGTGTATCCTGGTCTACTGCTAATCCCCTTTAATTTGATATGCCACATGACCATGTGCAGAAAATTAAATTTTTGACCACCCAGCACCCCCAAATCCCAAACCCTGGGGCATGACTGGACCGAATAAAAATCCCGTCTAATATGTTTTACATCTTTCATTTGTGAGAAGACACACAAAGTTTGGTTTAAAAATCTTTGAAATTGACTTTGTAATTGAGATTAAATGATATTTGACCTTTTGCCCCCACCCAAAGGCCCCAGGGGCTCCCATTGTCAAACTTGGTTATGCATACTCAAAAGTATTTTTTCATTGATTTCTCAATCTAATGATGGCTGAGTTTGTTCTAAGGGCTGAAAGAAAAGACAACTCTGATGGGAATACAATGTTTGGATTATTTCTCTTGGTCAGAACATCCTTATTAAATCAATGAACATACGACAGGAAGCCAGTCTAGTGCCATTCATGTAAGTAACTCACACACCAAATCTGGTTGAATTTCAGAAAAAAGATTTTTTTGACCCCACAACCCCCACAGTACCCCCCAAGTCCCATCCCTGGGGCATGACTCAGGAGACCGAATTAAATCCCGTCTGATATGTTTTATAGCTTTCATTTGTGAGAAAACACACAAAGTTTGGTTTAAAAAACTTTGAAATTGACTTTGTAATTGAGATTTAATGATATTTGACCTTTTGGCCCCTCCCCAAGGCCTCAGTGTGCCATTCATGTAAGTAACTCACACACCAAATCTGGTTGAATTTAAAAAAAATGACCTCCTCCCCCCCCCTCCCGGTACCACCAAGTCCCACCCCTGGGATGACCCAGGCTACCAAATGAAAATCCTGTCTGATATGTTTTATATCTTTCATTTGTGAGAAGACACACAAAGTTTGGTTTAAAAATCTTTGAAATTGACTTTGTAATTGAAATTTAATGATATGTGACCTTTTGGTCCCTCCCCAGGGCCCGAGGGGACTGGGCAAAAAAATATTGTGCCGTTGCACGCCCCAGTCATGCGAGCAATTTGGTTGGATTTCGTCCAATGGTTTAGGAGGAGATAGTGTGACAGACAGACGACGGACGGACACTGGAGTGACTGGTATACTATTAGCTCACCCATGAGTCTTTGGCTCAGGTGAGCTAAAAAGCTAATATAGGTTTTGCATTTTAATTGCCTATACTAAAACAAGGGCAATAACTCAAGTGTTAAGGGGGCTGATTTTGACGAAACTTATAGGATATCGACAGTCCATGGTACTTACCATTTGTACCATCAATGAATCAAATCTGACCAATAGGTACTGAGATATGGTTCCGGACGGACAAAAAGTGAGGACGGACCGACGACGCCAAAACTATACCCCTCAGACTTCGTCAGGGGATAATAATAGGTATCTATTCTTGATTCTTTATTTATAGAGTCGCATAAGCTCTTTTGAGCTTGTCTACTCCCATGAACAGTCTCTATACTTTTTCGCATTTTTCCGGTTCCGGTATTAACATTGTCTTTTCAGTAAATCTCAGCCAGAATGTATCATTCTGGCAAAATCACCTTATCAAAGTAAGTAAGGGTGCAAAGATCAGGAATCCATACAATCAAGTACCACACCTGACCCAGGATACCAATGGGAAAGTGACAAACTCACAGTAGACACCACAAACGAGAGCCAAGAGGTCAGCCCTTTCCCAGCAGGTGACCACAAAAGACATATAAACAGATGCGCACAAAGACATAGCAACAAGACAGAACAAAAACAAGTCTAGTTTTGAATTTTAATACAGTATCACTGCACACAAGGTATTCCACTTGTTGATACAATGTATAGGGAAGCTATTTAATCTTAGTGTTTTCTCACATCTTGGTTTAACTATTTTGAATAAGTTTCCTCTTGTGCAGTTTTCATTGAATCCAAAAAATTATCAGGTTTCATGTCTTCATATCCATGTACTATTTTAAACAATTGTATTAAACCATATCTCTTTAATCTATAATGCATTGTATGTAATTTCAATTATTCCAATCTTTCACCATAGGATAATCCTTTCAATTCATTGTTTTTCTTGTTAAAGTGTGCATTCGATCTTATTCTGTGGGGATTCAAGCTGATATAAATAATTCCTTTTCTCTCTCCAAAATTTTCCATCTGTACGAGGGGCTATCCAGAAGTTCGTGGACAAACGTAAAGAAATTAACATAAATGGTTGGATTCATCTGAAAATTTACAACTATATATATTGATATCACTTTGAACGGTATTCAAAATTTCATTGAAAATATCAACATATGAGTACTTTACAGGCAATTAACTGTTGCCATGTACAACGATGTGCCGCACGTCAAATTTCAAATGACGTCGCCATGTCAGTTTTTCTCGAAGTATGCACCTTGCGACCCTATGCACTTGCGATGTCTCTCGATCCACTGACAATACGAGGATGGGATCAAAAGTAATGCCACTGGCTAATTTTCACCGCAACTGTTGGCGGGAAGATAAAACCCACGCCTTGTATGTGTTCTCCATTCTCTCACCTTTCAATCGATGTATCAACTGCACATGTAGACACAATATCTCTCGTGAAATTTACTTTTGCACAAACCCTACTCATAGGCGGTTAAGCAAAATGGTTGGGAGAAGCGTTGAAAATGAGATCGAAATCAGGGCTGACATTAAGACTCGCGCATGACTTAGCAGAGGTTCAACGGACATTTATGCTGACATATGTACTGCTTATGTGAGTAATTCAATGTCATTTTCCACAGTTTGCAGACAGGTTAGGGATTTCAGTGCAGGCGTAGGGTCTGTTACAAGTGCTCCAAAATATTGTAGATCTAAATCTGCAAGTGGTCCAAAGATTGTTATAAAAAAATCATATAGTAAAATCAGACGCAAAGATGTACTTCTCAGCAGATTGCGGACATGGTTGGCATTTCAAAAGCATTTGCACAGCGCTTTTGGCGAAATATTTTGAAAATGAAGGAGGAAAGCACTTGGTGGGCCCCACATTTGCTCAATGAGGAGCAAAAATACGCGCATGTTAGGACGGCGCACAAACTGTTAAAACGATTTCTAAGATATGATCAGAAATTATTAATGAATGTAGTAATAAATGATGAGTCTTGGATGCACTATTTCGAACCGCATCGAAAAATAAATAATCGATTATGGCTTACCAATATGCAAGAAGGCCTTGTATTGCCAAAAGGATTACCAGTGTAAAAAAGGTTATGTATGCAATATTTTTCACTCCTAACGGACTAGCAATACAAGTCTCTATACCCAAAGGCAAGTCAATGAATACAAGGTTTTACAGGAACAAAGTTCTTAGAAAATTTGTCAAATTCTACCAGAAATGTTGACCGAAGATAGGCATCTGTGGTATTTATTTGTAAAATGACAATGCCTCAAGTCACAAGGCCGGAGTGTGGCGTCGCTTTTGGAAAGAACAGGGGGTCTATGTTCTAGAACATTCACCCTATTCCCCTGATCTAGTCCCCTGTGACTTTTTTCTCTTCCCTCGTCTCAAGAAAAATCTTGCTGGCAGAAATATACCTCCCGCCAAAAGTTATGTGTCTCCATATTAAACCTCCTTAGAGGTATACCCCAAAAAGACTATGCGAAAGTCTTCAAGGATTGAGTTAAAAATTTGAAAATTTGTGTATCTGTGAAGGGATGGTATTTTGACAATTTGAAATAAACAAAAATGCAATCCCACCTTTAGTTGTCATTTAACATCATTGGTTGCATTACTTTTGATACCGCCCTCGTATACTTGATCAAACCACTCCATGTTCAGTTCATCTTTCAGTATCCAGTGTACTGTCCTGTAACACATGTCACTGAAAAGTTCATGCATAGTTACGCGCCAGTCTACATCCAGACGATGCTTCACCAACTTAATGTCACTTGCGGGTAATGCATAGTGAAAATGATGTTTGCAACCGCTAACAACCTCACGTCAGTTATAAAACTTTTCAGGCAGAATTTGAAGAAAATTCGTGAATCTAATTAATATTAAAACCAAAATCATTGTTTGAAAATTTGCGGTGCGGCACTTCCCCTGTATGCACGTTGCTATGGTGACTGTAACTTTTGTATGAACATCCTAATCTATTTGATTTATTACTTGTAGGTGCTTAAGTTATGAATGTTTCAGATGTGAAGTTTTCGTAAAAATATGATAATGTATGAAAAAGATATTTAATTTGTCCAAGAATTTCTGGATACCCGCTCGTATGTCATGGCGACCGGAACCGGAAACTCTACCTGTTATAACTCTTTACATGCCAGCAGAGAATTTGTCGTTTGCTAATAGCCTTTGCAAACAGTTTGAACCCAGATCAAGTCATGCAGCAGAAGAGAATAAAAGCATGAACAACTACCCTGCATCCAAATAGATAAGTATAGAACGTTTGCAAAAGAACGTGTCATTAAACTAGAGGACCTGAAGGTCCTGAAGCACTCACCTGATCTCCTTAATAATGTTAAAATAGGTCAAGGTCAACTTAGGCATATTATTTAAACATATTTTGCTTTACCATGTATAGGCATGGTGGCCATTTTGGTCAAGTGACCTAAAACAAATATTATATTTATATTGTTTTATCTACTGATATGAATACTCCATATGAAATTTGAGTTCATTTTTGCAATCCAATGATTTCTGAGAAAAAGATGTTTAGATATGTATGTGGCCTTGGGTGAAAGGTCAGCTTGACCTTTGGTGTTTATATAAAACCAGTGTTTCATTAGGTTTAACATTTCTCGCAAGTATTATGATTTCCGCTTAAACAGTTACAGAAAAATGAACATTTTTAAGATTTTTCCAATATAAATGAATTAGGAATCAAATTTGGCCTTGTCGTAAAAAAGATCAAAGTCAACCCAGATTCATCATTTGTGCAAATCTGGTAGGGCCCACATCCCCAATGCTACATGAGGGTCAAGATGGGGTATAATGATTAGTGAATAATGGCCTTTTTAATAATGAATAGTGAATAATGAGCCAAAAAAATAATGAAAAGTGAATAATGGGGGCCTAAAAATAATGAATAATCCTATTTTTTTAATGAATAGAAGAAAAAATTAATGAATAGTGAATAATCAGATTTTAATGAATAATGAATAATACAAAACAATAAATAAAAAAATCATTTGTTAAATCCTATAATTGTAAAATATAGACTCAGTTTTTTTAGATTGTCCCTATTGTAATTGACTGGTTATCAAAAAACTACACTATACAAAGAGAGAGGGAGAGGAATAAAAACTGAAAGACAAGCAGATGGATTCACTCTACTTATCATAAAATTGCATTAATTAACCAAATTTTTACACAATAAAAGTTTTTATGGGTTTTATCGGAAGAAAATATCAGCGTTCTGCTTGACATTCCTGGACTTCCCGTGGTCTCATAATTTGCCTCTCAAATGAATAAAAGTTTGTTTTTCGGAACCTTTATTTATCGGTAAGATGTATTTTGAATGTATATCAAAGAATACAAACAAGTGTTGATATTGCAGTATTAGTAGATAGATAGATATGACATTGGCTATAAAAGCCCATTTTTCTCAAAATATAAACCCACATTTAACACAGATTCCATAGAGTTGGCCGTACCATTGACGGCCACGGATATGCGCATGCGCGAAAATGACGTCACTTTGGGAATCCCTAAAACCTCCTATTACTGGATGATAGTACAGACCCAAACACCTCCCAACAACCCCATATGCACTACATTGGTGAAGCAATTGGACCCTTTGTAAAATAAGCTGGTGACTGATAAAAAATGTGAGTAAGCAGACGAATGGTTACCAGGTAACGTGAAAGCACAAGACAGCAAAACAACTAATGGTACGAATCGGACACAGAACCAATCGAACACAGAACGAATCGTCAAAAAAGTAATCCAGAAAATGCATAGCAGAGCACTTATGTATGGCCTATTGTACTGCAAAATAAATCATAAAATGATGTTTGCATACACATGAAAGTATTTCTGAAGAAATATAAGCCTCTCTGTACTTGTTTTCCTAAAATATCGGCATTTCAGATGCGGAGCTTACCGGAAGTAAGATAATGTGTAAGTACAATAATTCCATGCGCAAGCGTAAACAAGCTGAAACATTCCTGACAAAAACTCAGAAGATATTTAACTGAGAAAAGTCCATTTACAGCTGATAAACACGCTATAAAACCATTTTTTCAAGTAATATGTCTTCAGCTACCTCATTTAATTGCACTTAATCAGTCATTCAAAAGAATATTATTTTCTTATACACATTTGATTGATTTGTTTAGCATAGAAACGCTGTCAAATTGTTATGGTTGCCTGCAGACTGTATTTTTCGGATCTTTTTCCCATTGTTTACCTTAAAACCAAGTGATAAGTGCTCTGTACATCAAATCGCTGGTAGTTTCCAGTTTAGCTGCCCCTAGTAGTATTCCTTTGCGCATGTCTACTGTTGCTATTAATGCACCAGTCATTTGCAACCACGTCCCCCCCCCCCCCCCCCCCCCCCCCCCCCGAGGGCCGGGCATAGCTGGGCTAAAGTACCGTGATTTTAACTTCGAGGTGTCCCAGTAGTGCGGTGGATATGCAGGGCTTTTGATTCCTGGAAATAGCGCCGCAGTGTCTCCGCGAGAGTGCGTTTCTTGTGTTTTTGACGTATCCTGGCACAACCAGTTTTCGACCGCCTAAGAAGTAATTTGTGTCATTTTATTTGCTTTAAAGTCCTATTGTTATGGTTATTGCTTTATATTATCTATCAGTCCAAGAGCAACAAATATAGAGCTATAAAGTTTGGGGTTTCCTCTTGTAAGTCTGCCAAGGCCTTTCATTTAGAAAGTGGTCAGTGGTAGCAAATTCAGGAATTTAACAACCTATTTCTGACCGCCTGGGGTAAATATTTTCTGTAAAAATCAAATAGCCCTGAATATGTTTCTGTACTTGCACTACAACCTTACAAATGCAAAATATTTTGGAAAATGGTAATGTAGTCCAACACACCAGGAAAATATATACCATGTATGGAAATCTGAATGGACAGTTGAATTACTTGGGGTAGGGTTATGTTTTTCAGTATAAAACAATTTCTGTACTATCAGCAGAGACAAAGCACATGTATTTCAACAACAGAGGAACTGTGCCTCACACAATGTAACTACTGTAGATGATGATGTGGGGAGTTATTTGACATTTTCTGAGGGCTGAACAATTTTTAAAAGTAAAGAAAATGAAGAAAATTGTCATAAGCACGGTATATCAAAAATCTACCTCAAAATAAATTTATTCTGTAAGCTTTTCAATATCAATTGGCAACAATGGTCACAGGCAATACAGTTCATCATTCAAATGTAAAAATTATGAATTTTTTATCAAAAATTTAGAAACTGTAGCCATGAAAACAAGCAGGTAATTTGGTAATAAGAAAAAGCTTGAGAAAACAGGGTCCTCTAATACAATGTTTATTCATAGTTCACATTCAACTACCAAAGCTGAAAGTAAACTGCTACTTAACTTGCATATCCCTCCTGTAAACAATGATACCACCAAAGCTGCAAAATTCAGACTATTAAGATTTTTGTGAAGTAAAGTATTAGGTGGTCGAAATTAGGAGGCAGTCGAAAATAGGTTGTGCCGGGATAATAGATTGACTGCTGATGCACTGACAGGTTGTCTTCGAGTTTTTCGCGACGCACACAAAACAGCAGCGAGAACGAAACTCCGTTGTGTTTAAGGACTTTTCAAGTTTACCTCTATGATAAAGGTTCTATAAATAGTTTTCCAGTGGAAAATAGACCTTCGCACAAAAATTTTTGCTGGGTATTTTCTGTGATGTATCTGATTTATTTCAAAAACAAGGACTGCGCATGTCAAAAGTCATTGGTGATTCGCACAGATGGGGTCTCGTTCCAAATAATTTTGGCCAACTTCCGCTCTCGCTGTTAATTTGGGGCATTATACAGCATAAATTTTAAAGAAGTAGTCTAGATAAGAAAGTTTTCTTTGCTCCAATACAGCAAAACATACAAGACAACGATTTTAAGAGAAATGAAACCAATGCATCACGTTTATTTTAAGATTGACCCTCTGCGCATGGGTAAAGCACTCAGCTGTTAAACAATAATGGCCGCCCCGTCATGAAATTGGTGAGCAGACGCTTTTCTTTCTTGTCTTCTGAAGGATATGGCTTTTACTACAAGCAGCACAACATTGCATAATTCCCATGAAGCAGAAAATGTATTGAACAAAAGCCGTCGATCACAAACCTACGGATGGTAAAACATGCACCAAATTTCGAGACGACCATTAACTTACGATAGGGGACATTCTCATATACCTTTAATATCGATGCATGCGCAGACAAATAAAGTTATTATACATAAAAAAGCTCTGACCCTCTAAATTTGCCAATGATCCCCAAATTTTCAAACAAGGAATCATCAATGACCCCCAAAAATTTTGGTCTTGCAGAAACACTGTTCACTGTAGTCATTCCACTACGGCAATCTGGGTCTCGTCATCTACTCCGGTGTTATAGTAAAATTACCTTCAAATAAAGGCTGACAAAAATGAGAACTTTCGAATATGTTTGCTTCGAGATTGTATCTTCTAGTTGAAAACCTCTGTGTTGTTTTGCCAAAACGGAGATAAAATCAGATTTTAAATGTGTTTTTGTACAATTATATTAAAATATTGTCAATTACGGTTTAGTCATAATTATACGGTTTCATCATTGATTAATTGTCCATGATGACGAAACTGTAATTAGTTACTTCATGCCTAGACATCAAACGTTAAAGTTTTCAAATAATTTTAAAGCTAAAAGATACAATGTGAATTTGACGAACAAAAATTAATCGGAACTGAAGAATTTCGGGCGTTTATCTGTGATTAAATGAAGAAATTTAACATGATGAGAAAGTTACCTTAACACCGGGTTAAGTGACGAGACCCAAATTGCCGTAGTGGTATGACTACAGTGTTAGCGGTGCACGAGATTTCAATATGGAGGAAAGACAACAAATTGAGAGTAAGTTGAAGAAGTGTTTTATTCTGGCTGTTTACTGATTTAGAATGACAAATAATCGATTTCTATTAAGAATGAATGTCTAATTAGAATAGATTGCAGTCATATCGAGTGTATCAGTTGCCACGCTTTGGAAGGAAAAAATTCGAGTTGAATAGAAGAATGTCGCCAGATTCCGCAACTTTTTATTTTTTATTTTATCAGTACGGCTTTGTAGTATGCCCATAAATCAGGAAGTAATTCCCCAGGGACGGGGACTCTTAGCAGGGATTTGGCCAAAACTAAGTCCCTGCAGTGCAGGGATTTTACCTGGGCTTTGCATATGGAAAAGTCAATATCCCCCCTATTCCCCGGCCCTTGCAGGGACATGGTTGCAAATGACTGGTGCATTAGATAGACAGCGAGTCGATCTCAAAAAAAAGAAGAAAAATAACCTTTGTAAAATAAGCTTCTATGAACAACAACAACTATAAATGTTTCTATTGATGTACATTTTACCCCTATGATCAGGGCCGTTGTCGGCTTTAAAATGTGGCATGGCCCTGGAACCTCATTTTCCTAGTGTCCGGCTCTGGCTAGGGGGGTTTGTTGTTGTTGTTGATTCTTCTGCCAATAATACACTGGCTGTTTCCACTTGGTGCTTCTTTGAACTATGCTTTCTCTAGGTGCAAAACTCTAAGTGAAATAGGTCTTTGAGCGAGTTATATTATTGTTTTCTTTTGATAAAATTTCAATTAACTGAATAATATATAATAAATTCTTATGATTCGTTTCTTTTTGTATATAATTTTAGCTGTATGAATTCTATGTAATGAGTCTTCCTGTAGTGTAGATCTCAGGAACGTGTCAAATGCTGTCTTTAACTCCAAATTAATAGACCTGCATATTCCATCTATATTTCCTGTCAAGACTTTCAGGTTGATATCTGTCTAGATTATTGTGTTTCTGGCTAGGATTTCCTCTATTTCTCTTTCAAGAACTTGTCGTTGTGAATGATACTTTTGACACTTGAATATGTAATGACAGTAATGGTCAATTGTTTCTTTTTCTGAGCATAAGTGACAGTTAGGGGATTTATTTTTGTCAGTTTTTGATGTTACGTAGTTTAAACCAACTTGACCAGTAATGAGCTGATTTATAATGGCTTCAACCTTTCTATCTCCAATGCTTGGTTGTGATTTCCCTACTTCTGTAATAACATCTTGTAATGTGTCAGATTTGGGGGAATTGACATTAATCTTCTGCCATTTTTCTGTAACTTCTTGTTTCATCAATGTATGATGGCACTGAGAGGAATAGCCACACAACAATCACGAGACACCATGAAGACAAACTAAGCAAAGCAGTCTGCTTTCTCTCTTCCCCATCAAGATGATCGCAAAACAAGAATGGACATAAAGTAACAAAATATAGAACAATTACAGAATCATGTAATAGGAGTAACAATCAACAATGAATCAACAACAACAGAATCACCGCCTTAGGACAGACAGCAGCCTATATCTCTGGGGTGCTATAATTGCATTTTACTGGTACCAAAATCTTCGTCCTAGATTCTGCTGTTATTGAAGCACACAAATTTTAAGCTCGCATGGAGGCTTCTTAACTATTGTAATGTAGCGTAACGGACAAACAATCTTATTAATTTAAAAGTTTTGGGGCCAGTCTGAAAAATAGGCGGAAACACTCTCAAAGAGCGAACAGGGCTAGCTCTAGAGCGTCTCTGGTGAGGCTACACATTTGCAGAGTCACTCTTGAGCCTTCATCAGTGTACAAAAACCACAAAATCTATGCCTATTGACTGTATGATTTCTTTATAAGCTTGCATTTATTTTACTTTTGATGACCAAATGCGCACAAACCGTCAGTAACATTGCAGTTTATGGCTCTGCCATGCAATTGGCGTTTTAATTCATGATTTGACCGACAAATCCGACACAGTTGTGGAGTTTGACAGTGATAGGTGCTTTTTTCTATTGTGACTGCCTAACTTCAGGAAAATTCTGCATGTCTAAGCACAGCTGCAGCTATGTTATCATAGTCCCATGAAATAACATCCAAAAACGATTACTACTCTCTATTTATTTCTATGCAGAGAAGGCTCTGGCGAGTCTGTACATTTGCACAGGCTCATCTGAGTTTTCATCCTGGTACTGAAATATCATGTGCTGGCTAAAATAACGATTTATGTACCGTTTATAAGAACAGTGAATGCTGTGGCGAGGCTGCACCAGCAACCATGCCACATCTAGGCAACCATCAGTGCGTTGTATCAATGCGTCAAAAAATGCTCCCAGTGCGTTGTAATAAAATTCCTCAATAAAACGTTAGCTAGTTTACCAAGAAAAAAGATACAAAGTGGTAATCATTTTTTGGATGTTATTACATGTACAGTGATTCATTTACAATTTGGGGCTTATGAGTCCTGGGACTCGCTGTTTCCAATATCAATGAGTCCCAACTGCAAACTTATGAGTCCAAACCACTATTTTTAATGACAAGTCTGCAATACTATTGCATCCAGGGACTTGCTGAAATAAAAAGTTATGCGCAAAAGATGCAGGATGCGCAGGTAACAAAATCACTGCATGTAAATATGATAACAGCTGTGCTTAGACATGCATATTCCCCTCAATTTAGGCTGTTACACTAGAAAAAAGCACCTGTCACGGCAAAACTCCAGAACTTTGTTGGATTTGCAGTCCAAACCATGAATTAAATCACTGATTGCTTGGCAGATCCATAAACTGCAATGTTCCCGGTGGTCTGTGCGCCAGGTGTCATCACAAATAAAATAAATGCAAGTTTATAAATAAATCATAAAGTCAACAGGTATAGATTTTTTTACCTTTTACGCCACCACCTGTGCTGAAAAATGCAACCACCAGCTCGTTGTAGCAACCACCGGTGCGTTTACATTGACCAGTGTGATTTAGGTTAAAATAAGCTGTCTATAATTATTGGAGGAAGCAAATAATTACCAACAAGAGAAAAACTCACCTGTTTTTATAAGATAATTCACTTTTCCGTGCAGTTTTCAGCTATAGTGAACAGATTTATTGTGAAAACATAACTGAATTCTACTTTTACAAATGATTTAAAAAGAAAATAAAAAAAAATCGAAAAATGTTCGAAGTTGCAGATCTAGTCTCTTTAAGCGCCATAATTTCAAAGTACTACAGCCAATGAAATTGATTCTGAACATACCCGAGATTATACAAAGTTATTCCCAGTATGCAAAGTTGAAATATTACAAGTTACAGTAAAAATGATTGAAGTTTTATCCTCTTTTTGCTGATTTCTGACGATTTTCGAAGAGAGCACAGTGGTAGAGTGCTTGACTCGAGGCCGCGGGTTCGAGCCTCACCGACGTCACTGCGTTGTTTCCTTGAGCAAGACACATTAATCCTAGCTTAGTACTGGTTCAACCCAGGAAGACCCGTCCCTACATAAATGAAAGATGGTTGATGGGATGTAAAGAATCAAACTGACGATTTTCGGCTAAAAGTTCTGAAAATAGCTAAAAAGGGTACCTTGGTTTCTTGCTGATGTTCATGAAGATGGATAAACTTTAAATAAATATAACAATACAGTCTTAAAGCAGTGGTCTAGATAAGGATTTGGACCAATGGGTATTTCACCCCCTTCTTTTTAATTTAATGAGTATTTTACTCCCTACTTGAAAATATCAAATTGCAGAAACTTAGCTCCAGAAGCATCAGTTCTGTTGCAGACACATTTAGATAGTTGATTGTATTAAATACATGTTACATTTGTAGGACTAGGAAAGCTTCCAAGATTTATTCAATTGGTGTGTATTAGGTTTTTATACCCCCCGCAAACTTTGTTTGTAGGGGGTATACTGTTTTCACGTTGTGCGTCCGTCCGTCCGTCCATAGCGCTTTGTTTCCTTAATATCTTGAAGAGTCATTGCTGGATTTTCATTAAACCTTGCAAACATGTTCATATATGCAAGACAAATTTTTTAGACAAAAAATTAAGGGCTAGGGGCCAATTCTATCAGAGTTATTTCCCTTTGTAGTTCTAAATGGCTTTTAATATAGGGTTTTATGCTAATGCTATTATAGGCCATACATGGGCCCATCAACTCCTACCACAGCTTTTGATGGAACAATTTGATACTTTTCCTATACAATGTAAGCACATTGAACATATGCATGAAGGAGTTTGGTTCAGAAAAAATAATTTTTGACAAAATGACAGCTGTGAGAACTTAGACAATATTTCCCTAATAGGGCTTTTGTATATGCATAGATGGTGCCTTTATGGGCTGATCAACTCCTACCACAGCTTTTGATGGAGCAATTTGATACTTTTCCTATACAATGTAGACACATTGAACATATGCATGTAGGAGTTTGGTTTAGAAAAAATAATTTTTGACAAAATGACAGCTGTGAGAACTTAGACAATATTTCCCTAATAGGGCTTTTGTATATGCATAGATGGTGCCTTTATGGGCCGATCAACTCCTACCACAGCTTTTGATGGAGCAATTTGATACTTTGCTGATACAATGTAAGCACATTGAACATATGCATGAAGGAGTTTGGTTCAGAAAAAATAATTTTTGACAAAATGACAGCTGTGAGAACTTAGACAATTTTTCCCTAATATGGCTTTTGTATATGCATAGATGGTGCCTTAATAGGCCAATCAACTTCTACCACAGCTTTTAATGGAGCAATTTGATACTTTGCCGATACAATGTAGACACATTGAACATATGCATGAAGGAAATTTTTGTTTGCACATATTATACTAAAATCTTCTTTTCAAAACTAAAATCTGCTGGTTTGAACTATAACTTGACAAGTTTTATCTCTGACTCTTACTGTGCGGGGGGTATCTAATAAGCATTGCTTATTGACTTTTTTCATTTTCTTTAATACAAAGGATGAAAGATTTCACCACATAAACTGAATATCAGTGCTGAAACCTCAAGCTGCAAAGGGTATTTTTACCCTTCAATTTAATTTTCAATGCTGATTTCCAAAAAAATAATGCTAAAATATACTTAACTCCCTCTTAATGGCGCTCTGTGAAAGATAGTATATTGAACCATTGCTTTTTGAAGAAAAATCACAGATATGCAGAGAAATAATTGAGATATGATTATTTAATCTTCAACAAATGTCAGTTTTGAAAGCTCAGCCTCGACAACATACATGTATTTCCAATATAAACATTTACCTGTATGTCAGTGACCAGTCCGTGCATACTGGGTCCGAGCTATAAACTCATTGTACAATCTTCTCTAGTAATTCTTCTCTTGCTACAAAACTCTTGAAAAAGCATGTGAAAGCAAAAATTGTATAAAATTCAATATAGTGAGACATCCTAATTTCGAGGCAATCCTAATTTCTGTGCAAATTTTTCATCTCACTATTTCTCACTCTGTATTGGGCATTTAGTGTTTTATTCAAGGTAGTTAATAGCCACTTGACTGTGTGTGAAAAATATATGGTAAAACTATTTCTACTTATGTTTGTTTAGTAGACTTTAGGACATTGATTTTCGAAAACAAAATTTAGACAAACAAAAGCGAACGTAGGGTCCAAACAACTTTACCCTTACAAAACACATTTAACTGAATGTAGATTAATTATACACCGGTACGAATTATATAGGGGGTATATAGTTTTTGCCTTTTCTGTAATTATGATTGTCTGTCTGTCTGTCTGTTTGTCTGTCTGTTTGTCTGTAAACTTTTTTTCCGTCAAAGATTTCTCAGCAACTACTTGGGTTAGGATTCTGAAATTTGGTATGAAGCTTGATAGTGATGAGTTGTATTGTGTAACAAAAGAACAGCCACACATTGCTTATCAGTCCCTTTATTTGTTCATTTTTCTTTCTCTCCAATGGAAATTTCTGTCACAGCTTTCTCAGCTCCTATTGGAGCCAGTGTTTTCAAATTTTGTGTACATCTTCAGGATGGCAAAGAGTACTGTGTACATGGAAATAAAGATGCTAATCCTCATTTTGCCTTCTTTTTTCAGTTTTTCATTTTTTCCTTCTTTCACTCTTATATAATAATACATATAGACATTTTTTCCGTCAAATATTTCTCAGCCACTACTTGAGTTAGGATTCTGAAATTTGGCACAAAGCTTGATAGTGATTAGTTGTATTGTGTAACAAAAGAACAGCCACATATTGCTTATCAGTCCCTTTATTTCTTCATTTTTCTTTCTCTCCAATGAAAATTTCTGTCGCAGATATCTCGGCTCCTATTGGAGCCAGTGTTTTCAAATTTAGTGTACACCTTCAGGTAGGCTAAGTGTATTGTGTAAATGAAAATTAAGATGCTAATCCTCATTTTGCCTTCTTTTTTCAAAGTTTCAATTTTTCCTTCTGTCACTCTTATATAACACATATGGACATTTTTCATCAAAGTTTTCTCAGAAACTACTTGATTTTGGATGATGAAATCTTTGACAATTTGTCTTTGTCTTTTCTCTGAAAGTGTTACAACCTCTGATGGCTACCGCTGGGGGTATGTGAGCTTTGCTCACTTCTTGCTATATTTCTAATTTTATTTGTCAGTTAGGAATATGCAGCACTACTTAATATTTAAAATTCCAAACAAATAACACAGGGTTTGTTCTGGCCTATTTTGATGACTGATATTGGGTCAATCATGTTCCAAATGGCAAAAAATATGTTTTTACCCCCAATTTCAAGGAGAAAATTCCCAATTCAAAAGGAAAAAAATATTATCAGCATTTTGTGACATCTTAATTGCACTGTGTCACAGCAAATTGTATTTTTGCGTTTCAAATGTTGAAATGTGCCCATTCATGAACCAAATATTGAATTTTTTGTTTAATTTGATTATATTATATGCGTGAGTTTTTCCCAATTTTGTATAAAATGGTGTGAAAATTTCCCAAATCTGAGGGCTGGGTCATGTTCCCAAAATGGAGAGAAAAAAACCTGTAACACTGCCAGACCTTTTTTAATTGAACTTTGTTTACTATTACACCGAATTTAGGATGGATCCGAGTTTTCACATGGTTAAAAACCTTAACATGGCTATATGTTTAAATGATGTGCTTTCGGTTTGGTTACACTTTGGTTCATTTTCATTGTTTACATTGACAGTGGAGATGTTGATGCTCATGAAACAGTATAGATTTTAAGTTTGGACAGCTAAAAGGAGTTGTATTTGAAGGCTTAACATTAACTACCCCTAAATTAGGATGTACCATCATAAATCTGTGTTTTAAACCATTATGATACCAAGGTTGGGCGGTATATTCCAAATACCTGGTGGAACTGTAATTACTGGTCTGGCATATATTACATGTATATTCCTGAAGTATGCCGCAAATACTGGTCAATTGTACAGGGGTGTATAATTCCACTTGCGAGTAAAATGTGATGCAGGGAGAGTAAAAGTTTTGTCAATTTGTGTTGTACTTTTCTAATTAACAGCAAATCGGAGAAAAATTGGGACATGAAGGGCGAGTAACTTATTTGAAATTTTACACCCCTATAATAAATAGCCCAATATATAGATATTAGGAACGTCCAGTCTTATTTTGCTTAGTTCTAAAAAAATGTGTTGTCACTGTGGATACTCATGGGAGCTTCCAAGATGGTTCATAGAATCTCACCAAGGCTTTAACTAAGACAAATAATCGTCACAGACAGAACTTTTTTTTTTAAAATAAGCCCTCAAAATATAATAATGGATCATTTAATTTACTTAGATGATTACAAACTGGATGGAGATTACACCAGGCAAGAAAAGCTAAAAAAAACCCTTGTAAAATGCAGTAGCTTTATAACACTATGTTTGGGATCCACAGGATCTTATGTGTGAACCGTGTTATAAAGGGACGATTTTACAAAGAAGTGGAAAATATATCGAAAATGGTCATGTAATTTCTATGTAAAATTCTATGGTAAAATATGGGACCCAGAACATGGGGGCCAGGTCATGCTATATCCAAATCCGTGTTATAACAAGGTGTTTTATAAAGAAACTGTACTAGCTGTACTTTGAGTAACTAGTAACTACATGTATCTACCTTTACCATCTAAGTAGTGAATCATTTATTATTGCTTTGTATTTTTAGAGTTAATTTAAGATGGTTTGAATTACTGCATGATGGATGCATCTAGCATGGAGCCCACGCCACCCAGGAAGCCCAAAGAGAACCGCCCATTCTATGCTCCACCAGAAGATAAACCTATTGCTGTACAGATCATCAATGAAGCTAGACTTTCACTGAAAGATATCAAAACAAAGCGACCATTTACACCTCGAGAGGACAGGCGGACATTATTTGGCCCAAGACCTGTTAATAGTAGTACAGACAACAGACCACCAAGTGCTTTCAGGTGAGCAAATGGCTGTGGGAGGAATTTTGAGACCAATGGAATTTTCCATAAACTTTAAGCTGCATATTATAATGTCAGAATGGTCCATAATCAGTGTTTCTGCAAGACCAGAATTTCCGAGGGTCATTGATGACCCCTTGTTTGAAAAATTGGGGGTCATTGGCAAATTTAGAGGGTCAGAACTTTTTAAAGGTAAAATTACTTTTTGTCTGAGCATGCGTCAGTATTAAAGGTATTTGAAGAATGTCCCCAATTGTAAGATAAAAGTTCTCGAAATTCGGTGCAAGTTTTACTATCAATAGGCTTGTGATCGACGGCTTTTGTTACATTTTCTGTTTCATGGGAATTATTCAATGTTGTGTTGCTTGTAGTTAAAGCCCTATCCTCCAGAGGACAAGAAATAAAAGCGTCTGCTCACCAATTTCATTACGGGTCAGCCATTGTTGTTTAACAGTTGAGCGCTTTACCCATGCGCAGACGGTCAGTCTAAAAATAGACGTGATGAATTGGTTTCATTTCTTTTAAAATCGTTGTGTTATATATTTTGGTGTATTGGAGCAAAGAAAACTTTCTTTTCTAGACTACTTTTTCAAAATTTATGCTGCATAATGCCCCAAAACAGCAGCGAGAGCGAAACAGGCGAAAATTATTTGGAACGAAACCCCATCTGTGCGAATCACAAATGACTTTTGACATGCGCAGTCGTCGTTTTTGAAATAAATCAGATACGTCATGGAAATACCCAGCAAAGATATTTGTGCGCAGGTCTATTTTCCACAGGAACACTATTTATAGAAGCGTTATCATCGAGGTAAATTGAAGTCCTCAGATCTCGGCACATAAAGAAGATGGAGTTTTGTTCTCACTGCTGTTTTTGTGTGCGTCACGAAAAACGCACAGACAAACTGTCAGTGCGTCAGCAGTCAATTTATTGCGTCAAAAACGCACGAAACGCACTCTCGCGGAAACACTGCATAATATATATATATATATATATATATATATATATATATATATATATATATATATATATATATATATATATATATATATATATATATATATATGATTTACAAAAAATACTGTTTATCTGTGAAGATTGATTTTGTCTAGGCAACCAGTGTAGACCATGATGAAATTGTTCATTATATGCTTTTCATTGTGTCTTCACTGTTTTTCAAAGTAGTGGTTTCCATTTGTGGTTTTCCAGTCTAAAAAACGGTTAAACCCAAAATAAATTTAACAGCAGTAATTTTGTTAGAAATAGTTGTTATTAAATATTTAGGAGCTTTTTGCCAATTACATTTAAAGTGTTTCCAAACAGCATTTTTAATTTTGTATATTTATTTTGAAAATATTTGCATACATTTAATATAAAATATATTCACATAATGTAAGAGGGTCATTTGGAAAGTACATAGCATGGCGTCATAACACCACTGACAATGCATTGATAAAATACTATCAAATAATACATATATTTGGAAACTAGAATTCAACCCCTACATAATGGTTGTTCATTGTCGAAAAGTATTTGGTGTGCGGATACAGTGCATGCTCGAAATGAGTATGTGTTTATACACTGATAAAATTAAAGCAAAATGTTGGAGGAAAATCAATGGAAAATGCTGTGTTGCGGCAGTGTATAATGTAATTTATTAGACCTGAAAACTTTAGCATCACCAGTGCTTTTATTTTGAATGGTAAGGTACATGTAACATTAATTTCTATCAAATCATCCTATCAGCCCCTTGGCAAGAAATTTTTCTATGGAGTTTGTAACCAGATATAGCTCAGGCCAGCTTGCTCAGCTACAAACACTAGCTAGAATATTGAAATTTTACATGTAGCAAGTTTGAAAAGTACGTTTTACAGAAAGCCTAAAAGGCAGACACTGATCAGTAGGGCTGGCTAATCTAAGCCACAATGTTAATCAATAATCGGTCCTTGCATTTCGATATATAACCGATTAGTAATCGCTCAAACTTGACAGAGGGTTTCGGAACGTTTGCATGGTCAATGACATTGATTTCCCCATCATTTCGCTAAACAACACTAAGTAGCATGTGTTATATATTCAAAAGATAATAGGTTTTAAATAAAAAGTGGCACCTTTGCTCAAAACAAGTCGTCATCCACTCTTTTGGCAGAAAATTGACTTGCTAATTGGCAAAGTCGCCAATAAACTCGCAGTCCGCCATTGTTGTTGTTAATTTCACGTTGCGTGACGTCATACAAAAGGAAGTCAAGTATGCATGACACAAACACCTTTGTGTAAAATAAGACCAGGTCTGAACGTCGGTAAAGTTGAAAGCTTCTAAACTCCAATTTAACCGTGGAGAAAACAACTTTTATGTTAGATTGTTCATCTGATGAATATTTCGTGATTTTGTACTACTTTAAAACAGAGAAGCGCAAGTATAACTTTTTCTAACAATAAGTTGTTGAGTTAGCCTGCAGAGAACAACGTTTTACTACTTCGTTACAACAATTTATATACATCTACTGTTTAAGACAATGCACTTCAGGGCACTTCCGGTCTAAAAAATAAATAACACGAGGCAATTACGCTTAGATTTTTATTGAATAAATAGACAGATATCCATTAAAAGTAACAGATTTTTGAATTTTCATATCGATAATCGTTTTTCTTTTGTATATCGACCGATTAACCGATATTTCGATTAATCATGCCAGCCCTACTGATCAGACTGCACAGATGTGTAGTTTGGTCTGGGCCTTTGTTGTCTGCATACAATAAAAGCATGATTTCTCATTATGTGTCTCATATAATAATTGTACATTTTTCTTTCACCTACAGTTTAGATTCTCGTCACTTTGATCCTGATTCCCGTCCTGTATCAGGCACCAGACTCAGTCCTCTTGATCATGTGAGTATAAATCATTTAAAATCTCTTCTTTTCTAGACATGCACCCATATATAATACATGTAGATCTGCCATAATACAGAATTCTTAAAAACAAAGCTTAAATTATAATGTGAAATAGATAGAACATTGCCATGGCCTGGTTATCAAAATTTGGAAATTTACAAAAAAATATTTTAGCCAGTGCATCATAATAAAAAGAAATTGTATGCTCAGCATTGTCAGCAATGACTCCTACAGGCCTGGACATCAACTCTGATCAGATTCCAATGCTCCAGATAAGAGTGTGTAATTGAAAATTGATTTTCTTATTTCTCAACCAAAACATATGTTATTGGTACTCAAAAGAACAGTCTCAATGAGTACCCAAAACATGTCTAAAGAGTAAGAAAATAATTACAATTTCACACTTAAATGTTGCTTATCTTCACTAGGTGTGTTCTGACAATGAGGTTTACTTGGTGTGTTTTCTTCATGCTCTCATGACAGTGATCAGACTGATTTGAGTCTTTGCTAGGAACACTAATCATTTTGTTGTTTTTTTCATGCGCTGGCAAATTTGTGAACTTTCTTATATTTTCTGATAAAACTTCAACAGTTCATCGGAAGTTTACTTAGTTCAATCCAATCAAATGGACCTTAGCTTAATGCTATATTAAGACTACACTGTGTATACCAGCTAAGTGCTTAAATAACAACCATTTGTCCTGCTGAACCTGATACTGTCCCTTTAAAAATCAATGTAGAGAAGCCACTGATCCTATTAGTTTCTACACTGGTTTCCTTTCAGCCTGTATTTCCATTGCATTAAATAGAATCCTGTAACTAATATGGCCACAAAACTGGCATGAATGTGACACAAGGGTTGTATGAATTAGTCAAGCATAAAAAGAAGCTTAGAAAACTAGTTCCAACAGATTTTTGTTGAGTATATACTGTAACCAGGTCATCTATTCACTATTTAGGAGATAACTGATTTTAAACTCCATTCAAACATCTTTCACAGGTATAGTACTATTGATTGTAGATGTATTTCTAGCGCTCTACTCTATGCTTCTGATTCAAGCATGTCAGTAACTGACAAATAAACGTATGAGCTTAAAAATCACCTGTCAATGTCAGAACAGATTTGGTTAAATAACAACAAAAAACACCTCAAACAAACACAAGGAAAGCAACAACAGTTTTAATAGCTTTAAGATTTGTAGATTGTATATCTCAAAGCACCATCATTTTGGATTGTTTTGCTAGTGTGAAGTTGGCTCTGCAGATAACCATATAGTTGTAGGCATATAGCATTCCTTTTATTGCTTTTGTAGCTATATGTAAGCACACTGATAAGGAACATGTCTTTTGTTTGTAACTTTATGCTTCCTACACCTGATAGCACTGATCTGCACTATTTCCATATCCATAGAGGATCTTACAACGTGCTCAGGACTGTAGTATTGAATTTATTAAAGGAGTTGAGGAAAAGTAGTAAAATGTGAGACATTGCAGAGCATTTCATTACTTTTTAGCACCCGCAAGTTTTATAAATTCAATAATACAGGAGCACAAATGTTACCTCATATTTATCTTATGAAATTAATCATGTTGTTCTGGTGTGTTTTTTATGTTCAGGGCTCATGATCTCCCAATGCCAAAAAGTATGTTTTTTTCCAATTTCAGATGAAAAATTCCCAATCTGACCAAGTCTACTTGGTCAAAAAAAAAACTACAGATGTATCAGTTGAAAATATCCATTAAAACAGTTAGAAAACATATTTATGTGTGCTGATTATTAAGTTTTTATTCCTTGAAAAATGTCCGACTTCTTTTCTAAACAATCTTTTTTCGCCAACCTTGCGGTGTTTAGTATAAATGTTTTTTCGGAACGCACGAGTAACTTCCCTTCCCGCAATACGGGAGCGAATCGAAATTCAATGCGAGTGTGTTCTGTCCGTTCTCATGGCTAATATTGCTGCTGTAAACTGCATATCAATTCAATTTTTGCTTAAACATAAATAAAACTATTCATTGCTATCATTTGAAGAGATGCTAAGAAGTATTATTGACGATTCAGTCGGGTTTTTTTTGTTTGTACCGGGATCGAATTCTGCCAATTATTTTCGGCCATGACTTCTTGCTTTGTACTACAGTAGTGTACAGCCGTAGTGTTTTGTGGGGCTTCGAAAAGTGGAAAACCTTAGGATTAAATTATCAATCAATGATCACTGATACAAACTTTCTACTGCAAAACATTTCAGAAATATAATAAATTTCTATTGAGAAAAGGATTCAATTATCAGTCACTCTGACACTCTGTTTTAAACTTTTAGTCGAAATACTACTAATTTTCCCAATTCCATGGGCCCCGGCCCAAGTCCCAAAAAGGTGTGTGAGAACCCTGATGTTGTTTTATTTTTTGTGTGTGAAACCGTGAAGATTTTGCCATATATACACAATGTTTGTAAGGACATCATTTCATAGCATAACAAAATATTAATACATTAGTGTATATTTGATATTAAGATGTGATGTTATTGTGTCGCCTGCGAAGCATGGTCAACACATAGGGATCATGATTCAGTCAGCGTCCGCGGTGTCACACTTATGGTTTCAGATCGATAACTCTTGAAGGGATGCATCATTTTCATTTAAACTCTACAGAAGGGTCAAACATCATTGAATACAGGTCAAGTTCAATAAGGGGGGTAATCCGCAAAATTTTGACTGAAATATGGCTCTTTTTTTACTTAGTTATTGGCTAAATTGTGGTTTCCGATCAATAACTTTTGAAGGGATGCAAAAAATTAATTCAAATTTTACAGAAGGGTAAAGCATCATAAAATACAGGTCAAGTTCGAATTTGGAGGTCATTCGCAAACTTCTGACTTAGTTATAGCCCTTTTTTATTTAGGTTAAGGCTAATGCAAAAGATATATATTGGCTTTTTTTGTGGAATAAACTTCACATTTCTCCAAAACTATAATATCTGACTTCTCACTATAGGCCAGGATTACCCAGTGCCTGTAGATAAGCATGACAGTGATTAAAATTTTACCCCACCCCCTGACCCCTTAGGTCAAAGTTATAATATTTAAATTTCGCAATATTTTTTTCAGAACATGGTCATGTTTCATATCATACTAAAGCAGCAGTCGATGGTACACCTTTGCATATACCCGCTCTTTATCTTTGACCTTGACGTTACACAAAATACTGCCCAGTATCCTTTACATCATGTGACATATGCACATGCATTGTTTGAAGTTGCAACATCCAACGGTTTGGGATGAGATGCATTTACATGATAATAAATTCTTTGACCTTGACCTTGGCCTTGGAAGGTCACAGGAAATGTTGCCCAGTACCCTTTATTTGAGCTATGCAGCTGTTAAGTTTGAAATTGCTACGTCTAATAGTTAAGGAGGAGATGTATTTACAAGAAAATATATTATTTGACCTTGGGGTCAAGGTCACATGAAATGTTGCCCAGTACCCTCTGCATCATGTGACCTATGCAGCTACAAAGTCTGAGGTGCTGGGTCTTAAGGTTTAGGAGGAGATACATTTACAAGAAATGTGACGAATGCACAGACGAACGCTGGACCAACTTAAATATACTCTTTTTTTTAAAGAAAAAAGTGGGTATAATTAAAAGGAATCACGATGCAGCAACATGGTAGCAAATATTTTGGCCACAGAACCCTCATGACCCTAGGGGATGGGGTCAAAAGGTCAAAATTCAACTTTTTAAGTGTTGCATATCAAATTAAAGGGAATCACGATATGCAGCAACATGGTAGCAAAAATTTTGCCTGCAGACACCTCCCCCCACAACCCTAGGGGATGGGGTCAAAATGCTAAAATTCAGCTTTTTCAGAACATGGTCATGATGCATAGCAAATAAAAGGAAATCAGGAATGCAGCAACATGGTAGCAAATATTTTGCCCCTCCCCCCTCCCCCCACGACCCTAGGGGATGGGGTCAATAGGTCAAAATTCAACTTTTTCAGAACATGGCCATGTTGTTTACCAAATTAACGGGAATCACGTATGCAGCAATATGGTAGCAAATATTTTGCCCGCAGACCCCCCCCTCAACCCTGGGGGTCAAAAGTTCATAATTCAACTTTTTCAGGACATGGTCTTGTTGCATATCAAATTAAAGGGAACTAGAATGCATTCGGTGGTACACCATCGCAAATATCCGCTTTTTCACTTTTGACCTTGGGGTCATGGTTACACAAAATGTTGCCCAGTACCCTCCACATCATGTGACCCATAGACCTGGGAAGTTTGAAGTGGCTACATCAAAGGGTTAAGGAGGTCCATTTAAGGGGATATATCTTTCAAAAGCTCTTACTTGCATGAAAGTTTTCCTGTATAAACAAAAAAAATGCTTTTTTATCAAGGAGACGGATACCTTTGGCACATTGTTGTATGAACGGGAGCGCAGTGGCTCAGTGGTAGAGTGCTTGACTCGAGACTGAAGGGCCGCGGGTTCGAGCCTCACCGGCATCACTGTGTTGTGTCCTTGAGCAAGAACATTAATCCTAGCTTAGTACTGGTTCAACCCAGGAAGACCCGTCCCTTTATAACTGAAAGATTGTTGATGGGACGTAAAGAATCAAATCAAACAAAAAAACAAAAATTGTTGTATGAACAATTTATACATCTCACATAGATCACTTAACCCCCCGACATACAGTTTTTGAGCAATCCATAGCATGCTTATCAGTCTTATTAGAGTCACTTCCTGGTTTGATACCCTTTACAATATTGTGACACGCTGGGTGAACTTTAGAAAAACCAGTTGCATGAACATGAACTACAATTATCCGACTACAATATTTAGAAGTATTTTTGCCCAAAATGTAAAAATTTCTGGTAGAAAAATTTATATTTACAATTTTTGCTTATGAACTTTTCAAGGTCAAAATGAAAAATTGTAAATAATACCAGAAATACATATATTTTTGGTCAAAATATTTCTAAATATCGTAGATAGATAAGTGTAGTTCATGTTCATGCAAATGGTTTCTCTAAAGTTTGCCGTGTCACAATATTGTAAACGGTATCAAACTCTAAATAGACTGATAAGCATGCTGCCGATTGCTCAAAAGCTGTATGTTGGGGCATGAAGTAATCTATGTGAAATGTATAAATTGTTCATACGACAATGTGGCCAAAGGTATCCGTCTTCTTGAAAGAAAAGCATTTTTTGTTTATACAGGAAAAATTTCATGCAAGTAAGAGCTTTTGAAAGATATTTCCCCTTAAAAGAAAGTACATTACTTGACCTTGGCATTAAGGTTACACTAAATATTGCCCAGCACCCTCTACATCATGTGACCTATTCACCTGCAAAGTTTTAAGTTGCAATGTCCTAAGGTTTAGGAGGAAAATACATTATTTGACCTCTGATCTTGACCTCTGGCTTAAGGTCACATGAAATGTTGCCCAGTACCCTTTACATCATGTGACCTATGCAGTTGCAAAGTTTGAAGCTGATACCTCTAACGGTTAAGGAGGAGATGCATTTACATGAAAATACTTTATTTGACCTTGACCTTGGGGTTAAGGTAACACAAGACTGTGCCCAGTACCGTCTTCATCATGTGACCTATTCAGATACAAAGTTTGAATTTGATACGTCTAACAGTTTAGGAGGAGATGCATTTACAAGTATATAAATTACTTGACCTTGCGGTCAAGGTCAAGGTCACACAAAATGTTGCCCAGTACCCTCATCTTCATGTGACCAAATCAGGTACAAAGTTTGAAGTTGCTATGTCTAAGGGTTTAGGAGAAGATGCATTTACAAGAAAATACATTCTTTGACCTTGACCTAGGGGTCAAGGACACATGAAATGTTAACCAGTACCCTCTACACAATGTGACCTATCTAGGTACAAATTTTGAAGTTGCTATGTCTGAGGGTTTAGGAGAAGATGCATTTACAAGAAAATACATTCTTTGACCTTGACCTAGGGGTCAAGGACACATGAAATGTAAACCAGTACCCTCTACACAATGTGACCTATCTAGGTATAAAGTTTGAAGTTGCTAGGTTTAACGTTTTAGGAGATACAGACAGACGTACACACAGACGGACGACGGACCGACATTGGTACGAAATTAATATACCCTTTTTTTCTATAGAAAAAAGCGGGTATAATCATGAATGCAGCAACATGGTTACGCAAATATTTTGCCCGCAGACCCCCTCCCGCCCTGACCATGGTGTCCTAAAGTTTAAAATTCAACTTTTTCAGATCATGGTCATGTTGCATATCAAATGTAAGGAAATCACAAATGCAGCAACTTGGTAGCAAATATTAGTTAACTTAGGGGTTGGAGAAATGGGATTTATGTTTTGTGATTTATAAGTTTTCTCTAAAATAACCCTTCGCCAGGGATATAAATTTGACTAATTAGCCTTGTTTGACTTCTGTTTTGCCAGGCGACACATCCGATTCTTGGAATTCTAGATACACACCCAAACGTGATGTCCTATGATAAATTTAGTTACATGCAGGCCTTCAGATTTATGGTGGGCCTGGGTCATTGTCCCATGATTTCAAAATATGGCCCATCACTTTCCAAGGCAGTGGGCCCAGTGGACCCATACTTTTAGTTGTGAAAAAATCTCACTTTAATACAAATAATCATCTTACACCCAGTCTACGAACTCCACAAAACAGAAAGTACATGTAGGTTGTTAATACAGCAAAACCTGTCTTAAGCAACCACTCAAAAAAAGACAAAATAAAGATCTTATTATTAAATGGTAGCTGAACGAAGGTCGAAAGGATTGCAGAATGCTCCCGAGCATTCTGCAATACGTTTGACCTGCATTAAGCGATAATCGGTCTTGAAAACCAAGTTTTGGTCACCATTTTTTGAGTGGCCGCTAAAGACAGGTTTTACTGTATCATCAGCAGTCTATAAGTGTCTGTATCAGTGTGTAGGTAAAGTATACTACCCAAATGTCAACTGTGTTTAGTTTGATATGCTTGGGCCATCATTTCAGAAAATGACCCACCATTTTTTGCTCCATGGGTCACTGCGGCCCACCAATCTTGAAAAAAATCTGAAGCCCTGGACATGTAAGACACTATAGTATTTTATTTAACCCTATAGCATTAATGAACTGAGGAGTGGAAAAGTCTGTCCTGCAGTGCTGAATAAATTCATTTGTCTAATTCACTTCCAGGCCTCCAGATAAAGTAAGAGTATGTTATGGAACATATTTGTAATTTCTATCTCTCAACCAAAACATAATGTTGTGGGTACTCATAGAACTGTCTCAATGAGCACCCAAAACATGTTTAAACTGATGGGTAAGAAAATAGTAGCAATATTACGCTCAAAACTTTTGCTTGACTGGGCCCATGAAGTATAGATTTACAGGTTGCATGGAAAATAATGTGGATCCTGATCAGCTAGCTTCTTCGGAAGCCAGCTGATGTGGATCTACACTATTTTCAAGTGAACATAATCAGATTCAACAGGACAAAGGATTAATACAAAGGGTGAGAGAGACAGTATTTCAATAATTACATTAGTGATGACTGGGAGACATTTTATTTCAATTTTCAGAAACCATCCGTTTCCACTGTTACAGAAGAAGTAAGCATTAACTGTTGCACGTTTAGTTGCTTTAATAACCTTGTCAGTCTTAGAGACTTCTCTTGAAGGGATTTTACATATTTCCTGATGTCAATCACTTTTATCAGTTTATACAACAAATTTGATACCAACTGCATTCTCACCAGTGTAGGGAATCCATATTACCAGTTAACTCGGAACACAGATTTTTTTTTACTATTTTTAGATCTACTAAAGGTAAGAGTTTTTAAGGTATCTCCTGTTATACATAACAGAATTTATTCAGATAAAGTGCAAAGAAGAACCCAATCAAGCTCTTTCTAACAGTGTAGTTGATATTCTTGGGTCCAGTCTGATTCTAGAGAACATTCAAATCAAATGCTGAGGGAAAAAACTTCCCTGGAATCTTCTTTAGAATCATACCAGACTAAAAAGAGCTCAATTTTGGTTCATCTTTGCAATTTATTGAATCATTTTTTAATATATTCTATCGGGAGATATTTGAAAACTCATACCTTACGGCTTTAGCAGGTCTTTAAGTATGTGTTTTGAGTCAACTGGTCACATGGATTCCCTACACTGTTAATGAACTCAGTAATTGCATTGGAAAGAGTGCAAAAAATATGCATGAAAAATCAAAAATGTTCATATTCATTCTCAAAGGATGGTGAGAATGAAATGATAAATGAACTAAGTGTCGTTTTCGGACACTTAACTTTGGTTTGAAATATGTATATATATGTACAAAAAAATAGACATATGCCAACCCAATCTATCATTTTTGTTGATAAAAACAAATGAGTTTTTAAATCCGCTTACTTATCTGAAAGCGTGAACCTGATAGCCCCATTAATCTAGTTAATTGGATAATGATGTACATTCAAGAGTTGCCACTAAGAGATTGCAAGTAGATTCTAACAGAATAAAGGTTATTCTTAGAGCTTATTGTATAAAGTGTGGTCCCTTTATAACACTTTACTTGGGGTCAGTTGGAATAACCTGTGATTTTGTGAAGAAATTCTAGAAAAAGGAACATGAATATCCTCTATTTTTCTCCCAAAACCGGTACATGTACATCTAAATCTGCATTATAAAGAACAGCATTATGATTAAACTCTTTTCATGCTAGCGGCAACTTTTGTTGTCTGCTGATAATCATTGCAATCATACAGATAGAACATGGGTCCTGATCTGGATCCAAATTACGAGGGGGGTTCAATATGTAATGAAAATCCAATCATAACTCAATCCATAAACGCGTTACGATTTTATGTCATATGCCGAACAAAAGATCAAGGCGTGGTCGTTATAATGGTATATAAAACATTGTTTTATCTTTCCAAAGGGCCTCGGACAGTCTTAATGAAGGATTAATCATAAAAATGACCAGCGAAAAGTTTCAAAGAATATGATATTTTTTCTATGAAAAAGATAGTAGGTGCTACCCTCGACTTATCCACAAAAGCCGTTTTCTCATTGGACAAGTGCCAATTGAATAATATGGGTTGAAAACTCTGTTTTTGCTATTTAACATATAGAAAATAGAAAAAGTTTTACTGAGGTGCTTTCCCTCCCTGTGACCAAACTAATCCTTTTGCATACAGTTGTAGTTTTACATTTCACACATCATATAAAAATGGCATGTTTGGTCACGGGGGGAACGCTGTCAAAATGCTCAAAAACACTTTATTATAAACACTTATTAGATATTTATTTTGTAAAAACCTGTAGGTAAATATCAATTTGCAATGGCATATATCAGGGCTTTAGTTATGAGTGCTTACAAAGAAATTAATTGTCTCAATTCTCAACCAAAACATTATGTTGTGGGTACTCAAAAGAACTGTCAAAAATGAGACCAAAATAAGCACCAAAATTATAGGTTAAATCTGATGTGCAAGAAAATATTACGATTTTACGCAAAAACTGTGTTTGTCTAGATGATTTATACAGTATGCAGAAATGATACACCTCAGTGCACAAGTCAAACTGGTTGAATTTGAAACATTACAGGTAATAGTCAAAAGTAATTGACAGCACACTTCTTTAGACGAAAGAATGAAATCTTCTCAACCCGAATTCTATACAAACGCATCACTTTCGTCTCAAGTTTTATGCCGCAAACATGATATTTACATGTATTTAGGTGAATACTCGACGAAACTTTGACTTTCTGTGAAATAAAATTTGGTCACAAAAATACCCCCACCCCCTAAACCCTAAAGTCCTGGCATAATTATGCAATATTTTCAAAATATTTTTATTTTGTTACGTGCACTAAATGTACAGGTTTGATTAAAGCACAAAACTATAGTTGTCAGTTATGCATGATGCTAGCCACAGGCTGTCAAAATTTGGGCAGATTGAATAGGAAACTGTCCGAGGTCCTTTAATAAGTTACAGACTTTTTAAAAAGCACACTAATATACACTGCATATATTTTCCTCCGAATTGTAAAGACTCATTGTAACAAAGGTAGAAAGGCATGCTGTATTTTCTAAAACAAACATTTAACATGCATGAATCACATATCCATAGTTTTCTTACTCATTACCCTTTTATCTGCTATAACGATACAAACTTTTGACCAGTACATATTTCTCGTGCAAACGGTTTTATTGCCTTACCCCCTCTTATGTTGACGTCCTTTAAAGCAACGGACGTAACACTAAAATACGCACAGTTCTTGAAAATCAGAAATATGGCTTTGTACCAGAAAAGGACAATTTTGATTGTATCGAAGTTTCAATACACACAGTGTATAGGCAGCAGACCAATTCAACTGAAACCAATATCTAGGGGTATCTCATCTGAGTGGTATACCATTTACGTTTCCTATAGTTTTATCGTCTGAAATTAGCAAGCCAGATTATGTACATGTAAATACTTGTATCAATGTCCAAATGATGCATCCGAACACAAATATTGATGAAAGGCGGCATTTTGTGTGATCCATTTCAGTGTAAGCCAGAGATGGCATTCTTTTAAGTGATTTTCTTATTTCAAATGACGTATTTGGGGGTACTTTATGAGTGAGATTAGATATGGAAATTTCAAAATCGGCTGTATTACTTGCAAATGAACATCAAAGCGACCAGAAGAAATGTTACAAATGGTTTTCGTATACATTTTCGCAATGTAATTGTTCATGCAAAAACGACTCTGTCATTGGAATGCCAGAGAATGTAGCATCAAGGAGGATTTAACCAACATGGCAGCCTCAGCCTCATTTCATAGAATATTAAGCAATATCAAATATTTTTGCAGTTATAAATCACCAATATATGGATTTTTACCACACAAAGAAGCAGACTGAAAACATCCCTTGTTCATGTAGTTATCTGCTTTTGAAAACATTGTTTTATTTCATATCGCAGTGTACTTCAGAACCCTATTTTGAAAGTGGCTTGTGTAAATTAGATAAGAAGCTGGACAACTGCAATTTTACATTTATTTAGCCAAGAAACAGACCTTTTAATGAAAGTAATTATGAAGTGTGTAAATATAAAACTTTTGGATATACTGGGCTGTTTTCATTACATATTGAACGCCCCTCGTATGCAACACTCTGATAGTGTTCCTCCAAGAAATTTTGGAAAAAAATCAATTTTGAAAGGAAAAAAATTCAGCAGTCGACAAAAATCTAAAAAAATTACCCAGTTAAGAATGAGTCTCTGCAACCTTGACTTTGATATTTAACTGTGATCAAAAATAACTTTACAAAAAATGTGTTTTGAGAAGACAACGTGTATTCCAAGGAACATCTTTTAGTAATCCGAACTGAAACTGAATTGCATCAATTCGTTTTGTGTAAACCTTTCACATATGAACCGAATCCGCAGACAAAATCTAAGAAAATGCATGTGTAATTTGACACAAACCTGGTAATTCTACAGACTTCCTGATATTATTCCATGTCATTGCCTTTAGGTGGCAGTCTTTACAATCGCTCTGGGCTTTGTCCCACAAAAGTCTGTAGTCTTGTACTTGTAAAATAATTGCACTATTGTCTCGCTAGACAATCCATCAATGGCTTCCATGAATACTAAATTATATACAATGCATGTGTAATTAAAATTATGCTGTATAGACCTATCGTATTTGCTGAAATGCGGTCGCCGAGACCGAAAAATAAAATCCAATTCGTGCACGTTTTCAATTTGGTTTTGACGTACATGTATATGTTAAAGCACTCATAGACTTTAAGTCATTCTATTTTTTTGGTTCGGTTTCGTGAAATGGCCTTAATATGTAATTAAATTGACAAAAAAAAAAATAAGGTGCAATTTAAAAATAATCTATAAATATGGATTGTTTCACTTGCAAAGCCAGCTTATATGATAATCTATTTATCACATAATACCAATTCACTGTTTAAACGTGTTTGACATACAAAAATGTAAGTTAAATATAGGACTGAAGTAAACTTTGTGTTACATCATGCCACTTGTTTTCATCTGACGTCATCATCAAATCAACGTCTCATGCAGGGCGTGATAACCTCTCTTCGTTCAAAATATGTGACTAATCCTGTTATCATCATTACAGGCTGATAACCAGTTGGTGGGAAAGAGCTAATCACATATAAATGCAGGCTTTTGGTTTTGCAGCAAATAGCGTTCCAAATATGTGATGATAATTGTTATCACATGAATGAGCAGCAACAATCTCAGACAAGTATGTCCCATAGTCTCACACGAGGCTTTACTACTCAGTACTCACACACTCAAAGAATATTAAAAGATGATGCCAGACTACTGACACTAGATATCTACACTCACTGGATAGCTGTGTATGTTTTAATAATGCAATAAATAGAGGATCTTACATGAATGCTCATGTTTTATTGAATTTATTCAACAAGTTAAGGAAGAGATAAAATATGAGGCTTGCCGAGCTATCAATAATACAGGAACACGAATGTTAAATCTATTTATCACAGGACATCAAAATCACTTAAAAGTCACATTTTTGGTATGAAAATGTCAATATCTTGCCACCTTTTACAGGGCAACGTTATAATGGACGTCATTATGTAATGTTGCTAAATCTGTAATATTGATTTATTGCATGGCGTTATATCACTCCCAGATTGGACGTCATGTGATAAGCACCACTATATGATAAGTAATTTTTTAATATTCGAGCTGGCCTGTATAATTATTGGAATTATCAGAGAGTTAGCATTTTCACTCTTATAATTACATGTAAAACTGTGAACTTATTTGATGGTAGATTAAGAAAGCATGTAATCTGTTAAATAAGTTGATAAAGCAGCTTTCTACAGAAATTCAGTCACTGAAAAAAATAAAATGCATTAATTTTATACTTTGTGTAAATACAGTACATGGAAGTACATTTTCTTCACTCGTTTAGATTTTTTAAAAATCAAAATTTACTGTTTATTTTTCAAAGTGAGTAACAAAGGTTACATGGAAAAAAATATGTTCCTTCTTTACATAAAAATTGTTTTTTTTATCAACTTGCAGTGTTGTACTTAGTTATAAAATCTACCTTGGTGGCCTTGGTTGTGTCCTTGATTTTTTTTCGCTCACCTAAGGAAGAAGTGGCCAAAGGTGAACTTTTGTAATCCATCCTTCGTCCGGGGCTCGGAAACTTTTCCTTTAAATGACTTTTCTCTCCTAAGTCACTGGCTGAAATGTGAAGTAATTTCACATAAATGTTCTCCATAACGCCCTCTTCCAAATTTGCTAAAATGGCTCCGCTCTGCTGAACAAAATGGCTGCCAGACTGAGTGCTAAAAATAGAAAAATCTTTAGATATTAATGATGGCCCGAATTCAAAATAATTGCACACAAATGTCCCTGTACTGTAATTGTGCATTTCATAGTTTGTGAACAACCTGAAAGTACTGTGTGCTTATAAAAATTGTTTTTCTTGGCTTTGGTATTGTGGTTATTTTTGTCATCAGGTCACAGGGTTATAAAACTTTTTTCCTGCTCAACTAAACTGAGCATGCAATTTATCATGCTCCCAAATGTTAAAATGCTGACAATGGTTAGCATTTTAACATTTATCAGCAGTTTAAATACATCTGAAAGTTTTAAAGCAGGAACCATCTTTATTTTTCAGCTTTTTAGTGTTTATGAGCATTCAAGAAATTGAGTTGAACATGAAATAAGTTTTCTAACCTTGGGACCAGATCAACATCTGTAGCGTTGGTTCTGTTCCTCTGTTTTATTATCAGATCACCTTCTCTAGCACTTTGGCTGTTAATGGCACGTAAAAAAATTTGTATTCTGACGTAATCTAGGGAATTGTCATAGTTCCAGATAAATAACATGTTCAAGTGTAATATTTTGAATATGTTCTTATCCATCAGTTTTAATTTTAACATTTGTTTTGGGGGCTCTAAAGAACCATCTCATTGAGACGCTTCTTTTGAGCATCCACAACATATATGTTTTTGTTGAGAAATAAGATTAATTTTTGAATACACACTACTGTCTAGAAGCCTGGCATTGATTTGCAAAGCTTTAGCACAACAGAATGGGACTCTTTTTATCCCCCCAACCAACAAGGTTCAGGGGATAAAGCGTTATCCCCCGACCAACAAGGTTAGGGAGATATAGCAATCAGCCTGGTGTGCATCCAATTGTCTGTCAGTCCGTCCGTAGACAGAAGCTTGTGTGCTCAATAACTTTTACCCCTTCACTGCCGTATATAAGTGCACGCAATATGCTGGGAGGAAATCATGAGGGCTAATTTGATGTTATTATGGTTTACATATAATTTCATACAAAATCATAACCAGTGTAGGAATTTACACCAAATTTTTTCCTGCTTGTTTGAGACATTTGGTTCAATGTCTGAAATAATGTTTTCTAGTGAAAGCATGTCAAAAAAATTGTTTTTCAACAGCTGAAAATACATGAATGTCTACTTTTGTTTTCAACATCATTGTTTTGGAATGGTTGGAAAACAATGGTTCAAAATGTGAGAATGACAGTCATTTTCCTCATTTACATTCCTGATTCCAAGTAATATCAATTGTCATCCATATATTACCCTTCCCTCAGAACTACATGTTATAACGCGTAATTTACATGTTTTTACATGTAATAATATTTACGTGGAGTTTTCGGACTGAAGTTTACAGGTTCTTACGTGTAGAAAAATTTAAACAAAAAGGAGAGAAGACTTCAACATTTAAAAATTTACATGTAATAACGCGTCTTTACATGTAAGCTCTATAGTAACATGATTTTTACACGTAAATAAATGTCTGCTATAACAAATTCTTGAACTGACATGTTGGGTTTTACGCGTAAATTTTAATTCTACATGTAGAGTTTTTACATGTAAAGTTAAAATTCTACATGTGAAATTTTACGTGTAAATATTAAAGCTTAACCCACAGAATTTTACGCGTAAAATAAGAATGTAGCATTTTACATGTAAAATTAAAATTCTACACATAGAATAGAAAATGCTCAAAGCACAGATTTTACATGTAAAATCAAAATTTTACATGTAGAGTACACATACAATTTCAATTTTACGCGTAAATATGTTTTTAGAATATTATACATATAATGCAGGGATATTGTTGGCCCATAAATGGCAAAAATGATAAAGCTAGGCCCTAAATGGGCTGATAATCCATTTCCCATTAAAATTTTAATGGGCCCTTTATAAAACTGGATGTACAATCCTTTACAGGTATATGCACCTTAGAGCAAAACTATGGATATATTTGAATAGCTTATATATGGGGCCAAAAATAGAAGTTCATCTTGGCTAAACATTTACTTTTTTTTCACAAAATGGTTTGAGCTGGTCCATCCCAACATTATCCCTGCAATGTATAATATTATTTTAGCTACACTTCTTTCTCTGAAGATTGTTTCTGTTTTAGCAAATAGTATAGATAAGACCCTGATGAAAAACTGCATAATGCAGCATTTCATCTGGGTCTTCGCTGTAAAGCCAAAGTACACATTTAGGAGCAATTAGCATTCAAAGGGTTACTAAATTAATACTGATGCAAAATGAGGCTGTATTTAAAGACTTAACATGGTTAAACATTAATCATAATTTATTAAATAGCTACATGTAATAGTGCTAGGTTCTGATAAACAAAAAGTTGGAGTGTAATATTTGAAAATATTTTCTTTGCCATCAATTTTAACATTTGTTTTGGGTGCTGATAAGAACAGTCGATTGAAACGATTCTTTTGCATACCCACACCATATGTTTTGGTTGAAAATAAAACAAGTAATTTTTCATTACATGCTTGATTTAGAGGCCTACTTATAGTCTACTAAAAATTTGTCTTTGTCCCATTAAAACACAAAAAAAGATTGTCATTGCTCTTCTCTATGCAATTACACAGCACTTTCTGGGTTTTCTTTGAAGACATCCATGGGTGAAAGTTTTCAAGATTATTCCTGAATTCAGAATTTTGAGGCTGACTTTATCTTGAAAGTCAGCCTAAAATGCAGAATTCAACAGATTGTAATAGTTTCCTTACTTAGATTTCAAATTTTCTGAATTTGAATTTTAAAAAAAATGTTGATAGTTTGTACAGGGTTTGTACGGAAATGGGAAAACAGAATTCCAGGACTATTCCAGGGCTTTTTTCCTTTTTCAAGGACTCAATTTCTTCCCAATTTTGTATTAAACAACGCAAAAAATGCACTTTTTTCAGCTGAAAACATCGAAGTGAAAAGGCTTGTTTTCTTTGATCCTGATTCCGGTGATAAAAACGGGACTATCGCACAAATTGAATAGAATAGGAGTCACACCTTGCTCTTGGACATGTATCTAGTGATTTTCACTCAGTTTTGGGCGATTTTCAGAAAGTTTTTTTGCGCATCCCATAAATCCGAAAGGACTCGTATTTTATATTTTTCAAGGACTAATTCATATTTTCAAGATTTTACAAAATTCAAGGACAATTCCAGGACAAAAGGCACTTTTTTAAAATTCCAGGAATTTTCCAGGACCAAGGTCAAATTCAAGAACTTTTCCAGGTCTGTGCGAGCTCTGTTTGTACATTTTGAGGTGGAGTTTCAAAAATTTAGGATTTTGGAAATTTTAAACTTTCACCCATGTGTAGAAAGCACAATGATTCTGTACAGCAGCCTGTAAGTGTCAGAGTCTTCTATAATCTATCATTATGCAAATTGTAAGGTGCATTCAAATCAGCTTCATTAGGTAGATCTACAGAAACACAAATATTCAAACTTGTGAAGTTTCTTAACACTGTCTAACTCTTGTTAGGTCTTTTCTTGTACCTGGATGTAGTGCACAGTTCATGAGATGGTGTCTAACAGCAGAGTTTATGGTCTTGTAGCAGAATGTAAGATGTTCCATTTAGCCAAAAAGCGCTGCATCTTTGTACAAACCAGCATTAGGATTTAGCAGATAGTTAAGGAATGGTACCTTTCCCAGACTGATAGGTTATAACTTGTGAATAGATCTTTGGAAGCACCAACAAATAAATGTACATGTAGTATACTCTTCTATTTAATAGGATCTGTGAACATGGTTAAAAGCTGAAAAATAAAAAACAAGCCTTTACTAACTTTACTACATAGGCCTGGCTAGCCAAAGGCTAGTTTAAAAAAATGAATAGGCAGTATCCAGACAGCAAACAATGGCTCTGATAAAATTATGTGGATGCATAATCTGATCTGAGACAATGTTGTTCTCATGACATTAAATCTCTTTTCACATTGCACTGAGCCATTTTTCAGTAAAACAGAAATTAATTCATGACAAAATAAATCTTCCATACAAAAAATTTGAAAACATTGCTTCGAAGACTTGACTGCAAATACCTGCTGTAGGGTCACATGAAATGTTGTCCAGTACATCATGTAACCTATGCACCTGCAAAGTTTGAAGTTGCTAGGTCCAAGTGTTTTGCATTGACAAGAAAATACATTATTTAACTTTTGACCTTGAGGCCAAGGTCACACAAATTGTTGCCCAGGCAACCGTCAAATACACCTTTCCTATTTGCACCTGTAAAGTTGAAGCTGCTACATGTACGTCCAACAGTTTAGGAGCAGATACAAAACTTTACCAGAAATGAAACAGACGACGGATGGACTTTGGTTTCTATGGAGTTCAAAATTAGAGAAAAAAGCAGGCATAAAAATCTAAAACTATCAATATATCCAGATTCTTTGGTAAACAGTGAAGACCATGATGAAATGCAACTACAATGATTTGATTTGTTTGACTTGATTCTTTATGTCCCACTCAACAATTTTTCCTGGGTTGAACAAGTACTAAGCAGGGATTATTGTGTCTTGCTAAATTATACAACACAGTGCCGCCGGCGAAGCCGAACCTGCAATCCCTCAGTCTCGAGTCAAGTACTCTACCACTGCACTCCCCCGCAACTACAATTAACATTTCATCAGGGTCTGCACTGTTTTGCAAAGACAAAACCAAATCTTCATGGCAGAAATACACCATATTCGTAATTTTGAAAAATCTACCTGTGATCCTTCAAATACAAAATGGGCAATTCTATATTCTATAAAGTGCATGATTGGAAAATCAATCAGAATGAAAAGGGTTGAGCATCTTCTGGCGAACCTAAAGCTCTTAAACTGATGTGTGTCTTACACCGAGTTCTAAGCAAGACTTCCCTGCGGATTTGGCTCAAAAGACCGTTGTGCATTTAATAGGTGTGTGATGTACGCAGGCAAATAGTGTAAAACAATATGACGATTATTTTGTACTCACATTGTTAAGTTTAGTTTACACAAACAAGGACGGTTCACTTCTAGTATCACTTCACCTGACGACTTTATAGGCATTTGTGCTTGTTTCGGAAATTGTTTAAGGCTGGGAAGGATGGTGTCACTGTCAGTCTAGCAATATCCATTTTCATGCCCTGAAAAAAATATTTCATGTGTGTCTAAAGACCTTGTCTATCAACCCTAAAAGCGCCAGCAAAAAACTGCATCAAAAACTCAAAATGTCATCTGCTTAAGTTGTCTGCTGTACATCATTGACAATCATAAATTAAATCTAATGAGCCATGACATGAGATTTCCAACAATGTGGCATTTTGACAAGTGTAGACTCAGATGAGCGTGTGCAGCCTCCTTTTAGCCTATAGAAATTCCAAATGATGTTCGGTCAGTAGCTTAACAGTCATGGAATATTTAATTGACTAGCAAAGGCTCTTGATCAGACTGCACGTATGTGCAGGCTGGTCTGAGCCTTTACTGGTCGCACATACCACAATGTTGGAAATCTCATGTTGTGGCTTATTTAGGTAACGTAATGAGGTCAACAGTATGGACCCAGCTCAAATTGTTCCTACAGGAGAAGTCAGATTTGGGTCTACACTAGTGCTGGGTATCAATCATTTTTTCGTAACAATATGAATATCTATACAAAATGATTGATATTCATTATCATTAAATATTTTCTCACTGAAAAGAGAAGGACCCAACAGTATGAATAACTAATAAACCAGCTTTCAGCTTTTGAACCCCATAACAACCTGTTTCCTATTAAAGCATTTTAGTTTACCAATGTACCTGGCCAATATTTTAAACTTTAGTAAAAAAAGACTTGTATTTACGTCATGTTCGTTCTCGTATAAATACTGTCTACGCCTATTGGCGTATGTTTTCAAATAACTGCTTTTTAAATGCGGAATAGAGCAAAAACATGATTTATGTTTAATAATGTTTTAATGAACTGACTGTGTCTACAGAATGAAAAGTTACCTTAACATTATGCATGAGCAGGCTCAACAAAACAATTACAACCCAGATGTGATTTTTATTTCACAGCGTAAGTCACAGATATGCAAAACGTCATGTTGGCAATACTTCAATCAGTTTACACAGCTTTTTCTCGTGTACATGTCATGTGTCATTTTTCTGAAGGAAACATGCAAGCGCATTTTAAATTTAGAAAGAAAAAGGGATTATATTTAGATCAACATCGTTTGTTTTTCATGTTTCGATTGAAATACACCAAAATACTGTAGCATACTAGGGCTGCTTATCAGTCAAATCTTTCGATACGATATTTGTATTGATACAAAATTATAAATATTCGCTATATCATACGATAGGTTTTCCCTAGGTCTGCGTATCAGTCAAATCTTTCGATATGATATTTGTATCAATACAAAATTATCCATATTCGACATATCATATTTTCTTTCTTTTCTTTCTCTATATACTGCCAGACCCTCTTTCGAGTATTATCGGCAGGTGTACTTTGAAACACTCCGGGTGCAGGATAAAAGCCTACAAGTAACCATATCGAAATTACCGTAGGGTTCTTTAACCTGCACAAGGGGTGACTCTCCCTGCACAGGGGACATCCAGTTAACGTCCTGATCCGAAGGACGATGCACTTATCAAGTGTCATCCCTGCAAATGACGACTAGGGAAAGCGTGTTCGGACACCGAAATTTTCCTCGCCGCGAGCGGGGATCGAACATGGGACCTCTAGCACCAGAGGCAAGTGCCTAACCACTGAGCTATCACGCTTTCTCCAGACTCTTTCTAGTGAAATATCCTCACTCAATATTAAAAACATTTTATTAAATTGATTAATTAAGTGATCACATTTACCTCACAATGCTGTTTTTTATACTTGTTCTTGCCTTTATAAAGCTTAACTTTTATTTTGAAACTCAAACAGATACTTCCATATGCCTTTGCTCCTGCAGAATGTTTTTCATAGCCCAACTTGTTATTGAAATTACAGATAGGTAATCTTTCTATCTGCCAAAATTAAATGCCTTACAAAAATATTTAGGTTGCTGCTTTCTTGTAGTAAGACCTTGCTTTTATTTAATCAAAATATCATGCTTATTATTTTTAAAACTCAGGCTCCTAAAATACAACTATAATTATTTTCTCCGTAATGCAAGCCTAGTGGGTGGGAAACCTGTCGAGATTTCCTCAATTCCAGAACAAAAACATCACAATTAATGGAGAAAAGTAAAGTTAAGTTTAAAAACATTATTCTCTCGTTTTACAAACTAAATTAAATACATAATGGAATAGATTGTGGAAGGAAATAACAATTTTGGGCAGTAGGAAACAGTGCAGCAAACTTTCTTGGAATGACGATCAATATTTTTGTTTGATACACAAACGTTCGATATTGTACATAAAAGTAAATAAAGGAAAATACTTACACAATAGGTTCATCAATGGACAGCTATACTAACGAGGCTTCGCAAGTGCAGAATGATCGTTGCAACTTATTTCCTGGCGCACATGTTTTGAGAAAATTTCGAAAATTGAAACAAAAGCTGAAGCGACCTCACTTCCGCCAAGGGACGCAATATCAACAAGTATTTCTTTTTGAAAAAAAATGGCACTGGTAAAACACGCATTGTTTACTTTTGGAACATTGAGACGATACTATATAAAAGTTATGTATCATACAAAGGGATGATTTGTGCGCATCTTGGCTCTATTCCTTACTTTCAAATTTAGACTGGCCCCAGCCCTAGAACATTGATACATAAATTCTTCTGAAAATGTACCTCCTGGCAAATGCTTGCTTTTCAAGATTTTTTTTTTTATGACCATGAAAGTTCAGACATTAGCTGGAGCTGTTGATCTAATTTTAGTTAAGTGATCTTTACCGATTTTTAAGGTCACCAGGATCATTATCAAGGTCATACAAGCATTAAAAAACTTGGATTTTATATCCTCAACCAATGGCCATATTTGGCATATTTTGACCAAGCTGACACAGATACATCATTGTGATGGCTTTAAGGAAATGATAAGATCTTGGTGACCTTGACCTAATGTTGAATGATACCAGGGTCATATAAAGCTCTTTGAAAAAAACATTGTCTGCACTCTCAGAACTGAAGCAATTACCAGATTTTGACCAAACTGCCACGTATACATCGATCAATGGGAGGACTTTAAAAAACTATAAGCTTTTGGTGACCATGCATGACTCAATTTTCAAGGTTAACATGGTCATTTATGTCTATGAAAAAGCCTTGGCTGCATCTTTTCTTCTATACTCATGGCCAGGTTTTGACCAACTTGTCACAGATACACCATTGGGAGAATGATAAAAATGATCAGAAACTGGTGACCTTGATCTAGTTTTCAAGGTCACTAGGGTCATATATCTATGAAAACATTGCCTGTGCTCTATCTTCTGAAGCAATGGCCTGATTTTGACCAAACTGGCACAGAAACATCATTGGAACGACTTTTAGAAATGATTAGATTTTGGTGACTTTGACCTAATTTTCATGGTCACCATGGTCAAATATGACTAGGAAAAAGCCTTGTCTGCACTCTTTCTTCTAAATGAATGGCCAGGTTTTGACCAAACTGGCACAGATACACCACTGGGAGGATCTTAAGAATTAATTAGAAATTGGCGACCTTGATCTAATTTTCAATGTCACCAGGGTCATATAACTATGAAAACGTCTTGTCTGCATTGTACCTTCTGAACCATTGGCCAGAATTTTGACTAAACTCACACAGACACATCATTGAGAGGACATGATTAAATTTTTGTGACCTTTACTTAATTTTCAAGGTCACTAGTGTCATATAACTCTGTGAGAAAGCCGTGTCTGCACTATATCTTTTGAACTAATGGCTACAATGTATATATAAACCCCATAAATAATTTATAAACAATGAAAAATGACCATTTTCATTAGTTTAGTTTTTTAATGAGCGATCCAATGTGATTTCATGGCATTTTAATGGCTTAAAATTAGAAACAATGGCCTTATGAAATGTCTATCTATGCTAGTTTGATGGCCTCAAATTATATATAATGGTACATGCATATAGAATGGAACTTGCATTTTTATGGCCATGAATTTTCAGGATCATGTTTCCATTGGCCATTATTTTCCTGTTCAGACTTGAATATGGATTTACATAGAAATATTTTAATAATGGGCATTAAACAAGAGTTTATGGACCCATTGAATATCAGATGCCATCACATTCATGGTCAGCCATTACTTTCAACTACTTTTAATGGTATTTTCATGGTAGATTATTTAAATATATTGAACATTAATTAAATTTTAAATCTAAAACAAATAACCTCATGAATAGTACAAACAGTAAAAATGGTCATCCTCGTAGGTTTAGACTGTTTAATTGAGCAATTAAATGTAAATCATGGTATTTTGATGGCTTAATAGCATTTGCAATGGTGTTCGTAAAAAAATCAACAATATATTATAACAGTCTAATTTGTATTAGGCAGATTGGTGAGTTGTGGAAAATCTAAGTTCTCATATTTTCAAATATAAAACTAAGTATGAACTTTTACACATTTTTACAGATAAAAACTTTCTAAGTCTTGAGGTTGTTCATTTTACAGATTATTTTTTTGGCTAAGTCCAACTTTTTACATATTTTGCCATATAAAAGTTTCCTAAGTCTCACTTTAACATGTAATAACATGTAATTACATGTAAAAACCTGTTGAGTTTTACATGTTTTTACATGTAATTCTCATTTTACGTGTAGCTTCATGTTACTTACATGTGGAATCAGTAACTTTACATGTAATTACACGTAATAACATGTAAAATGAGATGTAATTACATGTAAACTGATTTTTACATGTAATTCTGAGAGAAGGGTGTAACAAGCCATTTTAGACTTCCAAAATAACCTCTACTTCCAAAAAACTCAACTAACTAATGCTACGATTGGCTGCCATCTTTGAAAAAACAACGAGTTCATCATCAAAAGGGTCATTTTCCCTGTAAAAAGCAAGGAACGGAAGCCATTTCGGCCGCAGGGTTATGTGATATCTTGAAAAAGTTAACTCTTTCATTCTAGAACAGATAAGGATAAGTGAGTTCTGTCCCTTGACTAATATATAGTGCTTATTACACGCATATAAACAATGACGTGTTCATCATGAGCAGTGCTCATACCAGGGATGAAAATCTTCTTTTTTTTAGAGGATATCCTCTTTTTCGACCAAAATTCGCTGAAATAAATTGTTTCAGGTTTGACCCCAATATGTTCACATTTTGTTGTTTTTTGAAGCAGGTATTATGAGGGTTTCCTTTTTTTGACAGGAATTCCTCTTTTTTGAAAAAATCCTGTTCTCATCCCTGTCGTACTTGTGGTGTATAGGAAGCGACTTTCATAACGAGCAATGTTTGGGGTAAGGCAGTGAAGGGGTTAATACCCTTTGAGATATTTTGATAATATTTTGTAGGCATGTATATCAGGTCAAGACGGTGTGTCGCATGCAAGAATGGTTGCTCTCCTTTGCTGGCCTTTTGAGTTATCCCCCTTGAATGAACTTTATAGGGGAAAGCTTGTGTGCTCAATACCTTATACACTTGGAGATATTTTGATGATATTTGGTATACATGTATATCAGGTCATGACCGTGTGTCACGTGCATGAATGGTTGCTCTGGAACCTTGCTGGCCTTTTGACTCATCTCCTTTGAATGAACTTTATAGGGGAAATCTCGTGCGCTCAATAATTCTTGTACCCTTTGAGATATTTTAATGATAATTGGTATACATATATATCTGGTCACGATGGTGTGTCATGTGCAAGAATGGTTGCTCCCCCTTGCTGCCCTTTGGAGTTATCCCCCTTGAATCTACTTTAGAGTTGAAAGCTTATGCACTCATCAACTCTAATTATTGAGATATTTTGATGATATTTGGTATATATCAGGTCAAGATGGTGTGTCGCATGCAAGAATGGTTGCTCTCCTTTGCTGGCCTTTTGAGTTATCCCCCTTGAATGAACTTTATATAAGGAAAGTTTGTTAAGTCAGTTACTCTTATACCCTTAGAGATATTTTGATGATATTTGGTATACTTATATATCTTGTCAAGACGGTGTGTTGCGTGCAAGAATGGTTGCTATCCCTTGCTTCCCATTTGAGTTCTCTCCCTTGAATGAACTTTAGGGTGGAAAGCTTGTGCACTCAGTAACTCTTATTACCTTGAGATATTTTGGTAATATTTGGTGTACATATATGTCAGGTTAAGATGATGTGTGGCTTACAAGAATGGTTGCTCCCCCTTGATACCCTTTTGAGGTATCTCCCTTAAATGAACTGTATAGGTGAAAGCTTGTGAGCCCAATAATGGTTATCATTCCATATTTGCTTGCATTGGCATTTAGTATCATATCATCAAATATATATACATGTACTAGGTTGGCAGGTTGTAACTGCTTATCATTTACTTTGAGGTCAGGGATTTACCGTCCCTTCTGATGGCTATTTTTTTCTCCTTATAGCTGTACAGGAAACTCGATAAACCTTCTTAAACCATTGTTCAGAATTTTAGATAAAGTTTTCCAAGGTCAAATTCAGAAGCTTTAGTTACTTGTGGTGCTTTTCCCATGTTTGACTACATGTATGTACCGGGCCCCATAGAGCAGTCAGTAGCGAGACTGACTGCAGATCCTGGGATCGCGAGTTCAATCCCAGCTTGGCCCCAATACTTTCTTGGTGATTGGTCATGAAATAACTTCTATGGTCATTCTCCTCCTTCTGCTGATTAGATTCAAGAAGGGTTGTTGTCAGTTACAAGCGAAAATATGTGCATTAATTACTGGTTAACCGCTTAGTCAAACTTGCCCAGGAAAAAGTGTGGTTAGGTGAACTGAACGTCTCAACATGATCATAGCTGTTGACTGAGACGTAAAGAATCAAACCAAACCCCCCAAAAAATACAGGTATGTAGGTTTTCTTTTTAATCTTTGAAATCAATTATCAGAATATGAAAGAGTTTTAAATATTAGTCACTGGATGATTACCCATCAGAAGCCATTGTACACAGATGTGACCCTTTGGTCCATAAGAACAGCTTTTACATGCTTTAATGTACAAATACAGCCTTATTTCAATGGCTGGAACACCTTTGGGACCATGAATATTTGTTCGAGATAGGAGTAGTTTGAGCCATTGAGAGTTAATTATAGAACAGGAAACATAATGAGGATAATATTTTCAGCTTTTATTAAATATAGGTATGTTGTGTGTAATCATTAGAATTGAGGCAATTATAATGATTATACACAATATACTTTTGAAGATAGAATGAGACTAACTTGCTTAAATCATCTTGAATATATGTATATAGAGTTGATTCTTGTTAACTGAACAATGCATAATTAAGAAATAGATCAGCTCTAGCAGTGAATTGTTGTGTAATAATTCACTGTTTGGAGGTCAGTTGTAGAGAAGATCAAATCACTAGCGCACAGCGCGAGTGATTTATCTTTGTACAACTGACCGACAAACAGTGAATTATTACTCAACAATTCACGCACTGGAGCTGATCTATTTTGATTCTAACACACAATAAACGTCGAAAACACATTCAAAGTCTTCAGCTTCTTCCAACTTTCGGCCATTGCACTGAAGAACTCCTGCCAATATTTAGACTATGTCGCATACATTAACATGTAATTGTAACATCTTTCAAGCGTAAAAACGACGTTACACCGTCTAACGCCATAAATGACGTCATTTTCCAGTGATGTCAGCTATCACACACTTTAGCTGTGAATTATTGTCCAATATATCGCAGTTTTTTACCGTTGGCTCAATAGGCGAAGTGGGTTAGAATGACAAATAATCATTTTCTATTATTAATAAGAAGAATGAATGTCCATTTAGGATAGATTGCAGTCATATTGAATTTATCAGTTGCCACGCTTTGGATAGAAAATTTTCGAGGTGAACATAAGAATGTCACCAGATTTTTCGACTTTTATTTTATTTTATCAGTACGACTTTGTAGTAGGTTTATTGCAGGGGTTCATGATAAATGCCCATGAATCAGGAAGTAATTCCCCAGGGCGGGGACTTTTAGCAGGGATTTGTCCAAAACAAAGTCCCTGCAGTGCAGGGATTTTACCTGGGCTTTGCATATGGAGATTCAATATCCCCGCTATTCCCCGGCCCTTGGGGGACATGGTTGCAAATGACTGGTGCATAACTAGTCACATTTTGTCCAGTTCCTTGGAGTTGGAGATATTGAGAGTAGATTGATGAAGCTGTGGAAATACTTTTCTTGTGACTCAAGAGGGAGCTCCAATTAACCATGATGAACTAGTCATTGTTGTTAGAGCCACTTGAAATTTTACTGACTAAAAATTCATTTTTGAAGCTTTCTTTTTTTAGGTAGCCAAACTACCCTCAGAAGCTGAAGTTGAGGGTCTCCTCCTGCCCCCTAAGCCTCCTAATGATCCTAATAAATCAACGAGAAAAGGCACAAGGACCAGGTTACTGCATGCCAACAGTGTTGACTCCTCACAGAGATCAGACAGCTCACTGAAAAACAGGAGCAATTCCCTTACAGATGGTGAGTCGCTTTTTTGTAAACCAATAATTTGACTATATGCCCAGCAAAGACTCAGATCTGCCTGGGCATCTGCCAAGTCTGATCAGAGTCTGCTATATGCCCAACTAAGGAATCTTTACCCAAATGCCCAGAGAGGATTCTAATTGGACTGAGCAGCTGTTCAGGCTGCTCAGAACCATAACTGGATACAAAGTCAAATTGTTGCTACTATCATGCACAGGTTCATATTATAATAGGGCTTCAGATTAGCCTGCGTACCACGAAAATTACGAAAATATTTGGCAGGATATGCATTTATTTAAATTCTGACATGTAGTGTGTAACATGTAGGAAAACAAAATAAGCATTACGCATTTTATATTTTTCCAGAGCGTAATGTCCCGAGATGTTGTAGTTTCGATTCTTGTTTACACATTAGGAAAAAGGTAGAGAAAATACGAAATTCAATTCGTTTCCTCGAGTGTGTTCGTTTTATTTCCGATTGCAATACGGTGGCATTGCAAATATTCGTAATTTAATTCTGATACAAGAAATGTCTCCGGCAGATATCTTGCAGAAACAAACTGAAAACACCGAAGATGCTGTGTGTTTTTCTTTTGGTTTCGTGACATGCTGGCGAAGAAAGTTATTAAAATAATGTCATCCAAGCTTGTTTGCTTACTTGCAGAGAGGTATATTATTTTTAGCTCACCTGAGCCGAAGGCTCCGAGGTGAGCTATTAGTATACCAATGACTCCGGCGTCCGTCGTCCGTCCGTCGTCCGTCCGTCAACATTTTCAAACATCTTCTCCTCTGAAACCACTGGGCCAATTGAACTCAAATTTCATATGGAGACTCCTTAGGATGGGGGAACGAAAGTATGTTCAAATGGTCCTGGTCACATGACCAAGATGGCCGCCATGCCCATATATGGTAAAAACCCTTTAAAAATCTTCTTCTCCAGAACCAGAAGGCCGGTGACCTTGGGACTTGGTATGTAGCATTGGGGATGTGGGATCTACCAAGTTTGTTCAAATAATGATCCTGGGTTGACCTTGACCTACTTAACGTCAAGGTCAAATTTGCTTCCTAATACATTTTAATGGGGAAATTTTTGAAAAGTTGATTTTTTGAAAACTATGGAAGCCAAAGTCATTATTCTCACTTGATATGTATTATCTAATGTGACACTGGCTATAAATAAGTTACAAAGGTCAAGGTTGTTCTTTGACCTTCCAGCCAAGGCTCTCATATTGGAGTCCCATCAATATATTAAAACAAAGTTTTCTCAGAAACCATTGGACCAATTGAACTCAAATTTCATATGAAGACTCCTTACAATAAGTTAGCCAAGATTTGTGCAAATTGGTTTGGTCACATGACCAAGATGGCCGACATGCCCATATATGGTAAAAAACATTTAAAAATCTTCTTCTCCAGAACCAGAAGGCTGATGACCTTGGGACTTGGTTTGTAACATTAGGGATGTGGGGCCTACCAAGTTTGTTCAAATGATGATCCTAGGTTGACCTTGACCTGCTTAACATGAAGGTCAAATTTGCTTCCTAATGCATTTAAATTTGTTTCTTTTGGAAAAGTTGATTTTTTGAATACTGTTGAAGCCAAAGTCATTGTTCTCACTTGATATGTTAAGAGGCAATTCCAAAGGTCAAAGTTGACCTTTGACCTTTCAGCCAAGGTCACTCATATTGGAGGCCTATCAATATATTATAACACAGTTTTCTCAGAAACCACTTGGCCAATTGAACTCAAATTTCATATGGATACTCCTTAAGTTGAGTGGAGTAAATCTGAGCCAAATGTTAATGGTCACATTACCAAGATGGCGGTCATGCCCATATAAGGTAAAAACCTTTTAACTATCTTCTACTCTTGAACCAAAAGGCCAATGGCCTTGGGACTTGGTATATAGCATTGGGGATGTGGGTCCTACCAGGTTTGCACAAATGATGAATCTGGGTTGACCTTGATCTTTATTACGGCAAGGCCAAAGTTGATTCCTAATGCATTTATATTGGAAAAATCTTGAAATGTTCATTTTTCTTTCATCCAAGGCCACTCATATTGGACTGCCTTATACATATCAAAGCATCTTTTTCTAAGAATTCACAGGGCTGTTTGAACTCAAATTTCATATATAGTATTCAGTGGATAAAACTGTAAATATGATAGTATTTTGGGGTCACTTGATCAAAATGGCCATTGCCCATATATGGTAGTACAAAATATGTTTGAATGATAAGCCTAAGTTGACCTTGACCTATTTTAACATTATTAAGGAGATCAGGTGAGCGCTTCAGGACCTTCAGGTCCTCTAGTTTGTAATACATCTCAAATCCAGCCCTTTTTGTTTTTTCACAGAAAAATGATCGGGAGAAACAGGTCGCGACAATCCAATACTCAATTATTCTAGACAAGTACTGACTTATACAAAAGTCTGTCCTATGGTATTTTGGTCTGTCTAATGACTTTAGAGAATAAAATCATTTCATATTATCTTTTCTTGAACTTTTAAGTATCATCAAGTTCAAATTCTATATTTGATTTTATATATTTCCCACACAACCCCTCACACCCCTTCCCCAAAGCATATAAAAAACCACCAATGCACCAAATGTCACCCCCCACCCAACACAATGCCTAAGAGAAATTTATAATCTTGCTGTTTGATTTCCTATTTTATGAAAAGCCTAGGAAAACAAGCAGTGACAGCCAGACTCAATTAAACAGTGTGTTGATATACGAGTAGTTTTGTCATTTTTTCCTTTATGTTCTTTAAGGCAAACAGTCAGTACACCTTAAATTTCTTGTTACTCTTTTTTTATAGCCCGCTTTGAAAAAGGGGTGGCTATTTGGGTTGTCTATCATTCTGTTCGTTTGATTGTCCATCCGTCGGTCCGTTTGTTCGTCCGTCATAAATTTGATGTTTCCCCTCAATATCTTGAGAAATACTTTATAGAATCTAAATTAATTTTGTATATGCATTTATATTGACATGATCTACCGTGGGATTGTTACACGTCATTTTTTGAACATTTTTACCAGAGTTATGGCCCTTGATTTACGCCGAAATTTCGTTTCCTCTCAATATCTTGAGAATTACTTGACATATTTTCACCAAATTTTATATATGCATTCATATTGACAAGATCTAGCTTGGGATGGTTACACGTCATTTTTCGGAAATTATTACCAGAGTTATTGCCCTTTATTTTTCCCTAAAATTTCGTTTCCGCTCAATATCTTGGATCCAGTTGGCAGAATTTCACCAAATTTTATATATGCATATATCTTGGCAAGATCTAGCTTGGGATTATTACACATCATTTTAGGCAAATTTGCACTAGAGTTATGGCCCTTGATTTACACCAAAATTTGGTTTCTGCTCTATATCTTGAGAATTAAAATTCTCTTCAAAGAATTGTTTCTTCTATACAGCTTCCTTACGAAATCAATGTCTTGGACAAGTTCAAAGAATTGTGTCCTCTTCAACAGCTGTACCTTACAGCATTAATGTCTTAGACAAGTTCATTGAATTGTTTTCTCTTATCAGCTTCCTTACACTGAAGTTTCAATGTCTTAGACTAGATTGAAGATTGGTTTCCTCATAACAGATGTTTTTTTGAAGGATAAAAGTTATTAACAGTGAATAATGCTTCTTGCAGATATACATGGTAAACAGGATAAATGTTGTTTAACCCTATACTCCATATTAACACATTTGTTGAAAATGTGGAAAATTGAGCATTTAAAATAATGGTCAATTTCCCATAATATTTTCAAGTGTTCAAAACTTTACTCAAATTTTTCTTGATTTTTTTTCATTGTTATCTAAAAAAGAAGATTATGTCATGATCTAAAAATAGCCTGTGGAGTAAAGGGCTATAATATAAAGTAGAAAAATTTGTAATCAAAACTTAATTTTCTTACCCCTCAACCAATGATAACGTATAGTTACTCAAAAGAGTCATGTCAGTGAGACAGTTCTTTTGAGTACCCTAAACATATTTGAAAATAAATGGGTAAGAAAATATTTTAATTTTACTTTGAAACAAGATTGTCTTAACACTTTACTCCATAAGCTATTTTGAGATCATGATATCATTTTCTATTTTTAGACAACATTGAAAAATTCAAGAAAGAATTAAGGTAAGGTTTGAATTCTTTTGAAAATATTATGGAAAATGGAGCATTTGCTCTCAAAGAGCAAGTGCTCCATTTTCCATAATATTTTCAAATACATGATATTTCAAAAGCGTCAAAAGGCGCTATTATGGAGTAATGGGTTAATGTATCAACCTTGGTATGCTGTTTCTTCATATTTTGTGCAAGATCCTTTAAGTGTCATAACAATGGAACTGTGTACATTGTAGGCTTTCAGTGATTCCTGAAACATGCTTTTCTGGCCTTCTAAATATACTTTCTTATCCTATATATCCTTTTCTCATGACCATATAAATTAATTGCTTATTTTAATTTAGAAGTTAATCCATATTTCACTATGCTATGTATTTTATTAGTAGCAGGCTGTTACAATCTATAATGAAGGACATTTAGTAAATGTGCATCATTCTATAACATCACCAGGGTTGGCACAGGCTTGAAAAGTACTTGAATTTAGAAGGCTTTCTTGAAAAATCCTTGTAAATTAAATCTGCCTTGAAAACTACTGGAAAACCACTCAAAACCCCTGAAAAGTCGTTGAATTCTACAATTTCTGTTGGGCTTCGCACAGTTGATAGAGACCTAAATCATTATAAATTTTTTGTGCCTTTATTTGGTGCAGCATAATTTGGTTTCTGCTCTATATCTTGAGAATTACTTGACATATTTTCACCAAATTTTATATATGCATTCATATTGATTAGATCAAGCTCGGGATTGTTACACATCATTTTTGGAAATTTGTACCAGAGTTATGGCCCTTTATTTATGCCAAAATTTCATTTTCGCTCATTATCTTGAGAACCAATTTGTAGAATTTCACCAAATTTTATATATGCATTCATCTTGGCAAGATCTAGCTTGGGATTGTCACAAACCATTTTTGCCAATTTTTCACCAGACTTACGGCCCTTGATTTACGCTGAAATTTCGTTTCCACTCAATATCTTGAGAACTAACTAACATTTTTCACCAAATTTTATATATGTACTTATTGACAAGATCTAGCTTGGGATTGTTCCACATCATTTTTCAGAAATTTGTACCAGAGTTATGGCCCTTTATTTATGCCAAAATTTTGTTTTCGTTCAATATATTGAGAACAAATGGACAGAATTTCACCAAATTTTATATATGCATTCATATTGACAAGATATATGTTGGGATTGTTACACATCATTTTTCACACATTTGTACCAGAGTTATAGCCCTTGATTTACTCCAAAATTTTGTTTCCGCTCAAGATCTTGAGAACAAATGGACTGACTTTGGGTGAGGATTTTCTAACGTTGTTATAACTTGTATCCAATCCCTTTGTTTATACACAATAGAATATATGTTTAATATAATCGAAACAAATGGACAGATTTTGACCAAACTTTATATATCTATTTGTACTGACAAGATCTACGTTGGGATTGTTAGTTGTCATTTTTCGCACATTTGTACCAGTGTTATGGCCCTTGATTTTGCCAAACTTTACATATGCATTCATATTGACAAGATCATCATTGGGATTGTTACACTTCATTTTTCGCTCATTTGTTTCAGAGTTATGACCCTTGATTTACTCCAAAATTTCTTTATGCTTAATATCTTGAGAACAAATGGACAGATTTTGACCAAATTTTATATAACTATTTATACTGACAAGATCTATGTTGGGATTGTTAGCTGTCATTTTTCACAAATTTGTAAGGGAGTTATGGCTCTTGATTGATGTCAGAATTACGTTACCACTCAATATCCTGAGACTCTCTGACCTTTTACTGCATGCAAGGCTTTGCAGTGGGGCTATAGTCAGATTCTCTTACAATTCTAGTTTTTCTTCAAATGGATGAGTACTGTACTTTTGGGTTATAAGTCCTTGATAGATATGATGGCTGATTGGCAATTAAGAACATTACATACATGGAGTGTGTCAAGTGTTACCAGTTAAAGTTTAATGTATGTATCCTTGTTTTATTTCTATCTTCAGTATCAAACAAATCCCCTGATCCGGGTACCCCAGAGACAACAAGACGAGTGCACAGTGGTCCCAAGGAGAGAACCCCTATCCCTGTAGAAGAGAGAGGTGAGGGAGATGGGATTGAAGCTCCGCCACATAGAGCACCTAGTTCTGCTGCTGTCAGAAGCCCACCTTCCAGGTAGGATATACCTTTTAACCACATCTATGATATGATATTTCATGTTTGAATCCTTTCTCAGAGGTGATTGATACATGCTGTTAAACCCCTCAAAACATACAATGTTTGTTTATGATAATGGTTGAAAGATACCACCAGTCAGAAATTCAGAAAACAGGCCTCCTAGTGAACCCTATAAAACCTATTTATAATAACCTATAATTCTGTGTAAAACCTATGTAACCTTTATTTTCCCCATAAAACCTATAAACAACCTGTATCAGTACCTTAATTAATTTTAATCCCCCGCCGCGAAGCAGAAGGGGGGGTTATAGGAATGCCCTTCGTCCGTCAGTCAGTCAGTCCGTAACACTTTTGTATCCTCTCCATATCTCCTGAACCCTTTGACTGATTTTCATGAAACTTCACTCATATGTTCCTCTTAGTAAGACAGTGTGCAGAGCAGATAACCCAGCTACCTAGTAGGGCTGGCAGGTATTATCCCGGGGAGCGCAGTGGCTCAGTGGTAGAGTGCTTGACTCGAGACCGAAGGGCCGCGGGTTCGAGCCTCACCGGCGTCACTGCGTTGTGGTCCTTGAGCAAGACACATTTATCCTAGCTTAGTACTGGTTCAACCCAGGAAGACCGTCCCGCATAACTGAAAGATTGTTGAGTGGACGTAAAGAATCAAATCAAACAAACAAAACAAAAAGGTATTATCCCGATACAGGTATATCGCGATATTTTATTTCTGTGATACGTATCGTGATACAGTTTGGGCGTATCGTGATATTTTCATGTCTATTTATAGTAACCATAAGTTGTTGGAATTTTTCATAGCATTGAAAGCCATATAGATGCTTACAACTTTATATGATCTTAATTGTCTTTCAAGCCACTGGACTGGTGACTGGAGTGTAAATTTTAACTATGCATTAGCTGATAGTGGATTCTTAAGTGTACATTCTGCATAAGTGAATGCTTTTTGTGAAGCTTAAAGTAGTTATTCTACTCTTGGCAACAGAAAAGCAATTGCATGCGTACGGCATTAAATCTCTTACTGAAACAGAAGTTATAACTAATCTGGCTATTTAATTACTAAGTAAAGTTAACAAACAATTTTGACAGTTAAATTATATATTCAGGGGTCAAGCTATAGCAGTTCATTTATTACATAGGGATAAGTTAACTGTGTATTTAAACTGCTCTCTAATTTGAATTGGGAGAAGTGAGCCAGTTTAGGGAGACTACATATATTTTTCTCAAGTCCCCCTAGCTTATGCCCTGAGTTATTCACAATATATTTGTGCTTATTCTACTTGAAAACACAGAGGAACCATTCTCACACTTATGTTTAATCTTGTGATACATATCGTGATATGTATCGCAATACACAGTCTCCCGTATCGTGATATATCGCAACATGATTTTTTTTGGCGATACCCATCCCTACTACCGAGACTCAAGGTAAAGGTCAAAGGATTTACCCTTGAATTTAGTGTCAGCTCCATATCTCCTGAACCCTTCGATCTATTTTAATGATACTTCACTCATATGTTCCTCTTAGTAAAAGGGTGTGGAGAGCACATGACCCAGCTACCTAGACTCAAGGTCAAGGGATGTACCATTGAATTTCGTGTCCGCTCCATATCTCCCATTTTCTTGATACTTCACTCATATGTTCCTCTTAGTAAGAAGGTGTGCAGAGCACATGACCCAGCTACCTAGACTCAAGGTCAAGGTCACAGGACAAGGTCAAAGGATTTACCCTTGAATTTCTTGTCCACTCCATATCTCCTGAGCCCTTGAGGCGATTTTCATTAAACTTCACTCAAATATTCCTCTGAGTGAGATAATAAGCAGAACCTATGACTCTGCTACACAGTCTCAAGGTCAAGGTCACTATTCAAGGTCATGTGATTTACTCTTCAATTTGTGTCCGCTCCATATCTTCTAAACCATTTTGACTAGTTTCATTATACCTTATTCAAATGTTCCTCATAGTGAGACAGTGTGCAGAATCCATGACTCAGCTACAAAGACTCAATGTCAAGGTCACAGTTTAAGGTCAAAGGCTTTATCCTTGAATTTTGTGTTCGCTCCATATCTCCTGAACCCTTTGAAATTTTTATAAATGCTTATCTCATTAAGGCAGTGTGTAGAACCCTTGATTCAACTACACAAACTATGGGTCAAGGCACACTTGAATTTCTTGTCTGTTCCATATCTCAGCAGCATTTGAAAAAAATCCATTTAACTTTTATCTGTTACACATTATAGACTGTTACACATTATAGACTAAGAGGCAGTATATGGTGAAGGTGCACCATGCCGGGATTTTTGTAGCCATATATTTTCTGATAGCCAGTATCCTAAGCTACTTTATGCAACTTGTTAGCACTCTGGCTGTGGGGGCTTTATTATTTCAGAGCATGTTAAATGTGTTACTTATATGTAATTTGTATGTTCAGACTGTAATAGAAATCTCCAGACTTCATGGTAAAAACAATGTAATCTAAGGGTAATTTGCCTTTAGATATTAAGCATATATGTTGCTGGTTCTAAATTGATCAAATTCAATAACATCTGAAAATCTTGACCACTGGTATAATACAAGTAACATAGATTACCTATGTAAATTAAAGTTTCTACCTCTTATCGATTCTTATAGAGTTCCGTTCTGACCAGATATCGCATTAAAACTTGCCTTTTAGTAAACTACTGTCTATGGCCTTGAATTTGGTATGTAGCTAAGCCCGCTGTGACCTTCCATCACCTCATAAATGAAGATTATCTACCCCAACTCTTTTTTTATGGCCACTTACAAACATGTCCCTAAGAAATAGAGCATGTGAACCTCCTGTCCAAATCACTTTCAAGTTTATGAGGTAACCAATTCATTGTGGTGATTGCATTAGGATTCCAAATACAGACCGAGTACAGTGGCAATGTAATCGAAGCTACTTAAAAGTAACGTAATTAACAATCTTATAGTTTCTATAACAGAAACTCTTATATTAAAGCTTTAAAAGCAGAAACTTACTTTTCCTAGCTAGTTTTTCATTTAAGAAATATTTGCTGACATTTTTTGTCCCCAAAACAAAGAAAATGTGTGCTGTATGAGAATGATTTGTCTAGTCATTGGCCTCGTTATCAGTCTAGTCCTCATAAACTACATCTAACGTAAAAGGAATGCTCAGCATCATCAGAGTCACAGGCTGTTAGAATTGTGTAAAGACCAATCGGAGAGAAGCATACTGTTCACTAGTATTATCTTTCTAGTACACCCCTTGCGCAGTATGAAACCAGATATTTCCAACATTTAAGCTTTTAATATTATTGTGAACTTCGTTACTCTCCAAAAAACAAAATTACTAATTTCTTGATTTTAAGCCAAATAAAAAGCTAGCTAGCTTATAATTTTCTGAACCTACCTTAATCGACACTGATATTTTTGTAATTGAATTAAAAGTTTTAAAAGTTTTGCTCTCTGTAGTGGTATCTTTAAAAGTGTTTTATGTTACTTGTCCATCCATGCTTCTGAAGTTGAAATATTATCTGACACATTGAATAGTTTGTTTGTTTTTGTATATATTCATTTTCTAAACTCTTTTTACATAACATAATTGATTACATAATTCCATAAGATATAAAGGTTCAATAGTGTTGATTATGTTATCATATGTTATAAAGCCAATGTAATATAATCTTTTATAGCATTATACAATCAAATAAAACCATTCTCTTTAATATAAAGCTTAATAATGGTCTAACAATGACTATACTTCGTCTGCATTTATCCGAACGGACAGCTTAATAAAAGGTTGTTGATATGAAAAAACCCTTAACATTACATAGTATGCAATTTTTTTATGCAATTTTAGTATGCATTATCTAAAAGGAGGGTTTAGCAATCTGCAATAACCTCTTATCCATGATGTTTGCACAGCTCTTTCAGGTATTGGCCTAACAAGCCTTTTGGGATTAATTCAGAATACATTTCAGAACTAGTTCAGAATATATTTCATTTTCATTTAAAAAAAAAAAAGAAAATCAAAGTTTACTACCTTGAGGAAACGGGTAATATCCCACCGTGTTATCTCTGTTACCAAATAGAAGAAACATTATAAGACACTATGATACTATATACGCTCATTGGAAATAAATATTCGATTTGTGTGTGTATTATATTCAGAAATTCATATCAAATTACATATTCATGTTAATTCTAATTCATAAATCACATTTTAATTTGGAATAAGTATTCTACATATTCTCAAAGATCAAAATCATTCCACCAGAAGAAAGTAAATAAGGGTGCAAAGCAAAGATCAGGAATCGATACAATCAAGTACCACACCTGACCCAGGAAACCAATGGGAAAGAGACAAACTCACAGTTAGATACCACAAACGAGAGCCAAGAGGTCAGCCCTTTCCCAGCAGGTGACCACAGAGCACATATAAACAGACGTGCACAAAGACATAGCAAACACAAGACAGAACAAAAACATAACAGATCCACAAAAGAAGTACCGCCTTGGAATGGTCAGTAAAATATTTTACTGGAGGGCTTAAAACGGGTTAACGGCGCCAACCTCACCCTTAATTCAGATGTGGATCAAGACACATAGATATTTGGTTTGCATGAAAGACCCCTAACTTATCAATGCATCATCTCCTAAAACATAAATCAAGATATAACAAGGAGATAAAGCAAAGATAAGGACTCAACAGTAAATAAAACTGAATACCGGAGCAAAAGAAATCCAACAGGTAAACCTCGATTTAAGGTTTAAATGTAAGGTTATTTGAAATTTTCTATGGTATTACAGTCTTAAAAACTGAACGGCTACATGTAATCAAGTAAACAATATATTTTAATAAGTATGGAGCACTGGCCTTTTCAATTGTATTAAAGACAGTAACATAATTTATGTATGAGGTTACATACAAGCATATATACACAGCTATGTGTATTAAGTCATATGTCAAGCCATACAGTGTTTTAAGCTAAAATGTTTTAGCTCTATTTTAAGAAAATTCTCGAATACTGTTATGCTACATGCAGTTACTCAATATTCAAATGTATAATAAAACAAGTACTATGTATTTCTCACTATACTGAAATTGTTAACTGCAAATAGTGTTGTCTTTTGATGAGATTTTTCAAACTACCAAAACATAACATTCCATATACAAATGTACTAACATTTAAAATGGTTGATCAGACAGGTGCTAATGCAGAAAGGGACGCTCATCTTTATCTAGAAGGCATAAAAAAGTAAGTGAGTGTGACCAAGAAACATAATTATAACATTAAGTAATGACTATGATTACACTTGCTGTAAGCAGAGTAACATATAAGACAATAAAAGAGATATGCATGATTTTAGCCATAATTTATCTGCCTGTTATGTGTTTGTGCTAAGGTTAGGAACATTATTTGGTAATATTGCATAAATATAGAGTTATTTCTTACTTTGTAAGATCGAAATATAAGAGAAGACGATAAACTGTCTTTTTAAAACCTTTCAAATATTTTATTCAATTATACGTTTTACAAGACGATATTGCACAAATCATGATGAAATTTCATATTTTTTCTTAATTCAATTAAAAGTGGGCATTTAGATATTTTAAATCTACAAAAGTACCTGTTCAATCAACTAATTTCAACAATTTGTTTAGAAAAGAGAAATATAATGCTTTCCAAGTTTGATTTATGCAATTGATAGCCAACTTTATTCACAAAAGTGCAATTTTTGTGTAGTGAGAAATAGAACTGGTGATATTTTATCATATACTTGAATATTGAATAAATAGCTGTAAAGTAAACAATACAATAATACCCAAATTATTCCTTCAACATAGCTCAAATGAACATAAACAAATATTTATCATAATTACGGTATGCTGTTAATTATTTATCATAAACTCTATACATCACTGTTTACATAAAATATGTTACCAACTTTAACATAACTGTAAAGTCAAGTGCTCCATACTTATTTTAAAGTCCACCTTTTACGTGGTTTTCCATTCAGTTGTTAAGAAGATTTGAAGAGCGAGGAAAAATAAAAATGTATTTGATATACTTTCAAAGTATTTTTTTTTAATATTGGTTTTGATGATTTTAACTTTTCGGTATGGTCAAAATGCATTCACAAAGAATGAAATATGTAGAATACCTTTTTCAGCCTGAAATGTTAATTAATGTGCAGTTGTGACAAACATATTTACTGTATAGTACCCCAAAATGAATCAAGTTCCAACGAGATTGTATAGTATGGTATGATAACAATGTTTCTATATGGAATATTTTATTTGATAACATAAATAACACGTTACTTATATCTACAAAGTAGACTGTGGATATTGCATAATGTAATGGGGGTGTTTGTGTTTTTTTTCCACTTTATTTTTATTAAGCTGGTATTTTGGACAAAAAATTTACTAACTGTATATACCATGTATACAGCTGCATATATAATATTATTATTTTATATATAGAAAATATTTTATTTATAGTGTTAGGGTGTCCAATAAATATATTCAAATTGTATAAATACTATTCATGTAATTATAGAGAAATGTATGGTAACGCATACAGCGCCATTAGAAGAAAATATATTCTTTCAACTGTTGGACCTAGCTTATCATTTTATCTAAAAGAGAATTTGACCATTTAGAGAATGAATAATTTTAATTGAGCTATTAAAAAGATGTTCAGAATATACTTTAAATTTAAAGGCTTTGACAGGTAACGTAAATAAAAGTACACAAGCAGTCACCTTAGCAGAATGCAAATCTTTTTATTTGATAACAAAAAATGTTAAGTTAATATAACATAATTTCATAGAGCACATTTTGCTCATAATAATGTCTGAATCCAACAAGGGGTTGATATTACTGTTTCTTTGTTTTGTAATATATGTTATTTTTCAATAACTGGAAAGATACCACCCCAAATACTGCTGTTTATCTAGAATGCACTGAAAAAAAGATGATGGCTAGATTGTTTTGGAACATCTACCTGCTTTTATTACCCTTGAACTGATGTGAATAAATTAGCTTTTATGTGGGGTTATTATGCTTAAAAGGCAATTACAACAGATATCATATGCAAGATATGACTTACAAACATACTTTATTGGAAAGATAATAGGGCTGGCTAATCGAAGCCAAAATGCTAATCGATAATCGGTCCTTGCATTTCGATATATAACCGATTAGTAATCGCTCAAACTTGATAGAAGGTCTCGGAACGTTTTGCCAACTTTTGCACAGTCAATGACATTGATTTCCCAATCATTTTGCAACACAACAGTAAGTAGCATGTGTTATATATTCAAAAGATAATCGGTTTCAAATAAAGGTTGGCACCTTTGCTCATAACAAGTCGGTAATGAAACTCGCAGTCGGCCATTTGTTGTTGTCAACTTCATGTTGCGTGACGTCATGCAAAAGGAAGTCAAGTATGCATGACAGGAACACTTTTATGTAAAATAAGACCCGTTGTAAACATCTGTAAAATTGGAAGCTTCTAAACTCGAATTTAACTGCAGAGAAAACCAACTTGCATGCTAGATTGTTCATCTGACGAATGTTTCATAATTTTGTACCTTTTAAAACAGAGAAGCGCAAGTATAACTTTTTCGAACAATCAGTTGTTAAGTTAGCCTGCACAAATATGCTGCTTATCTAGACTGCTGACTATACTTTGTTTGGCTGTTCATTTTCAGTCTTTCATCATGTTTCTGTTAGTTTAATTGCAAATACTTATCAAAAACATGTAATCTGTGACTAAGCTTAAAATATACACCAAAATTCCCCCTCTTGGCAAATTTTATGTGTTTTTTTTTTGTTTTGTTTTTTTTGTTATCTTCGGGATTTTATTATATTAAGTCTCCCAAATGAAGTGGGGAGACTTGTTTTTGCTCCATTTCTTCTTATTATTCTTCTACCATTTCATCTTTTTCTTTCCGTCCAAATTTTGTCCAGAATAGTTCTCAGTAACCACTAGACAGATTGTTCTGAAATTTTGGGATATGGTAGATATGAATGTGAAGTTGTGCAAGAGGGTTTCAAAATTCAAAATGTCAGTCTCTAAGGCTGGCCCACGAGCATGCCCAAAACTGACGAATGACTATTTCTCGCTAACCACGGAAGGGATTGTTCTGAAATTTTTTGATGTGATAAGTATTGATATATAGTTTTGCAAGAAAGTTTGAAATTTGAAATCCCAGACTCAAGCATGCCCAGGGCCAACCAATTCTTCAAGTCCGAAATATCTCAGAAACCATTCAGATCCCCACCCCTATACCATATATATTCATGCTTCTTATTCAGCAACACATTCAGCAACACTGAGTGTGAAATCCCCACTGGTGTGCCCCGGCATGCCCCACCCTGTTCACTTCATAAAAGGGGAGCACAGTGGCTCAGTGGTAGAGTGCTTGACTCGAGACTGAGGGGCCGCGGGTTCGAGCCTCACATGCGTCACTGCCATGTAGTCCTTGAGCAAGACACATTTGTCCTAGCTTAGTACTGGTTCAACCCAGAAAATCTGCCCTACATAACTGAAAGATTGTTGATGAATAAAGAATAAAATCAAACATTCAGATCCCCACCCATAAACCATATATATTTGCATATCTTATAATAAGACAGGTTCACATTAGCGAGCAGTGAAGTGAGAATGGATCTAAATGACGACTGAGACTTCTAGCCCCACTGGATATATCCACATGGGCATTTAAAGGAGGCTTTTTCACAAATGCTATTAGTACCAAAATCTCATGAATTTGTTAAATTTCTTTTTGTTTCAGTGCCGTTACTCGTGGAGAGATAGAAGAAAGGCTGGGAAGTGGGGGCAGTAAAAGAATTGGTGTCAGAGATGGGGAAGAAAGGGTCAGTAGTGGGGGCAGCAAGAGATCAGGGGTCAGAGAAGAAAGGGCCAGTAGTGGAGGAACAAAGAGAACATCTAGTGCGGGGAGCACAGGAAGGGGAGGTAAATGTGTAAACTGAATAAAAAAAAAGTTTTTATTGCTTAATACCTTTGAACTTAAAAAGTGTTACTTTTGATTTGCTGCTTACAACATTTTGAAACTAAGATGCCATCTTTTTAACACTTTCCTTCTTGCTAGTGGCGACTTTTTGTGTCTGCTGTTAACCTTTGCAGAACTTCAGTCCTGATCTGGATCAAAATTATTTGGCTCTGATGGTGTTCATGAAAGTACTTTTTGAAAAGGTTAGCTTTGAAAAAGTCAGTAGACAACAACAAAAGCATGAAAATTTACCCAGCATGCAAAGAATCAAAACCACACAAAGCCATGACATTTCACGTACATGGTCCGATAACAGATGATGTACCCACTGCAGATGCAGTGATATCTTAACAAAAAGTTTTCCATCCTTTTAGGATAGGCAGTTTTTCCTACTTTTGGAACCTCTTACTACCTTGTGTCCTACTACACACTAGAAACCCTCTGTACTCAAAAGGTGCAGTCATCGCGTGGTTGCAGTCGACGAGTGCACAAAACATTGTACCTAGCTGTTTAAAAGGGTAATATTTTGGTCAATATTTTACTTCTGAAAATATTCATCCCGAAATTGTCACTTATAAATCAAGCTTAACAAAATTTTTGTGGGTTGAGTCATAGTCGCTAGCGCCAGAGTTATGCTAAAAAAGTAATTTTTTCCTGAAAAAGTGGACAAAAGATATTTCTGCTTATGTTCTCAAATTTATGCTTACTTCAGCTAAAATGCAAGATGACTGCACTTTAATTAAAACTTCGAAAACTGAGGCTAGAGCATTTTGAAAGTTATTCAAGCTTTTCATACTGTATGCATAGTTCTGTATATCGGGTGTTCTGGCCCAGTGGTTGGGTCGTTTGCTGTTTCATATTGATTTTATTTAGACACTCAACTCCTGGGCCAGAACACCCGATATACAGAACTATGCATACAGTATGAAAAGCTTGAATAACTTCCAAAATGCTCTGTCCTCCGATTTCAAACTTTGTGCAAATTAAAGGATTTATATCTTGCATTTTATCGAACATAAGCATAAATTCCAGAACATAAGCCAATATTTTTTTCATCCTCTTTTTCAGGAAAAAATCACATTTTCGTCATAACTCTGGCGCTGTAGTGCCTATCACTCAACCCACAAAAATTTTGTTTCCCTCAATATCTTGAGAACAAATGGACAGAATTTTTCAAAATTTTATGTATACATTCATATTGATAAGATCTAGCTTGGGATTGTTACACATCATTTTTGGCACATTTGTACCAGAGTTATGGCCCTTATTTTAAGCCAAAATTTTGTTTCAGCCCAATATCTTGAGAAGGGAGCGCAGTGGCTCAGTGGTAGAGTACTTGACTCGAGACCGAGAGGCCGTGTGTTCCAGCCTCACCGGCGTCACTGTGTTGTGGTCCTTGAGCAAGACACATTTATCCAAGCTTAGTACTGGTTCAACCCAGGAAGACCAGTCCCTGTTTAATTGAAAGGTTGTTGATGGGACGTAAAGAATCAAATCAAGCAAACAAAATCAATAGCTTGAGAGCAAATTGACAGAATTTCACCAAATTTTATAAATGCATTCATATTGACAAGATTTAGGTTGGGATGGTTACACATAATTTTTGCAGACTTTTACCAGAGTTATGACCATTGATTTACGCCAGAATTTTGTTTCCGTTCAATATCTTGAGAATGGACAGATTTTGACCAAACTTTATATAAGAATTTAAACAGGGATGAAAAAGTTCTGGATTGATCAGGAATTCCTGATTGAGCACTGGCATATGATGTGTATAATGTCAATGTAAATTTGGTCGAAATTTAGTTTTAATTGTTGAATTGATTTTACCATAGATTAAGCATAAACTTAGTGCTTTCTACTGGTATTATGTTAATTTAAGCTTTTAATAAGTGATCTAAAAAATCTTTTTGGCTGCAATCAGGATCCAACAGACAGGTTTTCTGGATTGAGAATGTCTGACTGTTCTCATCCCTGTTATACTGACAAGATCTACATTGGGTTTGTTAGCTGTCATTTTTTGCAAATTTGTTACAGAGTTATGACCCTTGATTGATGTCAGAATTATGTTTCCACTTAATATCTTGAGAAACTTGACCTTTTTACTGCATGAAAAGCGCTGCAGCGGGGCTATAGTCAGATTTTCTGACAATTCTAGTTAAATTCAATTTTCAAAGTAATCTAATGTAATTGTAATCATGGTTTGGCTCAAATACATGTAATGTAATTGTAATCATTACTGAAAAAATTGTAGCTGTAATTATAATTACTTTCAAATACTTTTAAAATATACCCGACAAAAAAAGAAACGCACCACTACGATTTTCCCCATTAAGATCTCCTTTTAATACGAAAATGTTAATTGTCATGAAATGTTCATTTCTGGTAATAAAACTTTAGTTAGACTTAAACCGTTAAATCGGTTTAAGCCCTCCAGTAAAATATTTTACTGACCGTTCCAAGGCGGTACTTCTTTTGTGGATCTTTTATGTTTTTGTTCTGTCTTGTGTTTGCTATGTCTTTGTGTGCGTCTGTTTATATGTGCTTTGTGGTCACCTGCTGGGAAAGGGCTGACCTCTTGGCTCTCGTTTGTGGTGTATACTGTGAGTTTGTCACTTTCCCATTGGTATCCTGGGTCTGGTGTGGTACTTGATTGTATTGATTCCTGATCTTTGCACCCTTACTTACTTAGATGAGTATCTGTACTTTCCCTGTGAAGACACAAACCACATCAAGGTGAATGGTAAACGAGTTTTGGAAGCGTTAACTCAACACTACTGTCTGCATGGAATTCCAAGTATGTTTTACATTTGCAAAGTATGAAAACAAAATGTTGTTGTTATGTGAGACAACCAATGTGTTTATTGATGCTTTTCTGTAATTACAAAATCTTTTTTCATCAGTAAGGACCGTTTAAATTGATTAAAACAATGTTGAAATCTTTAAATGTTTTGTAAGGTTTATATCCAATGTGGAATCATTGTCCAAAGGGTAGTCACAATACATGGGGTACCTAGCGTTCAATTATCGAGTATGATGAATTTAAAGATAGAATTTGCAAAGAATAAGTGTCTGGGTAAGATTTGGTCTACTGAGATGAGTCCAATTGCTTGAACTTATCTAATAAGAGAGCATTATAAAACGCTTATTTCCTGTGACTTTACAATTTGACCCCCACTTTGTTCATGACCAATTTTCTTTAACACAATTTCGGCGCCAGATTGCAAAAGGCGTGTGACGCAACAATACATGACATACGAGACATGTTTATTTGAATAGATTTGAATTTCACTTTTTGCGGTTGCATATAATTAAAACAAGCAAATTTTGCTTTTTCATGCATAATGGACGTGTCCCTGGTATTGCCAAATAGACAAGATGGCAATTTAAAGCATAGCCATAACACGAAGGCCCTAAATACATCCCCACCCCTTTTAACTGATTTTAAGAGCTAAAATGGCTGTATCTTCTAAGAAAATACATATTTAAGTGTGAACTTTTCTTTTTAAGTTTAGAGGCACACTCAGTCTATCATTAAAACGAGAAACAACCTATGTGTGCCTGTGTTTGATTGGAAACTGGGCTAAATAAATTCTTCCATACAAGTGCTCATATGGGTATCTCATGTATAAAATGTGTCTTGGAAGAAGTTTTAAAAGAAAATCCTCAAAACTCACAGCCGACTCAGTTTCTTGGATATTTTAAGTATCTATTACAGTTAAAATTGATCACCAAATATTGCATTTGAGTATTTTGTATACAATTTAGTGTTGCTATGGAAACCTTAAACCCTAAAATGTGATGTTCAAGCCGCTTCCAAAAAGTAAATATCCAACTGGGATGCTTTATTTTCTAACAGAACATACTTTACTTATCTTAGTACAATATATAAAAGGTTGCAAGAGAAAAACTTCATAGCTTTAGAGAAATTGTTCGAGAAAGATTTAGTACATTTTGTTTCAGACAGCATTTTTAAACGCTTAAAGTTTGACTACTCATCTTCAGAGACTGTTTCAAATCAGAAAATAAAAATTAAGAACTATTTTCTTGTTTACTGTGTATTCCTTGAGATAAGACTAACCCATGGAAATCAATTATTACCCAATATTATTAGAAATAAATGAGTTACGGCATTTTCAAAATTGTTCAAATAAACATGAAACACCTCTTGTACCTTTGCACTGATATAAACTAAACTGGCCTATCACTTGTTATCTTCCTGAGAGGTGATCAGTTCTAAGTGGTGCGTTTCTCTTTTTGTCGGGTATACATTTGGCTACTTACTTAAAATTTGCTCACCACTAGAAACTATCTGATAAGTGATGCCTAATGGTATCATTTTAATTTAAATGATTGGGAAAAGGTACACTGTGGATAAATAAAACAAATATTGACTTTTGTGGACAATAAATTAATAAAAGCAAACTTTAAAGATTTAGTCACTTTCAGAATTAACATCAATTTTATTCAGATGTTTGAGATAAATTTGCATTGTGTATAAAAAAATCAGATTGAATTTTAACTGCATTGCTTTAGTGAAAGCAGGTCTAGTAGAAGGTCCACTCCGTCCGTCTGCAACTCTTTTGGGGTGCCTAGTTTGTATAATCTGTAACTCCAACAGTTTTCATTCCTTTATGTTCAAACTTTGCCTTATAATTGTTCATACATTGAAGATGTGCACCTTATATTTTGTTCACATTTGATAAATATTTTCTCATTTTTTGGGGTGGTGAACTCAGACATTTTTTCCATCCGAAATGCCTTGGGGGTGTCAGGTTTGTGTAATCTGTAACTCAAAAAGTTTTCATTCCTTTAAATTCAAACTTTGCATAATGATTGTTCACACATTGAAGATGTGCACCTCTTTTTTTGTTAACATTTGATAAATGTTTTCACATTTTTTACGGGTGTTGAAATTAGACATTTATTCCATCCGAAATGCATAGGGGGTGCCTAGTTTGTGTAATCTGTAACTCCAAGAGTTTTCATTCCTGTAAATTCAATCTTTGCATAATGATTGTTCATACATTGAAGATGTGCACCTTCTATTTTGTGTACATTTCATGAATTTTTTTTTAAAAAAAAGGTTCTTGAACTAAGACATTGTTTCTGTAAAATGCTAAGAGGTAATCTGTAACTCCAGAAGTTTTCATTCCACAATATTCAAACTTTGAATAATGATTTCTCATACTTTGAACATGTGCACCTTCTATTTTGTGCACATTTGATAAATATTTTCACATTTTTTAGGTCTGTTGAACTTAAATATTTTATCCATCTGAAATGCTTATGGGGTGTCTGATTTGTGTAATCTGTGACTCCAGCAGTTTTCATTCCTTCATATTCAAACTTTATATGTTATGATTGATCACACATTAAACATGTGTGCACATTTGATAATATTTTTGGGATTGTTGAACTTAGATATTATTTTGTCTACACCACCATTGGTTTGCTTACATTGTTTATTTGTGTGTAATATGTAATTCAAACAGATTTCATTCCTTTATGTTCAAACTTTGCATAATGATTGTTAACACATTGAAGATGTGCACTGCCGATGCAGGTCCAGAGCAGAGTTTGGTCTTGTTTTTTTACAACTTTAGTAAAAAATTTCTTAAAATACTGCAATAGATTTTGTAAATGGTATAAGTACTACATTTTTCTCCTAAAAGTCACCCTGACAGCATTTTTATTTCTCCTTTCGTTTGCTGGATTCAAGAGACAAAATTAGTTCTGTTTATGTTGACATGCTTAGCTGATTCCAAAGGTAAATTTGTCAAATCTATACCATGAAAACAAGATTTCTCAAAGGTGTTAAAATCTTTTGTTATTATTATTATACTGTTTTCATGTTGTCCGTGTGTGCGTCTGTCCGTCCGTAACGTTTTGTTTCCGTAATATCTTGAAGAGTCATTGCAGGATTTTCATCAAACCTTGCAAACATGTTCATATATGCAAGACAAACACTTTAAACAAAAAAAGTAAGGGCTAGGGGCCAATTCTATTAGAGTTATTTCCCTTTGTAGTTCTAAATGTCTTTTTATATAGGGTTTTATGCTTATGCTATTATAGTCCATACACAGGCCGATCAACTCCTACCACAGCTTTTGATGGAACAATTTGATACTTTTCCTATATAATTAAGACACATTGAACATATGCATGAAGGAGTTTGGTTCAGAAAAAATAATTTTTGACAAAATGACAGCTGTGAGGATTTAGACAATTTTTCCCTAATAAGCCTTTTGTATATGCATAGATAGTGCCTTCATGTGCTGATCAACTCCTACCACATCTTTTGATGGAGCATTTTGATACTTTGCCTACTTTGCCTTTACAATATAGATAAGGGAGCGCAGTGGCTCAGTGGTAGAGTGCTTGACTTGAGACCGAAGGGCCGCTGGTTCGAGCCTCACCAGCGTCACTGCGTTGTGGTCCTTGAGCAAGACACATTTATCCTAGCTTAGTACTGGTTCAACCCAGGAAGACCCGTCCATATATAACTGAAAGATTGTTGATGGGACGTAAAGAATCAAATCAAACAAAAACAAATATACAATATAGACACATTGAACATATGCATGAAGGAGTTTGATTCAGAAAAAACAATTTTTGACAAAATCACAGCTGTGAGAACTAAGCCAACTTTTCCCTAATAATGCTTTTGTATATGCATAGATAGTGCCTTCATAGGCCAATCAACTCCTACCACAGCTTTTGATGGAGCAATTTGATACTTTGCCTATACAATATAGACACATTGAACATATGCATGAAGGAGTTTGGTTCAGGAAAAAAATTTTTTTGACAAAATGACAGCTGTGAGAACTTAGACAATTTTTCCATAATAAGCCTTTTGTATATGCATAGATTGTACATGATTATTTTTCCATAATAAGCCTTTTGTATATGCATAGATTGTACATGATTATTTGATATTTTTCCTGATAATCTGAAAATTCTCCACGAGAATCAAATAATTTTGTCTCAATGAGGGGTTCGAGCGAACCCCCTGAACCCCATCTGGATCCGCCACTGAAACTTCATAGCTAGTTATTTTACATTTATTTAAGAAGCAGTAGTATAGGACATAGCATTACATATGTATAAAACTGCAAAGACCCTACTATCCTTATAACTTTAAAAGTGAGTACCATTTATCTGAAAACTTCAAAGTTATTTGAATTATTTGATTACATTTCTAAAGTTGTAATCATTACATTTCTACAGGTCCTGTAATTGTAATGTAATTGTAAACATTGATCAGTGAAAGTATCTGTAATGTATTTGATCACTGTATTTGACCCCAGGTCTAAAATTTATATCCCTAATAATATTATGCTTATGCTATTATAGTCCATACACAGGCCGATCAACTCCTACCACAGCTTTTGATGGAACAATTTGATACTTTTCCTATACAATGTAGACACATTGAACATTTGCATGAAGGAGTTTGGTTCATAAAAAATATTTTTTGACAAAATGACAGCTGTGAGAACTTAGAGAATTTTTCCCTAATAGGGCTTTTGTATATGCATTGATGGTGCCTTCATGGGCCGATCAACTTCTACCACAGATTTTGATGGAACAACTTGATACTTTGCCTATACAATGTAGACACCTTGAACATATGCATAAAGGAGTTTGGTTCAGAAAAAATAGTTTTTGACAAAATGACAGCTGTGAGAACTTAGAGGATTTTTCCCTAATAAGGCTTTTGTATATGCATAGATTGTGTCTTCAAGGGCCGATCAACTTCTACCACAGATTTTGATGGAGCAATTTGATACTTTGCCTATACAATATAGACACATTGAACATATGCATGAAGTAGTTTGATTCAGAAAAAATAATTTTTGACAAAATGACAGCTGTGAGTTCTTAGAGATTTTCCCTAATGAGGCTTTTGTATATGCAAAGATGGTGCCTTCATGGGCCGATCAACTCCTACCACAGCTTTTAATGGAGCAATTTGATACTTTGCATATACAGTATAGACACATTGAACATATGCATGAAGGAGTCTGGTTGAATTTTTTTTTTTGACAAAATGACAGCTATGAGAACTTAGACAATTTTTCACTTATATGGCTTTTACATATGCATGGATAGTGCCTTTATGGGCCGATCAACTCCTACCACAGCTTTTGATGGAGCAATTTGATTCTTTGCTGCTACAATGTAGACATATTGAACATATGCATGAAGGAGTTTGGTCTTGATAAAATGACATCTATGAGAGCTTAGACTATTTTTCCGACATTAGCTTTAATATATTGAGCTTTCAGGTGTGAATAATTTTGTGTATTTGATCTTAACAAATGTTCCAGATTGCAAGCTTTAAGATCATTTGCACAGATTCTACTGAAATCTTGTTTTCACAGATTCTACTGAAATCTTTTTTTCAAAACTAGGGTCTGCTGGTTTGAACTATCACTCGCCAAAACTAAGTTTTTTCACTGACTCTTACTGTGTGGGGGCTATCTAATAAGCATTGCTTATTGACTTTTTTCATTGCTCCTCACCTTTTCTAGACAGCAGAAGTAACACATGTTTATAATTCTTTCAATGCTTTCCACGTTTTTGGTAATTTACACGATATTGATTTTGCATTGAGTTGTATGGACGTTCTGGCAATCAACGCTCAAATCTCAATTAACTGAAACTCGAGGCTTAGTTTTGTGAAATTCAATAGAACAATTTTCAATGAAAGAAAAACACTAACTGGCCTACATTTGGAGTGTGGGCAAATAGACTTTTTTACTTTACGACCACTCACAAGGTCCTGAGACCCAAAAAGCGTTTTTGACCAATCAGACAACAGCTCACAGAACCATGCTCCAGACAGTGTATTCTCTGTGCTATAAAGATTGTTCAAGAATAGTTGAGCAAGTTTTCTAACATAAACTACCCTACACCCATTGGTCGTAAAAAATCTGGCCCTTAACGCATTGCATTAGAACTTTGGCTCAGTATATTGTACTTCTTTCTCTGAAGATCGATTTTGTCTTAGCAAGGAGTGCAGACCCAGATGAAATGTGTCATTGTGCAGCATTTCATCTGGGTCTTCACTGATTGCAAAAGTTCCAATTTAGGGATATCCAGTTTACAAAGGGTTAATCAAATCATGTCTACTAAGTAGTATGCAAGATGAGATTTATGGCAAGGAGCTTTCAAGTAGTTGTATGTCTAGATAGAAATTCTAATATAACTATCGTTATTTTATGTCTCCCCAGGTAGTGCAGGGCGAAGGGAAGAAGAAAGCCAAGAAGATACTGACTATTATAATGAACATATAGCTCCCATGTTGGAAGAAATGGCAGACCTTAGCAAAAGTAAGTGATGTTTGAGGAATATAATCATTCTGAAACAAATTTCTGACATGTGTATAAACAATTCTCATTGTATAGGCAAAAGCGGGGGAAAATGTTGAACACCCATTCTTGAATCTTCACTGAGACATTTCAAACTGTAAGTAGTCTACGGACATGTGTACTCCCGTGGGATTTTTTTGAAGAAAGCAAACCACTTTGATAACTTTGATTGTTACCCCTTAGTTAATGCAAAACCGGTTGTTGGCACTTCTGAAAATGTGGCAGAGCCAGATTATGATGTCATCAAAATGGCGGCCATCTTGAAATTTAATACAAATCTTCTCTGCTTCATTATATCCATTAAAGTGGGTGGATTTCAAATTTTTAGGTTTCAAAATGTTCAAAATGATAAGTACTGTTACTCACATCTAAACAATGGCTGAGCTAAATGATGACGCCACCGAAATGGCTGACATCTTGAATTGAATGAAAATCAACATTGTATTATACTATTATTAAAGCTGGGTCATTTTGAAAACTGATAAATCAATTTGTTTAATTTGATATCCATTCACCTGTAAAATATAGCAGAGTCTAGGTATGACGTCATCAAAATGGCAGCCATATTTTATTTCATTGAAAATCTACCTTGCCTAATATATTTTAAACAGGGTCAATATTTAAAGCTGAGACAACATAATGTTCAGAGGGCTATCTATTATTATCAATGCAATATTAATATACACTGGTGATATGTAATAGAGCAATATTTGTACATAGCATCAGTTAAAGAGTCCTCATCAATGCTTTGATCATCTAGCATAAGATTTTACAAGATTCATCCTCTGTTCCACAAGTACACAATTCAGTACAGAACAGGCTGTTGCTTTTGCACTCGCATCTTAGTGTTGTGCACTTTGTTTTTAAATGTACAGTCACATTTCACTAGATATAATATTAGCTCAGGAGCTGGATTCATGGTAGTCATTTCAGGAGAGAATCCCCCAGCTTCCTCTCTCCATCCATACTCTGATGGTGGTGGTATATTCGAATTAGCAACAGTGTCATTAAACCAGACAATACGTTAAAAGCGTGCTCCTTTGATAGCCTGAATTAGAGCTGCCTTTGTTGGTGGTAGCCTCTCAGCCTCCACTTGCTTATGTCGAAATATAAACCACCTTTACTCATGGACAGTAACTAAGGTCGTGTCTGGCTGATGAAGCAGACAAACAAACGTGGTCTTTAAGAACTGCCTGCTTGCCAAGATCAGCAAATACCTGTTTAATTCCTATATCACGATCCCTAAATGCTTTCCAAAAAGACAAATTTTCTTTTCATGCTTTTGTTAGTAAAACGTGGAAAACATGTCAAACTAAGATTCCCTACTTCTGTAAATTAAGAAACACCAGAATCATCAAATTTGTTTCATGGACTTCGTTAGTCTTCAAGAAATCACTCTCATATTGATTGGCAGGTCTGCGATACAGCTTATATGTGTATATGACGTTTATCTGGGTGTACCCTTTCATTTAATAGCTTAAAATCTCCACTACTTAAGAAATGTTTAAATGGCTAAATTCATACGGAGCAAATAACGTCATCCAGTAGTTAAGTTGTACAATTAAAACCAAAGTGTTTGCTGAAGAAGCCAACTCATGATGACATTATCGAAGCAAAGGAAGTTTACATTCAACAGTCTTTTGGAAGATATAAGGGGAAGTTAGTGTTGCGTAATTAAAGTCCGCCAGTATAGATGGGGGAGAGACTGAGTGTTCAAGTCCCCAAGAGCTAAATAGATTAGCCTAAGTAGAATTTTCTTCCATCTGTTCTCGGTGCCTGTCACGAAAATAGTCTCCCTCGGAAATTCTGGGTATCTTCTTAGGCAAAAAACAAATACATCTGTGTCCAGTGAAAAACATTTCCATTCTGTTGCACCATATTGACTTGCATCAACGGCATGGAGTATTAGCTTCTTCTTTACTTCTACTGTGATGGTCTACATTCCATCTCTATGTGATGCATCTGCTTTATTTTGCCATGCAACGGTATACAATTTTTTCTCTTTTGAGAATTCCAGCAATTCTTTTGACAACAATACTGTAAGCTCATCCTTTGTTGCTGTGTGGGATAACAGTTTCTTTAGTGGAACATTTGAAATATTTGTAGTGTCTGTGCTGTGATATGCCATAGGGTAAGAATCACCAAGCTGCAAATGCCTGGGATAGGTGTGGTACTTGATTTATCGATTCCTGATCCTTACTGTATTTCTTACTTGGTTGCTGACTTAAGTGATTTTGGAATGTCATACCTGTCAAACACAATATGCAATTAATCATATTCATCATATTTTCTTTGTATAAATGCAATGAAATGAGCTGACAGATCTTTGCACTGATCTTTGCATGTCTTAATCCAGCTGCGTTTGTCCATTGACTGAACATCAGCCCTAGTATCAATTATCGCAAAACATTTGTTTGGTTGCGGTAAATCAGGAGGTGCAACATCAAAGGTCTCTGCACTGGACATCTTCTCTAATGAGGCCATTAATTTGCTCTTAGCAGAGCAGTGCAGCATTGTGCCATCTGCAGCAAACAATGCTATTGGCACTATAGACAGCTCATAATTTCTTAAGCACTCCTGAAGATGCATATCAGGGAGAAAGTTTGCGGCCATTCTCTCTGTCTTTTTTTCTACGGCGTTACTTATTAATGCATAAGTAACTAATATTAGTTCATTTATGGAACAGTGGTTACTTAGCCTATAATTGTAATTGGTTTTGAAATGGACTATTCCGAAGAGGGTTGTGATCAAAGTTATTGTTCAATGAATAACGTTTTGATTAATTTTTTCGTTTTTCCAAGGGTAAAGTAAAAACAAATGTAGACTTCTCTTATTAAAAGAGTATTTAAACGTCTAAAATCGGGTGTCTTTTCAGTGTAAATGTTGGATGTTCAACATCTGTTCTCCCCACGGGCTGTACCTATTTTTCACTCTCGCCAGCTGGTCAAATGGTCTAACTTAGAATAACTTAGAATTGTAATTAATATTTCTACCAAGAAAATATTTCCAATTATGTGTTATCAGCGGTTTTCTGGGCGAACTTATTGATAAATTCATTACTTAAATAACTATATTAAATAAGTATTCTGTAAATAATTGTGACGTCATTCATTCTATAATTAGCCGTGTGCGTGGTTAAATTATTTCGTGCCACGATAAAACAGAAACGAACTTTTCATTTTATTAGAAAATAGGAGCAAGAAAATGTTAAACAAACAAACAGAACGGACAACGGGCATACAAGCAGAAAATATGGATACGCAAAGAAAATAACCTTAGAAAGATTAAAGGCAAAACGTGGAAAATAGGTCATTCGACTGGTTTGACCTGAGGTTCGAAACGCGGATCATGTTAGTAGATTTTTCCTATCACCCACAAATTCATGACTGGGTTTGGATTTATTTCTATCTGAAGGAGGAAAATGCATGGGATATCATTTTGGAACTCACAAAAGTTGACTTTTTCTTAGACTTTTTCTTTTTTAAATACTGTATATCAAGGGACGTAATGCAGTCTAACTTTTTCTTTCCCCGCGGACAAGTATTGGTTTTCATAAAAGACTGAAGATAACAAGTATTCACAAAAGCTTGCTTCCCCATGACCGTCTGATTGAATAGTTTATTAGCGAAACGTCAAGCATTTAATGACTCATTCAAATTCGCTTTAATGTATATCTCATTGCGAAAAAAAAACTTCATTATTATCCTTCATCTTTTATTACTCATAAGAACCTTTCAACAACGCCGTTTATAACATGTAACACATGTTATAGTTTTTCTTGTTTTAATTTTAAAACTTTAATATTGCTACTTGTACCTTACAAGAGGAAGACCAAGTTTGAAGCCGAACCTATTGTATTGTTGTCCAAATATTTACCTGTTCCGTTTTTAAACGTTCTTGAATGAAGGTTTCCTGCTTTGCAACCCCAACTTCTTCAATAAGGCATATATCCTGTTTGATTTTCTCTAGCATTACAGCTTTTTGTAACCAGATTTATTATATCATTATATTGATAGCTAAATGGATTTACAAATCCTTCTATAGAGTTGACAAGCTTTTGAGTTCTTTGTTTGCCTTTTCAGAATAGCCAAAGACAGCTCATGGTGGCGGTTTCTTGCTGCCTCTTAATCTCTAGTCATTTCCTTGGCTTCTTCTGTCAACCGTACAAGATCGGCTGAGATCAGGAAGGATCGATTTCTTGCATTTTCATTAGGTGTATGCCAACAAGGCCTCCATCAGTAACTGTTGATTTGTTCCAAAGCATGATCTGGTCATATAGCACAAAAGGGGTTGGTGTTTTTATTTACAACCCAATTTCCATTGCTGAATACTGACCATATTCTTGATATGTTCTTTCAAGCTGAGACATCTCTGTTAGATATATGGGAGTCATCTTGGCATAATTGAGCTTGTCCAGTGCGAAAAAGTACTTGACAAATCCCTCTAAAGCAGAAAGATGCAATGCTCCATTGCAAGTCCGTACAGCTCTAATATACAAACACATAACTCCAACCATATACTTTATACTACCTGATCGCTTTATGCATAGGTTTCACTCAGGGATTTGACTCAAATTCCTTCATCTTCTCAAGTATCTCGTGCAATTCAAGACATGCTCCTCAAAATAAACTGGTCAAAATAAGTTAAGCCCCGTGTCAGTTTTTTTCCATAGACATAATTTTAAATTCCTAAAGTTCAGTAGTTAATTCAAAAACATCTGAAACAATTGAAAATTCTAACTCAAATCAATTTAGACTACAATATCTTAGGTTTAATTACACAAAATTTCAATTGAGAATATCGATTGTTTTTTTTATATGTACTTAATCGTCCTAGAGTATCCATATTGTTACCAATTTTACTATAGGAACGATGGGGAACAAAACGGGACATTTATTGAAAAGTGTGAAGCCTTGCTTTTCCTCGTTGCAAATGTAATATTATACATGCTAGGTACCAGGACTTTCATGGACATTGCGCTTGTCTGTTACGAAAGCCAAAGTACATTGTATTTTCATTATTAATATATCTACAACTCCAAAAATAACCCCTAAGTTCTGACATGAAATTGATTGTTATTGTGTTTGTCATTCATTCTCATTATACATTCTACTGCAATATAATGACAATTTTCAATTGAAAAATGTGTTTGTGTTTTAGTGATTTAGTTGTCTCAGTGCTTTGATTTCGCCCATATTTATTCTAATGATATTCAGCTCACAGATTAACGGTGCGGTATCATAGTTTTCTCTTGTCTACTCACAACGTTTAATATATCCTTCCATTCGCCTAAATTTTTTGTCCAACTCATGATTTTTACAGCACTCGAAGCGTTTACGAGACAAAATGCCTAGGTTATTTCAATAACAAATGCATTATAATGTGCACACATGTATCATTCGTGTACTCTGTACTGTTTTCATGTATCTTTTATGCAATTTTAACTTTTTGACCGACAAAAAACCGACAACGACCTCTCCTATGCTTACAATAATGATGAATTTTCATCAAATTAAGCTTTTGACAGGCGCCATATTGATGACGTCATAACTGGTGTCTTCCACAATTCCAGGGCTGCCAACAACCATTTTCGTCCTCGCCATACAATCCCAAAACAAAATATAATAGTCGTTTGCTTTCTTCAAAAAAAACCCACGGGACCTAAAAACACGACATAAGTCCGTGCATTAAAGGGACAGTGCATGCGCTTTCCGTACGTAATACATGTAATTGCATATGCACAAATGCCTCTAATAAAAGCTCATGCCAAAATATCCAGCTGGGCTAGACATCTAATTTTTGGTCTAATTGTCCAAAGTACTGCCTATTTCGAATAAAATCTAAGATACATTGGATTCTGAGACTGGGATTCATTAATGAACTATTTTAACGATTTTCAACCAAAACATGTTTTAGGAATTGGGGGTTTTAATGAACTATTTAATGACATGTTCCTATGTCTCAGTAAACACGTTTCTTTTGAGCACATAAATCTTCTCCTCTGAAACTACTGGACCAATTGAACTCATATTTCATATGGAGACTCCTTAGGATGGGGGAACAATAGTTTGTTCAAATGGTCCTGGTCACATGACCAAGATGGCCGCCACGCCCATATATGGTTAAAACCCTTTAAAAATCTTCTTCTCCAGAACCAGAAGGCAGATGACCTTGGGACTTGGTATGTAGCATTTGGGTTGTGGGGCCTACCAAGTTTGTTCAAATGATGATCCTAGGTTGACCTTGACTTACTTAACGTCAAGGTCAAATTTGCTTCCTAATGCATTTAAATGGTAAATTTTTTGAAAAGTGATTTTTTTGAAAACTATACAAGCCTTAGTCTTTATTCTCAATTGGTATGTTTAACCTAATGAGACAATGCCTAAAAATAAGTTCCAAAGGTCAAGATTGACCATTGACCTTTCAGCTAAGTCGCTCATATTAGAGTCCCATCAATATATTAAAACATAGTTTTCTCACAAACCATTTGCCCAATTGAACTCAAAATTCATGCGAAGACTCCTTATGCTAAGTTAGCCAAATTTATACAAAATATTTTGGTCACATGACCAAGATGACCGCCATTCCCATATATGGTAAAAACCCTTTCAAAATCTTCCTCTCCACAACCAGAAGGCCTGTGACCCTGGGACTTCGTATGTAGCATTGGGGATGTGGGGCCTACCAAGTTTGTTCAAATTATGTCCCTAAGTTGACCTTGACCTACTTAACATCAAGGTCAAATTTGCATCCTAATGCATTCAAATGGGAATTTTTTGAAAAGTTCATTTTTTTGAATACTGTTGAGGCCAAAGTCATTATTCTCACTTGATATGTTAAAACTAATGAGGCAATGGCTATAAATAAGTTCAAAGGTCAAGGTTGACCTTTAACCTTTCAGCCAAGGACGTTCATATTGGAGTCCCATCAACACATTAAAACCTAGTTTCCTCAGAAACCACTAGGCCAATTGAACTCAAATTTCATATGAAGACTCCTTATAATAGGTTAGCCAAGTACTGGTCACATGACCAAGATGGCCACCACACCCATATATGGTAAAAACCCTTCATAAATATTTTCTTCTCTGGAACCAAAGGCCAATGGCCTTGGGACTTGGTATGTAGCATTGGGGATGTGGGCCCTACAAGGTTTGCACAAATGATGAATCTAGGTTGACCTTGACCGACATTATGGCGAGGTCAAATTTGATTCCTTATGCATTTATATGGGAAAAATCTTGAAATGTTCATTTTTCTATAACTGTTTAGGCTGAAATCATTATACTTGCAAGAAATGTTTAACCTAATGAGACAATGGTTTTATATAAGTACCAAATGTCAAGCTGACCTGTGACCTTTTATCCAAGGCCACTCATTTGGACTGCCACATACCTATCTAAACATCTTTCCTCATAAATCACTGGGCTGTTTGATGGAGTATTCATTAGATTGTTTTAGGTCACTTGACCAAAATGGCCGTAACCCTCATAAAACAAAATATGTTTCATCAGAAGCCATAGTTGATCTTGACCTATTTTAACATTATTAAGGAGATCAGGTGAGCGCTTCAGGACCGTCAGGTCCTATAGTTTGCTATGTCATGAGTCACTGAACTATTGGCCAGTCAATAAATTTGACAATTGACTGGCACTATACCATGGCCTGGTTTCCCACTATGCTGTTCAAAACACACAGGCGCTTATCGACATGCTAGACAACGGTGCACGTACGGTTCATTTATGAAAGTAGACGGTGTGCAACAAAGGAGCAAATGAGCCATGCTTTGGCAACTTTAAATTCCATATAACTTCCTTGTTTATGGTCAGAAATATAAAGTGTGGGTACTAGTTTTCTTAGTTAGAACGAGCGGAACAATTTGAGACCAAAATTTAGCAGATTTGGTGAAATTTTCTGTTCTGCAACAAAACTGCATCGTCTACAGCAACTCCATTCAAGAAACGCTGCTATGTATTTCATCAAAAGGGTTGGGTAATAAGACAGTTATTTAATGCCTGTTTGTAGTAAAGTCAAACTATTACCCCTCGATACCTTGAACAACCTGATGCACTATTGCACTCGGCTTATATTGCAAACAATATGGACCCTTTGGAGCAATCTGATCAGGGTTCATATTGTTTGCTTCCATGAAAATATCTAGTTTGAAGTGCACTTGAAGATATTCAGCAGATGTAAAATGCAGGTAACATTTTCAGGACAAAAATAGTGGCAGGATAAGGGTTAATGCCAATAGTACCCGTTGTTCTCCATTTTGAATAATCTAGTATGTTGTTATTTGCAGAGAAAGATGTAAAGATGCTATGTGAATTCTCTGATGAGTTACATAGGTTACTAGAGAAACAAGGCTTGTTGGGCAAGAACTACAAACAGAGATCGAGGATACTCAAAGCTATATTCAAAATGTTAGATTTAGATGAGCCAAAGCTGCTTCTCAGGCTAGCCAGGCTTATCCTAGCTGTAAGATGAACTATTTTCTTGATAATAAAACCATTAACACTAATAAACCACCAAAACATTATTGAGCAACGCCAAATCCCATATCCAAATTTTATTACTATACCCCCCCCCCACCCCCGCAAACTTTGTTTGTGGTGGGTAAACTGTTTTCACGTTGTCTGTCCGTGTGTCTGGATATTAGCTTTAATATATAGAGCGTTCAGGTGTGAATAATTTTGTGTATTTGATCTTAACAAATGTTCCAGATTGCAAGCTTTAAGATCATTTGCACAGATTCTACTGAAATCTTATTTTCAAAACTAAGGTCTGCTGGTTTGAACTATCACTTGCCAAAACGTAAGTTTTTCACTTTTCCTTACTGTGCGGGGGGTATCTAATAAGCATTGCTTATTGACTTTTTTCATTTATTATGTTATCTGTATGTTAATGAGGTTCACTCTAATCTTTAGAGACTAATTCTGCTTTTTAGATGAATACAGAATACACATGTATATTTGATTGTATATGATTTAAAAAGAATTGGAAAGTGTTAATTGATATTAGTTATCCAGTGAATAGCACAGTTGTAGAAAAAGACACTTCTTTTAAACCAGAAAGGATCATTGACACTTGCTGCATGAGACAATGAAATGATCCACTGGAATTTTCTTCCAACGATAAGCTTCTCCCCAAAAAGGGCGTGGCCACACCTCATGAATATTTAGTGGAATGCTACCACTATCCGAGTGTTAAACAGTATGGCCAAATAAAAAAAATGTGTTTCGGGTAACCGGTCTGAAAATTTTAGGTAGTGTAGGCACACATATTATTTTTGCCCCCAACTTTGAAAAAGTGCTTTGGGCTTGTCGGTGTGAGTGTGTCAGTGCCTCCGTTCGAAAAAAATAAGTTAGGGTTTTTAAATTTCATAAACAGATTACTCATCAAAAATTAGCCGAACCATATTTTTTTAGTCTGAAATATCTCCCTTTGTGGAGATATGCCCCTTTTAAAGGGTCAGAATGAAATTTTGTTATCAAAATATCTCAAAAACCATAACAGCTAGGAACTTCAAATTTGTGCAGCTGATAGAGGATAATGAATAGATTACCTGGTGAAAATTAAAAATGAAAAAAAAAATTGTTTTTTTTTAGATATTGTCCTTTGCAAATTTGGACATTGAAAACTTATATTCAAGCTTTTTCGAAAATTAATATAGCTAGGAGCTTCAAACTTATTCAGCTGATCACACTTGAAGTAACATCACACTTGAACAAAATGTAAAATGGTCATGCCCAGAAATGTCGTTGCCTTTATAATCATTCACCCACAAATATCGAAGCGGGTGACTGCTAAAATTATCCTCATGTCTCCGGCTTTGATACTTGTGGGTGAATGATTACAAAGGCAACAGCATTTCTGGGCGTGATCATTATAATTTCTGTCCAAGTGGGATGAAAGGCACCGCCTGCACTGCTTAGTTTTGACAGACACTTATTTGTATAATTTTACGAAGGGAAAAACTTACCGTGTTAATCAAAGATGGCGCCATACTACGTGTTTGCAACATCCATGCTATGACATAGGTTGTTACCCCTGAATGATGATGATACATGTAAATATGATTTGTTCCCCATTCAGTCGTATGTTGTTATTTGCAGAGAAAGATTTCTTGAATAAGCAGTCAATTGATTCAGTAGCTGAATGAAAAAAACATTGTGAATCATGATAGGATGGATTAATCAGAAGCCAGCTGATCTGGGTCTACTTTGATTTAAAAAATGATAAATCCAGGTTCTGCAGGGCAAGGGTTAAGTTAAAACGTTAATGTCTCAATTCTCATTGAGTTTTTTATTTGTGTATTTCAGTTCCGAGTTGCTGGTAACAATTTATTAAATGTGTGTAAACTAGTGTTCAAAGTGAGTCGTAATGAGAAAAATGACCCAGCATTTCTGGAAGGAAATATTTTAGGTAAGATAATGATTTTAAAATTCTTCTTAAGGATTTATATTGTACAAAAGGATTTTTTTCAGACATTAAGCATCATATTAGGCTTGAGCTTGTTATAACATACAAGAATCATAAAGATAGACCTGAAAAGATTGAAAGTAACAGAAATATAATCCCACACTTGAGGCTCCAAACTAAGGCTCAGATGAGCCAGTGCAATCTCATCACCACCCCAGCATACATGCACACCCCTCCCTGAATAGACACACATGCACATTTAATGAATGACTTCTTAAACATATGAGCTCACATGTGAATGACTGATGCATTATGTAACATTATGCTATGACAGCTTTATCAGTATACATGCTTCATCACATTCCTGTCTTCCTGGGTTGAACAAAATTGTTAAAACTACTTGTAGATTTTGTGTAGGTATATAATAAATACATCATTATTTTAGTAGCTTGATCTGATGCATCGGATCACGTCTTGTGGCTGTGTGACCTTGTTAATGTGATCCGGTTGTTTCTGGCGCAGCCACTCAAAGTTATCTTAGCCATGAAATGAAGTTTAATACTAAAGTGGTAATGTGTATGAATGATTTTCAGATTTACTTGTGGAGACGTTGGGTTCTATAGATGTATCCCAGTCTCATGAGGCACTGATCTACTGTATAGGAGCCCTCAAGTTTCTCACTGGCAATGCTACCATAGCCAAACAACTAGTGAAGAAAGACTGTGTAGAGAGACTCGCTACTTGTCTAAACTCTATTAATAAATCTGTAAGTTTTAGCTTTTTTCATCTTATTTACCCTAGTAGGAGCATGAGCTGCTCTGTGTCTATCACAAAAATATAGGGTTTCTTAGCAATACTGTTCCCGATCCCCTGAACAATCACAAAGCTACCAAGCCAGCATTCAATGTTGGGCCATCATCGGCATGCCAGCGAAACGCCATTTAAATGGTGTTTCACTGGCGGGCCAATAATGACCTGCTTATAGTGGTATGTAGATCCTCTCTCATCTCATCAGCTTAACCCCCCCCCCCCCCCCCCCCCACACACACACACACAAAAAAACAACTCAAAGTTGGCCCCCTCTGCAAAACTTTTTGGATCGGAGCATGCCATCAATATTCTCAAAAACATAGGAGACAGCAATATTCTCAAAAAACCTTAATAGGGTTTTCCGTTTACTTTTTCAATCTTTTGTTTTGGCTTGGTTTCTTAGAATATTGAAACACAATGTTTGGGTCAGTCAATCAATCTTGTTACAACTGCTTCCGATGAGGACCCAAAATCCAAACTTATCGTGTGCATCGGCTTTTGTTCGGCAAAGTCAGACATTCCACAGTATTAACGCTTTGTGTACACATATTTTTAAATTGACGAAACATTCTATCGGCAGGCATTTCCCGTGCACCGTGCGTACCTATAATCAGGATTTGGTGTTAGTCGTTGTAGCCCTCTGCATTTCTTATGCACCCAAAGTTTTCAGCCATTGCAGTAGATGCTGTTGTTGCCTACTCGTGTACGACAGACAGGGCATGGGTATTCACCTGAACTCTGCAAGAGGTCCAGGCCTGACCAAAGATTATGACCTTTGTCTTCCTGCATTAACCCTCAACCCCTTCTTCTCCATGGCTTCTTTCCAAATCAAGAGCCTCCTGACACATTCCTCTAGGGAGTCAGCAATGATGACAAGATCATCTGCATAATAGATCCTCCCAGGGAACACCAGCTTGAAACTCACATGAAAAGGCCTCCAGCACAATGATGAAGAGCAAGGGACCGAGTACAGATCCATGGTGGACCCTGACCTTCACCTCAAACTCTTTGCTGAAACCCTCGCCAACACGAACCCGGCTTGGCGCATTAGCGTACATTCCCTGGACTGACCGCACAATCCATTCCTCAACACCTAGCTTTCTCAAGGCCCACCAGATAACCTTCAGAGGGACACAGTCAAATGATTTCTCTAGGTCCACGAAGGCCATATAAAGCCTCTTGTTCACTGCTAGGTATTTCTCCTGCAGCTGCCGGACCACAAAGATTATATCTGTAGTGCCTCTTCCTGGGACAAAGCCAAACTGGGAGTCGTCAATAGACACCACCTCTCTTATGAGACCATCGACAATCCTCTCTAGGATCTTCTTGGCCTTGTAAAGGCAGACAATGAAGCTTTGCTCCCAGTCAGTTTGGACCTTGCCATCACGGATAATCGCAGTAGCAAGATCGCAGATCATGGTGGCACCTGTATTTGCATTGCTTTGCTTTTTGCATTTTAGGATATAAAATTACCACTCAGTCACTCACATTGTCAGTTTTTCACCATATAAGTCTCACATGTATAATTCAAGAATATGGTTATTTTTCATTTCAGACTGTAGAAAATGGCCGCAGTAATGACCAGTTAGGACATATTCTTGTTCAGGTAGGAATCTTCCTTTATTGTCACGCCTGCTTAAACTTCAACAATATACAATTATTGACTATTGAGGCATTGGACATGATCTGATGTCGACCTGAGAGAATTCTCATGTCAACATCACATCATGTCCAATGCCTCAATAGTCAACAATTGTTTTATTATATAATTTTTCTAAACACAAAAGCAACAACAACAACGAAATCTTGGCCATGGACTGTTTTTGACAGATTTGAATTTCATTTTTGCTCATCTGAGCAGAAGGCTCATGGGTGAGCTAATAGTATACCAGTCACTCCGGCTTCAGTCCGTCCAGCAACATTTTCAAACATCTTCTCCTCTGAAACCACTGGGCCAATTAAACTCAAATTTCATATGGAGACTCTTAGGACGCGGGCAAACTTTTTTTTGAAAAGTTGATTTTTTTAAAACTGTGGAACCCTAAGTCATTATTCTCACTTGATATGTTTAACCTAATGAGAAAATGGCAATAAATAAGTTCTTAAGGTCAAGGTTGACCTTTGACCTTCCAGCTTAGGTTGCTCATATTGGAGTCTCATCAATATATTAAAACATAGTTTTCTCACAAACCATTGGCCCAATTGAACTCAAATTTCATGTGAAGACTCCTTATGATAAATTAGCCAAAATGTATACAAAATATTTAGGTCACTTGACCAAGCTGACACCAGTATATGGTAAAAACCCTTTAAAAATCTGCTCCAGAACCAGAAGGCCATTGACCTTGAGACTTGGTATGTAGCATTGGGGATGTTGGGCCTTCCAAGTTTGTTCAAATGATCCCAAGATGACCTTGACCTACCTAACTTCAAGGTGAAAGGAGCTCTAGCGATAAGGCGTATATTTTCCCTTGTTGACATGATTACAAAACCTAAATTTTCAAATTGCCCTAATATTTTTAAAATTGGACTGTTTCTGTAGTAAAATATGCATAGTAAGCATCAAAATAGGTTTCAAAGTGATTCATCATTTACAAAGCCGTGAAAACTTGAGCCTTCTACTCCCACCCCTCATTTTACGTCTTTAGACTGGGTGCCGTTTAGACGATAGTTTTAGTAAATCCTTTGCAGGTTTTCAAAAAGTAAAAGTGCTAAAATATTAAGGATATAAGTGCCCTTTATTTTCAAAACTTTGCGGTATTCCTTCTGCGCATGCGTACGAAATATACTTAAAATTGTGACGTTTGTCATTGAAAAGATGAAACTTGTGTCTTTCAGTTTGTTTTTAGATGCTTTCCACCCCTAGACCCAAGATGCCCTTTGGACAATTAAATGTCGCTATACAAATATATAACATATGTAAATGGCGTCTTGGGTCTAGGGGGGAAAGGGGTTGTATAAGCGAAAGAAGACATTAAATATCTGACAAAAATAGACCACTTTGCAAAATGGTCGTTTTTATTGTACATCAACTGTATAAATAGTTTTACTGTACATAGCGTGGTTCCCTGTTCAACGGTCTAGTACCCATATATGTTACTGAATAACAAGCACAGTTGATGATCGAAATAAATTCTCATTCAATAAGAAGTAGAGTTATTGCATGCATGAAGGAAAACCCGTTTTAAATATAAAAATTGGGGGCAACGGTGCATCGACGGCTCATCTATATATATTTGTTGAATGTGTCTAGTTTCTCCAGTCGTTATTTCAACAAAATAAAACGAACGTCTCGTTTAGGGAGATTGCTCGCCTTATCGCTAGAAATTCTTTGCTTCCTAATGCATTTAAATGGGAATTTTTTTGAAAAGTTCATTTTTTAATGCTGTGGCTGACAAAGTCATGATTCTCACTTGATATGTTCAATCTAGTGTCTATAATAAGTTTCAAAGGTCAAGGTTGAGCTTTTGACTTTTCAGCCGAGGTCGCCATCAACATATTAAAACAAAGTTATCCCCCGACAAAGTCGGAAGGATATAGTTTTGGCGTTGTCATTCCGTCCGTCCGTCCATACTTTTTGTCTGTCCGGAACCATATCTTAGTACCTATTGGTCAGATTTGATTCATTCTTGGTACAAATGATAAGTACTATGGACTCTCGATATCCTATAAGTTTGGTCAAAATCGACCCCTTAACACTTGAGTTAATGCCCTTGTTTTGGTATAGGCAATTATAAGGCAAAACCTATATTAGCTTTTTTGTGTGATGATCTTCACATTTCATCAAAGCAAATTTAATTTAACAACTTCTCACTATAGACCATGATTGCCAAGTGCCTGTAGATAAGCATGGCAGTGTCAAAGTTTTACCCCACCCCCTTTGACCCCACCTAAGAGGCTAAAGGTCAAATATTTTAATTTCGCAATAACTAAGGCAATTGTTAATATTTTTATTATGAAATTTTGCATGCAGGTAGAGCAGCAATAGATATTAAACATATCAAACGGGATTTTAGTTTGAAGGCCTGGGTCCGAGTCTGTTGGGTGGACTTAGGGGGTGGGGCAGAGGCCAAAATTAAACTTTTTCAGAGTAATTTATGGTCATGTTGCATATCAAATTAAAGCTGAGGACGCTGGCGTTAATATGGTAGCAAATATTTTGCCCACAGACACACCCTTGACCGAGGGGGTGGGGTCAAACTATATATTTTTCTGCAAGTAGTCATGTTGCATATCAAATTAAAGCTGATGATGCTGGCAGCAAGATGGTAGCAAATATTTTGCCCACAGACACACCCTCGGCCCTGGTGTGGGGTCAAAAGGTCAAACTATACCTTTTTCTGAAAGTAGTCATGTTGCATATCAAATTAAAGGGAATTGAGCACAGAACACCATGAAAGCAAATATGCTGTCATTACACACACCTTTTTTCTAAAAGTGGTCATGTTGCATATCAAATTAAAGTGGAAGAAGTATAGACCTACATGCAAGGTAACACTTTGAATTTACACACACCCTTGACCTCTGGGGTTGTGTTCAAAGGTCAGATATTGAAATTGTGCAGATGTAAGTATACTTTTTATTAAACTAAGCACTAAAACATACTTGACAGGCGTTTGTTATGATCTGAATGAAACTGAAGGTGAACTAAGGGTTAGATAAATGGGATCTTATGTTTTGTGATTTACATGTTTCACTCAAATAACCCTTCGTCGGGGGATATAAATTCGTCAAATTTGTCTTGTTTTCTTAGAAACCACTCGGCCAATTAAAATCTTATTTCATATGACAACTCCTTATGATGGTTAGCCAAAATTTATACAAATTGTTATGGTCACATGACTAAGATGGCCACCACGCCCATATATGGTAAAAACTCTTTAAATATTGTCTTCTCTGGAACCAAAAGCCATTGGTTTTGGCCCCGGCAGATAAGGCTGCTAACAATGTTGTGGTTGTTTGAAAATAGATACTATATTAACACCCTAAAGCAAAAACTTAGCACTGCAAAAACATATGAGCATAACAGGCTTGATGAGACGACTATCGTTGATAGGCATCGATGCCATATGGCAGCTAAGTTTGGGTTGTTTTTTGATAAGGACCATAGCAAGCTTCCTACGTTATACTGGTTACCTAAACTTCATAAACAGCCCTATACGTAAGTCACATTTTATTGCTAATTCTAGTGCATGTACAACTACTGAGTTGTCTATTCTTTAGACTTCTTGCCTCACTGCGATTAAAAACCATGTCATTAAATATTGCACAACAGTTTATAAAAGAAATGGTAAAAATTTATTTTGGTCTATTAAAAATTCAGGTGAAATTCTTAATAAATTGAAGTCTAGAGGTTTTCTAGCATGTGGTTTGTCTACATATGATTTCTCTACTCTCTATTCTACATTGCCTCATAATCTAATCAAAGAAAACTTAAATTGAACAAACATATAATAGAGAGGGCTCACTTTATTTGGCTTGTAATGATAAAAATGCCTTTTTTACTTCTGAACAACCTAAACGATATAAATTGTGGTCATGTAAGAAAATTTGTGATGCGCTCCATTATCTTTTGGACAATGTATTTATAATATTTGGCTCGAAATTATATAGACAAATTGTAGGTATTCCAATGGGTACTGGTTGTGCTCCTCTTGTTGCAGATTTGTTTTTGTTTTGTTATGAGAGAGACTTTATGTTGTTTCTGTCAGACAATAATCAAGCTGATATTATTGAAGCTTTTAACTCAACCTCCAGATATTTAGATGACTTGCTTAATATTGATAATCCTTATTTTGAAGAAATGCTAGGTCAGATATATCCCACTGAACTTCAGTTAAATAAGGCGAATTCTTCTGATACTGAAGCTCCGTTTTTTGGACTTGAACTTGTCAATAACAATTGGCATAATGTGGCATTTTATCAGGGTGACTCTACACTATTTGCTAAAAAAAACTACAATTTTATTTAGAAATTGTAACCTGTCAATTATACCATGGACCATTCCAAGTTTATTGCATCAATCCAGAAGGACGAATTCATTAGTGCATTAAGGGTTCTGCTTAAATTCAACAGCAAAGTCTTGAATTACATGTATATAATGAAACACCAAATCTTGTAAATTTCATGCTGATATCACTCACTGAATTGAATTTACAGCATATCATGTAAGTTTCATGTTGAAAGCACACCTGTTATTGAAAGTTTCTATGAAGTCTATTTTTAGTTACTAATATTAAATGGGAAAAATCCCAGCCCATGCAACATGTTGTTATATTGACACAAGTGGATGTACATCTGGGCCAATCAAAAGATGTTTATTTATAGATTATGTTTAGGTTATTCAATGTTTTGTGTTGGTTATGGAATATATCCGAGGGAGCAGGGATTTCATAACAAACACAAACCATTGTATAACCTATTTAGCCCTGACCCAGCTGTTTCCTGTGTTGATTTCACATCCTGAAATGTACACATTATGTAGCATTTTGCTACATTTTGTTTAGGAGTCTCTCATTTCTTTTTTAGCCATGGATGCATTCACATGGGACAAATGGATTTTATTAGCAGCATTTTTGTTAGATTTTTTTTCCAAAATTATCTGGGAAGCATTCCATTGATCACACGTTACAGATTTATAGGCTGATCAGTCCCCACTGTTTGTGCATTCTACCCTGATTCTCAGACAGTGTGTATACACTCAGATCAGCGTGTTATATTCATGTGCCGTTTGGTCATGCTGTCTTTTTTAAAAAGCATTTCGGGACAAACAGTGTAATTTCTGACCAGGCAAGATCCTCTGAGTCTTGTAAAATTGCTCAAATGAATTCAATCTATTGTGAACTCTCATTTTCATGGCAACCAAATGAAAAATGTCAAATTTTACATAGTTTTATATCTGAAAATCTTTTAAAAAACTTCTTCTTTGAAACCACAAAGAGTAGAGGTTGATGTTTAGTTTGTTAGTTCGGATTATAACTCGAAGTCCAAAAGCCCCCAACCCTGGGCTTATCAGTTTTACATAGACTTATACAGGAAAACTTTGAAAAAGCCTTGTTCCCTGAAACTATCACGCATACATGATACAGAGGATTTTAATTAGTCAGGGGACCCGAAACTTTGACAACCGGGGGTGGAGGGGGACAGGGGTAATAATCCACTGAATTTTGAAAATCTTGTTGGGAGGTCTGACATTTTGGCAAATGTGGCATTTGTCAAGTAATGGGGACCACACTAGAATTTTCTGATCATGGTTGTGCCCCTCACCCCCCTAAAAATGGGCTTGCACCCCCTTAAAGTAGATATGAAATAGAGGTTTTGGGGTTGTCAAAAAACTCCACTGATCCCTCCCCCACCTGAAAGTCCTTTTTGTGACTTTTAAACAATGTGGTCTCACTTTAAACATGAGCAGCGGATCCTGCAAAGTGTGTGTGGGGGGATTGTTTTATAAGATTGCCTTTGTGGCTGGATGAGTCCATATCGACTGTTGAATTAAACAAGTATGGCAAAAAATAGCGATAAGGACAGGCCGAAGGCATAAATACCATATTTCATCTGTCTTGGTAATATTTTAGACACTTATTACCAATATCTGAATAGTATTCATCATTGAAAGGGTTAATTATACCCCTGCACGAGGTTTTGGATGGTTTTGAGAAGTCCCAATATGATATTCACAAATCCCTACACCCAGACGCTATCCGGTAATGCCATAAACGGTGCATGCCAAAAGCTAACTCATGAAAATACGTGGGATGATTTGGCCTGGAAAACGTTAACATATTTTTGAAGAGCACACTTTTGTCTTTCGATAAGTATTTAGCTTTTATTCATTAACTTTATTTGGAAGACACATGCAGTGCCAATGTTCTTAGCTATCGGTTACTGCCCTTTATATATTGACTGTATCCTTGATCAGCCATTGATCAGCTTTGATTCATTCTTGGTATAAATGATCATTTCCATTGAGGTTCTACAACCTTTTACTTTTGTCATCATTACGTAAAACTTTCTCATGTAAAGTCTTATGACTGAAACTTCTGATCCATCAAAATTCATAGCTGGAATGTTGGAAGCAATAATGCTTTCCCCTGACCTTATAGACCCTCTTGTTTGATTGTTGGACCAGTTTACAGTGATCTCTGGATGATTCAAATCTTGATAACTCATAGTACATGCATACGTCAAACTGAGATTTTGAATCATAAGCTTCAGATGAGGCCAGCGGTTATAAACTTTTCATGCTGGACTTAATTGAGCATGAAATGTTTCATGCTTATAAATGTTAAAATGCCAACAATTGTTGGCATTTCAACATTTATAAGCATGATAAATATGTTCTTAAAAGGGTATCCTTTGGAAGCAAAGACTGCACCAAAGAACTGAAACTAGAGTGTGCATATTTCCTGGGCCAGACTAGCTAGTTTCTGCCATTTAGGCTTCATCAGTGACCCTCTAATAGTTTCAAAGTTCCACAATGAAACCCATGATCCCAAAGGACAAGTAAATACTACATCTGAGAGTTTAAAAGCAAGAAAAGTCTTTATTTTTCAGCTTTTTAACTTTTTTGAGCAGTTGAAATTTCATGCTCAGTTGAGCATGAAAAGGTATTTTTAACCTAATGGTCTTGGTGTGTGTACTTTGAGTTAATGTAAGTGATATGTATTTGGTTTTATGTGAAGCTAATGCAGTAGAAGCATCTGGCATGAGCATGTGCAATAATAACCATTTTCTCTCTTCTAGCTGACAGCTGCACTGAGAAATTTAGCAGATGCTAATACTAGTCGTGATAGATTACTCAATTGTCGTGTTCTCGATGGATTATGTCTTGTCTCAGACAATTATTGTGCTGATGGAGAAATTATACTGAATGTCTCAAGAATATTTAGGTGAGAATCACTATTATTTTAGATCATACAATGAAGTCTTGTTTACTAACAATAGAATACCCACCCCAAACTTCCCTATGCCTAAGATATCACTGGTATCCTTTTGAATAGGACACTTGATGTATTAGGAACGAATAAAGGTTATAATTAGACAGACAGACCCCTATGACAAACAGGAGACGCTACCAAATGGGGTAGGGGTTGCAAAATTTGACTTCCCTATAACATTTAGAAGTCAATTATTTTCAAGTGTAAGGGTATTATATCATCAATTCTCAATTACAAATCACAGTGAAAGTATTTTAAAGTTCAAATTCATGAGCATTTTAATGATTATTTTTGTTGTTGTTTTTTCTATCTGACTTTGTAAAAAAATGTTTTGAAGCACAACTGTAGTCTATATTCAACCTTGATGACAATGTATTTACCTGGTGCAATAGTATGCCTAAAGTACACCTATTCATTGGATAGATACAGTATTTGTTCAAAGAAATCTATAAACAGAATTTAGTAAAATGACTATTTTCATAATCTAAAGAAAAATATTCTAAAAAAATTGTAATATTTCATGACTATGGGGTTATGAAAAGGAAACTTACTTGTACTTATATCATTATTTTGGGAAAAAAAGATTTTCAAGAAAACACACCAAAAATCCAAAAACTTATCTCGCCCAGATCCCACATTTTTGACTGTGGGATATCATTCCCCCCAAGTTCCAACTAGCTATCCACATATACTATGTAAAAATATGAGAATGCACTAAAGTTGGGGGGGGGGGATAATGTTTTAAAAATACTTTTCTATTTCAAAAATGTTTAATACAAAAAGTGACCATTGTAGCCAAAAAATAAAGTCGTACATTCATGGAAACAGAAAATCAAATGCAATATCATAAAATAGGGACCAACAGCGAGCTTATATATGAAGATGGAAGCATTTGATTGACTTTAATTTTTTATCAAAACTGATACACTGTGATTCTCATTACCACCATTAGAGGTCCTTTTAAAAAACAGTAGATTCCATGATTAATTGGGGACTTTGTTGTGAGAAAAACTGATTTTGTTTCATGCAAGCAACAAAGGCTCAGATCAGGCTGCGCATCCACACTGACTGAACAGTGCCTTTGTTGTTTGCTATGAGTCTAAATAATCTGGTGAAAAGTATCAAAACCTCATGAACTGTCTCAAATGCGCAGCAACCCATTGGAGCTAGATCATAGGTTTAGATAAGCGACATTTTTTAGTGTAAAATTGTAAATATTTTCTTACCCATCAGTTTTAACATATATGTTTTGGGTACTCAAAAGAGCCATCTCATTCAGACGGTTCTTTTTCTTTTGAGTACTCACAACATATGTTTTGGTTGAGAAATAAGAATATTTTTTTGGTATGCATTCTTAACTAAAGTCCTGTTTGGTCTGGGCTTTTATCTACTTCTATACATATATGTGTATGTTAGCAGTGAAAGCTTTTTCAAGAATGTGCAGATATGCAGGCTCTTATGAGCTTTAGCTATCATAGCTATAAATACCTAACTCTCATGTCATGTCTATACCTTTTATTTCAGTAAAGTAACATTACATACAGACTGCTGTTTGGCTCTGGCGAAACAAACTTTATCATATAGAATCTTCTTAATGTTGCTCAAAAAACATTTACAAAAACAGGTAAATATTATCTTAGATCTGTTGATATGTTTGATATTTCCTGTAATCTGTACTGTTATAAACTCTTCATAACATCAAGGGCTGTTCAAAAACCAACAAACTGGTTGTATTAGCTAACATGGCATTTAAGTTTATTACAAAATATGGACTTAATTTTCTTTAAAATTCAACAAGAAAACACATTTTCAGCAAAAACTACTACATACTGCTTTTTAACAGCTTGATAAATCAACTATTATTACCTTTATTAATCCCCCGCTGCAAAGTCCTTCCGTAACACTTTTGTTTTTGCTCTTTATCTCCTGAACCCTTTGAATGATTTTCATTAACTCTTAAAGCGCCACCTATAATTTGCAGCAGACGACAATTTCAAATTTTGTCGCTTTTTAAAAATAACAAATAAGGCATGATATTTCATCAAAATCGTCTGCTGGCAGATAATTCTCATGAAATATCATACCTTATTTTTTAAAAAATGGGAAAGATGCCGCAAAATTTGTCGACTGCTGCAGTTTAACTTCACTCCAATGTTCTTCTTAGTGAGTTGGTGTGCAGAACCCATAACTCGTCAGACACAAGGTCACAGTTCAAGGTCATGGGATTTGCCCTTGAATTTCGTATCGGCTCCATATCACCTCAACCCTTTGAACGATTTTCATTAAACTTCATCCAAATGTTCCTCTCAGTGATACAGTGTGCAGAATTCATGACTCAGCTATGCAGAGTCAAGGTCAAGGTCACACTTCAAGGTCATGGAATTAAACCTTGAATTTCGTGTCCCCTCCATATCTCCTCAACCCTTTGAAAGATTTTCATTAAACTTCACCCAAATGTACCATTAAGTGAGATAATGTGCCAGCTACAGTGGCGATTTCCAGAGGGTTCACTCGAACCTCCCTCCCTCCCCCCCTCCCGCCTGGTTTTAAATATCCTTTGAAAAAAAATGAAAATGAAATAATTTTTTCATGGGATATTTAAGAAAAATGAGATAAATTCAGCAAAGTCTTTCCAGAAATCCTGGTATGCTGACTCAAGGTCAAGGTCAGAATTTTGTGTCTGCTCCATATCTCCTAAAGCCTTTGAACAATTTTCATTAAACTTCACTCAAATGTTCCTCTCAGTGAGATGGTGTGCAGAACTCATGACTCATCTATGCAGACTCAAGGTCTGGGTCAGACTTCAAGGTCATGGGATTCTGGGGCAGGGGATTTGACTGCTGCCTTGTTGTTAGATTCTACTTTTCATTTGTTTTTGTTTTTTAAAATTACTTTGAAATCTCATTTCTGACATAAAAAAAATAATAAGATTTGTCATGATGTACACAACATTGTTATTGATGTCATGTAATAATGTTACCAAAATCTGTAAACCAGATTTTAATGCACAGCTATATTTCACTCCCAGAGGTGACGTCATATGATAAAAGTATCTCAGTCTTGCATAAATTATACATGTATGTGATTAGTTGGCTTGAATAGATTACATGTACTGTAATATGTTGCTTGGAAGCTTTTATTTTATACTTAACAGTGAAATCAATGCATATCAAAAACAAATAAAAGTGATATCAATCACTAGTGAAATGATATGATATCAATCATTAGTGATTGATATCAGCCTACATTTTCACTGTAGCGTTTTTTGGATCACCTCTGACTTTTCCATTTACTTAATGCAGCTCACTTCGAAAGTTCAAATGCCTATAACTTTCTTACTTGTGAACAAAAACATCAAGTGTGAGTAGTCATTTTCTTAGTTAGAACATGAGGAACATTTTGGTACCAAAATAATTCAGATTTGCTGGAATTTTTCTATTTTGAATTCAACACCTCCCGCCTCAGTGAGTGAGGCAATGCATGTAACCTATGATACGCAACGTCTTCAACAAATTATGACGTCGCTTATGACGTCATTTGTCTTGCACTTTGACACTGAATAAATGCCTGTTTATCTGTAAGTCCTGATGACTATATATAGATCAAGTAGATTGATCCAGGTATTCTGTCACAAATACTCCTTTGTTTTTGTTTACATTATTGTGATTCGGCTTGAAGCATGGTTAACATTGATTAACAGTATATCTTCTAAAAAAGTATAAAATAAAAAGAAAATTTACTTTTTTTGAGGTGAATACCAAATATATTTCATCTCGTGAGTTGAAAACATCGAAATTTTCATTTGTGCTGCGCACTCATGAAAATTGTGAGGTTTTCAACACACTCAATGAAATATATTTGTTATTCACCTCAAAAAAGTAAATATCCTCTATTTGGTTTTATCAGTCATAATCACATGCCATACTTTTTTCACAATAAGACATGGGGTGGGTTCTATTTATAATGACACTATCAAAGATCTATCTAGATACTTCTTGCAAGATGAATATAGATTGTGTGCATAAATTAATTAACTCTGCATGCTGGATAACTGTGAATGCTTTATTTGTCATCTGCTGATTTTCTTTTTCAAAATTAACATTTTCAGTAAAATTGCATCAGAGTGTCAACGGTATGGATCCAGATTAGGCATGATCTGGGTCCAAAGTGTAGGCAAAGGTGATCAGCAGACAAGAAAAGTGGCCACTAGTGGGAAAAGAGTTAGTCAGGCCTTGAAATATCTTAAAATAGGCACTTGCCCTGCATCACAAAAATTATTGGCATGTATGGGAAAAATGATAATTTACCTTGGAAATCATCCAAATTTTCACTTGCCCTGCAACCTGAGGCACTCGTAAATTCAAGCGAACGAGTGGACTTTTCGAGCCCTGTTAATGCTGATTTTAATTGATGGATCATCTTCTTTATTAGGATATAGTGGTGCGTATCTGTTTTATCCTGGGAAACATGACAGCAAAGAATGATGATGCTAGATTATTGCTACATCAGGAGAAGAAGTCATTAGATATCATACTAACAGTATTAAAGTCTTATTTAGAGTTAGATATTAAGGTGAGTACAGTTCTCTGTAGAAGTAATTAGATATCATACTAACAGTATTAAAGTCTTATTTAGAGTTAGATATTAAGGTGAGTACAGTATTCTGTAGAAATCATTAGATATCATACTAACAGTATTAAAGTCTTATTTAGAGTTAGATATTAAGGTGAGTACAGTTCTCTGTAGAAGAAGTCATTAGATATCATACTAACAGTATTAAAGTCTTATTTAGAGTTAGATATTAAGGTGAGTACAGTTCTCTGTAGAAGTCATTAGATATCATACTAACAGTATTAAAGTCTTATTTAGAGTTAGATATTAAGGTAAGTACATTTCTCTGTAGAAGTCATTAGATATCATACTAACAGTATTAAAGTCTTATTTAGAGTTAGATATTAAGGTGAGTACAGTATTCTGTAGAAGTCATTAGATATCATACTAACAGTATTAAAGTCTTATTTAGAGTTAGATATTAAGGTGAGTACAGTTCTCTGTAGAAGAAGTCATTAGATATCATACTAACAGTATTAAAGTCTTATTTAGAGTTAGATATTAAGGTGGGTACAGTTCTCTGTAGAAGAAGTCATTTGATATCATACTAACAGTATTAAAGTCTTATTTAGAGTTAGATATTAAGGTGAGTACAGTTTTCTCTATTGAAGTATAGGAATAGCTCATTTTGCAAAGGAAACAAGAATTTCTGTTAACCTGAACCCTGTGTGTTTGGCATGCCTTGTAATGCTAAACTGTCTCAGTGGTTGTTGTGATGGACTTTATTATCTACATCTCACACTCATGAAAGATTCATACTATCATGTTCTACCTCCAGCATTGTGTTCATGATTCGACTTATTTCTGCTCTGATTATGAATCACTGCATTACACTGAATTGGCTACAAAGTGACATTCCATGCAATCTCAGTGGTTGATATGCTAAATGAAACATGCATAGCTGGCTAAATTATACAATGTGACTTCCAAGATGCTAACAAAAGAAAAAGAAAGTCACTAAGTGCCTGGTTCTTAAATGTTAAACAGTTACTAGTATGTGATAAATAGCAGACAAGCCATGATAATAAAACATGAATCCTTGGCTGCAATATTTTATGAGATTAGTGCAGGCTGTGGTTGTTAGAAACACTGTGAATCCCTGGCTGCAATATTCCATGAGATTAGTGCAGGCTGTGGTTGTTAGAAACACTATGAATTCCTGGCTGCAATATTTTATGAGATTAGTGCAGGCTGTGGTTGTTAGAAACACTATGAATCCCTTGCTGCATTTTTTATGAGGTTAGTGCAAGCTGTGGTTGTTAGAAACACTATGAATTCCCTGGCTGCAATATTTCATGAGATTAGTGCAGGCTGTGGTTATTAGAAACACTATGAATCCCTGGCTGCGATATTTCAAGAGATTAGTGCAGGCTGTGGTTGTTAGAAACACTATGAATCCCTGGCTGCAATATTTTATGAGATTAGTGCAGGCTGTGGTTATTAGAAACACTATGAATCCCTGGCTGCAATAATTCATGAGAATAATGCAGGCTTTGGTTATTAGAAACACTATGAATCCCTGGCTGCAATAATTCATGAAATTAATGCAGGCTGTGGTTGTTAGAAACACTATGAATCCCTGGCTGCTATATTTTATGAGATTAGTGCAGGCTGTGGTTGTTAGAAACACTATGAATTCCTGGCTGCAATATTTTATGAGATTAGTGCAGGCTGTGGTTGTTAGAAACACTATGAATCCCTTGCTGCATTTTTTATGAGGTTAGTGCAAGCTGTGGTTGTTAGAAACACTATGAATCCCTGGCTGCTATATTTTATGAGATTAATGCAGGCTGTGGTTGTTAGAAACACTATGAATTCCCTGGCTGCAATATTTCATGAGATTAGTGCAGGCTGTGGTTATTAGAAACACTATGAATCCCTGGCTGCTATATTTCAAGAGATTAGTGCAGGCTGTGGTTGTTAGAAACACGATGAATCCCTGGCTGCTATATTTCAAGAGATTAGTGCAGGCTGTGGTTGTTAGAAACACTATGAATCCCTGGCTGCAATAATTCATGAGAATAATGCAGGCTTTGGTTATTAGAAACACTATGAATCCCTGGCTGCTATATTTCAAGAGATTAGTGCAGGCTGTGGTTGTTAGAAACACTATGAATCCCTGGCTGCTATATTTTATGAGATTAATGCAGGCTGTGGTTATTAGAAACACTATGAATCCCTGGCTGCTATATTTTATGAGATTAATGCAGGCTGTGGTTGTTAGAAACACTATGAATTCCCTGGCTGCAATATTTCATGAGATTAGTGCAGGCTGTGGTTATTAGAAACACTATGAATCCCTGGCTGCTATATTTCAAGAGATTAGTGCAGGCTGTGGTTGTTAGAAACACGATGAATCCCTGGCTGCTATATTTCAAGAGATTAGTGCAGGCTGTGGTTGTTAGAAACACTATGAATCCCTGGCTGCAATAATTCATGAGAATAATGCAGGCTTTGGTTATTAGAAACACTATGAATCCCTGGCTGCTATATTTCAAGAGATTAGTGCAGGCTGTGGTTGTTAGAAACACTATGAATCCCTGGCTGCTATATTTCAAGAGATTAGTGCAGGCTGTGGTTGTTAGAAACACTATGAATCCCTGGCTGCTATATTTCAAGAGATTAGTGCAGGCTGTGGTTGTTAGAAACACTATGAATCCCTGGCTGCTATATTTTATGAGATTAATGCAGGCTGTGGTTATTAGAAACACTATGAATCCCTGGCTGCTATATTCCATGAGATTAGTGCAGGCTGTGGTTGTTAGAAACACTATGAATCCCTGGCTGCTATATTTTATGAGATTAATGCAGGCTGTGGTTATTAGAAACACTATGAATCCCTGGCTGCTATATTCCATGAGATTAGTGCAGGCTGTGGTTGTTAGAAACACTATGAATCCCTGGCTGCTATATTCCATGAGATTAGTGCAGGCTGTGGTTGTTAGAAACACTATGAATCCCTGGCTGCTATATTCCATGAGATTAGTGCAGGCTGTGGTTGTTAGAAACACTATGAATCCCTGGCTGCTATATTTCAAGAGATTAGTGCAGGCTGTGGTTGTTAGAAACACTATGAATCCCTGGCTGCAATATTTTATGAGATTAGTGCAGGCTGTGGTTATTAGAAACACTATGAATCCCTGGCTGCAATAATTCATGAGAATAATGCAGGCTTTGGTTATTAGAAACACTATGAATCCCTGGCTGCAATAATTCATGAAATTAATGCAGGCTGTGGTTGTTAGAAACACTATGAATCCCTGGCTGCTATATTTTATGAGATTAGTGCAGGCTGTGGTTGTTAGAAACACTATGAATCTCTGGCTGCTATATTTTATGAGATCAGTGCAGGCTTTGGTTATTAGAAACAATATGAATCCCTGGCTGCAATATTTCATAAGATTAGTGCAGGCTGTGGTTGTGAGAAACTCTATAAATCCCTGGCTGCTATATTTCATGAGAATAATGGAGATGTTCCTCGCTCCCCTTCCTATGGTGTATATATTTCTCAGCTTATTCGTTTTGCGAGAGTGTGTTCTAATGTTGATGACTTTAACAACAGAAACTTATTTTTAACTGCTAAGTTATTAAAACAAGGTTAAAGATATCATACAATTCGAAAAGCATTTTCTAAAATCTACCACAGACACCTAGAGTTAATTGTTAAATACAATATTGGGTTAAAAACTCTTCTGCAACAAGGCATATCAGAACCTACCTCGTATATTTTATGGGGATTTAGTTTATAAATTTAAACGTATTGTTGGAAAACCTAATTTTAGTGATCAATTCAAAAAGATAGTAAAACATTATATAAGGGTTGGATATAACTTGGATATCATGCGACAGTCTGCATGCCTGGTTTTAAACCCAAACACGGTTTATAGCTATGGTTTCCTCTTTAATTGCACGACGTTGGGTCAGGCCTCAGACTCTATGACGGCTCTGACTTAAAGCTTTAATCGGTGGGTTGGTGCCTGATGCTTATCTGTAGCTGGACCCACCGTGGCTCAACTTGAGGTCTTCTTTAGCTCTGACTATCTGTGAGTCATGAGCCCTTTTCTTTGTTTCATCATGGTGTATTAATTTGATTAGAGTGTTTCTCCATGATGATGCATTGCATTAGTTAGAAGGCTTCCATGCGAGCTGAACATTTCTTGTACTTCAACAACAGCAGAATCTAGGGCGAAGATTTGGTACCAGTAAAATGCATTTAAGCCCCCCGGTAGCTTAGGCTGCTGTCCGTTCTAAGGCGGTGGTTCTGTTGTTGTTGACTTTTTGTGTATTGTTACTCCCATTGTGGGAATCTGTAATTGTTCTATGTTTTGTTGTATGTTACTTTATGTCCATTCTAGTATTGCGATCATCTTGATGGGAAAGAGATAGCTGGTTGCTTTGCTTGATTTGTCTTCCTGGTGGCTCGTGATTGTTGAGCGGCTCTTCCTCGCGGTGCCATGGGGTTGTCTGCGGTTTGTGATTGTGGTATTTTCTGATCATACTCACTTACTATTTTTGGTTATTTGAAACACTATGAATCCCTGGCTGCAATATTTTATGAAATAAGTGCAGGCTGTGGTTGTTAGAAACACTATGAATCCCTGGCTGAGATATTTCAAGAGATTAGTGCAGGCTGTGGTTATTAGAAACACTATGAATCCCTTGCTGCAATATTTTATGAAATGAGTGCAGGCTGTGGTTGTTAGAAACACTATGAATCCCTGACTTCAATATTTCATGAGATTAGTGCAGTGTTGTTAGAAACACTATGAATCTCTGGCTGCAATATTTCATGAGATTAGTGCAGGCTGTGGTTGTTAGAAACAACATGAGTCCCTGGCTGCAATATTTTATGAGATTAGTGCAGTGTTGTTAAAAACACTATGAATCTCTGGCTGCAATATTTCATGAGATTAGTGCAGTGTTGTTAAAAACACTATGAATCCTTGGCTGCTAGATTTCATGAGATTAGTACAGTGCTATTAGAGACACCATGAATCCTTGGCTGCTAGATTTCATGAGATTAGTACAGTGCTATTAGAGACACCATGAATCCTTGGCTGCTAGATTTCATGAGATTAGTGCAGTGTTGTTAGAAACGCTAAGAATCACTGGCTGCAATATTTAATGAGATTAATGCAGTGTTGTTAGAAACACCACAGCTAAGAACAATATTCGGAAATGTTCTTGATAACTTAATTTTCGCTAATATTTGCGAATTTGTTGCCTTGCAAATTCTAAGTTCTCGCTAATATTGACTTACGCAAGTTACATTAATCATTGAAGATCTTTAAAAATGGCTTATGCTGGACGAAGTTTTTTGTTTGATTTGATTATGTTCTAGTCAATAATCTTTCAGTTATGTCAGGACGGGTCTTCCTGGATTGAACCAGTACTAAGCAAGAATTAATGTGTCTTGCTCAAGGACACAACACAGTGACGGCGGTGAGGCTCAAACCCGCGGCCCCTGGGTCTCAAGTCAAGTACTCTACCACTGTGCTCCCTGCTGGACGATGGAGCGAACGGATACTGAAAAGAGAATATGTTAATGGAATGTCTTTTCATCTTTCACTCCCTCAATAATTCACAGACCTTGAAACAATATTTGTGTATTCTTTTGTGTTTCTGTAAAAAGAAAAAAGGCACTGTATCTCCTGAGTTGACCAGTGTAGTTTACTTGTCAAATTCAGCTGTTATTGAACATGAAAAGATTATGCAATTAAGGTCATTTACATGAGCCTTCAACCGTTATAGTATACAGCAGACGTTTTGTGATACTTCACAAAATTGCTGAATTAATGGCTTGGACAAGCGAAAGATTAGAGATCAATTATGCTAAAAATACCTAATAATTGACTCAGATATGGGAGTGTGTTCAAAGAGACAATGACATTACTATGCCAGTTAAAGTCGGCATGTGAAATGGACAGCTATTCCATGCACTACAACTTGTGACCTTTGGGAAACTATGAGTTGCATGCTAGTATCAACCCACAGAAATTACCTACATGAATGCATGGTAGTGAATTCAAAACTTCGCGAACAATTTGGAAATAGAAAAGATCACACAGAAATTACCGAATCTATAGTATTTACTAGCTTCAGTACATTAACTCTTTACCGAATCTATAGTATTTACTAGCTTCAGTACATTAACTCTTTATCGAATCTATAGTATTTACTAGCTTCAGTACATTAACTCTTTACATGCTGGGAAAAGTTGCTGTCTGCTTTTGTTGTTGTTGTTGTTGTTGTTTTTTTCAAAAAAAATATTTTCAAAGATCCTTTCAAGAGTACCATCAGTGTCAAATCAGTTTGACCCCAGATCAGGCCTGACAAAATGTCAAGCCTGATCTTGGTCCAAACTGTTTGCAAAAGGTATCAGCAGACAAAGAGTTAAACCTAAAACAGTGTGCAAACCTAATACATTATGACTATTTTCTTTCACTTTTCTAGTCCCAAAATAAACATGACACCAAAGATGCAAATAAGCAAGACAGTCCCAGCAAAGAGTTGAGCAAGACGGAGGATGTTTTAATAAAAGTTGTTCGAGTGATAGCCAATATTTCCATCAATGAAACAGTTGGTCCACAGATAGCTGCTAGTCATCAATGTTTAGACCTTCTCCTAAGTGTATTAGGTAAGAAAACTTTTCATTTCAAGGTCCTTGATTAGAAGTATAGAATCCATTATTGGTGTTCAATGGGGACAGGAGAATCCCAACCCGATGGTCCACTATTCCAGTGGGAAATAAAGCTTTGGATTTTCCAGTCACCACTGAACACCTATGATTGATTCTTTTTTTTCACATACCATCTATCCTGATGGGACCTGATGGAATTAACTGGCAATAATGGCTATTGATTATTTCCCATAGCAAAACTGGTGGAAGAGCACATGGATAAGAAACTTTAGAAATTAATCTCGTGTTTTTTTTACCTTGTATCAGAATCTTAGCCAGTGATGTGAGATAGATATTTTGCCCACAGTCAATAAACTCCTGGATTATTCGATCTTTTCATCATTATCCACTGAAAAGTGACAATAATTTTATAGTAGCTAAGTGTATCAACACTTAGAGCTAAGTGTATCAACACTTATACAGCCAGGGGTCCTGAGTTCGCTCCTCACTGGAGGCTCCTTTTGTAATCGGGCAGTTTAAATCAAATTTAAACACTTTGGACTCGTCCGGAGTCGATCCTTTTAATAGTCAAACATATATATGGTCGCTGCTCCACTTTTCGTGGTAGTGCCTATATTCGTGGTATGACAGAAAAAACGCCACCATTCATCAACTCCTAGAAATTGAGCAATGAAATTTTATCAGTTACCGAAAAAATTAAATTTGCTCCACGTGTAATAAATATCCAGCGATGTGACGTCATCAATGACGTCATGATGACGTTATTATCTTTGAACGTGACAGTCGCCATTTTACGAAAGTCAGAAAGCTAACGATGGCAACAGGCAGCTTAAATTTATCGTCACATGAACAAATTGAAAGATTGTTTCGGTAAAAATTGACCGAGAACCCATTAGATTAGAATAAAACTATAATTTGGTGGCATTTTAATGACAATCAAATCGGCAACTGATTATATAAACCTAGATTTGCAATGGTTACCACGAAAACTGGCGCTTGTTTGGAAAGTGACACAGCCCTGAATCAATCTGGATTTAACCTGTCAACACATCAATGGTGAGTACTGATTATCAAATATAGCGAAGATGTGTATATCCAAATATTTTTTCAAAAATTAATTATATGTGATAACTAGATTTATACTTTGAAACGTTGATACGTTAATACCACGAAAACTGGGACAACCAGCATACAAGGGTAGAAAGTAGGGCTGGCATGGTTAATCAAAATATTGGTTAATCTGTCAATTTACAATTATATACTGACGGACTTTAATTACGCAACACTAACTTCCCCTTATATCTTCCAAAAGACTGTGGAATGTCAACTTCCTTTGCTTCGATAATGTCATCATGAGTTGGCTTCTCCAGCAAACACTTTAGTTTTAATTGTACTACTTAACTGGACGACATTATTTGCTCTGTATGAATTTATCCATTTAAACATGTCTTAACTAGAGGAGATTCTTAAGCTATTGAATGAAAGGGTACACCCAGATAAACGTCATATAAACAAATAAGCTGTATTGCAGACCTGCCAATCAATAGGAGAGTGATTCCTCAATTACTAACAAAGTCCATGATGCAAATTTGATGCTTCTAGTGTTTCTTGATTTAAAGAGGTAGGGAATCTTTCATTCACAACATTTGGTCACATGAAACAGTTGACCCCTATCTCAAAAAGTTTACATTTTAATGCATTAAGTTCATCTTAGTTGGAAAAGTTTTCCATGTTTTACTTACAAATGAATGCTCTATAACATACAATCAAAATTATTGTTCTGACTTCTTTTTCGAGACATAAATTAAAGCTGTTATCCAAGTGTTGCGTTTTTAAAGTCTGTCAGTATAGAAAACAGATTATCGATATGAAAATTAAAAAATTGGTTACTTTCAATAAGAGGATAAAAAAATCTTTTCCATTTAGTAACGTTTGCCAAGCCAAGTGTGATAATGTTTTGCAGCCCGAACAGCAGTTAGAGCTGCAACACATTATAACATGAGGCCTTGGCAAAAGTTAATATATGAAAAGGGATGTTATATTGTAATTGTTATATACCTTCCTTTCAAGCACAAGCAGGTCCAAATAAAATGTCTACCGTAGCATCAAGAAGCATACATCGAAACCACTTCGGACAGGTGGCAATCAAAAATGTCTATACTATCGACGAACGGTAGACCAAAACTAGTTAAAAACAGAGTTTTTGATTGCCTTTACTCACTGACTGGCAACAAATGGCAATCAAAAACACTGTTTCTAGCGATTTTTGATCTGCATTCGTCAATTGTAAAGAGCTTTTTTGATTGCAGCCTATCCGGTGTAGAAACGAAATTATTATTATTTTTTTTATTTATTTTTTTTTTTTTTTTGTTGCTTTACGTCCCAAGTCAACAGCTATGGTCATTGCGGGACGGTCAGTTCACCTAACCACACTTTTTCCTGGGCAGGCTTGAACAAGCGGTTAACCAGTACTTCGTGCACATACTTTCGCTTGTAACTGACAACAACCCTTCTTGAATGAATCAGCGGAAGGGGGAGAATGACCGTAGAAATCATTTCATGATCAATCTCTACGAAAGTATGGGACCGGACCGGGATCGAACTCGCGACCCCTGGATCTGCAGTCAGACACGCATCTGTAGCCAGACAGGTTACCAACTGCGCTAAGCGGCCCGGCTAAATTTTTTTTCAACAGAAACATGAAAAATTGTAAATAACTCCTAGCCCTTCAGATTGTTTTGGCTTCAATAAACACACAAGATAGGCTGCAATCTAAAACGTTTATGCTCTCGATGAACATCGATCAAAGATCGTTAGAAACAGATTATTTGATTGCAATTTGTCAACCCGACTGGCGACAAATGGTAATCGAAAACACTTTTTCTAGCGATTTGTGATCCCTGTTCATTGATTGTTTGGAGTGTTTTCGATTGCCACCTATCCGGTGTGAGAAAGGAGCGTATTTTATGGTGCCCTCTGCTGCCATTTTTTAATGGGAATGAAGCCTGCGGCCAGCATTGTGACACGTTACATTTAGATAAAATGTACAACTATCAGCGATTGAAACATGTCAAGTTTCTATAGTAAACACTTATATGGTATATAGCAATGGACGTTTTGTTCATTTATTCAATAAAATTAAAGTGTAAATGTCTTGTGTGATGTTTATTTAGACCGTTAGCACCTTGTCGTAAACAGTAGAGGAGTATAAATTGCTGTAACATTGAAATAAAAACATTGTACTCTACAGGCTATACTCATCACTTGATTAATAGAAATATTATACTCACGCATCTCTGGTTTCAAGTAGCACAAAAAGATAAGATAATCATCAGATTAACAATCTGGTATGCAATGATAATTTCTTCGCTGTAAATTTGGGTCTAGAAGCTTTCAATTTTACTGACGATTAATAGCGGGTCATATTTTACTCAAAGATGTTTGTGTCATGCATTCTTGTCTTCCTTTTGTATGACATCAGACAACGTGACAACAACAATGGCATCTGGGAGCTTAATTGCCGAGTGCCTATTAGCTAGTCTATTTCCTCCCAACAGAGTGGTAAAAGACGTGCTTTGAGCAATGGTGCCAAGTTTTAATTGAAACATATTGTCTTTTAAATAAATATCACACACAACTAAGTGTTGCATAGCAAAATAATGGTGAGATTAATGTCATTGACCATGTAAAAGTTGTCAAAACAATTTGAGACCTTCTTTCAAGTTAGAGTGATTACTATCAGTTGTTTATCAAAATTCAAGGACCGATTATCGATTTGCATTCTGGTGTTGATTAGCCAGCCCTAGTAGAAAGTAGTGGGTCATACATATATATCACAATAACAGTGTCTGACAATTTGGGCATAAAATGAAATGGCAGCTGATCTATATATTGCCATATACTCATGTGATTGTGTTCTATCATTACAAACGCAGATGGTTTTGTAGCCAGACAGTGCAAAGAATGCTCTAGTAAAGCTTATCTCTGCACTAATGCAAGAGTATCTTGAGACGGGGCATAGTAACTTAACAATATTTAACGTACCTAAGCTTATTTGCATAAGCTCCTCCGCCTTGTCAGTATTCTAAATTGATTTAACCTTTTCTTTCAATGAACACCTGCAGGATTCTTTCAGTTCAATTTTAGGCTCAATTAGAAAACATAAAACGTGCAATAAACATCTATTCAGTAATTATGTGTTGAAATATGTATTAGCCTTACAAGCGATTTTATAGTAACCAAGAGAATAATCGGACTGATGCACAGTGTAGTGGTTTTACAGTGTAGTGGTCTTACAGGGGGATAAACACTTAAAATCTAGAATTATAATCTTAACAGATATATGATATCTGAAGGTCCCTCACATACCTACTCTGTTTGTGGGTCTGCACCTGCTCTCTCACATGACTGTTACTGTGGGATTACCAGATATATGATAGTTGTAATGAAAAGTATGCCCTATGAGATACAATTTCAGCTGTCTTATCTTACCTTATAAAATGTTCAACGATGTGCCAATACCAGCTGGCAAGATTGAAATGAATTAACTATGAAATGGGTGCCTAACTATTTACACTATTCCATGCTTTGTATGCTTTTATTATCTGCTTATGCCCAAGTTAAACTTGTTATAAACATATTGAGCAGCCCCTGAGATTATGGTACTTATCACATATGCATAACCTCATTCTTTAAACCTGCACAAGCAGCTATCTAGTGGGGCTACTCGTCTGTATTTTGTCAGCCCATTACTTTCATACTTCATGCAAGCAGACAAGGCTGTGGCAAGACTGGAAAAATATCTAGGTTTGTCTACACTTTCACTGCTCACCTATACATTTAGTAGCAAAATCTCAGGCACTGGCTCATATCTTTATGTGATGCTTACAATGAGTCCAACTATACAATAAACAAATAAGTAAGACCAGGAAATACCACAATCACAGACCACTGGGCCGCGTAGCACAGTCGGTTATGTGTATGACTGCAGATATGTGTCTGAATACAGATCCAGGGGTTCGATCCCGGCACCTTAACATACTTTCATGGAGATTGATCATGAAATTATTTCTACGGCCATTCTCCTCTGAGCCCCAAGTACCCCCAAGTCTGGGCATACCCAGGCAACAGAATGGCAATCCCGTTTGATATGTTTTATTTGTGAGAATGTATACACACAGTTTACCTAGATACCTCCAACGCAGGTATGTTTTACTAACGCGGATGTAAACAGTAACGGCGCGAGAAAACACAAGTTAAGAAAGCCTGCAATTTAAGCATTTCCATCATTCTTATTTTGAACTTTACTGTTCAGAGTTGGTGTAAGAAAACATTTCTTTGAAATGATGAACCAACAAAACTGTAAGTTTGTGTAAACTATAGATATAAGGGATTTCTGTTCGTGAGTGGCTATTTTACCACTATTATCCTGTTTCATTTGATGTTTTAAATTGTTTTTATGTTTGTTTTAGTGCATATTTCTAACTAACTAAAAACAGTATTTTGATATCCGTGAGACATACCTGTTCAATGCATTTCACTGTGACTGATTCTTAAGGTGTTCAAAATCCTTTTTTAAAACTCAGCCGAGTTTCCTTGTGGGTACAAGTTACCACGGGTGATGATACTACTCAACGCAGGTCATACAATAATTTGGGTATAACAGACGGGTTACAAATTCAAGATTTTTACACCCACACGACTGACAGACTGTTTTCTATTATACTTCTGGAAACGTAATCTTTTGCAAACAATTGTTCACACTGAAATTAACATTCTTACCAATGTGTCATAATGAGATTTCCGTACAGGGAACAAGGGAACAGGTACCCCCCCCCCCCCCTGGAAGTGTGCTGGCTCAAAAGGCAAATTTGGTTTCATCAATGCGAACAGCGAAGGATCTGGCGAGTCTGCACATTTGCTTGGTCTAGTCTGGCTGGCTCAAAAGGCGATTTAATGCTATTTTGTGCGAGCAGCGAAGGCTCTGGCGATTCTGCACATTTGCACAGGCTTACCTTAGCTTTCTTCACTGTATCAAAATCTCACATGCTGCCTCAAATGGCGATTTAGGCAGTCACGTTAGAAAAAAAGCACCTTTCATGGTCAAACTTCAGAACTTTGTGGTATTTGCTGGCCAAACCATGAATTAAATCAACAATTGTGTGGCAGAGCCATAAACTGCAATGTTACCAACGGTCTGTGCTCCCGGTGTCATCACAAATAAAATAAACACAAGCTTATAAAGAAATCATAAAGTCAACAGATATAGATTTTACGCCAGCTCCAGTGGGGACTTGAGCCAGCACCAGTTCGTTGTAGTAACCTACGTAGCTTTTACATTTACCAGTGTGATGTATGGAACTAGTCACCAATGTAGCAGCAATACCATCTACGTTTTTTCTATAAAGTCATGTTACTCAAGATTTTAAAAGTGTTATGACATGAAAACTAAATCATGCACAGTAACAAAACAAGCAATGCACCATTTGTACATACCTTGACTCAGATCAGCTTGGGGGGAGCGCAGTGGTAGAGTGCTTGACTCGAGGCTGAGAGGCCACGGGTTTGAGCCTCACCGGCATCACTGGGTTGTGGTCCTTAAGCAAGACACATTTATCCTAGTTTAGTACTGGTTCAACCCAGGAAGACCAATTCTTCTGACCTCTAAAGTTCTAACCTGGTGTTTACCAGTCGCTGGGAGTTAAGGCTTTACTTTCTTTTTTGAAGGCAATTACAAGTTACGGACAATACCAAACACAAACCCCACACACACCATGGGAGCAATACCAAACAATGAATCAAGAACAACAGAACTACATCTAAGAACGGACAGCAGCCAAAGCCACATAGGGGGCTAAAATATATTTTACTGGCCAAATCATATGACCTCTAACGCTCTAACCTGGTGTTTACTAGTCGCTGAGAGTTAAGGCTCTAATTTCAATTTTGAAGGCAATTGCAAGTTACTGACAATAAAAATCATATTATTGGTAGCTTTAGCAAAAAAGGACACAGAATACTACTTTTTTTAGTGACTAGTTTTTTCTGGGGCTGACTAACAATGGTCGTGTCCCCAGAAATCATTTGCTGTAGATATCAACCTTAGCTTTCACTGAGATACATTAACTGTTTTTTATGTGCAAAATGCAAAATATAGATGCTGGCATAGGGCTTATATTAAGAACAGGAATTTATATTAGCAACCAATTTTAACTAATGTTTTATAAATGTGTTTGGCTTTATTTGCAGAGTGCAAAGATATAGACACAAGTGAAGAGCTAGTATTAAACACAGTAGCATGTATAAACAACCTGTCCTATTTCAACTGTAAGAACAGTGCTGTAACAACGCATCAGATCAGGGTAATAGAATGTAAGTATTGTGATTAGAGAGTTAACACAGTAGCATGTATTAACAACCTGTCCTATTTCAACTCTAAGAACAGTGCTGTAACAACGCATCAAATCAGGGTAATAGAATGTAAGTATTGTGATGGGAGAGTAAACACAGTAGCATGTATTAACAACCTGTCCTATTTCAACTATAAGAACACTGCTGTAACAACGCATCATATCAGGGTAATAGAATGTAAGTATTGTGATGGGAGAGTAAACACAGTAGCATGTATTAACAACCTGTCCGATTTCAACTGTAAGGACAGTGCTGTAACAACGCATCAGATCAGGGTAATAGAATGTAAGTATTGTGATGGGAGAGTTAACACAGTAGCATGTATTAACAACCTGTCCAATTTCAACTGTAAGGACAGTGCTGTAACAACGCATCAGATCAGGGTAATAGAATGTAAGTATTGTGATGGGAGAGTTAACACAGTAGCATGTATTAACAACCTGTCCAATTTCAACTGTAAGTACAGTGCTGTAACAACGCATCAGATCAGGGTAATAGAATATAAGTATTGTGATGAGAGAGTTAACACAGTAGCATGTATTAACAACCTGTCCTATTTCAACTGTAAGTACAGTGCTGTAACAAGGCATCAGATCAGGGTAATAGAATGTAAGTATCACATTGGCATGCTTATTATTTTCCTATATGTATAGTAAAACCAATATGGTCGGATGCCAAGAATGTGTCTCAGAATTAGGTTAAAGGTCAACTGGGTGCAAAATAACAAGGTAATAGACAAGCATTTCTTTCTCTGTCATCTCCTGACCATATTCACTGACACTATCAAAGATCTATTTAGGATACATGTAGCATTTACTTTATTACCTAGATAAGAACGAAGGGTTTGGTTGTGAAAGGTTAAAGGTCATTTAAGGGCAAATTCCACAAAATAAATATGTAATGTTAGTGCAGCATTTTTAGCTCAATATAGCCGAAGGCTCAGGGTGAGCTTATAGTATAGGGCTCGAGCCGGCGTCTTAGCGTCCGTCCGTCCAATTTTTCAAAAATGAATAACTCTGAGACCAGCTGGCAGATCGTTATCAAATTTCATCTGGAGCATCATTAGGGTGGGGAATTGACTGCATTAGATTTTGGGCCAGATTGCACCAGAACTCTGGTTTCCATGGCAACAGATAGCTCCCATAGGGTTATAATAGGGAAAACCTTGTGACCACGCTTCATTTTTGATTGGATCTTCTTTATTCTTGCAGGTGACATGAACAACCATAACATCTTGAATGGGTTTGAAATTCGGCAAGATCTGACCAGGGACTTATGAGTTAGCTGCCCTTGAGCGTCTGGAAAAATCCCCATAGACTTATAATGGGAGAAATATTGTGACAACTCTAGTGTAGTCATTTTTGGATTGAACTTCTTCATTCTTGCAAGTAACAAGCCCTTCCATAAAAGCTTGGATGAGTTTGAATTTTGGCAAGATTCCATCACTGACTTCGGACTTAGCTGCCCTTGAGCTGCTGAAAAATCAATAATTAGTGTTGTGACCACTCTAGTGCCTTCATTTTTGATTAGATCTTCTTCATTTTTGCAGGATACAAGCACAACCATAAAATCTCGGACAGGTTTGAAATTTGACCAGATCAGACCTTGGATTGTGGAGTTAGCTGCCTTTGAGCATCTGGAAAAATCCCTATAGACTTATAATGGGAGATCTGTTGTGACCACTCTAGTGCTTTCAATTTTGAATTGATCTTCTTCATTCTTGCAGATAAGAAAGACAACTATAAAAGCTTGAATCAGTTTGAATTTCGTCAAGGTTCCATCACCTATTATGGAGTTAGCTCCCCTTGAGCATCTTAAAAATTGATGGATATTGTTGTGACCACTCTAGCGCCTTCATTTTTTATTGGATCTTCTTCATTCTTGCAGGTAAAAAGGTCAACCTTAAAAGCTTGGATGGGTTTGAAATTCGGCCAGATCAGACCTTGGACTTTTGGGTTAGCTGCCCTTGAGCCTCTTAAAAAATCCCCATAGACTGATAATGGGAGAAATGTTGTGACCACTCTAGTGCTTTCAAATTTGAATAGACCATATTCATTCTTGCAGATAAGAAGGACAACTATAAAAGCTCGGATGAGTTTGAATTTCGTCAAGATCCCATCACCTATTAAAGAGTTAGCTGACCTTGAGCATCTTAAAAATTGATGGATAATGTAGCATAGTTGTGACCACTCTTGTGCCTTCACTTTTGATTGGATCTTCTTCATTCTTGCAGGTAACAAGGTCAACGATAAAAGCTTGGATGAGTTTGAATTTAAAGAAGAACCAGCCTCAGAGTGTGGAGTTAATTTCCCTTGAGCATCATAAAAAATCCACATAGACTTACAATGAGAGATCTGTTGTGACCTCTCTAGAACCTTCATTTTTAATGGATCTTCCTCATTCTAGCAGGTAACAAGGGCACCCATAAAAGTTTGAATGAGTTGGTTTTCGGCCACACCCAATCACCAGTTACCGAGTTAGCTGCCCTTGAAATATAGCTGTATAATGTTGTGACCACTTTAGCGCCTTCATTTTTCATTTGATTTTCTTCATCCTTGTAGGCTACCAGGACATACATAAAAGTATGGATGAGTTTGAATTTCAGTCAGATCCCATCACTGACTACGGAGTTAGCTTCCCTTGAACATCTGAAAACTATACATTCACCAGGATTTCTCTGCAATTTTTATTCAGATCTTTTTTAGACTTGCAGATAACTAGAACTGGCATAATATCTTATGTTTTTGAATTAATTTCTGGTCATTGTTTCAAGTTCAGAATTACCTGCCTTTGAGCATAGTAAATTATGGTGTCTCCAAACATTATGCTGGCTCCATGGTGAGCAATCACTGCCCATTGGGCTACTTGTTTGTCAGTATGGAACCAATCATAAAATGCGAAATTATCATAAAACTGCATGTGAATGGTTTAGAAGCAATGTGTAGTGATATTGATAGTGTTACTACGTGCCAGGTCAGGATTAAAGTCACTTGAGAGCACAGTTTGCGTAAAATGCATAGAAAAATAGCTTTTTTTGTGATCAGCAAGCCCAACATATCCAATAAACAACAGTATGAGTGAGTAGAATGTAATATGTATGAGTTCAGCAAACATCTTCACTAAAGGCTTATAGTCATCAGATTGTAAACTAGCAGCAAAAAGCATCTTGGGCTTCTTATTGGGCCAAGTTAAGAGAAAATCTGCTTTAAGCATATAAGAACAGCAAAGGTGCAGATCAGTCTTTACATCTGTTCTGTCTGACTAGCACTTTTGTTGTTTGCAGATTATGTACTAATCTTCTAAACTCTAGCTAAGTTCTATAGCGGAGCAGGCCGGTTTGAGTAATGCCTGGTCGGAAACCCCCAAAACAGATTTTCTCTTAATGGATCTCCATGAAGATCAAGTATGCACTACATATACATGCTGTTTCATTGAGTTATCTACAGTTGCATTTTGGTAATTTCTTGGATATACCAATGGAAATAGAATAGTTCTTTTGTGTAAGTTGCTGAGTGATAATTCATAAAGTAATTTTCGTTCAAATAAAGAAAATTAGAAATTAATTTAAGCATCTGTAGGTTGAAACTTGTAGTATACACATGTATACTCAAACAAAAAAGAAACGTCCGATTTTTATGGTTCTGTATCTTTCGATCCAGTTAAGATGTTGCAACAAAAATAAAACCAAAATGTTAATCAAACGTCCGACACACAAAAAATGGTAATTATTTGATTTTATCTTCTGATCTTGAAGGGTTATTAAACCTAATGTGCACATAGCTTTTTCCATTATCATCAGGAAGTTAATCATCAAAACGTGACATATTTCACGTTAAATGGCAGCCAAAAACCTCAGACGATGAAGAAACATCTAAAAATCCCAAGTCAGCTTATTGAACGAGCGAAATAGCAGTTCCAAATCTTTCTTTTACGAAATTATCTAAAATTACTACCCTTTGAATTAAACAAATAACAAACTAAGAACTTTCGAATCTCCTTAACCTAACATCATTTTTGAGACCGTTTTTGTTTTAATTTGTTGAGTTAGTTTATGGCAACAATTACACAATAGAGAAAAAACAAAAACTATGGCTGATGTCGGGCATCAAAGGTTCACTAAATCTGTGTTTTATACCCCACCCCTTACTGCAAAATCATCAGAGAATTTCCATTATCAATTGTTTTGATGCTGATTAGTCTTAATTACTGTTAAAATGCTTGTGACGACGAAAAAAAACATCAAATTTGTTCGATTTTGTTGATTATCAAAATGCTGGACCAATAATGAATTTTCTCAGTGTTTTCATGCACGCTCGGGATCGATGTTTTGTGACGTCAGAGTATGTTACGGACTAATGGCTGTGGCGGTAAAAGCAATGCATACAACACGCCTGCTTATCTGACTAGAGAGCATGTTCAGTGATGTTTAAATGCGCTTGAACGGTTCGGAATAATGACGGACACACACGCTACTGATGCTGTGACTTTTTATTTTAAGGGTACTCGTGTTCGCTGCTTTTTCAGCGGCTCTACTGATTATCAAATGGATTACTCTTAGGTGCAAATCATTTCTAAATGATCAAAGTTTGTAAGGTGAAAATTTGAACGAAATGCGTTCATCCATTTGGAACTGGCAGACATAAACGTCAAGCGGACATAACTTTATTGTTTCAGTATATATGGTGTGTTGATAATCAAGTTGAAATCATTCTACAGGGGTCAGTCAAAAATAACTGAGAGTTGATTCATATCTCTAACGTAGGCTAACGTACACTAGTGTAATTTGGCACATGCATGCAATGAACTGTCCTGTGTCAGATTATGCAATAAACAAGACCATGCAAAGTTTAGATTGTTGTTGCTTAGCAACCGAAGAATGTGAAATAACGTCATGCGTTCACGCTGGAATATAGTGTTGCCATGGAAACACTATACAAAATCAATTTGTGCATTTGTTGCAAATACAGTATGTGAATGTATTTTGTGAAATGCAACAACTGAGATTGAGGCGTTGGAATTTTATTACATAAATAAGAGGAAAATTAACTGAATTTTCTGAAAATTTCACCCAAAAATATACCCCACCCACCAGTTACGGTTCATTTTAGAGCAGTATTATCAACTAAGTATCACATCAAATGACCATTTCATTGTACTTAGTGATTGGTTTTTATGCCCCCGCTATTCGTAGAATGCGGAAGGGCATTAAGCGTTGCCCATGTCCGTCCATCCGTGCGTCCTTCCGTTCGTCCATCATTTAGGTAGGTACTTTGTGAGCGCAACTCCTCCTACAATTTTTTCCCAATCCTTTTGAAACTTTACAGGTGTTTTTGTCAAGGACTGAAGATGTGCATGACATTTGGATATAACCCTCAGATTAATTTTTGTCACTTTTTTCACAGTTTGAACTTAGTCAATTTTGGGCTCAACTACTACTGAAGCTTATGGCCATTAGGTACCTTATGAGCGCAACTCCTCCTACAATTTTATCCCAATCCTCTTGAAACTTTACTGTTGTTTTTGTCAAGGACTGAAGATGTGCATGACATTTGGATATAACCCTCAGATCAATTTTTGTCACTTTTTTCACAGTTTGAACTTAGTCATTTTTGGGCTAAATTACTACAGAAGCTTATGGACATTAGGTACCTTGTGAGCGCAACTCCTCCTACAATTTTATCCCAATCCTTTTGAAACTTTACTGGTGTTTTTGTCAAGGACTGAAGATGTGTATGACATTTGGATATAACCCTCAGATCATTTTTTGTCACTTTTTTCACAGTTTGAACTTAGTCATTTTTGGGTTTAATTACTACAGAAGCTTATGGACATTAGATACCTTGTGAGCACAAATCCTCCTACAATTTTACTTAATCCTTTTTAAACTTTAAAGTTGTTTTGTCAAGAACAGAATATATGCTTTACATTTGCATATAATCTTCAGATTAATTTTTTATAATTTTTCGCAGTTTTTATAATTTTTTCGCAGTTTGAACTTAGTCGTTTTTAGGCTCGACTACTACAGAAGCTTATAGACACTATGTACCTTGTTGATTAATTATTTTATAATTTTTTGGCAGTTTGAACTTAGTCGTTTTTAGGCTCGACTACTACAGAAGCTTATAGACACTATGGCTGAAGATGTGCAAATTTCCAATGTTTAATTGCAGGTGAAATAAAAACAATAGGCAGGGGCATCCGTGTCCCATGGACACTTTTTCTAGTTACATCTGAATGCATATCTTGAATAGTCCCAGGAATAAACGATTGCCATAGCAACAAAATCTGGTCTTTTAGTTAAAATTGGAATTTCCATCTATTTATGGTTGCTTGGCAACGAACATTGCATGTATTGTATTTACTATCTATTACATTTCTTCAAAACATTGCTAACACATTGTTTGATACAATTGGAGTGATGAAAGGTCCGTTATTATACTGTTTTAGATTTGAAATGGTTTTTAATTCATGGCTGCTTGTCATGGCTGAATTGTCGCATATCGCTGAGAGACGGTCTTCGGTTGCCTAGCAACAGCACATTGAAGATGATAAGACGTCAACTTCATATGCGATAAAGCTCCAAGGTTCATTCTACAAGTGTATAAAGTTTCAGCCAAAACTGCCGACCCAATAAAAAGATATTAGCCAACTCTCAGTTATTTTTGACTGACCCTCGTAGCAGTGGATCAACAACTAGATTTAATGTTGCATGATTTTTATTGTTATTATTTTATGTAACTATATATATATAAAATAATAAATTCTATGATACAAGTGGAAAGCATAGTTTCACTGAATTCAGTGGAATCACTTCTAAAGAAGCAGTATGATCAGGGTCTTCCCTGTTTGCTATTCAGGCAAGCATTTTGTGAGTTCCAGCCCTGGAAACCAACATTTCATTGAGAACCGAAAGATAAGTGTTAGAAATTTTAGAACATTTATGGTATCTGGACATATGTTGGTCGAAAGTTTTTGAAGTGTAATGGAATGTTTCAGGTCTGATGAGGCTAGTGTATTCAGAGAGCATGATGAAGGCTGTAGTGGAGGTATGCAGGGTATTTGGAAATCTCACCAGACAAAAACACGTCCGAGATTTTCTCACAGAGAAGAGAGGTAAATATAGTAGACTATTAAATATTCCATGAGATCATGCTACTTTTTATGGTCATTGAGTTCTTGTTAACTCATTTATGCTGAATGAAATGTATAGAGGATCTAACATGAGTGCTCATGTCTTATTGATTTTTTATGCCCACTTATCGCACTGTCCGTCCGTCAGTCCCCCTTTGTTTCCGGTGCATATCTCCTATACTCTTTGAGGTAGGAATTCTAAATTTGGTGTGTGGATGCATCTTGGGATGGCGGAGTGTCGCGTACCATTTTCCGGTCACTGTGACCTTGACCTCTGACCTAGTTTTTAGAATAATCATGTCCAGAGCATATCTCTTATATTATGAGGTAGGAATCTCAAATTTGGTGTGTGGTGCATCTTGGAATGGCGAAGTAGGGCATACCATAATTGGGTCACTGTGACCTCTGACCTAATTTCGAGAAACTGTATTGCAGCTGGTTCATATTTCCTATATTCTTTGAGATAGAATATCCAAATTTGGTGTGTAAATGTATCTTTCAATGACGGAGTGTCACATACCATTTTCGGGTTACTGTGACCTTGACTTCTGACCTAGTTTTAAGAATTATTGTATCCGGAGCATATCTCTTATATCCTTTGAGGTAGGAATTCCAAATTTGGTGTGTGGATGCATCTAGGGATGACGGAGTGTCGAGTACCATTTCCTGGTCACCTTGACCTCTGACCTAGTTTTTAGAATAATCGTGTCCGGAGCATATCTTTTATATTATTTGAGGTAGGAATAATAAATTCGGTGTGTGGATGCATCTTGGGATGACGAAGTGCCGTGTACCATAATTGGGTCACTGTGACCTTGAACTTGACCTCTGACCTAGTTTCGAGAAACTGCATTGAGTCTGGTGCATATCTCCTATTTTCTTTGAGATAGGATTTCCAAATTTGGTGTGTACATGCATCTTGGGATGAGGGAGTGTCACATTCCATTTTTGGGTCACTGTGACCTTGACTGCTGACCTAGTTTTAAGAATGATTGTGACCGGAGCATATCTATTACATAATTTGAGGTAGGAATGTCGCATACCATTTTCCGGTCACTGTGACCTTGACCTCTGACCTAGTTTTTAGAATAATCATGTCCGGAGCATATCTCTTATATTATGAGGTAGGAATCTCAAATTTGGTGTGATGATGCATCTTGGGATGACAAAATGTAGCATACCATAATTGAGTCACTGTGACCTTGAACTTGACCTGACCTAGTTTCTAGTAACTGCATTGAGTCTGGTACATATCTCCAATATTCTTTGAGATAGAAATTCCAAATTTGTTGTGTACATGCATCTTGGGATGACGGAGTGTCACATACCATTTCCGGATCACTGACCTTGACCTCTGACCTCGTCTTAAGAATTATTGTATCCAGAGCGTATCTCTTATATTCTTTGAGGTAGGAATTCCAAATTTGGTGTGTATACTCATCTTGGGATGGCGGAGTGTTACATACCATTTTCGGGTCACTGTGACCTTGACCTCTGACTTATTTTTTTAGAATAATTGTGTCCGGAGCATATCTCTTATATAATTGAAGGTAGGAATCCCAAATTTGGTGTGTGGATGCAAATTTGGATGGAAGAGTGTCACATACCATTTTCGGGTCACTTTGACCTAGACCTCTGACCTAGTTTGTAGAATAATCGTATCCAGAACATATCTCTTACATTATTTGAGATGGGAATCCCAAATTTGATGTGTGAATGCATCTTGGGATGGTTGAGTGTTGTGCACCATTTACGGGTCACTGTGACCTTAAACTCGACATTTTACCTCGGTTTTAGAATATATCTGGAGCATATCTCTTGTATTATTTGAGGTAGGAATCCCAAATTTGGTGTGTGAATGCATCTTGGAATGGCGGATCGTCCGGTTCCATTTTCTGGTCACCGTCACCTTGACCTTTGACCTAGTTTCTAGAATCAAGTCTGGTGCATAACTTCTATATTCTTTGAAGTAGGAATTTCAAATTTGGTGTGTGGTTGCATCTTGGGATGGCCAAATGTCACATACCATTTTGGGGTTACTGTGACCTTGACCTAGTTTTTAGAATAATCATGTTTGGAGCATTTTTTTCTATATTATTTGAGCTAGGAATCCCAAATTTGGTGTGTGGTTGCATCTTGAGATGGCAGTGTCATGTATCAGCACTTGTGGACACTATAACTACATGTAAATCATCTGTAACCTGTTTGCTTTCAAAAGTCCTTATGTGCATTACTTTAATCAATTCTATTGGACAAGTTTGAATATGGGTTTTGTCCAATGTACCATTCTAAGATACCCACCTAATACCCTTGTCTGTTTGCACTTGGGGTCACAATAACAATCTTCAATGTGCATTATTGTTCCTTTCCCACGTGGGACCCTATGTTGGAGCCCAACAGTTCTAGTCTTTCATTTTATTCATATTTCTGATCAAAAGAAGTGTTGTATATTTTTAAAACCACTGTATCTGACGCTAGCAGGCTTCCCACGGTCAGGGAAAAGTCAGTGAAAAATGAAAAAAGTTCAAGGTCAGGGAAAAGTCAGGGAATTTTTAGTTGAGTCAGGGAAATTTGAAATTTTGGAAAAAGTCAGGGAATTTTATAACAACTTGTCATATTTTTGAATGTTGACAATTTTACTGTCCAATTAAGTAGATCAATGTCTAAATTCTAGGGAGACAAAATATAGCACAATGAACTGATATGAGGTATAATGCTGTTTTGAAAATGTAAAATCCACAAAATTGTATTATGGGAAGTACTGTACATGCACTCCTATACTTTAAAATATATTCTCATTAGAAGAAAAGGTAAATATAATGACTGCTGTTTCTGTGGGGAAATACTGTTTTTCATTTTCTGTCTTTCCGTTTGTCTGTCTGTGACATTTTGTTTCTTTGATATCTTTTAGAGCTATTTTGATGGAATAATATGGTACATTGTCTTCACACTATGGTTACAGTTAACATTTGTATGAGTAAGTTTTGCTGAAAACAATATGCTTGACAGATTGGCATCTTTGGATACTTAGGAAAGTTTTTTTCCTGCTTGCTTTTATTGCTGTTACGGTTCTTATTACACTGGAGGACTGATATAAGGTACCTTAATTTGCCTTTGATAGTGGAGATACTCTACACACCCAGCAATATATACTATTGACACAATGAGCATTTAATTGTTGATAACCCTTGTCTTTATGAAATGGCAGCTGTGTTAACATTATCAAATTTTCCTGCAAAAGGTAATTTTCATTCAATAATAGTTCATTTATGGATTGAGACAACTCCTGCCACAGCTTGGACGAAACTGCATGAACCTTGGCCATTACAGTGAAGACAAATTGAACATTTGCATGGTGGTTTTTAGCTCACCTGAGCCATTGGCTCATGGTAAGCTATTGTGATCATTGGATGTGTGTCGTCCGTCGTCAACAATTGTTTCAAAGGACATCTCCTTAACTACTGGCTGGATTTTGACCAAACTTGGTAGGAATGATCCATATATGGGCCTCTTAAAAAATTGTTCAAATGGTTCCAGTCCATTGCATATCTAGGTCACACAGGCTAAAAATAGATTTTCAAGATGAAAACTTTAAAAATCTTCTTCTCTGAAACCACAAGGCCTAGAGCTTTGATATTTGATATGTAGCAGCACCAAGTGGACCTCTACCAAGTTTGTTCAAATTATGCCCTTGGTGCCAAAGATGGTCCATCCCCAGGGGTCATATGTTTTACATAGGCTTATATAGGGAAAACATGAAAAAATCTCCTTGTCTGAAATCTTAAGGCCTAGAGCCTTGATATTTGTTATGCAGTATCACCTAGTAGACCTCTGCCAAGTTTGTTCAAATTATGCCCCTGGGGCCAAAAATGACCCCGTCCAAGGGGTTATATGTTTAACACAGGCTTAATTAGGGAAAACATGGAAAATTCTTCTTGTCTGAAACCTTAAGGCCTAGATTTTGTTTGTTTGATTGAGTTGATTCTTTACGTCCCATCAACAATCTTTCAGTTAAACAGGGACGGGTCTTCCTGGGTTGAACCAGTACTAAGCTAGGATAAATGTGTCTTGCTCAAGAACGACAACGCAGTGATGCCGGTGAGGCTCAAACTCGTTGCCCCTCTGTCTCGAGTCAAGCACTCTACCACTGAGCCACTGCGCTCCCTTTTTAAGGCCTAGAGCCTTGATATTTGATATGTAGCATCATTTGGTAGGCCTCTACCAAGTTAGTTCAAATTATGCCCCTGGGGCCAAAAATGGCCCCACCCCAGGGGTCATATCTTTTACATAGGCTTTTATGGGGAAAAACAAAAAAATCTTCTTGTATGAAACCATAAAGCCTAGAGCCTTGATATTTGGTATGTAGCATGACCTAGTGGACCTCTACCCAGTTTGTTCAAATTATGCCCCTGGGGCCAAATATGGCCTCACCCCAGGTGTGAACAGGGACATGGCCAGCTTTCAACAGATACCTCCTATATGTAAGCTTTGAACAAAACTCAGGTGAGCCATTTAGGGTCACTTGGCCCTCTTGTTCTTAAACTTGCTAGTACCGGGATGCGTAGCGCAGTCGGTAACGTGTCTGGCAACAGATGCGAGTCTGACTGCAGATCCAGGGGTCGCGAGTTCGATCCCGCCCGGTCCCATACTTTCATGGAGATTGATCATGAAATAATTTTTATGGTCATTCTCCTCCCTTCCGCTGAATCATTCAAGAAGGGTTGTTGTCAGTTACAAGCGAAAATATGTGCACGAAGCACTGGTTAACTGCTTGTTCAAGCTTGCCCAGGAAAAAGTGTGGTTAGGTGAACTGACCGTCCCGCCATAACCATAGCTGTTGACTAGGGACGTAAAGCAACAAAATAAACAAATTAAACTTGCTATTTTTTTTGTTGTCCTTTTAAGTGGTTTTCTTTTGCTCTTGGTGCAGTGGATTGGCTGCATCATTTCATTGTGGCAATCCCTGAACCTTCCATGGTACCAAATTATTATTGATAGATTGTCAGCCTTATTTTGTTTGCCTTTTGAAGTATGGGGTTAAGCACAAATCTCCTACCACACCTTTTAATGGAAAACTGTGAAACTTGGTTGAACTAACAAAGACATGATGCTTCCAAAGGTATAAAGACTGATGGTCAGTGGTAAAATGACAGTTTTATATACCAGGCCAATTTGTTCTGTTTCGTTTTAAGTTATGGCCACATGAAATTTTAATGCGAAGTTATATATTGCACTTGTAGGCCAATCTTTCTACTTCTCATAACTTTGAAGTTAACCCATTCGCATATTGATTTCTGGTAGTAATGCTAGGCATTTCAGCACTACTATTAGTCAAAGATCACCAGAAAGACTAAAGGTCAACTCAAGAGTTTTGATGAGTTTTTACGATCTGTAAATTGTACCTACTCTTTACAGAATATTTGCTTGGAATTGCTGTTTGTTCGCTGATCATGCTCAAAGATTACCTACAAAGCTTGACAAATGTCGATATTCTGGGTCAGGGAATTTGAATTTGGTCAGTGAAAAGTCAGGGAATTTTACTTTCTATAATTTGTGGGAACCCTTTACTTAGGACAGAATTCAGAAATACACTTTAATCTAGATCCATTGTATCCTTAATTGACTTCAGCCTATCAGGTACTTCGATTTAAACAATATATATTTTCATAACTCAATACATGTACATACACAAGTAGTCACAACTATAAAATTGTACTTTTCAACAGGATTTGAAAACAAGCGCAATTTGATACTTTGAAAAATCGAGGAGTCCAATGTTAGCCCTTTTCAGACCAATGCAATTTTCCATAAAGCTACATACAATAAAATAAAGTCAGGATGGTTCATTGTATATATTGAGCAGTCACAGGTTATCATTTCCAAAATTTAATGTATTTTTTTCTGTGAAAATTGATTTTCCAAAGCAAACAGTGCAGACCCTGATGAAATGCCGCATTATGCGGGATTTCATCTGGGTCTTCACTGCTTGCCAAAGTAACCATTTAGATGTTTCCATTCCTCAAAAGGTTTAATTAAATAAGAAACAGCAGTGTTAAAGATTTCAACCATATTTCAGTCTTCACTGGATGTAGAATTTTTCTCACACATTCATTTATTTTCAGTTGATGTTTTGTTAATAACACTGTTAGACTCGGGAGATAAAGAGGTGGTCTATATTGCCTGTGGTGTACTCATTAACTTCATGGTAGATGAAGAAAAGAGAGCCATCCTCAAATCAGAAGGAGGAATTACAAAGTAAGTGATTTGTTGATAGCACTGTTAGACTCGGGAGATAAAGAGGTGGTCTATATTGCCTGTGGTGTACTCATTAACTTCATGGTAGATGAAGAGAAGAGAGCCATCCTCAAATCAGAAGGAGGAATTACAAAGTAAGTGATTTGTTGATAGCACTGTTAGACTCGGGAGATAAAGAGGTGGTCTATATTGCCTGTGGTGTACTCATTAACTTCATGGTAGATGAAGAGAAGAGAGCCATCCTCAAATCAGAAGGAGGAATTACAAAGTAAGTGATTTGTTGATAGCACTGTTAGACTCGGGAGATAAAGAGGTGGTCTATATTGCCTGTGGTGTACTCATTAACTTCATGGTAGATGAAGAAAAGAGAGCCATCCTCAAATCAGAAGGAGGAATTACAAAGTAAGTGATTTGTTGATAACACTGTTAGACTCGGGAGATAAAGAGGTGGTCTATATTGCCTGTGGTGTACTCATTAACTTCATGGTAGATGAAGAGAAGAGAGCCATCCTCAAATCAGAAGGAGGAATTACAAAGTAAGTGATTTGTTGATAGCACTGTTAGACTCGGGAGATAAAGAGGTGGTCTATATTGCCTGTGGTGTACTCATTAACTTCATGGTAGATGGAGAGAAGAGAGCCATCCTCAAATCAGAAGGAGGAATTACAAAGTAAGTGATTTGTTGATAGCACTGTTAGACTCGGGAGATAAAGAGGTGGTCTATATTGCCTGTGGTGTACTCATTAACTTCATGGTAGATGAAGAAAAGAGAGCCATCCTCAAATCAGAAGGAGGAATTACAAAGTAAGTGATTTGTTGATAACACTGTTAGACTCGGGAGATAAAGAGGTGGTCTATATTGCCTGTGGTGTACTCATTAACTTCATGGTAGATGAAGAGAAGAGAGCCATCCTCAAATCAGAAGGAGGAATTACAAAGTAAGTGATTTGTTGATAGCACTGTTAAGAAGGTAAATATGGGGGTAAGTGTAACTGAAGCGGACAGTTGATCTTGGGAACTTTTCCCATTGGTATCCTGGGTCAGGTGTGATGCTTAATTGTATTGATTCCTGATCTTTGCCCTCTTTCTTACTTCGCAGAAATCATTGTCTCCAGAAGTACTGTATAACAAAATATAGCAAGAAGTGAGCAAAGCTCACATACCCCCGGCTGTAGTCTTCAGAGGTAGTAACACTTTCAGAGAAAAGACAAAATTGTCAAAGATTTCATAATCCTGAATCAAGTAGTTTCTGAGAAAACTTAAATGAAAAATGTCCATATGTGTTATATGTGTTATATAAGAGTGACATAAGGAAAAATTGAAAATTTGAAAAAAGAAGGCAAAATGAGGATAAGCACCTTAATTTTCATCTGTAAACACAATACACTTTGCCTACCTGAAAGTGTACATTTCATAATCCTAAATCAAGTAGTTGCTGAGAAAACTCTGATAAAAAATGTCCATATGTGTTATATAGAAGTGACAGAAGGAAAAATTGAAGAAAAAGGCAAAATGAGCTTCAGCATCTTTATTTTCATTTACACAATACACTTAGCCTACCTGAAGATGTACACACAATTTGAAAACACTGGCTCCAATAGGAACCGATAAATCTGCAACAAAAATTTTCATTGGAGAGAAAGAAAAATGAACAAACAAAGGGACTGATAAGCAATATGTGGCTGTTCTTTTGTTACACAATACAACTAATCACTATCAAGCTTTTGTACCAAATTTCAGAATCCTAACTCAAGTAGTTGCTGAGAAACCTTTGACAGAAAAAAAAGTGTCCATATGTATTATATAAGAGTGAAAGAAGGAAAAAATGAAAAATTGAAAAAAAAAAAAAAAAAGAAGGCAAAATGAGGATTAGTACCTTAATTCCCATTTACACAGTACACCTTGCCTTCTTGAAGGTGTACACAACATTTGAAAACAAGGGCTCCAATAGGAGCTGAGAAATCTGTGACAGAAATTTCCATTGGAGAGAAAGAAAAATGAACAAATAAAGGGACTGATGAGAAATATGTGGCTGCTTTTTTGTTACACAATACAACTCATCACTATCAAGTTTTATACCAAATTTCAGAATCCTAACCCAAGAGGTTGCTGAGAAATCTTTGACGGAAAAAAAAGTTTACAGACAGACAGACAAACCAACAATTACAGAAAAGGCAAAAACTATATACCCCCTAGTTACTTCGTACCGGGGGTATAATAAACTATCAAATACTAGACAGAAAAATAGGGAGAGTAAAGAGCATACAGGGTTGGCACAGGCTTGAAAAGTACTCAAATATAGAGGGGCTTGAAAATTAAATCATGCTTTTTCCAACTGGAAAATCACTTTAAGGCATTGAAAAGTCTTTGAATTTTACTATTTTCTGTAGGACTTAAATAAGATATCAGCAAGTAAAATTGCTGTGCCTTTATTTGGTGCAGCATATGCACACAATTTTATACTAATTTGCTAAAACTAATTTAGTCTAGCATTAGTCTAGCATTTCTGAAGTAGAATTTTAACATATGGGCCAGGATATGACAAAAGGTACCTTATGGTTGTGATTAAATCAAAATCTAGCTAATGTTAAGTTTGTCAAGTACTACCTCTTTAGAGTTTTTCCTGAAAATTAGAAGCAATTATCTTTAATATTGACGGGTATATGTATGCTAGAAGCGAAATATGTAATCTGCCTTCGAATTTGACGTCAAGAAGAATGTTTGCCCTAATATGACGTCAAAGTGCTGGTTTCTAGTTGCTTGTTGGTTATGTTAGGCTCAGTAAAAACACGTAACAAATATAATGTACTCACAAGCATTATCTATGTTTTAATGTAAATGCAAATGAAATTTTATGAAAATATAGTTTCCAAGTCGTTTTATAGGCAATTAAAGTGACCCACCCTTCATTTTGGGTCCTTGTAGGTGTTATGGCCTCATTGTTGCCATGGCAACATCACTCATACAAAACTTTAAATATAGTCAGAAACGTTTGCTATTTTGGTGACATCAAACTATAGAAACATTAAAGATTGTGAATTTTTGTAATTTTAGTTGTTTTTCAAATGTTTCTTATGTAATAATTGTTGAAATGGCTTAAGGACCTTTGTCTCAGATCTGCGCTCATATAAATCAGTATTTTTCAGAAATTTGTAGTCCTTGAAAACCATAGAAGAGTCTTTTAGAAGTCCTTGAAAGGGGCTTTTCACCAATTTCTTCTGATTGGTTTATTAGAAGAATAACTGAAGTGTAAAATTTCGGCATTTATATTAATTTTACCATTGCTATGGTAACAAAAATGGCCAACAAAATAGGCTTGAAATAGAGAAATTGCCATTTTGGACCAAAGCTAAGGCTTTTGCAGACTGATTATTTTAAGAATTAGATATCAGCACAGCTAAATGCCAAAAAAATCCTTTTAATATGTCATATGCCGTGATAATTCTCATCGTCTGTTAAAATATCTTTTTGGTATTTGCTTGTGCTCTATGTTAATTTCTCTATCAAACATCTCAAATTTGCTCCAATTTCCAGCCTATTTTGGTGGCCATTTTTGTTACCATAGCAACGGTAAAAGTCAAAATAATTCAAGACTTTTACACTTTGGTTATTGTTCTAATAAACTTACAAGAAGAAATTGGTGAAAATCAATTTTTATATTGTAGCCTCATAGGGGGGGGGGGGGGGGGGGGGGGGGGGGGGGGGGGTGGTAAAAAAGCCTGTTAATGCACTTAGCTCTTTGTACAAACCTTGTCAGTATCAACCTAATAAACCAGACATTCTGACCTCTTTCATTTTTTATCTGCACAATTTTCTAGTCTTTGTGTAGTGAAAAAGTTGTATTTGAATAGAGCATGTATTCATCTTTCAGACTTGTTGAAGTGTTGAGAGATTTTGGTCGAGGAGATTGGGAGTTGGCAGGCATGGTTTGTCAGACTTTATGGAACTACAGTGGTAAAATCACCAGTACCAATGCCTTCTTTGGGGAGCATGAAGCACAGGAATTAATTGAAATTTTGATTGATTTCTTAGGTAGGTAAATTAGTGTATACAACAGAATGTCAATGGCTCAAACACTTTGGGAGTAAGAAAATTGTTCAATATAGGTGTTGATCCTGCCACTGAGAGTTAATCTTAGCACCAAATCTTGGGTCAATATAGGGGTTGTTCCACCCACTGAGAGTTAATTATAGCACCCAAATCTGGGGGCAATATAGGGGTTGTTCCTCCTACTGAGTTAATTATAGCACCAAATCTGGGGGCATTATAGGATTTGTTCCCCCCACTGAGAGTTAATTATAGCACCAAATCTAGGGACAATATAGGGGTTATTCCACCCACTGAGAGTTAATTATAGCACCAAATCTGAGTGCAATATAGGGGTTATTCCACCCACTGAGAGTTAATTATAGCACCAAATCTGGGGGCTATATAGGGGTTGTTCCACTGACTGACAGTTTTATATAGCACCAAATCTGGGGGCAATATAAAGTTTGTTCCACCCACTGAGAGTTAATTATAGCACCAAATCTGGAGGCAAAATGGGAACAATATTTCGATCTTACATAAAGTAAAGGTATGCTGTGTGTAATCATAGTAATCACCTCATTGAGGCAATTCTAATGATTACACACAACTTAGCTTTTGAAGATGAAATAAGACAAATCTGCCTAGAATATCTTTAATATACAGATATCTGGAGGTTTCAAAATCATTTCTAGGGACTCAAGAATCCAGGTAAATGAGACATTGGTGTTCAAGTCATTGAAGTTTCTCTGTATCCAACAGTATATGGACATCAGAATTTTGTTTAAGCTACAGACATTGTTTTATAAGTATTCACACTATTTTAACCATAAGGCCTATAAAGTGTATATCAGAATATTAAACTCCGTTCAGAAATTGTGTGGCACCGGTTTTTCGCAGTTCCCGCTTTTATACGTCGTTTTAGGTCCTACATTGCTGTGAGAAAGTTATTCTTGAATACGTCCCCTAATTTCTCCAGCAGGTTCCGTGGCAGTGCGTGCTTCTGGCAAAGCCCTGATATCTTGAGAAAAATCAGAAAAATCATAAATGCGCTCACAGACTAAGTCCAGTTGACGATGATTGCCACATATAGTACATCAATATTCATCGATATGCTTGACGTCTCTTGAGTCTATTTTTTATATTGCTCAAATGCAACACACCCTTTACTCGAATATTAAATGTTTTGATAACAAGTTAGAATAAAAACGATTCTTTATTCTACAAACTTTATCCTCTAGTTTTACCAGTCCTAGTACACGTGAAAGTATGGATCGACAGGGGTTGGCAAGGGGTCTGGGGACCTGCAATGGTCCTTCCAATGCAATGGTCAAGCAAGCTCATGTTATAAACCGGCGTTGTGACGTGAAATATTTTCAATAGCGTATGGATGTGGCAAGCACGATGTAATGCCATTTCCACAAGAATGCCCCATTATAAATTAATCAATTTTCACGAGAGTATGGCTATGCCCACAAAAAGACACAATATAGGTGATACCGTGGTAACAAGACATTATCAGCTTGTTATCATTAATTCATAGTTGAAATGGGGCATTTCTACAACCATGGTTTAATCGACTATACAACTTGATTTGTGTGTATGATTTCATACCGGTGTAAAAAGAATGAATCCAATCGTTTCTCACAATATCGGGCAACGAACAATTTTTCGAATAGGTACACCATGAAAATTAATAGCTGAAATGCCACTGGTCTTGGTTTGCCTTTTAACTGCTAAAAAGATATACATGTATTCTGTTCAATGGTTTTGATCCGCAGAATAATTACAACAATAACAGGTAGAAATGTTAATATTTATGCTGGAGAAAGTTAGCCTCAAGTTATAATAGTAGAAACTGTTATTTTTCACTAATGTGGGCGCGTTTAGCGCCAGGTCAGTGCTTAATTTTCCAGATATACGATGTGTAGTCACGCTTTATAATTTCCCACGAATTTCTCGCCAATTTGAATAACCACTCCCAATTATTATAATGAAAATATTGTCATTTCCATATACGTTCATGGAGGGCGTTTCAAATGTGTCAAATTGTCTTAGTCTGCTGGCGTATTTCTCAATTTCTTGATTTTTCCCAAGATACCAGGGCTTTGCTGGAAGCTCGAACAAGCACAGAACCTGCTGGAGAAATTAGGGGAGGTCTACACGAGTAACTTTCTCACAGCGATGTAGGACCTAAAATGACAAATATAAGCAGGAACTGCGAAAAACCGGTGCCACACAATTTCTGAACGGAGTTTAGATACAGATTCATCTTAACACCCTAGGCAAACAGTGCCATACTCTGATCAAACTGGCGCAATGTTTACACTGTCATTTCAGCCTGTACTTTATGCTCTGATAGCAAATTCTGTAACAAATTGTAAGTGGAGTGCAGTGCCTCAGTTGGTAAAGCATTAGACTTGGGATCGAAGGGTTGCTAGTTTGAGACTCACCAGAGTCACTGTCTTGTGTCCTTGAGCAAGACACTTTATTCAAGTCTTAGTACTGGCTCAAACCAGGAAGACAGGAAGTCACCCCGATATGACTGAAAAATTGTTGACTGGGACGTAAAGCATCAACACAACAAAAATAAATTGAAATATGTGACCCCTCAAAATACATAATGAAATTTGAGACCAGTTTATTGTATGAAGCTGGATGGAAGAATTCATCACTATAGCAAGGGGGATTATTTTGCATTTGCTTATACCCTTTGCAAACAGTTAGGACCCAGATCAGGCCCAACAAAATGTCTAGCCAGATCTGGATCCAAACTGTTTGTTCAGAATCTTCCCTGGTTGCTATTCTGACACGCATTTTTGTGAATTTCAGCCTAGAAAAGCAACATTTTATTTGATAAGAGAACGAGAAGTGTTTTGAAATTTGACACTATTTTCTTGCTTATTTTCAGATAAGGAGAGTGCGTTTGAGGATGAGTTGTCTGATATGGATGAAGGTTTCCAGGAATATGTGATGGAGTCATGGGAGACTCAGTTCTGTCCTGTAGGAGAACAGTTGTTACAGAGACTAGAATCACACCAGTCCAACTTTGAACCTTTACCTTGACACTGTCCTCAAGCCAGTCCTTGTAGGAACCCTGTTGTTCACTTAGTCAAAGCTTGCCCAGGAAAAAATTGTGGTTAGGTTAATTGACCCTCTCAACATGACCATAGCTGTTGACTGGTACGTTAAACCACAAACCAAACAAACACTCTCAGAATGGCCAAACTTCTCGGGCAGTTTTGTCATTTTAAAAGAAAACAGCTGTGCTAACAGTATACAACTATTCCATACCTTTCTGTGCAACAGTCAAAATTATCACCCTGAGGTGCTGTGGATGACCTGATGGCACTGTTGCACAAGGCCAAGGACAACAGCGCATCGGGCCATCCACAGCATAGAGGGTGTGATAGTTTTACCCAGTTCTATGTCAGAATATGTAGTTAAACACTATCTTGGACCTTGTAATGTTCATGAAATAAACCAGAATGCGGATTATGTTAAAATCACCAATATCATCACTAAATAAGCCCATATAACGTACATCTTCCACATTTCATCAGCCTTTAAGAGGCAGTTGGAAGGCAAACTGACTGTCCCCTATATCATTTCCTGCTATGCTCATGTAAAGCAGCATATCATACACTGGTCTTTTGTTTCAACCTGAAGCATCACTACCTTTAATCTCAACCAACTTAAATTTAGGTCATGGATTTAGAATGTATCAGCTTGTTAGGGTCCATTAAAATTCTAATGTTAAGAGACAAAGTGTGATTTAGGCAAGCTATGCACAAATGTGCAGGTTAATCTGTGCCATTTTTGGCTACATGTAACAAAACAGATTTTCTATTTAGGGGAGCTTGTATGATGTAAGGAGACAATGCAATATTTATCAATGGTGTGTGCCCAGTGGGATGTTCCTTAAGTTTATTTTTTTCTTTAAGAGAAAATACACTGTAAGTTTTAATCAGACACAAGTCAAATGGCATCAATAAAACTTCAACAGCCAATCAAACTGCACAAAATCTGTTTAATAATGTGATGTTTGAATTATTTATATTGTATTGTTAATGCATTTATTGTCATCACTGTCTAAGATTGATTCCGTCCACAAAGTATTTATTGCTTTTGTTACTTTTTATACGAGCAAAGATCAGTATTTTTATCACAGTTTCTGTTTTTGTATTATTCACTGTAATGTAATTTATTTTACCACTTGTAAAAATTGTAAATATACATTGTACGACTCATAGCTTCCATTAAGATGATTAATGACCCTTATCCTGTTCTGAAATTGCTGTCTGCTCATTATACCCCCTGCAAACTTTGTTTGTAGGGGGTATACTGTTTTCACGTTGTCCGTCCGTCCGTGTGTGCGTCCGTCCGTCCGTAACGTTTTATTTCCTTAATTACTCGAAGAGTCATTGCTGGATTTTCATCAAACCTTGCAAAAATGTTCATATATGCAAGACAAATACTTTAGATGAAAAATTAAGGGCTAGGGGCCAATTCTATTTGAGTTATTTCCCTTTGTAGTTCTAAATGGCTTTTAATATAGGGCTTTATTCTTATGCTATTATAGGCCATACATGGGCCAATCAACTCCTACCACAGCTTTTGATGGAACAATTTGATACTTTTCCTATACAATGTAGACACATTGAACATATGCATGAAGGAGTTTGGTTCAGAAAAAATATTTTTTGACAAAATGATAGCTGTGAGAACTTAGACAATTTTTCCCTAATAAGGCTTTTGTATATGCATAGATGGTGTCTTCATGGGTCGATCAACTTCTACTACAGCTTTTGATGGAACAATTTGATACTTTGCCTATACAATGTAGACACATTGAACATAAGCATGAAGGAGTTTGGTGCAGAAAAAATAATTTTTTACAAAATGACAGCTGTGAGAAATTAGACAATTTTTCCCTTATTAGGCTTTTGTATATGCATAGATGGTGCCTTCATGGGCCGATCAACTCCTACTACAGCTTTTGATGGAACAATTTGATACTTAGCCGATACAATGTAGACACATTGAACATATGCATGAAGGAGTTTGGTTTCATAAAAATAATTTTTCACAAAATGACAGCTGTGAGAACTTAGACAATTATTCCCTTATATGGCTTTTGTATGTGCATTGATAGTGCCTTTATGGGCCGATCAACTCCTACCACAGCTTTTGATGAAGCAATTTGATACTTTGTCAATACTTTGATACTTTGTCAATACAATGTAGACACAATGAACATATGCATGAAGGAGTTTATAATTCTTGTTTAACTTAGACAATTATTCCCATATATGGCTTTTGTATATGCATGGATAGTGCCTTTATGGGCCAATCAACTCCTACTACAGCTTTTGATGGAGCAATTTGATACTTTGCTGATACAATGCAGACACATTGAACATATGCATGAAGGAGTTTATAATTTTTGTTTGCACAGATTCTACTGAAATCTTCTTTTCAAAACTAAGGTCTTCTTGTTCGAACTATAACTTGCCAAGTTTTTTCACTGACTCTTACTGTGCGGGGGGTATCTAATAAGAATTGCTTATTGACTTTTTTTCATTACTTCTGCTACATATAATAAAAGGCAATTCAAAATACTTTTACCATGGTATTAAACATTATGAAGCCTTATCAGACTGCTCCTAAGGGAGCAGTCTGATCAGGGCTCATATTGTTTGCAGTATAGGCTACCAAAGTACATAAGCAGATGAGAGAGTAGATGACATATGTTGTGAATGCGGGGAAAGGGTTAAGATGAATCATTTGAGCCAGAACATGACAAAACCAACAATATAACCTCTGTTTGTTTGTTTGTTTGATTTGATTCTTTACGTCCCATCGACAGTCTTTCAGTTAAACAGGGACGGGTCTTCCTGGGATGAACCAGTACTAAGCAAGGATAAATGTGTCTTGCTCAAGGACCACAACGCAGTGACGCAGGTGAGGCTCAAACCCTTGGTCTTGAGCCAAGCACTCTACCACTGAGCCACTGTACTCCCACATATAACCTCTGAGCCCAGGGAAGACTGATCAGACTGGGCCAATCACTGTCTAAATGAGTTCTTAGGTATCCATTGAGTGCATAGCAAAGACTGGGTTGATGCAATGGCTGATCAGGCTCTGCTTGGACACAGATCATTTGTTGGGTTTGTCATACTGATGGATTCATTTGAAAACTTTTTTGTTTGAGAAACCCTTTTTTTGTTCCAACCGTTGATCTTGCAATTCCAGATAGAATTATGCCATATACTATATGGGCCAGTGCACGAGATTTAGTTAAAAAACAATTATAACATATGTGATAAGAGCCATTGTCGCAAAGACTGGCTTGTATATATAGTAAAACCTTTCTTAAACGGTCACTGAAAGACCAATTATCGCTTAATGCAGGTAAGCAATAATTGGTCTTGAAAACCAATTTTGGTCTTCTTTTGAGTGGCTACTTAAAACAGGTTTTACTGTAGTATATGTATATGTGTGCAATAACTATTAAGTAAAAAGTGTCTATTTAGATGTAAAACTGGGTTGTGAGCATATGGTTCAGTTTACTTGGAGTAGGGTAGGGTGAAGGCTTGATTGTCTAAAGATAATTTCAAATCCAATGGTATATTAGTCTACAGGAGGCTCTTCTAAACACTTGATATCACTTCAGATCACTCAATTAAACTCTGTATACTGATAAATTCTTGCATTTGATCTGATCAACTTTAGATGATTCATTATACATAACAAGGATTCACATATTCTTTGTATTTTTTCCATGAAGATTATTTTTCTAGTGCAGATATAAAAAATATGCTGCATATTGCAGTATCTTAAATAGGTCTATTAATCTCTTTTTTTAAATGCAGACATATACAACTTTCTAGTAGCAGCAGATTGTAGATGAAAATCTCCAAAGATCCACTTTGAATGTGTGAGACCATTTCAAATCAGAAAATTTTCAATGTCATATTGAGCTATTACACTTTTATCAAATAGTGCTCTCATGATTATTATTATTCTGCACACAACATTGATAAACACATGTAAATATTCAAGAATGTATTTCAAGGTATGATTTCATTGAAATTTAAGCATACATCAGATTCACGGTGAATTAATATTTTGTAATTTCTTGAATTGAGATTCATTTTTTTTTTACACTTGCATTTGTTTTTTTTTCCAGAAGTGTGTGAATCAAGCCTGACCTAGATTTGAATATATATCAACTGTACTTATATCATTCCATTGTCAATAAACATTCCATTTATGTAACATGCCTCTAGATAAAAGTATGTTATTAAGAATAATTTTTCTTATTTCTCAACCAAAACTTATGTTGTGGGTTCTCAAAAGAACCACCATAATGAGAAGATTCTTTTGAGCTCCAAAAACAAACGTTTAAACATATGAATCCAACTATTCTTAGTTTTCGGCGGCAAATGTTTATCTGGACCTATGATGTATATCAAAACACTTAATATAGCCATCTGTAAATGAGCTGTTTGTAAAAGTCAATGAAACATTTAAACCTACTGTCATGCCAACCGAGAGTGACAGTGACGTAATATTTTGTTTCAATTGTAAAGTAAAACATTAATTTTTACAATTCACATGAGCTACATGAATCGACAGATCACTTAGGGGATAACTGTATTCATAATTTTCATTTGGGGAGGTATATCGTTGGATATACGGTCGGAAATTTAGTTTTACGGCGACGCGCGAGCAGAGCCGTAAAACGTGATTTCCGAACATATATCCGACGATATACCTTCCCAAATGAAAAATTTTGAATATGGTTATCCCCATTCTAATGCACTTCTGCTGTTTCGATTCGAATTGGAGCATTGGAAGCCGCATATAGCCACACGGCACCCAACGAGATGTGACGTAATTAATGACGTCAAACTGTTTCCGACAGTATATCGCAGGATATACTGTCGCAAATTTTTGACGTTATCCAATCAGAAGTAGCGTTACAAAAGCAAGTGCAATAGAATTGTGCATTAATCCTATCCTGTGGATAGGATTAATACACAAGTGATCTATCGATTCTGAACCTCTGATAGCTTTGTAAAGAAAACATGACGTCACTGTCACTCTTGGCTGGCAGGACAGTAGCAGCTCAGCTACAAAGATCAGATAAAATCACGAAAATTACATGGAGCATGTAAAACTACAGTGCGCTCCCTTTATAACACATTTCATAATAACATAGATTTGGCTATGATATGGTCATCTTGTGGCTCCCAAAAACATTTTACCATCATATTTTGCAAAGAAATTATAGAAAAATGACCATGAACTGACATTGAAATGACCGTGAAATGGTCATTTTTTCCTACAACTCTTGTGTAAAGTGGTCCCTTCTCATAATATGGTCCACTCTTAAAGACCCCAATCATAGCTTTATAAAGGGACTGCACTCTATTCTGTTATGCAGAAAGCAAAATACAAAGTTACTGATCAAACTGTACAGATGTACAGGCTTACCTGCATCTTTGTTGCTCTAAGGCAACTAAAACAGGTTATACTATGGCGGAAAAAAATCTGCCTCATGCTTGTAGCAAAACCTCTAAATTGTTGTTTATTCAATACGGGTAGCTAGACCAATATGGATGGTCAAAAATCTAAAGTATCCTGTCTTGGAGGAGTGAATAAATAAATATGTTCTGGACTAGCTCCAGCAATGTCAAAAATAATCTGGTCAATAGACATATATTTATTTGGGGTAATATCCTTTCTGGGACTTTATCCATGTCTGATATGTGAAAAAAAGTTGATTTAAAGGGTGGCCAGGTTAAAAGTTAACTCTGTTTTTTAGCTCCAGAACAGCAAACGTCTTGTGTGTGAACTTATGATTATTTTCTTAGCTATTAGTTAGAACATGTGTTTCAAGTGGTTTAAGGAACCATCTGATTGAGACAGTTCTTTTGAGTACTCACAACTTCTGTTTTGGTTGAGAAATAAGGAAGTTATTATTTGTTTGGGACCTGTGTCTTATCCCTAAAAGTACCACCTACAAATTGCAGCAGACGACAATTTCAGTCATACTTGGTGCCTTATGGGTAAACATGGCAGCCAGGTGTATACTGGTAAATATCTGGGTGTGATGTCATCAGTCCTGGCTGTCCACATGCTTGAAGACTGGGGTTTTGACATTCAAATGAAGTCCTATTTAATTGATGTAAGTGCGTGATGAGCTATGTGGGCCAGCACATGAGATTTTGAGAGTTATCGCAAATGCACTAATGCATCTAATACAAGCCATGCTGACATATCCTGCAGAGTTAAATTCTTTGTCTTAGTCTTCATCTACTTTGTGTATGCAAGCAGCGAAGACTCTGGTGAGTCTGCCCTGAGCCTTGATTGCTTGCCAGTGCAATAAGTAGAAAAATCTCTTGTGCTGGCCCATGTAATTATAAGGGCTGATCAGTGTCTTTGCTATCTGTTTATCTTAATTTATTTTATCTCCTCTCTTCTAGTTTTTTTATCTACATGCTAAATAATTTGGCATGATCTTTTGTTGTCTTTATGTTTTTACTCACCTTAGCCGAAGGCTCATGGTGAGCTATTGTGATCGGTCTTCATCCATCATGTGTCTGTCGTCCATAAACTTTTTCTTTAAATGACTTCTCCTCCTGAACCACCAGTCCAAATTTAAAATAATTTTGCCTTAATGTTCCCCATAATACCCTCTACCAAAATTGCATAAAAGGTTCCCCTCCACCTAACATGAGGGCGCCAGAGCTCTAGATAATATATCTTTTAAAGGACATCTGCTAAACCATTGGTCCAAATTCAAAATATTTTCTCAGAAATGTTCCTCATATGACCCTCTAACAAAATTGAACAAATTGTTCCACTCTACTGAACAAAAGGGCCGCCAGAGCTCTAGATAAGAAATGTCTTTAAATGACATCTCCTGAACCTGGCAACCACTGGTCCAACTTCAAAATTATTTCACAGAATTGTTCCTTATGGTGCCCTCTACAAAATTGCACAAATTGTTTCGCTCCACCAAACAAAAGGGCTGTCAGAGCTCTAGATAAGAATTACCTTTAAACAACATCTCCTGAACCACTGGTCCAAATTCAAAGTAATTTCACAGAAATGTTCCTCATGATGCCTTCTACCAATATTGATCAGAATGTTCAGCTCACTTGAACAACATGGCCACCAGAGATAAAGATAGAACTATCTTTAGCTATCCCTTTAGCCTCAGGCCAATACATCATCTCCTCATGTGCCAAGATTCAGGTGAGCCTTGTTTAAATATATTTTAAAAAAGATTTCAGCAATACAATCTGTATCAAATGTTTGTATCCAGATCAGGACTGGCATTTTGTGAGGACCTATCTTGGTACAACCTATATATGCAAAGACTATTATTTAAAGTCACCACTATGTAATAAACCTCCTCACTAGCGGGGAAATGGTTATTGATAAATTTCACATTAAGAGTGGCAAACAGTACAATATACAGCCTAAATATGTGTACAGACAGCAAAATGTGTAGACCCGGATCTGTACTCTTATCCGGGTCTACACTATTTGCTGTTTGGTAATTACATTTGATGCACATTATCAAGAAATCTAAAGGAATTTTTGAAATTTTAGATTAAGTATGGAAGAGTGCAGTGGCTTGTGGTAGAGTGCTTAACTTGAGATCAGGGGTTTGCTAGTTTGAGCCTCACTAGAGGCACTGTCATGTCCTTGATCAAGACACTGTAACCTCTGCTTAGTACCGGTTTAACCCAGAACACATATGAGACTCAAACAAATAAGACATAGTGAGGTCGCTTAGGTCAAGATTAACAAATATTTTCAGCATACTATTACAATTGTTATTTATTTTCTTATACATCAAACATATGTTTTGTATGCACAAAAGAGCCTTCTCATCAAGACAGTTCTTTAAAGTGCCCACAACATATGTTTCAATGGAGAAATTAAGAGAAATACTTAGGGCGTATAGTTAGCCCCTTAATAAGTCTTCTCTTGTTTGATAGTAACTGTCTCTGAATAGTTTTGGTGGATGGCCTGATTGCTGTCATTTTACAACAAAATAAGAAATCTATTGAGTTTTGCTGTCTTTACAAACCACGTTGTGTAAGCAATATAATGGGTAAGATATATACAGTAGAACTCTACTGATAACTGCTAGTACTTAAATCCTTTACTCTTTGCATCCTGTCTAATTTTTCATGCTTTTGTTGTCGTCTGCAGACTTTTTTCAACCAAATTTTTTTTAGAAACACTGTCAGAGTGTCAAATGGTTTGGATTCCAGTTCTGTTGGTCCTGATCTGGGTCCAATTGTTTGCAATTGTTATCAGAAGGCAACAAAAGTCCCTGCTAGCAAGGAAAGAGTTAAGAAAAATATAGATTGGGGCTTAGATATGAGACATACATCTGATTTATTTTCTTTTCCATTTTTCCTATCAGCTTCATATTCAGAGAGGCGGTTCTTTTAAGATCCTAAAAATATAATTTCAAAGGAAATAAGGTAAATAATGTATGTTTGGGTATACTGCCAAACTTCACTGGCTCCAACCCCTTTGTGACCATATTTTTTTATCATATGATGCGCAACGCATGAAAAGGGCCCTTTTGGGTAAGTTTTCACATTTTAATGTTTTGACATTTTTTAACAGGTATATGTTCAAGTTATTGATTTGTGTACTTTTCGTCCGGAAATTATACATGTCATCCTAAAATACAGTTTTGTATAGCAGTACCCTTTGATCTGACATCACAATTTTAGTGACGTTTGGTCAAAATTATGGAAAGATCTCCTGGTATCATCAACTTATCGACAAATGTTGGAAGAAAAGAGCAGAAAAAAGGGTCCTTAACGTATTTATTGGAAATTCAATATTCATCAAGTTCCAAAAGACCTACCTTTTCCAAACAATTTGTGAAAATATGGCGGCTGTACCCAGGAAATTGACAATTCTAGAGCTGTTTAAAGTTGTATACCCTAACAGATATTGGTACAGGCTTGTGAGGTAACTTGAAGTCATTAATAATTTGATTAACTGAATAATCGCTATTTAGTTATTTAGACCTTCAACCTATAAACCAGTCTGTCAGATGAGGCCATAGCCCGTATTAATATGAACTTAGCTGTTGGTTTGACGCGCTAACACAAACCCAACAACAACAACAAAAGGGTCTTTATATACATGCCTTGACCACATTAATATTTTCGACTCCTTGTTATTGTTATCGCATTTTGTTTCAGTTTATGTGCTCAGTAAGTTTTTAAACAAAAGGTCGTAGTATGTGTAGCCTACCTTAGAACTGCATCCGACCTTAGTACATATTGGTAGCAAGGGCGGGGTCAAGGGACAACGGACACACATCCATATATATTTTCACTCTTTTTCGTGTCCCACATGAGCTTGAAAAAGCTAAAGCTCATGCGAGCATGCACATTTGAGCAGTGTTCCCAGAGCATCCGCTTTTTCCACTCACAAAATCTGAGCACAATATTTTCTGATTCAAGAGAATAACTATCCCAGCATTTCCCTCGTAGCAAGTCTAGATATGATACTTTCCAAAAAGCGAGTAACAAAAACGCTGATCAGACTGCGCAAGCCCAGATATAACTAAAAATCCGTAAATCTGTTTATTTTGCGTAAATCTGTTTTATTGCAGCTTCTTTTGTGATAGTCATTTAAACACAATAAAAAATTATAATCACATTTTTTTTGGTGAGGATCACGTTAAGAGCTAATGCTATTTCTTATTCAAATCGTGTTTTATCACAAACATTCATTTTTAATAAGAGCATAACTATTTTAATATTTTAGTGTACATATTGCTATTATCTATAAATTTACATTTCATCCCTGTAAGTTTTTTTGTAAATTGCGCCATACATGGTATTTTTCTTAACAAAATGTACTGTTTTAAATGGAGATGCTGCAAAGTGGTGAAGAATTATGTCATGGCCCTGTAGGCCTACATCAATAAAATGACCAACATGGTCATATTGGTCTTTACGAGGGGCATTTGGAAAGTTCTTAGCATGGTCTTATATCTCAGTAACCGATTTACAAAACCTATCATGTTTGGTATCATTTTAAAGAGCCATCTTTCCTCTATGTTATGGCACAAATTTCATGAGAAAATTATAATGCAGACATGAACAATTTTATTGTGAATACAATTACTGTTTGTATACTGGAAAACGCAAAATTTCAGTGGAAAATATAACATTTTACCTTTTGAAAAGTGTGCAGAACATTAACAATAGTTCATGAAATTAGATAATTTTGCACCATTTGGTAGGCCACAATCTGGTACAGTAATTATACAATTGATGACCGAGTTGGATGTTTCTAATAACTAAATAGCGGAACAGCAATACCAAAGCCGTCAAGAAAGCAAAGCAAAGCGCTAATTTTTTCGACTAAAAATCGCCTGTCACAATGCACATATTTTGAAAATATTTTACCGGCAGTAGTTTAAAAATGCCATGCGTTGGTATTTTGTCAAGCACACTTTATGCTTTTTGTATTGAAACCAAAATAAATTTTGTAAACCAGAACAAAGGGCAGATAACTCTTATACTCTTCCCATGGGGTAGAGTAAGTTTAGCGATGAGTTGACGTTCTGGTTCATTTCAATTGAAAACGGTGGCAAACAAAAAATTGAAAATACCTTGAGAGAAGAAATCAATCCATTTTGTGATGGTTAACGCCATACAATGAGAATTTCTTATGCCATTGACAAAATGTGAGGGGTTAAGTTACCCCACCCACTTCTTGAAAAGTATGGGTAGTGTTATTAGGAATAACTTTCTTGAATACAGAACAACACAAGCCACACTTTTTGTGCGACGAAATGATCTTTATGCATTGTTCGCTACAAATAAAGCAAAAAACATACTCAATAGGCAACTTGCGTGCTCCTGCAGTGACATAATTTATAGTAAAAGTATAAAGAAAAATCGAAAAAAGTCCCATTTTTGAGAGTTTATCATTTCTCTATTAGTCAATATTTTCCGAATGTAAAGGTGGTAGTCGTGCAAGCAGTGATCGCATAATATATTATGATAAAAAAATAGTTGGCACCAAACCGTTAATTTGTCAAATCATGATCGCTAATAAGGTCCCCAATTTTCCTTCGTTTTTTTTCCAAGTATTTTGCTGATAATTTCCGCCAGTATATAAACCCCAACTCATTTTGATTATGTGCTGCACGTGCACGCCAAGCCTTTTTTTGACAAAAATTAAACCATCAAGGAGCCGTTGAATTCTAGTTTCCAAAAATGTGTAACTTGATAGCATTTTATCAATGCATTGTGGAGTAATGATGCCATGCTAAGAACTTTCCAAATGACCCTCGTAGTATGGTAAACGGTTTCATTCTTGAGTTTGAATTTATATTAATAAGCAGGGAAAAGAAATTGAATTAAAATGAATTGAGATCCTTTCTTTCTCATCATTAATTAAACGACAGTTTGTTTTCTCTAAACACACAAGCCGTAATATTTTCTAAAATAGTTTAAAAGGAATATTTAAAACCTGAAACAGTATACTACATATATGTGAAATCAATATGAAGTTACAAAGATTTAGATCTAGATCTATTCATTGCATTTTAAAGCAGAGGGTAAGGCCTGGTCTCCCGGACTCGACAGTTAGGCAGTGTAAAAACGACAAAAGCATATTAAACAACACTGAGAAAAAAAACTACAACAAAATACCTGTGGTAGGCCCCCATCAACTTTTGTACACTTTTGGCTGGATTAGTTACCTGTTGTTGGATTAACTCCTTTGTCTTGGAGATTTTTTTTAAGTATAATTATTTTGAATACAGAAGCTTAGTATATAGTCACCTGTTTGATACAGTAACTAAATCTTGATATTTATGAATTGTGTGCATACGTCCTGCCACCATTTGTGTAAAATAGAATTAAAACTGAAAAATATTAGCTATTTTCCTAGTCTCCAATATTTCATTCTTGGTTTTATATTTATAAATTTTATTTATTTTAATGACTTCCTTTAACTTGATCTTTGCCGAAATGCGAAATTACCTCTCCGGTAATACGTCTTTTTATTTTATTTTACTTTTGCCTTCATTATTATTCAATATCAAGGATTTCTTGGAAAGAAGTGATTCATTGTAGATGGTTTGTAAGAGGTTCGAAAGGATATATCAGAGCCGATAAAAACAGCCTCTGAAACCAGTAACATCCTAGAATCTGATGTAAGCGCCATGAATTGAAACGTAAAATAATCATTTAAATTTGTCATCACTTTTGTCGTTACTAACTTGTAATGTCATTGATAACGTTAAGGGCCCGAATCATGCGTTGCATCATATGATGTTGTGTCTGAGAATGATGTAACGTTATGCATTAAAATTGATAAACCACTAGTCGTTTACATATTTAGTACTGTAATGACGCCCGTAATAACGTTGTATGTTTTGCGTGATATCAGAGAAGTTTTTGTGGCATATGATAAAAAGAATCTAACATTAGTGCTCCTATATTATTGAATTTATTAAACTTGTTGGAAAAAGTGATAAAGCGATCGCCAAGCCTTGCATTTTATCACTTTTATTGAACTCATTTAATCAATTCAATAATACATGATCACTAATATCAGATCCTCTACGTTCAAGATGGAGTAGAAAGGATCTAAACTGTTTGGCAGTTCATTATTAAAAGATGAAAGTAACTATAAACATAAACTACACTTCATTTTGTAAAACACATATTTATCAAAGGTTAGCCAAAGTTGACATTTTTGCGTCAGTAATAACTCAAGCTTGTCAGTGTCAAATATATGTATCTGAAAGGTAGCAGAAATTATTAGATTTCATATTTATGTTGTAGCAATGACCTATGCAGCAATTTAGGGATAATAATGCTATGTTTTGTGATGTGTGATATTTGAGGTTAATATTCAAATGAAAATAAAGAAAATTTAATACATACATTGTTTAGCATACTTTCTGTACTTGAGCCTGGTACTTATCACCGCATAGGCAATCACAGCCAAGGCTCAGCTCGACCTGGGCAAACACCCAATCTTACCAAAGCCTTGGCGACTCTTATATACACTAAGTATGGACAGAGATGAAGGCTCTATCCAAAAAATCAGACCTGCAACTCCGCTAGATAGCTGGGTACACATATTTAGCCCATTTAAATACGGGTAACTCATAAACAGGTACTTTGGTAAACAATGAAGACCCAGATTAAATGCCGCAAAATGCGCACCATTTCATCAGAGTCTGCACTGTTTGATAAGATAAAAGCAAGAATCAAGGACTGAAGTAAATTATACCCTGTATACATTGTCTACTTTTACATCTGTTGCATATTCAAATGCACTTCAGACTACTTTTGATCATGGAAGCAAATTCTAGCTCAGTGGCTAAAGTGTCCTTGAGCAAGACACTTTATCCACTGCTTAGTACTGTTTTAACCAAGGAAATGTCTCGACATGACTGAAAAACTATTGACTGGAATGTAAAGCATCAACTCGAACAAAAGCAAACACTGAACCCGGATCTGGGTCAATATTGTTTGCAGTATATGCTATCAAAGGTAGATGAGAATGAATGGCAGGAAAAGGAGCTTGCATTGTGAAAAAGTTTCCGTTGTGGAGGAAAATGATAGGAACACATACACTGCCAATTATATAACCCTGAAAAAATCCATTAAAAAGTAAAAAAAATCCATTGAACAACATGGCTGCCATGTGTCCTTGAGCAAGACACTTTATCCGCTGCTTAGTATTGGTTCAAGACAGGAACTCATTCCGACATGACTGAAAAAAATGTTGACTGGGACGTAAAGCATGAAAACAAACAAAACATTGAATGTGTCACTTTTTGACCAAAAACATGTCAGCACCCTATCTCTTAAGTCAAAAGATGGATCCTGTCGAAACTTTATTTGTAGCATTGGGACACATTAAGGAGTTGATTCCATTTTAGTAACCTTGACCTAGTTTTCTAAGTCACCATATAAGCTATGCTCTCACCATATATAACTTTACCAATTGAAATCTGGTTTAAACATAATTGCCTTGAAGATATTTTTGGTTTCTAGAAACAATAGATATAATCATGCAATCTTGTTGCCAGTGCTGTCTTCAGAATGACATAAGTAAACTTGTTCTAACACATGTGGTAATTCAGAAAATGTACAAGTTGCATTATGCTTTAAAGTTCCATCCTGTTTTGCATATCAGCTGCTGACTTACAAACTGTTAGCACTGCACAATCTGATGTTGAATTATCCCAGTATGCTCTTAGTGGCAGGAACAGGTCACATGGTTTAGTGTTTGTCCATCTGTGCAATTCTGTCTGGTGTAGCCAAAGCCAGGAATATGTCTCTTAAAAGATATGGGACTTAACTGGATACATGCCTCTGTAAATAAACGAAACTAACTCTAAAATAACCATCAACGAGGCACTGTTTCTCCATACCACTGTTGGTTAAAATTCAGCAAGTGGTTATCTTAAGTTCCACTTCTTGCTGAATTGTATCTGTATTTATCCTTTAAAAGCTATGTGCATTAGACAGCTATTTTATCCCCATAGGCCACTTCACCAAATTCTTCTAACTGGTTTATAAGACCAATAACCTTATTGGAAAAGCCTGGTATCAATTTGCCCTTTACCATTGCTATGGTAACAGAAATTGACCATGGAAATATGGTCATGGGGCCAAACTGATATATAAATGGGCTATTTTGCGAGGTTGTTGCACCCCTAGGAAGAAAAACTTGGTAGGGACATGTCTTGGGGCCTTAGAACCCTATGTTTTACTCAGTTTTTTTGCGGTCAATTTTCTGTAAATGGCCTGTAATCAACCTTACTCCACTAACATTGAAAATAGCAGTACACAAAACACAAGACTAATATGATATTATACGAAAGTATCAATGAAATTATTTGAACTTTAAATGTTTAATTTAAGTAAGTAAGGGTGCAAAGATCAGAAATCGATACAATCAAGTACCACACCTGACCAGGATACCAATGGGAAAGTGACAAACTCACAGTTATACACCACAAACGAAAGCCAATTGGTCAGCCCTTTCCCAGCAGGTGACCACATGGCACAAATAAACAGACGCGCACAAAGGCATAACAAACACATGACAAAAAAAACATAAAATATCCACAAAAGCACTGCCTTGGAACGGTCAGTAAAATATTTTGCTGGAGGGCTTAAACCAGTTTCACGACGTCAACCTCGCTGGACCAGGACACATTTGGGAAAGTAACAAAACACAACAAACACGACAGCCACGAGGTCAGCCCTTTCCCAGCAGGTGACCGCAAGGCTACAAGGAATAGACACGACAGCACAACACACACCAGCATTGAAACTGCATAGTCCGTAACTTTTGATTTTTGAAATAATGTTTCTATTTTTCAAGAACACAGTAAAAAACTAAAATTCAGGTATACATTTTACCAATTTCGTAAATCTTTACAAATTATCAGTATCAAAACAACAGCATTTATGTTAAAACTTGACTGTCTATAATTATTTGAGGGACGCAAATAATTACCAACAAGAGAAAAACACATGTTTTTATAAGATAATTTGCTTTTCTATGCAGTTTTGCAGCTATAGTGAACAGATTTATTGTAAACTTAACTTAATTCTGCCTTTACCAATGCTTTAAAAAGAAAAGAAAATTTTTCGAAAAATGTTCATAGTTGCAGACTTAGCCTCTTTAAGCATAACCAACAAAAAACGATCCACAAAAGAAGAACTGCCTTGGAACGGTCAGTAAAAAACTTTTACTGGAGAGCTTAAACCGGTTTCACAGCGCCAACCTCACCCTTACTTTAGATGTGGATCAAGACACTAAGATGTTTGGTGTTCATGTAAGACCCCTAACTTATCAATGCGCCATATCCTAGAACATATAAATCAAGATATAAAAAGGAGATACAGCAAAGATAAGGACTCAACTGTAAATAAAACTGAATACCGGAGCAAAAGAAATCCAATATGTAAACCCCAGTGAGCCCGACAAACAGCCAAAGCATCAGGCCCCTACCATCTCATCAATAGATAAGTCTTTAAGTCGGAACCATCATAGAGTCTGAAGTCCGACCCACTGGCGTGCAATTAAAGAGGAAAGCAAAGTTGCCAACCGTAATTAGGTTGACCACCAAGCATGCAGTCTGTTGCAATACATTAATGTTATAGCCAATCTTTTTTATAATGGGAAATTATTTCTAATGAACTGCGCTGAACAATTATGAGAGCCAACAATCTTGTTCAATTTATACACCAAGTCACCATAGAGTTCAGGTTCCGAAAGTCCTTGGCGCAAAAGAGATTTAATTCCAACTTGATATCAAATCATTGTATCGTCTTTAAAATTTAGAAAAGGTTTTATGAAGTTTATGATACCCATATCCTTGTTTAAGAAGTTTCCAAGTTAAAAATTTGTTGCGAGTGTTAAGTCAGTAACATAGCTTGATGCTCTAGCAAAACGAATGAATTGAGAGATATAGACTCCATAGACGTAGAGCGAGGAACATCACCATCTTACAATGGGAAATTCAAAGTCGTCACGTTTATCATAAATTTTGGTGGAAACAATGTCATTAGAAATTGACAAATGCAAGTCTAAAAATACAGCCTCGGTATCTGAGGTATTGGCTTTATTTAGTTGGAGCTCTGAAGGGTATATTTGACTTACCATAGTGTCAAAATAAACATTATTAATCTTTAGCATCAATAACATCAGCCTGCTTATAATCAGAAAGAGACATAATAAAGTTCCTCTCATAACAAAACAGGAATATATCGGCAACGAGGGAGCACAATTAGTGCCCATAGGAATCCCAACTACTTGTCTATACAGCTTGGTGCCAAATCGAATAAAACTGTTGTCCAACAAAAATGTCAGCGCATCACATACATTTTGACAAGACCATGCATGATATTTTTTAGGTTTTTTTTTTTTGAAGTAAAAAAAATGCATTTCTGTCATCACATGCAAGGTAAAGAGAGCCTTCTCTCGAGAAGGTTCTTTAAATAAGATCAAAACGTCTATCTTTAATTAAATTATGAGGTAAAGTAGTGTAGAGAGTAGAAAAATCATATGTAGATAAACTGGTCGCATTGAAATCTTTAGCTTTAAATTTATCTGAAATTTCACCTGAATTTTTAATAGACCAAAAAAGGTTTTTACCTGATCCTTCATAAACTTTTTCATAGTACTTGATAGCATGTTTTTAACAGCTGTAAGACACGAGGTTAACAATTTATAAAGTTATGCTGTCGTACAATCAGGTGGGATAGAAAAGCTGTACTCCAGGAGAAGTAACTTGCTAATAAGCATACTTAATCATTTATTTTATTAGCTCTAATAACAGCTACAAGTTATAAATAGCTTCAATATGCGAAAATGGAAGTGCATAATTAGAATAGATATCTTTATCACATATTCAGGGATTGGGAACGTGGTTTTATTCTGATATGCAATCTATATTTTCAGTATATGCATTTCGTAAAATGTAACACAAGTAACTCTGACAAACAGAAATACATACCACAGATGTCTGCAATTGATGTTTATATCTAACTGAAACATGTAAAGCTCAAATAATTTCATTAATACTATTGAAAAACGTCCCATTAGTCTTGTATTTTTGTGTTGCTATTTTCAAATGTTGTAGGGTAACGTTGATTACATTCAATTTACAGATGATTGACCAAAGAAAACTTAGTAAAACATGGGTTGCCTCAAGACATGTCCCTGACTGAAAATAGTAACCAAGTTTTCCTTCCTGTGAATGGGGAACATGGTTCATTCTTAACATGCAATCTATAGTCATTATCTGCAATTTTTGTATAAAATGTAACACACGTGACGCTGAAGAGCGAAAATATATCTCACAGATGTCTGCAATTGATGTATATGACTAGATAAAACATTTAAAGTTCAAATAATTTCATTGATACTTTTGTAAAATATCCTTAGCTATTAATCTTGTATTTTGTGTACGACTAGTTTCAATGTTAGTAGGGTAACGTTGATTACCGGCCATTTAAAAAAAAAAAATGACCACAGAAAACTTAGTAAAACATGGGTTTCTAAGGCACCAAGACATGTCCCTCACTGAAAATAGTAGCCAAGTTTTTCTTCCTGGTCCATAATACGCAATAGAACTCAAAATTTGAGATTTGGCCCCTAGACAAATAGGCTAAACATAGGAACATTATCATGAGACTTGAGTTTTGACAGAGAAATTAACGTAGAGCACAACCAAAAAGATATTCTAACAGATGATGTCTTAACATGACACAGAACATATTAAAGTTTCTTATGGTATTTAGTTGTGCTGATGTCTAATTCTTAAAAGCTGTCTTCTGAATCCTGAAATTGGTCCAAAATGGCCATATCTCTAGTTAAGCTTATTTTGGTGGCTATTTTCTGTTTCCATAGCAACAATGTTAGTGTAATAAATACCAGAATTTTACACTACGGTTATTGTCATAATAAACATATAAGAAGAAATGGGTAAAAAGCAACACTCATCCTTTGGCTTCAAAAGGACATTAAGGGTTTACTGGGAGGATCAACTTCAGAAGAAGCAGAGAAGAAGTCTACACTGGAACGATGCCATCTTGATAATTTTCACATCGGATCTACCCACCCAGTATGGGATACCGTCAACTCCAATGGAGTAGTAGTGATGAGGGTGATTGTCAAGGTGCGAATCCTGACAGGGACTTATCGTCTACAAGTGCATAGGAAGAAAATCAGAATGGATGGGGTAACTGATTCATGCTACTTAGAGGATGAGGATATATACTAGGTCAAAAAAGAAACGCCGCTGTGTATGAAATTCTTTAACTGTACCAGTTATGTATTTCATTGAAAAAGCATGCAGTGGTTAGAAAAAATTATAGAAAAAATAGAAGAATGTCAGTTCCTCAATTAATTAAGACGTCAGTATTGCCGCTGGTTCCTTAGTTGGACTAAATATTGCATCAAACGTACGTGCCGTCAAACGTTGGGAGGTCAGGGTCTTAAACAAATCTCTTACAAACTATTTCTCACAGTTTAAGTGATAATCCTTGGATTATAGTTTCCTGGGTATGTCCTAGCTGTGACTGTCTCCAGATGAAATCGATTGCGCAAGTGAGACGTCTGGATGTCTTGATCTTGACGTCGCGTCAACACAGGGGACGTCCTGGACGAGGGCGGTCTGACGTGGTCCAGACTTGTTGGAAACAATTCTTAAGACGTCACATCGTCCTAACATGGCACCGAAATTGTTTGGCTACTACCGATGGCGTGACGGTAGCGTGTAACATTCCTATTGCACGTTCACGTTTCGCAGATGTCAATTTTGTCACCGCAAATTAGCAATGTGTAATCTTTAATTCCAAAGTTTTAAACTGTTTTTAAACGTTTGGGATGTTCGACTAGAGATTTCAGTAGTTAGTACACATGTAAATCTTAAAGGACTGAGTGTGCACGTTAAAAACAGAAAAATGGAAAATCGGTCTGGTCACAGGTTTGGATTGACTGACCTCAATAAAACAATGCAGGAAATGTGCGACTTAACACGCAATATTTTTGATTATTTTATGCGGCGCTTCTTTTTTGGCCTAGTATAGTTCATATGCTTATACGCTTTTCGTGCACTAAGTGAAGTCCGTATTACATATATCAACGAACTTAAGAAAAGTATCCAATCTTGGCTGGGAACGGTGAGTGGACAAGACGTATCAGAAACACTAATACCTTGGTACAACTGATTGTGGACTGTCGAAAACGGGATCCTGGTGTACTTCCGAACAATACAGAAATACTGAATATTATTGAAAGCAATTTTTGTGTTAGAAAATACACCTGAAGACGTTATTCTTGTATAATGTCAACAGAGATGTTTCCAGGGTTAATATGGCTGCTGCCCCTACTCTAAATATTTAACTAGTGAGACATCACGTTAGCCCATAGACAAGCGGAAATACAGAAGAAAGAAAGAGGGGTTAAAATAGCCCTCTGATGCACGTAGCACTTTCTGAATTGTTTGCGTTATTAATAACGTTTTTATTTTAATTCATGGCTTAAGTCTCAGTTCATGTTGTCCCCTTACCTTTAAGTTTATGGGTTTTTCTCAATCTGCAAAGGTCCACATACAGTATGTTCTCGCTTGATGCGGTAAACATGCGTGTGAGTGTTTGAAAGATAACAAACTTACTGAAGGTCTGTGGTGGCACTGATGTCGTTTCAACTTGAAAACTGTTCTCAGGAGACACATCTAGTGTTATTGCTGAAACAGAAGAAACGTCCCATCTTAGAGATAAGTTTATTGATCACAATAACAAAACTAGAATGCGCAGTCGATGGGGCGCCATCGCAAATCCTCACGCTAAACCTTTTGACTCACCCAGCACCCCAACGTCCCAACCTTGGGACATGACCCCACCAATAGAATGAAAATTCTGTTCAATATGTTTTCTTTTTTTATTTGTAAAAACGCACACACAGTTTGATATAAAAATCTTAGTATTGACATGGTAGCCAAAATTTAATGATATTTGTCCTGTTGACCTCATCCCAAGGTCACCAGTTTGACCCTAGGATGAACATTTTACTTGCATTCTGTTCTGCTCGTCATCCCCATATGCCACTCGACCATGTTTGAAAAAAATGATCCACCTGGGCAACCCTGCGCCCCAAAGTCCCGCCCCTGGGGCATGACCCAGGCGACAGAATGAAAATTCCCTTCTGATATGTTTTGTATCTTTCATTTGTGAGAACACACACAAAGTTTGGTATAAAAATCTTTGAAATTGATTTTGTGATTGAAATTAAATGATATTTGACCTTTTGACCCCCCCAGGGCCCAGAGGGCAGGGTAAAAAAGTTTGGCGTTGCACGCCCCATTCATGTGAGTAACTCACACAACAAATTTGGTTGGATTTCGTCCAATGGTTCAGAAGGAGATAGCATAACGGACAGGCGGACGGACGGAGGCGATTACAATATTCCCTTCACTTTTTTAAAAAGCGTTGGGATAATGAGTTTTTCGGTCAGAGAAATTTTGAGTGTTTTTTGTCGAACTTTCAAAAAAGACTTTCATGAATACCATCTGAAACTAGTTTCAATCAAGATTGTTTTGTTGATTTAGTTGGATCCAAATCGTTTGCAGGCAGCAAATGCCCCTACTATATGGGGAAAGAGTTAACTGTTCAATATTACTCATCCATCCATCACGTCTACATTTAGTCAGAGGCAGGCAGTCTTTAAATGTATATGAAAAGTGGAGACTACGTGTACATGTACCTATGATGGACAAAATGCTCCAGTTTTCTAAAACCGACTATCCACCTGGTAAGTAGCTTTTTACACTTTGTATCCATCCGTAACCATATAATATGAGCATTGAAGCTTTAATGTTTCAAACTGGACGTAAGATTCCATCAGCCAATAAATTCTTTATTTATTTATTTTGAAACGTGACGTATATGGACAATACAAATGAAAAAGTGTCAATAAGCAATGCTTATTAGATACCCTCCGCACAGTAAGAGTCAGTGAAAAATCTTGGCAAGTTATAGTTCAAACCAGCAGACCTTATAGTCTATTAGTTTTGAAGAGAAGATTTCAGTAGAATCTGTGCAAACAAACAAGAATTATAAACTCCTTCATGCATATGTTCAATGTGTCTACATTGTATCAGCAAAGTATCAAATTGCTCCATCAAAAGCTGTGGTAGGAGTTGCTCGCCCATAATAAAGGCACTATCCATGCATATACAAAAGCCATATAAGAGAATAGTTGTCTAAGTTCCCACAGCTGTCATTTTGTCAAAAATTATTTTTTCTGAACCAGACTCCATAATGCTTATGTTCAATGTGTCTATATTGTATACGGAAAGTATCAAATGGCTCCATCAAAAGCTGTGGTAGGAGTTGATCGGCCCATGAAGGCACTATCTATGCATATACACAAGCTTTATTAGAGAAAAAATTGTCTAAGTTCTCACAGCTGTCATTTTGTCAAAAATTATTTTTTCTTAAAGTGATTGTTCGGATCCGATGGAAGTTTATTTTGATCAAAAATAAATTCCTCAGTAATTACTAATTTTTTTTCACTGCTCTGAACCTTCATTAGCTAAGGTGATTAAAGCCCTGTGTATTGCTCTGAAAACCAATCACTGTCTGCAGACATCTTTTTCATCTGGTACATTTAACAGCATGCGATCAAGCGTCTATTTACCTCAGTTGTGACTAAATGGGATCAGCTCCCAGAAGAGGGGCCTATAATTAGCTGTGCTTCCATTCAATTATTTCATTGAGTAATAATGGCTTCAAGTGATAAGAATGAGAATTACTTTAGACAGGGGCTACCTTACATGTTTGCACTACAGAAATAAGCAGTCTGGTTCAGGGCCCCTAAGTAAGTAATAGTTAATAGCATTAATTGAAATTGTAACATTTAGCTCTGTGCATGATATCTTCTGCTTTGCAAACATTTTGAACCCAGATCAGGCCCACCAAAATAAGGGATATGATCAGGATCCAAACTGTTTGGTGCTCTGATCGCATTCCTGAAAAAAGTTTTTTGGAAAAGTGATTTCTTAAAGAAAAAGGCAGATAATTAAAACATTCAAAATAATCCTGTGTTCGCAAAGAGAAATTGTATTTTCATTGTTTAATGTCATAATTTTTATCATTCCTATTATCATTTTCATAAATCTGAGTAAATTCTTGAAAATTCAAACCAAGTCCAGTCCAACAAAATGGCTTGAAAGCCTAACATACTCAGATCAGCCTGTGCATTGATCCATGCAGACAGCAAAGACTCTGACCATACAGTGTCTATATCCAGGCTGATCTGAGTCTCGCCTGTTTGTTCATGAATCTGCCAATTCTAGCCAGAGTCCTTGAAGCTTGGATACTTTAGCTACCCATTATGTTGCTGTGGAAACACTGGTCAGACTATAATCAAACGCAGATGCGGTGCTTGATGCTCATACCATTTTACTTTAAACCTGTTTGTGTCGTCTGCTGATAAGCTTTACAAAAAAAATGATAAGAGGTATGACATGCTGTCGGGCCTGATCTGGATCCAAACTGCTTGACACTCCTTGATAATCTTTCCAAAGAGTTTAGAAATAGATCACACCGAACATTATACACTGACTGTAATTAACCTGCTTGACCTGATAACTGCACCTTGTGTCGTGCTGCCTGAGGAATTCTTCTTGGAGTATTCAAGAGATTAATGGCGATCCCCTGTGGCATGTGAGTGCAATTAAATTATGGGCTAATTGGAGCAGTTTCAACAAAATAAATGGTCATATGGTTCCCAGTATACTGTTAGATCTATAATAAATGTATATGAAAAAAAGTCGGAATTATCACTTTAACGCAACTCATTCATGCATAAAGTCAATGTGTCTCCATTGTATAGGCAAAGTATCAAATTGCTCCATCGAAAGATGTGGAAGGAGTTGATCGGCCCATGAAGGCACCATCTATGCATATACAAAAGCCTTATTAGGGAAAATTGTCTAATTTCTCACAGCTGTCATTTTGTCAAAACTTATTTTTTCTGAACCAAACTCCTTGATGCATATGTTCAATGTGCTACATTGTATCGGCAAAGTATCAAATTGTTCCATCAAAAGCTGTAGTAGGAGTTGATCGGCCCATGAAGGCACCCTCTATGCATATACAAAAGCCTTATTAGGGAAAGTTGTCTAAGTTCTCACAGCTGTCATTTTGTCAAAAATTAATTATTCGAAACCAAACTTCTTCATGCATATGTTCAATGTGTCTACATTGTTTAGATAAAGTATCAAATTGCTCCATCAAAAGCTGTGGTAGGAGTTGATTGTCTATGCATATACAAAAGCCTGATTAGGGAAAAAAATGTCTAAGTTCTCACAGCTGTCATTTTGTCAAAAAAATATTTCTGAACCAAACTCCTTCATGCATATGTTCAATGTGTCTACATTGTATCAGTAAAGTATCAAATGGCTCCATCAAAAGCTGTAGTAGGAGTTGATCGGCCCATGAAGGCACCATCGTTGCATATACAAACACCTTACTAGGGAAGAAGTGTCTAAGTTCTCACAGCTGTCATTTTGTCAAAAATTATTTTTTTCTAAACGCAACTCATTCATGCATAAGTTCAATGTGTCTACATTGTATAGGCAAAGTATCAAATTGCTCCATCGAAAGCTGTGGAAGGAGTTGATCGGCCCATGAAGGCACCATCTATGCATATACAAAAGCCTTATAAAGGAAAATTGTCTAATTTCTCACAGCTGTCATTTTGTCAAAACTTATTTTTTTTTCTGAACAAAACTCCTTGATGCATATGTTCAATCTGCTACATTGTATAGGCAAAGTATCAAATTACTCCATCAAACGCTGTGGTAGGAGTTGATCGAAACATGAAGGTACCCTCGTTGCACGTACAAACACCTAACTAGGGAAAAATTGTCTAAGTTCTCACTGTTGTCATTTTGTCAAAAAATATCTATTCTGAACCAAGCTCCGTCATGCATATGTTCAACGTGTCTACATTACAAAGTATCAAATTGCTCCATCAAAAGCTGTGGTAGGGGTTGATCGAAACATGAAGGCACCATCGTTGCATATACAAAAGCCATATTAGAAAAAATTGTCTAAGTTCTTACAGCTGTCATTTTGTCATTTTTTTTTTGAGAAACCAAACTCCTTCATGCATATGTTCAATGTGTCTACATTGTATCGGCATAGTATCAAATTGTTCCATCAAAAGCTGTAGTAGGAGTTGATCGGCCTATGAAGGCACCCTCTATGCATATACAAAAGCCTTATTAGGGAAAAATTGACTAAGTTCTCACAGCTGTCATTTTGCCAAAAATTAATTATTCGAAGCCAAACTCCTTCATGCATATGTTAAATGTGTCTACATTGTATAGATAAAGTATCGAATTGCTCCATCAAAAGCTGTGGTAGGAGTTGATTGGCCCATGAAGGCACTATCCATGCATATACAAAAGCCTTACTAGGGAAAAATTGTCTAGGTTCTTACTGCTGTCATTTTGTCAAAAATTAATTATTCGAAACCAAACTCCTTCATGCATATGTTCAATGTGTCTACATTGTATAGATAAAGTATAAAATTGCTCCATCAAAAGTTAGGGTAGGAGTTGATTGACCCATGAAGGCACCATCTATGCATATACAAAAGCCTTATTAGGGAAAATTGTCTAAGTTCTCACAGCTGTCATTTTGTCAATTTTTTTTTTCCTAACCAACTCCTTCATGCATAAGTTCAATGTGTCAACATTGTATGTAGGCCTTGAGCTGGCTATAGACCCTTCTCCCCCCCCCCCCCTAGGAAATTTTGTACACTATGATTTTCTAAAACTTCATTATATAAGACACAAAATAAAAGATGTAAGCCCTCTAAAAATGGCAGCGTTAACGTGTAACAGCACGTTATATACGTTACCCCCAAAAACTCTTAAAACGTCACTGATAATGTGTCAACCATGACATGTTCGTAAATATTTGTATGCTGACACAGGTTTATGAACTACTTATAACACAGTTACACATTTTGGTATTAATTTCATAAATATCTTGAGTTATAACCGTTGTATACGTTACTGAGTGTTTACTGCGCTATTTCTGAGTATCAGTATGTTATTTAATGACTATACGTGTATTAGATCTGTCACATAATATAGTAAATCTATAAGGCTGCTACTTAAATGATTTAAAGTTCTTTATTATGGTCGCTTACACTTTTTTTGGGGTCAATGTTACGTATGTTACCCTCAAAATAGCATTAAACATTCAAGATAATGTCTCTTACAAGCCCTGTTTATACTTATTTGCATGCTGGTACAGGTTTATGTACTTTTTTAACAAGGTTCACCTATTTTAAGTATTCATTTTATAAATGCTTTGGGCTTTAACTGTTATGTGTGTTACCAAATGATACATAAGTTATTCTGAGTATATGTATAGCAAATGTTGACTATACATGTATAAAATCTGTCAAAGAATTTAGAAAATTTATTAGCTGAAATAAATTGAAGTCCCTTATTTATTTATGGTGATTTAAACTATTATTAAAATATGATCTATCAACCTTCGCTGTTTGCTCACATAAACAGTAGATACCATGAATTCAATGCAGAAGTTCTAAAAGACAGTCACTGTGAAACAGTTCAGTTCTGGGCAAGGTATATGTATACAATTCAGATGGTGTTGACACTGATTAGGGCTAGGAAAACAACTTTGAATTGCATGTCAGCTCTATCTGTATGCCTTGTTCCCAATGTTCACTGCACACAATCACAACAACTACGCACAATATGTAAGTATGTAGCTGATTACACTCATAGATTTGTCTGTTACACATTGGGAACAAAATGGGTTTAGTGTGTCACAATCATTGGTTCTTTGCTTGAGAAATGCTTTTGACATAACTATAATGCAAACAATAAATCCCTTGCCAAGTCAAAGGAGGTATTAAAGGCTTCAACAGCAAGAAATACAGATGGAATGGTGAATTACTCATTACATCAGAGCTCAATATTTTGAAACAACTCTTCAATGCACTGAAATCAAATATTCAATCTGCTCAGATGCAAAGAAGAACGAGTACTAGAGACAGTTTCTGGCTTCACCAATCCTTTTAGTTCTAGTTTTGAAGAAAATGAAGTGTGCTTTTTGTCTTTTTGTGTTCCTGCTAAGCCTGGCACAGCTAAGGATGTTGTTGAGGCTGATGCCATTGGCAGGAAAGCTGTTGCAGACTTCATTGACTCACTTTTAGTTGAAAATTTGTCTTTCACAATCCCATCAAATGTTACAAGCTAATAAAGTTTTGAGGCTTGCGAGGTCAAGAAGAAATTGTTTAATTTACAAAACGTAATCAGCCAGATGAGAGCTTAAAGGAACGTCTTTGGCCAGCATGACCTTCTTTCTATTGGACATAATGTTGACCTTGAGTTGACACTGCCGTTCCTTCTGGGACCTGTACCATGGTTACTGTCAACTCCCGATGGAATTTCCACCAAAACTGACAAGTTCAAACTTCTGCACGACTTGCAATCACACATTGAACCAACATTAGATTGGCCATGTAGTGCTGCAAATAACTTTGATGGTAATGCCATACTACAGAGCATAATAGTTTTTCCTGTCACCTTCAATCGTCTGATGGAACCAGCATTCAAGCAGGCACTAAAGGCAGGGCATGTTGGTTTTGTCACTGATACACATATACAATGTATAAGCAGCAGTCTATAAAGTCTTACAAACATTCTCGCAGAGTAGTGGAGCAGATAGCTGGCAAAGTATTTCACTTGTGGATAAAAGCACCAAATTTGGCATGCTGGTTCCTTATATAGTTCCTGAATAGGAAATATTGTTGGCCATTCAGATTTCGGCCATTTTTAAAATGGCCGCCGCGATTTTTAAATGGCGTCATTTTACATAATGTTTACCATTTTTTCTTATTCATATGTCATTTGCAACTAATTTTCTTTGAAAAAAAAAAACACAATAAAATTGTGTAAAGCATACAATCCGAATTTGAATTAATACATATGTACGCATGCGTCATATCAGCTTTTTTAAAAAGCGTCACTTTTCATTTTTAGCATTTCAGTTTTCGTTTAAAATAACCACATTTACCTGAAACATGTACCGTTGTCAGAGTAACATACTCTACACCAACATTTTAGTAGTTCTTGACATTTAAATGCTGCTATTGGTGCCAATTATGTCCAGTGTGGGACCCAAACTCCGCTAGCTTTATCCTAACCCAAACTGGATGGCGATGGTAAAGTTACCGACTTGCAAAGCGATTGCCCCATGTATGTCGTGCTTGATATGCTCAATAAGAGCGGCTTTTGAGGGAGGAATTTCCATTATATGGATGTTGCTTACGAGCAAAAAGGTCTAGATGGGCCTTATTAACTTTATTGGTACTGGTGGAGCGATCATACATGATGGCAACACATTCCTCAAAGACACCGATTTCATTGTCGGGCAATTTATCACAAAGAGAGCTTAAGCAACAGCATACCTCTGTTGCATCCAAAAACACATTCAAGGCATGCCATGCTGTCGTTTTACCTTTTTCAACACATGGTGGCACGGTATCACAGCCTGTGAACACATGAAAAAATGGCAGTGCTTTTGATCTAGGACCTAGGGATCTAACAATCGAATGATTTGGCATCTTTTTATGAAATGCTGATGTGGTCCACTCCCGTTCGACGAATGATATGCAGACCATGATACCGTCTCATCATATAACACTTCATTGGTCAAATTTACAAACTGAAGCCATTTATAGTCAAAACAGAGGTTTCAAGTGAGATTGGTGTAGGTAGGATAGGCAGATTTGGTTTTGATTCCAAGAATGCTGGTTTTATATTGTGTACGTTTCTGTGAGACAGCTGATAGCTTTTTACGTTGGCATTTGACGTTTGAACCCAAACGTTTGAGAGTTGGAGGGTGGTGACGAATCAGGATGCTGAAAAACAAACCTACCTTTGCCATGAAACGAAGCTGTGGCTGTTGTGGCAGAAGGATTGTGATTGATGTCAACCGCAGACGTTGCAAATAATTTTTTTTTTTAGTAAAATGGCTTCCATAAATTAGCTAAGAACAGATTCACCAAGCTGAGTAGATATTTCCAACACTCGGTCATATTAAATGCAAATACAATGCTGAAATAGGGCATATATTAGTTGGCGCTATCGTTGGCGCTATCTTGTTTTGGCGTACGGAGGAGACCAACATATATTGCAAATTAAAGTTTGCGGTCACTTGAATGTCTTTTGTGTTGACATATTTTTGCCTCTTTTCTGTGACTGTTAAGTTTTGCTGGTCCATTCTCTATTTGAGACTTGAATTATCAGGTCCATGCTCAATCATATACACGAGTTCGACTAAAGAAATTGGGACAGAATCATTGACAATACCTTTATCAAAATAACCAGAGAATTTCTTATGATAAGCAATTGTTTCTGCGGACAGTTTCACTTACTTTAGCAAGACACATGACATCAGAAAACTCACAGGCAGAAAAAAAGGCTGGCCCAACATCTTTTTCAAAAAACAGTAAAAACTCACGACCTTTGATGCAAGCTTTCGGCTAAGTAATTTGGACAACAACTTTTTTCAGATATGTTCTATTCTATGTTGAATTTGTTTTGAACTGTTTGAAAAGTGACTATGACCAGGAAATGCCACAATCACACACTACTACAGACCAACCCATGGCACCATAAGCAGCGAGATGATTGCAAAACTAGAAAGGACACAAGGTACTGTAAAACGAAACAAAGGCATAACACTAAATAAAACCTACAAACAATGGGAGCAACAACAAACAATGAATAAACAAACCCACATATTTTTTCTTAACCAAACTCCTTCATGCATATGTTCAATGTGTCTACATTGTATAGGAAAAGTATCAAAATGTTCCATCAAAAGCTGTGGTAGGAGTTGATCGGCCCATGTATGGCCTATAATAGCATAAGCTTAAAACTCTATATTAAAAGCCATTTAGAACTACAAAGGGAAAAAAAACTCTGTATTAATTGGCCCATAGCCCTTATTTTTTTTGTCTAAAGTATTTGTCTTGCATATATGAACATGTTTGCAATGTTTGATGAAAATCCAGCAATGACTCTTCAAGATAACAAAACGTTACGGACGCATGCACGCACGCACGGACAAGGTTAAACCAAGTTTGTGGGGTATAATAAATACTTTGTTATAGACTGTGGGGTATATATAAGTTGCAAATTTTACTTGTATACTTGTTTATTGTGATTGGAATGTTTGCCTGTGATGGTGCATTGAGTAAATGCGAGCTAAATGATTTATGCAATTAAACAACAGATAAAGCTTATTTCATACCAGTTTTCCTGACACGCTCCGATTAGCTCCGAGCCCTCCCAAATGGAAAAAAATATCTGGCCAATCAAAAACATTCCAACAACGTGACGTGTATTTAAATAAGCATTACAGATACCCAATGTTGACAAGTGAAAACAGCAGCAACTTTTGGATATTATAGGAGAGCACTGTCTAACTCAAGTTGTAAACATACCGACGCGAAATGATAAAACTCTTGACCTGCTTTTTACTAACGCCCCATCCTCTGTGAATAGAGTCGAGGGGATGCCCCCCGATCGGCAAAGCTGATCACAACATTTATATGTTGAGTATGACATTAAGGCTTAAAGAATAAAACAAGCATCACGCAAGATCTACCTCTATAAACGTGCAGACATGGTCGGCCTTAAAGACCACATGGCCCAATTTAAGGACGCGTACCTTTCGGAATACCACAGTCACATGTCAGTTAATGACATGTGGGTCAAATTCAAAACAGGCTTTGTAGAGGCTGTAGAAAGGTTTATCCCATCGAAAATGACCAAAACAAAATACTCTGTGCCATGGATCGATTTAACGATCAAACGGCTTGTAAAGAAAAGAAATAAGCTTTACCTTCGTGCTCGTAAATCAAAGGATCCTGATTGTCAAGATTCATTACAAGCGGTTCAGAGCACATGTACAGAAGGTATTGAGAGATGCCTATTGGAAATACGTGTCCAATATATTTACGTTTGAGAACGATAGCTCAGATCCCGACACTCCCAAGCCTGAAAAGATTAAAAAGTTTTGGTCATTTATCAAATCTCTTAAAAAGACACGTTTTGGGATCACATCACTCATAGAAAACGGAATTCTTAAGACAGATGCAAAGGAAAAAGCCGACATTTGTAATAGGCAATTCCAATCAGCCTTCACACGCGAAGGCGACTCTGACCCGCTCTCAAAAGGGGCTGGTCCATTCTCCTCCATGGGGGACATAACAGTTGACCCGAAAGGAGTCGCCAAGCTGCTGGACGGACTAAAGATTCATAAAGCTTTTGGCCTGGATGGTCTGAACACCAGAGTGCTAAAAGAGTGTAGCAATGAGATCTCTCCAATACTGGCACTTATCTTTAATGAGTCTTTAGCTCTGGCGACGTACCAGATGAGTGGCGACAAGTAAATGTTTCCCCGGTCTTTAAAAAAGGTGAAAAATATGATGCAGCTAACTATAGACCGGTGTTGCTCACATGCATCTGCTGCAAAACCCTAGAGCATATATTAGTCAGTAACATCAACAGACACTTAGCCTTAGATAGCATACTTGCTGACTGTCAACATGGTTTCAGAGGTCCTGCGAGACCCAGTTGGTCCAGTTTGTACACGACATCATCAGCAATCTGGATGGGGCTGTAAATCATGGACACAAACAGACAGATTTGATCATAATGGATTTCGCAAAGGCCTTTGATAAGGTGCCACACAGGAGGCTATTACATGAATTAGACTATTATGGGATAAGAGGGTCCATCCACGAGTTAATCAACTCGTGGCTCTCTGGGCGCACTCAACAAGTAGTTTTAGATGGTCAAGCCTCAGATCCAGTCCCAGTGTTATCCGGTGTACCCCAGGGGTCGGTTTTAACACCGATCCTGTTCGTTATTTTTATAAACGACTTGCCGGATAACATCAGGTCTTCTGTTCGCCTGTTCGCAGACGACTGTGTCCTGTATAGGAACATACATTTAATTCAGGACTGTTTGACCCTGCAAGAAGACCTCACTAGCTTAGGACAATGGGAAGCCAATCGGCATATGAAATTCAATGTGGTCAAATGTCACTCCATGAGAGTGACTCGGCATCAGCATCACAAACACATACTCTTTGACTATTCCCTTCACAACCAAACCTTGGGCGACGTTCGGTCGGCAAAATATCTTGGTATAACTATCTCTGATGATATGGATTGGGGTCAGCACATCTCAGAAATATCTTCCAAAGCAACTAAGACACTTTGTTTCCTTCGCAGGAACTTTGCTTTTGCACCTAAGAGTACAAAAGAAGTTGCATATAAAACTTTAGTTCGGCCTAAACTAGAGTATGCAGCACCCTTTGGAGCCCTTACTCGAAACTTCAGATTAACCAGGTACATGTAGAGAAAGTTCAAAGGAAAGCAGCCCGCTGGACCTGCAGGAGATGGCGAAATACAAGTAGTGTCAGCGAGATGCTTGATGAGCTTGAGTGGCCATCTCTTGAGGCCCATAGGGATCGGTCCTCCCTGCTGCTCTTTCATAAGATACATTCTGGTGCTGTGTCTATGGAAAAACACAAGTACCTGGCCCCTGCAAACAGTTTGAAATCCACCAGGGCATCACACAGTGCCTTAATATTGTAGATACCAGACATACAGTGATGCCCTGAAGAACTCATTTTTCCCCTGAACTATTCAACAGTGGAATGGTCTTTCTCCGTCGGTGGTCAAATCCCAGACTACTGAAGAGTTTAGGGCACTCCTCGCTTAGTCAAAACACAGCCGAAAGATTTGTTTCTTTTTTCTTCAAAATTCCAAATTCGCACTCCTTGGCGTAATGATCGCATGCGATCGTGCCAGTAAAAAGAGATAGATAGATAAATTTCTATCGCTAAACTGACTTGATAGTTGGATGCCACATTGCTATGATGTTTTTGACGAGACTTTGAGTCATTTTTCAAATGGCTAAATGTTTACATAAACACGGACTCAGTCACTGGTGCTGTGACGTACTCAATACTAACGTCAGCCTGTAAACAACCATGGGTGCTGTTTGAAATACATAAAATTGGTTTCGCGGTAAGAAAAATATACAAAGCGGTGCTAAATGGTCCCTTACAACTAATCCTCCCTTCGTATGCAATATATACAAGCCTATGTGCTCACAAAAACAGAATTTCTTTTGGTATTTTGATGCTGGCCTCAGGTTACCAATAAACCAACAAACTACACGATACCAAGAGAAAGAGCTAATGAAATATCTTTAACCTGAATAAAACATAATTGTAGTAGTCTTAATGCGGATTTAAATAGAGTAAATATTGTCCCCAGTGCTCTTTTCAGCTATGGAACAGCAAACGAAACAGCCCAACATTATTTTTCGATTGTAACTTATTTGTTGTTCCTAGAAACCGTTTACTAGCATCATTACCGGCAGTTCCTATTACTTTAGATACTCTCCTGTACGGCGATGATCTTTTGACTTTTGAAACCAACAAGGAGCTTCATAAGACAGAATTACAATTTATAAGTTAGGTACTTCAAGAATTACAAAACAAATATACAAATAAATAGAAAGTAGTGCCGTTGCCACACCTTTTCAAACAATTTGGTTAAATTTCTGAACTTAAAAAAAGTAGACCGTCTCAGTCAATTCGTTGTACTATTATACTATTTGTACATGTTTTGGGGAGAGGATTTTCTAATGTTGTTATAACTTGTATCCAATCCCTTTGTTTATGCACAATAAAATATGCCATCTAATCTGGCCTCGAACACATGGCTGCTCGGCCTCGTGGTAGCGGGACGAATTTCAATTAGCTGAGGTTGTCATGTGATAAAGTGCATGTGACTATAGTCCCGAAAGAAAATCCGGAAAAGTACGGAAGGCCTATGAAATTAGACAAGGGTGAATGGTTAGTAACATATTATGTCCCTTCTCACATTCCCATCTGTTCTGTTATTGTTACTATGGTCTGTGATTGTGGTATTAGTGATGTGGGTAAATTTATACAAAGCTAAGCGACTTACGTTTACATGAGCCTTTAGACAAGCTTGCAGCTAACAACCGCAAGTCAGCGTACTTAGAAAGAACATAAAAGGTCGCATCTTCTGAGGCAAGAGTTTGCAGAGCTGATAAGGTGTCAAAATCTTTTATTCCTATCGCAAGAATAACAATCGCAATCTTTTCCTTCTTGGCTACAACTCCTTGATTATATGTATAGATATCATTCCAGGTTCCTGTATCACCCGCCCTGAGAATCACTGCTATTCTCGAAACACCATCCCGAGATTCTGATTTAAATTTAAAATTCACACTTTCCAAACAGTTTTGCTTTTTATAGTCGGAAAAATTATTTAACGTATCAAACAGATTTGTGACCGAGTCTGTAAATGGAACTGATGTGACATTAGTTTCACTGCAGAGTGTCGCTGCCACTCGAACGGCACCTTTTGGCGCCAGATGTTTGCCAAGGATATCATCGATGAACGCCCTCTGTATCCGAATTTCTGTCCCATTTATATAACTGGAACCATCCAACACAAACGAAATATCAACTTTTGGGTTGCATACTGAAACAGATATAAAAAGGATGAGTGATACATTCATGCTGGTGTTGTATCAATTTATTGAGTTATACTATGTACATAAGATCAATGATCTATATTATAATATGTATACTGAGGGGGGAAATTTAGCAATATACTTTGGGGATTCGCAGTTTAGTAGAAATAGGATTTTTAATTTCATAATATCAAAAATATATGTTGACAAACGTTTACGAGTACGATGGCAGACTGACAAAAACGTTATTTCTCATGTACATGACATACAAGGAATAACATATTAACATACATGACATCAAAGGTGGTGTTACAAAAGAATGTTCAATGCAGCGTTGTTAGGTAGAATGTGCAGTCCAAACTGGATAAATTAATCATCCGGTTTTAAGTCCCCTTGCTAAAACAGTTTATCTGGCAATAGCGCGAATAGTTTTCTGCTTAAAGTTTCATTTTTCCCATCAAATGTTTAAACCTAAAAGCAAAAAACGGTTTAAAACTGTTGACCCTTTTCGTACATATTTTAGTTGTTTTTTCTTCGAATGACCACCCTTTCAATTGAATAGCGTTTGAAATTAAAGTGCTCAGCAGATCAAACCCCGCTATGAAATCAAAATTTGTTTCTTTTGACCTCTTGCGGGTGGCCATTAGAGCATTTTCAAAAACTGACATGTTTGCGCACCTGCCAATAAAAAGATCTAATGCTAAAAAGATCGCCTATTGGAGAACCTATCGCTGAACTTTTTTTCCCTCAGTATATGATGTAAAAGACTCCGATGAGCTAGACCGTAAGAAAAAATTAGACTTATCGCGTATGCGTCCCTTGAACTATACAGTGGGGCTAGATGTATAAAAGGATTACACCTTCATCTTCCTTCACTGGTTGTATTAGGACATGTATCAAAATCTCATGTTCAGGCTCATATACTGCGATTATTTAACCCCAACGAACTGCGTACATGTACCAGCATGGAATCTAATCTTGTTTTAAGTGCTCACTGTCATTGTTTGTTGTCGCTTCCATTATGTATAGGGTAAGTGTATGTTCCTTGTTATGTGATAAGATTCCATGTCTCCTTTCTATTTTGGCAATTGTCATCGACGAGGAAGAAAGAGCTGGTTACTTTACTTTGATTGTAAGTCTATCTATCATGTTCCTATCTTTGTCTGCTTTTTAATGTCTCTTCCTCTGTGTGCCATGTGTAGGTGTGTGATCTCGTATTGTGTCATTATCTCGTCATACTCACTTGTTCTTCATATCTGTAAAATGCCCAGCCAATTTGTTTGTGCAGCTTACCTGTGCCAGATTGCCCATGAGCGATGATACTGTAAACGTTTAACAACACGACCAGAACAACAAACAGAAACAAGAGAAGTGGCTTCATCCTCGCCTCCACACTTATACCGCAACCTCTGTCAAAACAAAATGAACCTATGTGACATAACCATTTAGAAACTACAATCCAGTAATCGCTTTAAGCGGGCCACTATTGGCCCATAAGCGAAACGCCATTTAGATGGCGTTTCGCTGATGGACCAATAGTGGCCCAAGACTAATATACTGGCTAGCTTGTAAAGGTATTGTAAAGGTCTTGTAAAATCAATATTTATAATAATAATAATAATAATAATAATAATAATAATAATAATAATAATAATAATAATAAAAATAATCAGTATATTTGCAAGGGAGGAACAGAATGCACATATCAAAAAAGGCTTTCTAAGAACATATTTCATCGTTTTATGTACTTCAATAAGACGAGGTATTTTTCTTTTCTTTTTTTCTCCTTACTATGAAAATCAGTATTGTGGTAGCTCTTCAAGTTAATGCAATGGGGCATATTGGATTTTGGTCAGCTTAAAATTTCAAAAATGCGTATGATCATACTGCGTCTTCGACAAATTGACAAGGCGCAAACAATCAAGTTACAATGGCCAGATGGTGTGTGCATGGACACCGTTAAATGAATCCCATATTATTAAAGCTGCATAGTCTGTAACTTTTGATCTTTTAATTTTTGAAATAATGTTTCTTTTTTTCAAGAACACAGTAAAATTAACGAAAATTCAGGTATACATTTTACCAATTTCGTAAATCTTTACAAATATCAGTATCAAAACAACAGCATTTATGTTAAAACTTGACTGTCTATAATTATTGGAGGGACGCAAATAATTACCGACAAGAGAAAAAAACACCTATTTTTATAAGATAATCCACTTTTCCATGCAGTTTTCAGCTATGGTGAACAGATTTGTTGTGAAAACTTAACTTAATTCTGCTTTTACAAATGATTTAAAAAGAAAAGAAAATTTTTCGAAAAATGTTCGAAGTTGCAGACTTAGTCTCTTTAAAAGATAACTGCGATGCCGATGCATAACATCAATATCAGAAGGGCATTTTGAGTTTACATGATCGTTACTAGTCGGGCAATGTTCCATGATTCTTTGTAGGAAGATCGTTTCATGATATATCGCAACTTGGTTGCTGTTTGACAGTAAGCAATAATGAGCTCACATATATTTGACAGTAAGCAATAATGAGCTCACATATGTTTGACAGTAAGCAATAATTAACTCACATATGTTTTGACAGTAAGCAATAATTTGCTCACATTTGAGTTTTGACAGTGAACAATAATGCTTATGGGGAAGTCAGTTCTATGGCAGTTATTTCCTTAAGTAGTTTGAAACTACTCACGCCTCATATGCAGTCCCAGTATTTCTGATATAGCCCAGATGCCGGTCTCATATAGCACAACCAATGTCAATGCCAATGTGCATTTTTAAATACAGCGGAGATGCTAATTCAGAGACATGCGGTAAGTTTTTGATATGATGAGCAACGAAATAGATGCATCAGGTATCAAACCCTTAATCGAAAAGGAAACGCTTGGCATGAGTTTTGCTTGTTTATTGAGTACATTGTGTGTAGTTACATCTTACCTCTTGATGTCAAGGGACAGTTCCTGCCTGAGTGGCAATCATCTTATTATTGCGAAACTTTATTACTATTATAAAAGTATGTCATTTACGTGGATCTGATTGGATTGTGCATGGTATGATAGAGCTGAAAATGGACCAGGTGCATTTTTGCTCTTCTTTGGTATCTAAGAAATATTCACTCCTTCCAACTTCCAACCACACTTCTTCATAGTCTAACCTTTTAACTGATCTGGTCTGTAAAGCCTATATTCACAAGTGATAAGCAATAATTGTGACCATTTGTCCACCGTTACCTTAAATTTCGTGGATTGTGCCCCTGTCTTTGCTTTCTCGGGTAAAAAATCTCAGCAATGGCCAGTTCATAATACAAGGTCAGTTTCAAATCCATTTTCATTCATCACTGATCAATAATTTCAAAAATATCAAAAATGCGCGAACCTCCCTAGCACGAAAGCTCTCTCAGTACATGTACGAATCTAAACAACAATTTTCTTTTGAAGTTTTTGACAATTTCAGCAAAGTTTATGGTTCAGTTAAAGATTTGGAATGTGGAAGAATGTATGTAGATCCGGATAGGCTACATTTTATGTTCGATTAACGTATCGTAATATTTTAGTCCATAAAAAAGTACCGAAATTCGGCGTGAAATGACCAAGGTTCCGGCGTTGCAACCGTTATTCCAGTGTTACGGTTGGACGCTTTAAAAGGAAATTTAGACCAACTAAGCTTAACATATACCTACTCCAGTATCACCCCTCCGTTTGAATAGGTAAAAACAGGCCTAAAAATTTCCAGTGTGTCATTTGGACAAGATTTCCTCACAAAGCCGAATTTTACAGTATGAAATATTTTAAACTGGTTATAGAATACTTATGCGTCTTTAAAGGCGTCCATGTTTTCACTAGACCTAAATTGTTGTCATAATTATTCAGCATGACGGTTAATAGTTCGTTACTGACGTAGTTGTGCACCGACGTAACCTTAATTTAAAAAACAAAACAAATGAATCTCGTCGCGAGAAAACCTGTTGTTGTTTTTTGTTGTTACGCGCGAACAATGTCGATGACCAGCCTGCGCATCCCCGCAGTCAGATCAGCGCCTTTGTTATTCGCTACCTCACAGGTATCATACCGAATTCTTGGACGCGGATATTTTTCGACTAGTCTTTTCGCGGGGAATAAATATACTGAAATTGAAGGTAGGGGCTCTCATTTGAAATAGTAAAAACTTATTTACGAACACTTGTTAGAATCGATTAAAGGCATATATGTTTTCTTGAATAGTCACCCTACCAACACATGATGGCTAAGGCAATACAGTACTTAAAATATGCGAGTAAAATGCAAATACATCATGAATGAGTCCTTGAAATCGGGATACTTAGGGATTGATTGACATTTACACCTTTTTACAGAAATGGTTTCTATATTTTTTGCGTTCTTGGTGAAAGGACGTTTACTTGTTTTTACCTGTATGTTAATGATTCGGCTTAAATAAGCGTCAATTGTTTATGAGAACGGGATTCCTGCCCCTACCCCTTCAACGGTTGCAAGTCTTAACCGCGGAAGTGCGTGAAAAAATGCTATAGCGTCTGCGGGGTTTTGTTATCTGGCCGCGGGGTAGGGCTTTTTAGAACCGTTTTTTCACACATTAATTAAAGCGGCAAGAACCAATTATGGGCTCAAAGGCACTTACATTTTGATAGTCTGTCGGTTTCTACCAGCAGGGACAGCCGATACTGGTTCTATTGCGAGTTTGATGCGAATCTGAACCACGGGGTGAGAGCATGCTCCTAATCTTACCGCGGATGTGACCATTGTCGGCGTTGTTCATGGCCGCGGGGTTCTGCAATATGCTTTCTTTTCCGCGGAAATCCTTAAACTAAAAAAAATATCATAATCATCTATGACAAAAGATAGGTAGGTGGTGTGTTGAAACCACTGGAGCAATTACGGTTAAATCAGAATGAAACCATTGGGTTTCGCTCTTTTGATTTCTCTGAATGCTCATTTAGCTAAATAATCTAGTATTTACGGTAGTAAGATCGCCTGACCAGCAGCAAAAGTTAGCTGTTTGTTTGTCTGCCCGTTAATCAGTCCCCCTGTCTGCATGCATTGGTTCTTTTACTTGTATGCTCGTTAAATCCAGCTAAAATGTGTCTAGTGGCTCAGGTGGTTAGAGCGCCTGTCTAATGTTCTGAAGGCTGTGAGCAGCATAATCTAGCCGTCTGCCTGCCTGCATCTTGTCTGTCCACTTGCCTATGACTGCCTGTCTTGCTGTATCAGTTCATTGCTCTTTTTACTTGTTTTGTAGGCCAGTTTTGCTAGATTATCTAGTAGCTCAGGAGGTACGAGTGCCTGACCCCATTGGGGATACTTTCATTTTTTTCTAAAAACGTAGGCTTGTACCCAGCATCTACTCTTTTCCCCCAAAAATATAAGGAATATCTGGCATACCCAAAAATATTCGAAATTTAGCAACCCCAAACACATTTTCCAATACTGTACCTTGACATTAAGAAAAGCCCTAAAATGTATGGAATTGACCCTAAAAGGTCCAAAAAATTATTCATAATATCATCATACCCCAAAACATATTATTTATTTTTCTGACCCCCCCCCCCCCCCCCAAATAAAAAATGAAATTCAAAATTTTGAACCTCCAAAAGTGGACCAAACCTACTTATTTATGATAGTATTAGAGTACCACACCCCCATCTTCCACCGAAAGCTGACCATTGTTTTAGAGAAGTGTGCACCAAAATATAGCTGTCTTTCTGCTTGCTTCTCAGTCAATCAATAAGTCAGCCAGCCAGCCCGAACAACCGCGTAGACTGAGCTACTTTGTAAAAGCATATACTTGTTAAATAAAAGTGGTTGCATGTCCCAGGGCTTGGGGTGTAACTCTCATTTTTCTTCTTCATACGTGTGGTCAGGCCCAGCATCTACGGTTCACCCCAAAAATATCAAGAATTTCAAGTACCCCAAAAAATGTTTGAAATTTTAGCAACCCCCAAAAGTATCCCCCATTATGTACCTTGACCGAATGAAAAGACCCTAAAATGCAGAGAAATGACCCTTAAATATAGTCCAATTATGTGATAAACCCCCAAAATATCCACAAATGCTTTATACCCCCAAAAATATTCATTTCTCTGAAAACCCCAAAACATACTGAAATTGAAATTTTTGAACCCCTAAAAATGGCCTTAGCCTACGTGTGTATGAAAATATTAGAGTACCCCCTCCCTCCTGAGCTGCTTGTCTTGTTCTTCGGAGTAAGTTATTGATAACAACAACAGAATTTTGGGGGCATATTTGTTGCAAGTTATATGCATTGTAGACAACAGAGGAATAGGCTACTGTCCGTCCTACATGTGCGGATACAAACAGTTTTTGTCAGAGGGGGTCCAACTATAACGGCTTTTTTCCTTTGCTTGTTTTTGAATGATGATGAGAGGTTGGATCCAGATACTACTATAAGCGGGCCATCGTCGGTCTGCCAGCGAAACGCCATTTGAATGCCGTCAAATGGCGTTTCGCTGGCGAGCCGATGCTGCTGGCCCATCATTGAATGCTATGATGATAACTGTGATTTTTCAGGGGATCCGGAACAGAATTGCTGAGAAACCCTACATTTTTTGTGATATTTCGGTGGGGGGGGGGTCTGGATCCGCGTATGTCCTATGCCGGCGAATCTTTTGGTGTCCGTCCATTGTATTAGGGGCTTGCCTAATTATGTTGTTCTCAGTAGACGAACGAGGACATCTCGGAGAAAAAAAATCAGTTGCAGACAACATTTATATGTCAGGGGCGTCGCACTGTGTTGTGTCCTTGAGCAAGACACAAGTTCTGGTTCAACCCAGGAAGACCCGTCCCGATATATCTTAAAAATCGTTGACTGGGAGGTAAAGAATCAAATCAAACAAAATCAGGTTGATATTGGATATAGCGAGTCCCAGGACCCATAAGCCCATAATTGTAAATGAATCACTGTTAGTTGACCTTGTTACTTTACTTTTCAGCAATGATTGCGAATAACAAAGGCGCTGATCAGACTGCGAGAAAGACCAGTGTCTTTATTGTTCTTTGAGATTTCTCGCATCGAGGCCCATGTGATGTTGAAGCCCAGGCATCCTTGCTTCTGCCTTGCTGTGCGCCTTTATCATGAAATAGATACTGTAAATCCGGAAATGTTCGCGAGAATTTTATTTTTGCGAATGGCGTTAAAAGACATATTTGCGACTTTTAAAATTCGAGACCATGGCATGATTTACCAATATCGGTAAGCGACAGAATGATTTCTTTATTTCGCGAGGATTTTATTTTCACGAAACTTCGCGAAAATAAAACCCTCGCGAAAATTTCCGGATTTACAGTACTGGGGGGCCCCAGGGGTTTGGGGGAGCTGGGGGAGAAGGGCTATATATTTTCAGGTAACTGTGCTGCACTGGTAATTATTTCAGGGATTTGAGGAGCAAACTTATAGTTTTCGGGATTTGGGGAGTCCTGCAGAAATAGTAAAAAATGAATTTATGAACTCTTACCTTAAAGGAAAAGCCTTCATTTCATTTAATTGTTTTTTTTTAATTCTTCGGCTTCTGAGGGGAAGCCCTCATATCCCCCTTGGAAAATCTAAATGTATTTACTTTCGAGCTCTAATATGCTACTCTGCCTTGGTATTTGTGAAAGGTATGGCGAATAATTTTTACTATTGCTGATTTATTATGCTTAAATTATTAATTTTTAGGTTGATAAGAATGTATTTTGGAACACTCAGATTGCGCCAGCTTGCACCATTTTAATGAAAAAAATTCGGGGAGTTACCCCCTGACCCCCCTAGCACGAATCTTAATCTACATCATTACAAAAGGAAAGGAAAAGCATCCATTTTTTACATTTCTTTAGCTTTCGGGGGCTATTGCCCCCAGAAACCCCCCTTTTATATTAATATGTGATTGTATTCATTTTTGTACTAACGTGCGCATCTGGATTAATCTTTGAGAAAAATATGGCACAAAATTTGGGGTGTTGTTGATTTATTATCCTAAAAATTGTTGATTTTCAGGTTGAAATTAACATACTTTGGAACACTCAGAATGCACCAGAACGCACCATTTTATGATTTTTCCCGGGGGAGCATGTCCCTGAAACCCCCTAGCACAAGTGTTTATTTCATTAAACTAATTACATATCATGTAATATTTGCATTCTTTGGGTAAGCCTTAGGTTACATGTATATACGTAAATATATTTAATGAATATTTAGTCATCCGCTCGTGTATAGCTTCATGTCAATTTAATACTATGGAAAGAAAAATGCATTTTAAGAGAATTGGCTTATATTTTTGGGGATTTGGGGAGAAGCTGAATTAATTTTAAGGATTTGGGGAGCAAAGAAAAAATACTTTCAGGGAGCTGAGGAATTTTGGGAGATCAGTGCATTATTTTCAGGGATCAAGGGAGGATGGCCCCCTGGGGGCCTCAATACTATATTCGTTATGCTTTGATGTGTTTAGCAGATGATACATTCGCGAGGCCCTCCCAAAGTGATGGGGGTAAATGTCCCCATGTTCCCCGAAATAAAGGGGCGTGTTCCCCTGCTCCCCCCATCGAAAATTCATTATATTATGTTCCCTGTTCCCCATTATTATCTTTGTTCCTCTATTTCCATCAAAAGTTGGCCTTACTCTCCCCATTCACGTGAAATAAATGCCATTTTCCCTGTCCCCAAAACACCTGGGAGAGCCTCATCAATATTAAATTTCCGATTCAGTTTAAATAAAATCAGAAGGTTGCAATAACTTTATTCTTGATCACAATATTGCTTATTGCAAAGAAACACAAACGCAGTACGGGATCTAATGTATTGTATGACGACTCATCCGTGAGTAGCTCAAAAACAGGAAAAAGATGAAAGAAAACTGTAGGTCCTCTATCTTTCGTGAGGGAAAGCAGTGTCTATCTTACTCCCCAGAAATAAGTCGGATCACATTTATTTTATTATTCTATTTTATTATCATGTTTTTAAAAGTCTTTTTAACAGGAGCTTATCCCGATTCTATTCTACTTACATTTACTATAATAACAGACGTTCTTGCGTGAATTATGTTTTGATTATTTCAATGTGGTATGTGCGGCCAGCAAAGCCACAGATCAGCCTGTGCATATGCGCAGTCTGATCAGAGCCTTTGCTAGTCGCTTGAAAAAATTCACCCTGCGGTAGCCTTTCTTTGCCTCAATCAGTGCATAGTCAGGGAAACGAGAATGGTCTTTTGTTACTTGACGTTCCTCTGAAACAGTAACCGCCCATCCTCAGCATTCGCTGTCGTTTCATTTCCAGTACGTCCTCTCTTCTCATGTTAGCTTAAAAGAACCGTTTCATCGCGACGGTTCTTTTGAGTACCCACAACATATGCTTTGGTTGAGATATAAGAAAGTTATGTTACTGTTACACAATCTTAACTGAAGTCCTGTTTATGTTCAAAACAATATTAAGACCAACATAAGGGATGCATGATGGGAACTCCATTCAAAGAAATCAAATTACAGTGTTGCGAACCTAAAAGTTTGACTTTCTTCTCCAACATGGAGCAAGAACAAGCACAAATATATTGTTAGGCCATATTTTCAAACATTTAGGGGAAAGATCGGGATACTAACAAAATATTTTATTTTGATTTGATTCTTTTATTTAATTCAAGTAAATATCAGTCTAAATTCAGCAAATATATGATGTCTATATGGACTCACGCTTTTCAGTATATCATTGCATACTTATTTTAAACAAAACATGTTCAATAGCGTAGCCAGAACGCTGAAAAAGTTACGCACATCAAATGCGAGTGTGCAATGATATACTGAAAAGCGTATATCCATAAAGGTATCATATATTTGCTGAATTTAGACTGAGGTTTGCTTGATTAAATAAAAGAATCAATTGTGTCACTTTTCAAAATGGGAACTTCTCTTAAAGGAAAGAATTTGCTCCCAGAGGGAGCGAATTCTTTCCTTTATGAGAAGTTCCTTATAGTATGAAAAATCACTATTACCACATAAGGCTACCTCCCTTGAATGTTACTATTTTTATTACGCACGTGCGTAACTGCGTAATGGTATCTACGCCAATGATGTTGATTCAGATTATTGCATTTTAAGCAATTTATCTATTACAACTTCGAGGACAGTACTAGGGTTCAACACCGTATCATCCGCGTTTCAGTATTAGCATTTTCCGTAAGTAATCACCTCGGTTAGACTAGCAAAATCTTGGTGTGCCCCGCGGACAGGTACACCAACGTCCGCGGATAAGATCAACATTTTTGAGCATAGGCACCATGTTTATATGCCATTATCTAGTAAATGCAAAGAGCAATTACTATATTATTTTTTGCAAAATTGCTACCGATAACCTGGCTTTTAAGATATCAATGTTAAATGAAATGTTTTTTTAGGATTTTCTCAGTTGGATCGACTGTAAGCAATTTTTGCCTTTCAAAATAATTTCCATCGTTTTAAACCATAATTTGTGGTCCAACAGTAGAGTTTGCAAGGTTTGCGATATTCTAAGCACATGAACGAGTGTTTGGTTGTGTTAATACAATAGATTTGAGTTGGATATAGATAATAAAAATATAATTTTTTACCCTTTTACGGAACCGACCCTCCCCTCCACCACAAAAGAATCGACCCCCGAAACAGAAAACGGTATGATACCTGTGTACCTGGCTAGTATAATATATGTAAACTAGCTGAATACAAACTTTCAATATTCTATCTCGTCTCTGGAGCTGAGCAGACTTACTTGGTCAGGGTTTTCTCGCGACGTCGCACAACGATTTTTTTGATATATATACTTAAAACCAAAAGAAACTTTACACTATTAGTATCTATACCTTTTTCTTGGATTGGTGTTTGATTCATATTAATAGTCGGGGAACCAAAGTCGCGTATCGTGCAAAAACACACATTTTTTGCACCCGAAAGGTATACAGCTGGAATTTTGTATAATGATAGTCTAATAAGTGCTTGATATGAAACCACTGTATAGCAATGCGACCAGAATTGCATTTCGCGTAAAAATGCATTTTTTGTATGCCACATAGGCCATGTTAAGCAATCTTTCATAGCATAGAAAGTGTGATGTTTCCCTTATCAATAAGTTAAAGAGTATGCTTATGGTCTTCAAAAGAACCGTCTCATTTAATAGGTCCATTTAAGTCCCCACAACATATGTTTTGGTTGAGAAATAACAAAACTTATTTTCCATTACGCACTCTTATCTGGAGAATGGCTATGAGAAGCCGTTTGACTGTTCGATAATACAATAATACATTATCAAACCCATATAAAAGTATGAGCAGTCATTTGTGCACCAAAATGATCATTTTATGGATACTTTTTTTCTTTACAAAAACTATGCGGTTACATTTCTTCATCTCAGACGGGGACAGACAGGTTTTTCATGGTGATATGATAATAGTTTTACGAGTTTTTTTTATAATTATTTTACTACTGTTAAATGAAATTATTGTTTTCAGTAGATAAAAATCCCCTTGGTCCCTACAATGACCCTCTGTTTCAAAGCTGTTGTAAATATGGTAGATAAACTTCCTTTAAACATTGATAAATTTCATTTATGTGTTGAACTGCTCTTCAGTTGCCCATAGTATTTAACTACGCACTAGCTGGTATGGACTAAAAAAGTAAGTATCAAATTATCGTGGTTACATATTTGTACTTTTCAGCTACCTTTCTAGTTTGCCGTAAAAAATAAAATAAATTGCCTTGAATTATGTCCCAAACGTCTGTCTAACTGTATGCAGTGTTTAAACACATTCAATTTAAAATCTATTTATTTATGCAAAAAATATGCAATTCAGACCACTTCAGCGGGAGGAAAAAAGTGAATAAGTAAGCACACATTTTTTTACGAGATATGCTTCCAAGCGATATATAAATAATTATCAAATACATTTTTGGGCAATAAATGCAGTTTAAATGAGATCAGAAGCAAAGAAATCTATAAATTTTATTTCATAATGGGGGTGCCCTAATCTACATGCTTTAAAAATCAATAAGCAGTATTCTTATATGACCACCACTGCTTCTGAGGTCTACGCCGATGTTGTATTATTATATAAACTCAATTTTTTTCAATCTTTAACTTTTTTGATAAAAATATATAACATTTTGAAAAATAATATTTTGACATGTTCTTGCTGGGCTTCCGTAGAAAGATGACTGCTCTGGCGTTATGCAAGTCGATCGAGTCTGCTATACAGTGGTTTCAGATACACCATAGAATTACCTTTGACCCCATACAAAATCCAGCTGTATACCTTTCGGGTGCAAGGGTTAGCATTTTTTCTACCTTGGTTCCCCGACTATAAAGGCTGATCAATTATTCATAAGACAGTTGATTTTTATGTTAGTTTGTTTTCATAAATGCTACAAAATACGCAAGGGGGATGAAATAAACTTTTTCAAAACGCATCACTTTTGATGCGTTACTGTAGCTTTGAGATTGGATCATTTTAAATGTTCAAGACCAAGTCTAAAAGACATGCTATCGAATTGCTGTTTAAAATTCAAATCAGTCCGGATCATCCTACGAGTAACACAAAATAGAGTGGTAGTTTTACGTCCATGCCCATTTTTGTGAACATGACAGTGCTTTCAATAGAATTTTCCATTACAAATTGTTTGCCATTTTTCTTCCAAACCGATGGTAGTTTTTATCAGATTATCTTGCCACATACTCTCGACAGAGGTCCAAACGAATTACTGATAAAACAAATCAAATGTCATCAAAGATAACGACTATAAAAAGGCCTAAAGTTTACTATGTTTTAATTCAAAGGGAGATAATTCGATTGTGAACCAACTTTAAGACACTGCCAAAAGCTAACCAAATGTCAAAGACAAAATTTCAGGAAGTATTTTTTATGGGCAATCAATGGTCCTTAATAAAGCTTGATGCTTGGAAAAGCTGATTTTGTGTCACCAACACCGATTCAGCGTTGAACTTTATTAGACATTGTCTCCTTATAAAAGCCTTGAAAGCTCAAAAGAAGAATCAGTAAAAGTATATTATAAAAACTGATGAGATGTAGGGGTTTTTTTGCATATAGATATTTTCACTCATATTGATATCTTTTATTCCTCTAAAATACGTTTTCTCTTCTACTATCTCATCAGATGTTTGAGCCAGCATAAATTATGGTCTAGGGGCCAATCTCAAATTTTAAGTTCTGTTGCACCCCCAGGAAGAAAAACATGGAAACTATTTTCAGTCAGGGACATGTCTTTGGGCCTTAGAAACCCCTGTTTTACTAAATTACTGTGGTCAATTTTCTGTAAATGGTCTGTAATCAACGTTACTCTACCACTATTGAAAATAGCAGTACACAAAATACAAGACTAATAATATTTTACAATAGTATCAATGAAATTATTTGAGCTTTAAATGTTTGATCTAATCATTAACATCAATTGCAGACATCAGTGAGATGTAGTTCCTCTTGTCAGCGTGACGTATTTTACATTTTATACAACATTGCAGATTTTGACTTTATAGTTTGCATATAAGAATAAACCATGTTACCCAGCCACAGGAAGAAACACTTGGTTACTATTTTCAGTCAGGGACATGTCGTGGGGCCTTATAAACCTATCTTTTTACTAAGTTTTCTTTGGACAATTTTCTGTAGCTGGCCTGTAATTAATGTTACATTTCTAACATTGAAAATAGCAGTACACAAAATCAATGCTAATATAATATTTCCCAATAGTATAGATGAATTTATTTGAGCCTTACATATTTGAGCTAGAAATAAACATCAATTGTAGACATCTGTGAGATGTATTAAATTTCTGCTCGTCAGAGTTACTTATGTTACAATTTTTACAAAATGTGGATAATGACTTTATAGATTGCATATTAGAATAAAACATGTTCCCCAACCTTAAATATGTAATAAAGATCTCTATTCTAAGGATGAATTTCCATTTTCACATATTTGAAGCTAGTTATAACTTGTAACTGGCGAAAGAGGTAGTAAAATTTATATTTAAATATGCTTATTAGCATATAGCTACTCCTGGCGTATAGATTTTCTATCCAACTATTTACATTGGACTGGAGTGCACAGTGTCTTCTTCTTCTCTGTGACAATGAAATTAAATAATAACTATATAAACGAATTCAACTACGACGGATAGTTTGTTGCTGTTAATATATAAATAAGGTAACGTAGGTAACAACATTATACCTTGCATAAATGGATAAAAATACTAAAAAACGAGGAAAGTAGATTCAAATTTTAGCCGAGCCTGACAACAAAGCTCTAAACTTTTTAAAAAATAACTTCAATTATAGACATATAACTCCAAATAAACACTAACTTTAAAGAGTTTTGTAAAACTAATGATTCTGTTACTTTGATATGACAGTTTGCAGATGTTTTACCAATGGTTTAAAACAATAAACATAATATCTACTTCATAATTCATTTTTGGGGCTTAATGTTTTACTTCGTTTTCTGTTGTCAAATCGCTATAATAGGCATCTAAACTACGTTACTGGATAAACTCAGAATAGAAAATGTGTAAGCCAGTACAAGTTACATGCTAATAAGCATCTTTAAATAATTATTTCACTAAAGTTACAAGCTATAAATATCTTAAATGTGTAAAAATGGAATTTATCATATAAATTCTTGGTTGGGAAATATGTTTTATTCTAATATGCAATCCATAATTTCGTATAAAACGTAACATAAGTAACGCTGATGAGCGGAAAAATATTTCAGAGATGTCTGCAATTGATGTGTATGTCTAGTTCCAACATTTTAAGCTCAAACAAGTTCATTGATACTATTGGAAAAAATCCTATTAGGTAAGCGTGTCTTCATTGGTCTTTTGCTGACAAAGGCGCTAAAAACGTTATTCAGTGATATATACATGTTGCACATGAAGCTATCATTCACCATATTGGAGCAGCTGATAGTTTGAGTGTTCAGCCAATCTTTCATCAGTTTATTAAAGTCCATCCATTTCAGATGTTTGAAGAAATTGCATTACGAAACGTTATCTACATTTGTAATATAAAACAAGCATAATGAATTGGTTTAATATGTCAGATTTGCTTGATGTAGAAAAATCCCTAACGTCCCTAACTCGCCTGTCCTAACATATAATGAATCTGTTGGGGTTTTTTTTCAACCATATCAGTTTGCTGAAACAATGATTTGTTGCATTTAAGGTTGGTCTTTACAGTATCTACTACATGTAAAAATCAATGCAATATACGAGATTAGATAGCACTTGTAACTGGTAACATACTCAAAATTTGTAATTTTAATATGGCAGTACGATTAGAATAAAACTGAAATCATTTCCTTTTATTTTTTACTGTATCAACAGGCATCAACCAATGTTAGTATTAAGAAATATCTACAAGGATACGGGTGCAAGAATGAGTCAGCTTATGAATAAAACGCTGTCTACAAGCTGTTATCTGGAGTATTATTCACGTTTTTGGATGGCTTTACGTACAATAAGCCTAATTCAGTAAACTTTTGAAACCAACAAACTGTTTATAAATCTCATACTCCTCATTTCATAAACCATGTGTAAACATGTATCAGTGTTACAAATAGCTCAACACAATCCGACGGTGAAAAAACAACAAAACACACATAAACTACCTTGTGAACAACGAAAGAAAGCCAACAGCTGCGTGTGAGTCATGGCACTACTTTTCAACAGACACTTATTCGACACTTTAATCTCTGAGTTTCAGAGATTTAAACCATGTTGATGAATTTTGGTGAGTTGTGTTTATGACTAAGGCTTAAGAATAACTCCTGAAAATGGACCTTAAAATAAAGATTCACTTACTGACAAAAAATTTGTAATTAATGTTACCATGTAATATTTTTATAGCTTTATAATTAATGTTACCATTATTACACTTTTAAGTCGATGAGTATTGCTCAGGTACCTTTACCTCAAACATCCTTAGTTAACAAACAAAATAAGGACCTCAGACAGTCTTAATGAAGGATTGCCCATAGAAATGACCAGAAAAAAGTTTCAAAGAAAACGATATTTTTTCTATGATAAAGATAGTGGGTTCAACCCTCGACTTATCCACAAAAGCAGTTTTTACATTGGACAAGTACCAATTGAAAAATATGGGTTGAAAACTCTATTTTTGCTATTCAACAAATAGAAAATAGATAACGTTTTACTGAAGTGTTTTCCCCCCGTGACCAAACTAATTCTTTTGCATACAGTTGTAGTTTTACATTCCACACATCATATAAAAACGGCATGATTGGTCACGGGGGGGGGGGGGGGGAGGGGACGATGTCAAAATGCTCAAAAAACACTTTATTATAAAAACGTATTAGAAATTTATTTTGAAAAAACCCTGTAGGTAAATATCAATCTGCTATGGCATATATCAGGGCTTTAGTTATGAATGCTTACAAAGTAATTAATTGTCTCATTTCTCAACCAAAACATATGTTTTGGGTACTCAAAAGAACCGTCTCAATGAGACGGTTCTTTTAAGCTAAATCTGATGGGGAAGAAAATATTAACGATTTTACGCTCAAAAACTGTGTTTATCTAGACTATGATTTATACAGTATGCAGATATGATACACCTCAGTGCACAAGTCAAACTGGTTGACTTAGAACATTACAGGTAATAGTCAAAAGTAATTGACAGCAAACTTCTTTAGATGAAACGATGAAATCTTCTCAACCCGAATTTTATGCAAACGCATCACTTTCGTCTCAAGTTTTATGCCGCAAACATAATATTTACATGTATTTAGGTGAATACTCGACGAAACTTTGACTTTCTGTGAAATAAAATTTGGTCACAAAAAATACCCGCACCCCCTAAACCCTAGAGTCCTGGCATAATTATGCAATATTTTCAGAATATTTTTATTTTGCTAGGCACACTAAATGTAAGGATTTGATTTATGCACAAAACTATAGTTGTCAATTATGCATTATCCTAGCCACAGGCTGTCAAAATTTGGGCAGATTAATTAGGAAACTGTCCGAGGTCCTTTCTTTCCAAATTGCAGAATGATATAATAAGATGATAAGCATTACAATTTCATATAATGAAATCCTGTTCAACAAAAGAATAGAAGATTTTTATTGTGACAGGAGATACATTGATTTTTTAAATGTAATTTTCAAAAGTGAACATTAAATGTTTTAAGCATACAAGAAAACCCGTTAATGTTAGATCTACATAGCATCAGGTACATTTGGGTATAAACCATGCTACTTCTGTTCTCATAAGTACTTTGGTTGATATAATATTTGCAATCTAAAAAAAATTACATATACATTTTAGATTAAAACAAAATACAGTCAAGACCTAAAATGTTCTGTGTCTCTTCCTCATGGTACCATAGGTTGGTCTGCAGTCTGCGATTGTAATATTTCCTGGTCATACTCGCATTCATAGTTTTTTCAATCATGATAAAATACTTCTACTGGCAAAAAAGTAGCCAGTAGTCGCCGATAAAAACACATTTAAGCTGAAATAATGACAGTGTGCTGTTACATATGTTATGGGCTTACCTGACATACGCATTTAGTGTAAAGGGTTAATAACTTGTAAAACAGTTAATCGTCAAATTTGACCCGAAAGTTACCCAATGAAGGCTTAACCAAAACTTAACTAGTTTTTTAAAGATCTGTCCTTCTATGTGTAAAATCAACAGAAAGCCCCTGCTCTGGAAGACACACAGCAGTATCCCCCTGCCTTGCCACCAGATGCAGGAAATATTGCTTTGTTATTTGAATTTATTTATTGATGTACAGTATATGTAAGCCAATATTTGAATCATGAAGTAAATATCATGTATATGATAAAAAAATCAAGCAAATTGCCAAATCAAAGTAACAGAACCAAACAAAACTACAAAGCTCTCTTAGATTATTCTTTATTTAGAGTAATTTGTCTATATTTGAAGTTATTAAAATATGTGGAGAGTAGACTCAAATTTTAGCTAAGCTGGCGTGTCGTCAGGCTGAGATAAAATTTGAGTTTACTCTCCACAGTTCTAGTATCTTTATCCATTTATGAAAAACACCATTGTTGTTACCTACCTTACCTTATTTATATATTGACAAAAAATAAATATCCATGGTAGTTTAACTTGTCTGTATATATATACTGCTCAACTAAAGTTTAGCACGGATTTTAATATGATGCCCCACTTTGAATGAACATATAACATCTAATTTGATGTTATCAACATGTATGGGAATCTTGAAATTTACGTTTTTTCGTGTCCGCCAGACAAAAGGTAATCTGGTTAGGCGTCAGTGGATTGACGTTAAATTTCATGCCATGGGCATGTTAAGGATACATGTCTACATCAGAAATTAAAACTTTTGATGCTAATGTAAAGCAAAAGGTTCTTAATTATGAAAAAACGTTAAAAACATCAAAGTTTGATACCCGTTTATGCCGCGTTTTACTGTTCCATTATGACGTTTAAACGGTATTTTTCCACTTCTTGACTTTTCAGCGCACTGAAACAAGCGGTCAAGTAATCATTTTGATGCAAGATTGTCACAAGCACCCGGATCATTTAAGTTAGTTGATTTTTTGAAAACGTCTTCTTTAGATAGCGTTGCTGCCTACATTTAGCCTCAGCTTCAGATTGACGTCACTTTTTTATAAATTAGATACCCAGGGACAAAATTTTATAAACGTGCCTTACCTTTAATTGTCTCTCTTTTGACATCCTTTTAAACACGAAAATCCTTTCAATTAAGCATGCCTAGACAACGAAAACCGTACTGTTATTGACTTGTAAACGTCATTATAACAACGACGTTAGTTGTTAGCAAGACTCAACTTTTGCTTCGAATGCTCAATGGAGACGACCTTTATTTTTTTCAGAACGGCTGATTCGACCAAGCTGGAAAACAAGGGATTTTATAAACCGATGCTGTATCAAATTTGTATTGTCAATAATGCAGTTGAAACACGTTTTTGACCCCTCTCTTGTTTAAAGTAATGAACGACGCAGTAGAAATCCAATTAAAATACACCAATTGCTTTCCTCAACTTCATCACATATCAAACCATCATTTCAGCAGATATTTTAGAACTTTAAGCCATTTGCCTAATTATAAATCATTTTTTATTTATTCGTGCTAAACTTTTGTTGAGCAGTATATGTTATTTAATTGCATTTGTGAAGTGTAACAACTTCGAATTCAATGGTCAGTACTATTTGCAAGTCCAGGGCACAGCAATGGGGACAAAAAATGGCACCAGCTTATGCAAATATGTTTATGGGTCGTCTTGAAAAGCAGCTATTGATGTCAGTCACCATGAGGCCATTCTCATTCTCCCTAAAATGCATAGAAATGACCCCTAAATATGGTTCACTTTTGTGATGACCCAAAAAAAATATCCACAAAACCTTCATACCCCAAAAAATATTAATTTTTCGGAAAACCCCAAAAAATATTGAAATTCAAAATTTTGAACCCCAAAGAATGACCCGAGCCTACGTATGTATGAAAATATCAGAGTACCCCCCCCCTCCCCCCGGGCCATGGTCGTGACAACCTAGATACCTCCCTACAAGAAGCCAATAGTTTTCACTCAACTATACGGTTTACAGCTGAGGTATCGAATGACAAGCACGTTTTACTTGACACCCAATCCAGATTGGATGATGATAGAATATGCACAGATCTTTTCATGTATATATACTGAAGGACTTTAGAATCGCACCACCTGCTTAAATGCTAATTTATGTCAAAAATTGAATATTTTCATCAATTGAAAAATGAAATTGACAAGTTCCGTCATTTAGCTTGCGTTCAAAAAGAAAATCGAAACGCTGTGGCTTATGATTGCCATGACGTCAAGATAATTCTGAGACAACTTAAATTCAAAAAGCCACAGAGTACCAATACCTTCCATAATGAACGAAAAAGTTTTCGAACCGATATTCGTTCTTGAAAGCAAAAGGAAAGACAAAATCAAATCATGAAGTTTTAGGCCTCTGGCAACGTTCATTACGTCTACATGACGTCATTGCTTTTTGACGTAATTGGGCGTTTATATCCTAAGAATCAGGAATAATCAAAATCTTTTTATTGCCAACAGATACTCATCAATCAGTTGCATAAAAGACAAAAGTATCGCGACATGCGCGAACGTCACCCGTCTGTTATTGCTGTTCGAAAATCGAAAAGTGACGTTAGCAAAGAATCGCTGCGAGTGGGAGTGTGATTAAACGATTATTTCTGAAACAATTTGTGTTTTTACATTAGTTTAGGCATCTGGCTACCATCTCAAAGTGTTTGTTTTCAAATTGACTCAAATTAACATTTGTCAGACGACAATTGTTGAAAAACACTAACGTTGGTATTACGTCAGAATGAACAGCCTGATAGTACTGCAGATCTCAAGGCTGTCAGAGGGGTGTACTGGTCAGATCTTTGCAACATCTAGTGTTATATACCAAATGAAAATGTGGGGTCTCTAGTTTTTAAAGGTAGTTGATGACACCTCTGATTGTGAGTACTAACCGAGTTATCTCCCCTTGAATTACCCCACCCATTTTGATCATATTATAAGAGGTTATGATCATTAGCTTGTTAATTAATTGAGTTGAAGCATCCAGGAAGAAAAATATAGCCATCATTACTCAAAACGGTACCTGAAAAAGTAGAAAAGTTAAGTTTTGATCAGAGAAATGGGCTTTTGAACTGTTTTGTTGGTCTTTTAAAGTTAAATTATGTGTTAAAACTCCATTGAATAAAAATATATTTGAAACTTTCAATTTAAGAATCTGCCCATTAGTGTTTTGACCTTAGAAATGACTAAAAATTTAAAGAACACTTATTTATCTATGTTATCAGGGTTTCTAGATTCCAATTTCTGTATATGGAATGCTCTGGGAGCAATAATAAGCATGTAAATACCCCACCCACCTATTACTACTGCAGATCTCATGGCTGTTTGAGGGTTACCTTGGTCATACTTTGCTAACATCTGGTGTCATATACATGTACATATACCAAACAAAAATGTAGAGTCTCTAGTAAATAGAAATAGTTGATGACACCGGTGATTCTGAGTACTGACCGAGTTATCTCCCTTTGAATTACCCCACCCATTTTGATCACATTATAAGGGGTTATAATCATTAGTTTGTTAACTAATTGAGATGAAACATCCAGTAAAAAAATACCCATCACTACTCATAACAGTACTTGAAAAAGTAGAAAAGTTAAGTTTAAGTCAGAGAAATGGGCTTTCGAACTTTTTTGTTCTTCTTTAAAAGTAAATTTGGTGTCAAAACTCCTCTGAATAAAATATATTTGAAACTTTCAATTTAAGAATCTGCCCATTAGTGTTATGTCATTAGAAATGACTAAGAATTTAAAGAACACTTCTTTATCTATGTTATTAGGGTTTCTAGATTCCAATTTTTGTATACGGATATGCTTTGGGGACAATACTAAGCATGTAAATACCCCACCCACCTATTACTACTGCAGATCTCAGGGCTGTTTGAGGGTGACCTTGGTCAAATTTTGCTAACATCTAGTGTCATATACATGTACATGTACCAAACAAAAATGTAGAGTCTCTAGTATATAGAAGCAGGTGATGACACCGCTGATTTTGAGTACTGACCGAGTTAAGTCCCCTTGAATTACCCCCACTCATTTTGATCATATTATGAGAGATTATGGGTATCAGTTTTGGAATATAATCGAAATAATGCGTTCAGGAAATAAATATTGCCATCACTATTCATAACAGTACTTGAAGAAGTAAATAAATTAAGTTTTCGTTAGAGAAAAGGGTTTGGAACTATTTTCTTCGTAAATTATAGTTATATCCTATTTCAAAACCCAGCTGCTTTGAATAAACATATATTAGAAACGTTCAACTAAATAAACTGCCCACTAGATTTATGTCTTTAACAATGAATAATAATTTAAAGATCAGTGCCTCAGTTATGTTAACAGGGTTACTAGATTCTAATTTCTACAAACAGAATGCTTTAAGGAACTACTAGCATGTAAGATGAGGTGAAAACGCTAACATTGATAAAAGTCTTATAATACTAAATCACCCAAGTTTTTTTATAGCCTAAATACGAAGAGAATAATTTCTGACAGTTGACAGTGTAACTGTATTGCAAGTGCATTTGCATGATCTTTCTTAAGATTGTCAAGCACACCCAAGAAAATCATTTAGGTCACTAGTGGCATCAATAACCATAACTCTTGCAAAGCTAAACACAATTTACCATGTAACTTGAATATATGTTACCATTTAAACTTGAAACTTACTGGGGCTAATAAACTTAGTACGCCAAATACAATTATAATGCATTAAACTATCTAGATATTCTAGCAAGAGTTACTGCCCTTGATTATTTTTACCATTGTTTTGTATGGAAAACGGCATGTTAAAATAATAATAGCTCAATAAGTTGAATTTGAAAACTTATTTTCTAAATAGGATTAAGTCTCTCCTGAATCAATACTATGCCAAACTGCAGATCAAATTTGTTTCTGCTACATATTTCTATTTTTTGAAACACGAGTTGTTGTCCCTTAATGGCAAGACTCACACATAGAAAATGGATCTACAATCGAATTTTCCTCCAATAACTTGCTTACAGGGGATCTGATTGCAATAAAATATATGAGACATTTGGTTTTACACATCTTTACAGCATCTTTTGTATTGCTTTAGCGATATAAAATACTGCATGGAACATGCATTATTGCCCTTCATTTTGCCTTTTAAGATTAAAAATCAATATAATAGGCCTCATAAATAAATGCATCTATGGTCCCAAAGTATCGGTGAAATATTGAAATTTGCTTCATTTTATATAATTTGATGACGTCTGCATTTGTCTTCTTGTATCACCCAATGTAAATGTGTATCTGCATTTTATTGTTTCATCAAACCAGAGTAAATGATCATTGACAAAGTGGGTGAGATACGAATATACTGATAATCTTAATGGCTTCATATTTCACCAGAAATGATGACTATTCTAAATCTAAACAGTATGTAGCTTTTAAGTTTCCTATATATAGATAATATGTATCATCCTCCTGTTTTGCTTAGATTTTCGTCTATGCTTTGGAAAACTCTAATGTCTTTTTGTATCTTGTTAGTTTTAAGAACCCTAGTACTTTAGATAAACCAAATTAATTTGCTAAACATCCTTTTCAGGACGACCCTGCAAGACATACTGTAACTTACAGATTATGTCATTAACCTCAAATGATAACCTTACTAACTCACATTTTCTCTCAAAAGTCCGCTTTATAAATTAACAATGAGCTGTTTTAGTCTTTCTTACTCAGAAATAAATGTACTTTAATTTCATACCACTTTCAATTACCTTATTGCAATTGAAGTTATGAATGATTCATATTTTTCTAAGAACATGCTTCTAAAATGCACCAAATAAACAGGACCTGCAAATGGTGGACATTTTTTTCTATCAGATCTAGATCATAACACACCAAGATGTGGACAAAATATTGTATGTGTTGAATCTGAAGTCATTGGCAGTGATGACACTACAATCAAAATTATGTTGAACCTGTCCAGTTCTCAGACAATTTAGCATATACAGTATGTATGATGTTTCTCTAATGGCAACGTTTATATAATGGAAACCTCACAGTACTTTGATGCTATTCGCGTTTGTATTTCAAAAAGGTGACAACAATAAAGCATAATAAAAGAGAACCACTGGACGATACTACATGGTTCTAGACCTAGTGGTTCCAGAGAAGATTTTTTATGTTTTAACTATACGAGCCAATGTAAAACATGTGATCCCCCTGGGTGGAGCCATTTTTGAATAAACTTGGCAGCTCCAGGCCTTATGGATCAAGCAAGAAGGGTTTTGTGTTTTATTTAAATAAACCTATATAGCCTTCGTGGCTTGTTTTTTGTCTGCACGGCCATTATTTGAACAGACTCAGTGGAGGTCTACTTTGTGATGCTACATACTTATTTTAAAGGCGTTGGGCCATGTGGTTTCAAACAATATTTTTTTTATATTTGCTGTAAAAACTATATAAACATGTGATCCCCAGGGCAGGACTTTTTTTGACCAGGGGCCATAATTTGAACAAACTTGGTAAAGTAGCACTAGGTGATGCTATAACTCTCTTAATATTGTTTAATGCTTTCCCTATTAAAGCCTATGTAAAACACGTGGCCCCCAGGATGGGTCCATTTTGGCAACTTTGGCATAATTTTAACAAACCTGGTGGAGGGGTCTACTAGATGATACTAAATCCCAATTACAAAGGCTCTATGCCAAGTGAATCCAGACAAGAAGATTTGTTATGTGTACCCTATATAAACCTATGGAAAACATATGAATCTGGAGCGGGGCCACTTCTGGCCCTAGGACCATAATTTTATCAAAATTAGTAGAGGTCTACTAGATGATGCTACATATTTAATATCAAGGCTCAAATGGTTTCAGACAATATTTTTTCATGTTTCCCATTTTAAAAAAAGCAAGTGAGGAGTATGGTCAGGAAATACCACAATCACACTCTGCAGACCAACCCACGGCCTATGTAAAACATGTGAACCCAGAGGCGGAACAATTTGTGGTCCCATGGGCATAATTTGAACAAATAAGAAAAATATCTACTAGATAATCCTACACAAAATATCAAAGCTATCAGCCTTGTGGTTTCAGACAAGAAGACTTTTAAAGTTTTCGAAAATCTATTTTTACCCATGTGATCTAGATATACTATTTCATCAATTATTTGAGAGGCCCATATAAGGATCATTCCTGTCAGCCAAATTTGATCAAATTCAAGCCATTATTGTAGGGTGAGATATCGTTTATAGCAATTGTTGACAACGCACGACGGACAACGGGAATCCAACGATCACAATAGATCACATTGAGCTTATGACTCAGGTGGGCTATAAAATATACTAAATATTGCGATTTTAAATATGTCTATTTCACCTTGACATTTAAATAGGTCATAACACAAATTTTAACTTTGACATACAAAGAGTGTAGACTATTACATATTTTGATGAAACAAAATTGACAAAATATGGCAATTGAACTATTTTAATATAGATAAAGATTTTTTATGAAAAGTTTGCATTTTCCTTTTGCAATGAAACTATTTGCAAACAGACACACGGGCAAAGTACATGTATCATTGGTATTGATAATTTATTTTAAATGTTGTTTTCCAACCAATACCATACAAGTCATAGCAATATTGTATTAACGTGTCCTTATGAATAAATGCAATGCTCTAGACCAACTGTATACAACATATGCATAATCCTCTATAACGTGTGTGTACGGTTCAAGGGCCGTAACTGTGTAAGTACTCATCTTCGACGATGTCATCAAATGGATTCTGAAGTCGTACAAACAGAGAAATATTTTGGTATATACGACGCTTGATGTTAGCACAATCTTACCAGCAAAGTTCATAAGGAGAGGAATTCTGGCCAGTCGTATGTGGTAGTATAAAGCGGTTATCATCTTGACGTGATTCAAACTGAGGCCGTTACGGAATAGCTCACGCCTCGCCTGATTGGGGGTATTTATTCCCCTTTGGTGGCAAAGAATATGTGGAATTTAAGCATTTAAGACTTGTACTTATAAGTTAAGCTTCAAACAGGCACAAACTATACTTTTACTAGTAATCAGATACATAAAATACGCATTTTTGTGATTTGGGGGGTATGCCTATTTGACCTTGACCTTTGACCTTGAGAAAGGTCACAACTTGATTTGAAGCTTGACCGAAAACGAGTGTATGCTGTTGCTTACCTTGATGGAAAAAAAGATGAAACTTGCATTTTGAAGTAAGTTATGGTTAAAAATTGTGTTTATGAAATATTAGCATTGCCCTTTTACATTGACACTATTTACAAAAAGACACACGGACAAACACACATTTAGGTATCGTACATGTTGAAACTATATCTCAATGTTGTTTTCTAATCCAATAACATATAAATCATAAAAATATTTCAATTATGTATGCTTATTAGAAATAAATGCAATGCTATCTGCCAACTGTATGCAAAATTCTAATAATCTGTTATAATGGGTATGTACGGTTCAAGGGCCGTAACTCTGTTAGTACTCATCAGCGACGATGTCATCAACCGGATTCTGAAGCTGGACATACAAACGAACATTTTGGTATATCTCACTAGATGTTGCACCGATCTGACCAGTAAAGTCCTTAAGGAGAGGACTTTTGGCCAGTCGTCTGCTGTACTATGAGCAGATCGAAATCATGGCAAATCATGGTCAATTGTGCAAGAGGATAAAAAATGATAAAGAAAGTATCCTCAAATCAACCATGTGGAAGAGACAGTAAATGTAAAATGGTGCGTTTCTAAAGTCCCTCTGTTTATTTTGGGGACTATCCACTTTAACTAGTTTGTCTTGAAAATCTGATGAAGGCGAAGTTGGCTCTTAACGCCGGCGGCTGACCAAACCTGAACATCCTTTTTTGGGGATGTCTCAGTGGCGCAGTTGGTAGCGTCGATGTCTGGTGTAGTGCTAGGCGGAGTTGCCATGGTCCTGGGTTCGAATCCCGCTAGAGGCAAAATATTTCCAGCATCTATCGGCTCAGTTGATTCAACTGTATCAGTCTACGTCAATATCAGCGCTTCCTGAACTTCCTTTTTTTGGGATGTCTCAGTGGCGCAGTTGGTAGCGTCAATGTCTGGTGTAGTGCTAGGCGGAGTTGCCATGGTCGTGGGTTCGAATCTCGCTAGAGGCAAACTATTTACAGCATCTATCGGCTCAGTTGATTCATTATCTCTCTCTCTCTCTCTCTCTCTCTCTCTCTCTATATATATATATATATATATATATTATATATATATGCTTGTTTCATTCATAAATTGCAAGCGAGGGATCTGCTTGCAATGAAGCCCATCATAACCGCTCATAATAATAATTGTAAACAAGTCTTGCATATATATAAGCTTGCTTTCAGAATTTAATTTCATAATATATATGCTATATTTGTCTCTTGTACATGTATATATAGTTACATGTATGTTTATGTCATGATTGTTTGTACTCTCCTACTTGGAGGAAATAAAGAAATCTACTATCTATCGGCTCCCAGTTGAGACTGGACGATGGGATGATATACCTTATATTATATGAGGGAAAATGTAAAATTTGCACTACAGATGACATTGGTGATGAGTATCATTATTTGTTAACATGTGACTTTTTAAGACTGACAGAATATACATACATGCGTTAATCTCTTACGTGACCTGTGAATGGCCTGAGATGTATAGTTTTCAATAAAGTTCTGCTCTGTTCTGTTCTGCAATTCTGATCGCGTTTCATATCAAGCCAGCTTACCAAAATCCAGCCGTATACCTCTCTGGTGTAAAAAATGTGTTTTTGCACGGTACACGATTTCGGTTCCCCAATTGGTACTTATGGCTCGTGTTGACGTATCCAGCTAATATTTCGGGCCAGCACATGAGGTATTGATACTTACACTCAGCAAAATTTCTAATTGGTCACCTTACATTTTTACGCTAGTTTTGAAAGTAAGAGCCGGTTTAACAAAATTCATGCTTCTATAAATAAACCAAGGCTTTACCTAGACTCTGCAGGGCATTCAATTTAAAAATTACTGGTTCTTCTTGCACAGACGATGCTAGAGTAAAGGTACCCTCAATTCAAAAAGCCACATTTTTTCTACAATATGGAATATTCCAAAGAGACACTATCCATTTGTATTTTGTTTGTTTGAAGATGTTTCTGACTGCTGAGATTTAAGACAAACCGAGTTTCAATTGATTTGCTTCATTCGGACTTCTCGTTTCTGTCACGCAATAGCATAAAGGCAGACACTACCAGCAGCTAAATCATAGAAATTCAGCTTTATGCATGCAGTTTACATAGGAAGTTCGCACTGTTCTCTACGCCTATTATCTGCAGCACGGTATTGAAATTTTAAGAGATTAATCATTACTAAGAGACGTCACTGTTCTAGTTTAGAAAGTGGGAAAAAATGTGAAGTGTCGTCAATTTTTTTTTTCAAAGTTTTGTATCCAAACCGGAATTGCACAGCAGCAGTGAAATGTTTGTTATCACAAAATGGACGAATCATGTTCTATTCTGTTTGGCCTATCTTGTTCAAATAAAATAAAATGCATACAACCATTTTAGCACGAGTTAGCACAAGTTACTGATGAATTTCCAAAATCTCGAAAAATGTGATATTTTCAAAATTGCGTGAAAAATCCACTTTAGTCAAAATTTCAAGAGTTTGGCGTTTTTTTGAAGTCGGCGAGCCCGGTTTATACCGAACTGCACTTAATTTGATATTAAACTTCACTCTAAACCGTTTTTTTTTTATCTAAAAAGCCTATTTTCGCATTTTTACCAAAAAAATTGTGATTTGTAAAAAAACTTTTCTGAAAGATCCTTAAATTTTTGCCCATTCAACTGCACATATTTAGATTAAAATTCATTTCAATGATTTAAGCGCTTGGTCAGAAATAATGAGTTTAAAAATTGACCAATTAGAAATTTTGTTGAGTGTATAGTGGGTGTTGACGTATCCCGCTAACATTCCAGGCCAGCTCATGAGGTATTGGTTCTTATAGCTCGTGTTGACGTATCCAGCCAACATTCCAGCCAGCACAAGAGGTATAGCTCGTGTTGACGTATCCCGCTAACATTCCGGGCCATAACATGAGGTATTGGTACTTATAGCTCGTGTTGACGTATCCCGCTAACATTCCGGGCCATAACATGAGGTAATGGTACTTATAGCTCGTGTTGACGTATCCTACTAACATTCCAGGCAAGCATATGAGGTATTGGTACTTATAGCTCGTGTTGACGTATCCCGCTAACATTCCGGGCCATAACATGAGGTATTGGTACTTATAGCTCGTGTTGACGTATCCAGCCAACATTCCGGGCCAGCACATGAGGTATTGGTACTTATAGCTCGTGTTGACGTATCCAGCTAACATTCCGGGCCAGCATATGAGGTATTGGTACTTATAGCTCGTGTTGACGTATCCCGCTAACATTCCGGGCCAGCACATGAGGTATTGGTACTTATAGCTCGTGTTGACGTATCCAGCTAACATTCCGGGCCAGAACATGAGGTATTGGTACTTATAGCTCGTGTTGACGTATCCCGCTAACATTCCCGGCCAGAACATGAGGTATTGGTACTTATAGCTCGTGTTGACGTATCCCGCCAACATTCCGGGCTAGCACATGAGGTATTGGTACTTATAGCTCGTGTTGCGTATCCAGCCAACATTCCCGGCCAGAACATGAGGTATTGGTACTTATAGCGCGTGTTGACGTATCCAGCTAACATTCCCGGCCAGAACATGAGGTATTGGTACTTATAGCTCGTGTTGACGTATCCCGCTAACATTCCCGGCCAGAACATGAGGTATTGGTACTTATAGCTCGTGTTGACGTATCCAGCTAACATTCCCGGCCAGAACATGAGGTATTGGTACTTATAGCTCGTGTTGACGTATCCAGCCAACATTCCCGGCCATAACATGAGGTATTGGTACTTATAGCTCGTGTTGACGTATCCAGCCAACATTCCCTGCCAGAACATGAGGTATTGGTACTTATAGCTCGTGTTGACGTATCCAGCTAACATTCCGGGCCAGCACATGAGGTATTGGTACTTAAAGCTCGTGTTGACGTATCCAGCTAACATTCCGGGCCAGCATATGAGGTATTGGTACTTATAGCTCGTGTTGACGTATCCCGCTAACATTCCGGGCCAGCACATGAGGTATTGGTACTTATAGCTCGTGTTGACGTATCCAGCTAACATTCCGGGCCAGCATATGAGGTATTGGTACTTATAGCTCGTGTTGACGTATCCAGCTAACATTCCGGGCCAGCATATGAGGTATTAGTACTTATAGCTCGTGTTGACGTATCCAGCTAACATTCCCGGCCAGTATATGAGGTATTGGTACTTATAGCTCGTGTTGACGTATCCAGCTAAGGGCCAGCACAAGAGGTATTGGTACTTATCTATTTTGTGCACGTTTCATAATTTTTTAAACTTGCGAAAAATGCCTTCAAACATCCTTCGGGTCAAACTTTCAATCTGGTAGGGGATGTCTAGACAGTTATGGATCATGTTCATATTTGGTCTGGAAATGGTTTTCATACTAGAGTCCTGCAGCGCTATTTTAACTATGTTGACATTCTGTATTTACAATTATATTTAACAACAACAAAGTTATTTTAATCCACTATTTTTAAAATAATACATGCATTATCTTACATCTAAAATCTTATATGCACATACCAATCACAAGGAGAATTCGTAGCATAGTGGATGAATCGCTTGTCCGAACCCTGTCACTGTACCTTGTTATTTTTTTTTATTTTATAGTTTTATCAATTTATTTATTTATTTATAAATGTAATTCATAATCATTTCAAAACCATTTGGATTGCTGAATATCGCTTTTATGACAGCAAACAATGCATATGCTTTTGAGTCGATGCATTCAGTGGAATCTTGCATATGCGGTAACTTTTCATGTTTGATAATGTCCCATTTGATGGACACTTTGTATAAATGTTTAAACTGTTTTCCAATGATGCTTAAAGGATACATGTGAAAATATGATACAATAAAAAAGATGAAAAAGAATAAAAACACTGATGGGATTCGAACCTGCATATAATGGAAAAAATGTATTTTCTGGTGCCAGCGACTCTTAGTCTAATCAGTAGAACTGATAAGGTTGAACTAATTGCAACAGAATTTTCTCAGCAATCCTGCCACTGTTTAAGTTATCTTGAGCAACATAATAAAAGTTGCAAGTCCTATCTTGTGGGGAAGTATATATATATTCGACTTGAAAATGATCACTTTTATGCCTAAAGTGGCCATTGAAGATTATTTTTTTGACATTTGGACACTTCTTCTTCAGTTGTTTTAAGTCTTTTATGCTTTGATTATAGAATTTGATTTGATTATATGAGTATTACACATGATAATAACCATATCAAATGAGCCGAAATGTTAAAAATCATGGGTTGAATTACCCCACCCACCATATTACAACTATATTAAGATTAGAAACATAGTAGTTCTGTTTACTTTCCTTTTACGACATATAAGTATTAATTTTAACAGTGTTGAGGTTGTTGTGATTGGACTTAATGACCCAACAACATACCATATGGTATAACAGTAATATACGTTACTTACTTTTAAATGTATTACTATTTAATGCAGTACTATCTTTAGACCATAGGCTGCCAAAAGACCTCTTAGGAATCAGGTTTGTTGACTGTTATTTTCTAAAACCACATTATACTTGTCACATGATAAAGTATATTAGCTCTTTAGAGGTCGAAGCGTTACCCTGCAATAGCAACATTCACTATGTTGCCCTTAAATAATAGGAAATCCTATAGTGTTATTATATCAAATAATTCCTTCTTCTTACATATCAATATTATCTTTTATTGAAAACAAATGATTAGCAAAATGATTTTCCCTAATTAAGACACCTGTTATTACAGTTATATTCGTTACTTTCTATTAAATACAAAAATTAATGCAATAACAGCACTATACGAGTTTACACTACTAATAAATGTAAATTACTGTCATTGGAGTGCCCAGTAATGGGAGAAATGATGAATATTGTATTATTTGTCAAAACAAGTAACTAAGAATAAAACCCAACAAAGCATTACTGATAAAAAGGAAGAAACTTGAACCTAAATCACATAAAACGCCATTTATAGTCAGAGTGTTTTATCAAATATATAAATAGCATTTTTAGAAACTACTTATAATTTATGATCATATTATGTTTCTTAAAAGCTTACATGATATTTTTTTATATCTCTGAATCATTTGTGTTTCCTTCTTTTCGTATTTGGAATGATACATACAAGATATGTTTTATCTGGCTACAGCTTAAGTTAAATGAAACATTGATATAAAACAATTGTAGTTGCTTTGTAAATCACCAAAATTCATATAATTATAGATTATCAGCTATCGACCACAACAACTATATTGATAACATTCAGGGACAAACGCAAACTCAAAACTCCTAAAATTACCATTATCATTTCAAACAAAAAAACTGTTGTTGTTTTTTATCGTAACGGTTACTGTCCCACATATGGCACACCTATCCATATGGTTATAATTGATTCATATCTCAAGCATATCAAGTTTGGTGAAGAAAGAATACAATTTATTTTAGTTACATAAAGAACAAGAGTAGTTACGAAAATGGTCACGCTTATCATATGCTTTGTCTGGTTCTACAATGTTGTGAAGCATGGCAACAGGACAGATTTGTTCTAAAGCTTCTTTTTGGTAATTCATTTGAAATATCCAGGCTTATTGTTTAGAACAACTCTCTTGCATTGTAAGTATCATATTGTAGCCATTGCGAAATGAATGGACTCCATTAAATTATTGGTAGTTTTGTTTTGCATTATTTCTATTAATAAGACTTAGTCCAAGCGTGACATTTTGTTGATATAAAATCATTTTGATATTTAGCATGTCAAATGAGAACATAATCATTCATACAAAAATTACATCCAATTCATCCTTTGCACATTTCAAAGCAAACTAAATTGATTATAAATAGTAAACAAATGATAAATCAAATGAGCAAGCACATTTGATTTTGGTTCATAACCCAGTGTTGAGCAATAAAGAAGCAGGCGAGCCTGTGAAAATGTGTAGTTAGACACTACAGAACCTTTGCTGCTCTTATACACAAAGTAAGTGTGTGTATAAGGACACAAGCCAAATTTTAGAAAGCTATCTCCGCTGCGTCAGTCTTGGTGATTAAAGATGCATTGTCCATGTGCGATAAGAACCAAACTCTCTTGTGATGCTCCAAGTTTTCATTTGAGCTTGTATAAATTACATAAAAAGCGTTCAACATCATTTTTTCATCTAAATGTAACAAAATTCATACTTTTACTAGTGTCAAAGAATAAATCGACATTGTATTGAATATTTGATATACTATATCATACACACATAGCACAAAAGAGAAACACTGCTTTATTAACCTCTGCGATTTATATTAACCTTCGTACAATGTACAAATAAAAATATAATGCATAATACCTAAAATAACATATATCAAAGTTTATTCTAACAACTCTTAGATTATTGATTCTATCTGAATGTAAGCAAAGGAAAATTGTATGCTACCACCTTCCTAAAAAACATTTTATAATTAGCAGCTTTTTTACGTGAATTGACCTTGCTATACGAGCAAATAGCGTGTATCATGTAACTAACTATGTTTGTATAACGTGATCAAGAGAGAAAAATATTTTTTAAATAACTGATTAGATTTCTTTTAATTAAGTTATTTTTTCAGCTGAATATTACAAAAATCTACATCCATACACATATAAGCTTTTCAGGCCCACTTGTATACTGTCTTAAACAGTTTGGACAAACATAGGTTTTTATGATATATTTTATAAGGTTATATATGTTACTTTGATATATTTGATAGAAAATGGGAATGTATTCTTCTACTGTTATTAAAGAACTATCCTTTTATTTGTTATGAGTTTTTAAATCTTAAACTTTGAACAAATCAAAATGAAAATTTTGCAGATTAAACAACGTTTAAAAATTTACTATTTCACAAATGTAAATGTGTGTAGATATATCGACTTTAGTGTATAGATATAGTTTCTTGAGAATAACTGATAATTATTTAGGACAAACTGGTATCTAGTTATAAATTTAACAAAAAAAAAACAGTTTTGAAATGAAATAAAATACCATATGATCTATAAGATAAGGTATTTAGCAGTATATATAGCAAGTCTCAAAGTTTGTAATGTATGTTACATATTTCTGTACAAGCAACAAAACGCTTCTTTACACCAGAAACGATGTAATGTATAGCTCTTTAATCGTTTTGATCCATCAAATGCTCATATATGGGTTTAAAAGTTTATAGATAGCATAACATGATACCTTTAAAAGTGAAAAGGTTCTTACTATATTCAACATTTAATTCAGGATCATCATATATTCAATAGCTTATAATTCTTTAAGCATCTATGAAAGAAACAAGCTGCTTGCAGTTTTGAAATAGTCAGTTAATTGTCGTTTAGGAACGTGGTATCTAAAACCCAAAAACTCATTATAAAACTTATCAAATGAAACTATTGAACACATTTTTAATGATTTCATAAGGTGTAATTATAAATGTAGCGTTAATGTCATAAATAACATGAAGGTGTGTTTCTGGAAGCAAACAAATTTATTTTGATACTTGTTTAGGCCTCAAAGCAAGCTGTCGGTAGTAACCACGACTGTATATATCAACTGGACACCACTCGGATACCAGTTCTTATTTAAATGTGGCAAATTTTTTTTAAAAGTAAAAAAAAATGGGATAGGTGTATAAAACGTATCCTCCTGAAAAAACTGCTACCACAATTTGACCGTACAACGTGTCTAGATATGTTGTAGAAGGCTAGTCTTAACTAATAGTCACCCCTTTTCTGGCAGGAAAATTGTGCAATCGAATTTTAAAATATTTAGCTCCTTGACTAGTAGTGAGTCTGATTGATAATCTAAATGTATGGACAGCAATAGAGGGGATGTGAGGTTTAATTTTAAGAAGGATACATACTTTCATTAAGATTATTCTCTCCTGCCACTGTTTTTTACTTATTGATGACAGTACACGGTGTTCACTAAGTAGGGGTAAACCACTTATGGAACGGAGCAATGATAACTGACCATCATGGTAGGATTGAGAAAAAACGTGTCGAAAGCGACATCGTCCAATCACAACAACAACATCAACTACTACAACAACAACAACTGGCATATTTATTGTGAGAGTCACTATGGGCTATTAGCTTGTTATGAATGCTAGAATAATACTAATATAGTGTAATAGAAATGTAAACAGAACTATTGTGTTTCTAATCTTAGTATATTGGTGGGTGGGGTAATTCACCCTCTGATTTTTAACATTTTGGCTCATTTATATGCTTTTATATATGTTTAATAACGTATGTATCATGTGTATTACTCATATAATCAAATCAAATTCTATAATCAAAGCTTAAAGGACTAAAAACAACTGCAGAAGAAATGACCCATTGAATAAAAATGATCTTCAATGGCCACTTTAAGCATAAAAGTGATCATTTTAATTCGAAAATAAGAACACTTCCCCACAAGATATGACTTGCAACTTTTAGTATGTGATCAAAGGCATATTAATATAGCAAATACAACTAATGGCATTTCTGTTGCAATTAGTTCAAGGTTAGCCTATTTTTGAAGCCCCACCGACTAGGCTATCTACCTACTGAGCTATTCAAGCTGATATCAAATGATTTTCAAAACTACACCTGACTGCTGAATATACCAACCTAATGTTTTGATTTCATTGTTTACAAACAAGCAAATGTAAACATGGTCATATGATCTTGCAGCACTATAGAGAACGAGTGGTGTAAAAAGATAGGCTATCCGAGAAAAAGTTCCAAAAATGAAACACCCTAAACAAGCATTACAAGCTCAGCTGATAGCTTATCAAAGTAACGTCCCTCCATTATAGCGGTTGGGGAAATGGTTATGGTTAAAATCTCATTTGCGTATTACCATTGGGAGTAGTCTGATCACGGTTCATATTATTTGCTTTTATGAAAACAATCTAGTCTGAAGTGCACTTGAATATATGCAGTAGACGTAAAAAGGCAGACAACATTTTCAGGACACATACTAATGACGGGATAATGGAATAAGCAGTATATCTTTTAAAGAACATTTTAATGCATTAGATATTATTTTTTCCTCAAACATAATCAGGAAGTTTGATTTTGTATTACCTACACTTCAAATAAATATATATTTTGTATAATAACTTTAATTTTCATGTTTGGTAAAGTTGATTTGTAATTGGTCCAGGTTCTGGCATTAACCTTGTTGCAGAGCTGGGTGCTATAGTTTTATACCATTTTGACATAACTTGGAATGCACTTACATCCATGACATAATTTATGAAATATCTCACAGTTATTATGAAACAAAGACTCAAATTTTACACAATGATTGTATGACCATGACCTGAAGTTAAAGTTCATTTGAATGTGTAATACTCGATTCTGCCCACACACCTTTTTGGCTTGCTGAGTATCTAGCTTCTCACTTTTAGATATTAGGTACATAGACCAACTGAGTTTATGGTATAAAGGATCAGTTGGGTCAAGGTGGATAGCATACTTTTATTTGAAAATCTTAAAATACCCATTTAAAAAAAAATCTGACCGACTTTTTAGCTGTGACACCATGGTTTACTGTATTTTGATGCTATGAAGAAATACTGTGTTTGATATGGGCAGATGACTCTATAATTATCATCACAGAATCACCATTTATGTCAAAATTGTGTCTACTGAAAGTTACAATTGAAATTGATTTCGTTATAAAGGAGCACCTTCTGAATTATTTTGATTTGTCTTCTCCACTTATAGAGAAATGAAGAACATTGGTCTTTATCCTAACATATCATACATTTGTAAAATGGCATCAAACTTTGTGCAAAAGATTTAAATTTGTCCTCATCTCGGAGATCATCATTTTATAGACTTTTTGGGTCCATCCACATAGTTCAAAATTTCTAAGAGACTTCAAGTTTTAGCTAACCTATTTATCACTCTGGCAATTTTGCTGACATTTCATGTACGTGTATCTAAACAATTCAAGGGTAGTGAATAAAAAATCTGAAGTTATGACATAACAATTTATTTTCATTCAAAATATTCAATTTTCAACATATATATATATTTATATTTATGTTCATAAAACCTATTAATTTTCTTTCAATTCATAAGTAGAATCAAGCCTGGTGACTTCAGTAGGCTGATCAATTCAGACATAATGCTTCCAACAGAAAATACTAAGATGAGACAGTTCATAATGAACTCTCTCATCTTTATATTCTCTGTTTGCCTAGTGGATGATTGTTTTTATTCCCTAAAATAACTAACAGGTAAAGGCAAAGTGTCAGTCTATATTTGTCCACTTTCTGAAATGACCTGACTTGACTAACATTAAGCATAACAATAACAAAAATGAATATATTCAATTCAGTGAAGTTTATAGGTGACAGAAGAGCACCCTGATGTACTAGATATATTTCTTTTTTGTCACTTTTAACCATAACTCTTTCATCGCTAGCTTTTGTCGTCTGCTAATAACCTTTGCAAACAGTTTGGACCCTGTTCAGGATGGACAGAGCGTCGAACCTGATCTGTCTGTTGGTCCTGATCTGGATCCAAGCCATTTGGTACTCTGATATTCAAACTGCATTTTTACCTGCGTCGCTTTAGCGAAAGCAGGTCTAGTAGTGGGTCCACTCCGTCCTTCCGGCCGCCCGTCCGTAACACTTTAGGGGTACCAAGTTTGTGTAATCTGTAACTCCCAAAAGTTTTCTTTCCTTTATATTCAAACTTTGCCTAATGATTGTACACATATTGAAGATGTGCACCTCCTATTTTGTGCACGTTTCATAATTTTTTTTCATTTTTGAGGGGTGTTGAACTTAGACATTTTTTTCATCCGAAATGCATAGGGGGTGCCTAGTTTGTGTAATCTGTAACTCATGTAGAATGCTTTCCTGTATACTAATACTTTACCTAATGATTGTTAACACATTGAAGATGTGCACCTCCTATTTTGTGCACATTTCATTTTTTTTCTAATTATTTACGGGTGTTGAACTTAGACATTTTTTCCATCATAAATGCTAAGGGGGTGCCTAGTTTGTGTAATTTGAAACTCCAACAGTATTCAATCCTTTATATTTAAACTTTGCATAATGATTGTTCACACATTGAAGATGTGCACCTCCTATTTTGTGCACGTTTCATAATTTTTTAAACTTTTTTGACGGGTGTTTAACTTAGACGTTTTTTTCTATCCGTAATGCTTAAGGGGTGCCTAGTTTCTGTAATCTATATCTCAAACAGTATTCATTACTTTATATTCAAACTTTGCATAATGATTGCTCACACATTGAAGATGTGCACCTCTTATTTTGTGCACATTTAATAAATATTTTTTCTATTTTTGACGGGCGTTGAACTTTGACATGTTTTCCTTCCGAGATGCTAAGGAGTGCCTAGTTTGTGTAATCTGTAACTCCAACAGTATTCATTACTTTATATTCAAACTTTGCATAATGATTGCTCACACATTGAAGATGTGCACCTCTTATTTTTTGCACATTTAATAAATATTTTTTCTATTTTTGACGGGCGTTGAACTTTGACATGTTTTCCTTCCGAGATGCTAAGGGGGTGCCTTGTTTGTGTAATCTGTAACTCCAATTGTATTCATTACTTTATATTCAAACCTTGCCTAATGATTGTTAACACATTGAAGATGTGCACCTTTATTTTGTGCACATTTAATAAATATTTTTCTATTTTTGACAGCCGTTGAACTTAGACATTTTTTCCTTCCGAGATGCTTAGGGGGTGCCTAGTTTGTGTAATCTGTAACTCCAACAGTGTTCATTACTTTATATTCAAACTTTGCGTAATGATTGTTCACACATTGATGATGTGAACCTCCCATTTTGTGCTCATTTAATAAATATTTTCTTATTTTTAGGGCTGCTGGACTTAGACATTTTTTCCCTTCCGAAATGCTTAGGGGGCGTCTTGTTTGTGTAATCTGTAACTCAAGCAGTTTTCATTCCTTTTTATTCAAACTTTTTTTGCATTATGATTGTTCACTCATTGAACATGTACACCCTATATTTATACACATTTGATAATATATTTTTCAGTGTTAACCTTAGAAATTGTTAAGTCACCTACTGTAGATTACATTCTGTAATTTGGTGTTATCTGATTTCATTCCTGTATATTTGAACTTTGCATATCCACTGTTCGCACACCGATATGCACCCGGGACGCAGGTCCAGAGCAGAGTTTGGTCTTGTTCAAAATAGCAAACAGTAAAGACTAGGGAAAAGTCTGGTGTGAGTGTACACTGTTTGCCTAAGGCTTTTAGTTGACTTAAGAGTTAGCAAACAGTGCAGACTAGAGAAAAGTCTGATGTGAGCTGACACTGTTTGCCTATGGCTTTTTGTCAACTAAAGAGTTAGCAAACAGTGAAGACTAGAGAAAAGTCTGATGTGAGGTGACAGTTTGACTAAGGCTTTTTGTCAACTAAAGAGTTAGCAAACAGTAAAGACTAGAGTCTGTTGTGAGGTGACAGTATGCCTAAGGCTTTTTGTCTTTTGTCAACTAAAGAGTTAGCAAACAGTAAAGACTAGAGAAAAGTCTGATGTGAGGTGACAGTTTGCCTTAGGCTTTTTGTCAACTAAAGAGTTAGCAAACAGTAAAGACTAGAGTGAAGTCTGATGTGAGGTGACTGTTTGACTAAGGCTTTTTGTCAACTAAAGAATAAGCAAACAGTAAAGTCTAGAGTGAAGTCTGATGTGAGTTGACACTGTTTGCCTAAGATTTTTTGTCAACTAAAGAGTTAGCAAACAGTAAAGACTAGAGTGAAGTCTGATGTGAGGTGACAGTTTGCCTATGGCTTTTTGTCAACTAAAGAGTTAGCAAACAGTAAAGACTAGAGAAAAGTCTGATGTGAGGTGACAGTTTGCGTACAGCTTTTTGTCTTTTGTCAACTAAAGAGTTAGCAAACAGTGAAGACTAGAGAAAAGTCTGATGTGAGGTGACAGTTTGCCTATGGCTTTTTGTCAACTAAATGTTAGCAAACAGTAAATACTAGAGTGAAGTCTGGTGTGAGGTGACAGTTTGACTAAGGCTTTTTGTCAACTAAAGAGTTAGCAAACAGTAAAGACTAGAGTCTGATGTGAGGTGACAGTTTGCCTTAGGCTTTTTGTCAACTAAAGAATTAGCAAACAGTAAAGTCTAGAGTGAAGTCTGATGTGAGTTGACACTGTTTGCCTAAGGTTTTTTGTCAACTTAAGAGTTAGCAATCAGTGCAGACTAGAGAGAAGTCTGATATGAGGTGACAGTGCGCCTATGGCTTTTTGTCAACTAAAGAGTTAGCAAACAGTAAAGACTAGAGTGAAGTCTGATGTGAGGTGACAGTTTGCCTAAAGCTTTTTGTCTTTTGTCAACTAAAGAGTTAGCAAACAGTGAAGACTAGAGAAAAGTCTGATGTGAGGTGACAGTTTGCCTATGGCTTTTTGTCAACTAAAGAGTTAGCAAACAGTAAATACTAGAGTGATCTCTGATGTGAGGTGACAGTTTGCCTAAGGCTTTTTGTCTTTTGTCAACTAAAGAGTTAGCAAACAGTGAAGACTAGAGAAAAGTCTGATGTGAGTTGACACTGTTTGCCTATGGCTTTTTGTCAACTAAAGAGTTAGCAAACAGTAAATACTAGAGTGAAGTCTGATGTGAGGTGACAATTTGCCTAAGGCTTTTTGTCTTTTGTCAACTAAAGAGTTAGCAAACAGTGAAGACTAGTGAAAAGTCTGATGTGAGTGGACACTGTTTGCCTATGGCTTTTTGTCAACTAAAGAGTTAGCAAACAGTAAAGACTAGAGTGAAGTCTGATGCGAGGTGACAGTTTGCCTAAAGCTTTTTGTCTTTTGTCAACTAAAGAGATAGCAAACAGTGAAGACTAGAGAAAAGTCTGATGTGAGGTGACAGTTTGCCTATGGCTTTTTGTCAACTAAAGAGTTAGCAAACAGTAAATACTAGAGTGAAGTCTGATGTGAGTTGACACTGTTTGCCTAAGGCTTTTTGTCAACTAAAGAGTTAGCAAACAGTGAAAACTAGAGAAAAGTCTGATGTGAGGTGACAGTTTGCCTTAGGCTTTTTGTCAACTAAAGAATTAGCAAACAGTAAAGTCTGGAGTGAAGTCTGATGTGAGTTGACACTGTTTGCCTAAGGCTTTTTGTCAACTAAAGAGTTAGCAAACAGTGAAGACTAGAGAAAAGTCTGATGTGAGGTGACAGTTTGACTAAGGCTTTTTGTCAACTAAAGAGTTAGCGAACAGTCAAGACTAGAGTCTGATGTTAGGTGACAGTATGCCTAAGGCTTTTTGTCTTTTGTCAACTAAAGAGTAAGCAAACAGTAAAGACTAGAGAAAAGTCTGATGTGAGGTGACAGTTTGCCTTAGGCTTTTTGTCAACTAAAGAGTTAGCAAACAGTAAAGACTAGAGTGAAGTCTGATGTGAGGTGACTGTTTGACTAAGGCTTTTTGTCAACTAAAGAATTAGCAAACAGTAAAGTCTAGAGTGAAGTCTGATGTGAGTTGACACTGTTTGCCTAAGGCTTTTTGTCAACTAAAGAGTTAGCAAACAGTGAAGACTAGAGAAAAGTCTGATGTGAGGTGACAGTTTGACTAAGGCTTTTTGTCAACTAAAGAGTTAGCAAACAGTAAAGACTAGAGTCTGATGTGAGGTGACAGTATGTCTAAGGCTTTTTGTCTTTTGTCAACTAAAGAGTTAGCAAACAGTAAAGACTAGAGAAAAGTCTGATGTGAGGTGACAGTTTGCCTTAGGCTTTTTGTCAACTAAAGAGTTAGCAAACAGTAAAGACTAGAGTGAAGTCTGATGTGAGGTGACTGTTTGACTAAGGCTTTTTGTCAACTAAAGAATAAGCAAACAGTAAAGTCTAGAGTGAAGTCTGATGTGAGTTGACACTGTTTGCCTAAGGTTTTTTGTCAACTAAAGAGTTAGCAAACAGTTAAGACTAGAGTGAAGTCTGATGTGAGGTGACAGTTTGCCTATGGCTTTTTGTCAACTAAAGAGTTAGCAAACAGTAAAGACTAGAGAAAAGTCTGATGTGAGGTGACAGTTTGCCTACAGCTTTTTGTCTTTTGTCAACTAAAGAGTTAGCAAACAGTGAAGACTAGAGAAAAGTCTGATGTGAGGTGACAGTTTGCCTATGGCTTTTTGTCAACTAAAGAGTTAGCAAACAGTAAATACTAGAGTGAAGTCTGGTGTGAGGTGACAGTTTGACTAAGGCTTTTAGTCAACTAAAGAGTTAGCAAACAGTAAAGACTAGAGTCTGATGTGAGGTGACAGTTTACCTTAGGCTTTTTGTCAACTAAAGAATTAGCAAACAGTAAAGTCTAGAGTGAAGTCTGATGTGAGTTGACACTGTTTGCCTAAGGTTTTTTGTCAACTAAAGAGTTAGCAATCAGTGCAGACTAGAGAGAAGTCTGATATGAGGTGACAGTTTGCCTATGGCTTTTTGTCAACTAAAGAGTTAGCAAACAGTAAATACTAGAGTGAAGTCTGATGTGAGGTGACAGCTTGCCTAAGGCTTTTTGTCTTTTGTCAACTAAAGAGTTAGCAAACAGTGAAGACTAGAGAAAAGTCTGATGTGAGTTGACACTGTTTGCCTATGGCTTTTTGTCAACTAAAGAGTTAGCAAACAGTAAATACTAGAGTGAAGTCTGATGTGAGGTGACAATTTGCCTAAGGCTTTTTGTCTTTTGTCAACTAAAGAGTTAGCAAACAGTGAAGACTAGAGAAAAGTCTGATGTGAGTTGACACTATTTGCCTATGGCTTTTTGTCAACTAAAGAGTTAGCAAACAGTAAAGACTAAAGTGTGATGTGAGGTGACAGTATACCTATGGCTTTTTGTCAACTAAAGAGTTAGCAAACAGTAAAGACTAGAGTGAAGTCTGATGTGAGGTGACAGTTTGCCTAAGGCTTTTTGTCAATAAAAGAGTTAGCAAACAGTAAAGACTAGAGTGAAGTCTGATGTGAGGTGACAGTTTGCCTAAAGCTTTTTGTCAACTAAAGAGTTAGCAAACAGTAAAGACTAAAGTCTTATGTGAGGTGACAGTATGCCTAAGGCTTTTTGTCAATAAAAGAGTTAGCAAACAGTAAAGACTAGAGTGAAGTCTGATGTGAGGTGACAGTTTGCCTAAAGCTTTTTGTCTTTTGTCAACTAAAGAGTTAGCAAACAGTAAAGACTAGAGTCTGATGTGAGGTGACAGTTTGACTAAGGCTTTTTGTCAACTAAAGAGTTAGCAAACAGTAAAGACTAGAGTCTGATGTGAGGTGACAGTTTGACTAAGGCTTTTTGTCAACTACAGAGTTAGCAAACAGTAAAGACTAGAGTGAAGTCTGATGTGAGGTGACAGTTTGACTAAGGCTTTTTGTCAACTAAAGAGTTAGCAAACAGTAAAGACTAGAGTCTGATGTGAGGTGACAGTATGCCTAAGGCTTTTTGTCAACTAAAGAATTAGCAAACAGTAAAGACTAGAGAAAAGTCTGATGTGAGGTGACAGTTTGCCTAAGGCTTTACTTACCATTTGTCCTGATGTGGGTTCGAACTGTTTACAAAGGTTATCAGCAGATGACAAAAGTATCACATCATATGCCATTACATTTAGTTGACTGGCATAAATGGCACAAATGTATATTAGCATACCAACAGGTACATACATACCTCATGCACTGACAAAGTAAAAATAGCTTGCTACAATGCAAAACCTTGCTTGTCAACCTTTGTCTTGCAGCATAAATTAACATGTTATTCATGGTTACATTTATCACAATCACAGGTTTCATTGACACCAGCTAACATTCTGTTCTGATGACTTTTTCAAAACTACACTGGTTCGTCATGACAACAGTCTCAAGGTAAGAATAAATTAAGATTCTTACATGAGTTGTTATGTTTTATTGAATTTATTAAACAAGTTGAGGAAAAGTGATAAAATGCTATGCTTGCAGAGCACTTTATACCATTTTCACAAGTTTAATAAATTCAATAATATACTCATGTCCAATGAAAACACACCACCTACAAAAATGACTATATCTTTTTAACGACTTAACATTTTATTTTTGCAATTGCGTCTTATTGTACTGTAACAATTCTGTAAGTTACTGATAGGTCTTTAAAACCAAATGATCACTGATGACACGTGTTGGAACCATTTAACAAAACAACCGTCAAAACAGAAAGTCACAGAACCAGCCATCAAATGTGTCAGAATTTTCAAAAGCATTATTTTCGCATTTTTCTTTGTAGACCTTGCAAAGAATCTCTAAATTGATAGCCAGGAATAGTAATTTTGCCTTGAAAGAGGCTTAAACATCACAATGTGACGTCACTAGCATAATTTTGACTAGGCGTAAAATCGAAACATTCAAGCAATCCTTCTTTTACTGATGCAAAATTAGGACAAGGTCGTAGCAAGAAGATTTCTTGCTCGTGTAGCGGGTCGCTGACATCGACGGAGCGTAGGTATCAACGTTTTTTATAAACGTCAATCTCTAAAACTTCGTATACACAAACCCAAGAGTATCTGTGTTGAACTTAATGTTAGATAATACTCGCACTAACAGATTAACACAAATTTTAGAAGATTTAACACGCTAGCGTTGCGAACAATGACTGGCGACGCACTCAAAGTTGACGTCAATGTTGCAACGTCAAATTTTTAGAGGATTTGTATGACGTTTTGCATGTGTGTGAGTTTGTATGATGGAAATAAGCATTGTGTAGAACACTAGGACTGTAGAAATCACAATTAAATATTTTACGTGAATTTTTGTCGGACCACTCCATATTTAAGCTAACATAGTGATATTGTTCGCGTTAGTGTAGTGTTAGCTGTTGCATCACAACTGTCAAATTTGTGGCGAAATGACAGGGAATCTAATTGCAAACAGAAAACATTTAAACCAGATTTTGGGGTCTTTTTGTGTACGTCCAAAATGCGATTAATCCAATTTTGAGGCTAACGTTACGTCATGTGTTAACGGAGTCACTAGAATTGAAATTTTTGTGCGAAAACATCGCATTTGTCCCAAACAATAATTATAAATAACACAAATTTGCACAGTTTTTGATAGGCCACAAATATGCGCATCGGAAGAGTGGTGCGTTTTCATTGGACATGAGTATACTTGAGCAGGAATGTTAGATTCTATTTATCACATGACATTTAAACTACTTTTAATTCGCGTTTTTGGCCCGAAAGCGTCAAGATTTTGCCATATACATATGTCTATGCTACTGAGGTCATATACTAAATATGTAAACCATTACTACTGTACATCCAAGAATTCGGTGGACTAAAATTTTGCACATGCATATGATAAAACACTGCCTAATATACTATAATTGCATATTTATGATGGCACTGTCTCCGGGTCCGGTACCGGACCTCTAGACTACGGGGCTACGGGTCCGGTACCGGACCCCTAGACTATGATTCTATGGGTCCGGTACCAGACACCGAGCCACGCCTATGAGGACTGTCTCGGGGTCCGGTAGTTTGTGAAACAACTACTGATTAGTCTAGGGATACGGGTCCGTACCTGCACGTATATGTAGTAACAGTTTTTTACCAACAAAACCTCATGTTGAAGTTCCACTTTGCTCCTCAAAGGGAAACCAATCTGTATTTACTGTCATGCGTCACACTATTCAAACAATTAAACTTATACAAAAGGTATATAAATAATAACGGTAAAGAAAAAAAAAGAACTTATCTCACCTGTAACAAATCAATTATCTTCTCATCTTCAATTAAAGGAACCAATTAAACTATTTGTTGGCAGCTGATTAGTGATATGAGTGAGTAGTGTCAAATGAGCTTACACAGTCTGTAGTGTAGATTAGCTTTCAAAGAGACTCACTACTGGGACAATGAGTCTTTTTTCTGTCTTTCTTTTAAACAACTGATATGATCCAAAAAGGAAATGATTTTTTAGCATAAATACAAACAGTGTTGAACAAGATCAGACTGCTCATACGATAACAGTCTGATCTGGATCCACACTGTTTGCTGGAGAGACGTTACAAATGGATATCCTAAGGTTGAAGACTCGATCGCGGAAATGCATCTAAAATAATGACAAACAGTGATGAAAAAGATCAGACTGCTCCTATGATAACAGTCTGATCTCGGTTAACTCTATTTGCTACAGAGACGTTACAAATGGATCTACATAGGTTGAACGACTCAATCACGGAAATGCATCTAAAATTTACGTCTGCTGGAGTTATCTGCTGCATGGAAATGCTTACGCCAACGGCTAATTTCGCCGTGGTTCCTGATCAGACTGTTCCTAGGAGAGCAGTCAGATTTGAGTCCAAACTGTTTGCTATACAAAGACGTCTTACGGACAGACAAACATTGCGAATCCGGTTCAGGCCACTCCTAGGATAGCAGTTTGATACGGGTTCACACTGTTTGCTACAAAGACGGCTTATGGGTCGTTATGTCAGGGAAATGCAACTTATGCTTACGTCAATGGCCAATATCCGTGTACAGACAAACATTTGGGACCAGGATCAGACTGCTCCTATGAGATCTGGGTCAATATTGATTGCTTCAAAGACGTCTTTAAATAACGAACTAGTAGACGACATATGGGTCGTTATGTAAGGAAAATGCAACTTATGCTTACGTCAATGGCTAATTTCTCCGTACAGACAAACATTGTGGACCTGGATCAGACTGCTCTTAGGAGAGCAGTTTAATCCGGATCCACACTGTTTGCTACAAAGACTGGACTGGAATAATCCAGCAGAACAAAAATGGCGTTTCGCTGGCGTGCTAATGATGGCCCAACATTGCTGGCTTAGTAGCTTTTTAATTGTTCAGGGGATCCTGATCAGTATTGCTAAGAAACCCTATATTTCTTATGATTTTTCAGGGGGAAGGGGCTGCGGAGCCCCCCCCCCCCCCCCCCCCCGCCCCCGTCCCCTCTGGATCATATATAGCTGTTTTGTTGTGAATAACGTCCTGTGCCAGCATGCTATTGCCGTGCCACCATCGGCCCATGCGTTTGGCTGGTGTTCGACAGTGGTCTGATTTTGTGTGCTTATTTGGTCTTAAGCTTTTGGGTGCTCAAAAGAACCGTCTCACCGCTGTGAATAACTTCCCATGCTAGTATGTTATATCGGGCCAAAATAGGCCCATGTTTTAAGCTGTTTTATTTTGAATAACTTCGGACCACCATCGGCCCATGCGTTTCACTGGTGGTTGTGGTGGATGGACGGGCGGACAGACAGACAGTTATGTGACCAATTAGCCGGTAAGAAAGCAATTAAACAATGCACCTGCAATCACCGTTTGCTTACTTCAATGAAAGTGCAAATTGGTATTTACCTTTAGGTAAATAATCAAGTAGACAGATACCAACAATAAAATAATAATCACATTGAGACAAACACCAATTAAAGGACATCAAACCCTACGCCAATTCACTGATGTGATAGTAAGTTCCCCCTTAGATTAATTACCTTTATTCATGACCTTATTGAAAAAATAAGGATAAGAAAAAAAATAAAAAGAATAAAGTAAGACAAATTATATCTAGTTATGTTTTTTTTCACTCTTGTCCGTTAAAAATCTTATACCTTTTGTATAAGCTTATACTTGTTTGAATAGTGTGACAGTAAATACAGATGATCAAAGATGGCGGACGAAGCAAAGTGAAACTTCAACACGAGTTTTTGTTGGTAAAATAACAGTTACTACATATACGTGCAGGTACGGACACGCATCCCCGTATCCCTAGACGTGTCGAGTAGTTGTTTCACAAACTACCGGACTCCGAGACAGTCCTCAAAGGCGTGACTCGGTGTCCGGTACCGGACCCGTAGCCCCGTAGTCTAGGGGTCCGGTACCGGACCCCGAGACAGTGCCATTTATGATAGGAAAATAACTCTGGAATAAAATAAATTCCACATTTTCCCTCATTGAATATCATAATAGCTACACCAAATTGTACTGACCCCAAACACAAAATATGACATCCCCTGATATATTGTTAACAAGATTTTGAAGCACATTCTCACCCCATCACTAGTTCCTCTATCAGACCACAAACTGTATAGAGCTGATGAGCTGCTTGACGATTTACACAGAATCAACCAGCATTTTATTGGATGAGTCTGTTTTTACTAGTATTACGAGACGGTGTTGGAAGATCCCTGTGATCATTTTCTTTAATCAATTATGGTTGTCTGGAATTACATTTTGGCATGCTAAATATGTTACCCTGTGTCAACAAATCAATACAGTCAACCCTCTTTATAACAACACTGTTTGATCCAAGCTATCTTTGACGTTAAAGAGAATTTGCTGTTATAAAGAAATTCCGATAATCATTTGGTAAAAGAAAATATTGTACAAATGAATTAAAAATGCTATTATTCTAAATGTATACATCAGTTCAATTTCATATTGCATCAAAATGCACAAAGCTTCCCACTTATCAAGTGAGACAGAAACATGTTCATGCAAAAAGACCTTGTTCTGGTCACAAAATTGTCTGACACATGGTAACAATTCTGTTATAATGAATTTATTTTCAATAGAAATTGTATATCTGTTCCCAGAAGATACTGTCAGTGTCGTTAAGTGAATATTCTGTTATAAAGAGGGAATTTTAATGGAAACAGATCCGTTCCCAGCAATTTTATGTTGAATATTGAATATTCTGTTATAACGAGTGACGTTATAAAGAGTTTTGACTGTATTTGGAGAACACACACAGAAAGGACACTTCAAGTTAAAACATTGTTTAAATATAGCAAGAAGTGAGCAAAGCTCACATACCCCCGGCGGTAGCCATCAGAGGTTGTAACACTTTCAGAGAAAAGACAAAATTGTCAAAGATTTCATAATGCTAAATCAATTATTTTCTGAGAAAACTTTGATGAAAAATGTCCATATGTGTTATATAAGAGTGACAGAAGGAAAAATTGAAAATTTGAAAAAAGAAGCAAAATGAGGGTTAGCACCTTAATTTTAATTTACACAATTCACTTTGCCTACCTGAAAGTGTACATTTCATAATCCTAAATCAAGTAGTTGCTGAGAAAACTCTGACAAAAACGTCCATACGTGATGTATAGGAGTGACAGAAGGAAAAATTGAAAAAGAAGGCAAAATGAGCTTTAGCATCTTTATTTTCATTTACACAATACACTTAGCCTACCTGAAGGTGTAAACAAAATTTGAAAACACTGGCTCCAATAGGAACCGAGAAATCTGCGACAGAAGTTTTCATTGGAGAGAAAGAAAAATGAACAAATAAAGGCACTGATAACCAAAATGATAACCAAAATGTGTCTGTTCTTTTGTTACACCATACAACTAATCACTATCAATCTTCCTACCAAATTTAAGAATCCTAACTCAAGTAGTTGCTGAGAAATCTTTGACAAAATGAGCTTTAGCATCTTTATTTTCATTTACACAATACACTTAGCCTACCTGAAGGTGTAAACAAAACTTGAAAACACTGGCTCCAATAGGAACAGAGAAATCTGTGACAGAAGTTTACATTGGAGAGAAAGAAAAATGAACAAATAAAGGGACTGATAACCAAAATAATAACCAAAATGTGTCTGTTCTTTTGTTACACCATACAACTAATCACTATCAATCTTCGTACCAAATTTAAGAATCCTAACTCAAGTAGTTGCTGAGAAATCTTTGACAGAACCGAGAAATCTGCGACAGAAATTTTCATTGGAGAGAAAGAAAAATGAACAAATAAAGGCACTGATAACCAAAATGAGTCTGTTCTTTTGTTACACGATACAACTAATCACTATCAAGCTTCGTACCAAATTTCAGAATCCTAACTCAAGTAGTTGCTGAGAAATCTTTGACAGAAAAAAATGTCCATATATATGTATTATATAAGAGTGAAAGAAGGAAAAAATGAAAAATTGAAAAAAGAAGGCAAAATGAGGATTAGCATCTTAATTCCCATTAACACAGTACACTTTGCCTTCCTGAAGGTGTACAAGAAATTTTAAAACACTGGCTCCAATAGGAGCTGAGAAATCTGTGACAGAAGTTTCCATTGGAGAGAAAGAAAAAAGAACAAATAAAGAGACTGATAAGCAATATGTGGCTGTTTTTTTTGTTACACAATACAACTCATCACTATCAAGCTTTGTACCAAATTTCAGAATCCTAACCAAAGTAGTTGCTGAGAAATCTTTGACAGAAAAAAAAAGTTTACAGACAGACAGACAAACCAACAAACAGACAGACAAACAAACATAATTACAGAAAAAGCAAAAACTATATACCCCCTATATACTTCGTACCGGGGGTATAAAAATCTGATGAAAAGGGGCATAAAGCTTTTATGGAGCAGGAAACATAGAAAATCATGAATTTGAATTTGAGGAACAAGGGAACACAGTGATTCATAGGAACAAATGAATGGGTACCTGCTGGGAAGGCCACAATATTTTCTTGTATGCCAAACCTCTGTGAACCTGATTTAGGCACAGAATCGTTATCATGGCCTCACTTGGAATTGGATGGAACTGTTTAGATAATGAAAAGAAAACCCTTCTCTCAAAAATGTACTACTAACACGTTACTTCATCTTATAATAAAACAGTATAATAATTTATTGATAGTCAACTGAAGGCAATGCTCCCTACAAAGGTGCATTTAGAGAAAAGTATAAAATCAGATGCGTAAATGAGGACAACAGCCAATTTGACAATCCCTTTTATAAATATCACCAATTAGGCGGTCCATAGAATTATTAAATTCTAAAGTTCATTGTGCGATCAAACTACACCTATAAAATTAATCACCAAAAAGTGATGTCCACTGAAATCCTGGAAACACAGTACGCGTACATATGTAAACCACTAGGGTTTTATCAATTTTATTACATGGTATTATATCACTTCCAGACGCGACATCATGTGATAAACTAATTTTCACACAAGATTGCAGACAGCCCAAAATCTCCATAATCTCTTAGGGCCACTTGATGTAACTCGGACCCTCTTTTATGGAATGAAAAAATACCCTTAACCCTTTTCCCAGCAGTCAAGTCTTTTTGTCTACTCTCTCATCTGCTAATGTTCTTATGTAGCCTATATTGCAAACACTATGTACCAAGGTCAGACTGCTCCCTTAGGGGTGCTTCCATGAAAAAAATCTGGTCTGGTCTGAAGTATATTTGAATATAAGAGCAGACATTACAAAAAATAGTGAGGGGATAAGGGTTAAAATGTATTACGACAATCATTGAAGGTTCAGATCTTAAGATTTGCACTAATTGCTATAAAGGCATGACAGATATAAAATGTGATTTGAAAATTCTTACCAAAACCAATTGTATATCAGTCACAAGGATATTGATTATGGCACTTATCTTCATTGTCACCGTAATCAATATTTCATGGGTGAAAGTTCAAAATTTAAAAAATCCTGAATTTTAGAAATCAGTATCTTAAAACTTGTAGTATACCTACCAAATGGCACATACATGGCAGTACATAACGATTTCATTGAGGCGAGGCTTACAACAAGAGCCTAGTTCAACCTCAGTTTGAGTTTATGCTTTATGTCTCAAATAACAATTTTCAGTCATGTTGGGACAACTTCCCGTCTTCCTAGGTTGAACCAGTACTAAGCAACTGATAAAGTATCTTGCTCAAGGACACAACACAGTGACTCTGAATAGTCTCGAACTAGCAACTCTTTGATCCCCTGTCTAACCCTCTACCAACTGAACCACTGCACTCCTCAACTGAGTATTGTGATAATATTTCCAAACACATTTTTTATCTTTCCCTAAATAATGAATGCTATTTTACTAGAATTTACTGATTCACAAATTTTGTTGAATCCTTTATAATTTGAAGTTTGTGAAGGATTCATCAAAGTTCATATATCAGTAAAATCCACAAATTTTTTACTCTTTTCTTTCTAGCGGCGACTCTTGTAGTCTGCTGATGATCTTTTCAGACAGTTTCGACCCAGATCAGTCCAGGTGATAGGACTTGATGTGGATCCAAACTGTTAGTTGCACAAAGACATTTTTTAAAAAAGTTAATTTTGAAAAGAATCAGCAGATGACAGAAAAGCATGAATATTTACCCAGCATGCAAAGAGTTAATTCCTTTTAATTCATATTAGGTCATCAAAATGATTTTTACATAACTGCTACTCATGGATTTTATTGAGCTTTAAATCCCACAACATATCCAATTGCATGAAAACTCCTATCATCAGGATGCCTGAGTGAACAAACTAACCTAGGCCTTTTGAAAGGACTCACAGTTCATATAATTACTTTGCAAATATGACAAAGTTTAAGATAGGGCTAGGATAACTCTCAATATTTGAAAGGGACTGTAGATCTACTGTATGTATAATGAATAGTAGTATTATAAAGGGACTGTATCCATTTCTCGCCATTCCCGACAAATGTCATCTACTTTGTCACCTGTTGATGTACTTTGGCATTCTATATTGCAATCAATATGGACCCGGAACAGACTGCTCCCAAGTATGACCAGAGCTCATAGTGTTTGCTTCCATGATAAAGGCAGTAAAGAGAGTATTAGAATGTATGCAGCAGACACAATAAGCAGATGACAATTTCAGGAAAAAACACTGGCAGGATAAGGGTTAAGTACATAAATGTTAGTTTTTATATACATATAATTTTTAAAAAATCAGGTACAGTGCCATCAAAGGGGGAACAATAAATATGTATAAAATGTACATGAATGATAAATATATAGAATATATGGCATCAACATGAGAAATGAGCATAAATGCAACATAACATGCCTACAGGCCTTTGCCAACAATCCAGACTCTGATCAGTCTGAGCATATCCACAGGACATATCAAGGCATTCATGAGTCCCCCCCCCCCTCAAATGAGAGTGGACTACTGTTTCCATCTAAAAATACTAAACCTACTTCCCCTGTTCCAAAGCCTTTGTTTACAACGGTTCTGGTTCCCTAATCCCTTTGTTCCCTTCATTTTAAGACCTTTGTAATAGTGTTCCCCTGACATAAATGCCCTAATTACCCTGTTTCCCAAATCCCTAAGTGGGCCTCAATTAATGTGAAAATTGAACTGCTCATAATTAAGGTGGGGGGGGGGGGTAATTGATCTTTGACAGCTGTTGAAGGCCACCAAGGGATCTTGTGTTGCATTGAAGCTCAAATATGAATAAGAAAACCCTGCTCCAAATCAAGAATACCTCTTTATCACAATACATTTAACACAGTTAGTGAAATTAAGCAATGTATCAACGGGCACCTTGCAATTGCGAATTTTTTGCAATTAGCAATGATATCTTTTGCACACTTTTTGCAATTTCAATTGTGCACTATTTTCACATCCCAATCAGGATCAATTAGTGGCCTGGAAATGATGACTTGTACAGGTAACTGTACATATGAAATGCATACTTAGTGATTTTTCCCCCTGTTCTTTCTTAATCTACAATGCCTGTGCAATGAAGTCAGTGAAGTTTTCACCGACGGCACATTTAAATGTTCAAAGTTCTTTTTTTAATGTGTACAATATACTTTGATTATGCAACAGACATTATGTAAGACGTAATTTATATCTTGAACCTACCACCATTCCCATAGACTTCGAAGTAGCTATACATACAGTGGGTCGAGAAGCTATTCCATCAGCTACCATCAAGTGCTGCAGATTTCACTTGGGCCAAACATGGTGGCGGAAGATCCACACTATAGGGCTTGGTGCTCATTACAAAGATAACCAAAGTGAAATTAGAAAATGGCTTAAATGTGTTTTGGTTTGCACTCCAAACATGTGGGCTGGTATTCCCTCAGAGGAGAAGAAAACAATGACACAGAATTGTTTCATGCTCACTTTAACGGACAGTTCTACGCATCTCATCCAACCTTTTTATATTCAACAAGTTGTATCTAGCTGTTATGTTTTTCAACTACCTTACTAACCCCTAATTTATTTGTAATGAGGTGAGTAAAAGTTGCAATTATGATATGCAGAATCGTGCGCAAATGAAGAAATCAAAGTGCGCAAAAGATATTCTGATGTGCACAAATAAAAAGCGCTGGTATCAATAGTAAGGTGTCAAGTATATATACAAAAATGTACAAGATATACATACAATTGATTCTTTATAAGTCAAATTATGACAACTCAAATTACTTGTGTTGAAGTACAATTGGGATCTGATTGGATTCAGATCTGACCCTGAGGTTATGAAACTGTTTTAATGCTCAACTCAACTAAGCATGAAATTTCATTTCTGATAAAGGGAACAATGATGAAAAATAAAAATACTTTTTTTTGCTTTCAAACTCTCAGATGTTCTATTTATCATGCTCATAAATGTTGGCATTTTTCAGTTGAGCATGAAACAAGTTTTATAATCTCAAGGACAGGAAGAATATAGTGGAGTATAAGTTTTCTAGCACTTCTGTGCTATCAGAAGGTCCTAAACTAGACCATGAGCTGGTCCTAATACTCTTTCTTTTAGTATAGACTAGACCATGGGCTGGTCCTAATACTCTTTCTCTTAGTATGCACTAGACCATGGGCTGGTCCTAATACTCTTTCTCTTAGTATGCACTAGACCATGGGCTGGTCCTAATACTCTTTCTCTTAGTATAAACTGGTCCTAATACTCTTTCTCTTAGTATGCACTAGACCATGGGCTGGTCCTAATACTCTTTCTGTTAGTATACACTAGACCATGGGCTGGTCCTAATACTCTTTCTCTTAGTATGCACTGGACCATGTGCTGGTCCTAATACCCCTTTTCTTAGTATGCACTGGTCCTAATACTCTTTCTCTTAGAATGCACTAGACCATGGGCTGGTTTTAACACTCTTTCTCTTAGTATGCACTGGTCCTAATTCTCTTTCTCTTAGTATGCACTAGACCATGGGCTGGTCCTAATACTCTTCGTCTTAGTATGCACTAGACCATGGGCTGGTCCTAATACTCTTTCTCTTAGTATGCACTGGTCCATGTGCTGGTCCTAATACTCTTTCTCTTAGTATGCACTGGACCATGTGCTGGTCCTAATACTCTTTCTTTTAGTATGCACTGGTCCTAATACTCTTTCTCTTAGAATGCACTAACCATGGGCTGGTCCTAATACTCTTCGTCTTAGTATGCACTAGACCATGGGCTGATCCTAATACTCTTTCTCTCAGTAGACCATGGGCTGGTCTTAATACTCTTCGTCTTAGTATGCCATAGATAATGGGCTGGTCCTAATACTCTTTCTCTTAGTATGCACTGGACCATGTGCTGGTCCTAAACCTCTTTCTCTTAGTATGCACTGGTCCTAATACTCTTTCTCTTAGAATGCACTAGACCATGGGCTGGTCATAATACTCTTTCTCCTAGTATGCACTGGTCCTAATACTCTTTCTCTTAGTATGCACTAGACCAGGGGCTGGTCCTAATACTCTTCGTCTTAGTATGCACTAGACTGTGGGCTGGTCCTAATACTCTTCCTCTTGGTATGCACTAGATAATGGGCTGGTCCTAATTCTCTTTCTCTTAGTATGCACTAGACCATAGGCTGATCTTAATACTATTTCTTTCTTAGTATGCACTAGACCATGGGCTGGTCCTAATACACTTTCTCATTTAGTATGCACTAGACCATGGACTGATCCTAATACTCTTTCTCTCTTAGTATGCACTACAGTTAAACCTGTCTTAAGCACCCACACAAAAATAGACAAAAGAAACATCTTAATGAAAAATGGTAGCTTAATGAAGGTGAAAGTATTGCAGAATGCTCCCATTGGAGCATTCTGCAATACTTTTGGCCTGCATTAAGCGCTAATCTGTCTTAAAAACAACTTTTGGTCTTCTTTTTGAGTGGCAGCTTAAGACAGGTTTTACTATATCTTAATTTGAAATGATAATAGAGCCTGTGCCTGACAAAACTAAAAATATGAATTTGCATTCAGCAATGACTTGGAGCAGAATAGACCCAGTCTATATAGAGTCCTTGCTGGGCGCTTGGAGAAAGCTTGGGTCCTTAGCTATTGATCACACAGCAAACACTCTGATCAGCCTGGGCAAATGCCGAGAATGATCTGAGTCTGTGCTGGGTGCAAAGTCAAATTTTTGGCTTTGGCATCAACAGGCTCATTTATGAAATTACCCTGGGTTTTCCTGAAGGATTTATCATGCACAAAGGCAAAACCATGAGAACATGAATCTGCCATACATAGGTCATTTCTTGTTACATTCAAAGCTGCCATACATGGCTCAATTCTTGTTACATTTCATGAATCTCATAAACAAATTACGGCACAACTCTTTGATAATAACACGCAGTTAAATAGGTATTCATTTAGGGTGCTTACATATCAAGCATACAGTATTCAGCCTAATAAGTGCACAGTGATCCGGATCTACACTGTTTACATAAGAGGGTGTAAAAGAGGGTGTAAAAGTTATGTGTAAAGCACACATATTAGGGCAAACACAGTATACCATGTCAGAGCTAGGTAAACAAATATCTAACATCATCAGAATTTATGGCAAAAAGCAACAAGTGAGGAGATACGTCAATGCTGTTGAAAATAACAGTAAAAGTATGTTATAAAACTTTGGACTGTGTGAACTATTGAAGTACAGTGTATTAGCAGAATTTAAAAGAAACTGAAAACTGCCAAATACATGATAGAATGTTATGACCTGTGTTCATGTAACAAGATTATCTTCACACATGAGCACACCTTTAAATCACACATACCTAGTTAAACTTATTCAAGCAGAGGAATCATGGGCTATACAATTATGTCTGAAGCCATTTTTTCTCAACCCAAATGTAACTACCAGATTTGACCAAATTAATGCACATGTTCTTATAAGTGTACAATGAATGCTTTTTGGGTTGTTTACACAATATGAACTTGATTTATATAAATCCAGTAGTGAAAAATCATGTTTAATATGTACATGTGGATGAAAATATGCAGATCCTGATCAGCTGGTTTCATCAGGAGCCAGCCAATCTGGATCTACACTTTTTTCAAACTTGGGTTTCTGGAAAGAAAGTATGCACTAAGTGCACAATAAGGTTCAATACACTGTTTTACAAAGAGGGTATATTATTTTGAATAAAAGGTATGTATATACACTGAACCGATGTTCTAAGTGGCCACTTTTCAATTTCATTTTTTTCTGACTAAGAGCTAATGATATTGAAATGAATTTTTGCCCTAATATATGCATTCCAATGGACTAAAGTTAGGCGGTGCTTAAGAAGAGTTTTCTATTACTTCACAATTTTGGGTTCAAAAATGTCAAAATCAACTTTTTGAAGAATTTAAGCGTTTTGAGAGCAGATTTTATCGAATTGATTGATAACAAACCCATCTAGCCAACTTGAAAAGCACCAAACACTGTATTTTTTGCTTATGACCCATTTTTTATGATCTTATTTTTCAATTTCTGCATTTTCTGATATTTTCGAAAATCACCAGCTGTACATACTACAATAGTTGCATGTGTTTTATTTAATGTGATCATGTTAGACCAAACACAATACAGCTTGACCAACCCATTTTTTTAGCGATAATTTTTTCAAGACTGGTGTTCACTTCCGGTTTTAAAGTGAAACTTTAAAGGTCATTTAAATGATATATGTAAAAGATTTTTTAATTTTTTAAGCAAAATAGTGACGCCTATTCATAATAAATAATCGCTGAAAATTGCAATGAAGATAATTAAGTGTACAGAGCAATGCAAAGTTTGTATGCAAATTGCATGGTTAAAGCTAAAACTCTTTGACAAAGCTGTGATAGTGGCTCTCTTCAGGTTAACCTAGAAGAGAAATAGAGAGTTCAATTGTCACAAAACTTTTGATTCTTTTTCATCTTATACCACAGCTGTTATTAACAGCTTCAACTAATTAAAATATAAATGGGTAACGTATCTGAGTAATATTTTATATCACACTAAAAAGTGTGACTTTTTGAAATGAGGGTACCCTTTCTCGGACTTTGTGCATGATCTACCTGTCATTTTGAAATGAGATAATTTGCAGAGTCTCAACAAAGCCTTGGATTTTTTCATAACATTAAAATTTTGTAGATCGATTTTTATTTTCTGAACAAGTGCCAAAATGTAAGGTGGTCACTTATAACATCGTTTCAGTGTAGTGCATTAATGAGGGTTAATACCGTTTTTTTATTAACTTCTCTATGGAAGCATCTCGGCCAGCCGGTTAGATAATAAGAGTATTTTGGTTATCTCACAGCATTTTGGTTATCGCCTGAAGTATCAACCCGAGACTCCATTATAAGCCCAAGAGTTTTAGTGATAACCAAAACCCTGTGAGATAATATGTTTATCACATATTCCAATTCACTGTTTTAACACGTTTTACATACAAAAATGTAAGTAAAACATGGGATTGATGTAAACTTTGCGCTACATCACGCCACTTGTTTGCATCTTTTCAAGCCTGTGCAAACCCTGCATAATTATTGTAAAGTCAATCTTTAGAAATACATGCAACGATATTTGGTGAGACTAGATGTCCAGGTTTCACTTACAACCATGGCTTAAAGTGTGTGATCAGTGAAGGCTCTGGCAAGACTGTACTACTGTGCAGGCTTGTCTGAGCCTTGGCTGGTCATCCTTGTGATAAGTACCAAACCCTGACAATTTTATACTGATTTTGGTCCTAATTAAAAGGGTTAAGTCTTACACAAAATAGTATCAAAAAGTTCAAGTAATTTTTATATCCTTATTCCATGTGTTTTTCCAGCACTTTTCAAAGAAGACTTATTTTCAGGCACTTTTCAAGAAAGACCTCTATTTGAAAGTACTTTTTAAACCTGAGCGAATCTTATTTCATGCTCAATAGATGAATCCTCTTGTTATCTGAAGCTCTATACAGCCTTAATCTAGTTATTCATCATAAGTCACCATTGTCCTCCTCATCAAATGGAACATAGTACCGTGGACCATTCACCTGCAAATATAGACAAGCTACATAACAAATGATATAAGTGGCCAGGAAACTCCAATATGCTACATGCAATGACCAGCAGGTCAAATTCAAAGCTGTATGAGTATGCCTGACATTGTTTATAAATACACACCAAATTCAGGGCGCTTCATCCATTAACACCTCCTCTCACATATGTGTGTTAGTTGAGAAAGTTTGTTTGTTTGTTTTGTTGCTTTACATCCCAAGTCAACAGCTATGGTCATTGCGGGACGGTCAGTTCACCTAACCACACTTTTTCCTGGGCAGGCTTGAACAAGCGGTTAACCAGTAATTCGTGCACATACTTTCTCTTGTAACTGACAACAACCCTTCTTGAATGAATCAGCGGAAGGGAGGAGAATGACCGTAGAAATCATTTCATGATCAATCTCCACGAAAGTATGGGACCGGACCAGGATCGAACTCGCGACCCCTGGATCTGCAGTCAGACACGCATCTGAAGCCAGACACGTTACCGACTGCGCAACGCGGCCCGGCTTAGTTGAGAAAGGGGTTAAATTGCGAGTGCACCAATATGCTAAGGCATATCTATTTTTCTTCTGTTTGTGTGGCAACGATGTGCAAAACTCTCAACTGGGACGGCATGCACCCCAAGAGAATGGACCCCAAAGTCAGAATTGCTCTGACTTAAAAAATATGTGAAAGGTAAGGGTGAATGGCTGACGTGGTCCAGGCTCCCAATATGCATAGCTTACTTGCATAAAAAAAGCATAATAAACGGCAACATACATTACTAGTGTTGTCCAATAGTTATGGACTTCCTCAGAGGATTTTACAGCCTGATCTTGAGGCGATCTGCACCATATTTATAGTCGTCAGGGGGTCGGTGAACCAGCCCTTGTTTGGCAATACATTGTAAAGTCATCAGGGGACTGGTTCAAAACGGTCCTTATTTCACAATATTTGACAATATACAGGCCCCTGGTTAATTTGCTGTATCATGTGACCCGGGGGCTGGTTACGTGCATTTCCGCTATACACCAATGTTAAACAAAGGCTGGTTCACCTGCCCCCTGATGACTATAAATATGGTGCAGATCGCCTCTAGCAGGCTGTAAAGTCCTCCAATAAAGTTCATAACTATTGGACTAAACTAGTAAGCCTAGTATGTTGCCATTTATTTATGTTTTTATGCCAGTAAGCTTTGCACATCGGGAGTCTGACCATGTCAGCCACTCACCCTTGCATAACAAATGACCTTATCTTTATCACTATCACACTCTAAGTGGTTTAAGTACCAAAGGTCATGATAAACATATTTTTGAGCGTGAAATTGTGAATATTTTTATATCCATAACCTTTAACATTTAAATTTTGTGATCAAAAGAACCATCTCATTGAGACAGTTCTGTGGTTCTTTTCAGTACACATAACATATGTTTTGGTTGAGAAATTTGAAAACTAAGTTTTAATTACCCACTCTTATCTAAAAGCCTGACAGTACAATCAAGTTTTGGCCAATGTATAGAATAAAGAGTTACAGAGTCTCAGAAAATGGGCAGGCTCACTAAGTGCATTTATGCTAGGTGTGATACAACTAACTCTTGTTAACTCGAGTCCATGGAACAGAGTTTTTATTGAGTTACAAGTGGTTTGAGGTAAATAGTCCTTACCATTTCGACTAAAATTTAGAAATTTTCTAGCTTGGCTTATCTTAATTGAATCTGACAACTAGGAATCTTCAGTGTTTTCTAACCTCATTAAAATCCAATATCTTGCAGAGAATATTTATACCACTTTATGCATTGTGAGACAAACTTAGACAAATGTATAATTAATCAAGACATAAGACTGCCCTGTATGTTTTATACTTTTTTTTCTGAACTCTAAAATATTTTGATTAATGTTTCGGATTTATAAACGCATTCATGGTCAGGGCTCATTGCTACCATGATGAAAGTAGTCTGAAATTCATTTAAATATATGTAGCAGATGTAATCTGCAATGTTTTCAGGACAGAAAACAAATGACAGGATAAGTGTTAAATCACCTTCTTCTATCTGAGGTAAATGCTTCACAAAAGGGCTATATGGGTCTGCATTTTTTGCCAAGACCCACTTTGTGGAGGCCAGGCACAAGTGGCTATTGTGTTGCTGCTCATTATCTACACAAGTCACTTATTGCTATCCTGTATGGTAAGGTATACTAAATCCTTTCCCTGCCATTCTCAACAAATGTTGTCTCCTTTCTCATCTCATGATGCACTCTGGTGGTTTTTATTGCAAACAATGTGTACCCAGATGTTGAGTCTCATCAGGGTCCATACTGTTTGTATCTATGAGTCTAAGGTTCATTAGAATATATGAAGCATATTGGCGAACAATGGATGACAGACAATGGATGTCATGGTTAGCAAATAGCAGTACCCCAAATCCATCCGTGCTCTTAACCTCTGTCCTTTCAAGACGAGGAGTAAATCTTACATCATCATCATCATAATCGGATTTTTGATTAACGTGCAGGTGCAGGGGCATCATCCACATCAGTGGGCCCCTTTCCAGGTAACTGGCTAGCTGCATGCATGGCAGATCTCACACCTGATCTCCAGGTGCTCCTTTCTTGAGGGTCAACTGTCGTGAGCTTCCATTCATGGAAGTCTTTCTCCATCAGTTTCTTCCATGTTAGCTTGGGCCTCCCTGCCCCCCGCCTACCCTCAATCTGTATATCACATGCTGTTCTGATTGCACCACTAGAACCCTCCACATGCCCAAACCAGCCAAGCCTTCTCTCTCTCAAAATGGGGTCGAGGTCCTCAAGCTCGAGCTTTGCCAGTAATTCACTTGACAATACCGTGGCCACATCCTCTGGCTTGTTACTGCAGATCTGTCTGATCATGGCACTACCATTGCGCTGCAAGCGCTGCAGGTTCGTCTTGGTCAGTGGCCAAGTTTCACTGGCATGGAGCATGGCGCTCCGCACGCAAGAGCTGTATACATGGACACAGGTCTTGTAAGAGAGATGGCGGGATGTGAGAACTGGTAGTAGCTCCCTGAACTTCTTCCAGGCTGTTTTCACACAAGTAGTGACTGTTATTTCACAGCCTCCACCAGCAGAAAGCATGTCACCCAGGTAGCAGAAGGAAGCTACCACCTCCAGCTTATCAGGTCCAACCTGGACTTCACTCTGTGGCCTGCCGTCAATAGGGCGGGCATTTCCCATGCACCGTGCACACCTATAATCAGGATTTGGTGTCAGTCGTTGTAGCCCACTGCATTTCTTATGCACCCAAAGTTTGCAGCCATTGCAGTAGATGCTGTTGTTGCCTACTCCTGTACGACAGACAGCGCATTGGTATTTGCCTGAACTCTTCAAAAGGTCCTGTACCACAGATCATGACCTTTGTCTTTCCTGCATTTACCCTCAACCCCTTCATCTCCATGGCTTCTTTCCATATCAAGAGCCTCCTGACACATATTATATTACAAGTATATATCATCAGTTGTGGCAGAACTTGGTAAAAGAATAGAAATTTATGTTCAGTTTGTGGTTTTATCAATTACAAGATGTAAGATTAAATCCACACAGTACTGTTACATGATATGATTCATTTTCAGAAATTTTCTGAAATCTTGGCAAAATGCTGAGCATAATAAAAGGAACTAATCTGAAAGGTCATAGCTCCTGGCCTTGAGGTTATAAAACTATTTTCATACTAAACTTAACTGAGCATGAAATTTCAACTACTCATAAAAACTAAAGTACTGAAAAAAAGATTTGTTCCTGCTTAAAAGACTCAGATGTTGCATTTATCCTGCTAATAAATGTACAGATGCCAACAAATGACAACATTTTCACATTTATGATCAGAATAAATTTCATGCTCAATTTCATTGATATAGAGGTTATTGGAACACTCGGGCGAGGAAGCCCCAAGGTGAAGTGGAACAAAATTGACACAGAAAGTCTGCCTTGTGTGGACCTTGAGATCAAGTTAAGAGCTGCTCTGCATGGAGCTAGCCAGCTACTTGGAGGGGGCCCACTGATGTGGATGATGTCATGCACTTGCATGTTAATCTAAAACCTGATGGTAATGATGATGGCATGTTAGTTTTGAATAGTCTGTAGGGTTTATAGTGAATTTAGATTGGTATAATATCTGTATGATTTATGGTGAACTTAGAATTACAAAATGTCTGTGAGGTATATAGTAACTTTAAATTGACAAATATATTTATGATTGATAGTGAATTTAGTTTGACAAAATACCTGTACAGTTTATAGTATTTAACTTTAGATTGACAAAATATCAGTATGGTTAATATTAGTAAAATTTCAGAGAACAACTGCAAAATGGCATGGAGTATTTATGTATGGTCAATAATCACTATTGACAAAATATCTGTATGGTTTTGGTCAACAAAATATCTTTATAATTTAAATGATTTTAGACTGAAAAATATCTGTATAGTTTGTAGTGATTTTAAATTGACAGAATTTCTTGTATGCTTTATATTGGAATGGAAAATCAGCACAACTCAAATGTTTTCTTTTACAAATTAGCTTTGAATTGTATTCCTTCTTCAGTGCAAATAGGTTGATTGTATATTTATAATGTATGCTTTATAGTGATTTTAGATTGACAAAATATTTGTAAGGTTTATATTGATTGACAGAATATTTGTATGGTTTATACTGATTTTCAATAAAACAGTTTGTAAAAAGAGAAAGTGTTCACCTGTATATCATGGTCTAGAACAAAAGGAGGTATATCTAACTGATCAGGGTTTATCCTCGCATAGAGAAACTGTACACCTTTCAAGGAATGGACCTTCTGTTTAATATCTGAGGCTGTGAATGTTGTGAAGAACCAGGTGGCAAGCTGAAGAAGAAACAGTAGTCAAATTATTGTATATATCCCAAACTATTTCCTCCCTAGCGCTGGCTTTTGATGTCCGCTGACTTGTTAGAAAAATTACCCAGTGTGCCACTGTGCCTAGATTTAATATTCAGAACCTCATCTTATTTTACAACCTTTTGAAGTGTGTTAAAGGAAGTGATGGAATGTAAATGGAGTGTTAATCCTGATCACTAATTGCCATTCTAATGTTGCCTTTAAGTACTTTTACACACCACACAGGTTGTTAAATAGACTTGCTTGAATTACAGGATACGCTTGGTGATTATAACTCTGCACCATCCTACTCAAAGTAGGGTGGGACGATTGTATTCATTTAATTTTCTCCTTAAAAAGAGTATGTTTGTTCCCGCCCCCATCCCCCCCCCCCCCTTTAAAAGCAAAACAGTACATCAGATTTTGGGAGATGAGGGAGGACCACAACAAGCCTGTGCATATGTGCAGTCATGCCAGAGCCTGTGTTATTTGCAAACTCAAGGTAGAGAATTAGACCTCTAACCCCACTAGATAGCTGGGAATGAACTTGTTAAGAGTGGCTTTATGCTTATGCAATAAGAAACAAAATCTCATGACCTTATTCGTGATTTTAATGCTGACCTTTTGGAACTTTCCTTTAGTGTCCAAAACCTTGAATTCAGGCATTGTCCTGAAAACTTTCACCAATGTGAGTACACATATTTGCAAGGACTAGAAAATATTATATGCCACAAAATGAAAAATGTCAGCAAATTTTCATAAAATGCAGCCATGACTGAGCCTTTAAAGACAATGACAGCAACTTACATTTGACCACCAAGTAGGATGTACTTAGTAAAATGACAGAAACATACGTTTGACCACCAAGTAGGATGTACTATGTAAAATGACAGCAATATACCTTTGACCACCAAGTAGGATGTACTATGTAAAATGACAGCAACTTACATTTGACCACCAAGTAGGATGTACTATGTAAAATGACAGCAACATACCTTTGACCACCAAGTAGGATGTACTATGTAAATGACAGCAACATACCTTTCACCACCAAGTAGGATGTACTATGTAAAATGACAGCACCTTACCTTTGACCACCAAGTAGGATGTACTATGTAAAATGACAGCAACATACCTTTGACCACCAAGTAGGATGTACTATGTAAAATGACAGCAACATACCTTTGACCACCAAGTAGGATGTACTATGTAAATGACAGCAACATACCTTTGACCACCAAGTAGGATGTACTATGTAAAATGACAGTAACTTACATTTGACCAACAAGTAGGATGTACTATGTAAAATGACAGCAACATACCTTTGATCACCAAGTAGGATGTACTATGTAAAATGACAGCAAATACCTTTGACCACCAAGTAGGATGTACTATGTAAATGACAGCAACATACCTTTGACCACCAAGTAGGATGTACTATGTTAAATGACAGCAACATACCTTTAACCACCAAGTAGGATGTACTATGTAAAATGACAGCAACATACCTTTGACCACCAAGTAGGATGTACTATGTAAAATGACAGTAACTTACCTTTGACCACCAAGTAGGATGTACTATGTTAAATGACAGCAACATACCTTTGACCACCAAGTAGGATGTACTATGTTAAATGACAGCAACATACCTTTGACCACCAAGCAGGATGTACTATGTTAAATGACAGCAACATACCTTTGATCAACAAGTAGGATGTACTATGTAAAATGACAGCAACATACCTTTGACCACCAAGTAGGATGTACCATGTAAAATGACAGCAACATACCTTTGACCACCAAGTAGGATGTACTATGTAATATGACAGCAACATACCTTTGACCACCAAGTAGGATGTACTATGTAAATTGACAGCAACATACCTTTGACCACCAAGTAGGATGTACTATGTAAAATGACAGCAACATACCTTTGACCACCAAGTAGGATGTACTATGTAAAATGACAGCAACATACCTTTGACCACCAAGTAGGATGTACTATGTAAAATGACTTTAAATTCTTTCTGTACCTGACCACCAAGTAGGATTTACTGTGTAAAATAACAGCAACATACCTTTGACCACCAAGTAGGATGTACCATGTAAAATGACAGCAACATACCTTTGAACACCAAGTAGGATGTACTATGTAAAATGACAGCAACATACCTTTGACCACCAAGTAGGATGTACTGTATTAAATGACAGCAACATACCTTTGACCACCAAGTAGGATGTACTATGTAAAATGACAGCAACATACCTTTGACCACCAAGTAGGATGTACTATGTAAAATGACTTTAAATTCTTTCTGTACCTGACCACCAAGTAGGATTTACTGTGTAAAATAACAGCAACATACCTTTGACCACCAAGTAGGATGTACCATGTAAAATGACAGCAACATACCTTTGACCACCAAGTAGGATGTACTATGTAAAATGACAGCAACATACCTTTGACCACCAAGTAGGATGTACTGTGTAAAATGACAGCAACATACCTTTGATCAACAAGTAGGATGTACCATGTAAAATGACAGCAACATACCTTTGATCAACAAGTAGCATGTACCTTGTAAAATGACAGCAACATACCTTTGATCAACAAGTAGGATGCACTATGTAAAATGACAGTAACTTACATTTGACCAACAAGTAGGATGTACTATGTAAAATGACAGCAACATACCTTTGATCAACAAGTAGGATGTACTATGTTAAATGACAGCAACTTACATTTGACCAACAAGTAGGATGTACCATGTAAAATGACAGCAACATACCTTTGATCAACAAGTAGGATATACTATGTAAAATGACAACAAATACCTTTGACCACCAAGTAGGATGTACTATGTAAAATGACAGTAACTTACATTTGACCAACAAGTAGGATGTACCATGTAAAATGACAGCAACATACCTTTGATCAACAAGCAGGATGTACTATGTAAAATGACAGCAAATACCTTTGACCACCAAGTAGGATGTACTATGTAAAATGACAGTAACTTACATTTGACCACCAAGTAGGATGTACTATGTAAAATGACAGCAACATACCTTTGATCAACACGTAGGATGTACTATGTAAAATGACAGCAACATACCTTTGACCACCAAGTAGGATGTACTATGTTAAATGACAGCAACATACCTTTGACCACCAAGCAGGATGTACTATGTTAAATGACAGAAACATACCTTTGATCAACAAGTAGGATGTACTATGTTAAATGACAGTAACTTACATTAGACCACCAAGTACGATGTACTATGTAAAATGACAACAACATACCTTTGACCACCAAGTAGGATGTACCATGTAAAATGACAGCAACTTACATTTGACCACCAAGTAGGATGTATTATGTAAAATGACAGCAACATACCTTTGACCACCATGTAGGGTGTACTATGTAAAATAACAGCAACATACCTTTGACCACCAAGTAGGAAGTACTATGTAAAATGACAGTAACTTACATTTCAGCAACAAGTAGGATGTACTATGTAAAATGACAGCAACATACCTTTGACCACCAAGTAGGATGTACTATGTAAAATGACAGCAACATACCTTTGACCAACAAGTAGGATGTACTATGTAAAATGACAGTAACTTACATTTGACCACCAAGTAGGATGTACTATGTAAAATAATAGCAACATACCTTTGACCACCAAGTAGGATGTACCATGTAAAATGACAGCAACATACCTTTGACCACCAAGTAGGATTTACTGTGTAAAATAACAGCAACGTACCTTTGACCACCAAGTAGGATGTACTATGTTAAATGACAGCAACATACCTTTAACCACCAAGTAGGATGTACTATGTAAAATGACAGTAACATACCTTTGACCACCAAGTAGGATGTACTATGTAAAATGACAGTAACTTACCTTTGACCACCAAGTAGGATGTACTATGTTAAATGACAGCAACATACCTTTGACCACCAAGTAGGATGTACTATGTTAAATGACAGCAACATACCTTTGATCAACAAGTAGGATGTACTATGTTAAATGACAGTAACTTACATTAGACCACCAAGTACGATGTACTATGTAAAATGACAACAACATACCTTTGACCACCAAGTAGGATGTACCATGTAAAATGACAGCAACTTACATTTGACCACCAAGTAGGATGTATTATGTAAAATGACAGCAACATACCTTTGACCACCATGTAGGGTGTACTATGTAAAATAACAGCAACATACCTTCGACCACCAAGTAGGAAGTACTATGTAAAATGACAGTAACTTACATTTCAGCAACAAGTAGGATGTACTATGTAAAATGACAGCAACATACCTTTGACCACCAAGTAGGATGTACTATGTAAAATGACAGCAACATACCTTTGACCAACAAGTAGGATGTACTATGTAAAATGACAGTAACTTACATTTGACCACCAAGTAGGATGTTCTATGTAAAATAATAGCAACATACCTTTGACCACCAAGTAGGATGTACCATGTAAAATGACAGCAACATACCTTTGACCAGCAAGTAGGATTTACTGTGTAAAATAACAGCAACGTACCTTTGACCACCAAGTAGGATGTACTATGTTAAATGACAGCAACATACCTTTAACCACCAAGTAGGATGTACTATGTAAAATGACAGTAACATACCTTTGACCACCAAGTAGGATGTACTATGTAAAATGACAGTAACTTACCTTTGACCACCAAGTAGGATGTACTATGTTAAATGACAGCAACATACCTTTGACCACCAAGTACGATGTACTATGTTAAATGACAGCAACATACCTTTGACCACCAAGCAGGATGTACTATGTTAAATGACAGCAACATACCTTTGATCAACAAGTAGGATGTACTATGTAAAATGACAGCAACATACCTTTGACCACCAAGTAGGATGTACCATGTAAAATGACAGCAACATACCTTTGACCACCAAGTAGGATGTACTATGTAATATGACAGCAACATACCTTTGACCACCAAGTAGGATGTACTATGTAAATTGACAGCAACATACCTTTGACCACCAAGTAGGATGTACTATGTAAAATGACAGCAACATACCTTTGACCACCAAGTAGGATGTACTATGTAAAATGACAGCAACATACCTTTGACCACCAAGTAGGATGTACTATGTAAAATGACTTTAAATTCTTTCTGTACCTGACCACCAAGTAGGATTTACTGTGTAAAATAACAGCAACATACCTTTGACCACCAAGTAGGATGTACCATGTAAAATGACAGCAACATACCTTTGAACACCAAGTAGGATGTACTATGTAAAATGACAGCAACATACCTTTGACCACCAAGTAGGATGTACTGTATTAAATGACAGCAACATACCTTTGACCACCAAGTAGGATGTACTATGTAAAATGACAGCAACATACCTTTGACCACCAAGTAGGATGTACTATGTAAAATGACTTTAAATTCTTTCTGTACCTGACCACCAAGTAGGATTTACTGTGTAAAATAACAGCAACATACCTTTGACCACCAAGTAGGATGTACCATGTAAAATGACAGCAACATACCTTTGACCACCAAGTAGGATGTACTATGTAAAATGACAGCAACATACCTTTGACCACCAAGTAGGATGTACTGTGTAAAATGACAGCAACATACCTTTGATCAACAAGTAGGATGTACCATGTAAAATGACAGCAACATACCTTTGATCAACAAGTAGGATGTACCATGTAAAATGACAGCAACATACCTTTGATCAACAAGTAGGATGCACTATGTAAAATGACAGTAACTTACATTTGACCAACAAGTAGGATGTACTATGTAAAATGACAGCAACATACCTTTGATCAACAAGTAGGATGTACTATGTTAAATGACAGCAACATACCTTTGACCAACAAGTAGGATGTACTATGTAAAATGACAGTAACTTACATTTGACCAACAAGTAGGATGTACCATGTAAAATGACAGCAACATACCTTTGATCAACAAGTAGGATATACTATGTAAAATGACAACAAATACCTTTGACCACCAAGTAGGATGTACTATGTAAAATGACAGTAACTTACATTTGACCAACAAGTAGGATGTACCATGTAAAATGACAGCAACATACCTTTGATCAACAAGCAGGATGTACTATGTAAAATGACAGCAAATACCTTTAACCACCAAGTAGGATGTACTATGTAAAATGACAGTAACTTACATTTGACCACCAAGTAGGATGTACTATGTAAAATGACAGCAACATACCTTTGATCAACACGTAGGATGTACTATGTAAAATGACAGCAACATACCTTTGACCACCAAGTAGGATGTACTATGTTAAATGACAGCAACATACCTTTGACCACCAAGCAGGATGTACTATGTTAAATGACAGCAACATACCTTTGATCAACAAGTAGGATGTACTATGTTAAATGACAGTAACTTACATTAGACCACCAAGTACGATGTACTATGTAAAATGACAACAACATACCTTTGACCACCAAGTAGGATGTACCATGTAAAATGACAGCAACTTACATTTGACCACCAAGTAGGATGTATTATGTAAAATGACAGCAACATACCTTTGACCACCATGTAGGGTGTACTATGTAAAATAACAGCAACATACCTTTGACCACCAAGTAGGAAGTACTATGTAAAATGACAGTAACTTACATTTCAGCAACAAGTAGGATGTACTATGTAAAATGACAGCAACATACCTTTGACCACCATGTAGGATGTACTATGTAAAATGACACCAACATACCTTTGACCAACAAGTAGGATGTACTATGTAAAATGACAGTAACTTACATTTGACCACCAAGTAGGATGTACTATGTAAAATAATAGCAACATACCTTTGACCACCAAGTAGGATGTACCATGTAAAATGACAGCAACATACCTTTGACCACCAAGTAGGATTTACTGTGTAAAATAACAGCAACGTACCTTTGACCACCAAGTAGGATGTACTATGTAAAATGACAGCAACATACCTTTGACCACCAAGTAGGATGTACCATGTAAAATGACAGCAATATATCTTTGACCACCAAGTAGGATGTACCATGTAAAATGACAGCAACATACCTTTGACCACCAAGTAGGATGTACTATGTAAAATGACAGCAACATACCTTTGACCACCAAGTAGGATGTACTGTGTAAAATGACAGCAACATACCTTTGATCAACAAGTAGGATGTACTATGTAAAATGACAGCAACATACCTTTGATCAACAAGTAGGATGTACCATGTAAAATGACAGCAACATACCTTTGATCAACAAGTAGGATGCACTATGTAAAATGACAGTAACTTACATTTGACCAACAAGTAGGATGTACTATGTAAAATGACAGCAACATACCTTTGATCAACAAGTAGGATGTACTATGTTAAATGACAGCAACATACCTTTGACCAACAAGTAGGATGTACTATGTAAAATGACAGTAACTTACATTTGACCAACAAGTAGGATGTACCATGTAAAATGACAGCAACATACCTTTGATCAACAAGTAGGATGTACTATGTAAAATGACAGCAAATACCTTTGATCACCAAGTAGGATGTACTATGTAAAATGACAGTAACTTACATTTGACCAACAAGTAGGATGTACCATGTAAAATGACAGCAACATACCTTTGATCAACAAGCAGGATGTACTATGTAAAATGACAGCAAATACCTTTGACCACCAAGTAGGATGTACTATGTAAAATGACAGTAACTTACATTTGACCACCAAGTAGGATGTACTATGTAAAATGACAGCAACATACCTTTGATCAACACGTAGGATGTACTATGTAAAATGACAGCAACATACCTTTGACCACCAAGTAGGATGTACTATGTTAAATGACAGCAACATACCTTTGACCACCAAGCAGGATGTACTATGTTAAATGACAGCAACATACCTTTGATCAACAAGTAGGATGTACTATGTTAAATGACAGTAACTTACATTAGACCACCAAGTACGATGTACTATGTAAAATGACAACAACATACCTTTGACCACCAAGATGGATGTACCATGTAAAATGACAGCAACTTACATTTGACCACCAAGTAGGATGTATTATGTAAAATGACAGCAACATACCTTTGACCACCAAGTAGGAAGTACTATGTAAAATGACAGTAACTTACATTTCAGCAACAAGTAGGATTAACTATGTAAAATGACAGCAACATACCTTTGACCACCAAGTAGGATGTACTATGTAAAATGACAGCAACATACCTTTGACCAACAAGTAGGATGTACTATGTAAAATGACAGTTACTTACATTTGACCACCAAGTAGGATGTACTATGTAAAATAACAGCAACATACCTTTGACCACCAAGTAGGATGTACTATGTAAAATGACAGCAACATACCTTTGACCACCAAGTAGGATGTACTATGTAAAATGACAGCAACATACCTTTGACCACCAAGTAGGATGTACTGTGTAAAATGACAGCAACATACCTTTGATCAACAAGTAGGATGTACCATGTAAAAAGACAGCAACATACCTTTGATCAAAAAGTAGGATGTACCATGTGAAATGACAGCAACATACCTTTGATCAACAAGTAGGATGCACTATGCAAAATGACAGTAACTTACCTTTGATCAACAAGTAGGATGTACTATGTTAAATGACAGCAACATACCTTTGACCAACAAGTAGGATGTACTATGTAAAATGACAGTAACTTACATTTGACCAACAAGTAGGATGTACCATGTAAAATGACAGCAACATACCTTTGATCAACAAGTAGGATGTACTATGTAAAATGACAGCAACATACCTTTGACCACCAAGTAGGATGTACTATGTAAAATGACAGCAACATACCTTTGACCACCAAGAAGGATGTACTATGTAAAATGACAGCAACTCACCTTTGACCAACAAGTAGGATGTACTATGTAAAATGACAGCAACTCACCTTTGACCAACAAGTAGGATGTACTATGTAAAATGACAGCAACTCACCTTTCACCACCAAGTAGGATGTACTATGTAAAATGACAGCAACTCACCTTTGACCACCAAGTAGGATGTACTATGTAAAATGACAGTAACTTACATTTGACCACCAAGTAGGATGTACTATGTAAAATGACAGCAACATACCTTTGATCAACAAGTAGGATGTACTATGTAAAATGACAGCAACATACCTTTGACCACCAAGTAGGATGTACTGTGTAAAATGACAGCAAAATACCTTTGATCAACAAGTAGGATGTACCATGTAAAATGACAGCAACATACCTTTGATCAACAAGTAGGATGTACCATGTAAAATGACAGCAACATACCTTTGATCAACAAGTAGGATGCACTATGCAAAATGACAGTAACTTACATTTGACCAACAAGTAGGATGTACTATGTAAAATGACAGCAACATACCTTTGATCAACAAGTAGGATGTACTATGTTAAATGACAGCAACATACCTTTGACCAACAAGTAGGATGTACTATGTAAAATGACAGTAGCTTACATTTGACCAACAAGTAGGATGTACCATGTAAAATGACAGCAACATACCTTTGATCAACAAGTAGGATGCACTATGCAAAATGACAGTAACTTACATTTGACCAACAAGTAGGATGTACTATGTAAAATGACAGCAACATACCTTTGATCAACAAGTAGGATGTACTATGTTAAATGACAGCAACATACCTTTGACCAACAAGTAGGATGTACTATGTAAAATGACAGTAGCTTACATTTGACCAACAAGTAGGATGTACCATGTAAAATGACAGCAACATACCTTTGATCAACAAGTAGGATGTACTATGTAAAATGACAGCAAATACCTTTGACCACCAAGTAGGATGTACTATGTAAAATGACAGTAACTTACATTTGAACACCAAGTAGGATGTACTATGTAAAAGGACAGCAACATATCTTTGATCAACAAGTAGGATGTACTATGTAAAATGACAGCAACATACCTTTGACCACCAAGTAGGATGTACTATGTTAAATGACAGCAACATACCTTTGACCACCAAGCAGGATGTACTATGTTAAATGACAGCAACATACCTTTGATCAACAAGTAGGATGTACTATGTTAAATGAAAGTAACTTACATTAGACCACCAAGTACGATGTACTATGTAAAATGACAACAACATACCTTTGACCACCAAGTAGGATATACCATGTAAAATGACAGCAACTTACATTTGACCACCAAGTAGGATGTACTATGTGAAATGACAACAACATACCTTTGACCACCAAGTAGGATATACCATGTTAAATGACAGCAACTTACATTTGACCACCAAGTAGGATGTACTATGTGAAATGACAGCAACATACATTTGACCACCAAGTAGGATGTACTATGTAAAATGACAGCAAATACCTTTGACCACCAAGTAGGATGTACTATGTAAAATGACAGCAACTTACATTTGACCACCAAGTAGGATGTACTATGTAAATTGACAGCAACATACCTTTGATCAACAAGTAGGATGTACTATGTAAAATGACAGCAACATACCTTTGATCAACAAGTAGGATGTACTATGTAAAATGACAGCAACATACCTTTGACCACCAAGTAGGATGTACTATGTAAAATAACAGCAACATACCTTTGACCACCAAGTAGGATGTACTATGTAAAATGAGAGTAACTTACATTTGAGCAACAAGTAGGATGTACTATGCAAAATGACAGCAACATACCTTTGACCACAAAGTAGGATGTACTATGTAAAATGACAGTAATTACATTTGACCACCAAGTAGGATGTACTATGTAAAATGACAGCAACTTACATTTGACCACCAAGTAGGATGTACTATGTAAAATGACAGCAACATACCTTTGACCACCAAGTAAAATGTACTATGTGAAATGACAGCAACTTACATTTGACCACCAAGTAGAATGTACTATGTAAAATGACAGCAGCTTAACTTGACCACCAAGTAGGATGTACTATGTAAAATGACAGCAACATACCTTTGACCACCAAGAAGGATGTACTATGTAATATGACAGCAACATACCTTTGACCACCAAGTAGGATGTACTATGTAAAATGACAGCAACATACCTTTGACCAACAAGTAGGATGTACTATGTAAAATGACAGCAACATACCTTTGACCACCAAGTAGGATGTACTATGTAAAATGACAGCAACGTACCTTTGACCACCAAGCAGGATGTACTATGTAAAATGACAGCACCTTACCTTTGACCACCAAGTAGGATGTACTATGTAAAATGACAGCAACATACCTTTGACCACCAAGCAGGATGTACTATGTAAAATGACAGCACCTTACCTTTGACCACCAAGTAGGATGTACTATGTAAAATGACAGCAACGTACCTTTGACCACCAAGTAGGATGTACTATGTAAAATGACAGCAACATACCTTTGACCACCAAGAAGGATGTACCATGTAAAATGACAGCAATATACCTTTGATCAACAAGTAGGATGTACTATGTAAAATGACAGCAACATACCTTTGACCACCAAGTAGGATGTACTATGTAAAATGACAGCAACATACCTTTGACCACCAAGTAGGATGTACTATGTAAAATGACTTTAAATTCTTTCTGTACCTGAAAAAGGAAAATATATGCTGGCATATCACTAGTTAAACAAGTGAACCTATTACCAGTATAATCAAAATTTTTGAGCGTAAAATAAAGAATGTTTTCTTATCCATCAATTTAGTATTTGTTTTGGGAGCTCACCAGAACCATCTCACTGGAGACAGTTCTTATGAGATCCCACAACATATGTTTTGGTTGAGAAATAAGAACTTTGATTATGCACTCTTAGCTAGAGGCCTTTAAATTACTGTGTGTGCTGGTTTTGTTTAACAGTCCACCAACAGCTCAAGTCATATGGAGATGGGGCCACAATTTAAAATATCATCCAACAGCCAGCAGACCAACAAGGTGTGTGACTTATCCACTGCACAACCGCGGCTCTTGTGTTAAGAAGACAAAATCGTCGAATATATATCCCCGACAAAGGGTTATTTAGGAGAAACATGTAAACCACAAAACATATATGCCATTTATCTAAACCCTAAGTTCACCTTCGGTATCATTCAGATCATAACAAACGCCTGTCAAGTATATTTTAGTGCTTAGTTTAATAAAAAAAAATATTCTTACATCTGCTGCACAATTTCAATATCTGACCTTTCAACCCAACCACAGAGGTCAAGGATATGTGTAAATTCATAATGTTACCTTGCATGTTGGTCTACACTTCTTTCACTTTAATTTGATATGCAACATGACCACTTTCAGAAAAGAAAAAATATTTGACCTTTTGACCCTACCCCAGGGGTTGAGGGTGTGTGTAAGGACAACATATTTGCTTTCAAGGTGCTCTGTGCTCATTTCCCTTTAATTTGATATGCAACATGACTACTTTCAGAAATAGATATGGTTTGACCTTTTTGACCCCACCCCTGGGTCGAGGGTTTGTCCGTGGGCAAAATATTTGCTACCATGTTGCTGCATGTGTCGTTAGCTTTAATTTGATATGCAACATGACCATATTCTGAAAAAGTTTACTTTTGGCCTTGGCCTCACCCCCTAAGTCCACCCCAGGGGATCAGACCCAGGCCTTCAAACTAAAATTCCCTTTGATATGTTTCATATCTATTGCTCCTCTGCCTACATGCAAAATTTGGGCAAAAAGTGTTAACTGCCTTAGTTATTGCAAAATTTAAATATTTGACTTTTGACCCTGTAGGTGGTGTAAAATTTTGACACTGCCATGCTTATCTACAGGTGCTGGGCAATCAGGGTCTATAGTGATAAGTTGTTAAATATAATAGCTTTGAGGAAATTTGAAGATCATTAAATAAAACTAGAGGACCTGACGGTCCTGAAGCGCTCACCTGATCCCCTTAATAATGTTAAAATAGGTCAAGATCAACTACAGCTTATAATGAAACATATTTTGTTTTATGGGGGTTGCGGCCATTTTGGTCAAGTGACCTAAAACAATCTAATGAATACTCCATCAAACAGCCCAGTGATTTCTGAGAAAAAGATGTTTAGATAGGTATGTGACAGTCCAAATGGGTGGCCTTGGATAAAAGGTCACAGGTCAGCTTGACATTTGTTACTTATATAAAACCCTTGTCTCATTAGGTTAAATATTTCTTGCAAGTATTTTGACGGCCTCAACAGGTACAGAAAAATGAACATTTCAAGATTTTCCCCAAATAAATGCATTAAGAATCAAATTTGACCTTGCCATAAAGTAGGTCAAGGTCAACCTAGATTCATCATTTGTGCAAATCTGGTAGGGCCCACATACCCAATGCTACATACCAAGTCCCAAGGCTATTCACCTTTTGGTTCCAGAGAAGAAGATATTTAAAGGGTTTTTACCATGTATGGGTGTGGTGGCCATCTTAGTCATGTAACCAGTACAATTGGTATAAATTTTGGCTAACCTATCATAAGGAGTCTTCATATGAAATATGAGTTCAAATGGCCTAGGGTTTCTGAGGAAATTATGTTTTAATGTGTTGATGGGACTCCAATATGAGCGAACTTGGCTGAAAAGTTAAAGGTCAACCTTGACCTTTGAAACTTATTTATAGCCATTGTCTCATCAGGTTTAACATATCGAGTGAGAATAATGACTTTGGCCTCAACAGTTTCAAAAAATGAAATTTTCAAAAAAAAATCCCATTTAAATGCATTAGGAAGCAAATTTGACCTTGACGTTAAGTAGGTCAAGGTCAACTTAGGTTCATCATTTGAACAAACTTGGTGAGCCCCACATCCCCAATGCTACATACCAAGTCCCAAGGTTGTCGACCTTCTGGTTATGAAGAAGAAGATTTTTAAAGGGTTTTTACCATATATGGGCATGGCGGTCATCTTGGTCATGTGACCAAAATATTTTGCATAAATTTTAGCTAACTTATCATAAGGAGTCTTCACATGAAATTTGAGTTCAATTGGGCCAATGGTTTGTCAGAAAACTATGTTTTAATATATTGATGGGACTCCAATATGAGTGACCTAAGCTGAAAGGTTAAAGGTCAACCTTGACCTTTTGAACTTATTTATAGCCATTGTCTCATTAGGTTAAACATATCAAGTGAGAATAATTACTTTGGCTTCAACAGTTTTCAAAAAAATCAACTTTTCAGAAATTTTCCCATTTAAATGCATTTGGAAGGCAAATTTGACCTTGACGTTAAGTAGGTCAAGGTCAACCTAGGATCATCATTCGAACAAACTTGGTAGGCCCCACAACCCTTATGCTACATACCAAGTCCCAAGGTCATTGGCCTTCTGGTTCTGGAGAAGAAGATTTTTAAAGGGTTTTTACCATATATGGGCATGGTGGCCATCTTGGTCATGTGACCAAGACCATTTGATCAAACTTTCGTTCCCCCATCCTAAGGAGTCTCCATATGAAATATGTGTTCAATTGGCCCAGTAGTTTCAGAGGAAAAGATGTTTGAAAATGTTGACGGACGACGGACTGACGCCGGACGCCGGAGTCACTGGTATACTATTTGCTCACCAATGAGCCTTCGTCTCAGGCGAGCTAAAAAAGCTAATATGGGTTTTACATTACAATTGCCTATACTAAGACAAGTGCAATAACTCAAGTGTTAAGGGGTTGAGTTTGACGAAACTTATAGGATATCAAGAGTGTATGGTACTTATCATTTATACCAAATATGCATCAAATCTAACCAGTAGATACTGAGATATAGTTTCGGAGGGACAAAAAGGTGTGGCGGATGGAGGGAAATTGTCAGGGGATAATTATTGTAATAGGCTTAAGATTACTTGTGGAGAGATCATGCTACTTGTTAACATGAAATTTACAATTTTAATGTAAATTGTGAGAATTTGAAAGACATGATGCATGTCAGCCATTGGTTTCCAATTATTGATGTTAGGAGTTTAATGTGATCTTTTGGTAAGGAAAAATATGCCTTTCCTTAAAACCTTCTACAATTTTTTGCAGTATTGCCTCAAACATGTGTTAAATAGAGGATCTAACATGAATGCTTATATATTATTGAAGTCATTAAACAAGATGGGGAAAACGATAAAATGTGAGACTTGCTGAGCATTTAATTGCTTTTCCGCAACAAGTTTAATAAATTAAATAATACAGGAGCACAAATATTAGATTCTATTTATCATATGACACTAAAACTACTTTAAAATCTGATATTGGCGTGAAAATGATAAGATTTTGCCATATATATGCAATGTTGTTATGGCTGTCATTACATAATGTTAATACAGTCGACTCTTGTTAACTCAACTATGCATAACTCAATACTATCCCTTATCTCGACTCGGTGGCCCGGTCCCGGTATTTTTCCCTATATATTATTGCAATTCCACAACGTTTATCTCGACAACGGCTAAGTCAATAAAACTGATATCTCGTTACGAAAAACTGGTCCCGCTGATCAATTGTAGTGTATTTTACAACGCCTAACTCAATTCCATTTCAAAAGAAAAAGACAGTCATTAACTTACCTTTTTATCCGAATGTGATTCCAATTAATCCACCGTTTTTAACGTTAATTATCCCCATTTAAGAACCTCGGACAGTCTTAATGAAGGATTGCCCATAAAAATGACCAGAGAAAAGTTTCAAAGAAAATGATATTTTTTCTATGAAAAAGATAGTAGGTTCAATCCTCGACTTACCTACAAAAGCCGTTTTCTCATTGGACAAGTACCTATTGAAAAATATGGGCTGAAAACTCTGTTTTTGCTATTCAACATATAGAAAATAGAAAAAGTTTTACTGAAGTGCTTTCCCCCCCGTGACCAAACTAATCCTTTTGCATACATTTGTAGTTTTACATTTCACACATCATATAAAAACGGCATGATTGGTCACGGGGGGGAACGATGTCAAAATGCTCAAAAACACTTTATTATAAAACTTTATTAGAAACTTATTTTGTAAAAGACCTGTAGGTAAAAAGCATGTATCAGGGCTTTAGTTATGAGTGCTTACAAAGTAATTAATTGTCTCATTTCTCAACCAAAACATATGTTGTGGGTATTCAAAAGAACCGTCGCAATGAGACGGTTCTTTTAAGCACCAAATAATAGATTAAATCTGATGTGTAAGAAAAATATTAACAATTTTACGCTCAACATCTGTGTTTATCTAGACTATGATTTATACAGTATGCAGATATGATACACCTCAGTGCACAAGTCAACTGGATGAACTTGAAACATTACAGGTAATAGTCAAAAGTCATTGACAGCACACTTCTTTAGATGAAACAATGTAATCTTCTCAACCCGAATTTTATGCAAAACGCATCACTTTCGTCTCAAGTTTTATGCCGGAAACATAATATTTACATGTATTTAGGTGAATACTCGACGACTCTTTGACTTTCTGTGAAATAAAATTTGGTCACAAAAAATACCCCCACTCCCTAAATCCTAAATCCCTGGCATAATTATGCAATATTTCCAAAATATTTTTATTTTGCTAGGTGCACTAAATGTAAGGGTTTGATTTAAGCACAAAACTATAGTTGTCAGTTATGCGTTATTCTAGCCACAGGCTGTCAAAATTTGGGCAGATTGAATAGGAAACTGTCCGAGGTCCTTTAATAACCACCAATTGTTTGATCACTTGGTCCACGTGTGTGAGTGACACTTGTGTGTTGTAAAATTACATAATTGTCCGCGGTCGGCAAATTCTATTGATCTATTGTGTACAATTTCAAAGCGGGAACATGTCTATCTCTGTAAGTGACAGTTTGAGCTAATGTGTCATATTTGAGCAATCTATTGAGTATTAAGCCTGTCCGATGACTGCTTGTTTTAAATAAGGCTAAAGTATAATTTAATTGTTTCTTGAGCCAATTTTTGATTTTTGAAAACAGATGCATCGTTTTATTTTAGGCACTGGACAGTTGTGCGTGTAAGGGTATTTTTGGACATTGGTCATGTCATGACAAAAGCTGATGAAAATTAAAACGTGCATGTACACTGTTGGGGCTTAAACATTGCCAAAATGTCAATATGAGCCGGGACATGTGATTTCCAACAATGTGGCATTTTGACAAGTGTAGACTTAGACGAGCCTGTGCAGCTTCCTTTTAAGCTTAAAAACTCCACAGATTATGTTCGTCAGTAGCTTAACATTCATAGAATATTCAAGGGACTAGTAAAGGCTCTGATCAGACTGCGCGTTTGCGCAGGCTGATCTCAGGCTTTGCTGGTCTCATATACCACGTTGTTGGAAATCCCATGCCACGGCTCAATTATGACGACGTACGAAAGGGTAAAACCTGCGACCGCGGGACCAGTCGCCGATACATACTTATAACTGAAAAAGCTTTGTTTATTTTATTTTGCCTTAGAAAATGAAAGAAATGGCCATAATGTCGGGACTTCAGTGGTACCTGAAAATCGATTCTATTTTTCCCCTTTTTTATTCTTGTTTTTTTTTTAATTTCAATTCCCAATGTCAATTGATTCTTGGAACAATTCATCCCGCAATTCATCAATGTAATTATATAATAGCTACCAATAACGATCTATTAATGGACGAGTTGAACGTAAGTTATTTTGCCCCAAAATTGTGGCTATACATCATGATATGGTTACCTCGAACTACTGATAACTCGACACATTTTGCTCAGTCCCTTGAGATTCGAGGTATCGAGAGTAGACTGTAATTATGTAAACAGCTAGTGGTTTATCGATTTTAATACATGGTGCTATATTACTTCCAGACATGATGCCATGTGAATAATAGCAACATGACTTACTTGTTATCTAAGGCCATGTAGACAGTCTTCAGAAAGTTTATGTCTGGTAGATTTTCATTGGTAGTTAATGTGTGGAAGTAAACAACAACATACTCCTTCTCTGCTATATGGTCCATCATCCTGATCAGGTATAACAGGGCCTAGAAAACATCATTATAACTCTTACAATAATGCAAATTAAATGCCACAGACTACATACCAACCCACAACACCAAGAGGAAGAGACATAAAACTCTAGCTACACGACAGATTACCAAACTTTGCTGTAAAAAATTTAGCAAATAGCAGAATCCCACATATACTGCTCAACAAAAGTTGAGCACCGATAAATAAAGATTAATTCATGTGTGAGCAAATTATTTAAGAAATAGATCAGCTCTAGCAGTGAATTGGTGAGTAATAATTCACTGTTTGGAGGTCAGTTGTAAAGAAGATCAAATCACAACCTGAAGCTGATCTATTTCGATTCTGACACACAATAAACGACGAAAACACATTTGAAGTCTTCAGCCTCTTTCAACTTTCCGCCATTGCACTGAAGAACTCCCGCCAATAGTTAGATTGATTGCATACATTGACATGCATTTGTAGCATCTTTCAAGCGTAAAAACGGCATTACACCGTCTAACACCATAAATGTATCATTTTAAAGTAACAGATGATGTCAGCTAACATGCGCTTTCCTCACGCTTTCAAAACAGTGAATTATTGTTTGATATATCACGTTTTTCCCTATTGGCTCTATAGGCGAGGTGTGTTAGAGTTAAACGGATAAAATATCTGCTGAAATAATTACTTTATATGTGTTAAAGTTAAGGAAAGCAAAGGGTGCAATTTAATTTGATTTATACTGCATCATTCATTGCGTAAAAAATGGAAGGGGTCAAAAAGTACTTCAACTGCATTATTCTCAATACAAAATTAATACAGCATTGGTTTATAAAGCCTTCATGCAGAGCGGCGTTAATCTGAATTCAAGGCTAACTGTAGGCGGTAACACTATCCATAGAAGACGTTTACAAATGATTGACTAAAAGAACTGTTCCGTGCTTGTGCTACCATAGCATCAAAAGCATTACTTGAACGCTTAATTCGGTTCGCTTAAAAGACATGAAATGTAAAAAGAGCATTTTAACCTCATAAAGGAATGCAGAAACATGACATAAACGAGAACCATTCTCTGACGTTTTTCATCATTTTGAACCTTTTACTTTACGTTAGAATCGAAAGTATTAATTTTGGATGTAGGCTTGTATCCTTTACATGCGCATGACTTAAAATGTAATGTCAATATACTTACGCCTAAGGAGATTACGTTTTGTCTGGCTGACACTTAAAAACATTCATTTTAAGATCCCCATACATGTTGATTTACACCAAATAAAATGTTTCATATTCATAAAAACCTGGACGCGATTTTAAAATGCTAAACTTTTGTTAAGCAGTATAGTTAGAGGTTAGCAAATTTGACAAAAAATGGTGTTTCTACTCCAATTTTACAGTATGACCCTAACTGATCTTACTGCAGCTGTGTCCACTGGTTATAGACTGTGCCTCAATTTTTTGTTTCGCTATAATCTAAAAATATAGCTAGAAATCATTTGTTTGTTTTATTTGATTCCTTATGTCCCAGTCAACAATTTTTCAGTTATGTCCAAAGGGGTCTTCCTGGGTTGAACCAGTACTAAGCAAGGATTAATGAATCTTGCTCAAGGACACAACACAGTGATGATGGTGAGGCTCGAAACCCGCTACCCTTTTGGTCTAGGGGCCAAATCTCAAATTTTGAGTTCTGTTGCACCCCCCAGGAAGAAAAAATCGGTTACTATTTTCAGTCAGGGACATGTCTGGGGGCCTCAGAAACCCATGTTTTACTAAGTTTTCTGTGGTTAATTTTCTGTAAATGGCCTGTAATCACCGTTAACCCACAAACATCGAAAATAACATTACACAAAATACAAAACTAATAATATATTTTATAATAGTATCAATGACTTTATTTGTGGTTTAAATGTTTAACATAGTCATAAAAATCAATTGCAGACATCTGTGAGATGTATTGCAACTGGCCAGCGTAACGTATGTTACATTTTATACGAAATTGCAGATAATGACTTTATAGATTGCATTTAAGAATGAACCATGTTCCCCAGCCACAGGAAGAGACACTTGGTAACTATTTTCAGTCTGGGACATGTCTTGAGGTATTCGAAACCCATGTTTTACTACGTTTTCTTTGGTAATTTTCTGGAAATGGCCTGTAGTTAATGTTACCCTACTAACATTAAAAGTAGCAGTACACAAAATATAGGACTAATATGATGTTTTCAAAAGTATAAATGAAATTATTTGAAATTTACATTGTTTGAGCTAGTCATAAATATCAATTGCATACATGTGTGAGATGTAGTTCTGGTTGTCAAAGTTACTTATGTTACATTTTTACGAAATTGCAGATAATGACTTTATAGATTGCATATTAGAAAAAAAAACATTTCCCCCAACCTTAAATGTGTATTAATGATCTCTATTCTATTAATGAATTTCCATTTTCACATATTTTAGGCTATTTGCAACTTTTAACTGGCAATAGAGGTTGAAAATAAATATTTAAGTTTGTTTATGAGCATGTCACTTCTAATATCGCGTAGAGATTTTCTATCTGACAATTTACATTGCATTGGAATGTACAATGTCTCCTTTACCACTTTCACGATGAAACGAAATAATAACTATAAACAAATTCAACTACGATGGATAGTCTGTTGCTGTTAATATATATCAGGTAACGTAGGTAACAACATTGCCCCTTGCATAAATGGATAAAAATACTAACTTAAAAGTGTGGAAAGTAAACTCATATTTTACCTGGGCCTGATAACAAGCCAGGCTTAGAATATATTTGAGTCTTCTCTCCACATATTATTTAAATATTTTCAATTATGGACAAATTATTCTAAATAAACACTTGATTGATTACTTTACTTTGATATGACAGTTTACAGGTTTTTAATCAATGGTACATGACAATATGTATAGTATCTACTTCATAATTCAAATATTGGACTGAATGTTTTACTACGTTTCTTGTGGTCTGTTTAATTACTACGTTTCCTATTGTCAAAGTTTCAAAATAGGCTTGTAAAGTACGTTACCTAATAAATGAGGATAGAAAATTTGTAAGCTAATAAACATATTTATTAATTAATTTCACTACAGTTACAAGTCATTAACAGCTTCAAATATGTAAGAATTGAAATTTACAATTAAAATATATATCTACATTATGAATTTAAGGTTGGGGAACATGTTTGTTCTAAAATGCAATCTACAAAGTCATTATTTGCAATTAAGTATACAACATAACAGAAGTAACGCTGACGAGCAGAAACATATTTCACAGATGCCTGCAATTGATGTTTCTGTCTAGCTCAAACCAGTAAAGCTAAAATAAGTTCATTGATACTATTAAAAATATCCTTCTAGGGAAGTGTGTCTTGAATGGCCTTTTGGTGACTAAGGCTCTTAACAAGGTTATTCACTGATATATACACATGCTATGGAAGAATCTGTCATTCATCATATTGCAGCAGCTAATAGCTTGAGTGTACATCCAGTCTATTATCAGTTAATCTGAGACCATGTCTATGTTTGGAGAAATTACATCACGAAATGTTTATCTAATACAAATTTACATTGCATTAGTTAGATGGCCTCCATGCTTGTACTTCAACAACAGCAGAATCTAGGGCGAAGATTTGGTACCAGTAAAATGCATTTAAGCCCCCTGCTAGCTTAGGCTGCTGTCCGTTCTAAGGCGGTGGTTCTGTTGTTGTTGACTTTTTGTTCATTGTTACTCCCATTGTGGGAGTCTGTAATTGTTATATGTTTTGTTGTACGTTACTTTATGTCCATTCTAGGATTGCAATCATCTTGATGGGGAAGAGAGAGCTGGTTGCTTTGCTTAATTTGTCTTCCTGGTGTCTCGTGATGGTTGAGCGACTCTTCCTCTCGATGCCACAGGGTTGTCTGCGGTTTGTGATTGTGGTATTTCCTGATCATACTCACTTACTATTTTTATATATTACAAACATAATCAATTGGTTTAATGTCCTATTTGCTTGATGTAGAAAAATCCCTAAGGTCTGAAACTCGCCTGTCCTTACATATTAGCAATGCATCTGTGTTTTAACAGTGATTCGTTGCATATAAGGTTGGTCTTTACATTATAGTTATCTACTACACGTATAACCCAGTGCAATATGCAAGATTAGCTTGCACTTGTAATTTGTAACATATTCATAATTTGTAATCTTAATATGGCATTAGACTTAAAATAAAAACTGAATTACTTTCTTTTAACCAGAAACAGCCCTCAAACAATGTTAGTATTAACAAATATATACAAGGATATGGGTGCAATGAGTCAGTTTATGACTAAAATTATGTTTACGAGCTGTTGTTTGCAGTATTGCTCACAATTTTTGATGGTTTTGCAAACAATAAGGCTATTTCAGTAAATCTTTGAAACCAACAAACTGAGCATAAGTCTCTTACCCCTCATGTGTAAACATGTATCAGTGTTACAAATAGCTCAACATCACACAAAGGTGTAAAAAAGAAAGAAAAAAGAACTTCCTTGTGATTAATGTAAGAAAGCTAACAGCTTCACGTGAGTTGTGGCACTACTTTTTCAACCGACACTCATTTGACAATTTACTCTGAGTGATTCAGAAATTCAAACCATGTTGTTGAATTACAGTGAGTCATGTTTATGATTAAAGCTTTAGAATAACTCCTCAAAATGGACTTATAAAGCTTCACTAACAGAAAAAAAACATTTGCAATTAAGGTTAACATGAAATAGCTTTGTAATTAATGTTACCACGTAAAATGCTTTTAAGTCTATGCGTGTCGCTCAGGTTGCTTTACGTCAAACTTTATTTGTTAACAAACAAATTAATGTCTTTTGAAATTTCTGTATATATAATAAGATAATAAGCATTTTACAATATGATATAATGAAATTGTGTTCAACAAGAGAATAGACCATTGCAGTTGTTACATGCCTAGGGATACATTGATTTTTTGCAAAATGTAATTGTCAACAGTGAAAATTAATGTATTAAGCACAAAAGAAAAAAAGTAAATGCTTGATCTACAAAGCATCAGGTACATTTTGGTATAAACCGTGATTGATAGAGGAATTTTAGATTATAGCAAAATGCAGCCAAGACTTAAAATGTATTGTGTTTCTTCCTCAGGGTACCTTTGTTTGATCTACAGTCTGCGATTGTGACATTTTATGGTCATTCTCACTTGTTAGCAAACATAGTTTTTTCAGGCATGATAAAATACTTCTACTAGCAAAATGGAGCAAGTTATCGCAGGAAAACATATTTAAGCTAAAATAATGACAGCGTGCTGTTACATATGTTATGGGCTTGACAAATATATGCATATAGTGTGACGGGTTAATATCTTGTAAAACAGTGAATCGTCAAATTTGACCAATTTGTTACCCATTTAACGAAGGCTCAGCCACAACTTTACTAGTTTTAAGATGTGGCCTCTGTGTAAAGTCGACAGAAAGCCACTGCTCTGGAAGACACCCACACTATCCTCATGCCTTGCCACCAGATGCAGGAAATATTGCTTTTCTATTTAAATTTATTTACTGAGGTACGGTATATTCAGAAAAAAAAATATTTGAATCATAAAGTAAATATCAGGTTTTTTGCTATGAACCATTGATAAAAAAATCTGCAAATTACAATACATGTGTCAAAGTAACAGGATCAAACAAAATTACAAAACTCTCTTAGATTAGTGTTTATTTTAAATAATTTGTCTAATATTGAAGTTATTAAAATATGTGGAGAGTAGACTCTGCATGTCGTCAGGCTTAGGTAAAAATATAAGTCTACTCTCCACAATTTTTAGTATATCCATTTATGCAAAACACCATTGTTGTTACCTACGTTACCTTATTTATATATTGACAGAAATTAAATGTCTATGGTAGTAAAACTTGTTTTTTATAACTGTTATTTCATTTCATTGTGACATAGATGAATGAAGATACTGTCAATTCCAATGCAATGAATATGGTTGAAATAGAAAATCTGTATGCCAGTAGAAATGTTTAAAGTTCTTGCCACCGCGTAAACAATGAAATGATATCTCATAATACTTCAGACCTTCATTAAGTTTTTTGGATGGCAATTTCGAATTCTAAAGAGGAAAAGTCCTCAAACTTTTTTTCCCTATGTTCAGCATTTTAAGACATTTAAAATTTATTTTACTACAAATTATCTCCAGTTACAAATTATAAATAGATTCAAATATGGAAAAAATGGAAATTCATCATTAGAATAGGGATCTTTATCGCACATTTAAGGTTAGGAACATGGTTTATTATAATATGCAATCTATACAGTTATTATCTGTAATTTCGTAAAAAATGTAACGTAAGTAACTCTGACGAGCAGAAATACATATTACAGATGTCTGCTATTGGTGTTTATGTCTAGCTTAAAACATGAAAAGCTCAAATAATTCCATTAATACTATTGTTAACTATCCTAGTATTCTTGTATTTTGTTTACTGCTATTTTCAAAATTAGGGTAACATTGATTACAGTTCGCTTACAAAAAACTAACAATAGAAAACTTATTAAAACATGGGTTCCTATAGTCCCAAGACATGTCCAAGACTGAAAATAGTAACCAAGCTTCTCTTCCTGTGGCTGGGGAATATGGTGCATTGTTATATGCAATCTTTAAAGTCATTATCTGCAACTTCGTATAAAATGTAACATACGTGACGCTGATGAGCGGTAAAACATCCCACAGATGTCTGCAATTAATGTTTATGACTCGATCAAACATTTAAACCTCAAATAAATTCATTGATACTATCATAAGATATATTAATAGTCTTGTATTTTGTGTACTGCTATTTTCAATGTTTGTGGGGTAACGCTGATTACAGGCCATTTACAGAAAATTGACCACAGAAAACTTAGTAAAACATGGGTTTCTGAGGCCCCCAGACATGCCCCTGACTGAAAATAGTAACAAACTTTTTCTTCCTGGGGGGTGCAACAAACTCGCAAAATAGCCCATATATATCAGTTTGGCCCCTACACTATTTAATTTGATATGCAACATTACCACTTTCATAAAAGAAACAAAAAATTGACCCTTTGACCCGAACAAAGGGGTCGAAGGTGAGTGTAAGGACAGATATTTGCTTTCATGGTGCTCTATGCTAAATTCCCTTTAATTTGATATGCAACATGACTACTCTCAGAAAAAAAATGGTTTGACCTTTTGACCCTGCCCCCCGGCCTTTAGACTAAGATCCTATTTGATATGTTTCATATCTATTGCTCCTCTGTCTGCATGCAAAATTTCAGCAAAAAATATTGACAACTGCCTTAGTTTTTGCGAAATTTAAATATTAAAAAAAATTGTTTGATTTACAAATACCAGTCACAATCAATATGGCGTTCATTAAATGTGTTGTTCAAAAACAGATCACTCTCACAAATGATTTCTAGCCTAATATATAACTGGCTGGAGGTCAGTCTTTAAACTGGATAAATCATGAGCGTGAAGTGTGAGTGATTTATAAACACACAACTGACAGACTGACAGTGATATATAAAACAACAATTCAATGCCAACACAAATCCATTTCGATTCTAAAACACAAAAAGATTGGAAATATGAACAATTTCTTCAACGTGTATAGGGATTCCACCATCTTAAAAAGAGCATTAGAATTTCTCATTAATCTTGCTTAGACTGAAAGGCGTATTTTTATGAACATTTTGAATGTTCACTAGTTGTAAAAACAATGTACAAAATCTAATGTTAATTTAACAAGGTTGTATATGATAGATGATGTCATAAATAGCAAATTGGCAGCCGAATGATGTCAAATTAGTCAATGCTGTACAGAACTTTCTGAAATTTGAGAAGGCTTTATGAGACTTGTGGTTGAAAGGAGACCTGCTCAAAGCAAAGTCTCAGTGATTTTGATATAAAGTTGTTTAGATTGTCTAAACAATTGAAAGAATGCTTTGCAATCCATGCGGTCTGAGACTCCCTATTACAGATGGAAACAAATTGAATTCTGTTGTGGCTAGTTTTTGCTTTTGTTGCTCCACCTGTTGTTGTGGTTTTACAGTGTTTTCAGGGCTCATACAGAAAGGTTTGAGAAAAATTCAAGGACTTTTCAAGGACTTCTAAAGGACTTTCCTACAGTTTTTCAAGGTCTAAATATTATGAATAAAATACAGATTTAAGTGCTAAAATTCTATTTCAGAAATGCTAGACTGAGATAATGAAGATATAAGTACTGGAGAATTAGTATAAAATCGTTGTGTCTTTATTTGGTGCAGCATATGCACAACAATTCTATACTGATTAAGGTCTCTATTAACTGTGCTAAGTCCTACAGAAAATAGTAGAATTCAAGGTCTTGTCATGGCTTTTGAGTGATTTTCCAGTACTTTTCAAGGCAGAATTAATTTTCAAGGACTTTTCAAGAAAGCCCTCTAAATTCAAGTACTTTTCAAGCCTGTGCGAACCCTGGTTTTGTGAACTTTCTCGTTAGGCAATTGTCTCACTGAGGAAGAGATCTAAAGAGCTGATGATTGGCTTATTTGTTCATGCTTGTACACATGTTCTTGTGTTATTTCGTTTTGGGTGCCATTGATTAGCTGTGCCATTTCATGGTCATATTCACTTGATTTTAGTGATAAAGAAGTACCTTTTCCAGGTCTATAGTGGCAGCTGGAAAGTTTTTCCCCACAAACACTACAACTGGTCTGCCAAGTCTGTCCTGTCCTGTCTGGTACATACAGCGCAGTGAAGCTATATCAACTAGATCCTCTGTTTTAGCTCGCTTTAATAAACGCTCATATCTGTTGGGAAGAAACATAGTACTTACTATTCCTAGAAAACAATATACATAAGCAAGCCCTAATCCACAAAACACTTTTATTTGGAACCCTGGCCTTTATCAGAATCCTGAATGGTAAAATATAGCTCTTTACATTTATCAGTGAAACAGCCTGTGGTTTAGCCAAATAGAGCAGCATTCTTTTCTAAAAAGTTTATTACAAACAAGAATTAAAAAGATCTGAATAAAAAAGGTGAAAGTATATTTTCAGATGCTCAAGGGCAGCTAACTCTGTAGTCAATGATGGGATCTGACCGATCCATACTTTAATGTATGTCCTGATAACCTAGAAGGATTAAACAAGTAGCCCAATGAGCAACTATCGCCCACCTGGGAGCCAGCATAATGTTTTAAGATACATTAATTTATGATGCTTAAAGGCAGGTAACTCTGAACTTGAAACAGTGACCAGGAATTAATTAAAAAACATAAGATATTATGCCAGTCCTGGTTATCTGCAAGTATTAAAAAGATCTCAATAAAAATGATGAAAGTATATTTTGAGATGCTCAAGGGCAGCTCACTCTGTAGTCAGTGATGGGATCTGACCGATCCATACTTTAATGTCTTTTGTGATAACCTTAAAGGATTTCAAATGAAAAATCAAGGCGCTAGAGTGGTTACAACATTATACAGCTATATTTTAGACGCTCAAGTGCAGCTAACTCTGTTTGCGTGTGGGGATACTCTAACTCATTCAAGCTTTTATGGGTGTCCTTGATACCGGCAAAACTGAAGAAGATCCATTCAAAAACAAGCAAATTCAGAGAATTTATGTCCCCCGCCACTTTTTGTCTATATGAACTATCATGGAACAGCTTAAGTTCGCAGAACAGAAAACAGAAACAAAACCAAAGCATATCCATATCTTCAGGCCAAGACATAAGCACATACAGATGCTTCATAAAGAATTGTATAAAACTGTAGGAGCTTTTGCACTCAAAGGTACTTCATATATATAGACATAGATAAGATATTGATAGCACTGACAGCGAAAAATGCTGGAAAAAAGATAAACGTTAAGCTGAGGTTTTATTTGATAAAATTAATCTGAGGATTATATCCAAACCATATGCATATCTTCAGACCATGAACAAAACACCAGTAAAATGGCTAAGTTCAACTTGTGAAAAAAGTGACAAAAATAATCTGAGGTTTATATCCAAACCACATGCATATCTTCAGACCATGACCAAAACACCAGTGAGGTTTCAAAAGAATCAGTGTAAAAGTGTATTGATCAGAAACCACAATTAAGCCAAAATCTAAGTCAAAAAAAGGCCATAACTCGGTCATAATTTTGCGAATTACCCCCTTTATTGAGCTTGACCTGTATTTAATGATGATTGACCCTTCTGTAAAATTTAAATGAAACTTATGCATCGCTTTATGAGTTATCAATCGGAAACCAAAAGTGTGACAACGCGGATGACGCTGACACCCGAGTCATGATCCCTATGTGTTGACAATGCTTCGAAGGCGACAAATTAAACTGACTCATAGCTTTAGAAAAGATGAGCACCCAGACTGCTAGCTTTGTTATTTCTCCACAAAAACATGTGTTTTGGATACTCCCTGGAATGGTCTCTTTAAAACACTTCAATTAAGCACTGTAGCACCCGTTAATGTAAACGCTCCCGTTAGTGTAAACGTTTACAATAACGGGAGATATCGCTCCCGTTACTGTAAACAGGACCATGTTTACACTAAGCGGTGATAATGCAGACCCAAAAATCAATATCAACCGTAAGTGTCAACATTATGAAAAAAATACAAGAGATGACAAGGTTGGGCGGTCGAAACCACCCCCGGTTTTAACCAGCGGTTTTAACCGGTTAAAACCGCCCTGGTCAATATGCCAAAAAGTGGTCAATACTGGTCAATACGAATTTGAGCGGTCGAATGAAAATTTTAAGTGACCGTTTAAATGGTGGATTGAGATATTAGGTAAGGTTTTATGTTATATTTATTAAAAAAAAAGAAGGCCCTTTTCACCTTAGCACTGACTTCTGCATTACAGTCCAGGCACCTAAAATGTATAGTCTTTTTATTATCATTAAGGGCAGAATAGAATACCCATAGAGCCTAATAGGGTCTTTTTTCATCATTTTGAGACAATTACAGTAATTAATGACACTGGTAAAATTATTAACTTAACTGACAACAGCACATGACAGAATGACCACACTTTCACACCTCTATATTAACACAGATGCCAGTCAATTAGCCAATGCATTTTAAGCTCAGTGATTGGATAGGTCTTAAAAACTGGACACACCTTCTTCAGCCTGAGAGACATGTCCAGTGTTTTGACACTTTTGTTTGCCCTGGGGTAATTAACGTTGAAATTTAACTTCTTGATATATTGTTCAACATTTAGTGTTTTCTTTACAATTTTCACACCTTTGTCTTTTCAGGTGAGAAGCCAATTCAATTTACATTTTAACTAACAGAGCTAAGAGTAATTTGTACATGATGACCTCTTTAATGGTCAATTTGAAGTATTGATTGATTTCTTGTACTTTATTTCATTTAATTAGACACCGATTTAAATATTTTTTGATTATGAAAAAGCTACAGTAGTTTTAAAATTTATTTGATTTCATTACTAGCATTTGCTCACCCCCCTTTTTTTAATGGTCAATTGAAAATAAGTTAAAGTTTTAAGTCTGATCAGTTGTGGTAATGATTCAGTTTGATTGAGACGGAAGATCTAAAACTATTGACATTTCATTTTTGGTTTGTTTTACTGCCTATTTAAATAATTAATAATACATTTTTAAAGCAATAGCAACTCATGAAACAAATTTTCAATTAAGCCTGTATTATCTTATATTGAAACTGTTTTAAGTCTGTTTATATCTAGTCCAGTAAAATGGAATAACTAATGCTAAGTATCTTCACATCAACCATGTTTTTTCAATCGACCAATTGACCACCAATCGACCAGTAATGACCGGTTAAAACCAGTAATGACCACTGGTCTGGTCAATATGCATATTGACCGGTCGATTGCCAACCTTGAGAGATGACCATTTATCGCAGACATATGAACCAACTTTTTGACATTGACTACTGGATTAAGACCAGTCTAACCTACTAAATTAAGTTCCAGTGATTTTACCTTATATCTTGATAACTATTTGAACCATGAATAGTGAGTAAGTGAGCAAGTGATTTATTATCTTGACCTGTGCATATCCAATATTGTAAAACAACATATGATCTAACTAGACAACACATATAAATATATGTAATCAAATGTCAGGAAAGTGACTGGGATGATTTGCATTTTCCGTTATACATAGTAAATCTACAAATGCATATTTGGTTCATGCCAATTCCAAGGAATGCTCATAGGGGAATGAGGCACTTGTACTGCAAATGTGAAATCAGCGAATATTACAATGTAGACCCATGTAAGAGGCGATTAAGAGTAGTGTTGCATCGTAGTCTGTCCTGCTTACTTACATTCAAGCCGCAGTCTTTATCTACCGAAGTACTACCGGAGTGAATAATACTCCAGTTCAATACAATAGAAAATGTAATGCTGACAATATGTGCATCTCACATAGACAGCTTAATAGTTTATGAGCATTTTGGTGGAAGTGGAGGGGAAACTCCAAATATTGGAGATTTTGCTTGGTTGATCGTGATCAGACTCCTCCAAAGAGCAATGGGTATATGCCATTATCGAACGGTGACATTCAAGGGAGCGCTAAGGTATGTGTCTATTGGTAATTTCAGCTGCGCTCTCTACATCTGTGGTCTATTAAATTGTCCATATTTAAGTATATCTACAAATGCAGAATCGTACCACGCAAATATGACATTAGCATATAGTACAGACCCAAATGAGATGTAACCAGTGTGGAATCTCATTGGAGTCCGCCCTGTTTGTTAACATTAGAGCTTTTCTGTAAACTAGGAGATTGATACTTTGGGTGTTTTCCAATAACAGGCCAATTTAATATGTTAAAAATGATTAAATTTGCTTGTTAATGTGATACTTGATGATTGCAAATAAGTATGACCTGAATGTTGTCCTAAGATTAATACATGTCACTCTGACCTATATTTCATGGTTAAATAATTTTGCCTTATCTTTTTAAGGACCCAAAATTCTATCATTAAACGAAAGGAAATAAAATCCAACACTGTTAACAAAAAGCGTTGATATCATACATATTATCATCACACGCTCCCGTTAGCATAAAAGTTGGCAATAACTGGAGAGATCGCTCCCGTTACTGTCAACGTTTACACTTACGGCACCGTTATTGTAAACGCATTTACAGTAATGGGAGTGATATCCCCCGTTATTGTCACCGTTTACACTAACGGGAGCGTTTACTCTAACGGGTGCTACAAAGCACCATTACAACTGTTTTAATAGAGTGAATAGCAAAATATCGCCATTTTGAGGATAAAAAAATCTTCGTACTTAAGGCTATGAATTGCCATGAACTATGATGAAATGATGTCTACTTAGTCTGGCTCCCATTGACATAATACAGAAAAACCCTTACCTTTTCTTCTGTTCTAACAACCTCTGTTCTGTTGTTGTTCGCCTCATTGCTCTCTTCTTCAAATCTGGATTTTCTTCCATCTGAGCAAAAGCATGTTGACCTACAGTGCCATTGATAGAGCGTCCAAACTCTTGGTTCAGATCAGTTGTCTTCTCTAGTTCACTCTCCTCAGAATGGCCTATAAAAAGTGAAGCTATACAATGTGAGTATATAACTTATCACAGAATAGGCCACTGGCTGGATATAGTTTACCTCCCCCCCACAGGGAATTTTGTGGACAATATTTTCCTTAAAGCCCAATGGATTTTGCAACATATTAGCCCTCTGACAATGGCAGTGTTAAGCTGTAACACCCTGTTATATACATTACCCTACAAAAGATTTGATAATTAACTTTCTTTTTAAGACTTCAGAAAAATGCAAAAGATAAGGTAAGATTTCCAAATAGGTTACATCTTCTAACTAGGCTATTACTGGGCCACAGATATTGACATTTGAAAACAAATATAGCCACCCCCAATGTAGTGTATGTTACATTTTTTCATTGGACCCCCTTTTAAATGATACAAGAATCTAATATAGTTTGTCTTAAATTTTATTGAAACCAGTTTATGTTCATTAATTTGGTATTATATTAAAGAATTTTTTTAACCTTTTCAAAACTGCAAGCATTATGTTTCTATGTTATATACTTTTTGAGTTATTAGATGTTGAACATAGTAGCCCCATATCACACAAAATGTCAAATGTAATTCTCTAGGCCTTGAGCTGGCTATTGTACCCCTTCCCCCAGGGGGAATTTTGTACACTATGATTTCCAGATACTACATTATTTAAGCTACAAAATGAAATATGTCAGCCCTCCGAGAGTGGCAGCGTTAGGGTGTAACATCATGTTATGTACGTTACCCGCAAAATAACATTAAATTTTCCTGATAATGTCTCCAACATGACATATTTACACTTTTTTAAGTCTGGTACAGGTTTAAGAACTTCTTATAACACAGTTACATGATTTTAGCATTTAATTTTTAAAACTTTTGGAGTTTTTGCCATTGTATGCTTAGTGTTTCATATGTTATTTCCAAGTCTCAGTACGGCAGTTATTGAATATACATGTTTGTTTGTTTATTTTGTTGCTTTACGTCCCAAGTCAACAGCTATGGTCATGGCGGGACGGTCAGTTCACCTATCCACACTTTTTCCTGGGCAAGCTTGAGCAAGCAGTTAACCAGTACTTCCTGCACATACTTCCGCTTGTAACTGACAATAACCCTTCTTGAATGATTCAGCAGAAGGGAGGAGAATGACTGTAGAAATTATTTCATGATCAATCTCCACGAAAGTATGGGACTGGGCCGGGATCAAACTCGCGACCCCTGGATCTGCAGCCAGACTCGCATCTGTTGCCAGACACGTTACCGACTGTGCTACGTGGCCCGGTGAATATACATGTAAAACATCCGTCAGTGAATATAGCAAATCTATAAGGCTGCTATTCAAATGAATTGAAGTTCCTTATAATGGTGTGTTACACTATTTTACGACCTAGGTTACATACGTTACTCTCCAAATACCACTAAACGTTCAAGATAAGGTTTCCAAAACGACCTGCTTGTACTTATTTGCATGCTGACACAGGTCTATGTACTTCATTTTTACTTTGGCTCATTTGCTGCGGAAGTAACTCAAACCATAAACTACCATAAACCCTCTTTTCTTTTATAGAGACATCAAATAAAGTTAACATAATGCTCATGGAAAGTTTGTAACATACAGTGCAATATGTGAGTAACCAACTTAAAAGATCAAAGAAAACCCATCAGGTAGAAGTTATAGAGCTGTTTTTGCCAAGCTAGCAACTCTTCGTATATTAACCAAGGGTTTAAAGAATTTTCGCATTAGGGTTATTAATCCTCTATCAGATTCAGCTTGCAAGGGTTCTGCAATATGCTAGCACTCTGGAAATGGCACCATTACCTTGTAACTGCCAATTACATATATTACCCATCAACATCTATGATAATTTTAGTAAATGACATGACTTCTGAAAAGTTCAAACCATAAGGTAAGGTTTCCAAATTGGCTATATCATCCAAGTAAGCTATTTTTGTATCATAGATATGGACCTTTGAAAACAAATATGCACCCGAAAGTGCTAAGTATGTTATATTTTTTCATTATTCCTATATAAATGATTTATAAAACTAATATAGTTTGATATTTTTTTTAAATGTGAATGTGTTTACTAATTCATTTTGTATTAAAGAATGTTTATGTACCTTTTGGAAACTGAAAATATTATGTTTCTATCTTTTATAAGGTTTGAGTTGTTGAGTTTTGAACATGGTAACCCCATATCACACAAAATGTGAACTATAATTCTGCGGCTCTTTTGTAAGGGTATAATCAAGTTTTCTTTCACTCAGAGGTACTCGATTTCCTTCCCATTTATTTTTCACACATTTTGTCCATATCTGGAAAGCCTCACTTGTTTTCATGGGAAATACTTGGTAGTTCAATCTTTGTATGTACATCTTAAGGACATATGCTACTAAATACTTCCCATATTGAAATATTTTCAAAACTTTGCATACAGTTTGTTTTATGCATGGGCTATCCATTTATGAAATAAAAAGGATATGTCACCGTGCTTATTTTTTCAGAATCTCATATTGAAGTTTGCAGCATTTGACCAATTTTCTAGAAATATAAAATAATAACACTAGTCCTAATTATCGAGCTAAAACGGTTGTAATCTTCAGCCAGCTTCTTTCTTTTAACTTAAATTACTGCCCATGACCTCAAACTTTTATGAAAATGTGCATGTTTACTTGTTATCCCATGCTGTGACAAGATACTGCATGATATACTTTGGCAATTCGTCGAAAAATGGAATTTGTTTTTAGAATAAATCATGTATTAAAAAATCTGATATTGAAAATCTTGAAAATTTATTTTTAATTCATGGACTATTATAATACCTTTCAGAAAAAAGAATAAAAATCTGGGGTCACCGAACTAATTCTCTTTCTAGAGGGCCAAATTTAACCCCACCCCCATAGGTTTCATGCGTAATTCAATATAAAAAGTTCGGGGATGACCATTTCGGTCGTTTTGATGATGCCATTTTACTAGTATAAGAAGCAATTTAGCATTAAAATGTTAAAAAAGAAAGAAAAAACACACTGAAAGTATGTGCGCATCCGGGAATCGATCCTGGTCCTCTGGCTTTGTTGCCAGACACGCTAACCACTAGGCCACGAGGTCAGGTCGTGCGCCGCTCGAAATAACCATACAAATAGTATAGACTCGGCCACTATCGTATTCGTAACCAGGGTTATTGTGTACGTCGTTTGATTTCGACTGAGCTACATTTATCTGTCTTTAGTGCTGAGACGATCAGTTCTGAAAAGATGTCAATAGATATTTCGAACACACTTTAATTAGTTATTTTGTGAAGAAAATGTCGGAACACAGATATGACATAAGAATATCGGAAGCTGTGTTGATCCGAATCCGTTAAGGGTCGAAAGACAGGACCCAGATTACTTTCCCCGTTTGCAGACGCGGGAAAGGTGCGCATTGGAAATAGCCGCATATGTCTTTAAGCACAGAGAAGCAGGGTGGAAGTAGGCTTATGGTCATGCCATTTGAAATAATCAATATATGTGTATGGCTCGGTACTTTTTTCAGAAACATGTCATGCTGTAGATAATTCACATTAACATAAATAGCACATGTTAGGGCTTCATGTCACTGATGAGTGCCTAGAGCAATTCTTTGTTTGTTTCCTACCCTGCTTAGAATGTAGATGAACTAGTGGGAAGGGGTTCTCTATTAGTTTGATATGAACAACCTGTCCGTGGTACTAACACATTGGCTCATTGGTAGTGTCACAATCTGTTAAACAGTGCATGACTGTAGATCTCTTTCCCCATATTCTGGCCAATGTTGTTGACATTTAGAAGGAGCACATTTTGTTGCATAGACCAATGTTGAACAAAACATCCAGGTTATCCTCTGCGAGAATGTTTGTAAGACTTTATAGACTGCTGCTTATATGTTGTATAGATGTATCAGTGACAAAGTAAGTAAGGGTGCAAAGATCAGGAATTGATACAATCAAGTACCACACCTGACCCAGGATACCAATGGGAATGTAACAAACTCACAGTTAGACTACACAAACAAGAGCCAAGAGGTCAGCCCTTTCCCAGCAGGTGACCACAAGGCACATATAAACAGACGCGTACAAAGGCATAGCAAACACAAGACAGAAAAACATAAAACCAACATGCCCTACCGAATATTGTTTCCATCAGACCCTTGAAGGTGACAGGAAAAGCTATTATGCTCTGTAGTATGACATTACCATCAAAGTTATGCCCAGCACTACATGGTCAATCTAATGTTGGTTCAATGTGTGATTGCAAGCCATGCAGAAGTTTGGACTTGTCAGTTTTGGTGGAAAATCTATCAGGAGTTGACAGTAACCATGGTACATGTCCCAGAAGGAATGGCAGTGTTAACTCAAGGTCAACATTATGTCCAATAGATAGAAGATCAAGCTGATCAAAGACGCTCCTTTAAGCTGTCATCTGGCTGATTACGTTTTGTAAATTGGACAATTTCTTCTTGACCTCGCAAGCCCCAAAACTTTATTAGCTTGTAGCATTTGATGGGATTGTGAAAGACAAATTTTCAACTAAAAGTGAGTCAATGAAGTCTGCAACAGCTTTCCTGCCAATGTCATCAGCCTCAATGAGATCCTTATCTATGCCAGGCTTAGCAGGAACACCGAAAGACAAAAAGTACACTTCATTGTCTTCAAAACTAAAACTAAAAGGATTGGTGAAGCCAGAAACTGTCTCTAGTACTCGTTCTACTTTGCATCTGAGCAGATTTAATATTTGATTTCAGTGCATTGAAGAGTTGTTTCAATATATTGAGCTCTAATGTGATGAGTAATACACCATTCCATCTACAGTACAAAGCGTAGTTCTAGCTGCTAAAGCTTTGACTCGGCATGGGGTTTATTGTTTGCCTTAAAGTTATGTCAAAAGTATTTCTCAAGCAAGACCAATGATTATGACACACTAGACCTATTTTGTTCGAGAAGTTCTTTGCATCTGTGATGTGTATCAGACAAATTTATAAGTGTAATCAGTTCCACAGGTACATATTGTGCTTATTAGTTGTTTTGTTTGTTTGTTTGTTTTTGTTGCTTTACGTCCCATGTCAACAGCTATGGTCATTGCGGGACGGTCAGTTCACTTAACCACACTTTTTCCTGGGCAGACTTGAGCAAGCGGTTAACCAGTAATTTGTGCACATACTTTCGCTTGTAACTGACAACAACCCTTCTTGAATAAATCAGCGGAAGGGAGCAGAATGACCGTAGAAATTATTTCATGATCAATCTCCACGAAAGTATGGTACCGGGCCGGGATCGAACTCGCGACCCCTGGATCTGCAGTCAGACACGCATCTGTAGCCAGACACGTTACCGACTGCGCTACGCGGCTTATTAGTAGTGATTGTGTGCAATGAACATTTGGAAAAAGGCATACAGATAGAGCTGACATGCAATTCAAAGTTGTTTTCCTTGTAGCCCTAATCAGTGCCAACACCATCTGAATTATAAACATATATCTTGCCCAGAACTGAGCTGTTTTACAATGATTGTCTTTCAGAACTTCCTCTTTGAATGCATGGTATCTACTGCTTATGTGAGCAAACAGCGAAGGTTGATAGATCACATTAAAATAATAGTTTACATTACCATAAATTAACAAGGAACTTCAATTTAATTCAGCCTTATAAATTTTCTAAATTCTCTGACATTTAAAAGAAGTACATAAACCTATACCAGCATGCAAATAAGTATAAACAGGGCTTGTTAGAGACATTAACTTGAATGTTTAATCCTATTTTTAGCGTAACATACGTAGCATGGGCCTGAAAAATAGTGTAAACCACTATAATAAAGAACTTTAAATCATTTAAGTAGCAGCCTTATAGATTTACTATATTCTGTGACAGAAGTTATACACGTATAGTCTTTAAATACCATACTGATACTCGGAAATAATGCAGGGAACACTAAGTAAGGTATACAACGGATAAAAACTCAAGATATTTATAAAATTAATACTAAAAATATGTAACTGTGTTATAAGAAGTTCATAAACCTGTGTCAGCATGCAAATATGTACGAACATGTCATAGTTGAGACATTATCAGGGATGTCAAATGCTATTTCGGGGGTAAAGTATATAGCGTGATGTTACACGTTAACGCTGCCACTCTCAGAGGGCTAATATCTTTTAATTTGTGTCTTATATAATGTAGTTTCAGAAAATTATAGTGCATAAAATTCCGCACGGGGGAGGCGGGTCTGTGGTCAGCCCAAGGCCTAGAACATCAAACAATTGTTTTTAAATAAGTTGAATGTAAACTAATTAAGAGTTGGTGCTGGTATGGAGACCTAGCCTCCTCTGTGAAGGTGTAAATACTATGTAAACAAGAGAGAAATACGATGGCCCTGAATCATGTACCTGAATTGTTGGAGGCAGAATGAAATCATTTGAGCAACTTTGGTAGATGGTGATATAAGGAACATGGAGCATTGTAGATTTGATCGATGAGAAACATTTGTGTGTCATTAATTTGAATCTGGACCAATGGATCAGATGTTATGCATAGAGATTTATTTTTAGCTTTGGTGGCCACTTTGTTCAGTGGAGTGGAACTGGTTGAATTATTTTGGTAGAGAGCCTTATGAGGAACACTTATGTGAAACTGTTTTGAATTTGAGCCAGTAGTTCAGGAGGAGAGGTTGTTTAAAGACGCTTCTATTTTTAGCTATGTCAGCCATTTGTTCAGTGAAGTGAAACCAAATAAGCAAATTTGGTAGAGAAGTTTTGGCGACGACCTTAATTATCATGATTATGTTCATCGGACAAAACCCATATTCATATATTAACAATAGTTTGATGAAAGTAGTCCATATATGAAATTTGGAAGAAATCAGTGATAAATGACTAAGAGTCTCCACAAATGCAAAAAATGATAATAGACGGCCCTTTTGGTGGCCATCTTAGTTATTGTTCATCAGACAAAACCAATATTCAAAGTTTGGCCAGTGTGTATGATAAAACTAATAAGTATATAATTTGGAACTTGAGAAATCGGGTGATAAATGACTAAGTTATAGTGTCCACAAGTGCAAAACCCATAGGTTGGGGCCATTTTGGAGGCCATCTTGGTTAGCTGACAAAGCCCATATTCAAACTTGGATGAGAGTTTGATAAAAGAAATCTATATATGAAATTTGGAAGCAATCAGGTAATAAATGACTAAAGTAATGTGTCCACAAGTGCGAACTGGTAGGCGACAGCCATTTGTCGACCATCTTGGCTATCGTTGGTAGGACAAAACTCATGTTCAAACTTGAACCAGAGTGTGATGGAAGCAATCCATATATGAAAATTGGAAGAAATCAGAATAAAAATGACTAAGTTAGAGTGACCAGAACAGTAGACGGAATCAAACAGATAGTCGGCGGCCATTTAGTCAGACATCTTGGTTATAGTTTGACCGACAAAACTCATATTCAAACTTGAACAGGGTTTGATGGAAGCAAACCATATATGAAATTTGGAAGAAATCCGATTAAAAATGACTAAGTTAGAGTGACCACAACAGCCGATGGATGCAAACTGATAGGTGGCGGCCATTATGTCGGCCATCTTGGTCATCCTTTTTGGAAAAAACTCATATTCAAACTTGAACAAGGGTTTGATGGAAGCAAACCATATATGAAATTTGGAAGAAATCCGATTACAAATGACTAAGTTAGAGTGCCCACAACAACGGATGGATGCAAACTGATAAGCGGCGGCCATTTTGTCGGCCATCTTAATTATCGTTCGTCGGAAAAACACCCATATTCGAACTTGAACCAGAGTTTGATGGAAGCAATCCGTATATGAAATTTGGAAGAAATCCGATTAAAAATGACTAAGTTAGAGTGACCACAACAGCCGATGGATGCAAACTGATAGGTCGTGGCCATTATGTTGGCCATCTTGGTTATCGTTTTTGGACAAAACTCATATTCAAACTTGAACCAGGGTTGGATGGAAGCAAACCATATATGAAATTTGGAAAAAATCCGATTACAAATGACTAAGTTAGAGTGCCCACAACAGCGGATGGATGCAAACTGATAGGCGCGGCTATTTTGTCGGCCATCTTAATTATCGTTCGTCGGAAAAACACCCATATTCGAACTTGAACCAGAGTTTGATGGAAGCAATCCATATATAAAATTTGGAAGAAATCTGATTAAAAATGACTAAGATAGAGTGACCACAACAGCGGATGGATGTAAACTGATAGGCGGTGGCCATTTTGTTGGTCATCTTGATTATCGTACGTCGGAAAAAAACATTTTCGAACTTGAACCAGAGTTTGATAGAAGCAATTCTTATATGAAATTTGGAAGAAATCCGATTAAAAATGACTAAGTTAGAGTGACCACAACAGCGGACGGACAGATGGAGGGACGAACAAGCCGAAACCAATAGAGCTCCCCCAACTCGTTGGGCCCCAATAGAGCTCCACCAGCTTGTTGGTGGGGCCCTAAAAATAATATTTTGATATGAGCTTGATAATATGTACATTGTAATCAATTTTCAGATGGGAAAGCCTTTCCAGTGGTTTTCAGTACTCTCAGTGCTTTGATAAGTATTAATTGAACGGTACATTTCAGGATAAAATTTGCAGAAAAAGTCTTTTTACGGTATTTGCTGCATGCGGAACCGACTGACAGTTACCATTTTATGGTGTAATATTATAATCACAATAAAATGAGAAATAGTTTTATCCGATTCCGTATGCAGACATAGGAGGTTCAGTCAAAAATAACTGAGCCCTACCTCATAACATTTTAGTTTGGTATTGTAGACTACAAAAGTGATTATGTTCTATAAGTATTATATGTCATATATGTTTTGACCCTGAAGAATTACCCTAGTGAAGCTTTTATTATGGGTGCTAGGCAACTGAAGATCGTCAGTCAGAGTGATGCGTTCAAGATCTCAGCCACAAGGAATATACAGTACATCTTTGAAAAGCTTGTGTATTTGAAAGTTTTTGTGAAAGACATATTTGACATTTATTTGAATAACATAATATTGTCTTTTGATACACTTTGTTTGTTAATGTTTAGGTGAACATTGATGGCATGCATTGCCTAGGAACAAAAAACGCCAAAATTCCACAAATTTTCAAATACATGATGATTGTGTTGCCATGGAAACAAATTGTGGGTTTAAATCAAGGAACTTAATATGTCTGTCAGTACTGTTGAAGCATTATTAGGCTAATATTTTATGTTTTCTGTTAAAATTGTGTAAATATAAATGTGGGCAGGGTAAATTAAAGGACTTCAGGTATGTTAAAATTTGATAAATTCTGAAATCAAACTACCACAGCAACTATAATTTGGGGTCAGTTGGTTTCTGTTCTGTGACATTGAATAGGTACATATTATAGATATCAAATGACAGTAAATAAAGCCGTGTTTTAACATTACTGTTTCCATTGCAATGCTAAGATTTATATGTATCACAGCGTGAACGCACCCTTTTGACAGGTCATATTCTGTTGCCTAGCAACCCTTACAAAAAGCCTACCATCAGAAATAAATTAAGTGATTAAATAGATCACATATAACTGCAATGAAATATCATCTAAATATCTGTCCATTTTACTTGATTCAAATGTTATGAGGTAGGGCTCAGTTATTTTTGACTGACCCTCGTATATGTAATTTAGTCACAAAGTACATGCATCCTTTCAAGACATAAACCTAGAGACTCCAGGGTATCATTTGGTAATGTTTTGTGTGTATTTCTTTACAATCGTTTTTTTACTGTAAAAGTTGGCACATTGTAATACAAAACAGTTACACATCCTTTGTTTAGCTAGTTTTGTAGCAGGTCACCAAGTGACTATTTCTGTCAAATTATTTTGAATTCTGATAAAGCCATTTCAGAGTTGAAGATTTTTAGTTTCCTTAGCCGTAGTAAACCACATCCCCTGTCAGCCATATTTTTGACACATCAAACTTTTTGTAAGCTTTTTTGTAGAGGGGGTCAACCTAGGAACATTCATGTGAATAATCTGGAAATACGGATCCTTCAGAAATAGAGAGAACCTACAATATAAGAAGACTCGGCTTCATTGAGTCTGTTCATGAGAACTACTGTGTTTCCAGCTCTTAAGTGACCCCCTTTTTTGCTAATTTTTCCTTAATGGTGATTTTAATTGAAAAATAAATTAGAGAAATGAATTTAGATATAGACCGCGTAGTTGAATTTATTTTTTCCACATAAATATGAGTTTTGAATAGGCTTGGATTAGATGGAATTTTGGTGTGTTTTTGCTTCTCCTCTTTGAATTAGTCCCCAAGTGAACCTAACGATATAAATAAAACATGGCTTATACAGGTCAGTGGAGTTAATCGTCAGTCCCACAGATAAGAGTACATCACAGAAAATTATTTTTCATATTTCTCAAAGCTGGATAAAATATAATGAAAAACTTGCTGTTGATGATGAATTCATATTAAAAAGTCCAATATTATTTAACAAAAACAAACTGATTGGGGGACAGACTATATATTATGATAAATGGTTCAAAAATGGGGTAAGATTTATCAATGATCTAGTTAAAGACAATGGGGAGTTTTTCAGTTATCAAGAATTTTTGGAGAGATCAAGAGTACAAACAAATTTTCTACAATATGTGGGGACAATACAGGCCATTAAGGCATACATTAAAAAGAAAAAAACTGATGTTGTCAAAAAATAGCAGAGCCCTTTTATACCGGCCCACTTTTCCAATATAATAAAAAACAAACAAGGGGCCAAGATTATGTATGATATATTAAATATAAATGAGGATAAACCAACAGCACAACAAACTTGGAACAACCTTTATAATATTCAAGAAAAAGACTGGAAAAAGATATATATGTACCCAATGAAAATAACAAAGTACTGCACACTACAGTGGTTTCAAATTTGTATAAACCATAACATATTAATCACAAACAAACGTCTACAATATATGGGTATAAAGGACGATCCACTATGCACATTTTGTAAAACTCATGTAGAAACAACTGTCCATCTACTGTGGGATTGCAGCATAACAAAAGATTTTTTTTAAAAAAAATTATCATGGCTGCGAGGTTTCCATATTCATATAGAACTGTCTGAAAAACTATTCTTATTTGGACTAGAATCAGGGGAAAAAGTATCAAATGTCAGTAAATATATTTTACTGTATGCAAAATATTACATCTACTGTTCTCGCTGCAACAATCATTCATTAATGCTTGAAATTTTCAAGAAAAAATTATATTTCATGTATAAAATACACATGGAAATAGCATATGCCAATAACAATTTGGATAAATTTCAAAATGAATGGAGACCATATGAGGATCTACTTAAGGGTATAAATACTTATTAACTCCTTACCAACTAAATGAGCAAATTTTAAATAAAAGTCAAAAACCAGAGCCAATCCATATACAGCTAATTTAAATCATACATGCAACCCTTTGAAAAATTATATAGGGCAGACTCCAGCTTTCCCCCCCCCCACAGTCCCCATTTTTAAGCTGTCAGGTATACACTTGCATACACATAAAATATCTGTTTGTTCTATTGTTAAGATGTACAATGAAAGATGGTATATATTATAGATATGATATAAGTATATATTGTACAATAAATATTATATTGTCACTATGTTATAATAGAAATAAACAGACATACAAAAAAAATATATATATATAAAATAAAATATCAACACTATATTGATGCACGGGGAGAAGTTTTACCAACTCCACACAGAAACAACGACAGCTGTTGTGATTGTTAGATTAAAACTGGCTCTGTGTTGTGCAGTGGAAGATTTATCATTTATAGCAAAATGTTGACAATGACAGATGGTGGACATTGAGTGATCCCATAGCTAACTTTGTTGTTGTTGTTGATCTGTTTATTGCAATATGTTGTGGCCCATAGACTTTCTTTACAAACAATTCTTTACTGTAAAAGTGGTCTGGGCACATTCTATTACAAAACCGTTACACGTCCTTTGTTTAGCTATTTCTGTAGAAGGTCACCAATGCCTTTCATAGTGTACTATATACTCATCATGTTATACAGCTATGTACAAATGGTTCAGGTGACCTAAAACAAATCAATTAACACCATACTTAGCTGTGAATATCGGATCAATGGTTCTCCCATGAACCACTTAGACAAAGGTATTACAGTATGTTTCTGATTGCTATCAAAGAAATTGTTAGTCAAATTTTGACAACGTTGAAAGCTTAGTTTCACCTTAAGTCAGCCCAACTGTGTTGCAAATCAGTGATATTTTGCAATGTATTGTCAGCAAGTGTCTTGATGGATATAACACTGATCTACTTACGCCCTGGTAGAAATGGTTTGTCCTGAATTCTGATCTGTCTCTCTTCTATCACTGGTTCCCCCATATCATTTCCGATGTCTTTTGGTAAACTCTGAATGGAATCTTCTTCTTCCTGAGGACTTCTTGGGAAATACAGGGGTAGTAACTTACTGTAAGCACCCTGTTTTGAGAGAAAGCAATGGCTGATTTCAAAGAAACTGGATTATCATCACTCAAAAGGTACAAGCTTCATCTGCATATTTCAACAAATGATGGCCCGGTTTCTTATCTATATGGGACCAAAAAAGATAGAATGTAACGAAGATAAAAATATAACGTATAAATGAGAGTACAAATTTCAATCAATGTACATTTTTGCACAGGTTTCATAGTTTGTACATTTCCTGTGATAATGACAGCAAAATAGAATCATCACATATTTCAAGCAGTTTAGACAACTCAGGCTGTAATGTAAAACAATAATGAAAACCCAGATGAAATGGTTCATAAATTAGCCTTCTCATCTTGATGTACACTGTTGGTGTTTCTCTGTCCAAATTTTCTTACCTTCAACTTTTCTCAGTTTGTTCCCATTTTTTGGGGTATCAGACTCTGCCCAGATACCAAGATGTGAGTGTAGCTGCTGGAGGGTATCAGACTCAGCCCAGATACCAAGATGTGAGTGTAGTTGCTGGAGGGTATCAGACTCTTCCCAGATACCAAGATGTGAGTGTAGTTGCTGGAGGGTATCAGACTCTGCCCAGATACCAAGATGTGAGTGTAGTTGCTGGAGGGAATCAGAATCTGCCCAGATACCAAGATTTGAGTGTAGTTGCTGGAGGGTATCAGACTCTGCCCAGATACCAAGATGTGAGTGTAGTTGCTGGAGGGTATCAGACTCTGCCCAGATACCAAGATGTGAGTGTAGTTGCTGGAGGGTATCAGACTCTGCCCAGATACCAAGATGTGAGTGTAGTTGCTGGAGGGTATCAGACTCTGTCCAGATACCAAGATGTGAGTGTAGTTGCTGGAGGGTATCAGACTCTGCCCAGATACCAAGATGTGAGTGTAGCTGCTGGATGGTATCAGACTCTGCCAAGATACCTAGATTTGAGTGTAGTTGCTGGAGGGTATCAGACTCTGCCCAGATACCTAGATTTAAGTGTAGTTGCTGGAGGGTATCAGACTCTGCCCAGATACCTAGATTTGAGTGTAGTTGCTGGAGGGTATCAGACTCTGCCAAGATACCTAGATTTGAGTGTAGTTGCTGGAGGGTATCAGACTCTGCCAAGATACCTAGATTTGAGTGTAGTTGCTGGAGGGTATCAGAATCTGCCCAGATACCAAGATTTGAGTGTAGTTGCTGGAGGGTATCAGACTCTGCCCAGATACCTAGATTTGAGTGTAGTTGCTGGAGGGTATCAGACTCTGCCCAGATACTAAGATGTGAGTGTAGTTGCTGGAGGGTATCAGACTCTGCCAAGATACCTAGATTTGAGTGTAGTTGCTGGAGGGTATCAGACTCTGCCAAGATACCTAGATTTGAGTGTAGTTGCTGGAGGGAATCAGACTCTGCCCAGATACCAAGATGTGAGTGTAGTTGCTGGAGGGTATCAGACTCTGCCCAGATACCAAGATGTGAATGTAGTTGCTGGAGGGTATCAGACTCTGCCCAGATACCTAGATTTGAGTGTAGTTGCTGGAGGGTATCAGACTCTGCCAAGATACCTAGATATGAGTGTAGTTGCTGGAGGGTATCAGACCCTGCCAAGATACCTAGATTTGAGTGTAGTTGCTGGAGGGAATCAGACTCTGCCCAGATACCAAGATGTGAGTGTAGTTGCTGGAGGGTATCAGACTCTGCCCAGATACCAAGATGTGAGTGTAGTTGCTGGAGGGTATCAGACTCTGCCCAGATACCAAGATGTGAGTGTAGTTGCTGGAGGGTATCAGACTCTGCCCAGATACCTAGATGTGAGTGTAGTTGCTGGAGGGTATCAGACTCTGCCCAGATACCAAGATGTTAGTGTAGTTGCTGGAGGGTATCAGACTCTGCCCAGATACCAAGATGTGAGTGTAGTTGCTGGAGGGTATCAGACTCTGCCAAGATACCTAGATGTGAGAGTAGTTGCTGGAGGGTATCAGACTCTGCCAAGATACCTAGATGTGAGTGTAGTTGCTGGAGGGTATCAGACTCTGCCCAGATACCTAGATGTGAGTGTAGTTGCTGGAGGGTATCAGACTCTGCCAAGATACCTAGATTTGAGTGTAGTTGCTGGAGGGTATCAAACTCAGCCCAGATACCAAGATGTGAGTGTAGTTGCTGGAGGGTATCAGACTCTGCCCAGATACCAAGATTTGAGTGTAGTTGCTGGAGGGTATCGGACTCAGCCCAGATACCAAGATGTGAGTGTAGTTGCTGGAGGGTATCAGACTCTGCCCAGATACCAAGATGTGAGTGTATTTGCTGGAGGAGGATATCCAGGATTGCAAGGAGATACTCTTTACATAGTGGATGGACCTGTGTTATACTGTCAGGGAGGTTGCACGTTCACCCCAATCACACTTTTTGAAAAAAAAAACCAGCTGTTCAGGATCCACACTGTTTTCCACCTTGCTGGCAAGGGTTTATAAGTTTTCTTACCTTATGATTCTTGGAATGTGAAGAAATATAAATATGGACAAGTACAGGAGCCACATCTTTTTATATGCAGACAACACACATGCATATTAGTACGAAAGACAGGTGGTGACTTCACAGTTCACACTTCATGCTTTACAGTTCAGACTTCAGACTTCATTCTTCACAGTTCATACTTCACAGTTCAGACTTCACACTTCAGACTTCACAGTTCAGACTTCATACTTCACACTTCATAGTTCATACTTCATACTTCAGACTTCATTGTTCAGACTTCACACTTCATACTTCACACTTCATAATTCAAACTTCAATGTTCAGACTTCACAGTTTACACTTCATACTTCACACTTCACAGTTCAGACTTCATACTTCACAGTTCACACTTCATAGTTCAGACTTCATACTTCAGACTCACAGTTCAGACTTCATACTTCACAGTTCACACTTCATACTTCATAGTTCTCACTTCCTAGTTCCCACTTCACAAATCTAACTTCACACTTCAAAGTTCAGACTTCATAATTCGCATTTCATAGTTCGTACTTCATACTTCATAGTTCAGACTTCATACTTCAGACTTCACAGTTCAGACTTCATACTTCACAGTTCACACTTCACAGTTCTGACTTCCAAGTTCTCACTTCACAGTTCTATTTTCACACTTCACAGTTCAGTCTTCATAATTCACATTTCTAGTTTGTACTTCATACTTCATAGTTCAGACTTCATACTTCAGACTTCACAGTTCAGACTTCATACTTCACAGTTCACACTTCACAGTTCTGACTTCCAAGTTCTCACTTCACACTTCACAGTTCAGTCTTTATAATTCACATTTCATAGTTCGTACTTCATACTTCACACTTCATATTTCAGACTTCACAGTTCAGACTTCACAGTTCACACTTCATAGTTCAGAATTCACACTTCACAGTTCAGACTTCACAGTTCACAGTTCAGACTTCATACTTCACACTTCACAGTTCAGACTTAATACTTCACACTTCATAGTTCAGACTTTATACTTCACATTTCAGACTCCATACTTCCCAGTTCACATTCATACTTCACTGTTTACGTTTGTACTTCATACTACATAGTTTGTACTTCACAATTTCCAATATTTAAACACTTGACTGAGACTAATTACTTATAGAAATGGCATGTGTTGTTGTTTGATTACATTTTGTTGGATATTGTTAAATGCAAATTGCCAGTAACTGATTGCCAACTATTGGTACCATTGTTATAATATTTGTTAAATCCATTATACAAAACCATATTTCGATGTCCGGTTAAAAACTTCAAAAACAGAACTGCATCTGTATCTTTCCTCTGGGCATTGCATGTTGCACAATTATGAAAGGTTAAACTCTAAACAAAGTCAAAAACGCCTAATTGATTTTTGCCTAAAACTGTTCCATAAATAGGCACTGGGTTATCCTTTGGCAATACCCATAAGAGGTAAATTAGCAATAAGCTATTAGCACTTTTCATTTAACAATATCCATTAAAACGGACCATAAAACCAACATACCCCATTTGTATTAGTAATATACAACAGTCACATGTTTAAAGAAACTGTGAAGCATGAAGTGTAGGTCTGAACTATGAAGTGTAAAGTGTGAACTGTGAAGTCTGAAGTTTGAACTATGAAGTGTGAACTGTGAAGTCTGAAGTATGAAGTGTGGAGTATGAAGTGTGAAATATGAAGTCTGAATTATAAAGTATGAAGTGTGAACTATGAAGTCTGAACTGTGAAGTGTGAAGTATGAAGTCTGAACTATGAAGTATGAAGTGTGAAGTATGAAGTGTGAAGTCTGAACTATACTGAGGGACTTTAGAAACGCACCAGTTTACATTCACTGTTTCTTCCACATGAATGATTTCAGGATGTTTTCTTTATGTGTTTTTATCCTCTTGTTAAATGGACCTTGATTTGCCATGATTTCGATTTGCTACTGCTGTTCATTCTGAGGTAATATTGACATAAGTGTTTTTCAACAATTGTCGTCTGACAAATGTGATTTGATTCGATTTAAAAACAAAGACTTTTAGGTAGAAGCCAGATGTCTTAACAAATGGAAAAACAAAATATTTCAGAAATAATCGCTTTATCATACTCCCACTCGTAGCATTTCTTTGCTAACGTCAGTGTTAAATTTTCAAACATCAATAAAAGACCGGTGATGTCCGCGCACGTCGCGATACTTTTGCCTTTTATGCAACTGATTGAGGAGTAGCAGTTGGCAATAAAAAGTTTATAATTACTCCTGATGCTTAGGATATAAAAGGCCAATTATGTCAAAAATTAATGATGTCATATAGACATAATGAACGTTGCCAGAGGCCTAAAACTCTGTGATTTGATTTTGTCTTTCCTTTTACTTTCAAGAACAAACATGGATTCGAAACTTTTTTTCGCTCATAATGGAAGGTATTGGTACTCTGTGACTTTTTTAATTTAAGTTGTCTCAGAATTATCGCGACGTCACGGCAATCATAAGCCGCAGTGTTTCGATTTTCTTCTTGAATGCAAGCTAAATGTCGGAACTTGTCAATTTTATTTTTCACATAATTAAAATATTCAATTTTCGACATAAAAAAGCATTTATGCAGGTGGTGCGTTTTTAAAGTCCTTCAGTTTATGAAATATGAAGAGTAAAGTGTGAACTGTGAAGTATGAAGTCTGAACTGTGAAGTCTGAAGTGTGAAGTATGAATTACGAAGTGTGAAGTATGAAGTATGAAGTGGGGAGTCTGAACTATGAAGTGTGAACTGTGGACTGTGAAGTATGAAGTCTGAACTGCAAACTGTGAAATCTGAAGGAAGAAGTGTGAAGTCTTAACAATGAAGTATGAAGTGTTAAGTCTGAACTGTGAAGTGTGAAGTATGAAGTGTGAAGTCTGAACTATGAAGTATGAACTGTAAAGTGTGAACTGTATGCAGTGTGAAGTGTTAACTGTGAAGTATGAAGTGTGAAGTCAGAACTATGAAGTGTGAACTGTGAAGTATGAAGTCTGAACAATGAAGTCTTAAGTATGAAGTGTGAAGTACGAAGTGTGAACTATGAACTGTGATGTCTGAACTCTAAACTGTGAAATATGAAGTGTGAAGTGTTAAGTGAGAACTGTGAAGTATGCAGTATGAATTATGAAGTTTGAATTGTGAAGTATGAATTACAAGGTGTGAAGTCTGAAATGTGAACTGTGACATCTGTAGTATGAACTATGAAGTGTGAAGTCTGAACCGTGAACTGTGAAGTATGAAGTGTGAACTTTGAATTGACACTTTCCATTGTCTTCCATGTATCGAATAATGTTTAAAACTATGAACTGTGAAGTGTGAAGTATGAAGTTTGAACTGTGAAGTGTGAAGTCACCACCGGTCTTTCGTAGATTAGCCTGTGCATCTGCAGTCTAATCAGCAACTTTGTTTTTCTATAGCTGGAAAGTATAATATCAATGCATGCTTCATACAAATTTTCTATGTTCTAGCTAGTCCTTGTAGCTAGGCAGACTGGTATTTGCCTTGTCACACACCTGGAAGAGAGGTTTCCTGTGAAGTGGTTTATATTGTTCATGTACTTACAAATGTATCATCTCCACACACAAATACAATGGCATCAATATCACTGCTATACCTCTCTAGAAATCTACGCACAGTTCCTGCAAAAATAAACAATCAATAAGTATGTTGGTTTTTTAACAAACCATTTTTTCATGTTTCAAGAATAAAAATGTCTAAAATATTTTGAAACAGATTAAACTGATTGCAACATTATCAAACCATTTACCCTTTTCATTCTAATGGATAATCCCATACATATTGATACAATAAGTATGGAAATGCCCATTTTTTTTTCACATTGTTCCCAGTCAAAATTTCAATAAAATGGAGCATATTTCTGTCCCTGAAGATTGTTTTTATTTTGGCAAACTGAACAGTACAGACCTTGATGAAATGTCGCATGTCATCTGGGTCTTCACTATTTGCCTAATCACCTGTTTAACAGTATCCAGAAAGAACAGTCTTAACCCTTTTATGATCAGAAACTCCCAAACAGGTACTTTGGTAAACAGTGAACACTCAGATGATATGCTGCATAATGCTTTTGTACTGTTTGGTACAGAGATAGAAATAGAATATTTTTTTGAAATTATAACCAGTGACCCCTCAATATCTACAATGGACCATCCTGACTTAACTGTATCAAACTTTAATGAAAATTCCATTGGTCCTAAAAGGGTCAAAGATATACAACCACTGTAAATGAACAAACTACGAAACCTGTGCTATTTGTAATTACTGCAACTGCTACAAAAAAGAACTATCACTGTTATTTAAGCCTTTGATTTTTAAACCTGTTGTCAGCTCATTAAAAGTACAGTGAAGTCCCTTTTATAACATGCATTTGAATGCATGTTATAAAACAAGGCCATGTTCTGAGCTCCCAATTTCTTTTACCATGGAATTTTACAAAGGAAGTATAGTAAAATGACAATTGAATGGTCATTTTACTATATTTACATCTTTGAAGCAATCTTTTAATGAACCTTTAGTTTTTGCAACCGTTCATAACCTCATGAATTACACAAACTTGACTGACAGCTGGCAAGCTCACTTGCCCGTGCAATACGCTTCGAACATCGAACTCATTCGCCAGAAGTGATACTGATGTTGTGATCGACAGCGAGCCACACCTGATTCGCACGTGCAAAACAAGCCTCATGTTTGCCTCATGGCTGTCCATGTTCAAGCTGGCTGTTTCGCTTTTCCATTTTACAATCCGACTAAACCGTTAATATGATTATATTTTAAATACAAAACTGTTTCAATTCCTAAATAAAAAATATTTTTTATAATTTATATATTTATGATAAAATGTAAATATAAGCAATAAATTCAATATTGAGAATGTTCATGGAATCATGAATACTTCGGGTCTCTTGCAAAGTTAATGTGAAGCCCTTTCATAAACATTCCAAAAATCAAATTCATTTCTTAAATAATACCTTTGTAAAATTGTCCCTTTAGAAGATGATTCACTTATAACACAGTCCATTCATATGAACCACAAACATAGCATTATAAAGGGTCTACACTGTACTGCTATTGGAAAAGTACCTCTGGATTTCTACTGCACAATTGTAGAAAGGGCTAATCTCCAATATAATGGGTACCAGCTATTTCTACTGCACAATTGTAGAAAGGGCTAATCTCCAATACTATAATGGATACCAGATCTTTCTACTGCACAATTGTAGAAAGGGCTAATCTCCAATATAATGGGTACTAGATATTTCTATTGCACAATTGTAGAAAGGGCTAATCTCCAATACTATAATGGGTACCAGCTATTTCTACTGCACAATTGTAGAAAGGGCTAATCTCCAATATAATGGGTACTAGATATTTCTACTGCACAATTGTAGAAAGGGCTAATCTCCAATACTATAATGGGTACCAGCTATTTCTACTGCACAATTGTAGAAAGGGCTAATCTCCAATACTATAATGGGTACCAGCTATTTCTACTGCACAATTGTAGAAAGGGCTAATCTCCAATACTATAATGGGTACCAGCTATTTCTACTGCACAATTGTAGAAAGGGCTAATCTCCAATACTATAATGGATACCAGATCTTTCTACTGCACAATTGTAGAAAGCGTTAATCTCCAATACTATAATGGATACCAGCTATTTCTACTGCACAATTGTAGAAAGGGCTAATCTCCAATACAATGGGTACCAGCTATTTCTACTGCACAATTGTAGAAAGGGCTAATCTCCAATATAATGGGTACCAGCTATTTCTACTGCACAATTGTAGAAAGGGCTAATCATCAATATAATGGATACCAGCTATTTCTACTGCACAATTGTAGAAAGGGCTCATCTCCAATACTATAATGGGTACCAGCTATTTCTACTGCACAATTGTTGAAAGGGCTAATCTCCAATATAATGGGTACCAGCTATTTCTACTGCACAATTGTAGAAAGGGCTAATCTCCAATATAATGGATACCAGCTATTTCTACTGCACAATTGTAGAAAGGGCTAGTCATCAATATAATGGATACCAGCTCTTTCTACTGCACAATTGTAGAAAGGGCTAATCTCCAATATAATCAGTACCAGCTATTAGAATATTTTAAACAATGTATTTCTATTGTAGAAACTTGTAATTTTAGCATGGAATGCAGCCTGTGGTTTGATTCTTTTCAATGTTGTTTTCCAGCTTTACTGAGAAGGACAGGGTCCCATACCAGTAACAACTCTGGGACCATATTGAAAAGAGTATATACAGATAAGTGAGCAGATGACAATTGTCATGAAATACAGGGAATTCATTTAAACTTACTCATGGCAATATGTGCCCCATCTTCTGGAGGGTACCCTCGACCTACTGAGTGAATACAACACAACCCCAATGTACGACAAGAGTTCTCTCTGAAACAATGGAATGACATCAGTTCTATTTGTTAGCAATTCTCCATTTTAATAACTGCATGTATATCTTGCAGATCATTAAGTGCTGCATTCAATCAAAACTGCACAATTGCAACATAACATGCAACAAGAGGGCCATAGGGCTCTGGATTGCTCACCTGAATCCTGGCACATAAAGAGATGATATATTGACCTATGGGTAAAGAGAAATCATTTAAAGATATTCCTATTTTTAGCTTTGGTGGCCTTGTTGTTCAGCTGAGCTGAGCATTCTGATCAATTTTGGTATATGGCATCATGAGGAACAGTTCTGTGAAATTATTTTGAAATTGGACCAGTTGTTCAGGAGGAGTAGTCGTTTAAAGATATTTCTTATATAAAGCTCTGGCTTTCTTTTGTTCAGCAGAGTGGAACCATTTGTGCAATTTGTGTAGAAGGCATCATGAGGAACAATTTTATGAAATTATTCGGAATTTGCACCAGTGGTTCAGTAGGACATGTCGTTTAAAGGTATTTGTTATCTAGAGCTCTGGCGGTCTTTTGTTCAGCAGAGTGGAACCATTTATGCAATTTTGCATTATGAGGAACAATTCTGTGAAATTATTTTGAATTTGGACCAGTGGTTCAGGAGATGTCATTCAAAAGATTTCTTATCTAGAACTCTGGTTGTCCTCATGTTTGGCGGAGGGGAACCATTTGTGCAATTTTAATAAGGGCATTAAGGGAAATATTCCTGTGAAATAACTACTAATTTATGATTATTTTAACAATAATTTTATGTTCTTTGTTTGTGCTGATGCTTTATGTCCCAGTCAACAACTTTTCAGTCATGTCAGGACATTACCTGGGTTGAACCAATACTAAGCAACAGATAAAGTGTCTTGCTCAAAAACACAGTCACACAATGCAGTGCATCCAGTGAGCAACTGAACCAGCCACTCCATTTTTTCTTCAGCAATTTTCAAACAATTGATAAAAAAAAAAGTGCAGATGCTCAGAGGTTTAAAATAAAGGTGTTCTCAGGAACAACACTGATTTTACCTGCATAACTGTAAGACATTTCTGTAACTACTGTATAAAGCTCCCTCTGCAGCTGTCACATATTTGACATTATATCTGGGACCAACTGTGTGTATCACATGTCGACATATAAGATTAAAGCCTTCTGTTATCTTCGCTTCCCCTGTTTTACATACTGAAATGAAACAAGATTTACCCTTAACCCTAAAAGGGGACGGCAACCCTGATGATTACTATATTTTATATGGAAGATCTTAATAAACCATGAATTTTGATACCAGTTTCATCTAAATCGGTTGAAAAACGTAGAAGTTGTGGGCGTTTGAATATTTGCAAATGGACTGTATTGAGAGCGGCCATATTGTAGGCTTAGTGACGTCACACAGCCTAATTAAATATGCGTAATCAAAATAAAAGACAAACCAATGGATTATTTGCAATTATCTTTAATAAAACATTTTCCTTATGTATAAAGCTGCATATCTGCTAAAATTCAGATGCTGTGATTGTATTTATAACTAAAAATTAAGCAGTTGAAAATATTCTGAAAACTAATTAAATATTCAAAATGGCGGCTTCATGTTGGCCATATTGTATTCTTTAAATGCCCATAACTTACCCAGTTTTTAACCGATTTGAATTATATTTGTATCAAAATTCATAGTTCAAAAAGTTCTTTCTGATAAAACATACTTATTATTAGGGTTGCTGTCCCCTTTAAAACGCAACCTATAATTTGCAGCTGACGAAAAATTTCAAATTTTGATGTTTTTTTCAAAAATAACGAATAAGGCATGATATTTCATGAGAATCGTCTGCTGGCAGACGATTCTCATGAAATATCATACCTTATTTTTGTCCAAAACTAGGAAAGATGTCGCAAAATTAGTCCTCTGCTGCAGTCGTGATTGGCGCTTTAAGGGTTAACTCTTTGCCTGCTACTATAAACTGCTGATTACTACAGCAAAAAGTGTCAACCCAGATAAGCCCTCATTCTTTATTATTACCTGCGCCACTTTAGCGAAAGCAGGTCTAGTAGTGGGTCTACTCAGTCCATCTGTCCGTCCATCTGCCTGTCCTTCATGCATATCTTCAATATGTCTACACTGTGTAGGTTAAAGTATTGAATTCATTCATCAAAAGCTGTGGTAGGAGTTGATCGGCCCATAAAGGCACTATATGCATATACAAAGCCATATTAGAGAACTAGAATTCCCAGAATCGGAGATATCACCTGGCAAAACCGAAGTCAAACAAGGCAAATTTATGGAATTTATATCCCCCTATGAAGAGAAACGTGTAAATCACGAATCATTTTATCACAAAACATAAATCCCATTTCTCCAACCCGTAAGTTCAACTTGGGTATCATACAGATCATAATTAAAAGCCTGTCAACTATTTTTAGTTGCTTAGTTCCATAAAAAATATATTTATCTGTACAATTTCAATATCTGACCTTTCAACCCGATATTGTCTATTGTACCGCTGTCTGCATGCTAAATTCCAATAAAAAAAATATTGACAACTGACTTAGTTATTTGCGAAATTTAAATAATTGACCTTTGACCCTGCCCATATTTGTCACTGTCATGCTTATCTACAGGAACTGGGCAATCATGGCCTATAGTGAGAAGTTGTCAGAAATGTGAAGTTCATTACACAAAAAAAGCCAATATAGCCTTTGCATTAGCCAAAAACTAAGTAAAAAGGGGCCATAACTCAGTCAAAATTTTGCAGATGATCTCCAAATTCGAACTTGACCTGTATTTTATGGTGCCTTACCCTTATGAAAACTTTGAATGAAATTGATGCATCCCTTCAAATGTTATTGATTGGAAACCAAAAGTGTGACACCGCAGACGCCTATGACGCCAACGCGGACGGAGTCATGATCCCTGTGTCAACCATGCTTTGCAGGCGACACAAAAATTGTCTATGTTCTCATAGCTGTCATTTTGTCAAAAATTATATTTTTGCACCAAACTCATTCATGCATATCTTCAGTACATTTGTATGTCTACATTGTGTAGGTAAAGTATTAGATTAATTCAGCAAAAGCTGTGGTAGGAGTTGATCGGCCCATGTGGGCACTTTCTATGCATATACATAAGCCCTATTAGAGAAATTATGTATAAGTTCTCATAGCTATCATTTTGTTAAAAAAAGTGTTTTTTAACTAAATTTCTTCATGCATAATGTATGTCCAATTTGTCTACATTGTGAAGGCAAAGTATCAAATTGCTCCATCAAAAGCTGTGGTAATAGTTGGTTTAAACATATTTATTTCACAAATAGATACATACAAATACAATAATTACAAACATTATAAATAGAATTTGAACGAAAGCTGTGGTAGGAGTTGATCGGCCCATGAAGGCACTATCATAGTATAAGCATAAACCCAATATAAAAAGCCATGGAAAAATTGTCTAAGTTCTCATAGCTGTCATTTTGTTAAAAAAGGTCATGGAAAAATTGTCTTAAGTTCTCATAGTTGTCATTTTGTTAAAAATTATTTTTTCTGACCCAAATTCCTTCATGCATATGTTCAACGTGTCTACAAAACCCTGTGTAAAAAGCCATTTAGAATTACAAAGGGAAATAACTCCAATAGAATTGGCCCCTGGCCCTTACTTTTTTATTAGAAGTATTTGTCTTATAGATATGAATATGTTCTCAAGTTTTGATGAAATTCCAACAATGACACTTCAAGATATTAAGGAAACAAAATGTTATGGACGGACAACGTGAAAACAGTACAGGTCCTATAAAAAAAAAAGTATAGAATGCCACCAAGCTGGCCGTTAACAGCCGTTGATTGCCTTGATAATACATGGATTTGTCCACCCTAATAACCTGCTGTTAAAAGTGTATGATACCTATATTCATGCAATAATGAGATGCTCGAATTTACAAATAAATTTATATAAAATATGTATTAACCTTTTGCCTGCTAGCAGCAAATTTTGTTGTCTGCTGATAGCTTTTGCAAACAGTTCAGACCCAAATCAGGCCCGACAGAATGTTATGCCTGATCTAGATCCAAGCTGTTTAACACCTTCCTAGTAATCCTGAAAGCAGTTTATGAACATGTTATTTTGAAGAAAGTCAGCAAGAGGACAACAATGCATAAAAAAGTACCAAGCAAGCAGCCTGATACTTATCACCTTTAGATGTGCAAAAGCTGTGTATAAGAGCAGCAAAGAGTTAAATTACAAAGTTCTGTGGCTTGCCATTTACCACCCAGAATGACACAAAAAATTGAAAAAAAAAAGAAAGTGATGTCTCTTATTTCCATTGCTAGTGTTTCCTACATAATCATGTTGATTTGTAATTGCTAATATTTAATCCTTTTCTCGCCAGTCATGACTTTTGTCATCTGCTTGTGCTCTTAGGTAGCCTATAGTGCAAATTAAAGCTGCAGTGTTTTCAGAGGAAATCTATTGCCCCCACCAAACTGTTAGTGTTCTTAGGTAGCCTATATTGCAAATTAAAGCTGCAGTGTTTTCAGAGGAAAACTATGTCCCCCAAACTGCTTGTGTTCTTAGGTAGCCTATATGGCAAATTAAAGCTGCAGTGTTTTCATAAGAAACTATGTCCCCCAAACTGTTTGTGTTCTTAGGTAGCCTATGTTGAAAATTAAAGCTGCAGTGTTTTCAGAGGAAACCATGTCTCCAAACTGCTTGTGTTCTTAGGTAGCCTATGTTGAAAATTAAAGCTGCAGTGTTTACAGACGAAATCTATGTCCCCCAAACTGTTTGTGTTCTTAGGTAGCCTATGTTGCAAATTAAAGCTGCAGTGTTTTCAGAGGAAAACTATGTCCCCCAAACTGTTTGTGTTCTTAGGTAGCCTATGTTGCAAATTAAAGCTGAAGTGTTTTCAGAGGAAAACTATGTCCCCCAAACTGTTTGTGTTCTTAGGTAGCCTATGTTGAAAATTAAAGCTGCAGTGTTTTCAGAGGAAAACCATGTCCCCAAACTTCTTGTATTCTTAGGTAGTCTATATTGCAAATTAAAGCTGCAGTGTTTTCAGAGGAAAACTATGTCCCCCAAACTGCTTGAGTTTTTAGGTAGTCTATATTACAAATTAAAGCTGCAGCGTTTTCATAGGAAAACTATGTCCCCCAAACTGCTTGAGTTTTTAGGTAGTCTATATTGCAAATTAAAGCTGCAGTGTTTTCAGAGGAAAACTATGTCCCCCAAACTGCTTGAGTTTTTAGGTAGTCTATATTGCAAATTAAAGCTGCAGCGTTTTCATAGGAAAACTATGTCCCCCAAACTGCTTGAGTTTTTAGGTAGCCTATATTGCAAATTAAAGCTGCAGTGTTTTCAGAGGAAAACTATGTCCCCCAAACTGTTTGTGTTTTTAGGAAGCCTATATTGCAAATTAAAGCTGCAGTGTTTTCAGACGAAATCTATGTCCCCGAAACTGTTTGTGTTCTTAGGTAGTCTATATTGCAAATTAAAGCTGCAGTGTTTTCAGAGGAAAACTATGTCCCCCAAACTGTTTGTGTTCTTAGGTAGTCTATGTTGCAAATTAAAGCTGCAGTGTTTACAGACGAAATCTATGTCCCCCAAACTGTTTGTATTCTTAGGTAGTCTATGTTGCAAATTAAAGCTGCAGTGTTTACAGACGAAAACTATGTCCCCCAAACTGTTTGTGTTCTTAGGTAGTCTATGTTGCAAATTAAAGCTGCAGTGTTTTCAGACGAAATCTATGTCCCCCAAACTGTTTGTGTTTTTAGGAAGCCTATATTGCAAATTAAAGCTGCAGTGTTTACAGACGAAATCTATGTCCCCCAAACTGTTTGTGTTTTTAGGTAGCCTATGTTGCAAATTAAAGCTGCAGTGTTTTCAGAGGAAATCTATGTCCCCCAAACTGTTTGTGTTCTTAGGTAGTCTATATTGCAAATTAAAGCTGCAGTGTTTACAGACGAAATCTATGTCCCCCAAACTGTTTGTGTTCGTAGGTAGTCTATATTGCAAATTAAAGCTGCAGTGTTTTCAGAGGAAATCTATGTCCCCCAAACTGTTTGTGTTCTTAGGTAGCCTATGTTGCAAATTAAAGCTGCAGTGTTTACAGACGAAATCTATGTCCCCCAAACTGTTTGTATTCTTAGGTAGTCTATATTGCAAATTAAAGCTGCAGTGTTTACAGACGAAATCTATGTCCCCCAACCTGTTTGTGTTCTTAGGTAGTCTATGTTGCAAATTAAAGCTGCAGTGTTTTCAGAGGAAAACTATGTCCCACAAACTGTTTGTGTTCTTAGGTAGTCTATGGTGCAACTTAAAGCTGCAGTGTTTACAGACGAAATCTATGTCCCCCAAACTGTTTGTGTTTTTAGGAAGCCTATATTGCAAATTAAAGCTGCAGTGTTTTCAGAGGAAATCTATGTCCCCCAAAATGTTTGTGTTCTTAGGTAGTCTATATTGCAAATTAAAGCTGCAGTGTTTTCAGAGGAAAACTATGTCCCCCAAACTGTTTGTGTTCTTAGGTAGCCTATGTAGCAAATTAAAGCTGCAGTGTTTTCAGAGGAAAACTATGTCCCCCAAACTGTTTGTGTTCTTAGGTAGCCTATGTTGCAAATTAAAGCTGCAGTGTTTACAGACGAAATCTATGTCCCCCAAACTGTTTGTGTTCTTAGGTAGCCTATGTTGCAAATTAAAGCTGCAGTGTTTTCAGAGGAAAACTATGTCCCCCAAACTGCTTGAGTTTTTAGGTAGTCTATGTTGCAAATTAAAGCTGCAGTGTTTTCAGAGGAAAACTGTGTCCCCCAAACTGTTTGTGTTCTTAGGTAGCCTATATGGCAAATTAAAGCTGAAGTGTTTTCAGAGGAAAACTATGTTCCCTAAACTGCTTGTGTTCTTAGGTAGTCTATATTGCAAATTAAAGTTTCAGTGTTTACATAGGAAAACTATGTCCCCCAAACTGTTTGTGTTCTTAGGTAGCCTATATGGCAAGTTAAAGCTGAAGTGTTTTCAGAGGAAAACTATGTTCCCTAAACTGCTTGTGTTCTTAGGTAGTCTATATTGCAAATTAAAGCTGCAGTGTTTACAGACGAAATCTATGTCCCCCAAACTGTTTGTATTCTTAGGTAGTCTATATTGCAAATTAAAGCTGAAGTGTTTTCAGAGGAAAACTATGTTCCCTAAACTGCTTGTGTTCTTAGGTAGTCTATATTGCAAATTAAAGCTGCAGTGTTTTCAGAGGAAAACTATGTCCCCCAAACTGCTTGAGTTTTTAGGTAGTCTATATTGCAAATTAAAGCAGTGTTTTCAGAGGAAAACTATGTTCCCTAAACTGCTTGTGTTCTTAGGTAGTCTATATTGCAAATTAAAGCTGCAGTGTTTTCAGAGGAAAACTATGTTCCCTAAACTGCTTGTGTTCTTAGGTAGTCTATATTGCAAATTAAAGCTGAAGTGTTTTCAGAGGAAAACTATGTTCCCTAAACTGCTTGTGTTCTTAGGTAGTCTATATTGCAAATTAAAGCTGCAGTGTTTACAGACGAAATCTATGTCCCCCAAACTGTTTGTATTCTTAGGTAGTCTATATTGCAAATTAAAGCTGAAGTGTTTTCAGAGAAAAACTATGTTCCCTAAACTGCTTGTGTTCTTAGGTAGTCTATATTGCAAATTAAAGCTGCAGTGTTTTCAGAGGAAAACTATGTCCCCCAAACTATTTGTGTTCTTAGGTAGCCTATATTGCAAATTAAAGCAGTGTTTTCAGAGGAAATCTATGTCCCCAAAACTGCAAAATGAGTTGGCAAGCATGCTCACTGCTCTTTATTGTGTCACATTGATACTGGCTGAAATCCATCAATTATTTCAAGGGAAGGCATGCACAAACACAATTTTGGTCAAACTTTGAAAATACAAAGTGCTGTGGTTACCTTGAATATATTAGGTCAATGTCATCAAAATCTAATTAATTCTTTTCTGTCTGCAAACAATGTATCAATGCAAGTTTGGTGTAGAAAAATTCACTGGTTCAGAAGACAGAGCTCAGAAAAGGCTGATTTTACATACCATGATAATGAGGTGACCTTGAAAACTAGGTCAAAGTCACCAAAATCATATCAACTCTTTATTTTGCCACAATGATACAATACATAAAAGTTGAGCTAGAATCCATTGTTCAATTCAATAGATATCATACATGTACAAAAACCCTATTTTGGTCAAAATATGACATTTCAAAGTGCTGGTGTGACCTTGAAAATAAGGTCAAGGTCACCAAAATCTAATCAACTCTTAAACCTTCTCCTAACAATATATCTTTGCAAGTTTGGTAAAAATTGAACCATTGGTTCAGAAGATAGTGTGTGGAAATGGCTGATTTATACAGTCTTTATAGGATGGTGACCTTGAAATTTATGTTAGGGTCACCAAATCTAGTCAACTCTTCCCCTCCTCCAAACATTGTATCTATGCAAGTTTGGTCAAAATCCATCCACTGATTCAGAAGATGATGCACAGAAACCCTATTTTGGACATTTCAAAGTGCTGGTGTGAACTTGAAAAATATGTCAAGGTCACCAAAATCTAACCAACTCTTTCTCTCCTCCCAACAATGAATCTATGAAAGTTTGGTCAAAATCCATCCACTGGTTCATAAGATAACGCAAGGAAATCCTATTTTGGACATTTCAAAGTGCTGTAGTGACATTGAAAATAAGGTCAAGGTCACCAAAATATGATCTACTCTTCTACTCCTCCCAACAATGTATCTATGCAAGTTTGGTCCAAATCCATCCGCTAATTCAGAGGATAATGCAGGGAACCCTATTTTGGACATTTCAAAGCGCCCTAGTGATTTTGAAATTTATGTCAATGTCACCAAAATTTGATGTAGCCTTCCCCTCCTCATCTATGCAAGTTTGGTCAAAATCAAATCACTATTTCAGAAGACAACGCACAGAAACCATATTTTGGACATTTCAAAGTGCTGCTGTGACCTTGAAAACAAAGTCAACGTCACCAAAATCTAATCAACTCGTTTCCCCTCCCAACAATGTATATATGCAAGTTTTGGTCAAAATCCATAGTATTGTTCAGAAGATAATGCAGGGAAAAGAAGCTACGCGGACACCAATATTGACAGGATCCGCACCAAAAACAATATGTCCCCCCCCACTCTTCGGGTTTGGGGGACATAACAATATGGACCCAGAGAGCAGTCTAACCTGCCATCATAGTGTTTGCTTCCATGATAGTCTGAAGTGCACTTGAATATAAGCAGCAGATGTGAAATACAGACAGCCCAAGTCAGTAAGGTACAGGCAGAGGTCTTGGACTGCCAAAAGTGTCTGAGTTGGTGAAAGAAAGGGCATCCTGCCATAAAACTTTGCTACAAATATACAATTGGCAGTCTTACCCAAAGTAAGATCTGCTCTGTGTGCAGCTAGCCAGCTACCTGGAGAGTGACCCACTGATGTGGAAGAAGCTCCTGCACCTGCACGTTAATCAAAACCCGATGATGATGATGATGAGACAATAATTCCAGGACAAAAAATAGTGGCGGGATAAGGGTAAATGATAAAAAGTTACCTTTTATGTTAATTCTAACTTCATAAAGCAGTTTAGGTCCAGCCTTCTGGTATATTGTCTTACCCTTTATGTTAATTCAAACTTCATCAAGTAGTTTAGATCCAGCCTTCTGGTATATTGTCTTGCCTTTTATGTTGATTCTAACTCCATCAAGTAGTTTAGGTCCAGCCTTCTGGTATATTGTCTTACCTTTTATGTTAATTCTAACTTCATCAAGTAGTTTAGGTCCAGCCTTCTGGTATATTGTCTTACCTTTTATGTTAATTGTAACTTCATAAAGCAGTTTAGGTCCAGCTTTCTAGTATATTGTCTTACCTTTTATGATAATTCTATCTTCATCAAGTAGTTTAGATCCAGCCTTCTGGTATATTGTCTTACCTTTTATGTTAATTCTTCTTCATCAAGTAGTTTAGATCCAGCCTTCTGGTATATTGTCTTACCTTTTATGTTAATTCTAACTTCATCAAGTTGTTTAGGTCCAGCCTTCTGGTATATTGTCTTACCTTTTATGATAATTCTATCTTCATCAAGTAGTTTAGATCCAGCCTTCTGGTATATTGTCTTACCTTTTATGTTAATTCTAACTTCATCAAGTAGTTTAGGTCCAGCCTTCTGGTATATTGTCTTACCTTTTTTGTTAATTCTAACTCCATCAAGTAGTTTAGGTCCAGCCTTCTGGTATATTGTCTTACCTTTTATGTTAATTGTAACTTCATCAAGTAGTTTAGGTCCAGCCTTCTGATATATTGTCTTACCTTTTATGTTAATTCTAACTTCATCAAGTAGTTTAGGTCCAGCCTTCTGGTATATATCTTATAGACAGGTGTTCTCAGAGATATTTTTTTCGAAGTGTTGGCACTTTTGGGGCATAAGGTGCCACTAGGCTTATCAATATAAGCAAACACTCCTGAACTGATTTTGCCCTGTTGCCCAAATTGGAAACCCCAAATTAGGTCACAATAGGGGGTCAAAGGTCATCAAGTGCATTATAATGTGGTGAGTATAATTTGCAAATTTTGTATTTATATTTATTTCGCAAAATAAAAGGCATTGAACTCAGGCAACATTCCTTGAATAAATGCGTCCAATATACAAAGCATACTTACACTACACAAGGTCACAAAGGGGTCAAAAGGTCACCAAGTGTATATACAATTCGTGATTTTATACAGATAAAATAATGATTTGGACTGACATTGATGGAATTCGTTGTACCTTATCTGATCAATATCAGTGACTATATTTTAATTGGTATATCATTTGTTTCAATTCATATGACCTCATAAAAGGTCATTATGAGGGTCAAGGGTCATCAAGTGCAATTTCAGAATCATCATCTAAGTGTTATTACGAATTTATGTTTACATTTTTATTAGATAAAACCTACCTGGGCTTTTAAACAGCAACCAGTTTTAAAATGACCTTTTTTTTATTTTAGAGGCTGAAATATACATATTATCAGGGTCAAAGGTCACAAGGTGCATGTGTGGCCAGGTTCCTATTTTTTAAAGCACCCTATGCAACTTTCGCATATATAGTTTTAACTGGAAATTGACCGTAAGATATCTCGAATGTCATTTATCGATATACAATTGAAAACTGATATCTTTCATCTCTTATACTAAGTGTCCTTCTTTACAATTCATCTTCATTATCTGACTCTTCCACAACATTCAGTGGATTGCAACATGTAATAGAACTACAGCCGCAAGACGGAAGAAATTGATATTACTATGATTAGATCTACATTTGCACCATCTTGTTGCACACACTTTGCAGCTGCATTGCAACAACTGCATACATACTTTAGGCATAGGTTCTTACAGCAACAGCTTTGGTTTTACAAGTTTCAGGATCAATGTGCTCTGGAGATGGAACTGTAACATTCAACCATATAGTTGTCTGATAATGGGCTCGTCTTATGTGGATTTAAATGTAGCAGATTTAGAAGGAAGTCTACCTGGGTATTTCCCTTATTTAACAAAAACACTCGTATTTGGTCAACATTTGTGATCCGATTGATGGGTCATGTATTTTGTAGACTACTGTTTCATTTGTTAGCTACCCATATCCTAAGCCTGTTGGATACTGCTTCCTTGCGTAATTCTTGGCTACATGATACATGTATATAACATATACTCAGACTCTGAAATATGCGTGGTAGTTTCATTCAGATCCGACTTAGATTCTTGGCTTCCTGATGGATCATCAACACTTTTGTTTAGAAGTTAGACTATTTCTCTGGCTGATTTCAAGGGAAAAATTCAAAGCCATTCACGTGGATTCAATTGTGCAAAAAACTGCAATTCCCCTGGTATTTGAGGTTTGATTGTCTCGTAATGACCCAGATGCTTCCCCATAGCCAGGAGCAAATCAGTGTAACGCTCCCATAATGCTTGCAATGTATACATTTCTAGATTTTCAAAGCCAAGCCTACGTTCAAAAGCAATTTTCTGGAGACCTAATTTGTGGGGCGAAACATCTTCTGATTCTCTTTGTTATCCAAAAATGCCTATAGAAACGTTTTTACATGTAGGATGGTACAGGCAATCTTCTACTGCAAAATCATCCATTGTTGCTAGCCTAAGTAAGTAAGGGTGCAAAGATCAAGAATCGATGCACTCAAGTACCACACCTGACCCAGGATACCAATGGGAAAGTGACAAACTCACAGTTATACACCACAAACGAGAACCAAGAGGTCAGCCCTTTCCCAGCAGGTGACCACAAGGCACAAATAAACAGACGCGCACAAAGACATAACAAACACAAGACAGAAAAAAACATAAAAGATCCACAAAATAAGTACCGCCTTGGAATGTTCAGTAAAATATTTTACTGGAAGGCTTAACCAGCATCTGTAAATCAAATTATGACTATGATATAATCTATTCTAACTTAGGTAATGTCTGTACTCCCTTGAAGTGTGAAGGCAAAGATGCAAAGTGATTTTTCTAGCGGGTGGTAATGGTCGCATAGACGGCCTAAAATCGCAAGAAGTGGATGCCTCTTCTGAAGTATCTGTATGCCTTCTAGTACTTAGCTTTTACCGAACTATGTCGAATGCAGACATGAAACTTGGAAAACAAGGTCTGTGATATTTAACCCTCTTTTCCTGCGCAATTAAAGTGTTTGATGTCTACCAATCTTAATATGTCAATTACATCTATGTTGCCTTAGTCACAACACTCCCATCGGTCACATGCTGCTTGTAGCAGCTTTTCACACCCATCCTCAATAAGAGCAGATACCTGCTTGCTTTTAACTTTCACACCCATCCTCAATAAGAGCAGACACCTGCTTGCTTTTAACCAATGTTGGCAAATCATCAAACGAGCTGCAGGCACCTGCCTGTTGCAGGTCGTTTCGTTTAAAATGAGAAATAAATAATCTTGCTTTTGTGGGTCGAACCTCAGACTATGAAGGTTACATCTTAAAGACTTATCTATAGATGGAATGGTTGGGGTCTGATGCTGCGTCTGTTGTCGGTTCCTCCAAGGTTCAATTGTTGGTTTAATTTTGCCCCAGTATTCAGGAGATGATCCATGGATAAGTATAGGGCCTTTCATGCAAACCAAACATCTATGTGTCCTAATCTACTACATAATTGATGATGAGGTTGGTACCGTAAACTAGCAATTTTCTTACTGACCGTCCCAAGGCGGTGTTTCTTTTGTGGATCTTTTTTGTTATTTGTTATTTTTGTTTGTCTTTGCAAATACTAGATTTCTGTTTGTTGCAACCTTGTGATCACCTGTTGGGGAAGAGTTGACCTCTTGGCTCTCTTGAATGTGATGGTGTCTTGTGTTTTTGTCACTTTCCTGATCGGTGTCCTGGGTCAGGTTTGGTACTTGATTGTATGGATTCCTGATCTTTGCCTTCTTCCTTACTTTTAGTAAAAGATGATATTGACTGATTTTAATTGATCAAGCTGTATTTGTGAAATCACAGAAAGTCACACAAAAAGTGTAATAAGTTTCGTTTTCTGTGTGTAGTAGCATTTGGTGCTCGGTGTTAATCACATCAGATGCGCAGCGGATGTCAATAAATACAGCGCACCAAGTGCAGACTGATCAGTGCACAGTATTGCGTTTCCAAGACAGCTTTATATTTCATTCAAAAATGTTAGATTGAATTACAAAGACTTTGATTATGTGCTTTTTGCGAAAAAGTGATAACTATCACAAATGTACATAACCAATCCAGGCACTATGCAGTACCTGTACATACATACAGATGAACAGACAGCTGGGTTTGTAATCGCAGATGATAAAATTTTAACGATTTATCTAACTAGACATCAGTATTTCAGTTATTTGAAATTATTTGCAGCAAAATGCCAGTGTCTTTGATGTTTAAGTACTGTGTTTAATGTGTTATACACCATTTTGCACCTATTGACCTTTGACCTCATATATTGACCTTAATGAGGATCTTTGGTTTGGGCAACAGGCAAAAAATGAAAGAGGACATGTCCCTTAGTAACTTAGGCACTGTTGCCCTTCATGTCGCAAAAGTGCCCACAAATGTGTTTTCTAGCACTCTTATTTGCATTTTAACGCTAGACTATTACCTCTTATGTTAATTCTAACTTCATCAAGTAGTTTAGGTCCAGCCTTCTGGTATATTGTCTTACCTTTTATGTTAATTCTAACTTCATCAAGTAGTTTAGATCCAGCCTTCTGGTATATTGTCTAACCTTTTATGTTAATTCTAACTCCATCAAGTAGTTTAGGTCCAGCCTTCTGGTATATTGTCTTACCTTTTATGTTAATTCTAACTTCATCAAGTAGTTTAGATCCAGCCTTCTGGTATATTGTCTTACCTTTTTTGTTAATTCTAACTTCATCAAGTAGTTTAGGTCCAGCCTTCTGGTATATTGTCTTACCTTCTATGTTAATTCTAACTTCATCAAGTAGTTTAGGTCCAGCCTTCTGGTATATTGTCTTACCTTTTATGTTAATTCTAACTTCATCAAGTAGTTTAGGTCCAGCCTTCTGGTATATTGTCTTACCTTTTATGTTAATTCTAACTTCATCAAGTAGTTTAGGTCCAGCCTTCTGGTATATTTTCTCTGATATGTGAGATCTATCTGAGAGCCTCTCATTTGTTGAATGTACTATTGCATGAACGTTTAGCTCAGTTATATCACCATTCCTATAACATACAAAAAAACAGGCGTCTAGATAAAAGAGTGCAATTTAAAATGAATTTTCTTAATTCTAAAACAAAAATTATGCTATGGGTACTCAAAAGTACTGTCTCACTGAGATGGTTCTTTTGAGCACCCAAAACATAATGTTAAAATTGATGGAAAAGCAAATATTTTATGCCCCCAAAAATTGCTTTCTGGACCTTTGAAAGAGTACATGAGCCAGCACATGAGATATTGGTACTCATATCATGTTCGAACAATAAAGGCTCAGGCTAGACTAAAAGGACCTCGGACAGTCTTCATGAACAATTGCCCATAAAAATGGACAGAGAAAAGTTTCTAAGAAAATGATATTTTTTCCATGGAAAGGATAGAAGGTTCAGCCCTCAAATTATCCATAAAAATGCTTTTCTCATTGAACAATTACCAATTTTGAAATATGGGATGAAAACTCTGTTTTTGCCAATCAACATGCATGTATAAGAAAAAGAAAAAGTTTTTAAGTGCAATACAATACAGGTATCAATTGTAAATTATCCTAGCCACAGGCTCTCAAAATTTGGGCAGACTGAATAAGAAACTGCCTGAGGTCCTTTAGACCTCTAGCCCCACTGGATACACCAGCATTGGCATATTTATATTTATATTTTTAATGTATATATATTTACATTTCCACTGTAGTAACTTAGATAAAGCCTAACATTTCAGCTGTTTGCATTTCTCGATGCAAAACATTGAACAGTCATGTGCTCTGGCATACCTATAAATGGACTAATGTTATTATCAGCCAATACCTTTCCTTGTTTATCTGCATTTTTGTGAAATAATTAACATATCAACATTGAGTTGTGTTCAAGAGTTTCGCTGGGTGGCAGTTCCAATACCCCTTCTAAAAAATAAAACCATTTTATAACCTTGGGTAATAAGTGTACTTGTCTCTTAGATTGCTTGGCATATTTGATTGATAATATAAAATGTAAGTATAAGAATTGAAATTCAGATTTTTAACTTGCACTGGATTATGCAAAACATTAGCTTTGTTAATGTCTCCAAGAAGCCCTTTTGTCTTCACAGACATAAAAAAGCCTAATGTTTTGCAGTCATTGATTATCCAGTAGAATCTAAAAATGTGAATTTCAAAAATTAATTATTGTAGGCTTAAATGTATATATGCTATAAGTATCAACATTTCATGTGAACTTCATATGATCATTCTGAGAAGAATTTTTAGCGAGACCTTTCTTCATTAATACATGCTTCTGTCCAGCTTAATAGAATACTGTTGAGTTCGATTTTCTAGTTGATGCTTTACATCCCACCAGTAAGCATTTTATCAGCCATATCGGGACAAGGACACAACAAAATGCCTCAGGTGAGGCTGGAGCAAGCAACCTCTGGATCTCAAGTGCAGCACCCTACCACTGAGCCACTGCACTCCTCTCTCAGCCTAATAGAATATTGGTTTTTGGGTTAATTTAGGGGACAATTGTATTCAAAATTTTCATTTGAGGAGGTATATCGTCGAATATACAGTCGAAAATTTAGTTTTCCGGCGACTCACATGCTATGCTGTCAACATTAACAGACACACTTTGTCTTTGATAGCATGCAAGCTGTCAACATTAACAGATACACTTTGCCTTTGATAGCATGCATGCTGTCAACATTAACAGACACACTTTGCCTTTGATAGCATGCATGCTGTCAGCATTAACAGACACACTTTGCCTATGATAGTATGCATGCTGTCAGCATTAACAGACACACTTTGCCTTTGATAGCATGCATGCATGCTGTCAGCATTAACAGACACACTTTGCCTTTGATAGCATGCATACTGTCAGCATTAACAGACACACTTTGCCTCTGAAAGCATTCATGCTGTCAGCATTAACAGACACACTTTGTCTTTGATAGCATGCATGCATGCTGTCAGCATTAACAGACACACTTTGCCTTTGATAGCATGCATGCTGTCAGCATTAACAGACACACTTTGTCTTTGATAGCATGCAAGCTGTCAGCATTAACACACACACACTTTGCCTTTGATAGCATGCATGCTGTCAGCATTAACAGACACACTTTGCCTTTGATAGCATGCATGCTGTCAGCATTAACAGACACACTTTGCCTTTGATAGCATGCATGCTGTCAGCATTAACAGACACACTTTGCCTTTGATAGCATGCATGCTGTCAGCATTAACAGACACATTTTGTCTTTAATAGCATGCATGCATGCTGTCAGCATTAACAGACACACTTTGTCTCTGATAGCATGCATGCTGTCAGCATTAACAGACACACTTTGCCCTTGATAGCATGCATACTGTCAGCATTAACAGACACACTTTGCCTTTGAAAGCATTCATGCTGTCAGCATTAACAGACACACTTTGCCTTTGATAGCATGCATGCTGTCAGCATTAACAGACACACTTTGCCTTTGATAGCATGCATGTTGTCAACATTAACAGACACACTTTGCCTTTGATAGCATGCATGCTGTCAACATTAACAGACACACTTTGCCTTTGATAGCATGCATGCTGTCATCATTTACAGACACACTTTGCCTTTGATAGCATGCATGTTGTCAACATTAACAGACACACTTTGCCTTTGATAGCATGCATGCTGTCAACATTAACAGACACACTTTGCCTTTGATAGCATGCATGCTGTCATCATTAACAGACACACTTTGCCTTTGATAGCATGCAAGCTGTCAACATTAACAGACACACTTTGCCTTTGATAGCATGCATGTTGTCAACATTGACAGACACACTTTGCCTTTGATAGCATGCATGCTGTGAGCATTAACAGACACACTTTGCCTTTGATAGCATGCATGCTGGCAACATTAACAGACACACTTTGCCTTTGATAGCATGCATGTTGTCAACATTAACAGACACACTTTGCCTTTGATAGCATGCATGCTGTCAACATTAACAGACACACTTTGCCTTTGATAGCATGCATGCTGTCAGCATTAACAGACACACTTTGCCTTTGATAGCATGCATGCTGTGAGCATTAACAGACACACTTTGCCTTTGATAGCATGCATGTTGTCAACATTGACAGACACACTTTGCCTTTGATAGCATGCATGCTGTCAGCATTAACAGACACACTTTGCCTCTGAAAACATTCATGCTGTCAGCATTAACAGACACACTTTGTCTTTGATAGCATGCATGCATGCTGTCAGCATTAACAGACACACTTTGCCTTTGATAGCATGCATACTGTCAGCATTAACAGACACACTTTGCCTCTGAAAGCATTCATGCTGTCAGCATTAACAGACACACTTTGTCTTTGATAGCATGCATGCATGCTGTCAGCATTAACAGACACACTTTGCCTTTGATAGCATGCATGCTGTCAACATTAACAGACACACTTTGCCTTTGATAGCATGCATGCTGTGAGCATTAACAGACACACTTTGTCTTTGATAGCATGCATGTTGTCTACATTAGCAGACACACTTTACCTTTGATAGTATGTATGTTGTCTACATTAACAGACAAACTTTGTCTTTGATAGCATGCATGCTGTCAGCATTAACAGACACACTTTGCCTTTGATAGCATGCATGTTGTCAGCATTAACAGACACACTTTGTCTTTGATAGCATGCATGCTGTCAGCATTAACAGACACACTTTGCCTTTGATAGCATGCATGCTGTCAGCATTAACAGACACACTTTGCCTTTGATAGCATGCATGTTGTCAGCATTAACAGACACACTTTGCCTTTGATAGCATGCATGTTGTCATCATTAACAGACACACTTTGCCTTTGATAGCATGCATGCTGTCAGCATTAACAGACACACTTTGCCTTTGATAGCATGCATGTTGTCTACATTAGCAGACACACTTTGCCTTTGATAGCATGCATGTTGTCTACATTAACAGACACACTTTGCCTTTGATAGCATGCATGTTGTCTACATTAACAGACACACTTTGCCTTTGATAGCATGCATGTTGTCTACATTAACAGACACACTTTGCCTTTGATAGCATGCATGTTGTCAACATTGACAGACACACTTTGCCTTTGATAGCATGCATGCTGTCAGCATTAACAGACACACTTTGTCTGTGATAGCATGTATGCTGTCTACATTAGCAGACACACTTTGCCTTTGATAGCATGCATGCTGTCTGCATTAACAGACACATTTTGCCTGTGATAGCATGCACGTTGTCTACATTAGCAGACACACTTTGCCTTTGATAGCATGCATGCTGTCAGCATTAACAGACACACTTTGCCCTTGATAGTATGCATGTTGTCTACATTAGCAGACACACTTTGCCTTTGATAGCATGCATGCTGTCAGCATTAACAGACACACTTTGCCCTTGATAGTATGCATGCTGTCAGCATAAACAGACACACTTTGCCTTTGATAGCATGCATGTTGTCTACATTAGCAGACACACTTTGCCCTTGATACAATGCATGCTGTCTACATTAACAGACACACTTTGCCCTTGATAGTATGCATGCTGTCAGCATAAACAGACACACTTTGCCCTTGATAGTATGCATGCTGTCAGCATTAACAGACACACTTTGCCTTTGATAGCATGCATGTTGTCAACATTAACAGACACACTTTGCCTTTGATAGCATGCATGTTGTCAACATTAACAGACACACTTTGCCTTTGATAGCATGCATGTTGTCAACATTAACAGACACACTTTGCCTTTGATAGCGTGCATGTTGTCAACATTAACAGACACACTTTGCCTTTGATAGCGTGCATGCTGTCAACATTAACAGACACACTTTGTCTTTGATAGCATGCATGCTGTCAACATTAACAGACACACTTTGTCTTTGATAGCATGCATGTTGTCAACATTAACAGACACACTTTGCCTTTGATAGCGTGCATGCTGTCAACATTAACAGACACACTTTGTCTTTGATAGCATGCATGTTGTCAACATTAACAGACACACTTTGCCTTTGATAGCATGCATGTTGTCAACATTAACAGACACACTTTGCCTTTGATAGCATGCATGTTGTCAACATTAACAGACACACTTTGCCTTTGATAGCGTGCATGTTGTCAACATTAACAGACACACTTTGCCTTTGATAGCGTGCATGCTGTCAGCATTAACAGACACACTTTGTCTTTGATAGCATGCATGCTGTCAGCATTAACAGACACACTTTGCCTTTGATAGCATGCATGTTGTCAACATTAACAGACACACTTTGTCTTTGATAGCATGCATGCTGCTAACATTAACAGACACACTTTGCCTTTGATAGCATACATGCTGTCAACATTAACAGAGACACTTTGCCCTTGATAGTATGCATGCTGTCAGCATTAACAGACACACTTTGCCTTTGATAGCATGCAAGCTGTCAGCATTAACAGACACACTTTGCCTTTGATAGCATGCATGTTGTCAACATTAACAGACACACTTTGTCTTTGATAGCATGCATGCTGTCAGCATTAACAGACACACTTTGCCTGTGATAGCATGCATGTTGTCAGCATTAACAGACACACTTTGCCTGTGATAGCATGCATGCTGTCAGCATTAACAGACACACTTTGTCTTTGATGGCATGCAAGCTGTCAGCATTAACAGACACACTTTGCCTTTGATAGCATGCATGCTGTCAGCATTAACAGACACACTTTGTCTTTGATAGCGTGCATGCTGTCAGCATTAACAGAAACACTTTGCCTGTGATAGCATGCATGTTGTCAGCATTAACAGACACACTTTGCCTGTGATAGCATGCATGCTGTCAGCATTAACAGACACACTTTGTCTTTGATGGCATGCAAGCTGTCAGCATTAACAGACACACTTTGCCTTTGATAGCATGCATGCTGTCAGAATGGTTTCCATGTTCCATAAAAATAAAATCTTTTCTTTTGTTCACTGTTCCGCAATGATACCCTTAAAATTTGACCTTTGTTCTCCTGAAATAAATCCCTTAACCATGTTCCCAAAAATCCCTTGGGGGCCTCAACAAACAGTGCAGACATTGATGTACAGGCTGTTAACAGTATTTCATCTAGGTCTACACTGTTCATCCAAGCATCCTTTTAAGAATTTCCCATCAGGTTATGTTTTAAAATATCCTTTATCAGAATGCAAGGCCCAATGTTATCAGTATGTTAAAGCCCAATGGTATGTTTTCACATTCTTTGACTCAAAAGAGATGAATAAAGTTCAAGAAACCCATATAATGTATACAAAGGATTAATCAAAATTCAAATACATGTACAGGCCTTTAGTTAAGAGTGTGTATCAAAAAAATCAATTTTCTTATTTCTCAACCAAAATGTATGTTGTGGGTACTCAAAAGAACCATATTAATGAGATAATTCTTTTGAACACCCAAAATATATGTTAAATCTGAGGGGTATACAAGCAAATATTTACAATTTCACGTTTAAAAATTGTGTTTATCTTAACTTCTCAAATTAAAACTAAATACAACCTACCATAGAATGATTTTGTTGTTGAGATCATTTCTCCAAACAAATGGAGACCTCTCTGATTCTGGCTTTTCACTCTCACCATTATTCTCCTGAACAAGGGGAAGGTGCGTGAAGTTCCAACGTGTCAGTTCTTCTACTTGAACTATCGTATCCCTGGCCCCTAATGGGTCTGGCAAGCCATCTTTAACAGTGTCCATTTTTGGCTTACTTTTGAAGGAGTTTCTTCATGTCCAGCCCGACTGTTTCACAGAAAATTCTACATATTCTCTGAAATCAGAACAAAATATTTCTTAACCCTTTTCAGACCAATTGAATTTTCCATAAAGCTTTATACATAAATAAAGGCAGGGTGGTCCATTTTTTATACTGAACAAAAGTTTAAACGCTACACTACAATATTTTATGATTTGTGAGAAAGTATTGGACGAAACATATTTTCTAAAGCTTAATTAATTGTTTCACAGACATCCAGCAAATGATTCGTTGAAAGTCTATCAATTTGTCTCTTTTGATGTCTGAGTATGTACCTTTTTGTGTTTTAAGCTTTATTCAGTGAATTTTGCAATTGCGCATACGCAAAAAAAGATTGTTGTGCTTATCAGAATTGGTCATAATTGTGTTGCATAAAAACACAAGAACACTGTCTAGTCACCTGAAACAAGCTAAGAAATCAATTTCAAATTTATCAAATTTGTAAAAAATTGTAAATTGTCTCCCTATGACAATAACAAATAGGGAATATTAAATGTTTGGTAACCTTCGATTTATCACAATTTTCGATAATTTTCTTTTGTCATTTCTCGACTAGTAATGTCCTCAGACTAAGATGCAAAAACACATTGATTTTCCTATGGAGATTTCAGTGTTAAAATTTCAATCTTGTCAATTTGATGAGAAACCCGCTTTTTAAGATTTCTTTGCGAAACGATCAAAACACACTTGTGATCAGTCCTTCACATTTCTGGTTCTCACATGTCTAGACTACCATTTCATGCAGTCGGATCTGGTTGGTAGTGTAATCTGTGTGAGATTTCTGTTCAAATTGGCAACCTGTAAAAGTGGACCCCTTTCACATTTAAATGACTTTCATGTGTTTCCTCATGCCACATTCGCAAAACTTTTACTGTCATGCATAACCCAGTCTTTGAATATTCAGATACATTTTCATTAATTTGGTTTACTGGCTTGCATCATTTTGTATATAAATGACAAACATTTCAGGTGTAGCGATTTCACTTTTGTTCAGTATATATATATATATATTGAGGGTTCAAAGGTTATAACTTATAATTAAACAAAAAATGTATTTTTATCTCTGAAGGTTGATTTTGTCTTAGCAAACAGTGGCTGTCAGGGATTTTTTGCAATTTTGGGAAGGGGCCCTAGGGCCTTTCAGATTGGGAAAAGTAGAGCGGTAAACCCTTAAATTAGGAATTTTGTTATACTTATAGTGCACAATTATGTCATTTTTGGTCAATAAAAAACCAAATTAGCTATTACACATACTATTGTCATTTAATTGAAATGCAGCTTGCATGTTAGTTGACTGAATGAAAATTCCAATCTTCAAAAAAAAAATATTTATTTTTTTTCAAATTTGAGAAAATAAATCACATAAATTCCGTTGGAAATGGAGCCCAATTTCGGCCCCTGAGAACCAAAAAATCCCTGACCACTGACCATGCAGACCCTAATGGAATGCTGCAACATTTTACCTGGGTCTTCAGTTCACTGTTTGCCAAGGTACCAAATTAGGAACTTCTGGTCTTCAAAGGGTTGACATAGTGTTCATTGACATCATTTCAAAGAGACATTACAGGAGCTGCTGTGGTGTAGTGGATAACAGCTTGCCTTGTAAACCAGGGGTCACAGATTCGATTCCCGGCTTCACCAGTCTGTCGGATGAGACTTTAAGACGTGGCCCCATCTCCATATGACCTTAGCTGTTGGTGGGACGTTAAACACAAACACAACAACAAACAGAGACATTTCCAACTATAGCAAGAATTGAGCACCCCCGGTGGTAGCCATCAGAGGTTATTAAACTTTCAGAGAAAATGAAAAGAGTGTTAAATATATGGCCACAGAATGAACACTGTATTGATGCACTGCTCTTTGATGAAATTTTCCATATTCATTACAGTGGAGGAAGAAAAAAAATGTACAAACAAAGGGACTGATAAGCAATACATAGTTGGTTCTTCAATGCACAGTATAACATGTCATATCTGATAGTTGTACAAATTTCAAAATTCTAGGTCATGTAGTTACTGAGAAATCTTTGACGAAAACTTTCATAATCATTACATTGGAGAGAGAAAGAGATAGAAAAAGGAACAAGTAAAGGGACTGATAATCAATATGTGGCTGTTTTTTGTTGTTGTTTTTATACACAATACAACTCATCACTATCAAGCTTTGTACCAAATTTCAGAATTCTACGTTAAGAAGTTGCTGAGAAATCTTTGACAGAAAAAACTAGAACACATTCGATGGCGTGCCATTGCAAATCCCCACGCTCTCGAAGAAATGTAATGGTAATTGACCCTTTGACCACATCCCAAGGTCACCGGTTTGATTGTAGGGTAAAATTTTTCACTGTATCCTCAGCTACTGTTAATCCCCTTTAATTTGATATGCCACATGACCATGTTCAAAAAATTAAATTTTTGACCCCCCAGCATCCCCAAGTCACAAACCCTTGGGCATGACCCAGGGGACCCAATGAAAATCCCGTCTAATATGTTTTATATCTTTCAGTTGTGAGAAGACACACAAAGATTGGTTTAAAAATATTTGAAATTGACATAAGTAATTGAGATTTAATGATATTTGACCTGTGGCCCCTCCCCAAGGCCCCAGGGGGCGGGGGACCAAAAAAAATGTTCTGTTGCATGTGCCATTCATATAAGTAACTCATAAACCAACTCTGGTTGAATTTAAGAAAAAAATGACCGCTCAAACCCCCACAGTACCCCCAAGTCCCACCCCTAGGGCATGACCCAGGCGGTTGAATGAAAATCCCGTCTGATTTGTATCATATCTTTCAATTGTGAGAAGACACACAAAGTTTGGTTTAAAAATCTTTGAAATTGACTTAGTAATTGAAATTTAATGATATTTGACCTTTTGGCCCCTCCCAAAGGCCCCAGGGGGTTGGGGATCCAAAAAATTGTGCCGTTGCCTGTGCCATTCATGTAAGTACAGGTAACTCACACACCAACTCTGGTTGAATTTTGGAGAAAAAAAAACATTTTTTGATCCCCCCAACCCCTCATGGTACCCCCAAGTCCCACCCCTGGGGCATGACCTAGGCGGCCGAATAAAAATCTCGTCTGATATGTTTTATATCTTTCATTTGTGAATAGACACACAAAGTTTGGTTTAAAAATCTTTGTAATTGAAATTTAATGATATTTAATAACATTTGACCTTTTGGCCCCTCTCCAGGGGGTGGGGCAAAAAAATGTGCCATTGCACATCCCATTCATGTGAGCAACACACACACCAAATTTGGTTGGATTTCGTCCAATGGTTCAGGAAGAGATACCGTGACGGACGGAGGCAATTGCAATATCCCCATCGCTTTTTAAACAAGTAGCCCAATGGGCAACGATCGCTCACCTGGGAGCCAGCATAATGTTTGGAGATACATTAATTTATGATGCTCAAAGGCAGGTAACTCTTAACTTGAAACAGTGACCAGGAACTAATTCAAAAACATAAGATATTATGCCAGTCCTGGTTATCTGCAAATATTAAAAAGATCTGAATAACAAGTAGCCCAATGGGCAACGATCGCTCACCATGGAGCCAGCATAATGTTTGGAGACACCATAATTTACAATGCTCAGAGGCAGATAACTCTGAACTTGAAACAGTGACCAGGAATTAATACAAAAACATAAGATATTATGCGGGTTCTAGTTTATCTGCAAGTATTAAAAAGATCTGAATAAAAATTGCATTGGAAACCTGGTGAAAGTGTAGTTTTCAGATACTCAAGGGCAGCTAACTCCGTAGTCAGTTATGGGATCTGACCGAAATTCAAACTCATCCATACTTTTATGTATGTCCTGGTAACCTACAGGGATGAAGAAAATCAAATGAAAAATGAAGGTGCTAGAGTGGTCACAAGATTATATAGTTATATTCTAGATGCTCAAGGGCAGCTAACTCTGTAGCTGGTGGATGGGTGTGGCAGAAAATCAAAATCATTCAAACTTTTATGGAAGTCCTTGTTACCTACAAATGAGGAAGATCCATTCAAAAATGAAGGTGCTAGAGTGGTCACAACAGATCCCCCATTGTAAGTCTATGCAGAATTTTTATGATGCTCAAGGGAAGTTATCTCCACAGTCTAAAGTTGGTTCTACTTTAAACTAAACTCATCCAAGCTTTCATGGTTGTCCTTGTAACCTGAAAGAATGAAGAAGATCCAATAAAAAATGAAGGCGCTAGAGTGGTCACAACATTATCAATCAATTTTTAAGATGCTCAAGGGCAGCTAACTCCATAATGGGTGATGGGATCTTGACTGAATTCAAACTCATCCAAGCTTTTATAGTTGTCCTTCTTATCTGCAAGAATGAATATGATCTATCAAAAATTGAAAGCACAAGAGTGGTCACAACAATTCTCCCGTTATAAGTCTATGGGGATTTTTTAAGACGCTCAAGGGCAGCTAACACCACAGTCGCAGGTCTGATCTTGCCAAATTTTGAACCCATCTAAGTTTTTATAGTTGACCTTATTACCTGCAAGAATGAAGAAGATCCATTCAAAAATGAAGGCACTAGAGTGATCACAACATTATCAATCAATTTTTAAGATGATCAAGGAGAGCTAACTCCATAATAGGTGATGGGATCTTGACGAAATTCAAACTCATTCAAGCTTTTATAGTTGTCCTTCTTATCTGCAAGAATGAAGAAGATCTATTCAAAATTGAAAGCACTAGAGTGGTCACAACGTTTCTCCCAATATTAGTCTATGGGGATTTTTCCAGATGCTCAAGGGCAGCTAACTACACAGTCCAAGGTCTGAGGGGTCACAACATTATACATCAATTTTTAAGATGCTCAAGGGAAGCTAACTCAAAAATAGCTGGTGGGATCTTGACGAAATTCAAACACATCAAAGCTTTAATAGATGTCCTTATTGTATGCAAGAATGAAGAAGATCCATTCAAATTGAAAGCACTAGGGTGGCTGCAATATTTCTCCCATCATAAGTCTATAGGGATTTTTCCAAACACTCAAGGGCAGGTAACTTATAAGTCCCTGGTTGGATCCTGCTGAATTTCAAACCCATTCGAGATATTATGGGTTTACTTGTTGCCTGCAAGAATGAAGAAGATCCAGTTAAAAAAGAATGAGCTAGAGTGGTCACAACATTATTCATTTATTTTTAAGATGCTCAAGAGGAGCTAACTCAAAAACGTGTGATGGGATCTTGACGAAATTAAAACTCATCCAAGTTTTAATAGTTGCTCTTATTGTATCCAAGAATGAAGAAGATCCATGTAAAACTGAAAGCACTAGAGTGGTCACAACATTTCTCCCATTATAAGTCTATGGGGATTTTTCCAAACACTCAAGGGCAGGTAACTCATAAGTCCCTGGTCAAATCCTGCTGAATTTTGAACCCATCCAAGATATTCTGAGTTTACTTGTTGCCTGTAAGAATGGAGAAGATCCAATCAAAAATGAAGGAGCTAGAGTGGTCACAACATTATTCATTAATTTTTCTGATGCTCAAGGGCAGCTAACTCTTAAGTCAGTACTGGAATCTTGCCGAAATTCAAACTCATCCAAGCTTTAATAGTTGTCCTTATTGTATGCAAGAATGATGAAGATCCATTCAAAATTGAAAGCACAAGAGTGGTCACAACATTTCTCCCATTATAAGTCTATGGGGATTTTTCCAAACACTCAAGGGCAGGTAACTTATAAGCCCCTGGTTGGATCCTGCTGAATATTGAACCCATCAGAAATATAATGACTTTACTTGTTGCCTGCAAAAATGAAGAAGATCCAATCAAAAATGAAGGAGCTAGAGTGGTCACAACATTATTCATTAATTTTTCTGACGCTCAAGGGCAGCTAACTCCGTAGTCAGTGATGGAATCTTGCCTAAATTCAAACTCATCCGAGCTTTTATAGTTGGTCTTGTTATCTGCAAGAATAAAGAAGATCCATCCAACAATGAAGGTACTAGAGTGGTCACAACATTTCTCCCATTTTAAGTCTATGGGGATTTTTCCAGACGCGCATGGGCAGCTAACTCATAAGTCCATGGTCAGATCCTGCCGAATTCGAACCCATCTGAGCTTTTATGGTTGTCCTTGTTTTCTGCGAGAATAAAGAAGAACCGATCAAAAATGATGGAGTTAGAGTGGTCACAAGATTTTCCCCATTATAACCCTATGGGAGCTATCTGTTGCTATGGAAACCAGAGTTCAGATCCGATCTAGCCCAAAACCTTATGCAGTCAATCCCCCACCCCAATGATGCTTCAGGTGAATTTTTTTATTACGATAGGCCAGCTGGTCTCAGAGATATTTATGTTTGAAAGTGTGGATGCATGGACGGACGCACGGATGCCGGCTTGAGTCCTATACTATAAGCTCCCCCTGAGCCTTCGGCTCTAGTGAGCTAAAAAGTGTGGGGATAAAAATTCATTGGAGAATAACACGGGGGTAATACCAATTTCGCTATTTTTGCTAGCGACCGGGACGGTACTGCGTAAAGCTGCTATCGACCGAGGAGTACGGCTTGCGACCGGTCGGTACGGCTGTCGGTATAGGGGGGTCACGAGTTGAACGCTTCTGGAGGGGTCACAGCGTATGTTTTATCGTCTACACACGCTATAGAGTTTTTTCAAGAGGACATGTTCTATTTGTCTGATTAGTTATTTAGAGTTTGTGACTTAGAAAAACACTATAAATTACAGGTTCTCTCGAAAAGTCCAGTTTTCATAGATTAACATTAATCTAACGTATTAAGAATGATGCAAAAACAACGAAACGCCCTATATATGTTATTTGTCATTTGAGCTTCTTCAGTCAAGTGCGAATGGCATATTTTTTGCACTATGGGAGATTTTATGGACCCTAGAAAAATGCCATGATACGGCTGTCAACTACCAGTGATACGGCTGTCAAGGATTTCATATTCTGAAAGATACGGCTGTCGACGAGATATGAAAAATATCTATCATGCACTGGGCTTAAAACACACGATTTATTCTATGGCTATAACTGAAATTTGTTTTTTCAGGCAGTTTCCACTAGCAGCAATGAACAAAATTGTAGGTTTTATGCGGATTGGTATCTAAAAGGCGCAAAATTCACAAATAATAACTACATTCAATCTCTCCCATATATTTAAATCCACACAGCAGATCAGTGAAGCAAACTCATAGGTTAAGATAGACTTTGAGCGTACAATTGTAAACATTTTCTAATCCATCAGTTTTAACATACGTTTTGGTGCTCAAAAGAAGCGTCTCAATGAGACGGTTATTTTGAGTACCAACAGCATATGAGCATTGACATGTGATTTCCAACAATGTGGCATTTTGACAAGTGTAGACTCAGACAATCCTGTGCAGCCTCATTTTAAGCTTAGAAACTCCAAATGATGTTCGGTCTGTAGCTTAACAGTAATAGAATACTCAAGCGACTAGCAAAGGCTCTGATCAGTCTGCGCATATGCACAGGCGGGGCTGAGCCTTTGCTGGTCGCACAAACCACATTGTTGGAAATCCCATGCCGCGGCTCAATTATGTCTTGGTTGAGAAATTAGAAAAAATATTTTGGTTACCCTCTATAAACTTAAAACCTGGCCCAAAATTACAATGCCTCCTTATTGTTAAGGAAGACTTAAGTTAAGTATTGATATTTCAACATGCTATATATTAAATGCTAAATAAATTGACAGGATCGGTGCATTACTTGTGGTCAAAGATAGCTTTGTGAGCTACAGAAAAAATGAAACTATTTTGTTTTTACTCAGTTTGAAACGTTATTTTTGTCATCCTAAACAAACAATACTTGATAAAACTGCAAAATCTATGTTAAAGGAATAGGATTGCAAGTAAGTGAAGAAACTATTGAAGAATGATGTTGGAAAAACATGGCACTTCAAGTTTAAATCCAAAAACGAAAGAAAAAAATATTAAGGCTAGGTGAGCCATTTCGAAAAATTAACGTTGGCGTAAAGCATTTTTGATGGGGCGGGATGAGCACAGAACTTCAAGCCTTTGTGGAGTGAGCACATTTCTCAACAAATTATCTCCTGCACAACACGCTTATTTTTAAAAAGCGAGCATCCATTTACAAACTGTAAGGTTAAAATAATTGCGTACGCGGATCCAGATTGTTGCTTCAAGGGGATGGGACCAGGCGTTTCGCTGGCGGAAGGAAGAATGCTGGTTTGACAGCTTTTTGAATTGTCGGGGGGGGGGGGGGGGGAGGAGGGAGGGGGTCATTACCTGTATTCCTAAGCAAACCTACATACCTGTGATCTGCCAAGACGCGCGCGCGCATGTGTGTGCGTTTGTCTGTGTTTGTAGGGTGTCCGGGACCCCATTCCCCTCCTCTTGATCCGTATATATTGGACACATGTGATTTGTTTGTGCTACTATGTTACATGCTAGGGATGTCGTCTATAAGAGTGAAATTCTCGGGGTTGCTGTACATTCATGCGCGCTTCCAGAGAGGGAGGGGTGCGGACCCATGGGGAATCACAATACTATAGGGTTCCTTAGCAATACTGGTTCGGAGCCCACTAAAACTCGCAAAGCTACAAAGTCAGCACTTAATGTTGGGCCACAATCGGCCGGCCAGCGAAACGCCATTTCAATGGCAAAACCGCTGTAGGGCCGATAATAGCCCGCTCTCCAGACAAACGTTTCTGGATCCGCGCATGACATTTTAAGAGAAATTTCTTTTGGAGTATAACGGAACTTTTGATATACCCACCTACAAGTATCAGCTTTTACAAAAAAAATGGCCTACGCAAAGCTTATACAAATTGTTATTGTCTTGAGCAAGGGCAACATTGGTTTATGACAGACAGACATACATTCATCAATGCAGACAGGCTACCCAGGACCTCTTAGAACCTGAACTACACCGATGGTCCAAAATCCGAACCACTTTCTTTCTTTGTATTCGACCATTCGGAACGTTTTGACATTGGAACGAGTCGGGCAAAATGGTTTGTGATCGACAGAAACACAGACAGACTGGCAGGGGCATGGTTAAGTGATTTAACCAGCTAAGCTGCTCTCTTAGCTACCCTGGTGGTCTCAATTGTAAGACTCCTTCCGCTGTTTACTCTGGTAGGGACTATAGGTATACCCGCTCACTGTCCGTCCGTTCATCTGTCTGTCCGCTGTAATCTAGAACCTGATATAACTAAAAAAACTATTCAAACTTGCTTCATGAAACTTGGTATGTGATTAAGTGGCAATATGCTAATTATGAACGTTATTTTTTCGCCGTTGCAAGAACATTGCGTTTACTATGGTAACAGAAATAGTCAAATTGCTGCGAAAACAAACTTATCCCAGAAAAAAGCTAGCTTGATGAAACGTGGTATGTGAACAGGTGCTGATTATGCACGTCATTTTTGACGTCACATAAAATTGATTGTGGTGTGGTTGCTATGGTAACAAAAATTGCCAAAATGGTGTATCGGTAGGTGGTGACTCACGCGTTGGTGACAACACCTGCGCTCGTATTTTTTTGTTGTTGTTTTTTAAACCAACTCGGGCCATAAAAGTAAATCAGAGGTCTAGGCTGATTTCAAAAGAAAAGTAGATGTCAAAAATCAAGACTAGCCTTTATTCACATTCATATTCATAGTGTTTTGACTAGAGGCGTCCCTATAAGCAGTCACAAATGTGGCAATACCACACGTGTCACACTTCCAGCTACATGCAAACGAGCCAAACTTCGATAGTAGCCCAGCCACTGGGCGTAGACAACTATATCCTTGTAAATTAGGACTGATTAGATTGATTTGCGTTAAAATAATTCTCATTCCAAGACCATTGTTCATGTACATGTTTGTTATCCTTCTTCTTATTATAAAGCTTGACTGATTTGACATCTTCCCGTAAATTGTGTTTATTGCTAAAATAATAGGCTGTATAGTTTACGTCTAATTATATTTCGGTTCTGTTCTGTTGTGTGTCTCTTCAGGTTAAAGCACTAGTTGTGCACATCCCTGGATTTTCGGCGAATTACTTGGCTACTATGTCACGCTTAGGGATGTCTGTTACAACGCAAGGTGGTTCTGGACGACAATCGTTACGGGCCCATGACGACTGCTTACCTGTGCTGGACGACAGTTAACGGGTTTTAGATGACAGATTTAGGGTTTTGGACGACAGTGGAAAAGGGCAACACACAGAAACGTCGAAGAAAATGATAATATAGTGTGTTTGGCTATTTTTAATCATTTCTGGCATATTGGTGTTTTTAGGTTCGACATTAGAAGTACAAACACCATCGATATTTGTAGTTAAATTGTAAAACTCCAGTCTGGAATAGAAACTTCAGAAATGTGTAATTTATGATTAATTACTTGCGTTCCCATCTTGAAATAAGCATAAATGGTTAGACAATAGATCTTGCATGTTTTTTCAGTCAATTTTAACATGTCCTTCTTAAAAGAAAACTGAAAACCTCAAAATTTCGTTTTTTCTAATGTTAATGGTTAGAGACGACAATGTAACAGGCAATAGACGACGTCAGTTTTTCTGTAACAGGTGTGAGACGACATTTTTCTTTCTTTCATGAACACTTGAGTATATGTAAATACTGTTCTGAAGCCTATTCAACGCTTGAAGGAGTAGTTCAGCACTGTGCGACCTCCCATCAAATGTGCATACCAAGCCCCCAGGTAATCAAATGAATTTAAAGGTCAATACCATATATGGGACTGGCCGCATTTTGGTCTTCTGGTTCCAGGGAAGATTTAAAAGGGTTTTTACCTTATTTGGGCATGCCAACTTCTTGGTCACAAGACAATGAAGTTAATGAGTATGATCAGGAAATACAACTATCATAAGCTCCAGACCAACCCACTACATAATGAGGAAAAGCCACTGAACATTTACAGTAACAAGATATCCGTAAGACAATAAAAGCAAAGCAACCAGCTCTCTCTTCCTCTTCAAGATGGATGCAAAAGTAGAAAGAGCACAAAGTAAGGCATCCCAAAACAAAGACAAACACAGAACCCCCATAATGAGAAGTACATTAAACAATAGATCAACAACAAGAGAACCACCGCCACAGAACAGACAGCAGCCTAAGCTAAGGGGATAGGGGCTTAAATGCATTTTAAGATAATTCAAATAACTTTCGTTCCTCAATCCCAAGGAGTCTCCATATGAAATTCGATTGACATGGTGGTTTCAGAGGAAATGTTTGAAAATGTTGACGAACAGACAGACGGATGGAGGCTTGAGTCATTTGTATACTATTAGCTCACCTCGGAGCCTTCAGCTTTGGTGAGCTTAAAACGTTATATTATTTGACCATGATATGTGACTTACACTTTGTCGGACCTGGGGCTTATTAAGGGCAATTGCTTGAAATACTTCCCACATTAAAATCTTATTAATTATTTGCATACATTTTGTTTTATGTATGGACTGTCAATTTATGAAATAAAAAGGATATATCACCACGCTCAATTTTTCATAATCTCACATGGAAGTTTTCAGCATTTCACAAATTTTCTGAAAAATCCAAGTTCTTAATATTAAACTAAAATATTTGTAATCGCCATCCAGCTTCTTTATTTTAATTTTATTTATTGCTCATGACCTCAAACTTTCTAGAAAATGTGAAAATGTACTTGTTTTCCCAAGCCATGTCAAGATACTGCATCATATACTGTGTTTATTCCCCAATAAAAGGATTTCGATTTTTAGAGTAAATTATATATAAAAAATCTGACATTTAAAATCTATTTTATTGTTTTTATTTCATTGACTATCATTTGGTATTTTTGAAAAAAGATATAAATCGGGGGTCGCAGGACTAATTATCTTTTAGGAGGGCCCAAAGTTATCCCTACCCCACAAGTTTCGAGCATTATTCAATATAAAACGTTAAGGAGTGTGATTTCTGTCATTTATATAATTCCATATTTCTTGTATGAAGTAATTTTGCATTTCAAGGCGAAAAAAGAAAAAGAAAAGAATTGTAATAAGTCCCCATCCGGGAATTAGCCCTGGTCCTCTGGTTCCAAATTCTGACACGATAACCACTAGGCCAAGATGTCAAGTCATTCACGGCTCGAAATAACAGTACATAATCTGAGTATTAGCCATATTAGTATTCGCATACAGGGTAAATGACATTTCACCCTTTGTCAAAACAGAAGATTCTTCAGTTTAAGATATATCTAATAAATCCATCACTGTGGTCTCCACCTGTGACGCTGTCGACAATAACCTGTAACAAAATATTTGCAGTCGTTACACATCTGTTACATCGAAAAATGACTGCAGTACATTCATTTCAGCTTTAAAAACGTGTTTGTTTTAAGTAAGCAGATTGATAAGAAAATTCTTTCTTGGTCTATGTGATGGACAATGCAATGTCTAATCATACCAAGTCATAAAATGTTCAAAGAAAACGAAAGTGAAAGTACTAAATAAGGATATGCGGACAAGTGTGGTAGTAAAATACAGTTTTAAGAATAATAATGTATCATATACGCGTTAACTGGATACAGTCGCCATGCTCTACAGGATTAATTAAGGTTAGATAAGTGTCGTGGACAAATATACAAAGACAAAATAAGATACTTGCGAATTATTGTGTCTTAAATCTCCCGAAAACGATACACATTCAATAAAACAAACCTATATTTAGAAATATTTCGTCCGGAACCCGTAAGGTACTGTCGTCCAGAACCACCTTGCGTTGTAACAGACATCCCTAAGCGTATATGTTGGTCAACCAAATGTAGGAATACTGGCCAACATGAAACAAGTCAAGGGTGCAAAATTACATTGAGAAAGAGCTAAAAATGTAATAGAAACATATAAAACTTATCAAAATAGATCTACTTCAATAGTGTTCGAAGCTGTCTTAGTGAAGAAACTCTGTTCTGACGTCACTGTGATAAAAATATTCCAATAGCGAATTAAAAATATCTCCATGGCACGAGAAAATGTTAGTTTCACAAGGTATTATTATAAAGTACTTATCGGGGGGGGGGGGGGGGGGGGGGGGGGGGGGGGGGGGGGGGGGGGGGGGGGGGGGGGGGGGGGGGGGGGCGAATTGACATGTACACCAAAAAGCACTGGCGTACAACTCGGGCAGCGTGGGACGGGATTCTCTACCAGGACCCTTGCATCTGCTGGTTTAAATTGTAGCGATACCACCAAAAATCCTAAAATGATCCGAAAAGAAGATGCCCAATTTTTACCCCCCCGCCCCACACACACATACCTGCGTAGGCGCAATACACAAAGGATCGATATTTGAAAAATGCTTATTATCAGAGGTAATCACCACCATCAACCTAAACACAAAATTTGCCCACTTATCCCCCCATAAAAATATATCAGACCCCCCTACGCCCTACCCCCTCCCCCTCTGCGTGCTTTACCATAACATAGACTCGTCTGATCAATAGCTGGTCCAGGGGGATTCAGGGGGTTCGCTTTGAACTAAAATTATTTCATTTTCATGAAGAATTTTCAGAAAAACTATCAGGTAAAGTTAACAAATCCCCCGCCCCCTCTATGAAAATTTGAACCCCTATCAAGAAATCCAGGATCCGCACTTGCTGATCTGCCTAGCAGGCACACATCGCTGACTCAACATAGACTCAACATTGATTCAACCCCATACATTGAATCAATGTTGAGTCAAGGTTATGCCCCTGCTTGGTGATCACCGGTATATATACTCAGAAAAACAATTGAAGGATATTTAAAATCTTTTGACTTTATAACATTTGAAAATATAATTTCCAAATAAACTATTTTTGTTATTGTTAGAATTATCACTAAGCATTCACCAAAATGAAAAATTTAAATCCACGGATCATTGGTTACGATACAGTATTACACCAAATGTACCGACCCTCTCTACCCAAAGTTCACAAGCAAAAAAATTAGCGCTCTCAATTTTTGCTGCAACCTTTACCAAGTCATTGCTTATGTTCTAATTCCGACAACAGACAAAAGTTAACACCAATTTATTAGCCATCGCCCCTTATAATGGGACAACTTCTTCAACAAAAATTCACGAATATGGCATACCCCTGTAAATTTGACTACAAATTTGCAGTAAAACACTGAAAATAGCTTCAAAATTAGGTGCCATTTTTTTAGGGAAAACCAGCGATGATTTTGGAGCCAGTCATTATGGAATACAAACGATAAAAATGGGTTTCAATCATTTTTGAACGTTTGTGACTTTTCAGTAAAGAGGGTTGAACCATTTGGATGTGTACTGTATTTAAACCGTTGAAGCGAGACTAAAATAAAACATCAATTTTGATTGTAGAAGTCTGGAACTATGAAATGCATGCATAATTAGTAAATTTTTTATTGTATTGAATGTTAGAGATGGGACTGAACCCAAATATCCTTCAATTGTTTTTCTGAGTATACTCAGAAAGTCAACAGGAAATGGGATAACCGCGAGAATATTACGGTTTATAGAGGCTTTGCAGCATGCGTCAGGCACAAACCAAGAAAAGGGTCATTCAGTGTCTCTATTGTCGCATGTTCAGCCCGAACAGGCAGGTTTAGATAAACAATTTTTGGAGAGTTAAATTTTATCTACCTGTTTAAACATACGTTGGTGCTCTAAATAACTGTCTCATTGAGACGGTTCTTTTGAGTACCCACAACAAATATTTCGATCGAGAAATAAGAAAATTAATTTTATGCAGTCTTAACAAAATGTCTGAACACTGGTCACATTTGCAGAAGTTTCTGTTTATTTGTTTGATTTGATTCAACACTTTTTCAGTTATGTACGGACGGGTCTTCTTTGGTTGAACCACTACTAATCAAGGATTAATTTGACTTGCTCAAGGACACCACACCAGTGAGGCTCGAACCCGCAGCCCTTCAGTCTCTAGACATGCACATTACCACTGAGCCATTGCGCTCCCAGCAATTTCGGATGAGAATGTGCAAATGCACACACGTCTAAACATTTGCTGTACTTATATGCAAAAACTGCCGTTTTCCGCTTTACATTTAACATGCAGAAGTAAGTGAGCATGGTCAGGAAATACCACACTCACACAATGCAGACCAACCCACAGCTACACGAGGAAGAGTCGCAGAACACAGTCACATGACATAGGGAAGACAATTAAACCAAAACAACAATCTCTCTTTTCCTCGTCAATATAATTGCAAAACTAGAAAACACATGACTGATTATGCATATTAATAGTTCCTTACAAGCTGTAGTCCAATATGTTAATCCAAACGGCTCGTACCAATCACAGTGGCGGCTCAGATTGGTACAGCGTTGGACTGGGGATCGAATGGTAGATAGTTCGAGAGTCGTCAGAGACAGTGAGCTATTTCCTTGAGCCAGACACTATAACCGCTGTTAAGTGCTAGTTCAACCCAGGAAGACTGGAAATGGTCCAAGTATGACTAAAAACTGTTGACATGGTCCTAAAACATGACCACAAACTAAATGACGAAGAAAGTTAGATTTTTCAGTGTTAAACTGTTAATTTTCCAGCAACGAAATTTGTTTACATTCTCGTTGAATCGTCGACATCCGTATCCAATAAACGGCGACAACCGTACCCAGCAAATTTACTGTTGGTCGACAGCAGTATCACAAAAAATATAAAAATACCACAGAGGCATATAACAACATGCACATTCATAGATTAAAGGTAATCATGTAAGTTTATGATATGTCTGCATCATATCGCCTCGATTTGCAAATTTTCTTGGGAATACTGATTTTTTCTAGGTTTTGGTGAATATCCGTTGAAGTACGCCCAGTGTTAAAACAGGCTAATAGCCAGGCCTGCAAATCATTTAAAACAATAGCAAGCTATCCAAGAAACGGTTTAAACACCAAAATGTAGGAACACACACTAAATTAGCACACTTACTGTCGAATTTGATGGTTTGTTTATCTGTCGACAGCCGTACCGACCGGTCGCAAGCCGTACTCCTCGGTCGATAGCAGCTTTACGCAGTACCGTCCCGGTCGCCAGCAAAATTAGCGAAATTGGTATTACCCCCGTGAATAAGGAAAATTAACAAATAAAGGGACTGATAAGCAATATGTGGCTTACAAAATGTATCTTTTTGTAAGTGATCAAAGAAATCACGTTTTTAAGTAATTGCCTTGACTGATCAAGGAGGATAAGGTCTGTTTGTTTTCCGGATTGCATACTTTGGTAAGTTCATCAACGAGCATAATGAGTTGTGTCTCGCAGCACCTCTTTTCCTAGTTCTGGGACCATAACCTTGTTTGTAAGTTTCATAATGGTCAAACAAGGTTATGGTTTTTGTGTACAATAGAAGCAAAATTAGTGGTAATGTTTATACTACAGTTTGTTTGTTTTGGTTTGATTTGATTCTTTACGTCCCATCAACTATCTTTCAGTAAACAGGGACGGGTCTTCCTGGGTTGAACCAGTACTAAGCTAGGATATATGTGTCTTGCTCAAGGACCATAACACAGTGATGCTGGTGAGGCTCAAACCCATGGCCCCTTGGTCTAAAGTCAAGCACTCTCCCAATGAGCCAATGCGCTCCCTCTACAGTTTGTTTACTTTGCAAGTTGTAGGCATTTATCTTATTTTCTTCAGTTCAACCTATTCTATAAGCTAGGACCACATTCTGTACATATAAATAAAATTAAATACATCAGCAAAATGAACTATAAAGATATACAAACCAAAATAATCAACAATGTTTCCAAAAAATATTTAGCTATTCATTTTGTCTCTCAAAGGTCAAAGTATGGTTCCCTGTCCAGTATATCTAATTAAATGATATAATTTGGAACATGGAACCAGTGCCAACTCAGCAGATTTTTACATTACCTGTATTTTTAACATGTGACCAAAACAGCCAATGGTCAATGCATGCTTTTTCATGGAGGACCCCAGCCATACATAAAACTGTGATGTCATTATATTGAGCATATGTGTTTTGGAGAATTTTTTTGTAAACAAATCATTATTTGCTTCTGCAAAAGTGGATTTTCAATATTTTGGACATATTTTTGTTTGAGCATCAACTAAAGGTAAGGGACCAGCTCAAACAGTCCATGAGGGATCTACACTCTGAACTCACTCAGTCTTACCTTGCCACCACCAGTGTACAAAGTATGTGGGATAATTGTTTGCTACCAAACTTGAGCAAGGTTACAAAAGACAAATTCATTCCAACTAGGAAATCAGGCACTCGGGATAGATTCCCATGGATTAATCAAGAAATCCGCCACCTGATGAGGAAACGTGATAAACTCTATAAACGCTGGTCTAGGTCCGGCAGATCTTATGACCAAAGTAAATTCCTTATTATTATAAGCACTTAGTTGAGCGGGTTTCAGAAAAAGCCTATGAAAAATGCTTAGGAGACATCTTAGGCATCAACAATGAAATTCCTGACCAAGATGTAGGGGAACCCCCTAAGGTCAAAACCTTTCTTTCTTTCTTTCTTTCTTTTCTTTCTTTATATTCTGCAACACCCCCTCGCAAGGATTACGTGCAGGTGTGATTACGTCTTACTGTCACAGTACTAAGTGTAAGAAAAAGAAAAAAGTAGATGATAGCGGTTAAAAGTTCATATACAAGAAGATAAAAACAGTTTTTGTTGAGTTATGGGGTGTGGTGGTTATGCACCCGCACTGCCACACTGAACTGATCCAGAGTTGGCAGTAGTACTATCTGGGCTGGAAGTTGGTTCCAATAGACAACAGTTGAGGGGAAGAAGGAAAATTTATAATAATTTGCTGTAGTATGAATTTGACGAAGTGCAAGGGGGTGGCGAGTATGGCGTGTAGATCTCATGGGTTGTTCAAAGTATGAAGGTATAGGTATGGCAACCAGGCCATGTATAATTTTGTATAGCATTATGACCTTAGCATCCACCCTCCTCTGTTCCAGCGACCTCAGGTTCAATTGTTGCTGGAGTTCCGTAACACTTTGGTAAGGTGAGTAGGAGCTGAGAATCCAACGAGTGGCCCTTCTCTGAACCATCTCTACCTTATAAATGTCTTTTTTAGTGTACGGACTCCAAACAGATGATGCATATTCAACCTGAGGTCTAACTGTAGCTTTATATGCTGCTTCACGTATACCAGGATGTTTGGTTTTGATGTTTCTTTTAAGGAATCCTAAGCTTTTTGAAGCGTTAGCTGTGATGCGGTTGACATGATGGCTGAAGTTTAAGTCGGATGAGATATCGACGCCGAGGTACAGTGCATGGTCTATGGAATCAAGGACTTGTCCGTGCATAGTGTACTTGTTTTTGATCGGCTTACGAGACCTGGATATGTGCACGACCTGACACTTGGATGGATTAAACTCCATGTCCCATGCTTTTTCCCACTCTTGCAATATATTTAGGTCATTTTGGATGATATCTGTGTCTTCCTGACCTTGGACTGCCAGGTGCACTGCAGTGTCATCCGCAAATAGACGAACATTGGATTGTATATTATCAGGCAGGTCATTAATATAAAGAAGAAACAGAATTGGGCCCAAGACTGACCCTTGAGGAACTCCAGAAGAGACTGGGAGTTCAGTAGAGGTGTCACCATCAAGGACCACACACTGTGTTCTCCCAATTAGGAAGGATTCAATCCACCCAAGTGTCTTACCCTGAACACCATGCACTTGAAGTTTGTAAAGAAGCTTGAGGTGATTTACCTTATCGAAGGCCTTGCTGAAGTCTAGTAGTATGAGATCTGACTGTTTACCTGAGATTAAATTTCTTGCAAGGTCCTCCACTAGCTGGATCAGTTGTGTTTCGCATGATCTTTTTTCACGGAAACCGTGCTGGAGGTCATAAAGTATATTGTTAAGATTGAGGTGTTTATACAAGTTGGATGCAATTATATGCTCCATTGTTTTGCATAATATGCATGTAAGTGATATCGGGCGGTAGTTGGCTGGGTCTGTCTTATCACCTTTTTTGAAGAGCGGGCATACCTGGGCCTTTTTTCCAGTCTGAAGGAACAGTACCACTGTCCAGTGATGTTTGAAAAATAATAGTAATCACGGGTGTGATAATCTGACTGAGTTCTTTCAGTACTATAGGTCTGACAGAATCCGGGCCAGCTGCTTTTGACACATTTAACTTTGATAGGAGTTTAGCTACTCCTGCAGTAGAAATATCAATATCAGGCATGGAGGGGTACTTGCAAGTTATACTTTCAGGTAGTAGGTTTATCAGGGATGCAGTGCCATTAAGGAGCTTACTATGGCATAACTTTGCTAGATTTAGTGGTGATCTGATCGAAAAGACTGAATGAAATTGTGAATTTAGGAGGTTAGCTTGATCTACATTACCTGTGCATACTGCATCACCTTTCCTCAAAACAGCTATGCCTTGTGCATCTGCATGTGAGCTTTTCAGAAAGCTAAACAGCTTCTTCCTGCAAAAGGGTTAATTACCTGTTTCATCATTGAGTCCAAGGATGTCCTCCAGGTACTTGTCATAAGCTAGTTTAATTTTCTGTTTGACCCCGTGCTTGCTATTGAGGAATGATCTTCTGTGTTTTGGGTCTTTTGACCTTTTAAACTTTTGATACCACCTGTCTCTCTTTCTGATCTCTCTCCTAATGGACTGAGTTATCCAGGGTAAGTGCTTCTTTTGTCCAGCATATTTTGAGGGAATAAACTTTTGAATACCTGTGTTGAGAGCCTCCTTGAACTCAAGCCAAAGAGTTTCAACTGATTTACCCTCGTAACTCAGCACAAATGAGTTACAGAATTCTGTCATATATGCTCTAAGAGAGACCCAGTCTGCCTTCCTATAAAGATGCACCTTTCTGGGAGCTTTCTTTGTAGAAGCAGGCTTTGTATCAACTAGGCACTTAACAATGTTATGATCAGACAAACCCGGTATGACGTTGACAGAGTTCACTAGGGTATGATTGGTAGTTAGAAACAAATCTAAGATGTTACCCTGTCTAGTAGGGTCAACAAACCAAAAAGCTCTACTCTCTGCTCAAGCACTCCAAACAGGACTCAAATTGCATTTCTCCCTTAAAGAAGGATGGTAAAACTCTTTTAAAGGAAGTAGGAAAAGCAAATGCCTTAAATGACCAGTTTCAGTCAGTGTTTAGCGCCAAAACCCCCATAAGTTTTTAGTCCCTTGCCCAGAAGTCATTGCCAGATTTGCATGACTCTGGTGCCAACCTACCATTCCAGCCCAGCCCCCACCCAAAAATGCCTGATATAAGCATAGCTGCTGAAGGCATTGACAAGCTGCTTAAAGGCTTGAGCCCACACAAGGCTGCAGGACATGACAAATTTAAACCCATTGTCCTTCAAACATAACACAAGGAATTAGCACTCATCCTGCAGCTCATTTTCCAGAGATCAATAGATAGAGTGACAGTAGATAGATTCGTACAGTAGACAGATTCGTACACTCGGCAGTTCTAGCCCTCTGCTGCCTTTAGTATGCTTATTAAAAGCCCAATAATTAAACCAGCTATCAATCACGCATTTCTGTCAATCATTTTCAGTGCCGATTTGCGCGTGCTTGGCAGTGCGAGAGCTTTGCAGACGACTTTTTCGGGCCAATGTGAGAGACATTGTGCTGAATCGTAAACCGCTTTTGTACATATTCAGAATCCGCAACCAATACAAAGCTTATTTAAGCACCAGATGGTAAGAAAATAATCCTATTTTGTATTTCAGGTACTTGCATTTCTGCCCCTTTGCTTATTTGTGTACAATTTTTATCGATCTGCTGACCTCTGGTCGCAGCTGTCATTGAGTGATTATTTCCCTTTGCAACAACAACAAAAACTTAGAGGGAGACCTCATTATTTCAATCTGGTTGACTGCTTGAGACGTTACGGCCATAACCATATAATTCAGCAGTTTAGAGTAAATTTGGTTGAATTTTATATATTTTATATTATTTCATCTCTGATTTGCGTGTAAAGTCAGAAAAAAGGTGTACGAATCTGCATACTGTCATGTTCAATTTTTTCCAATTTTCCACCATTTAAATAATGATAGCTCCCTAGCTAACTGGAAACGCTGAAAACGAAACTAGTTCAGCATAATAAACGAGACATGTGTATTTTCTTGGTTACGACAGATGAAAAGGCTAGTTCAAAGGGTAAGCAAGTTATAATTAGATTACTTGCAAAACTGTACGAATCTACCAACTGCCACTCTACTGGAAAAAGACCAGACATTAACAAAGGCCTTTGCGAAATCCAGTCACAGACACTTGGGGTCAGTAGAGAAAAACAAGGCCCCCCCCAACCTTCATCCCCCATTAACTTTTGCATTCTTGCATTTTTTCATTTAAAATATGATATTTTGTATGCTTGAAGTTATACAGGTGTTAGAAAAAATGACCTAGAACATATGGAAAACATTTGAAAAAAATGCATATTTCTCACAATGATAGAAAAAACACAAGATAAACAACTTCGGCTTTGCAATTTCGAACCCCCATCGCCGTCAAAAGTGCAATGCACTCTTAATACAAAACAAACACACAAAACTCTTTCACCGATCAATTCTATATACATTTATCTACTTCCCGATATAGGTAGCTTTCTCTAAGTCTATCGCTTACCTGCAAAATATGACGAACAAAATCAAAACAAACAATTTCAACCATTTATCACAAATAACTGGCACGCTAAAAGTACTGGTTTCCTGCTTTCAATTGCGTCTCGTTGAGGCCGGTAAAAAAATAATAACGCTAAGTGGGTCAAAGTACTTCCCCTTTGAAGATCTTTGAAGACTGGTTCTCGTTTTCAAACAAAGCATACTACCAAAACGAGAACCAGTCTTCAAAGATCTTCAAAGGGGAAGTACTTTGACCCACTTAGCGTTATTATTTTTTTACCGGCCTCAACGAGACGCAATTTAAAGCAGGAAACCAGTACTTTTAGCGTGCCAGTTATTTGTGATAAATGGTTGAAATTGTTTGTTTTGATTTTGTTCGTCATATTTTGCAGGTAAGCGATAGACTTAGAGAAAGCTACCTATATCGGGAAGTAGATAAATGTATATAGAATTGATCGGTGAAAGAGTTTTGTGTGTTTGTTTTGTATTAAGAGTGCATTGCACTTTTGACGGCGATGGGGGTTCGAAATTGCAAAGCCGAAGTTGTTTATCTTGTGTTTTTTCTATCATTGTGAGCAATATGCATTTTTTTCAAATGTTTTCCATATGTTCTAGGTCATTTTTTCTAACACCTGTATAACTTCAAGCATACAAAATATCATATTTTAAATGAAAAAATGCAAGAATGCAAAAGTTAATGGGGGATGAAGGTTGGGGGGGGGCCTTGTTTTTCTCTACTGACCCCAAGTGTCTATGAATCCAGTATGATCAAATGTGTTTGTGTCCACAATTCACAGCCACATCCAGATTGCTGATGAGTGATGATGTCGTGCACAAACTATTAGGCCTAAGAATGGGGCATAACAGACAAATCCGTTCTTAGGCCTAATCTTGGACCTACTCTTTTCCCAGAACTCATGCAGTTTAGACAGAATGTTTTGGTCTGTGAAATGTTTGGATATACCAGAAGCCACGACATGCTCAAGCACTTAACAGAGGACTTGCATCGATGTTAAAACAAAAACTGCTTTAAAATAAGCTTCACCTATCAATAAAGTTGAACGGAAATTTTTAAAACGTCAATGACAGTCGTCCACCATGTTTATGTCATGTGATTCTACATTATGCGGCTGCATTTGGTGTTTTGGGTCTTACTAATTACCGGATTACAGTCAAAACGTCCCCAAGTCAAAACGTCCCTTAGTCAAAACGTCCCCGAATTGGTCAAAACGTCCACAAAAATTGGTTAAGACGTCTCCATGGTAAAAAACTTTGGTCAAAACATCCCGAAAATGATATTTTATTCTATATTTTATGAAATTTTAGTCATAATCTGGGATGTTTGAATGAAACTGTTTTAGATAAAGTGTTTTTATCCAGATTTTATTCTGTTATTTCAGTGAATGCAGTTTTTCCGACAGTCCTTCTATACACGACCATTCAAATATAACATATATACTCACTAGTTTTTGACGATTTGCTTTGAGGTAATTATCAGACAATCGCTATGATAGTAAGTTCAGAGTATATAGGCCTATATAATTTCGAGCAAACATATGCATAAAGTTTAAATCTAAATCTAGGTCTACGCAGTATATAAATCTCCTTTCCAACAGGCGCAAGATTTGCCTAGGGGAAATGCTTTTCAATTTGGGTAAAAATGTGAAAATTGATAATAGGTGATTAAATCTATTAAAACAGGTGTCTAATACATGTATACTTGAACTGTTTGATAAAGACGTGTGAAAATCCTTCAGCTCAGAAATGATGACAGTGATTCCTCAATAAAAATACTTAATTAAGAAACTTGCATAAGCGATATCTGATACATCGGATGTATACATATCGCATGCAAGAAAATATTATGTATATCTGTTGTGTATTGGTGTGCATTGTGCATCAGTGTTATCTTGCAGTCGTCCGTCCATACGTCGGATGAGTGGCGGCATGCATTTACTTATTAATGGATAAAAGTCTATACACCGTTATTTAGCACCTACGTACGTACGCATGTATATATGTCTTTCTGTTCGCATACACAGGTTTTCGGTGTATTATCTTGTATGAATCTACACAGTACAGTATATTAGTATACAATTACCTGGTAAACCATAAATTTTATGAATACATTTGTTTGATAAGAAAAAAAAAGGAAAAGGTTTAATTAGGTTCTTATAATGTGGGGGCTAAATTTTACAAATTCATGTTCGTTATAGATGTCTTTAAACAAATTTTAAGTGGAAATCTCATCTCTTCCCGTCTGATCACCAAGTAATCAGACCTTATGCTCGTGATGATGTACAAAATATAATGCTGTAGTGAGTCACATGTAAAGTGCCCGCACGACGCTACTCGTCTGCACACTACATAGGTACTTATCATCACAATTTAAAATGACATTTTCAATGAAGCAAGTCCCCCAAATGCAAAAGAACATTTTCTGTGTGAAACAATTTTATTAGTGACTCTTGTCATAAAGTGATTAATTACCGCACCTATCAGATTGCACGGATGCGCAGTTTGGTCTGGGCCTTCCTATTATGTTTTGATGAAGGCCAGGAGCAGACTGAATGAATGTACAGCCTGATCCGCGCCTTTGTTGTTCGCATGCAACTAAGTCCTGTTTTCATGCAACATGCCCCTCCTGTTATTAGTAAATGTATATAGTCTTTGAATGAAACTAACATTTTTGACCGGCTTTTAGATTCTGTTGTACTGATTGAGAGCAAATCGCAATTTCCCTCTAATTTGATTATATGTGGCGATTTTAACAGCCGCACGTCTACAAATGCAGATTTTGTCGAGGAGGACCAGACTTGTCTGTCCTGCCTGATGATTATGTGCCTGATAGATATATGTCACGCTATTCACAGGACAAAGGTCATGTGAATAATAACGGGTTGCTTTTGCTAGATTTTTGTAAACAGACAGGTGTGCGAATTATGAATGGAAGGGTTGGAAGCGATAGAGGGGTAGGTAAATACACTTTTGTTGGTAGTAGGGGTAGTAGTGTAGTCAATTATGTATTGACATCACAAGAATTATTCAATCTGATAGAAGATTTTGATGTACAGGAGCCAAACATTATGTCAGATCATTGCCTTGTTAATTTTTCTTTCAATTTTGATATTCAATGTAGTAATGATGCACAGTCAGAATGTGACAAAAAAGTTACTGGTAAGTATGCTTGGAAACCTGAGTATAAGGCACATTTTGTAAATTCTTTACAATTAAATTCAACAAAGGATAAATTAAACATTTTAGATAGTAAAATATCAGAATCATCAAGCCATGAAGATGTCACAACATGTTTATCTGTCTTTTCCAACATAATTAATGACATTGCTGAACCAATTTTTAAACGTATCAAACCCAAAGATTGGGAACACGAGGAATTTTCTAACAGCAACGCTAATCCATGGTACAATGACGAATGTAGAGGTAAGAAATTTGTGTTCCTGCATACATTAAACGCATACAGAGAATCTCAAACAGATGAGACTAGAACAGCAATGGTAAAGGCAAGATCTGAATATAAATCTTTAATAAGGCAATGCAGGTACAACTATGACAAAGAAAAAACGTCTCGTTTTATTACAGCAAAACACAAGAATGCTAGGATGTATTGGAATATGTTGAAAGAAGCTGTCGGAGGGTTATATTATACCATTGCATAAAAAGGGTAGTATACATGATGTAGAAAACTATAGAGGTATTACTTTGCTTAGCACACTGGGAAAACTGTTCACAAGGGTCCTCAATAATAGGTTGTCAGATTGGGCAGAATCATACTATGTTCTGACAGAAGCACAAGCTGGGTTCAGGGCACATATGGGTACTGTAGATAATAGTTTTGTATTACATGGCTTAATCTCACATTTGTTAAATCATGGAAAGAAGTAATATTGTGCCTTTGTCGATTTTACAAAAGCTTTTGACTATATTGTACGTGATAATCTGTGGTATAAGCTGATAAAACTTGGTCTCAGAGGAAATATTATTAATATCATAAAGTCTATGTATTCAAGTGTCAAATCTAGAGTTAAGTTTAATAATAACTTGGGTAACGAATTCTATTGTAACTTAGGAGTAAGACAAGGTGAATGCTTATCTCCATTACTTTTCTCTTTGTTTCTTAATGACATTGAAGAGCATTTTATTATTTCAGGTGCAGAGGGATTAGATATTCATATGTTTAAGATATTCATGTTGCTATATGCAGACGATATTATAGTATTTTCAAATTCTCCAGAGGAACTTCAAAAAAGTTTGGACTTATTATCAGTTTATTGTAAAAGGTGGAAAATGAGCATTAATGTTGCAAAAACTAAGGTGATGGTTTTTCGAAAGGGTGGAATGTTGCCAAGAAATCTAAGTTTTGTCTATAATGGTACCCAATTAGAAATAGTTAGGAGTTTTAAATATCTTGGTATTGTGTTTACGGTAGGGGGTTCTTTTGCAGAAGCTCAGCATACACTTGCAGGACAGGCACAAAAGGCTATATTTCAACTGCATAAATATCTTTATAAAAATTCACTTTCATTCCACCTAAATATAAACTAGATCTTTTCAATAAATTAGTTACGCCTATTTTAAACTATGGTTGTGAGGTTTGGGGGTTTTGTCAGGCTAATGCAATAGAAAGAGTTCATTTACAATTTTGTAAAAAGCTCTTAGGGATCAAGAAAACAACTCAAAATGATTTTGTGTATGGTGAACTTGGACGGACTAGATATGTAACAAGGCGTTATTTTATTATTGTAAAGTACTGGTTTAAGATTCTAACAGCAGAAGATAACAAATATATCATAATTGTATATGACATGATGCTCAGAGATAGTGAATTACTCCCAGACAAAGTAAATTGGGTTTCTCTTTTACGTCATCTTCTTATGTCACTTGGTTTTTATGAAGTTTGGTTAAATCCAGGGGTAGGTGACTGCAATAGGTTTCTCATGACTTTGAAACAAAGGCTTACCGATAATTTTATTCAGAACTGGAGATCAAGATTAGACTCTTCGACAAGAGCAATTTTCTTTAAACATATTGCTGTTTTTCAATTACAACCGTACCTTGATTTAATCAATGTTCAAAAATTTAGTCAGATATTAAGTAGGCTTAGAATGTCTTCACATCGACTGGAAATAGAAGCTGGAAGATAGGTTAAACCAAATAGTATACCAGTAGATGATAGAAAGTGTGCTATTTGTTTGATTTTGGAAGATGAATATCATTTTGTATTAGAATGTGAAATATATAAAGACTTACGTTCGAAATACATTGCACCCTATTACTGGAGACGACCAAATATGTTTAAATTTATTGAGCTCCTTAATACAAATAATTGTAATAAGCTTCGTAGATTATGTTCTTATGTTTTTCATGCCTTTAACATGCGAACTGAGAAGTTGTACAACCAGGGTCACTAAGTATATCAGATTATTGAAGATATAAGGAATATTTAGATTTTTATACATGAGAACGGCGTAGACCCATATGGGACTGCACCAAAAGGAAAAAATCCCATCAGGGCCGGCGTGGTTTGTAACGGAAACCTAGATAAGTGAAAATTTTGGTAAGTGATTAACACAATACATGCAATGCTAATTAGGGCCTTCCACATTTTCTGCTATACCGGTTCAATGGCGTCTTTGGTCCTTGTGGCCAACCGTCTTCTGTGCGGCAATTGAGCTTGACGTTGACGGCACTTGGACCATAGACGCTATTGAACTTGCTGGCGGCAACTTATTAGGATTTTATACTTCTCGATAATTCCATTTGATTATGGGATAAATTATTGCAGTTGTAGATATACATATAAGTACTGGCTTTTACTTGAGCTCATTAAGAAAAACAAATCCTAATAGCTTCGTAGATTATGCTTTTCATGACTTTAAGCTGCGAACTGAGTAGTTGTTAAGTTTATCAGAGTATCGAAGATACAAGAAATAGTTAGATTTTATACACGAGCACGGCGTAGACCCATGTGGGACTGCTCCGAACGGAACAGTTCCACAAGGGCCGCCGACGTGTTTTCAAATTAAAAAACCTAGAAACAGTTTACATATTAATGCTGTACAGGTTCTATGGCATCTTTGATTCTTGTGACCAACCGTCTTCTGTGCGGCAATTGAGCTTGACGTTGACGGCACTTGAACCATAGACGCTATTGAATTTGCTGGCGGCAACATATTAGGATTTGACTGCTTGATAATTCCTTTGTTTGATTATGAGATAAAATAATTGCTGTTGAAGATATACTTATAAGTACTAGCTTTTATGTAAATTGATTATTTATCCGTATTTGTGGCTGTTCGACAAAGCGAGGAGGTGCATCTTAGTACCGAGTAAGTGAAGGTATCTACATATTCACTTGTTTCCCGTATTTTAATATCATGGTATGATCTAAGCTGCTACTTGCGAAAAAGGCATGGACCAGCATGTGCATATGCGTACAGGCTGGTAGATGCCTTTGGTATTGACGATAATTATAATGATTATACCTATCAAAGATCATAGGTGGTGTCATCTATGAGAGAGAGAGAGAGAGAGAGAGAGAGAGAGAGAGAGAGAGAGAGAGAGAGGGTTGGCATGATCATGTACCCAATGACTCTTTGACTTATATTTCGTTTCGATAAGTTGAAGAGCCGGGACTGGATTATTGTATCTACTTTGATAGGCTACTTTCAAATTGTAAACCACACCTGTTATTATACTGTTATTATACTATTACACTAACTATATCTATAATAGAATTACATAAGGGGGATTACCTAACCCATATTCGCCCCATGTCCTTTTGTGGGACATCAGTAAACAGTACATAACCAGATCAGAAGTCGCAGGATGCAGCGTCGATCAGATTCTTTACTGTTTGTTAACAAAATGTAATATTAAAAAAATGTAAAATGCTATCCAGCATATCTCATAAAGCTGAAATGGATTAGTCCAATTGATAAAGGTTCCGGTTGACATAAAATGTGTAAAAAAAAAAAAAGAAAAAAAAAGTTACTATTCCACAAGTCGTTTATGGTAAATCCCAAAACCGTTATAACTTTCAATAAGTGAAGGATCTACTGATATATTGAAATTAAGTATTAATACATATTATATCCCCCTGTCGAAATCTCCTTGTTGAATAGTAACAGTGCATTCTCTTGAAGATAATAATAAGTGCACATGCATGGCCGATATTTTATATAGAAGTTATTATATTTGTATGTGGTAAGCGGATATGAAGTAGTTTCAACGAAACAACTGCCAGCACTCCCCAGGCAGCACTCTCCCACTTTGAGTGTTCTTCACAGATATCTGTATTAAAAACAGCACAGATTCAGACTAGCTGGCTTCTGACAAAACAGCTGATCAGGATCAGTTCTAGTTTCTACACTGTTTGTAAGAAAACATTTTTACTGGAATATAACTGAACAATGTCCCAATAAGGTGGTGCGTTGTACATATACCTGGCTTAGTGTTAACGTGCACGTTTCACTCCAGTAGAAGACTGTCCTTAATCGCTTGATAGAACTGCATCAAAGAGTCTTTCATGCACATCCTCACATATATATGATATACTGGCAATCCAGGCTACAGCCAACTGTTTATAGAAACCTGTTGTGGTTGCTTGTTGGATTTATCTCTATGAGATATCCAACTTGCAATCAAATTTGGACTTTAAACACCTTCTCCACGAAATTGAGAATATTAGGTCAAAGCAACATATATCATATCTATCCACACTGCTAAAATTACGATTATTACTGTTTTCACTGTCTTTGTTAGGATTTCATCTTATTGTATATGTTGTTTGTATCCTAATGGGCTTCACAGCCTTTGGACTTGGAAATAAAAGCTATCTATCTATATATTGTAATAAAAAAAAGTGAAATCTTATCTATTTTCGGTTATGATGTCGGTGTGCCGCGGTCCCAGCGCACAAGGCATATATAAAGTGAAATCTTAAAAAATAATGCATGTTTATATACATGATATACGTGTGTTGTTATTTCAGTTCACGTCGTCCTAGTGATGTTGGGTCAACCGTGACTAATTGCTCTTGCACTTTATTAAGGTAACTGGACATCTAGGCCCCTAACAAACTCGGCCCCTTTGCATTTGCAAGGGACTTATACCCAGATTAGCCCTGGCATAACGTGGAATTATCTGGACATTATGATGGTATTCCAGAAACAGTCTTTTAAAAACGTTATTTTGAAAAAGAAAAAAAAGCGAATTACAAAACACGCGAAAAACTATTATGCTTTAACGTTGATCTATAGCAGCATGAACATAAAATACCCTCTCAAAACATCATTTCAAACTCTCTTTTTCTGTGTTAGAATCCCATATTTCTACGAAAAATCTCCTTGGAAAAATGTGGATGTTTTATGGGGACGTTTTGAACAATCTTTTTTCGTGTTTTGGGACGTTTTGACCAACTCGGGGACGTTTTGACTAGGGGACGTTTTGACTTGCACCCCTAATTACCTAAAGTAATTGGACGTGCCCGCCTGCGTTCCTACATTCCTGCCTGCCTGCCTGCCAGCCTGTCGGTACTCCCGCCCGCCGGCCTGCCTGCCTGCATTCCTGCCTGCCCGTCCGTCAGCCTGCAAGGTGGATATATAAATATTGTGCAGTCATATTTGTGAAAATCCACGCATATTAATTAGGCCTTTCAAGGGCTTTTAAAAATCATCACATAATTCATGTATATAGTTATATTTTGTTAACTGTCAACCTCTCGCAAAACGTATAAGCTGTGAAATATATACACCATAGGAAGGGGAGCGAGGAACATCTCCATCAAGAATGGGAAATTTACAATTTCAAAATTAAAATCATCCCGTTTATCATGAATCTTAGATGAAACTATGCCATTCGTTATGGACAAGTCCAAGTCCAAAAACGGGTCTTCAGTATTAGAAGAGTTTGCCTTATTTAGCTAATGTTTGGTGGGGTATATCTAACCTACCATTTGTTCAAAATAAGGAGTATCAATATTAAGCAAGTCATCTAAATATCTGGAGGTTGAGTTAAAAGCTTCAATAACATCAGTTTGATTATTGTCTGACAGAGACAACCTCAAGTCTCTCTCATAACAAAACAAAAACAAATCTGCAACAAGAGGAGCACAATTAGTACCCATTGGAATACCTACAATTTGTCTTTATTATTTCAAGCCAAATCTTATAAATATATTGTTCAAAAGATAATGGAGAGCATGACACATTTTCTGATATGACCATACCTTATATCGTTTAGATTGTTCAGAAGTAAAAAAGGCACCATTCTCATTACACGCAAAATTTGAATGAATTTGTAATAGACCAAAATATTTTTTACCATTCCTCTCATAAACTGTTGTACAATATTTCATAACATGGTTTTTAATCATAGTGAGGAAAGAAGTCGAAAGTCTAGAGAACTCGGTAGTAGTACATGAACTAGAATTAGCAATAAAATGTGACATATAGGGTCGTTTATGAAGTTTAGGTAACCAGTATAACGTAAGAAGTTTGCTATGATCCTCATGAACAAACACACCAAACTTAACCACCATATGGAGTTGATGCCTATCAACATATTGTATGCCACAGTCTCTCTCTCTCTTCTGAAGATAAATCATAAAGAACATCAGTTGATCTTCAATCAAGATCAGAATTAGTAACTACAGAAAATTGTCTATCATTCACGTAAGATTTAATCATTGATTTACAACATAAATGTTTGCAACAGCTACACCTCTTGGCATTGCACTTAGAAATAGAGTGGATTCACTACACTTCTTCTATGCTTACTTCTAGAGTTCCTAAGTACTGGTGACCAGAAAAGCGAACTGTTAAGTGGTTTCTAAAAGGGCAGAGCCAGAAACTCCATGCATATTAATTTTAGTGGCCGAATGAAGTTTCAGAGGTTAAACATAATAGATGGTAACATAGAAGTATGTCTATTGATGGGCTGTGGAATCTGTATAGAAGAATCAGAATCTAACCAAAGAGGAGAGAGTAAAATATTAACTGTTTTCAGCTCACCTGAGCTGAAGGTTCAAGGTGAGCTGTTGTGATCCATCTTTGTCCGTCGTCCGTCTGTGGTCCATCCGTCGTCAATCCGCTTCTGAGAATATGTGAAATTTGCAACAACGGTGGCATCCGTGTCCCCTTGACACATTTCTAGTTTCAGAATTAAACAAAGGAAGAAAAACACTATTTTCTGTATATTTGAAAATTTAGTAAGCTTAGTAAACTCAGTAATGTAGAACTCTGATAAAACTAAGAAAAGCGGTTAGGTTATGTATAAACATCATAAATAATCCAAGTAAAGAAAGTATAATTCTAAGTAAACTGACTAAAATAAGTAGAATTCTGATTAAGATAAGTAAACTAAGTAGATATTGTGCAGCTAGCAACAACACGAATTAAGAGTAAGTTAAGTAACATACGTGAACTCAACACAGCATAGAAATGTGTAGAAATCTGTGTAAGCTAAGTAGAATATGCTAGTTCGCAGAAGTCTAAGTAAACTATGTAGATATAATACCAGGAACCTTTGGTAATAAGTGTAAGGTAAGTAACTTAAGTAAACTATGTACAGTAAGTAAAGTAAGTAGAAATCTAAGAATGCTAAATAAACATAGTAAGTAAGTAGAATCCTAGGTAATACTATATCTGAAACTCTAGGAAATAAGAGTAAGGTAAGTCACGTAAGTAAACTGAGAATGGTACGCAAAATGAGTAGGAATCTAAGTAAATTAAGTAAAATAATTGAAGTAAGAAACATTCTGAGTAAAATAAGTATCCCAAGTAGACATTATACCAGCAATCATAGGAAATCAGAGTATAGTCAGTAACATAAGTAAGGAGTTGAAATCTTATAAAGCAAATAATTCTGCGTAAGTTTCTAAGACCTTAGTTTTCATGGAATGTTTTGGTATTTTGTTGCATGCTCAACAAGTTATGCCCCCAGGGGGGGTACTCTGATATTTTCACACATACGTAGACTCGGCCTATTTTTTGGGGTTCAAAATTCTGAATTTCAATATTTTTGGGGGTTTTCAGAAAAATGAATATTTTTTGGGGGTATGAAGATTTTGTGGATATTTTTTGGGGTCATCACAAAATTGGGCTAGTTTGAGGGTCATTTCTATGCAATTTAGGGTCTTTTTTAAGGTCAAGGTACAGAATTGGGATATTTTCTTGGGTTGCTAAAATTTCAAATATTTTTTGGGGGGTGCTTGAAATTCCTGATATTTTTGGGGGTGAATGGTAGACGCCGGGTCCGAGCATACGTATGCGGCAAAAAATAGAATACCCCCCCTGGGGTTATGCCACCAGGTGGCCTAATGGTTACATTTGTGGTGTTTAATTATCACGAACTCTTACATTATAAGGAAAATCCCTCTATGTATTGGATTGAATGACCATCGCATAAGTTAGCTAAATAAACTGAGGAAGTAAGTCGAATTTTAAGTAAAATAAGTAGATGCTAGCTATGCAATCAACTCCAGGAAATAAGAGTTAGGTGAGTAACATGAGTAAACTAAGTATGGTAGGTAAAGTTAGTATACATTCAAGTAGAAATAGTAAACTGAGTAAGTAAGTAGAATTCTTTTTGAACAAATTAGATACATGTACTATGCCAGCTACCGAAGTAAATAAGAGTCAGGTAAGTTTTATATGTAACATAAATAGACTAAATACAGCATGTATTACTTGACTTGTCGCTTACTGTAAAGGCGGCAACTTTAATATTCATATCTGGGTGTGGTTCGGCTATTTCATCTGCTGAAGAAGGGACATCAGGTTTTATTTATATTTTGGTAAAGAGTTAATACGCTTATTGAGCCACGCAAACGTGCGTGCATTTTATGAAAATCCTAACCGTATACACACTGAACTCACATTTATTAACCCTTAAAGCGCATAATCACAAAAGTATTTTTTATCGTCCACTAAACTATTTGAAGCCTCATATATAAGCAGTGTGAACCCAGATCAGACTGCTCCTGTAGGAGCAGTCTGATCTGGGTCCACAATGTTTGCCTCCCTGCTTATGTCAAATAGACTTTTTCAGATGCAGTTATTTTGCCGTCGTTTTAGAACTAAATGATGACTGAGGTGGTGGCACAAGATGATACAGTTACTTTTGAACAAAATCACGCCTCCTTTTTAGCTTTTACCTATGCCTAAGGTTGACTAGTCTTAATTACGCATTCATGTGGCGCCGCCTTTACACTAAGCGAAAAGTCAAGTAATATAAATAACGTACATGTAGAATTTACTATGTCAGTAATCGTAGGAAATTAGAGTTAGGTAAGTGAGCTAAGTAAACTTAGTATGGTATGTAAAGAAGGTAAAATTCTAATTAAGCTAAGGAAACTGAGTAAAGTTAGCAAAAATTTACGAAAATGAGTAATGTAAGCTGATAATATGCAAGCAACCTTAGAAATGAGAGTTAGGTAAGTGACATGAGTAAACTGAGAATGGTAAGTAAAATAAATAGAAATCAAAGTAAGCGAAGTAAACTGAGTAAAGTTAGGGGGATCTAAGTAAGCTAAGTAAACTTAATAGAAATTACGCCAGACCATAGGAAATAGGAGTTAGGTAAGTAACATATAAGTAAAGTAATAAATTAAGTATGGTATGCAAAATAAGTTAGAAATCTAAGTAAGCTAGGTAAACTGAGCAAAGTAAAAAGAAATCATACTCAGTAGAAACTATGCCAGACCATATTAAATAAGAGTAATTTTAGTGACATAAGTAATTTATGTATGATAAGTAAAGTTAATATAAATCTCAGTAAACTATGTTAGCGAGCAGAGTAATACGTGGTAGATGCGATGTCACCATTTGTCCGGGAAAGAAGTAACATAGCAACATAAGCAAACTAAAAATGGTAATGAAAATAAGTTGAAATCTAAGTAAGCTGAGTAAATTGAGTAAAGTACATGTAAGTAGTCTAGAAATAGTAAGGCATGTAAATGAGTAAATTAAGTATGGTAAGTAAAGAAAGTATAAATCTAAGTAAGCTAGGTACACTGAGTAAAGTGAATAGAATTCTAAAGAAACTCAGTATCCTTAGTAGACACGTCACGAGCAACCAAAGGAAATAAAAATAAGGTATGTATACGTTTTACTTATGTTACTTGCCTTACTCTTATTTCCTAAAGTTGCTAGCATGGTATCTACTTATGGTTTACTTAGAGTAGCTTTATTGATTTCCAATATATTTTCACAAAATAATATGCCATATATAAATGTTATATGAAAGACTAAATATCATCCACATTAATATTAAATTCAATGTAGCTTCACATTTCAATAAGCCATTATGGACTGGTAGTATGTGAATGATATTTTAATACAGTAAGATCCTGATGAAATGCCATATCGAAATTTATCACTTTTTGTGCTGTGTGCCATTATTAACTTTCGTCCTGCCTAGCCCTTCAGAAAACTGTGCAGCTCCTGATTAGATGGCTTGGTTAGAAGTCAGCTGATCTGGATCTACACTGTTTTTCATGCAGCTCCAGTATCCATTTTATCAATTGAAATCACTCACCTGAATTGTCTGAAAATGAGAAGTGACTGCGCCATTTAAACTTCAGCGGTATGCAAAGGTTAAAACGGGGGACAACGCTACACTTTTGTTCCTGAGATTATATATAATGCATCATGATAACGTTTTCCATTGCAAAACATGTACTAAGGTAGTATTGCACCTCAAATTGAACACAGTTTTTCGTTTTTAAAATTTTACATAAAAGTTACTTCACACTGAAAATTTGCATGCGCATAGAAATAGCAAAGCCCCAACTAGATTTAGGGTTAGGCGGAGAATGATAACAATCTGACTGCTCTGATATCTTGTAAAAATAAATAACTTGGTTTTTATTTGTATGAAAATACCCTATCAGTACCCTTTTTTGTCCTGTCAGTGTAATACACCTTGGATAGATATCGCATTATTTGCTCAATTATAAAATGAACATTAGAGATGACAGCAGACGATTCTCTTTTTGAAGACATCAAGTGGTGCTGTTTACGTTGCAATCCAGGCTGCTTATATAGGTCTACGGATAAAGGGTTATTTTTTTTATTTACATGCCTACCAAGTACTATCATTTTGTCTGCTACCTATCTGTATGCTTTGCTCATGCGTCTGTATGTGTGAGCGTACAACTAGAAATACACAGTCCTGCAAAAACGAATAAAATGACAGATGCACAGAAACATACATGTGCTGCATTTTATTTTATATTTAAGCTTTTACCGTTACTTTATATGATAGAAAAATATGCCTTTTGTCATTACATCAGGCAAATGGGAGTGGTGAGATCAATAAGCAGACCAATTCATGGAATGGCTAGCCAAGGGCTTCCAACTAAGAGGGTTTTTCTATAGATTTAGCCCTTCTTTTGGGTCACCTTTTTTGTTGCTCGGTTAGAAATAACTGAAATATTGTTGACTAGGCTGATAAACAGCAACGCAAGCCAATATCCACTGATGCGTTTTGTAAAGTGTCTTCTACTAGTATATACTTGGCTTTATGTTCAACTGATAGTCATTGGTCCATATCGCTCAAGGCACTAGAAGGGAATGTTATTTGGCATAAAACATTTAGGATGTTAAAATTCCATCCAATCACAGCAGGTTCTAAGAGCCACACAACCATCACGAGACACCAGGAAGACAAACCAAGCAAAGCAGCCAGCTCTCTCGTCCCCATCAAGATGATTGCAAAACTTGAAACGATATAATGTAACGTACAACAAAACATAGAACAATTACAGACTCCCACAATGGGAGTAACAATAAACAGAAAGTCAACAACAGAACCGCCGCCTTATAACGGACAGCAGCCTAAGCCACCTGGGGGGGGGGGGAGGGGGGCTTAAATGCATTTTACTGGCATTGTCGCAGACAGGAAGCACGCTAGCACGTACTTACTCGGACCCAATAAACACGGACTGGTCACTTACATACAGGTAAATGCATATATTGATATATTGGAAATACGTTGTCGTGGCTCAACGGTGGCTGAGCTTCCAAAACTGGTGTATGTTCCGGATTAAATAATCATATCTCCGTTATTTCTCTACATATCTTTGAATTTTCTTCAAAAAGCTATGGTTCAATATACTATCTTAAAGACTGTATTGTTGTATTTGTTGAAAGTTTATCTGTCTTTATGAACATCAGCAAGAAACCTAGGTACCTTTTTAGCTATTTTCGGCACTTTTAGCCGAAACTCATAAGAAATCAACATAAAAATGGGAAAACTTCAATTCTTTTTAATGTAACTCGTAATATTTCAGCCTCGCATACTGGGAGTAACCTCTTATACCCTCGTGTATGTTCTGAATCAATTTTATTGGCTGTAGCACTTTGAAATAGCGCTAAAATAAAGCCTCGACAACATAACTTTGTATTTCCGCCAGTGACCAGCCCGTTTATACTGGGTCCGAGGTACTAACTAGGCGAGGTATCGTCAGGTCTCGCGAGAATGATTTTACTGGTACCAAATCTTCGTTCTTGATCCTGCTGTTGTTGACGTACAAGAAATGTTCAGCTCGCATGGAAGCCTTCTAACTAATGCAATGTATCATCATGGCGAAACTCTCTAATCAAATTACTACACTATGATGAAACAAAGAAAAGGGCTCACGACTCACAGATAGTCAGAGTTAAAGAAAACCTCAAAGTGAGCCACGGTGGGTCCAGCTACAGATAATTCCAAAATGCTTTTTTTCTCACACTACGGCTCAAAACAAGGGTAACAACCTTATTCATGGCATGGATCATTCACCCACAAATATCGAAGCGGGTGACTGCTAAACTTATCCTCGTGTCTCCCACTTCGATACTTGTGGGTGAATGATTACAAAGGCAGCGGCATTTCTGGGCGTGATCATTATATGTTCTGTCCAAGTGGGATGTTAGGCACCACCTGCACTGCTTAGTTTTGACAGACACTTATTTGTATAATTTTACGAAGGGAAAAACTTACCGTGTAAATCAAAGATGGCGCCATACTACGTGTTTACAACATCCATGCTATGACGTAGGTTGTTACACCTGCATGACCTGTGTTTTGGTGTAAATTGTTATGTGAATACACCTGTCTTACCGATTTCTTTTTGGAAATGTCCACGGGTGGATCTTACCTTTAGAAGAACCGCCCAGTCTCCCTTATCTGTTCGAAGTTTAGGCTCGGATCAATTTTGGGGCTCAAAATTTTTGAATTTCAATAAATGTGGGGTTTTTTTTTTCAGAAAAATTAATATTTTTTTGGGGAAAGAAGAGTTTGTCGATGTTTTATGGGGGTCATCAAAACACTGGACTTTCAAGGTACAAAATGGGAATATTTTTTTTTTTTTTTTTTTTTTTGGGGGGGGGGGGGGGTTGCTTATATTTCAAATATTTTGGGGGGTATGCCTGATGTTCCATATATTTTTTTGGGGGGTTAACAGTAGATGCTGTGTCCAAGCAGGCCTTCGTCTGAACCAAAAATGAGAGTATCCCCTGGGGGTCATGTACGTTTTTGCATGATTATAGAAATTAGCACGTGATTTGTTGAGGTAGACAACAGCTATGAATGAATAAAAGTTATTGTAACGACCCAAACGATTTTGACCGGCAGAGATAGAGAGAGAGAGAGAGAGAGAGAGAGAGAGAGAGAGAGAGAGAGAGAGAGAGAGAGAGAGTGTGTGTGTGTGTGTGTGTGTGTGTGTGTGTGTGTGTGTGTGCGTGCGTGCGTGCGTGCGTGCGTGCGTGCGTGCGGGCGTGCGTGCGTGCGCGTGTGTGTGTGTGAGAGAGAGAGAGAGACTCAGAGAGATTCCGGGAACACTGTCTTTTTCGCGGAAAACAAATGTATTTGCAATTAATTAAACCGCTATAGATTTCATCATGCCTAATTAATATTCTGTGGTTTTGATGCAGCTTCCGAAATATTTTCATTGGGTCATTGTTTAGCTACGACCAATGGAATCGCGGGTCCCATTCGGAATGCATCAGTTTGCAGGGGATGCTTGTCAGCATCAGTGAGTGCCAGGAATTGCAGTCTAATGGCTTTTAAGTTAATCAATTAATGGGAAACAAAAACGGGATATTAAATTTCAAAAATTTCGCCCACCGGGGGACTCGAACCCACGACCCTCAGATAACCGAGTTTGATACAGGCTTAAAAGTCTGATGCTCTACCGACTGAGCTAGGCGGGCTGATGGAAGAGCCATTTTGCATATTATTTATAAACGAAGCTTTGGATTTTCCGTTACGCTTGGTCTCCTCCAGTTTTGACAACAAAATTGATTATCTGGACACTGACCACTTCCATATTGACACTTGATTTCACTTACTACCTTCATTAATCGTTCTTTCTTGCTTGTTGATCGACAATTTATCAGCAAGATCCAAAGGTATGCATAGACATATATCTAAATGTCTTTGGATCCTGTGATTAACGAATTGACTGGAATTACAATATTCCGGCTGTAACCAGAATTGCGACAAAGGTTGACAGGTAGGGAAATTATTACTTGTTTGTTAACTTATTAAGCGAGTTTAGGGCCCGGTGTGGTAACATATAGCATCACTGACAGCACTAGTATGGTAGACTTTAACTTAAGAATAGGGACTGAAAGATTCGCATAAAAAGGAGATAAATCTATTCTTCTTCCACTGTAAGGGTAGTAATCTTCTCAGATTGTAGGTTACCCTGTGTAAAAACTGCGATGCCCGATAAAACAGGTAAAATACCCCAGATCCCCAGTTAAAACTATGTACAGGTGGCTCAATCTAGTAGGGTCGCAGGAGCTGGGGAGGCAAACTTGAGAGGCCTTCCCTAAATTCCTGGAGAGTCTGGACATCGGTAACAGTGGTAGGCAGTCGATTCCAGTCACTGATAGTACGGGGGTAAAAAGAGTACTTGTAGATGTCTTTAGTAGCTTGTAGCTGCCGCAGGCGTTGGGAACCTCTCGTACGGGTGTCGTTGGGTTGAATGTAGTCGGTGGTGACGTCAACCAAACCATGCTGGATTCTGAATAACATAGAGAGTCTGTCTGTGTACCGTCTATGCTGTAGAGACTCCCACCCAAGACTCTGGACCATGTTGGTAACACATCCTGGGGTTCGTTCTGTATAATTTCGGTGGACGAAGCGGGCAGCCCTGCGCTGCACTTGTTCCAGGTTGTGGATGTCGCTGGTTTGATGAGGGTCCCAAACTGTGGAGGGGTATTCGAGCACAGGTCTTACTACTGTTGAATAAGCGGCTGCCTTCACTGGAGCTGTACAGTCACCTAGGTTACGTCGGATGAAGCCGAGAGTTTTGTTGGCCTTGTTGACTGTGTTGTCAATGTGTTTCTTCCAGGTGAGGTCCTCGCTGATAGTGACACCCAAGTACTTGCTGCTGTCTACTACCTCCAATGTATGGCCATGAATATGGTAGTTGGTCTTCAAGATCTGTTTCTTGTTGGTGCTGATTCTGATGACTGTGCATTTGTCTGGGTGGAATTTCATTTGCCATGTTTCTTCCCATCTCTCAAGCGCTGATAAATCTTCCTGGAGGAGGGCTTGGTCTTGACTTGACGTGACATGTCTATAGAGTAGGCAGTCGTCAGCAAACAGTCTGGCATCTGAGTGGCTAGTGGACTCTGGCAGGTCATTAATAAAGGCCAGGAAAAGTAGAGGCCCGAGGACAGTGCCTTGCGGCACCCCAGACAATACATCTGCTTCTGTAGATTGGGTACCATCCAACAAGACAGATTGCTTCCTTTGGCTCAAGAATGATTCGATCCAGCATAGAGTGGATTCTCGAACACCATAGTAGTTAAGCTTGTGTAGTAGGCGATGATGAGGCACTTTATCGAATGCCTTGGCAAAGTCAAGAAGGATGACATCAGTCTGACCCTTCCGCGTCATGTTGTGGGCAATCTCCTGTATAGTCGAGATTAGCTGAGTTTCGCAAGACCGTCTGGCTCTAAACCCATGTTGTTTGTCGGTTAGGATCTGGTTCTTGTCGAAATGTCGCATTACTGAACTGTGAACAATGTGTTCAAGGACATTATATCCAGTCCAGCCATACAATTCCTGATGAGGGATCGATTGTCAGTTTTGGGGTTTCATCAGTAAATTTCAGCAGAAGTCACTTACATTGTAGTTTGTAGCCCTTATCCCGCCAATTTTTTTTGTCCTGAAAATGTCATCTACTGCTTGGGTCTGTTCAACATTTGTATATATTCAAGTGTTCTTCAGACACTGAGACTATATTTTATCATGGACGCAAATACTAAGAGCCCTGATCAGACTGTCTTGAGAATGCTTGACTTAAGATCAAGGGTTGCTGGTTCGAGCCTCACTGGAGGCACTGCATTGTATCCTTGAGCAAGACACTTTAATAAAGTTTATCCTCTGCTTTGTACTGGTTTGACCCAGGAAGACGGTCCCGACATGACTGAAAATTTTGTTGACAGGGACGTAAAGAATCCTAACAAACAAACATGTAAGCAGGTGAGAGAGTTGTGACTGGTGGGGAAAAAGGCTAATTTGGATCTGTATTGTTTTCAAAACAGGATGGTTAGGGGTTCGATGGACAAGGCTTAATATTGTAACAGCAGTCAGCAGGGGACAAAAATTACACTCGTCCGCTCGTAAAATTTACAAGTGAAATCTAGAAAGGATGAGTAATTCTTCCCAAGGCACTTGTCCTGTAGACAATGTGATTTGGGAAGAATTGCTCGAGGTCGAGGGTGATAAATCTGAGGGTGAAACTAGCATTTCCTGAGTATTGACTGTGAAATCCTGTTGTCAGTATATGGGATGCAATTATGAAACTGACTGGGTAAATATCATTTTAGCAGTGATATAAGGAACTTTATAAGTCATATTACATATTATTACTCTTTATGTTCTTTATTGCATGCACTTTTAAAGGACAAGCGCATGTGTTTGCAAACTTTGAAGGAGGAGTGAAAATTGTAAGTCACTTGTCCTGCAGGACAAGTGCAATATTGAAATATTTTTGTCCCATGCAGTCAACAACCTGGTTATGTCAAAATTCATTTCCACTCAATATTTTAGGTCCCTTTTGCAGGAATATATGATGATGATGATCAGCTATTGATCACAGCCAGTAAAAAGCTAGATAGGAACTTGTCTTAATTGCACCTAAGAGTAACAGTAGTCCAGGGTTCAAGCTGGGCCCTGACAGTAGGGAGAAGTGACTTCTCCCTCCAGGAAAATTAGGGAGAAGTGACAGTCAAATAGGGAGAGGTTATAGCGCATAATTACGGCAATTTCTGTCAATGAGGCTACAAATTAGCCATTTCACATACTATTGCCATTAAATGGAAGGAGAAATATGATGCAGTGGTAGTAGATTGTCACCACAGCTTGCTTTAATTTGGTGACTGAATGAAAATTGTAAAAAAAATGTTTCTTTAGGGAGATTCCCACTTCTCCCTGGGTCCCATTTAGGGTGAAATTTTGACCCATAGGGTGACTATTTCACCCTAGTCATCCCCTAGTTTATTCCCTGAAGTCTTGAGATTAGTAAGTTCAGATTACAGGTATTCATTTTGGTCTTGAGCCTACAGGTCTTCCTCACTTTATATACTGAGTTCCACAGCCAACGAAACTCTCAGTTTAAACTTGAATGATTATTTTTGGTTTCTGTTGATTCATTTGCAATTCGGTATAGACATAGCAAAGCCATTTTAAAAGTTATCATGTGAAAATTAGACATGAGACTTTTCTCATTAGCCTAAAATTGCTTCATGACTGACGCAGGGGTCATTTTAAACAAATCTGCACATTAAAACAAACATCTCTATCATTGAACAGCGAAACACTGTGAAAAACGAACTGCCCACTGTCTCGATATATTTCCTTAAAAATGGTTGGCTTGCTAACACAAAATGAAGCATATATGGATGACATATGCGATCAATGTCAAGTGACGTTGGTGCATAAAACGACCAATTTATGGGAACCAAAAACCAATGGTGATTCTTGGTGTTTAACATAGCAAATTTAAACATTTCAGTTCACATACACTCACCGGGCGATCTTCCAAGATTTTGAATGTGTGCAAGGTTTTGAAAAATCACGATCCCATACACATGATGCCAAGGTTGGGCGGTCGAAACCACCCCCGGTTTTAACCAGCGGTTTTAACCGGTTAAAACCGCCCCGGTCAATATGCCAAAAAGTGGTCAATACTGGTCAATACGAATCTGAGTGGTCGTTTGAAATTTTTCAATGGCTGTTTTGGTGGTGGATTGAGATATAAGGTCAGGTTGTACGTTCTATTTATTAAAAAAAATAAAATACTGTTTCATCCCTGCCAAGGGCACTATTTACCTTAGAACTATCTTCTGCATTACAGTCCAGGCACCTAAAACTAGTCTTTTTTAATCATCAAAGGCAGAATAGAATAACCATACAGCCTAACAGGGTCTTTTTTCATGATTTTGAGACAATTACTTTTATGAATGTATGACACTGGTTAAATTATTAACTTAACTAATAACAGAAGATAACAGAATGACTACACTTTCACACCTCTATATTAAGACAGATGCCAGTGAATTAGCCAATGCATTTTAAGCTCAGTGATTGGATAGGTCTAATAAACTGGACACACCTTCTTTGATCTGAGAGACATGCCCAGTATTTTGACAGTTTTGTTTGTTCTAACTGCTTGATATATTGTTCAACATTTAGTGTTTTCTTTACAATTTTCACACCTTTGTCTTTTCAGGTGAGAAGCCAATTCAATTTGCATTTTAACTAATAGAGCAAAGACTAATTCGTACATGATGACCCCTTTGATGATCAATTTGAAGTATTGATTGATTTTTGTACATTCTTTCATTTAATAAGCCACTGATTAAAAAAATATGACTATCAAAAAAGCTTGTTTTAAAATTTACATTGTATTTAATTTCATTGCTTGTATTTGCTTTACATTTTTTTTTTATTAATGAATAATCGAAAATAAGTTCAAGTCTTAAGTCTGAACTGAAAGTTGTGGTAATGATTCAGTTTGATTGAGACTGAAGATCTAAAACTATTGACATTCATTTTGTTTTACAGTCTATTTAATTATCAATACATTTTTAAAGCAATAGCAACTCCTGAAACAGATTTTTAATTAAGCCTGTATTATCTTATATTGAAACTATTAAGAGTCCAGTAAATTGGGATAACTAATGCTAAGTATTTTCACATGGACCATGTTTTTTTCAATCGACCAGTAATGACCACCAATCGACCAGTAATGACCGGTTAAAACCAGTAATGACCACTGGTCTGGTCAATATGCATATTGACCGGTCGATTGCCAACCTTGCATGATGCACATGAAGCAAGGAAAATGCATTTTTGTACCTCAAGGTGAGTTTTCGCCCATGCACACTAAAAAACTTGGATTTGATTATGCAAAAAGATATTCGAGTTGTTCGGATAATAACCAGACACAAAAGTTTTCAGATTTTTGATGATTTAAAAGATGAGAGGAAAAAATAAAGTTGCGTTGGCAGTGGAACGCATTATATTTACCATATTATGTCAACTCAAGTTATGCTGTGAGTAAACTACCGTATCAGACCTAATTAGGACAATGTGCACAATAACGTGCATAACTTTTTTAAAATTATATACCCTCTTTTGAAAGCAGTGTGGACCAGAAGCGCTGATCAGAAGCCAGCTGATCAGGGTCCACTAGATGAATCCATATTTATTATAAGATTGCACTACTGCGGATAGGCTGGAAATCTGGATTTGATATAGGATTTATAACTAAACAAGAATTTAGTGTGCACTTTTAAGAGCATGTGTGCTTATTATGTACAATATGCTATGTTCTTTACCTGTTTCAGTCATTGTATAATTGCATGATCTATAGATGAGGGACAAGCCAGGAAATGCTTTAACTCTTTGCCTCCTAGTGTCGCGTCTGCTGGTAACTTTGCAAACAGTTTGGAACCAGATCAGGCCTGACAAACTGAGCACCAAAACAAATGTTTTAACTTATGGATAAGAAAATATTCACCATTTTACTCTCAAATTTTTTGTTTATCTGGAGTCCAATCCAGGACTAATTAATATTTGTGTTTTCACCAACAGACTGACTCAGGCTGGTGCTAGGATATTTGCGTGAAGCCATTGAGGTGCTCAGAAGTGTGGATAATGGGTGGACAACCAAGTCATACAGCCATTTCCCCACTTCCTCGTGGAAAAACAGTTTTGATTACTGGTGGAAATACAGGTAAGTTGCTTGAGAAATTTATATTCAACCCAAAGTTCGATGCTTCCTGCTAACCCTTTGTGTAGTAATGGAGTCTTCCTGCTTAGTTGATACAACAAACTTGGCATGGTTCATTGTATACATTGAGAGATTACCTACATATATACATGTAGATTATTATTTCCATATATTAAATATTGTATTAGGAAACAGTGCAGGCCCTGATGAAATGCTGCATTATGGGCTTATGGCATATTGTGCCAAATGGAGTGAGCCAGTACCTATAGAAAGAGAGAGGATAAAGTATTTTGCTCAAGGACACTCTATCAACTGAGCTATGTACAGTATAGGCATGAAGAGGAATCTCTTTTTATTTGGCATGAATAGGTTAACCCATTTACCATGCTGGATATTTTTATGTACTATACTCCTCTCCAATTTTTATCTAATCATTTCACACTATTTCAGTTATTAGCATGTGGGTTTACAAATTGTGTGGATCCTGACCAGCTGATCTGGATCTACACTGTTTTCAAAACAGAATATATATTCAGGTTAAGCATGCTAAGGGTTAACAATGTATCAATGTGCATGTAATCATGCAGGCATGCGGATAAGAGCTAGTGTGTAATAAGAATTGATCTTATTTCTCAATGAAAACATATGTTGTAGTTAGTTACTCAAAAGAAACGTCTCTTAGCACCCAAAACACATGTTTTAACTGATTGTTGAGAAATTCATCACTATTTTACACTCAAAAGTGTGCTTATCTGCCCCTTTGCATATAATGCACCTGTAATAACTCTGATGGTCTAGATAAGCAGAATATTCAATATTCATAATTGTAGTGCAAAATTAAAAGTATTTCCTTATCCCTCAGTCTAGTTATTTGTTTTCGGCTCTCAAATGAACAGTCTCACAGGGACATTATTTTGAGTATCCACCACACACTGAATTTGGGTAACAAATTATGTAAGATAAAGTTTCCTTTTAAAAGGGCAGCTTCCCAGGAATTGAAAGTGAAATTTCACCAAACTTTTAGTATTAAGCCTTACTTGTTACTTACTTGCGATAAGTAACAACTCATTGGAATACGCATGCAACACCTCCTTCATATGTAAACATCGAATAATCAGAGTGCTTGTGTTGAGAAAAAAAGAAAATATTAGTGCCAGCATAAGAAATTATATATTTTGTTGGACAAAAGCAAAGGCTCCCGATCACAATAAAAATGAAGACTCCAGCAAGACTGTACAACCAGGTCATCAAATGAGAACTACTGCAAACGTTTGTGGTGATTTTTTTTAAAGAATATGGTTGACAAAAAACTTGTTTATGACGATGGATTTTAAAAAAAAATAGTCAGGATATTTGCCTCATGTCTTTTAATGAAGACCCTGATGAGATTAGGCCTTCTGAGGCTTTTTAATCACAAGATTAGCACTTTGTGTTATGTGTATAAGCAAGTAATGAAAATGAAGACATGTGCAGATTGAAGACTATGATCAACCTGCTCAACAGGCCTCCAGATAAGAGTGAGTATTGGAAAATTATGTTCTCTATTACTCATCCATAAAATATGTTGTTGGTACTCAAAAGAATCGTCTCAATGAGAAGGTTCTTTTGAGCACCCAAAACACATGTTTAAATTAATGGATAAGAAAATAATTAAAATTTGACCAAATAAAATGACCTTATCTGGATCTATCATTAGAGCCTTAAACGCTCGTACATGCAAAGAAAGAACAATTTCTAGGCTTCTAATTCCAGGAGATAACCTCGCATATGCTAATCATAAAGTAACAAAATCTTATGAACTGGTCCAAATGTCGTCATGAAAATTGGCACTCCACTGACATCTGGTCAGTGTCTTAAACAGCAGCTTATTTCCAAAGCGATATTCCAGCACAACGTGCATGAGCTACAAGGTGTAAGGGTTGAACTTTGGTCTGTTACGCTATTCTTGTTTTGAGGAGAACTAAACATTAATTATCTATGTTTAATTCAATGCAATTATTGTTTGAAAATTATTTATTTTCATTATTTCATCATGTTATTATAATTCCAACTACGAGTACTAATTAGCGGCAAACTATTTAACTGGTTCTGACGAGTCAAAAATAATATGTACATCAAATTCACCCGTTTTCTGCCAGTTTTGCATGTTTTTGGCTATGGTGTAGATTTCATTTTTTAGATTGTACAGTGCCATTTTCATAAACTAAATTGGTATTGAAGCACAGGCCAACAAGCTCAGTGTCCATTGTATCCAGCATTAAACTATCTTTAGAAGTTAAACTCAGTTGAAGCATCTGCCCATGGTTAGTAGAGAACACTGCATGCAATACACTTGTTGAGGAAATATAAAAAGCATTCAAAAGAAGAAGCTATGGAGTTTATCCATTTGAACCTGCCATAACAACATTGAGATGCTGAAAGGTATTTCCCAATGTTCTATAGAAACATCAAGAGCACCACTATTCCAAATGAATACTGGCTCTCTCCCGTGGCGGGAAGCCAAAAATGTGTATCTCCTTATCAGGAGGACTGTTCAGCATGAAAACAATAGAAAGCAAAGATTTGGGCATAATACTGCTTTTAAATTATTAGATGCACAGTGCACAATTTTGATGTCAAAAATGGTGATTTATTTTTGGACAAATCTGGCAGTTTTGGGGGTGCTATGAATAAAATCAAACCAAATCTGTGCTCTATTAGACATCCATGCCTTAACATAAGTGCCCAGTCCCCTATTTTGATGTTACAAATGGTGATTTTTAGCTTGGCTCAAGGTGAGCTTTGTTATTGGTCTTTGTGCATCCGCCATGCGTAAACTTTTTCTTTAAAGGACATCTCCTGAACCACTGGTCCAAATTTCAAATAACTTCGTATGATCAGTACTACACTCTGTGCAGATAAACTTCCAAGCCGTGGATGTAAACAAATACATATAGACTCCCATTGGATTATTGATTTTTTGAGGTTATAGGATCTTATAGGTCATGTTTACACTGTACAATGTGAGGTACTGTGATGCCCCATTCCAAAATTGTATAAATGGTTCTGCTCCACAGAACAGGAATGCCACCAGAGCTCTAGATATGAACTCTTTTAAACGACATTCCTGAACCATTGGCCCAAATTCAAAATAATTTCACAAATTGTTCCTCATAATACCCTCTATCAAAATTGTACAAATGGTTTTACTCTACTGAACAAAAGGGCTGTCAGAGCTCTTGATTAGAAATATCTTTAAACTAGATTTCCTCCTGGACCACTGGTCCAAATTAAGGATTATTACACAGAATTTTTCCTCATGATGCCTTCTACCAAAAATTGCACTGCGCTGAACAAAGGGGCTGCCCAGAGCTCTAGATAAAAATATCTTTAAACGACATCTCCTGAATCACTGGTCCAAAATCAAAATAATTTGACATAATATGTTCCCCATGATGCACTCTACCATAATTGCACAAATGGTTCGGCTTCACTTAACAAAAGGGCTGCTAGAGCTCTAGAGAAGAAATGTCTTTAAATGACATCTCCTGGGTCAAATTCAAAATAATTTCACAGAATTGTTCCTCATGATGCACTCTACCAAAATTGGACAAATGGTTCAGCTCCACCCAACAGAGGAGCTGCCAGAGCTCTAGATAAGAAATGTCATTGAACAACATCTCCTACTAGTCCAATTCAAATAATTTCACAGAATTGTTACTCACAAAGCCCTTGTTAAAAAAAAAATACCGGGCCACATAGCGCAGTCGGTAACATGCCTGGCAACAGATGTGAGTCTGACTGCAGATCCAGGGGTGGCGAGTTCGATCCCTGCCCGGTCCCATACTTTCATGGAGATTGATCATGAAATAATTTTTACGATCATTCTCCTCCCTTCTGCTGAATCATTCAAGAAGGGTTGTTGTCAGTTACAAGCGAAATTATGTGCATGAAGTACATGATCTCCTACTGTAACTGCTTGTTCAAGTTTGCCCAGGAAAAGGCGTGGTTTGGTGAACTGACCGTCCCGCCATGACCATAGCTGTTGGCTTGGGATGTATATCAACAAAACAAAAAAAAACTTGTTAAAAACTGCACAAATGGTTCTGCTCCACTTAACAAAGGCTCAACCTGAGTTCTAGATAAGAAATGTCTTAACTGCATTTCCTCTTGAACCACCATTCCAAATTCAATGTTATTTTACAGAAATGTTAGGCATAATGCCCACTGCCATAACTGCCATAATTGCACTAATGGTTTGGAAGCACTTAACAGAAAGGTCGCCAGAGCTATAGATAAGAAATATCTTTAAATGACCTCTCCTCCTGAACCACAGGTCCAAATTCAAAATAACTCAACAGATGGCTTCTTTAATAGTGTGTTTCATTTTTTGGACTTTTTCTCTTATCACCTATATAATTACACCAGCTGTTCTCTAGTATAAACAATATTTCCAGACCAAATTTCAGCCCAATCCATCATTGTTTGAACCTCCCCCTACCTGGTTGAATTTTTGACCTAATGGCAGTTTTCACTAATTAAGGGTTTCATTTGGAACTTATTCCATCAATATTCTTTTGTTGTAATTGTGTAATACCAATAAAATGAAGTTGTTTCAACTCATTTATGCCCATATTTTATAATAGAAATACTGAAATAATATACTGATTCTGTTAATAAGCATTGCACAAAGGTGTGTTTTTCCTAAAAATGGAAAAAAAGACAATTTTGGGATGTTTTCCCCTTTGCAAGCATTCCAGGCCCGACAGGGCTCTTATCAGAGTTATCTGGTCTAGGTCTGAACTGTCATGTTTTTAATAGGTAATGATGTATTAATTTGATTTTACAGTTATACCTATAACGATACCATATATTTTAGATTGTTTTGTCTAAATGATGAACTACATATAATGTTCTAATAGATATAAAGTGATTTGTTAAGTGATAGTGACATTCAAAGACAAGACATCAAAGTGTAATTTTGGATATGCCAAAAAGTAAATGAGTATGAGATGGAAATGCCAAAATCACACACTACAGACCAACCCATGGCGTCATGAGGAAGAGGACAAGAACAATATCAGAGAATTGACATTCATAAAACAATAGAAGTAAAGCAATCAGCTCTTTCTACCCCAGCGGGATGATTGCAAAACAAGAAAGGACACAAAGTACTGCATACAAAACAAGGACCTTAAACAAGAAAACCCCACAAACAATGGGAGCAACAACAAATAGTCATCCAAAAGGAATACAACCAAAGACTCAGGAGAATCAACCCCATATCTTGAAAACAGGTTCATATATGGGAGGATACAAGTGGTTTATCTTTAAGTGCAATTGCAGGCCATCAGCTTCTTCAGATCAATGTAATCCACTTGAAGGGAAAGAGAACAAATAATGAAAACGGCAGTGGGTCTTATGAGCAGCTCGTGATAACTGGAACATCACACACAGTTTCTGGCAGCAGATAGCACTGGTGCCAGCATGAAAAATGCTTTGATGACCACCCTCAGTGTATGGCATTGTTGATATGTATTAGGACACAACAGTTTTGAACATTAGACTGAATCATGGCTCCACAACACTTTTTGAATAGGAGCTTGGTAAAGGCATCAAGTGGCTAGCATGTTGTTACAATGTCACCATATTTGAGAGTTGCATATACAAAATACTTGAAGCTCCTGGTCCTCGGGCAGGTATCGAAAATTAATTTGGTGCTTTGTTTTAAATTGTTTAGTTCATTGTTTACATTTCTATCCATCAGACATACCAAATACCATAAGTATAATTTTCAGACAGACCCTTTAAGCAGTTTTGAAAGAGGTTCCCTTACATATAAATTTATCCACTACAGCTTAGACAGGAATTGATATGAAGTTTCTTGCCCTTACGCCTTTCTGATTGCAAGAGCATTCATTAGATGTGCATAACTGCTCACAGCAGCACCTACTTGAAGATGACTTCGGAAGAGACGACTGAAGAGAACTGTGAACTTGTCATCAAGTGTCTGGGTGGACAAGTTATTCGCCCAAGATGCCAGCCTCTCAATGAGAGCTCCTGGTGCACTATGCCATTGCCATGATATGTGTTGGCTCCTGCTTGTAAATCTTTAAGCATGTTATGTTGTCCAATGCAACACCACCAGGCTTTCTGACACCACACATGCTTGCCACAATATACATGTATGGCCATTAGAATAGGACCATGGTTCCTTCAAGCCAGAGTTGTTGCTGAGGAATCACGATTGGACTTCGAGTTACATTGTATGGGAGCAGATGTGAACATACCAGGACACTGATGCTCCAGGCTCACGCATTGTTAGGCAGTCTCTTCTTCAACACCTATGGCACCTTACCGAGCACCCTGTGATCCTTGCCTTTTTGGCGAGTCTGTGGTTCCTGGTGTGATGGAAGTTATGACAACACAAGCTCAATTGTACTGTCCCATATCTGAGCATGTTCTCAAGATTGCTTGAGAATTTCATAGGGATGCTGGAGTATTTGGCTGTTTTCCTTTTAGATGACTTGTCATATCCAAAATTACACTTTGATGTCTTTGAATGTCACTATCACTCAACAAATCACAAATACAGTCAGTATTATATGAGCTATCATTAGTTCATCATTACATGTAAGACAAAAAATCTGAAGTATACTCCTCAAAATAATTGAAGGACCAATACTATCAATTATAACATTGATGCATTTTGTGTAGAACGTATTTCGAAAACGGATTTTACGATCTAACCTAAATTTTTCAGACATCTTTAACGCCTTATTGCCAAGTGAAACAGCAAAAAGAAAGTGGTAGAAAATGTTACTAACAAGGATTTTTTTGTCATTTTAAAGCTTGCCCTGAATGTATTGGAATTTCATTTTTTGTGTGTGATCCATGGGCCACAGAACTGCATGAAATGAATGAAAGGTGCTTTTAGATGTTGAAATCTCTGTTTTCGCATGATTTTATGGTGTTTTAATCGCGTTGATACCAGCCATTTCTTCCTGTGAGAGAAAATTGCCCAGTTTGGCTGTGGCGTAATGGCCAGACTATAGATTCAGGCAACTGGTTATGGCGTTTGTCTGTTACAATCTTCAAATGATTCATCAGGGCATCTTTCATACACTCAACGGCATAGAATGACGATTGAAAATCTGATTCTTGATGGCCAAGTACACACATTGTTTACAGAAAACAAAACAATTTCAAGACTCCAGTGTCAGAGATGAAAATGCTTGCTTCTCAGTATATTGAAACAGTTTGAAGATTTTTTTTGCATGTAAGCTGAACAGTTTAAAACAAAGTTTAATTTGGTATCACTTTCATTCTACTCAAACGACCACAGAAGAATTTCTTTACCCCACCCACTGCCTTTTGAAAGTGTGTTTTTGAGGGTATGTGCATTTGAGACACAGTTATGGCAGAATTAGGCATGGGAATCATTCATAATGATTCTTGATTTATGGGCATAAAGCATAGAAATATTTGGGCCAATTTTTACTGAATTTAAATCTTTGAGATAATTATACTCGAATTCTCAAATCTTGGTCCTTTAATTATTTTGAGGAGTATATATCTATATGGTACAGTATTCTTATAATTTTTACCTGTAAATTTTAAATCAAATTAGTACATCAATACTATTCATTAGGTATTCATAAATATGACAGTTCAGAGCCAGACCCGGAAGGCTAGACCAAATGACTCTGATAGGTGCCCTCTTGGGACTTGAATGCATGCAAATGAAAAAAATCCAAAAGGTTTTTTTTTTCAATTTTTAGGAAAAAAACACCTTTTTGCAATGCTTATTAACAGAATCAGTATATTATTTCAGTACTTCTATTATAAAATATGGGCATAAATGAGTTGAAACAACTTCATATTATTGGTATTACACAATTACAACAAAAAAATATTGGTGAAATAAGTTCCAAATGAAACCCTTAATTAGTGAAAACTGCCTACAGATGGCCATTAGGTCAAAAATTCAACCAGGTAGGGGGAGGTTCAAACAATGATGGATTGGGCTGAAATTTGGTCTGGAAATATTGTTTATACTAGAGAACAGCTGGTGTAATTATATAGGTGATCAGAGAAAAAGTCCAAAAAATGAAACACTCTAGGCTTCTACCAATTTAGCCCAGCTGAACAACATGGCTACCAAAGCAAAAATAGAAATATCTTTAAAATATATCTCTTATACATCATCTTATGTACCAGGACTGAAGGACTCAAGCGTCACAGTTCTTACAAAAGCATAAGAATCAGTAGCTGAGTTCTGTTGATCTTGGGAGATAAATGATTTCTTTGATGTTTACCTCACTGCTTCATGTAATTGGAATTGGTAGCAATAAAACCATTATTTGTGGATGAGAGCTATAATTCGTTATCACACTGATATCATAGGTCCAGATAAGGAAATTTTATGAGCGTAAAATTGAAGTTGTTTTCTTACCCATCAATTTTAACATGTGTTTTGGGTGCTCAAAAGAACCGTCTCATTGAGACGGTTCCTGTGAGTACCCACAATATATGTTTTGGATGAGAACTAAAGAAAATAGATTTCCAAGACGCACTCTTATCTGGAGGCCTGTGATTTTGGTGAATATTGTCTGGAGTTGGGATACTGAAGCGGGACACCAGCTTGTGAGCCTTCGTAGATATATTCACCGATATCTGTGTGATAACCCTTTTATTATATAGTTGTCAATATTTTGTTTTATTTTCAAAAGTGTACAAAGTAAAAAACATTTTTTATGATGTCGAACAATTTAGAAGTTGCAAAATTGTTTGACACTTTTTCTGGCAACTTCATATGACTGAAATTGGTAAATGTGACGTTATTCCATAAGAAAAAAAAACGGGTGTAAAATTCAATAGATTTTATTTGGAAAAACAAGGCAATAATTTTTCCATAGTTACATCATCATTCTGTTTTCTCCAAAACAATTTTGTATTATCTCTTAATTTTCTTTACCTGTATGATTATGAATGCTCTATGTCTCTGAAGATACAGAGTGCTTATTCATAAATACAGGTATACTATGCACAATAAATTGAGCAATTGTTTTGTATGGCTGTGCCCATCCACATCAGATCTCGAGTTTCATTTGATATCATGAAGATACAAGCATTGATCATCTGACAAGATTTTCCATTCAAAAAATACAGAATTACCAAGCGCAGCGGTCATGCTAAAGTGACGTTTAATTTTAAGACTAGCTGGTAACTTGGGTATATCCCAAAAAGCATAGCAAATGCTGCAATTTTCTGAACTTTTTCAGAGAAATAAAGGACCAAGTTTTCACAATTTGACTAATGCTTTTACGCTATCGCCTTTAAACGGTGTTTCTAGTCGGATTTTCTTGAACCATTAACAAGTAAAACTGCTTGATGCCTTCCAACACATCCAGACAAATACTGTTTAATGAACATCTTCACTACAACAGTGCAAGAACCAAAAGATAAAATCTAACGTCACCGTTATCTTGGAAATGCGTCGCACCATTTTTCAGTAACTTAAGGTTTTTATTAACCATAAGATGAGTTACATTGTTAGCCTATGATATCTTTGTAAACTGATACTCTGTTGTATTGAGATGCCAATTAAAATTTGAAGTTAAATCAAATGATGACTATGTTTTGACGTAATTGATGGCAGCTGATATTTTTCAGCATGAAATCTCTATCACATCTGTCACATAACCAATAGTTTTTATAGGCGTATGATGCATGAGGAAGATGAAAGACCATCAAACAAAAAATCACATGCTTATCATTTTAGCACTACTTACAATGGATGTGATTTTTGATTACTGACCCCTTCTGCAATTCTTGCTCGCCCGAAATACATATTTAAAGGATGGCGTCTGAAATGTCATGGTTTCATTTGCCTATGACCCTGTTCTCGTCATTGCAATTGAAATTGATCAGCACTGCACAAAGATGAGCACAAAAAAGATGCGAAACATAAGAAATTGCTAAACTTATTGTGCATAGTATACCTGCTTTTTAGTGTCTGGTATTTAAGGAAATATGCTACAAAATACTTCCCATTTTGAAATATGTTCAATACTTTGCATGCAGTTTGTTTTGTGCACGGGCTATCCATTTATGGAATAAAAAGGATATGTCACCCTGCTTATTTGTTCATAATCTCATCTCGAAGTTTTCAGCATTTGACCAATTTTCTAAACAGATGAAAGAATAACACCAGTCCTACATATCGAGCTAAAATTGTTGTAATCTTCAGCCAGCTTCTTTCTATTAACTTAAATGACCTCAAACCTTTTAGAAAATAGGAAAGTTTATTTGTTATCCATAGCTTTGACACGATACTGCATGATATATTTTGGCAATTTGTCAAAAATTAAAAAATCTGATGTTGATAATCTTAAGAATTTATTTTTATTTCATGGACTATTATAATACCTTTCAGAAAAAAGAATAAAAATCTGGGGTCACCGAACTAATTCTCTTTCAGGAGGGCCAAATTTAACCCCACCCCCATGGGTTTCATGCATAATTCAATATAAAAAGTTCATGAATGACAGTTTTGGTCGTTTTGATGATGCCATTTTACTAGTATGAAGCAATTTAAAATTTAAATGCTAAAAAAGAAAGAAAAAAAACACTGAAAATAGGTGCGCACCCAGGAATCGATCCAGGTCCTCTGGCTTCCTAGCCATACACGCTAACCACTTGGCCACAAGGTAAGGTCGTGCATGGCTCTAAATAACCGTACAAATAGAAGAGACTCCGCAACTTTCATATCTGTAACCAGGGTAATTGTGTGCATCATTTGATATCGTCTCAGCTACATTTATCTGTCTTTGGTACTGAGACAATCAGTTCTGACAAAAGGACAATAGATATTCGGACACACTTTAATTACTTTATTGTGTCAAGAAAATGTTGGAACATCGATATGACATAAGAGTTTCTGAAAGCTCTGTTGATCCGAATCTGTAAACGGTCGAAAGACAGGACCCAGACAACTTTACCTGTTTCCTGACGCGTGAATGATCCGCATAAAAATTAGCCGCATTTGTCTTTAAACATCTATATTTTTAAGTTAATACAAGTGTAAATGTTACCCTTTTGTACTCAATATTGGTCCTTCCGGAGTGTCTGTGCTGTTTGTTAGGCCTTTTTAGCAGAAATTTTAGAATATTTACGGTACATATTTAATCATGTCCATATTCAAGAACATTATATTTACACTTGTCTGTTGGTTGGCTTTTTAACTCCCGACAAAGTCAGAGGGATTCAGTTTTTACTGCATCCCTCCTTCCGGAAACATATCTCAGTACCTATTGGTCAGATTTGATGCATTCATGGTATAAATGATTATTACCATGGGCAGTTGATATCCTATAAGTTTCGTCAAAATTGACTCTATTGCCCTTGACTTATAATTTTAATTCAAAAGCTATATTGGCTTTTTTTGTGCAATGAACTTCACATTTCCCAAAAGCTATTATATCTGACAACTTCTTACTATGGGTCACGACTGTGTCAAAAACTTTACCCCACCCCCTTGACCCCTTAGGTGGGGTCAAAGGTCAAATATTGAAATTTTGCAATAACTAAGTTGTTTGTCAATATTTTTTAACGAAATTAGAGACCTGAAGTATTCATGTTTAGATGAACATTCCAAAAATTGATTTTATTGCTTATATTTACATTTTATTATAGATATCTAACATTTAAAAAATATTTTTAATTTTGAAATTAAAACAGTTTTATATTTAAAGTATGTATAATCGTATTAACAGTTTAGTCTGAGTGTAAAACAAAAGGGGAATAGCCAGTGTGAACTAGGACAGCCAATGGAGCAAAGAAGAAGCTTGTTTTGCACATGCGACTAAGGTGTGGCTCGCTGTCAATTACAACACCAGTGAATTCGGTGTTCAAAGCCAATTGCACAGGCAAGTGACCTTGGTAGCTGTCAATTAAATTTTGTGTAATTCATGAGGCTAGAACGGTTTCAAAAATCTAAAGATTCATTTAAGGATTGCTTTTAAAATATAAATATTAACTCTTATACCCTTCAAGATATTTTGATGATATTTGGTATACATGTTTATGAGGTCAAGATTGTGTGTCACGTGCAGGAATGGTTGCTCTCCCTTGCTGGCCTTCTGAGTTGTCTCCCTTGAATGAACTTTATAGGGGAAAGCTTGTGTGCTCAATAACTCTTATACCCTTTGTGATATATTGATGATATTTGGCATAAATGTATTTCAGGTCAACGAGGTGTGTCAAGTGCAAGAATGGGTGCTCTCTCTTGCATGCCTTTTGAGTTATCTCCCTTGAATAACCTTAAAAGGGGAAAGCTTGTGGGCTCAATAACTTTAATATCCTTTGAGATATTTTGCTAATACTTTGTAGAAATATATATCAGGTCAAGATGGTGTGTCCTGTGCAAGAATGGTTACTCTCCCTTGCTGGCCTTTTAAGTTATCTACCTTGAATAAACTTTATAGGGGAAAGTTTGTTCATCCAATGACACTTATACCCTTTGAGATATTTTGATGATTATTGATAGACATATATATCAGGTCAAGATGGTGTGTCACCTTAAAAAATGGTTGCTACCCCTTGCTGCCCTTTTGAGTTTTCTCCCTTGAATTTACTTTAGAGTGGAAAGCTTGTGCACTCAATAACTCCTTAACCCTTTGAGATATTTCGATGATATTTGGTATACATGCATATCAGGTCAAGTCGGCATGTCACGTTAATGAATGGTTGCTCCCCCATGCTGCCCATTGAGTTGTCTCCCTTGAATAACCTTAAAAGTGGAAAGCTTGTGCGCTCAATAACTCTTATATCCTTTGAGATATTTTGATGATTTGGTATACACATAAATCAGGTCTAGATGATATGTCATTATTTATCGTCATATACAAGAATTGTTGCTCCCCTTGCTGCCCATTTGAGTTATATTCCTTGAATGAACTTTAGAGTGGAAAGCTTGTGCACTCAATAACTCTTATTACCTTTGACATATTTGCTTGCATAGTGACACTCAATATTATATCATCAAATATATAGGTTGGCCTTTTGTAACTGCTTATCATTTACTATGAGGTCTGGGGATTTGCCATCCCTTCTGATGGATATGTTTTAAAAAAGTGTAAAAAGCATGGGGAAAATTAACAGGAGAAAAGTGTACCACAACATGTAAGCAAACCCCCTTACACACACCCCTGACCTCAGAGGTCGGGTTGAAAGATCAGATATTGAAATTGTGCAGATATTAAGTATATTATTTTTATTTAACTAAGCATGTTGGCACTAAAACATATGATAGTTGGCAGGCTTTTGTTATGATCTGAATGAAACCCAAGGTGAACTTAGGGGTTGGAGAAATGGGATTTATATTTTTTGATTTATATGTTTCTCTAAAATAAAACCTTTCGTTTGGGATATAAATTTGACGACTATTGATTTCTCCACCTGAAAGACTGCAGTTTGTGATTGTGGTATTTCCTGATCATACTCACTTACTATTTTTTATATAAATATACTTCTGAAATACTGAGGAAGGGTTTTCTTAATTGAGGCCGTTTCCCATTGTCTGCACATGTCATGTTCTCCGAAGACCGACCTGTCTGCTATGAAGCATCAGTTTCACATGCCAAGAATGGACTTGAGTTATGTGGTGTGCATTGCTCAAAACTCTGCCGTTATAAAGTAGCAAAATGTGGAAAATCCTGTAAGACATGTAACATTTAACTTGCAAAAATATACATGTAGAGAAGAAATTTGGTCATTACCAAAAAAACCTCACAGTATAATTGGGCCATTAAAGCATATTTGTTCTGAGCCTTCATTTACCTCCATACTTTTGGTATGTGAGCAGTGAAGGTTCTTAGGAGACTGCACAATGTGCAGGCTTATCTTAGCCTTCCCTAGCCTCGAGGTTATAAAACTTGAGTACAGTCTCAGACTCAAAATAAAGCGCAATGATTGGATGCTTGCGGACACGTGTCCGCAAGCAGCCAATCGTTGTGTTTTATTTTGAGTCTGAGAATGAAGTTATAAAGTTTTATAACCCCGAGGGCCTGGTTGCATAAGTGACAACATCTCTTGAGCTAGCTCAATTACTTGAATTCATCTTTTAGTATGATCTTAAAGTATTTGCATGCTAGGTAATTTTTTGCACTTTTGTTGTTGTCTGCTGGCTTTTTTTCAAAATTTCAAAAAAAAATTCAGGAGCACTATAAAGGCACCAAACTGTTTGGATCCATCTGCTGACAGCCTTTGAAAACAGTTTGGACCCAGACCAGGGCCCAAAGAATGTCAGGCCTGATGTGGATCCAAACCATTTGACATTCTGATAGTGTTCAGCAGATGACAACAAAAGCATGAAAATTTACTCAGCATGCAAAGAGTTAACTGGAAGGTGCACCATTAGAAATCCCCACACTTTCGAAGAAATTAAATGATATTTGACCTTTTGACCCAACCCAAGGTCACCAGTTAGACCCTAGGGTGAAAAACTTACTTTTATTCTGTTCTACTCATCATCCCCTTCAATTTGATATTCCACATGACCATGCATGTTCACTGTTGCAAGATAACTTTTCTAACTGTGTTTCAGGTATTGGATACGAGACAGCCAAATGGATTGCCATGATGGGAGCAAAAGTCATCTTGGCTGTTAGATCAGAAGAGAGAGGAATTTCAGTAAGTGTTATTGAGGGTAGTTGGGGGGGGGGGGGGCAAAGGTGTCATTATACACCTTCCTTCTTAGGGCTTAATTCTTACTGGTTTGGCTCACAGTTGGACAAGATGCTGCATTGGTGAAGTACATAGGTACAGAAGTGGTGGGTTTAACTGAAAAAGCAGTCTGTTTAGGGCCTTCACTGTGATCTAGTGCCACAACAAGCTTAAAACATGTGACCTAGTGCCATAGCAAACTTAAAACGTGCCCTAGTGTCACAGCAAACTTAAAACATGTGACCTAGTGTCACAGCAAACTTAAAACCTGTGGCCTAGTGTCACAGCAAACTAAAGACATATGAACTAGTGTCACAGCAAACTTAAAACATGTGACCTAGTGTCATGGCATACTTAAGACCTGTGGCCAAGTGTCACAGCAAACTTAAAACATGTGACCTAGTGTCACAGCAAACTAAAGACATATGACCAAGTGTTACAGCAAACTTAAAACATATGACCAAGTGTCACAGCAAACTTAAAACATGTGACCTAGTGTCACAGCAAACGTAAGACATGTGACCTAGTGTCACAGCAAACGTAAGACATGTGACCTAGTGTCACAGCAAACGTAAGACATATGACCTAGTGTTACAGCAAACTTAAAACATATGACCAAGTGTCCCAGCAAACTTAAAACATGTGACCTAGTGTCACAGCAAACGTAAGACATATGACCAAGTGTCACAGCAAACTTAAAACATGTGACCTAGTGTCACAGCAAATGTAAGACATGTGACTTAGTGTCACATTAAACTTAAGACATGTGACCTAGTGTCACAGCAAACTTAAGACATAAGACCTAGTGTTACAGCAAACTTAAAACATATGACCAAGTGTCCCAGCAAACTTAAAACATGTGACCTAGTGTCACAGCAAACGTAAGACATATGACCAAGTGTCACAGCAAACTTAAAACATGTGACCTAGTGTCACAGCAAACGTAAGACATATGACCAAGTGTCACAGCAAACTTAAAACATGTGACCTAGTGTCACAGAAAATGTAAGACATGTGACCTAGTGTCACAGCAAACGTAAGACATGTGACTTAGTGGCACAGCAAACTTAAGACATATGACCTAGTGTTACAGCAAACTTAAAACATATGACCAAGTGTCACAGCAAACGTAAGACATGTGACTTAGTGGCACAGCAAACTTAAGACATGTGATCTGGAGTCACAGCTAACTTAAAATATGTGACCTAGTGTCACAGAAAACATAAAACATGTGACCTAGTGTCACAGCAAACTTAAGACATGTGACCCAGTGTCACAGCAAACTTAAAACATGTGACCCAGTGTCACAGCAAACTTAAATCATGTGACCTAGTGTCACAGCAAACTTAAAACATGTGACCTAGTGTCACAGCAAACTTAAAACATGTGACCTAGTGTCACAGCAAACTTAAGACATGTGATCTGGAATCCTAGCAAACTCAAATCATGATATGGTCTAGTGTCACAGCAAACTTAAAACATGTGACCTAGTGTCACCACAAACTTAAAACTTGCGGCCTAGTGTCACAGCAAACTTAAAACATGTGACCTAGTGTCACAGCAAACTTAAAACATGTGACCCACTGTCACAGCAAACTTAAAACATGTGACCTAGTTGCACAGCAAACTTAAAACATGTGATCTGGAGTCACAGCAAACTTAAAACATGTGATCTAGTGGCACAGCAAACTTAAAACATGTGCTCTGGAGTCACAGCAAAATTAAAACATGTGACCTAGTGTCACAGCAAACTTAAAACATATGACCCAGTGTCACAGCAAACTTAAAACATGTGACTTAGTGGCACAGCAAATTTAAGACATGTGATCTGGAGTCACAGCAAACTTAAAACATGTGACCTAGTGTCACAGCAAACTTAAAACATGTGACCTAGTGTCACAGCAAACTTAAGACATGTGACCCAGTGTCACAGCAAACTTAAAACATGTGACCCAGTGTCACAGCAAACTTAAATCATGTGACCTAGTGTCACAGCAAACTTAAAACATGTGACCTAGTGTCACAGCAAACTTAAAACATGTGACCTAGTGTCACAGCAAACTTAAGACATGTGATCTGGAATCCTAGCAAACTCAAATCATGATATGGTCTAGTGTCACAGCAAACTTAAAACATGTGACCTAGTGTCACCACAAACTTAAAACTTGCGGCCTAGTGTCACAGCAAACTTAAAACATGTGACCTAGTGTCACAGCAAACTTAAAACATGTGACCCACTGTCACAGCAAACTTAAAACATGTGACCTAGTTGCACAGCAAACTTAAAACATGTGATCTGGAGTCACAGCAAACTTAAAACATGTGATCTAGTGGCACAGCAAACTTAAAACATGTGCTCTGGAGTCACAGCAAAATTAAAACATGTGACCTAGTGTCACAGCAAACTTAAAACATGTGACCCAGTGTCACAGCAAACTTAAAACATGTGACCCAGTGGCACAGCAAATTTAAGACATGTGATCTGGAGTCACAGCAAACTTAAAACATGTGACCTAGTGTCACAGCAAACTTAAAACATGTGACCTAGTGTCACAGCAAACTTAAAACATGTGACCGAGTGTCACAGCAAACCTAAGACATGTGATCTAGTGCCACAACTTACTTAAAACATGTGACGTAGTTTTGGCAGTACACGACTATTGACAATTCCAAGTGAAACATTTGGTCACTTAAACTTAAAGCTAATGAATGTGGTCTGTATACTGTTAAATGCTTTATGTTTGTTGCATCAAAATTCGGCGATTTTTCACATATTGGCGTAATATAATTTTGGCAGTTTCCTTTGAGGACCTTTAAAGATATGTTCTATTCTCATAGGGGTACAGTGTATTCTTAAAGGAAAGAATTTTCTGCCCTCAGGGAGCAAATTCTTTCCCTTAAGAGTTGCCCCTTACTCCAGGGAAATAGACTCTACCGATCTAAAAGTCTTTTATTGATGCAGATTGCAAACAAACCATAGATGAATGTCCATCTATTGGGTATTGTGTTACTGAATTTGAAACAGTGTGTTCCGCGATATTATATGTTGGTGATTTTCGATTGTAAGTTACCACCAGATTTAAAGTACCACCAAATATACTGGTAAGTGTTTAACAGTTACCCTTTCTCTGTCTTCTTAAAGGCTTTGAAGAAAATGGCTGAAGATTACCGGGAAGAGAAGGCAAAAGGAACCTATGGTATCATCGATGAGACCTCATTGAATGTAGAGTATCATGTGTGTGATTTGACAAGTCTCCAGTCAACCATGAAGTTTATAGACTGGTTCAAGTCATCAGGACAGGAAGTCAATATTCTCATCTGTAATGCATGTACTTATGCACTTAGTGAAGGTAGGCATACAGAACACTTTGCTTAACTTTTTTTCTTTCTTTTTAATCTGTAGTTAATTAAACCATTTTTACAAAAATTGGGGATTTTTACCTCAGTCATTAAATTGTCCAATAAAAAATATTCCCATTAATAATCCTTAAAAAAGTTCTTAAAAAAGGGGTCAAATATGTATTTTTATGGATTAATCGCCAGACTTGCAGCAGCTTCGCCGGAACAACAGATCAATGGTCTGCTGGATCTGCGGAGTCAGAGATGATGACAAAGTGTCTGTGGACACCCTTTGTGCAATGTTAGGAGTGCAGTAGGTGACAGAAGCTCTCCCCACTAGGCGTTTGAGATGGTTTGGACATGTTGCACGCTCCTTTTCATGCATAAACTCCATCACAAGTATGATGATTCCTAGCCCCAGGAGAAGAAGGAGATCTAAAAAGACCTTGTCTGAGTGTGTTAAGGCTGACATATAAATGTGCAGCCTTGGCAGCATCGATCCACTGAACAGAGAGGCGTGGGGATTGGGTGTTAGTCACTCTAGCCACCTGCTGCCTACCTCAGTACCTGGGACACCCGCAGCAGTAGAAAAATAAACTCAGGATCAAGTGAAGTAATATATGCCAGGTCCCTCAGGAGATGTTGAAAATCGAGGGATTTGCATTGAAGGAAAATTTTTGATCACTTAAATTGCATAAATATAATGAAATATTCACCATTATTTGCAAGAGAATTGTTGTCGCCCCACAACTAGTATATTCAATGCCATGAAGTTCCTGAATTGTCTCATTAATGCACAGATTTTGTCTGCTAATTCATGGCTGTTAATTAACAATTGAAAGTTATTTTTCTGCGTTTCACTGAGGTATGAAATGTCGGGAAAATTACATCTAATTTGCATGAAAACCGAAGGTTTTCATGCTTTAATTAGATGTAATTTAAACGACATTTCATACCTCAGTGAAACGCAGAAAAATAACTTTCAATTCTTATAATTACAACTTCTTCTTTATTCTTTCTTATTCAGTATTTATAATTATGTTTTCCTAAAAAAATAAGTTTCCAGCTAATAGTTCCTTTCGCACATTTAGACTATGACGTGCGTATGTAGACCTAGACGTTACGACGTTCAAAAAATCAAAATGGCGGCCGTTCTCCAATTGAAAATAAACAACTACAGTTTAGAAACTAAAATCTCGTTTTTACCTCGACATGGGTCTTCATTAGAATGTGTACGATAGTTACGTCATCGGATATGACGTCATTCGTTTACATTGGTAACGAAAGCATCATCTGTCGAAATGGCTTGGAAAGGAAAAGAAATGACCCCAGCAAAAAGAAATTGTGCCATCTTTATTGAGCGATTGAAGAAAGCAAAGACGAATTGCAAAAAATGTTGGATAAACCAGGCAACAGTCAGTAAGTTCAAGAAACGATTTTATTGTGGGGCTCGACTGAAAACATACAAAACAAGCCCAGTTGCAAGAGGTGATCGCTCCGGGGTGATTGCATCATTTTGCGGGCTGGGAAACTGAATAGATCGCAGCAGACAGCTGATCGGCATGACTACTGTTAATTTAGGCGCCATATGTAAGTCAATTTTTGCTTTTCTACCTGAAAATATAGGTGTAAGCTTAAGGTAAACTGTCAGTAGTCGCAGGCTGTCCATTTTCTCTTCATAGAAACATTGCACAGTATCACAAAAGTAGTTCTGACGTGAATGGCCCTCGGAATGGCCCCGCCCCTCATGAATACGGATCGGGTTCATTGAAAAATGAAATACAGGTCAATGCGATCAGATGACCGTTCTCGACCAATCAGATAAGCGGATCTCAATAAATGTTATGACAGTTGTAATTATTAGTGTATGACACTGGTTCTTTTGCAATAATAACAATTATTAACCCTTTGTAGCCTGGAGCATCATGATACCTATAAACGCAGTCGGTAATGTGGCTGGCAATAGATGCAAGTCTGACTGCAGACCCAGGGGTCGCGAGTTCAATCCCGGTCCAGTCTCATACTTTAGTGGAGATTGATCATGAAATTATTTCTACTGTCATTCTCCTCCCTTCCGCTGAATCATTCAAGAAGAGTTGTTGTCAGTTACAAGGGAAAGTATGTGCACGAAGTACTGGTTAAGTGCTTGTTCAAGCTTACTAAGGAAAAAGTGGGGTTAGGTGAACTGACCATCCCGCCATGACCATAGCTGTTGACTTGGGACATAAAGCAACAAAGCAAACAAACAAACAAATATCTGTAAACGGGTAGTTTGGCAAATAGTGAAAACCTAGATGAAATGCAGCAGCATGTGGCATTTCATCAGGGTCTGCACTGTTTGCTAAGTCAAAATCAATCTTCAGAGAAAGAAAATACTATATTATTTGAAAGTTATAACCTGTGACCCCTAAATATATATAATAGACCACCCTGATTTAACTGTATCAAACTGTTTCAAACTTTATGGAAAATTCCATTGGTCTACAAGAGGTTAAACATCACAGTGACCTTAATATTGTCCCTCTAATTTCAGTAATGACTGGTGATAATTTTGAAGCAACCTATCAGGTGACGTACCTAGCTCACTTTTTGTTGGTTAGCCACCTGTTACCAGCCATGGAGAAGTCGGGAGAAGATTGTAGGATAGTGTTTATATCTAGTCAAACTCACCAGGAAGCTGACTTTGATCCAGACTATGCCTCGGGCGCTAAGATGAAAAAACATGATGGCTTCCAGTGTTTTGCTAACTCAAATTTGTTTCAGGTATGGAAAACATTCTAACCCTTAAAGCACCAATCACAACAAAATTTGTCTGGTTTGTCGTCTGCTGAAATGATTACATTTTGGAGTGAGTGTGTTAAAGCTGATGTTGATGTGTGCAACCTAGAAGGCATTGATCCCCAGAACAGAGAAACCTGGAGATTTGGTGTGAGAAGGACAAGCTAACTGCAGCTTACCCAAGGAACTGGGAAACTACCTGCAGTATAAATAGCAAACCAGGATTAAGTAGTAAGTTTAGATGTGATAACACTCAATGCTGAACATCAATTATGAAATAATGCTACACTCTCACTCCAAGACTTCCTTGGTCTCCCACATCCTCTAGGGTCAGGGATGGCGATAGCGGTAATTGAATTTGTCCAGGAAGATTCACGCGTCACATGACCATACCATCTCAGACTTTTAGTTGTTAGTGCAACAGCTACCGCCTGAATCCCTTACTTTGTGTACAGGGTTTCAATGGGGACTTTGTCATGTGGTTTGACACCGTTTTCCATGGGGACTTGGTCATGTGGTTTGACACCGCAGATCTAGCGGATCATGCAGGCCCCCTAGTGGAACCTTTAAAACCTTTAGAAACCTTTAATTTGGTTGCAATCCTTTAAAACCTTTTATTTGTCTAAAAAACCTTTAATAACCTTTATTTTGATTAATAAACCTTTAAATTTTGCAAGTCTTAGATCAGCTTGAACATAAGAAATAGACCATAAGTTAGTTGGAAATAATGCCCGTGACATCTTAAGCTTTTCAGAAAATTGCATTCATCCTCTGACCATTATGTCTACCTACCCCTTGCACCAGGGTAACTCTTAAAGTAGTCTTAAGCTCAATTATTCTGAAGCTTCAGATAAGGCAGCAATAAAAAAAAAGTGAGGTAATGTAAATATAAATGCTTTTGGGTTGTTTTCTTGCTTTACATCCATGTTAAACAGCTGCGGTAATGTCAGAATGACTTGTTGATCCTTACCATCTATCTCCTAGGCAGGCTTAACCCAAAGCCTTTCACAAGTACATGATTGTACTCAGTGCTCATCTTTCCTTTGTAACTGACAACTATAGTGAAAGAGTGTGCCCATCCTGGGAATAAAACCTGCAAAACTCTCGACATTAGGCTGGACACGCTACCAACTGCAATATTTAACTGGGATGGCAAATATTAAAGGATATCACCAATCGGGTTTATTGACTTCTGAATAATGTCCTGATTTTCTAATGTCACTGTCTAAGGTTGTCAAATCTGAACATTGATATCAATACACAAGACTAATACAGACATATGCATATCTTTCTAAATTTTATATTTAAAAAGGTAATACAATATAAATGGGAAATTGTTCAATTGCTGAAGGTAGAATTGCCCTTAGAAAATGACCAGAGATGGATTCTCCTGCTTTATTGATTTTCAAAATTTTCCGAGGGAGGACCCCCGTACCCCCCTTAAAGGTTAGAAAATATGAATTTATTTCTCAATCTAACACTCCTCAACTCTTGTTTTAATAAGTTCAAAGTCAGGTTTTTTACTAGGGAGTGAACAATAAGAGTGATCTATTGATTTGTGATAAATGGGCTATAATTTTATTGGCTAACTTAGTAAGGACTTGCTGCATCGCTTTCATACCATCATCTACCATAACATGGATTTAAAGATAGGGATCCAATAAAAATTCTAGAAAATCTAACGTTAATTTGCTCTTTATTTTTATTAGAATTTCAATGAAATGACCTTTATTTTGCCTTAAATAGCCTTTACAAAAAATCTTTAATTTCATGATAGTCTACTAGGGGGCCTGATCATGGCTCTATCATTTTTTGAAGCCTCTGTAAATCAGGGGCTGTTGGTGCCCAAGTTTCACTTCCATGTAATAGGGCTGAGCAGACGCAAGCACTAAACACTTTTCCACGAGTTAAAGGTGACACATGCTTGGAAGTCAGTATTGGAATATTGTCTGTATCCCTCCGACAACCAGATCATTTGCCAAAGCAAACTCTAACACTCTTTCGCCTTCCACATTATGTGTGGAGAATCCATGACCCCCGTGGACATCTTCAAACCCATTGTATTCTAAGCCAACATGTCCATTCCAATCCCCAAGTGAGATTACTATCTCAGAAGAGGGAATCTTTGCAACCAAGCATATGAAGCATGTCATAAAAGGACTGTTTGTCTGCCTCAATGAGGCAGTTCTAAAGAGCATAAACAGAGATGAAGGTGTAGACTCTGTTTCCTATGATGAGTCTGATAAGGATAATCCTGTTAGAAAAGGGCTGAATGTTGAAAACTTTCTCAATCCATTTCTCAGCAAGCAAGAATCCTGCACCTCCTTGACCTTTATCATTACCACTCCAGAAGAATTTATACAAGGAGTTCTTCCCTTAAATGAGCCAAGTCTGATTTGCTGAAGTACAGCCTGCCCATCTGTGTTCTTGGATTTCATAGAGGTCAGCTCTTATGCGGGTCAGTGTTTAGATAACTTCCAAACCTCTCCTCTTAAGAGTACCAACATTCCACTTAGCCGCTCTAAACTTTTGTCTGGTGCTCGTTGGATTCACCTCGATGGCTGGACCCTGCCTCCCATACCCGAGTGTCAGTCAAGTCCGAGAAGCTACCAGCAGGCCTCAAGAGGTTGCCAGCAGCACCTATCACGGATTCTGTAGAGAAACTAGCCATAATTGTGGTAACAGAGTGTTTTTATAGGACTGCCTGTCCTAGCTGTGTTACCCAACTCAGCAGTTTCTTGCATCCAAGTGATCCGCCATTCCCGCACTCGGGCAATGTGCCTCACCGTTGTCCAGATACTTGAGGATCATCAGCCGAGCCAATGTGGCATCTGTGCCAGTACATCAGTCTGTCCATGGCTGCCACAGTAGCCTATCTGCCATCCAGGTTATGACATTGCTATTTAACCCATAAGCTGGGGGTCTGTTCATGGACATCAGGACATGTCAACACGCTGGTGGGCCTGGCATGTCGCATGTTTTGGGGCAGACCACCTCCAAGTCCCTTGTAGTTCAGCCTGGGGCAGCAAGTTGCCCAGTATCCATGTGTCACCACGGGGAGGTACTACATAGAGCTTGCTGATGGAGAGGTTATATACTGGCAGGAGACTTACGCACTCGGCTCTCTTTTCACCAATTAAGGCTAGACAGTGGTGATAGCTGAAAGCGGAAGGAGACAAGCACACAACACACTAAAGGTACCTTTAAATATTTTCAGATGTGCAGATTGATCTATGCAGTTCATATTTTTACTGATGTAAGGCTCAGGTGCTTTGTGGTCATGTCCTGATAGAAGAGTGGCTGGGCATGTATGGTTTCACCATATGTCCATAGGTCCTACTTCTCATTCTATTTTTTAGCCATTTTAGAAGTTACAAGATTCATTTCTTTGTAGGGTACTTATTATATATACATGTACACTTTTAAACTCTATCCTTGCTAGTGATGACTTTTGTCGTCTTCTGAAAACCTTGACAAACAGATTGGACCCTGATCAGGCCGCGACAAAATGTCGGGCCTGATCTGGATCCAAACTGTTTGACACTCTGATTGTGTTCCTGGATGATTTTTTTGGAAAAATTTACCCCTGGAGTATATAGTTTGCTTACTTGCTTTTTATTTTTCATCATTTTCTTTTTTGACAGATTATGTTTATGTACAGTCTTGACCGAGTGTTAGAGAAATCCACTCTGAATGTAGACATCTTGTGTGTAGACCGTGGTAAACTAGATGCTCAAGTCTTCCCTAATGATCCCCAGGCAGAGGAAGGGTTCAGCTGTAGACTCTCCTGTATGAAGTGCTGTGGTATGTATTTGCTTGCTAACTTCATTGTTCAAGATATTCAAAAATTTTGAGTGTTAAATTGTTAATATTTTCCTACCCATCAGTATGAACATATGTTTTGGGTGCTCAAAAGAACCATCTCATTGAGATATTCAAAAATTTTGAGTGTAAAATTGTAAATATTTTCTAACCCATCAGTTTTAACATAATTTTTGGGTGCTTAAAAGAACCATCGCATTGAGACTGTTCTTTTGAGTACCCACAAAATATGTTTGGGTTGAGAAGTAAGAAAATTGATTTTTGATTACATGCTCTTATCTTGGGGCCTGAACTTCTGCAGCAGTCATTTGTAACCAGAGGAGCATGGTGGCTCAGTGGTAGAGTGCCTGACTTGAAATTGAGGGGTCCTAGGTTCAAGCCTCAATGACTGGAAAGTGTCGTGTCATTAAGCAAGCTAAATTTTATACTTTATTCTATGCTTAGTACTGGCTCAACCCAGGAAACATCCCAAATTATTGACTTGGAAGTAAAGCATCAACTCAAACAACCCATACAGTGTATGATATTGGTGGGCTTTTTGATTCCATGCCAAATTGAGGGGTTGGGGTGGATTTTCCCATTGGCCTGCTGGACCATTCACAAGACTGTATCTTTTTTTCGCAACATGTTTAATAAGTTCAATAATGTTAGATTTTATTTATCACATTACATTAATATTACCTAAAATCACATTTTTGGCGTGAAAACGCCAAGATTTTGCCATCTTTTATGCACGGTAAATGTTCTAAAATTTCGAACACTCTAAAATTACGAACACCTAAAATTATCACCGAAAATAACTTTTAAAACATCCTAAAAAATCGAACACTGTCCTTTTTCGGAAAAATGAATTTCTAAAATTACGAACACACTTTATCTTCGGCGGAAAACCGATGTCCGTTTATCTGTTTGTGTCCCATCTGTGTTCGGTATACTTCTACCGTACAGCGCGTGAGCGGTAGCGACATTTGGAAGGTTCCATTCTACTTAGATGGGTAATCTGGCACGTGGAGTTCTATTTCGCATGCCAGCGCGCGACGTTATACATTATTCAAGGTCACCAGCATTGACGTACTTGATGCATGGACAAGTTCCTGCAACGATTCCGAAACTGCTTTAACTAACCCTATTGAGTATATGTATCCACCCAAATGGCTGAGATCATTATTTATTACTGACCAAACATTGACCTTCAGGCCGCGATTCAGCTAATTGTACGTGAATTATGCACGTTGACACACGCAGAGCTGTACATGTGACACATGCTCGTTTTTTTTCTAAAACACTAGCCCCGAAGTCGCGGAAAATGAGACGAAAATAAGTTGATGTATAGTGATTGCCGTGGACGTTTGCAACACAAGGGGTCATTCGGTTTCGTGCAAAATGCAGAGAAAATGGTGCAAGTCGCATGTTTTTTTTTCTCACCGAGACATCCAATGCGGAAAAAAAGCCACCGTATATTTAATATTTTTACCGACATGCCTGCAAGAACTCATACGTGGTCATCATCTCATTTTTATTCACGGTACATTACCGTCAACTTAAGGCTTAAATATGTATGAGACTGACACCCCTACCCTCCCCTCCCTTTTAAGCATTTTAAAGGATTTCCCAGTTCAGCCGAGGGCAATTCAATCAGTCTATGCGTGTGCTCTTTTTTTGAACACAACTCGGACCCGAGCATGAAATCAACTTGCGCGGAGCCCCATATGAGCTGGTAAAGACCCTGCTGGAACTTATGACAGATGTGATCAGCGAAGGCTCAGGAGAGCATGTGTGTTTGCACAATCTCGTCAGGGTCTCGCTCACTAACAAAGTTTAAAGTAGATGAAGACTTTAGCCCAATAAAAATTCTAGACATCTACGTACGTTGTCTTTAAAATACTTGTCGGCGGTTTTCTAAGTACATGTAATAATGGCTATTCCTATCAATCAAAACCATCAAATTCCTAAAAATGTAACATTTTAACAAACTGTTGAGCTGACCGCGGGGTGTCATGCTTGTAGTCATGAAACTGCACATGGAAGGTCCTACGAGTGCATTACCGCTATAATGTACGCACAGACGCACATACATGTACCAAGAAATAAATTGATTGTAGCACGATTCTGCATCTTGATGAATTTAATATTTACATATTTAATGTCATGAAATAAGCCAGTTCATGAGATTATGGTACCTATCGCATATGCGAGCAGCAAAGGCTCAGACAAGCCTGCGCATCAGCGGAAAACGCGAGCGTCTTAACTGCCCATACACAATGAAGGTGCATGCCGTGGCTGTGACATCTCGGAATTCGCTTTATTCACCACATGTCTGTTACTGTAGAAGTATGTACCCCGGCTTTGTTACATGCGAAGATCAGCTTGCGCACCGCACAGTCTTATCAGCACCTTTGTTCCTAGAACAAAACATTAAACATTTTGTGGGGCAAGTCCTTGGCCCAAACTGTCTTCTTAACTTAGTTTGTCACAGCCTCTTTGGGGGGGGGGGGGTGCCTCCTAGGTCCCACCCTGGGTCCGGCACTGCTAATAGTATCAGCAGCAGACAAAGGGACAGGGTAATGGTTCACGGACATGTTTTAGATCTAAGAAGCCGACTATCAGACCACGTGTTGTTGTTGTTTTAAGACTCGGGTATCACGCGGTGGCTCTGACGCACGAAAGCGGACTTAGCACACAAAACATAATTGCCTAGCTATGTCTCCTTTTCATGGGTTTGCATGAAATAAAAAAACAATTTCAATGAACTCGAGCATGAAATGGCGCTCTGCATGCATGAAAAACTAGATTTGTGGTACTTGTCTGAATTTTTCCTTTTATTCGAGATATGAATGTACCCAGCGTATCGTACACATCGGTTCGAAGCCAATATATCATAAATTGAGCCGCGACACAATGCATTTTGACGAGTGTAGACTCAGACGAGCCTGTGCAGCCTCCTTTAAGCTTACAAACTCCAAACGATGTTCAGTCAGTAGCTTAACACTCGTAGAATATTCAAGCGACTAGCAAAGGCTCTGATCAGACTGTGCATATGCGCAGGCTGATCTGAGGCTTTGCTGGGCCCACATACCACATTGTTGGAAATCTCATGTCACGGCTCAATTATATTCTTTCGAGGCATCGGACGCAAAGTCGGACGTTCGCTTACATTATTAATTCTTGGTATGTCTGTTTGCCCCTGATTTGGTTTGGCAAGACGTCGGAGATCTTTTGGATCCAAACAATTTGCAAACTTTGAAAACAGGTGGTAGAGAGAGAGAGAGAGAGAGAGAGAGAGAGAGAGAGAGAGAGAGAGAGAGACTAGCGCTTGCATACGAATCTCTTTTAATCTCGAAAAATATCATGTATCGGTGCTGAAAATGATACTTGAAGATGCTTCTCGTGCGCATCGGCTTTTGCACGACAAAGTTGGATATTCGACAGTATTGATGCTTTGCATGCTTTCTATCGCATGCCCAAATGTTTAAATTGACGAAACATTCTTTCCTGAATTCCACTCCGATCTGATCTGGACCCGAACTGTGACGTTTTTTTTAAGGGAGAGAGGATCCAAATATCACAAAAAGCTGGCCATCATCGGCCAGCCAGCGAAACGCCTTTAAATGGCGTTTCGCTGGTGTGCCGATGATGGCCCAACGTTGAATGCTGGCTTGGTAGTTTTGAGAATTTCAGGGGATCCGGTCCAGATGTGCTAAGAAATTCTATATCTTTGTGATTTTTCAGGTGGGGGGGGGGGGGTCCGGACCCCCTGTCCCCCCTCTGGATCCGCGCATGGGACCGGACTATGTCTACACTTATTGAGATATACTGAAAACCCATTTTATCGTGCGCATCGGCTTTAGTACGACACTTTGCGTACTTTCTATCAATCGACAATTAGAGAGAGAGAGAGAGAGAGAGAGAGAGAGAGAGAGAGAGAGAGAGAGATGCGTGTTCTTTTTGAATTTCGTCATTTTTTTTTAACTCAGAGAGCTCGTCTACGTATTTCAAAGATTCCTGTATATCTTTGCAAAAAAAATTGATCAACGAGATGTCCTTGAGTGACTGTATTACATTATAAACGGCATTTGCGCAGATGGAGAGCAAGCGAAAAGCGTTTTGGTTTTCTGAAGGAAGAACGAAAGTTTAGCGATTCATCGGTAGTCCGAGGTTAAATAAGTGGACTTTCACGACTTGTAAGTAAGTTGAGTGACATAACATGCACGTGCCTGGCTCTCGACTAGTGTTCGTAATTTTAGAACATTTACCATAATGTTAAAATGGACATAATTACACAACGTTACCAAAATTTGTAAACCACTAGTGGTTTATCAATTTTATTGCATGGCATTATATCACTCCCAGACGCGACATCATGTGATAATTGGAGTTAATACATGTATCTTGCTTTAAAGTTTCTGCAGTGAATGGCAATCAGCAGACGAAAAAGCAGGCAACTTTTGTTGGCTCTTTAATTTTATATAGATGAAAAGATGGAGTTAACCAGAAACTGTATATTACTGAGCGTAACTCTCTTTTTCAGAACGCTGTAGTAAGTATCATGAGCAATGTGTTAGATTTAGCTTTTATTATTATATGGATATGATATATGAAGTATGACATGTGAAAAGAGCCTTTATCACATATTTGGGTCGCTATTTGCTGCCATAAGCCAAAGGCTTCACATGCGATATGCTCTCTCTGCTGCCAACCAGTTAAATGCCTGCCAGGCTGATAACTAGATGTCATGTATTTTGAAGGGAGGGAGGTTATCATGCCTGCGGAAGACATTTTTCATTAAACTCCTGTCACACCAAGTCGCGTTTCCATTGCGTTGGCACGGAGTTAAAATTTTCCGGAGCACTGTGAGATTGCAAGAAAACCCTAATATTTTTTGTGAAAAAGGGCCTGTCATGGTATCATAACAGCGACCAAGGCCATGCTACTGAGCTCACATGGCGTTCTATTGCATTCCTTGTTGGCGATACTCTGCACTATCACAACACTTTCACTGCCCTCTTAATGCATGCAAGGCGTCCACACTTCGCTGACCGCATGTTGAAGATGCAGTTACATCCCTAATAATGCCGTTATTCTCTGTGCAAACATCACGGACGACCACGGCATTTGCACAACAACCCTTGTGCAGGCCTGTGGAGCTCTTGTTACAGTGTAGGAGACCTTACTGCGTGGCTATGGTGACCGTAAGGCAACCCCACTGTGCTCATATTAGAATGCTGAGCAACGGCATATGCTCAAAGTGCGTGCCATGACTTGGAGTTCTATGCAATCCCACAGCATCTACTGGCAATGTCACTGTGTTGCTGCAGTGATGCTTGCGATCGCACAGTGCGCACTTAGGCGTTCTGCATTTTCTTGGACGCTATGGGATCGCCGTGAGAATGCTGCTCTGGCCGTGACAGGGGTTTAAGATTATGTAGGATGTAAACAAGCAATGGGACGTCACGCAAGGTTTGCATCAAAATCTTCTGTTTTTCTTGCATGCTTGTATGCCTAACCTAAATAAAGAGTGAATTGGATAATGTGATAAACATATTATAACACTGGGTTTGATTATAGCCTTTAGTATCAACCCTCAACCATTATCAGCCCTGGAGCTAAAGCTCTTTCTTTATATAATCATGTAGCATGTCAAAGAAAAGTATGGTAGAAGAAAGTCAAAATGAGTTTGGTAAGGGTAAAAAGCAATGCGTGATAGTGTTAGTATGAGAAAGAGGTAAATAAAAAACAATGATTCCTGGATTATGGCATATTGTGGTTAAGGCTGCAGATGGCAGACCTGATAGAGGTCAGGTCTTCAGATAGGACATCCAAGAGAGGGAGGTTGTGCTCTAGAGCTTATAATAGGTTCTTGGGTTGATGCAGCGAGTGATGTGATAATCTCTAATTATAACATAGCTGATCTCAGGCTCTAGTGATTGCATTTACCTGGTACATTCATCTGAACTTCTAATTCTTTCATGTGTCATAGGTCATTAATTTTGCTTTTGCAGTATGCTTATTTGCTTTTACAAAAAAACACTGGGATTTATTGAGTGACTTCTGCTTTTTAACTTGTGCTCAAATGTGCACATTTGTGATAGGTATGCTTTCTATTGAAATAATTGTGTTCTTTGAAAGTCAAAAATCTCGGCTAAGTTGGTCATATGATAAACAGAATATTCACACTCGTGATCATTTCATAATTTCTTTAACAGCTCGTTTCATTGATTTCATATCGACCCTTAAAGTGCCCACAAAAAGTGCATCTGAAATTGTCATCTGCTTATTAAGTCATCTGCTGCATATATTTGCTAACATTATTCACTTATTTAAGTGTAGAGGCTAACAGTGTGGATTTGAGTCTACACTGTTTGTGGAAGAGGCATCTAAAACATTTCTGAAGTAGCAGTGGACAAAAACAGATAACATTTGTTGTGAATGGCGCTTTATATGTTAAATGGCAACAAATGCTATACTAGTAAACAAGAACATTCTGACTGTGAGGTCATAATATGTTTTGATACTAAATTTAAGTTAGAGTTCGTGCTAGATAAGAGTAGAGTTACGTAGTTGGTCATGTTATGGTACTTTATTTATCTGATTGGACAAATATAGGATTTTCATTCATATTTCTAACTGTATATCTGTTTCGTCACTCTACTATTATCGAGCATGGACTATATCAGTATATATCTTACAGTTTTTGAAAAATATAACCGTTTGGGGATTTACCTTACGTCACTTGTGCATATAAATATTTTGTTTTTTGTTGTATCATAACTTGCAGGCATATCATAGTCCCAGTTAAGCTTTTTGCTTCTAATATCAAATTGTCTAGCTACTGTAATCATTTTAACCCTTTCCTGCTATTTACAGTATTTGTAATCAGCTCTTTCATCTGCTTACATACTTAATGGACCCAGATCAGACTGCTCCCTTAGGGGCATGGGCAGTCTGTTGGGAGGCATAGTGTTTGCTTCCATGGTACAGTGTTCTAGAGTGCCTTTGTAACTATGCAGCAGACATAATATGCACTTTCAGGAGGATAAGGGTTACATATAAAGATTAGTTACATAAATGTGTTTATTTTCATATGTACTCTGGAAAGCTTATATTTTAACTTATTTATGCCTAATGGAATTTCCCACCCTTATCAGTTAGACACATCCATTTCAATTTTAATGGTTGTTGGGTAAAGATTTACATTATTATAAAAATTTCAAAGTACATTCTGTAGGCAAATAGTATGGAACATGATCAGCTGCCACATCTGGTTTAGCAGTGTTTGCCGATGTCAAATAAAATGTACGCTGGGCTTACATGGGTTGTTTATTAGCAGCAGAATTTTAACAAAAATATTCATTCCATGAAGCACACAGTTAAACAGTGATTTTGTCTTCATGACCTTAAATCATAATATATATATAAAAAATCGGGAGATTTACGTTTGAGCGGATCCATTATAAGAAAGAGCAGTTTTATTTTTGCGAAAGAGCTGAGAAACATAAGGCAAAAGAGCGGATGATTTAATCATTCAAAAGAGCGCTTTTCCCAGGTAATGACCATGCAGGTAATGACCCCCAAGCCCAGCATAGTGAGTCCTCAATCACCTAACAGCTGTTGCCCGATTATCCCATAATGCACCCCCAATCTGAGCAATTGAGAGAAACCAACGTTGTTGCAACTGAAATGAGATAATTCTGAAGCAATAAGTATGCTTTATCTGATCTGCAGGTATAAGTTTACATTCATATGATGTTAGAAAAACTATACATATACATCTAGTGAAATAACTTGTTCCGAATATATCAATGCGCTTGGATACAGAGTCTGTGCGGTGGATATATATATATCCCATGTGAGAATATGAACAGACTTAGCTGGGTCTTTCTCTTTGCCTATGTACATTCTAGCTACAATGTGTTGCTTTGGAACATGAAGACAAAATAGCTCTGAAACAGGATTTAAGTCACCTTGTGACAGGGTGATTAATATTTTGAGGGCTAAGGAATGCTATGACTGCCTGATCCTGGAATGACTGAATATAGGGATCAAACATGATTTTCTATGCATTAGCATCTGCTGGACCCGGAGGGTGGTGTTGAAATCTGAGCCTGAAAGGCAAGGGTTTTAGCAATGCCCAAGTGGTCAAGCAGATGTTAGTGCATCAGAAAACCATGTTTGGTTGCTGTTATTGCATAAAAAATTCTGAATTACCATTAACATGTATAATGGCGCACAAAAGCATGAAGGATTCGTAGGTTTTAAAAACGCCTGTTCCAGAGCAAAAAAATTGTATTTACTTCTATGCACATTACTGTTGATGACGTCAATTTTTGTGACCACCCAGAATGCATAATGGTAAAGTAAAAAAGCTGTGCATCAACAGCATGTGAATTGCCTGATTAATACATGGGTTTGTGCAAGTCAATATCGTGTGACATGGCTTTTTATGCAATAATACAACATTGTATGATTCTTTTTTGTTTATTTTGAGTACAAAAGAAATGCTTAGAGAAAACAAAGGCTTTTATCAGACTGAGCTTATCTTGTTTTCTTGTTTTTATGGTGTTTTTATGTCACAGCTTATAAACAGAAAAGATATTTACCTGATTCCTGGTAGCAATATCTGTTGCTTTACCTCTGCCACCATTGTCGTGTGCTGATAACCTTTGCAAACAGTTTGGACCCAGATCAAAGCTGAAAGTACGTCAGTCCTGATTGGGATCCAAACTGTTTGACACTCTGATAGCGTTCCTGAGTTTTTTTTGAAAAAGATAATTTTGAAAAAAGTCAGCAGACGACAACAAAATCACGAAAAATTACCCAGCATGCAAAGAGTGAATATTGTACTGGGAATATTTATTGCTTTGAACTTTTATCATGCAGAGCACTCATCAAAACCATTGTTCTGATTATTAGACTTAACCAAAGACTTGTACCTGTACCTTTGTTGATTTGTTTACAATCATGGCATGGCTTATTTCTTTACCGTCATGCCAGCTAAGAGTGACAGTGACGTAATATTTCGTTTACAACTGTTAAGTTAAACGTTAGCTTGTATGCCCCACTTGAGCTAACGCGAATCGGTAGATCACCTGTGTATTAATCCTATCCTGTGGATAGGATTAATACATAAGTGATCTATCAATTATAAGTCCTGATAAATTTGTAAACAAAACATGACGTAACTGTCACTCTTGGCTGGCAGGACAGTACCTGTGTTTAAAAATAAAAAAAAAGTGTTCGGTAAAGTCATTATTTCCAGTGATGAAATGTCATCATTTTTATTTATCTGACTGAGATTTCTGTTGAGAAACAATTGCCTTCTTTTATCTTATTCAAAAACCTAAAGTTTTATATTCTAGTTATGCTGAATTTTCAGACACACTTTTCCTTCAAAGTTAAGAAGGCCATTTTCTCTTTTCATACGAGTGGCGACCTTAGTCGTCTGCTGATAACCTTTGCTTGCAATTTGGACCCAGAGCAGGACCAACATAACATCAGTCCTCACCTGGATCCAAACTGTTTGACACTCTGATAGTGTTCCTGAAAGAATTTTTTTAAAAGTTAATTTTGAAAAAAGTCAGCTGACGACAAAAAAAATCATGAATATATCTAAAAGTGAGTAAAATGTTATGACTAAACATTACTCTGTTTGCTCAAGTCACAGATAAGCAACCCGATTGCTAATTAAGTTCCTGATTTATGGTAATAAATGGCAGGACCCTTGGGTCTGCACTATAATCACTATGTGAGTCCGTCCGTTCATTACTAGGTAGTGAAAATGTTCATAACTCTTGAACCACATGGTATATTTTATCACATTTGCATGTCAACACTCCATAACCACTGGCATGTGAAACCACCTTTTTTGATAGATATGGGTTTGCTGAGCAATTGTCCAGCCTGTCGTGGTCAGTTAGTGAATATCCTCATAACTCTTGAACCTTATGTGATATTTGGATGAAATTTGCATACTTATTTATTTTAATATTGTCACCCTGGTATGCAAAACAGTGGTGAGGATTTTGGCTGGTCAAGGTCTTTTAGTGAAAATGCTCATAACTCTTGAACCGCAAGGTATATTTTAATAAAATTTTGCATACTAATACATATGTTGATTAGGCTTTGCCAAGAATTTTTTTGTGGCAATGCCTAGTCACCATTTTGCATACCTGTGTCTCAATAAGGTTAAAATGTATTAGAACCCACTTTCATATGTACGGTGGTATGTTTAGGAAACTCATTTAGAAATAGATATTCCGTGTGCACGATTTAATAACCTGTGCAGACGAAATAGTAATCCGTGCAAACGGAATAATTATCCATGCAAACAGAATAATAATCCGTGCAAACGGAATAATATTTCATGCAAACAGAATAATAATCCATGCAAACGGAATAATAATTTGTGTAAACGGAATAATAATCCATGCAAACGGAATAATAATTCATTCAAATGGAATAATAATCCATGCAAACGGAATAATAATTCGTTCAAACAGAATACTAATCCATGCAAACGGAATAATAATTCGTTCAAACGGAATAATAATCCATGCTAACGGAATAATAATTCGTGCAAACGGAATAATAATCCATGCTAACGGAATAAGAATTCGTGCAAACGGAATATTATTCTGTGCACTCAAAATAAGATTCCGAGCTCACGGAATAATAATTTGTGCGCACGAATTAATAATTCATTAAAACGAAATAGAAACCTAAGAGCTCGATTTAATAATCTATGAGCTCGAAATAATAATCTGTGAATAAGGGTTATTATTCTATGTGCACGAATAGAACAAAAGTTCTGCAAGTTGGATTTTAAATCTGTTATAACTCATCTGAGCATTGTGCTCAAAGTGAGCTACTGGGATCAGTCAATGTCTGTAGTTCATCGAGTGTGTCGTCAACAGCTTGAAATTACAAGTCCTCAGTATACCACTGGCCTTATTTTCACAGGAATATTCCCTTTACAAAAGTAAACTTAATCCGTTAACATTTATAGAAAACTTTTAACATACCCCCTGGAACCAATCGTCAGAATTGAATAAAATTTGGCAGGGATCTTTCATCGACGAACCACTACAAAACAGATAAAACAAACTTGGTCCCTCAAAAACATGGCAGCCAGGGGGCGTGACCTTTGGCAGATAAGGAAACTGTTGGAATCTTCTCTAAAACCGCTTATCATTTGACAGAAATGGTGACAACCTTCCACAATAAAAGCTGTTACGAATTTGATCCGTTGTAAAACATGGCAACTTTTGTACCCGAATATAAGAGATGTTAAGCCTTTGTATACCCTTTGTATACCAGAAACCCTAATTGGGTACTTTATCGAACAGGGAAGACCCAGATAAAATGCCACACGATGTGTCATTTCATCCGGGTCTGCACTGTTTGTTATGACGAAATCCATATTAGAAAGAAAAGAAAATATTTCGGACAAATTATAACATACACTGCAAAAATTAAGTGTAACCTTACACCAATTTGGTGGTAGCTTAATGGCCATCGATATTGGTGTTACCCTTCAACGGCTTTAAAAATATGTTCTGTTTGATTGTATTGATCCGGAGAAAAACTACAACAATAACAGGTAGAAATGTTGGACTAAAGTTGTTTAAGTAGGAAATTTAGTGTAAGTTTACATCAAAAGGGATTGTGACTCAGCTGCCACCTCTTTTGATAATAACTTGTAAGTATTTGTATAGTGTGTGACCTTATAATATGCATATACACAATGGACTATCTACATGTATTTCATTGGTGTAAAAGAGTTATATATCTTCTCATCTGAAACCGTTGGTCTGAAGTGAACACAATTTAGCACAAAATAGCTAAAATGTTTTTTTCCTAATGTAAATACTGTATGCATATGACTACCAGTGGGGCGTTGCTTATTCCGGCTAAGGAAACTTGAAAAAATATCCTCTGAGATGGTTGATTACCTGGGTCAATGGCGCACTTAAAACTCAAATATGAATGCTTACAATTCAGAGAGGAACAAAATTACAGAAAAAAGCGAACACTCCTCTCGAACGATACATCAGCAACAGTAGGTGAAAAGAGCTCCTAGCAGTCGAAATTGACAGTGGCCGATCCGTGATATTAATACCTAAGCTCAAAGCCTAAACTTTAAACTGGGCAGTGCCATGCAGCATCGTCTATCGATTCCTTATCTTTATATTCTTCCTTACTTTGTCCAACTGGACTCCTGCAGGTCGTCATATAACTCAAATCAATCAAATTGTTGATTAAAATTCCAAAACGTTTGGTAGAAATTGTTTTTGGTGGCCTATAAACGAATGTGATCTGTCAAAAATACGTGTATGTCAACAGAGGACTTTGCCAGTTTCCAACAGATACATATACAAGAAGACATAAACTCAGGTGAGGGATGCATGGCCATTTGGCTCGTTTGTTATTATATCAGAAGAATACACCACTTAATTGACGTAGATTGCTCAAATAATTATTTCGTGAAAACGGATTATTATCTCGTGCAAACGGTTTATTATATCGAGCGCATGGATTCTTATTCCGTTTGCACGAATTATTAAATTGAGCTCTCAGTTTATTATTTTGTGCGCACGGAATATTATATCGTGCAAACGGATTATTATTTCGTGAAAACGGATTATTATATCGTGCGCACGGATTATTAAATCGTTTGCACGAATTAATAAATCGTTCTCTTGGATTGTCATCTCGTGCATACGAACTGGTATATAGTACACAAAGATTCATAATCCATGCCATCAGATTATTATATCATTTGCAGGGATAAAGATTTCTTGCGCACGCTTTATTAAATTGTTTGTTCGGAATATCAAATTGTGTGCACAAATTAGTAAATCATGTGAACGGTTTAATAAATCGTTAGCATGGAGTGCTATTTCGTATGCACAGAGTATTATTCCGTTTGAACAGCTTATTTAATCGTGCCCACGAAATATATTTTCTAAAATGAAAATAATGAATGTCCTAAAGGTACCACCGTACATATGGAACCTATTTCAGAACAGCTATGTTGAAACACTCAGTTCGACTAACCTAACATTGTTTTCAATTTAACCTTTAAAGCGCCAATCACGACTACAGCAGATAACATATTTTGCAATATGTTTCCTAATTTTCAGAAAAAATAAGGCATGATATTTCACGAGAATTGTCTGCCAGCAGACGATCCTCTTGAAATATCATGCCTTATTAGCTCACCTGAGCCGAAGGCTCATGGGTGAGCTAATAGTATACCAGTCACTCCGGCGTCCGTCCGTCGTCCGTCGTCTGTCGTCCATCCGTCCGTCCACAATTTCAAACATCTTCTCCTCTGAAACCACTGGGCCAATTAAGTTCAAATTTCATATGGAGACTCCTTAGGATGCGGGAACGAAAGTTTGTTCAATGGTCCTGGTCACATGACCAAGATGGCCGCCATGCCCATATATGGTAAAAACCCTTTAAAAATCTTCTTCTCCAGAACCAGAAGGCCGATGACCTTGGGACTTGGTATGTAGCATTGGGGTTGTGGGGCCTACCAAGTTTGTTCAAATGATGATCCTAGGTTGACCTTGACCTACTTAACGTCAAGGTCAAATTTGTTTCCTAATGCATTTAAATGGGAAATTTTCTGAAAAGTTGATTTTTTTGAAAACTGTGGAATCCTTTGTCATTATTCTCACTTGATATGTTTAACCTAATGAGACAATGGCTATAAATAAGTTCCAAAGGTCAAGGTTGACCTTTGTCCTTTCAGCCAAGGTGGCTCATATTGTGGTCTCATCAATAATATTAAAACATTGCTTTCTCACAAACCATTGGCCCAATTGAACTCAAATTTCATTTGAAGACTCCCTATGATAAGTTAGCAAAAATTTTTACAAAACATTTTGGTCACATGACAAAGATGGCCGCCACGCCCATATATGGTAAAAACCTTTTAAGAATCTTCTTCTTCAGAACCAGAAGGCCAGTGACCATGAGACTTGGTATGCAGCATTAGGGATGTGGGGCCTACCAAGTTTGTTCAAATGATGATCCTAGGTTGACCTTGACCTACTTAACGTCAAGGTCAAATTTGCTTCCTGATGCATTTAAATGGGATTTTTTTTTAAAAAAGTTGATTTATTGAATACTATTAAAGCCAAAGTAATTATTTTTACTTGATATGTTAAAACTAATGAGATAATGGCTATAAATAAGTTTCAAAGGTCAAGGTTGACCTTTGCCCTTTCAGCCAAGGTCGCTCATAATGTGGTCCCATCAATATATTAAAACATAGTTTTCTCACAAACCATTGGCCCAATTGAACTCAAATTTTATGTGAAGACTCCTTATGATTGGCTAGCCAAAAATTATAAAAATTGTTGAGGTCATATGACTAAGATGGCTACCACGCTCATATATGGTAAAAACTCTTTAAATCTCTTCTTCTCTGGAACCAAAAAGCCATCGGCTTTGGGACTTGGTATGTAGCATTGGGGATGTGGGCCTTACCAAATTTGCACAAATGATGAATCTAGGTTGACCTTGACCTACTTTATGGCAAGGTCAAATTTGATTCCTAATGCATTTATATGGAGAAAATCTTAAGATGTTCATTTTTCTATAACTATTTAATCTGAATTCATAAAAGTTAAACCTATTGAGATAATGGTTTTATATTAACTTCCAAATGTCAATCTGACCTGTGACCTTTTATCCAAAGCCACTCATTTGGACTGCCACACACCTATTTTAACATCCTTTTCTCGAAAATCACTGGGCTGTTTGATGGATTATTCTTTTCTAGTGTATTCAACACAGTTCTTGACCAAAATGGCTGCAACCCCCATATATGGTAAAACAAAATTTGTTCCATTATAAGCTGTAGTTGACTGTGACCTATTGTAACATTATTAAGGAGATCAGGTGAGCGCCTCAGGACCTTCAGGTCCTCTAGTTTGTTATTTTTGAATAAGTGGCAAAATTTGAAATTGTCGTCTGCTGCAAATTATAGGAAGCGCTTAAGGGTTAAATACCTAGAGTTGCATTCTAATAAGCAAACATTCACCGGGAGTTGTGCATATCACTGTCAAGGAAGAAGGATTGAATGGCTTTCTACAGTCAAGTCTAATATAGCTAACTATTACACATGTACATTTTATTTTGGCAAACATTTATTGTTAAATATTGTATGAGAATTTAGAAAACTTCATTAACCCTTAATGCACCATCAACAACTGCATCAAGCTACAAATTTGTGTCATTATCTGTTTTGGAAGGCAAAAGAGCCTTCATATTTTATGTAACTTGGGCAAATTAAATTACAGGTACCAACTTAGCATTTCATGTTCATTCTGATTCTTAAAACTTAAGTTATTAACTTAAACTTTGTTCGTTCTGACCAGACAGCCTTTTTGCAGGTTGATATTTATCCTCAGATGTGATATTATTTTGTTGCAGGAACTTTGAAAAATGATTTTACTGGAGCTGATACAGCTATATATGCTGCCCTGCATCCCAAACTGAAGGGTATGAGCCGTGGCTACTTGCTGAGACCCAGAGATAAACCACGATGGCCAAGTAGAACAGCCAGGTATATCTAGAACACATAGTTTCAGGGTCGTCATTTAAGAAATAGATTCATGTTTGCAGTGATTTCTTGCTTAATATATCATGGCTGGAGGTCAGTTTTCAAAGTGGATAAATCATGCTTCATGTGAAGCGCTCATGATTTATCCATTTACAACCGATTGATCTATTTACAACTGACCAACTGACGGTGGTATATCAAGGGACAAATCAATGCCAGCAAGATTCTCGCTCATGATTTATCTATTTACAACATTGAAATAATGCTACACTGAAAGACATTTCATAAATTTAAATCTATCGTTTTATAGTGGCAAATTTTCTTGAGTACAAACAATTCTGATTCGGGATTGTTTAATCATAGTTAATGTCAAAGAAGATGGGCTAAATTAGCCTTAATCTTTTTGAGTAAATGCAATTTGGATTTGGTCTTGTTTAATCATAACATAAAAAAGCCCTTTTTAATCATTGTGTTTGGATTGAACCTGATTAACAATGGCTAATACTCATCAGTTTGATAAACGGGCCAGCCCACTACAAAAAGGTACTGGTCATGCATGCATAGGCATACAATCACATTATCAAGTGACACTAGATTTCTATATTCAGGGGTGAACCCACGACAAAAAGGTACTGGTCACACATGCATAGACATACAATCACAGCTGTCAAGTGGCACTAGATTTCTATATTCAGGGGTGAACCCATAACAAAAAGGTACTGGTCACACATGCATAGACATACAATCACAGCTGTCAAGTGGCACTGGATTTCTATATTCAGGGGTGAACCCATGACAAAAAGGTACTGGTCACACATGCATAGACATACAATCACAGCTGTCAAGTGACACTAGATTTCTATATTCAGGGGTGAACCCATAACAAAAAGGTACTGGTCACACATGCATAGACATACGATCACAGCTGTCAAGTGACACTAGATTTCGTTATTCAGCGGTGAACTCATAACAAAAAGGTACTGGTCACACATGCATAGACATACAATCACAGCTATCAAGTGACACTAGATTTCTATATTCAGCCGTGAACCCATGACAAAAAGGTACTGGTCACACATGCATCATCATCATAATCGGATTTTTGATTAACGTACAGGTGCAGGGGCATCATCCACATCAGTGGACCCCTTTCCAGGTAACTGGCTAGCTGCAGGCATAGCAGATCTGATCTGCAGGTGCTCCTTTCTTGAGGGTCAACTGTCTTGAGCTTCCACTCATGGCAGTGTATCTCTGTCAGTTTCTTTCATGTTAGCTTGGGCCTCCCTGCCCCCCGCCTGCCATCAATCTGTGTATCACATGATGTTCTGATTGCACCACTAGAATGCTCCACATGCCCAAACCAGCCAAGCCTTCTCTCTCTCAAAATGAGGTCGAGGTCCTCAAGCTCAAGCTTTGCCAGTAATTCGCTTGACCTTACCGTGGCCACATCCTCTGGCTTGATACTGCATATCTGTCTGATCATGGCCCTATCATTGCGCTGCAAGCGCTGCAGGTTTGTCTTGCTCAGTGGCCAAGTTTCACTGGCATGGAGCATTGCGCTCCTCACGCAAGAGCTGTACACATGGCCACGTGTCTTGTAAGAGAGGTGGCGGGATGTGAGATTTGGTAGTAGCTCCCTGAACTTCTTCCAGACTGTTTTCACACGAGTAGTGACAACTATTTCACAGCCTCCACCAGCAGAAAGCATGTCACCGAGGTATCAGAAGGAAGCTACCACCTCCAGCTTATCAGGTCCTACCTGGACTTCATTCTGTGGCCTGCCGTCAATAGGGCAGGCATTTCCCATGCACCGTGCACATCTATGCAGAGACATACAATCACAGCTGTCAAGTGACACTAGATTTCTATATTCAGGGGTGAACCCATGACAAAAAGGTACTGGTCACACATGCATAGACATACAATCACAGCAATCAAGTGACACTAGATTTCTATATTCAGGGGTGAACCCATAACAAAAAGGTACTGGTCACACATGCATAGACATACAATCACAGCTGTCAAGTGACACTAGATTTCTATATTCAGGGGTGAACCCATAACAAAAAGGTACTGGTCACACATGCATAGACATACAATCACAGCTGTCAAGTGACACTAGATTTCTATATTCAGGGGTGAACCCACGACAAAAAGGTACTGGTCACACATGCATAGACATACAATCACAGCTGTCAAGTGACACTAGATTTCTATATTCAGGGGTGAACCCAAGACAAAAAGGTACTGGTCACACATGCATAGACATACAATCACAGCTGTCAAGTGACACTAGATTTCTATATTCAGGGGTGAACCCAAGACGAAAAGGTACTGGTCACACATGCATAGACATACAATCACAGCTGTCAAGTGACACTAGATTTCTATATTCAGGGGTGAACCCACGACAAAAAGGTACTGGTCACACATGCATAGACATACAATCACAGCTGTCAAGTGACACTAGATTTCTATATTCAGGGGTGAACCCATAACAAAAAGGTACTGGTCACACATGCATAGACATACACTCACAGCTGTCAAGTGACACTAGATTTCTATATTCAGGGGTGAACCCACGACAAAAAGGTACTGGTCACACATGCATAGACATACAATCACAGCTGTCAAGTGACACTAGATTTCTATATTCAGCGGTGAACCCAAGACAAAAAGGTACTGGTCACACATGCATAGATATACAATCACAGCTGTCAAGTGACACTAGATTTCTATATTCAGGGGTGAACCCACGACAAAAAGGTACTGGTCACACATGCATAGACATACAATCACAGCTGTCAAGTGACACTAGATTTCTATATTCAGCGGTGAACCCAAGACAAAAAGGTACTGGTCACACATGCATAGATATACAATCACAGCTGTCAAGTGACACTAGATTTCTATATTCAGCGGTGAACCCAAGACAAAAAGGTACTGGTCACACATGCACAGACATACAATCACAGCTGTCAAGTGACACTAGATTTCTATATTCAGCGGTGAACCCAAGACAAAAAGGTACTGGTCACACATGCATAGACATACAATCACAGCTGTCAAGTGACACTAGATTTCTATATCAGCGGTGAACCCAAGACAAAAAGGTACTGATCACACATGCATAGACTTCTATATTCAGCGGTGAACAATTAAAAACAGTGAAGGTTCCACTGAGAATGTTTGATTGCATAGGCTCATCTGAGCCTTTGCTGCTTTTCCATGAGGTCGATTTGAGTAGCTCCTGGTTGCTAATCCAAAGAGTGATTTTCTTGCTATACTCAATATATGGTCCAACTATTTTTGTCCTAGCTGTCTGGATGATCACAAATTTTCCACCAAGGGACAAAAACATTGTTTTGACACATATTTTGGGGTCTTAAAGTGGGTATTTAACCAAGTGTATATTGGATTTAAAACTTTCGAGATCAGTAGAGACAGAACATGGAAAAATTGCGGACCACATTTTTATTTGGTTCCCTACTTCAAAATTGAGTAAGAAAACAAGAATTTTCTGTTTACTGTATTAAAGCTAGAGACCATGTATTAGTCACATCCTAAGTTAACCTTGCCTGCTCGTTCTCCCTGCCTACCTGATAAATGTGGCCTTCTTCAATAAATGACATAAATTCTTTTATTAAAAAAAATCAGCAGACGACAAAAAATCATGAAAAATATCTTAGCATGCAGAGTTAGAATTTTTCAGGCTTAAATGCAGGTTATTTCTATGAAGCGATAACAACACTTGAATGTGATGAGGAAATGTCAACCCATGGCACCAAGAGGAAGAGATGCTAGAACACAGACAAACCCATGGCACCAAGAGGAAGAGGTGCTAGAACACAGACAAACCCATAGCACCAAGAGGAAGAGATGCTAGAACACAGACAAACCCATGGCACCAAGAGGAAGAGGTGCTAGAACACAGACAAACCCATGGCACCAAGAGGAAGAGGTGCTAGAACACAGACAAACCCATGGCACCAAGAGGAAGAGGTGCTAGAACACAGACAAACCCATGGCACCAAGAGGAAGAGGTGCTAGAACACAGACAAACCCATAGCACCAAGAGGAAGAGATGCTAGAACACAGACAAACCCATGGCACCAAGAGGAAGAGGTGCTAGAACACAGACAAACCCATGGCACCAAGAGGAAGAGATGCTAGAACACAGACAAACCCATGGCATCAAGAGGAAGAGGTGCTAGAACACAGACAAACCCATGGCACCAAGAGAAAGAGGTGCTAGAACACAGACAAACCCATGGCACCAAGAGGAAGAGGTGCTAGAACACAGACAAACCCATGGCACCAAGAGGAAGAGGTGCTAGAACACAGACAAACCCATGGCACCAAGAGGAAGAGATGCTAGAACACAGACAAACAAAGACAAGAATACAATAATCAGAGCAACCAGCTCGTTCTCTCTTTACTCACCAAGATGACTGGCAAACTGCAAAGGACACTAACATTGACTCAGATTAACAAAAATGCTGGGCGTAAAATTGTGAATATTTCCATATCCATCAGATTTAACATTTGTTTTGGTTGCTCAAAAGAACCGTCTCATTGAGAAACATTTGTTTTGGCTGAGAAATAAGAAAATTAATTTTTAATTACACACTCTTATCTACAGTCCTGACTAAGAACTACATCATAAAACACAGACATGACATGAAACCCCCATAAGAGGGTGAATGTGGTGACTGGTTAAGACCTTTTGTTTTACTTTATCATTCCAGGAAGCGTGAGCTACAAGATTATTTATGGAGGTGTTCAATTCACAACCTTGAAAAGTACATGTCTTCTGAAGTCCTAAGTGCTCTTGGTGCTTCTGATGCTACAGGCAAAGAGAAAACAGCGGAATCTTAATCTGGTCTTGTTAAAAGAGTTTGGTTTAGTTAATGGTACTTTGATCACTCTTTCTAGCCTTTGTTTTTAACTAGGAGGAAAGGAAATAATGATGGAATGATGAAAGCATGTCTTTCCTGAGCTCTTTGCCTACTGGGTAATTTTGCATCCTTTTTTTGTTCAAAATCAACTTTTTCAAAAATTTATTTCAAGAATACCTTCAGATTGTCAAACAGTTTGGATCCCATGGCATTTTGTTGGCCTGAACTGGGTCCAAACTGTTTGCAACGGTTATCAGCAGACGACACTAGTAGGCAAAGAGCTAAAGCTAGACCTGAAATTCGAGTTTGAAAAAAAAGACTTATGTGGGGGCAGTTAAGGTTCAGGCTAGCCTGTGCAAATGCACATTCAGACCATAGCCTTGCTCACTCACATTAGATAGAGATGTAGATGAAGGCTCCCCACTTAAACGATGCTTATGCATGTTTAAAGATTGATTTTACACATTTGTAACAGGTATCATTATCTCATGATCTGGCCTAATTGTTCCTTTTTAGGGCCACATGTAAATTGCCTGTGTCACTTGAAACAACAAGCCTTACTTTCTCTAGTTTTAACCCTTTTCAGATCAATGGAATTTTCCATAAAGCAACATAAAATAAAGTCAAGATGGTCCATTGTATATACTGAGGTACATACAGGTTACATTTTTCAAAAAATGGATTTCTTTCTCTGAAGATCTATTTTGTCTATGCAAACAGTCCAGACCCTCTGGGTGTTCATTGTTTTCCAAAGTACTGTTTTAGGGGTTTCTGGTCTTAGCAAGGTTAAAGAAGACATCACATTGTTTGTTGTCTACTGCAGCTGTCCCACTTCAAGTGCTCAAAATTCTAAATCTTTTCATACTAAAATCATTTCTTTAAATCTTCACTAACTAAACATTATGACACTTTAGTTTTCAAGATTAGGTTGGGTCTTATCATAGGTTTAGATAAACAAAATTTTTGATCATAAAATTATAAATATTTTCTTCCCCATCAGTTTTAACATATGTTTTGGGTGCTCAAAAGAACCGTCTCACTGAGACGTTTTGAGTATTCACAACATATGTTTTGGTTGAGAAATAAGAAAATACTGCAAACCCTTAACTAAAGACGTGGCTTAACCTGCTAGTGAACACAGTTTTTGATGATGTCTTGGAATGTGTTTGCTCTACATTCATGTTACATTGGAAGAGTTTGCAGTATTGCTTTCAAAAAAGTTGGATGAAACACTAATGGAAAAAACATGTCAATTTTTTATTCATGAATATTATATCAATTTGGTGGATAGATTCTCTGTTAAATTTTAAATATATCCAGACCCCTGTAGCAGTGCTTTTGTAAAAATTGGCATGTTCATTTTACGACTAAAAGTTTTGAGAACATGATCATTGTCTTTAACCTATTGTTGAAAGATCAAAGGATTTTAGAACAAGAAAATGTCTATGAAAAGAGATGAAAATATTCTTCAAAATCATCGTAGAATGCACTAAATCATTTTTTCCCCATTTCTCTGTCAGGTGCATACCAAGCAGAGCTTTGTGGTAGATTACACTGCACCAATCGTAAATACATGGCTACACCTCTGATATATAATGGGAATATTGGATGGCGAAAATAACAATCATTTCCAAAGCAATGTTTCCCATTTCAAAATTTGAAAATTTATAAAGGGTCCCCACAATTGTACATCCTGGAAAAGACAGTGATCATTAAATAATTTTTGGCTTTACCAATTGTGTGAGCCTTATCAAACTGTTCATTGATGAGCAGTTTGATCCGTGTCAACACTATTTGCATTTCCATTGTTATAGGATAAGTTTTATTACAAGGCAGCCAAAATCAAAATTTATATAAGAAGGAATTCTAAGCAGCTGTTATGGTTTTATGCATCAACAGATAAGGATATTACCTTGTAAAACATTGTCACTAATACTGTGATAGGTGCTCTCAATTTTTGAACACCATTATCTTACTGTTGTCAGCCAAAATTTGGGTTGGTAGACATTTTTCCCAGAAAATGTTTGTCAATCTATAAAAAGTGAAGATCTGTCCAGCGAACCCAATTTTTAGTTTTCAGGCCTTTGACTTACAAACTGATTGCAAGTATAATAAACAGTGAATGCCTTGATATGAGGGATTTTTAAACTTGCGATAATTAGTTCTGAACTATTCTCATTTTTTGGTATTTTTGTAAGGCAATTAGATTTTAAAATTATAGAACATTTACTACATGTATGTACATATAAATACCAAAGAATCTTTGTTGAATCAAAATATTTTGAATGCAATGTTCAAGAGATCTTGTTATCTAATACATGTATCAAATTTTATATGATGGTTTTTTAACATCGAAATCATAATTGTAGTGCTTTTATCTCATTCATTTTTTCTTTAATATACTGTAAAGACCCTCCTGTAGATTGTAGCAGGCAAAAATTAGAAAAAGAAAATGTTTACCCATATCATTTTAGATCTTTGTATGTACTACACTTCTGCCCAATTTTGTCCATTTAACTTGTTTGTTTGAGTTGATACTTTATGTCCTAGTCAACAATTTTTCAGTCATGTTGGGATGATTTCCTGTTTTCCTGGGTGAACCAGTACTAAGCAATGGATAAGGTATCTCAAGCAGCTCGTCCCGTTTCATTCTTGAATTAAATTTTACTATAATTTGTCTTGGGGCTGTCTTCTTGCCTAGTCTATGGTTTATATTTATGTGCTCATTTTGCAGATTGATGTCTTTAAGTGTTTTATTTAAAGTCTCAATCACCTTCAATGTATGCTTCCGCAGTTTCAAAACCTATCTTTGGAATACCATTTATTCTAATGTTGGTCTTTCTACTGTATTGTTCCATATCATTTAATTTTGACGACATATCAAGATTTACAGATTCTTTTTGATCACTCAGCTTCTTGTTTTCTGCTCTTCTATCTTTAAGTTCTTCTCTTCTATTCTCTGTTTGAGTACATCAATACTGTTCAGGAGCTTGTCCTTGTCTTGGTCTTTTTCAAATAATTTATCTTCTAATATTTCAATTCTCTTTTAGCCTAGAAACTCTTCCTTCATTTGTTGGAACATAACCTTTATCAAGTCTCTTAGAAAACCATTATCCTTTCTTATAACATTTGACAGCTTTTTGTTTATTTCTTCAAGTTGTTTGAAATATGGATAAAGTATCTTGCTCAAGGACACAACACAGTGACTCTGGTGAGTCTGGAACTAGCAACCCTTTGATCCCCAGTCTAACACACTACCAACTGAGTCACTGCACTACGCTGTCTATTTAACTTGCAGAATTCTAGTTATTAGTATGCATTTAGCAGCCAAGTGGAAAACAGTGTGGGTCCAGATCAGCTGATAGTTGATAAGAAATTTGATAGTCTGGTTTAATTCTTAAATTAAATATCATTATTACATGTTTTACTAAAACGTGGCCGCCGCCGTGTTACCAGGCATATCAGCCGGGCACTCCGTATTTGCCCTCTGGCCTAAAGTTCCTCAGGCAAATATGGAGGTACTGGGCCGATATGCCTGGTAACATGGCGGTGGCCATGTATTAATATCTAAAGAACGAAGAATTATGTTTAATGTAAATTGTCTGCCAACAGTATTTTCAAATTTAATTTTAATTAAAATTGTTTCTAGATAAAATTTCTGATCACGGTAAGGTGGTAATCACAAACACACTGATTTATATCAAAAAAGCTTTTTTAATTGCAAAAAACAGTGTTTTAAGATCATCAAAATGGTGATCATAGAATACAAAACTAACCTGATCAATTTCCAAAATTTGTATTTTCTTAATCAAAAATGTTTTTCACCTATCTGAAATGCAGTGTTCGGGACCGCCACCTACCTGATGTGAATTTGTGCTGATATTGTGTATACATGTATTTGGAAACAAATGTGATTCCTGCTGAATATAATTTTTATGAGTGAGCCAAGATTGCCAAACTTTTTGGAATCTCATGAGCATTTACATATAGTTTAACCATGAGCATTTACATCCTATATTTCAAGGCATATACATGCTATTATTGTTTGTATGCTCGCAACTTGGAAGAAGTTGAGGGGGCATATTGGTTTGGGCCTGTCTTTCACACACATGGTTAAGGAGGATTAGAGGTTAGAGATAAGATCTTGAAATTTGACATGTGGTCAATGAATATGAAATGAAAAGGACCTGTTTCATCGAACTTGTCTTTGCAGGGTAATGGTAATGGCCCTTTTTTCAATGATTTTTAACACATGTTCCAGCAACAAATGCTCAGGAAAACATGGGCAAATGCGTATACTTGGCAGAGCCTTCACTGGTGGCATATACAAAGATTGGATGTAGATGAAGACTCAGACAAAAAATCCAACCTGCACCCCTGTGGAATAAGTCACCATGGAGATTTAAAGGAGTTTTTGTGCATATGCCAATGAACTCTTTTATCTCCTAGGTTGTCTGCTCATAACTTTTGCAAATAGTTTGGACCCAGATCATGAAAATGTCGGGGCTCATCTGGGTCCAAACTGTTTGACACTCTGATGGTATTCCTGAAAGAATTTTTCAAAAAGGTTGATTTTGAAAAAAAAATCAGCAGAAGACAAAAAAAGCATGAAAAATTTCCCAGGGGGCAAAGTGTTTAATTATCACTATCTGAATTGCTTGCCCAAATGTTTACTTCATTATTTTTGTCGCATAAAAGTGCTCATTTTAGCCAAATATATTATTTTACAGATCCAAAAGTAGTTTTTACCAGACAACTAGTCTTTTTATCATTTATATAAAGAAAGTTTGTTTAAATAATAATTTAATAAATAGAAATTTAATTGTTATTAGCCGTTTAGAGTCATTTAAGAAATGAATTCGATTTTTGGAAGGTTCATGGAATCATGAATACTTCGGGTCTTTTGCAAAATAAGTGAAGCCCAAAGGGCTTCACGTTAACTTTGCAAGAGACCCGAAGTATTCATAATTCCATGAACATTCCAAAAATTGAATTTATTACTTATATTTACATTCTATTATAAATAACTATTTATAATTAAGGAGATAACACCATTTTGTATTTATTATTTAATGGTATTAACGGTTTTGTTGGAGTGTAAAATGGAAAAGCGGAACACGGACAGCCAATGGAGCAAACAAGAAGCTTGCGACTCAGGTGTGGCTCGCTGTCAACCACAACACCAGTGTCACATCTGGCGAATGAATTCGATGTTGGAAGCGAATTGCAGGAGCAAGTGAGCTTGGCAGCTGTCAATCAAATTTTGTGTCGTTCATGAGGCTATGAACTATTGCAAAAATCTAAAGATTCATTAAAGGCTTGCTTTGAAAATGTAAATACTTAAGATTTACAGCAGATGACATTTTGAAATCATAATTATGTCTCTTAAAGTCTACGTTTGTCATCTGTTGAAATGTTTTAGAAGCCTCTTGGTTAAATAGTGTAGACCCAGATCAGAACAGTCTGATCTGCATCCACACTGTTTGTCTATATACTTAAATAAATTAATCATGTTAGTAAATATATGCAGCAGACGTCTTAAACAGACAGCATATTAATTGCAAGCGTATAAAGGGTTCAAATAAGACTAGTGCTGTAGTTCATGTAATACATCATAATATAAATATCAAAACAATAATCATGCACCAGACTAGTGCCGTACGTCATGTAAAACACCTATAATATAAATATCAAAACTATAATCATGTACCAAGCTAGAAATATTTTACAGTACCCACTAGGACAGCTGTTGCAATCTCTTTCCTTGCTAGCGGGAACTTTTGTCATCTGCTGATAACCTTTGCAAACAGCTTGGACCCAGATCAGTCGGTCTTATCTGGATCCAAAATGTTTGACACTCTGATAGTGTTCCTGAAGGAATTACTTGAAAAGTTTAATTTTAAAAAAAGTCAGCAGATGATAACAAAGCGTGAAAAGTACCCAGCATGCAAAGAGTTAATAATCCAGAATAAGACTTCTTTGGATATAAATGGAGGATAATCAAAATTTTGCCATGACTGTTTCTTTTATTTCATCAAGTGAAGTGAAAGGGCGCAGCATGTTTGAGTGACTATACGTTTGAGCAAATTTTACAATACGAATGAGCGAGTACGTTTGAGCGACTTTTTTTATATAGGTATTCAGGTATACCTAGGTACTATACCCCCTTTCCATTAGCCAGATAAAATATTTCCGTTTCATTAAAGTACATGTTCACATGTGCATAGGCAGTGCTTTGTAAGTCATTTTCAGTTTAAAATGGTATATAAATGTCTGCATGATCAAAGTATATGTTCACATGTGCAGAGGCATTGTTTCTGAAAAACTCAAGTCTTTCTATTTCCCCGCTGTCATATACCAGTTGAATTTCTCTCAATTTTTTTAAGCCGTTCCGTTTCTCTTTTATACAAGGGGACACGTAAATCTTTATGCGCAAATTTTCAAGTAGGTTTTAGTTTGAACCGATTTAAGTTTATCCAAGAACTCAAATACTGCTAGATGATAGTGATAAAACATATCACCAAACTCTCCTTGGAAACTTTTACAACCACTGTTTACGGTCAATATCATATACCTTTGATTAACAAAAAATTCCCTCAAACATATTGTGAAACTTGCTAAAAGTTCGCCCAAACCACGGATGTATACTAATACATCCGTGCCCAAACGTATTGTTAGCTCAAATGTATTGTCCCCAAGTGAAAAATGTATACTTCATGAATGGTGCAGCAAGGACAATAGATTTTTACTTTGTTGTAAAATACAACTAGGAAATGCAAACTGTTTATATTTTTAAGTTTCTTTTAAATGTTTTGTTTCTATTTTTTGCTATGTTGCTTTATATCCCTGTCAACATTGTTCAGTTGTCTTGGGCATGCTTGGTTTAAGTCTTCCTATAAAGTGGTTAGCCAGTGAACTAGGTGAACATACTATCTAGTAGGGCGGTGTACCAGTACATGGTTTATATCAGAAACCGGTTTATTAGGTTTGATAGATGTTTGTATATCGAACAAAATATGGACTCTCATTCCAATAAGGTCTGCACTGTTTCCTACTGCCCAAAATTTGTTATTTTCTACAACAATCTATTCCAAAATGGCAATAGGTAACAGTGCAGACCTTCTTGGAAAGATGGTCGATATTTTGTTTGATACACGACCATTCGATTTGGTATATCTATCGATATAAACTTTGTACCATATGCAGCCCTAGTATCTTCCATACATGATGCTTTCACATTTATATCCATTCTCAAGGGTTAGAAAAAGGCATGTGATATAAGATTTGTTACCTTAGGGGAAACCACAGAAACCCCCAGTTGGTATGCAATATACTATTTTATGACCAATCTCTACACAAGTATGTAGCCAGGCCAAGTTTCGAACTCAAGACCACTTTTGCAATAGATAGAAGTTTGACTACAAATTAATGTCTACTGATTATGCTTACAGATCCAGCATGTATTTTATTAATGATTATTCTCTTAAACTGGAGAAAATTCTTCCATCTAGGCAGCAAGTTGATTGTTTTGGGGGTAGATTGATTATAAAGAGTATATGAGGTGAAAAAGATGCTTCCATTTGAAAGATAGTGACCCTTACTCTGCAAATATGTTTTTGCCCTGAAAAATGTAGTTTGCTTATTATGTCTGCTGCATATATTCAAAGGGGCTTCAGACTACTGTTATCATAGAGGCAAACAATATGAATCCTGGGCAGTCTGATCCGGTTCAATATCATTTATAGCAATATAGGCAAAGTACATAAGAAAATGAGAGAAAGGCTGGAAAAGGATTATGGTGTGTGTCTGTTCACTGTACTATTTATTTCATTACCAAATCACTATTTCTTTGTTCACTTCTTTCACTACTTTTATTTTTAACAATATCTAACCAATATCTTGCTAGACAACACTCCTCCCAATTTTTACCCAAATCTGCTCATAGGACTCCAGTTATTAGCATGTATTTACAAGCAGAATCAGTAATAGTGTGGATCTGGTTTTTAAACAGTTTGATCCAGATCTACACTGTTTAAACACCGGGTATATTTGTGTTTTAAATTAGCATGGTAAGGGTTAAAATATAGAATATGGAATTTACCTTAGAATATGGAATTTACCTTAGAATATGGAATTTACCTTAGAATATGGAATTTACCTTAGAATATGGAATTTACCTTAGAATATGGAATTTACCTTAGAATATGGAATTTACCTTAGAATATGTAATTTACCTTAGAATATGGAATTTACCTTAGAATATGGAATTTACCTTAGAATATGGAATTTACCTTAGAATATGGAATTTACCTTAGAATATGGAATTTACCTTAGAATATGGAATTTACCTTAGAATATGGAATGTGAGTATTACAAGGACAAGAGAGTGTTTGCATGTCAGCTCCGACGCCAATATTGATTGACAATACCTAAATGTAGCATGAAAAATATATATGTAACTTAATAGATATGAATCAAGAATTTTTAGAGCTTTTTATGCCTTAAATCTGTGTGACACAAAGCTTCTCCAAACATCTGAATTTATTTAATGGCATTTGATAATTAAATGATCTCTGTCATCCAAAAATGAAACCAAAAGTTGACTTTAAGAATAATGCTCATTCATTGTAATTTTCACATTTCCACAATCTAAGCATTAGTATTGTTTAACTTTTACTGTCAGGAGTTGTTATTTGGTCCAATATTATTATTATATATCAGTTCCACAGTTATGATGTATGTTTTTCACCTTCAGTTTGAGCCACATCATGAAACTACACTTGGGCATGCCCTTGAGAGAATGACACTTGTAGGCAAAAATAAACAAATGTCCGTCGCCCATGTAATACAATCACTATCAAAATGGCCTGATGCAAGAAAACCCCACTGTTGCACACAAAGAAAATCATAACTCTGCATGATGGGTAATTTTTCATGTTTAAGCTCACCTGAGCCGAAGGCTCACAGGTGAGCTATTAGTATACCAATGCCTCAGTCCGTCGTCTGTCAACATTTTCAAACATCTTTTTCTCTGAAACCACTGGGCCAATTCAACTCAAATTTCATATGGTGACTCCTTAGGGTAAGGAAACGAAAGTTTGCACAAATGGTCCTGGTCTGTTTACCAAGATGGCCGCCATGCCAATATAAGGTAATACCCCTTTAAAGAACTTGGTATGTAGCAGTGGGGATGTGGGCCCTACCAAGTTTGCACAAATGATGATTCTGTGTTGACCTTGACCTACTTTACGACAAGGTCAAATTTGATTCCTAATGCACTTGAAATGTTCATATTTCCATAACTGTTGAAGCCAAAATCATTATACTTGCTAGATATGTTTAACCTAATGAAACTTTGGTCATAAATAAGTACCAAAGATCAAGCAGACCTTTGACCTTATATCTTAGGTCTCATTTTTGACTGCCACATACATATCTAAACATTTTTTACTCAAAAGCCACTGGGCTGATTGGAGTCAAATTTCATTTGGAGACTCCTTAAGTTGAGGGAAGGAATGTTTATGATCACATGACCAAGATGGCAGCCAGCCACCACGCCCATATAAGGTTAAAACCCTTTAAAAATCATCTTCTCTGGAACCAAAAGGCCAATGGCCTTGGGACTTGGTATGCAGCATTGGGGATGTGGGTCCTACCAAGTTTGCAAAAATGATGATTCTGGGTTGACCTTGACCTACTTTACCACAAGGTAAAATTTTATTCCTTATGCATTTATGTGGGAAAAATCTTGAAAAGTTCATTTTTCAGTATTCTGTTAAAGCCGATATCATAATACTTGCAAGAAATGTTTAACCTAAGTAATGAGACAATGGTTTTATATAAGTACCAAAGGTCAAGCCGACCTTTGATCCTTCACCCAAGGCCACTCATTTTGGACTGCCACATACATAGCTTAACATCTTTTTCTGGGAAACTACTGGGCTGATTGAACTCAATTTCATTTGGAGATAAAACTTTATAAATATGACATTTTGTTTGTGGTCATTTGGCCAAATTGCCACATTGCCCATATATGGTAAAACCCTTCAAAATAGTCTCAAGAACCAAAAGGTCAATGACCTTGGGTGTTGTTATTTGGGTCTGCATGTATCATTGGGGATAATGGGCCATACAAATCATGTTAAAATAATAAGCCTAGGTTGACCATGACCTAGTTAAACGTTACTAAAGAGATCTTGTGACTCAATATCAGACTCAGGTGAGCACTTCACTACCTCTAGTTTATCATCTGCTGAGGGTTTTTTTTTTCAAGATTAACTTTTTTTTACAAAATTCTTTCACGGATACCATCAGAGTGTCAAATAGTTTGGATCCAGATCAGGGCCAACATTTTGTCATACCTGATCTGGATCCAAACTGTTTACATAGGTTATCAGCAGCAAAGTATTAAGTCATTCTTTAATGATGTATGTGGAGCTATCCAGTGGGGCTAGTGTGTGTCAGTAATTAAGTGTTTTCCTTGGACATTGTTTTGGTAAGCAAGTCAGGCCCCCAGATACGAGTGCATAATTAACATTAAATTTTCTCATTTCTCTCTCAATGTGATGTGGGTATTCAAGAGTTAAGAGTTGTTGTTTTGTAAACAAGTGCTATTTGGTAGAGTCCATGCTCCATAAGAGTAGAGTTACGTAGTTGGTCACGTTATGGTACTTTATTCACCTGATTGGACAAATAAAGGGTTTTGTTCATACTTCTAACTGTAAATTTATTTCGTCACTCTACTCTAATTGAGCACGGACTTTATAGATATATTATGTTTTGTAAACAAGTGCTATTTGGTATAGATATACCTGTATTATGTTCTCTACAATTTGGAATATTTGTAATATACTGATCTTGGCAAATGGTCAGCCCGTTTCGATTAAACTATCAACAAGGGTATCACTCAGACCATAATCAAAGACTACTAATTACTAAGATCAATCAAAATATACTTATCTGCACAATTTCAATGTCTGACCTATTTACCCAGCCCAAAATGTCAGGGGTGTGCATAAGGTCAAACTTGCATAATGCTCTAAAAGTCTTTCCCTTTAATTTGATGTGCAACATGACCTACTTAAGAAAAAAAAGGTTTTGACCCCATCTGGGGGCTGTGGATGTATAAAAGGGCAGAATATTGGCTCGCATTGTGTTCTCTGCATCATTCCTGTTTAATTCGACATGTAAAATGGCTACTAACAGAAAATAAAATAAATTACCTTTTGATCCCCAGGGTTCAAGGATGTGTGTGAGGGCAAAACATTTGCTAGCATATAATTGTATGCTTCATTCCCTTTAATTTGATATTCAACATGACCATATTCTGAAAAAGTTAATTTATACAAGCCTATGTGACCCCCGGGGGCGGGCCCATTTTTTGGCCCCTGGGGCATAATTTGAAAAAAGCTTGGTAGTGGTCCACTAGATGATGATGCTACAGACCAAATATCAAGGCTTTAGTCCTTGTGGTTTTAGACAAGAAGATATCATGTTTTCCCTATATTAGCCAATGTAAAACATGTGACCCCGGGGCAGGTCCATTTTTGGCCCCAGGGGCATAATTTGAACAAACTTGGTAGTGGTTCACTAAATACATACCAAATATCAAGGCTTTAGTCCTTGTGGTTTCAGACATGAAGACATGAAGATTTTTTCACGTTTTCCCTATATAAGCCTATGTAAAACATGTGACCTTCCAGGGCGGGCCCATTTTTTGGCACTAGGGGCATAATTTGAACAAACTTGGTAAGGTCCACTAGGTAATGCTACATAACAAATATTAAGGCCTTAGGCCTTGTGGTTTCAGACAAGAAGATTTTTCATGTTTTCCCCATTTAAGCCTATGTAAAACATGTGACCCCCGGGGCGGGGCCATTTTTGGCCCTAGGAGCATGATTTGAACAAACTTGGTAGAGGTCCACTAGATGATGCTTCATACCAAATATTAAGGCTCTAGGCCTAATGGTTTCAGACAAGAAGACTTTTAAAGTTTTCATCTCGAAAATCTATTTTTAGCCTGTGTGAACTAGATATGCAACAGACCTAAACAATTTGAACAATTATTAAAGAGGGCCATATAAGAATCGTTCCTGTCAAGTTTGGTCAAAATCCAACCAATGGTTTAGGAGATGTCATTTAAATCAATTGTTAACGGACGACGGACAAAGACTGATCACAAAAGCTCACTTTGTCACTATGTGACAGGTGAGCTAAAAATGAAGGCCCTTTCATTTAGGAGCCCTGTTTTTAGTGTCTGTATCCATTTATCACCGTAGCCATTGCTGCTTATATACTCAAAATATGGAAGATGATAACGACTCAGGCCAAAATATAGACCTGTAGATCAACTGTGTAGCTGTATACACTTGTTGAACAGTTAAATTACAACGATGTAATAAGTACCAAAATCTTGTGTGCTGGTCCATATGAAATATTGTTTGACTCAACTACTAGTGCTATGTTTTAGTCTACTTTCTAAGATTTCATATTGGAGTCAGCACACAAGATTGGGTTCTTAAAGCATAGGTGAAGAGTGAAGACTCCGACAAGTCTGCACACCCATGCAGTTTTGTCCAAGCCTTTTGCTGCTCGCATACACAGAGAATAGAAGTAGATTAATGCTAGGACCAAAAATAAAACTTCTAGAGGTTCAAACTTTGTATACAAGAAACCTCTTTAACAGGTTCTTTGGTGAAGACCCAGATGAAATGTCATGTAATGTGGCATTCTATCAGGCTGTGCACCGTTTGCTTAGATATAAAAACTCTTCAGGGAATGAAGCACATCTTAATCATTTGGAAATGGTGACCTGTAACCCCTTGATATTTACAATGAACCATCCCAGGTTCAGATGGAAGAATTCATAAGTATACAAAGGGTTATGGAATGGTTACACATATGCAATATGAAACTTTATATGAGGAGCTGGCCCCTTTCATGATGTGGCTTGACTTTTTGTTGAATCCTTTACAATATGTGTGATATATGTATCTCTCTTTGACAATCTGTGATATTTCTTTAAAATTTATTATATATTCATGTTACCTGTCCATTGATACTTCTTGTATATGGATTGTTCTGATCATATTTGTTTTAATAAAGCTCCTCTTTGATAAAATGTTTTGGTTTATATATTCTGCCACATGTTCATAAGTTACCTGTCCATTGATACTACCTGTACAGTGTAGTCCCTTTGGGGTCCGTAGGAATGGATCATGTTACAAGTGAGTTGTGTTGTAAAAGAACAATTACAAAGGAGTTATAGGAACAAGACCAAACTTTGCTCTGGACCTGCGTCGCTGTTGCACATCTTCAATTTGTGAACAATCAATATGCAAAATTCAAATATACAGGAATAAAATCTGTTTACACTCGTATTACACACAATTTACAACATATAATCTACAGTAGGTGGTGTAGACGTGACAATATCCAAGTTCAATGCTCAAAAATATATTATCAAATGTGCACAAAATATAGGGTGCACATGTTCAATGTGTGAACAATCATAATACAAAGTTTGAATATAAAGGAATGAAAACTACTTGAGTTACAGATTACAGAAACCAGACATCCCCTAAGCATTTCGGATGGAAAAAATAAGAAAATATTTTTCAAATTTCCACAAAAAAGGAGGTGCACATGTTCAGTGTATGAACAATAATTATGCATAATTTAAGCAATAAGGAACTAATTTGTTTTTCAACTAAAAAACAGAGGTCTTCCCTTTTTTGAATCAAAAAAATTCACAAAATTACAAGGGGAATAATTTGAAAAATATACATGCAAGAGTAATGGTTCTTATGTATGACACGTCTGAATGTGCTTTTCAAACGTATGAAGTATCGTTGAAAAATCTCTGACCGTTATCAAGTTATAGAGTGGACACAAATTTGTGACGGACAGACCCAGGAACAGACACAATTCTGAGCAGTTTCAGAGATGTTTAGTTTCTTATAGAGCTATAGAAGGGAAATCAGCCATGCCCGATCACGACTATGTTTTTCGACAGATCAAATTTGTTGAAGCCATTTTTGTAGGTCACCTGACAAGTTCTGACCATTGGTTTCAGAGGAAATGCTTAAATTGGTACAGAAGGGAAACTGACCACTCCCAGCTAGATATTTTAACAGATCAAGTTGGTTTTAGCTATTTTTGTAGATCACCTGGTGACAGTTTTGAATTCTGATCAGCAGTTTCAGAGAAGATTATTGAAGTTTCTTTAGCTGCAATAAGCAAGTCATCTGGCTGTCAGCTTTTTGAGATATCAAATTCATTATAGCTCATTATTTTGTGTTTAACGTGATTAACAGCGAAGGTCATAATGAGAAGAGGTCACTGCTAAATGTTTCATCGGACAGACTGGAGAAGCCGGGATGGAACCTACCACCTCTGGTTTACAAGGCAATTGATTTATCCACTGCATCAGAGCAGCTCGAGCTATTTTTGTGGAGGGTCACCAAGGTACTGTGAGGTTTGGAATTCAGGGGACAAAAATTCCACTCGTCCGCTGGTATTGACGAGTGGATTTTAGAAAGGACGAGTGATTCTTCCCAAAGGGCTCGTCCTACAGGACGAGTGCTAAAATCTGCGGGTTAAACTAGCATTTTCTGAATGGCAGGAAGCGTTTCCATCGAGCCAAATACCTTTTCAATTCCGAAAGTAGAAACCGAATGTTGTGATTGCAAATAGCAAATAAAAGCTGCGCAGTATAATGCAGGGTAGTGTGGTAGACTGTATCAAAGTAAATATTGATTTTTTCGGAGCTCATTTTCATAAATGAAATAGGTTTGTATAATGACAGACTGTAATTATTGATTTTTTTCTTTACAACTGAATGTTGACGGGCGTAATATATTTATAAACCAGTCAAACAGGGGTTCTGCTAAAATGTCTGACATACGAAAGTTCCTGCAGAAAAAGTGGAAAGTAAATGCGATTTTGAGAAAAGAAAGTCGCAACAAGAGTACTGATTGTAAAACTCTTTTTGTCAGTGTATGGGATGCAGTTATGAAACTGACTGCAGTGGGTAAATATCATTTTAGCAGTGATATAAGGAACTTCAAAAACATCAAATTGCCCCCCCCCCCCTCCCCCATTTTCTTTATTGCATACAATTTTTAAGGACGAGTGCATGTGTTAGCAGGACGAGTGAAAATTGTAAGTCGCTCGTCCTGCAGGGCAAGTGCAAAATTGAAATATTTTTGTCCCCTGGAATTGTTTTAAACTGATGCAGGCCCGACATCAAGTAATCACATTAGTTCACTGCGAGCAATTTGTGCTCTGATGAGCTTATAAAAACTGACGTTTCTCAAGCCAAATACAGTGCAGTCCCTTTATAAGGCTATGGAATGGACCATGTTATAAGTGAATTGTGTAACAATGGGACAATTTTACAAAGGAATTGCATGTACTCGTGTAGGAAAATGACCATTTCATGGTCGTTTCATTTTCCTTTGTAAAATTCCATGGGAAAAATTTTGGGTGCCACAACATGACCATGTTATATCCAAATTCTTGTTATAATGAGGTGTGTCATAATGGGACTGTACAGTACTGATGATCTCAACTCTGAACTAACATATTTCACCTAATAAGCCTTCAGTGTGCAGTTTTTTTTTCTTAAACATTTTGTATAATCTTTTTGAAGACAGTGTAGATTCAGATTAGCTGGCAGATTATCTGGATCTACACATTTTCATCCATTCAAATGATGGATCCATAATATTGCATCATTCCTAAACAGTCCATTAAGTTGTCAATGTGCTCTCATGAGAGCACTTGTTAGGTCAAATACAGTAATTCATCATGATCAATAGAAAGAGGAACCAATCATAGGTTTACAATTTTTAATTATATCTATATACAGGGAATGACACAAACATGTAACTGGTGGCGTTCGACGATGACATCTATCACACTTCCTTTCATCCATGACCTGAAAAATAGAAGTTACATATACGATATTTAATAATATAACAACACGATATGATTATCGCCTATAAAACTGATGCTAATTTTGCACCACTGGGTGAAACCTGGCTGGTGTAGGTCTTGACTAGAATTCTGAGACCTGATCCCTACGAGACAGGACATGATCCCTATGTGTCTGCCATGTTTTGAAGGTAACATAAACTAGAGGACCTGAAGGTTCTGAGGTGCTCACCTGATCTCTTCAATAATGTTAAAATAGGCCAAGGTCAACCACCACTTGTATTAATAAAACATATTTTGTTTTACCATATATTGGGGTTGCAGCCATTTTGGTCAAGTGACCAAAAACAATCTAATGAATACTCCATCAACAAGAAAAGATATGGCAGTAAGTGCCATATCAATGAACTCGGCTTTAGTAGATAAAGAGTTCGTTCTTTCATTACATCATGTACATGTTTTAAAATGAGTAAATGTATCAACAAACCGAATGATGTACACAAACACAATCAATCAATTATTCACTCAATCAATCAATCATAAACAACAATGAAACCTCCCTCCGTGATGAAACTATCTCCAGGTATTTATTCAAAGAAGGAGTCTTATAAGACAGAATTGCATTAGGCAAATCTTACCGTTTAAGTTGAGGCCTTTAACTGCTCATATACGCATGGAAGGAACTTATAGAGCATGGCTTTTGGCTCTGTATTTGAAAACAGAATAGACCTTGAGATTATCGAAATTTGCTTTATTTACCAGACGCCTATATAATGTTTAAAGCCACGAAAACCCCGACTTTGTTAAAGGCAGGGACCACACTGAGCGCCCGCGCAGTCCCATCGGCGCCTTTGTTTTCACATGTAGATTCAAATGTATGGAAAACCGTCAGGTTTTGATCAATTTTAAACTCTTTGTCGGACCAGATCTGGGACCAAACTTTCTGCTTATGTTATCAGCAGAGGCTCGCTGATAGCAATGTTTAAGATCAAAGAAGCCGCTATGGGTTCTGTTGCACGACGTGGTAGCAATGACCAGTGACCTATATATCGGTCACTGCCTTGACGCTGGAAAGCGGACGTAGCACATTCATTAAACATAGGTTTCCCGCCGTGGTAGTTTCGGCTTGGTCGTTTTCGGCCTGGTTTTAGGGTGGGTCGTTTCGGCATATTCTGATAGGATCTGATTGTTTTATAAACTTGCCAAAGTTCCGACTGCATTGATTTTTCCACAAAATCGTACATGCGCGCATTCTCGCAAGAACGTTCACTAGTACAAAATAACCAAACAAAACTGGGCTATTTTCTGAAATAATTATTGTGTACACAAATAGGTGCTGACTTTCTTTTATTTTTTTTTATATAAATTTCATAGGATCTGTCTGCATTAAGCACTACCCAGGCCGAGTACCGAAAGCTCAAGAACAGACTGCACATGCGTGTATACTAGCAAGAAAACTTACAGGGAAATAACTAACAACAATAGGGCAAATATTGTTTGTGGACAAAATATGTACTGAAAAGAGAGCATTCCAGATCCGAATCTATTAAACACTTAAACACTTGGAGTTTGCCTCTGTACTAACATAAGCAAATACAGTTATCAACTATGTGCAGCAGACGACTTAAGCCGGCACCATTTGGACGAACATATGGGCCGAAAATTAGGTGCATAGACCCACTTGATGGCTGTGCATGCATGATTACTTCACGCATATTAAATGCTTTACGGTATCTGCCGCATTTATGCTGCTTGTACACACAGGAAAAATACAGAGACCGAAATATAGTGGATGGCTGCGCTTACATGTTTAAAGGGTGTGATAAATTAAATGAGCTGGCCCAATTACTATAACATTTACAAGAAATCCAATCAAGGAACGATGTGAAAGCGCCAGGTCATTCAGTTTATGACATGTATGTGTGACTGAGATATATCCTTATGCAATGACCAGAACGTGCACACTGCTGTTGGTTATACATGTAAGGTATGATAGCTCAACTTGCGATATCAAATTTCTGAGAACTAACTATAGCCCCTGTATTAAACAGAGTAGTCTTTTAAAATTCTGAAAGGCAGGTTTTAACATGAAACGGCTTATTTCCATTCATTGGAATACACTACGAGGCGTGATTGACCTGATTAACAGCGATATTCATACGCGCATCACGCTGGTATGCAGTGTCCATTCATAGAAAACAATTAAATAAGAGTTACTGTTCCTGAAATGACCGAATAACCGTTTAAAAGTGACACGTCAGCTTTTCAATTCGCAAAAACACCAATAACTCAGTAAATATTCTATTTTCGAGCGAAAATTGGAAACAAAAGATATAATATTGAATAATTAAAACGTGGTATATGCTTCAATCACTATAATTTCAAAGTGAACAGCGATTTTCACACGAACTATTTCTTCAAAGTGTAGAAATTTCGAAAACAGATATAACTCTCTAGAATAGCTGATGTTGAACAGATCCCGAGTTCCAAAAAGCCCAGTGATTTCTGAGAAACCAATGTTTAGATAGGTATGTGGCAGTCCAAATGAGTGGCATTAGATAAAAGGGCAAAGGTCAGCTTAACATTTGGTACTTATATAAAACCATTGTCTCATAAGGCTAAACATTTCTAGAAAGTATTATGATTTCTGCTTAAGGAGATATATCTTTCAAAAGCTCTTACTTGCATGAATTTTTTCCTGTATAAACAAAAAATGCTTTTTATCAAGGAGACGGACACCTTTGGCCACATTGTTGTATGAACAATTTATGCATCTCACATAGATCACTTTACGCCCCAAACTTTCACATTTAAATGCAATTGGAAGCAAATTTGACCTTGACCTTAAATAGGTCAAGGTCAACTTAGGATCATCATTTGAACAAACATGGAAGGCCCCACATCCCCAATGCTACATACCAAGTCTCGGTATCACAGGCCTTCTGGTTCTGGATAATAAGATTTTTTAAATGTTTTTTACCACATATGGGCGTGGTGGTCATCTGGTCATGTGACCAAAATATTTTGCATATATTTTGGCTAACTTCTCATAAGGAGTCTCCACATAAAATTTGAGTTCAATTGGGCCAATGGTTTGTGAGAAAATTATGTTTTAATATATTGATGGGACTCCAGTATGAGCGACTTAAGCTGAAAGGTCAACCTTGACCTTTGGAACTTATTTATAGCCATTGTCTCATTAGGTTAAACATATCAAGTGAGAATAATGACTAAGGCTTCCACAGTTTTAAAAAAAATCAACTTTTCAGAAAATATCCCATTAAAGTGCATTAGGAAGCAAATTTGACCTTGATGTTTAGTAGATCAAGGTCAACCTAGGATCACCATTTGAACAAACTTGGTAGGCCCCACAACCCAAATGCTACATACCAAGTCCCAAGGTCATCGGCCTTCTGATTCTGGAGAAGAAGATTTTAAAAGGGTTTTTACCATAATATATGGATGTGGCGGCCATCTTGGTCATGTGACCAGGACCATTTGAACAAACTTTCATTCCCGTGTCCTAAGGAGTCTCCATATGAAATTTGAGTTCAATTGGCCCAGTGGTTTCAGAGAAGATGTTTGAAATTGTAGACGGACAGACGCCAGAGTGACTGGTATACTTTAAGCTCACCCATGAGCCTTCGGCTCAGGTGAGCTAAAAACATGTATCAAATGTGTCCCTTGTTGCCTAGCAACAGAAGAGTTTAAACCATACAAATAGTCCCTATTTTCACCAATTGCATGGTTGCGTGGCAACTATGACTAACTGGTACATGTTAATAACAATAGTTTATATGTAAGATTGAGAACAATTAAACTAGAACAAAGTAAATGACAACTATGTTCAGATATATGATAAACTTATAGTTAAATGTCAGACTACCTTTCTTTAGCACAAGGTTTTTGATTAATTTTAATAACATTTTTTGTTGCTAAGCAACATGGGACCTCACTTTCCATTAAACATTTGGATATGTTGTTGCATACTTTAATAACAAGCTATGCAACCCAATGGTTAAATTTGTGATATTTAAATGGTACCGATTCTTACATTATAAGGAAAACCGTTCTATTTTTTTTGTAAGTCCCTTAGTCCAGAGAGATATTGAAATACACTTAGGCCAAATAAAAAAATGAATGTTTCTCAGGCACCACCACATCTGTTTAAAATGTCCCGCATTACGTCTTTTTATTGCCTTCAAAAAACAAAAATGAAATAAAACCGCATTTCTAGTTCAAAACGTCGTTATCGGTAAAGGTAATGCAATTCCACTCAGACGTTGTGGTCCATTGCGGGTAATGTTGGGTTGTTTAATAATTCTCGAATCCATTTCCGGTTGAATGGACTGATATTTTCTAGTTTTTGTTTAGTTTTGGAGCCCCAACAGCGTAAGTTTTACACATCTGTGATGAAATCAAATCTACTTAATGCGCAGATGCTTTCCTTATCAAGTTGTATGGCCGAACTGGAATTATATGAAATGACCGTACAAGCACAACTTTTAAAAAATATTGTTATGAGTTTTGGGAAAAAAGTTCCCGCACCTGCTTTCTGTCTGAATAAAAATAAAAACCTGCCCTGTGGCATCTGGTTTTTTTTAAAAAAAGGCCTGAGAAACAATTCAATATTTTTGGGGGGCCTTAGATGTGATGTAATCTGACCCTTATCTGTTTATCCATTGATGACGCCTCATAAACCAAAATATAGGCCCTTAATGACTCCGATACGTTGGTTTACTTATCAAAGATGCAGTGTATATTGATGTTATAGGAAACAAACTTGATTAGCCTTTATTGATCAACTACAGTACATATGTGGAAAAAACATCATGGCATACAATATTTAGAATGTGCATTTGTAAGCTAAAGTTTTGATTCTAATAGGTTTTACTTTGCAAATTGTATGTCGGTATATTAATATCTAGAGTTCTAATCATGATTTTATGAGGTTTATGGGCTTAACACGCAAACATCTCGGAATAAAGAGATTTTTATTCACTTTACATAAAACAGTTACACTGTTACAAGTTTACAAGTTCTTATCATGTTCCAGGTTCTGGGTTTAAACTTATTGATGCCATTTTCTGCTATATATGAGTCGATCACTCTTTGCATGCTGGGTAATTTTTCTTGCTCTTGTTGTCATATACTGACTTTTTACAAATATAACTTTTTCAAAAACAATATTTCAGGAACACTATCAGTATGTCAAACGATTTGGATTCAGATTAGGATCAACAATCTTTCCAAAATTCTGATCACTAATTATATGGGCCTCGACCCGAGAAAACCTGTCTTCGGAAGTTTGCGAACAGCACAGGCCCAGACCAGCCTGCGAATTCGCGTAGTCTGATCAGCGCCTTTGTTAATCGCTTATTGTAAAGTAATATATCCAGACTTGATACAAGTGAAATTTTAATTTTCTAGTTAGTCTCTGTAGCTGACCAGACTGGTTTGAGTCTTGCTTTCTTGGACACCCCGAAGACAGGTTTTCTCGCCTGCCCGCCCATATGCCATTACTTACCTGTTCATATTTATGGTTGCTGTCATACATATATTCTGATCACTGATTATATGCCATGACTTACCTGTTCATATTTAAGATTGCTGTCATACATATATTCTGATAACTGATTATATGCCATTACTAACCTGTTCATATTTACGGTTGCTGTCATACATATATTCTGATAACTGATTATATGCCATTACTAACCTCTTCATATTTACGGTTGCTGTCATACATATATTCTGATCACTGATTATATGCCATTACTTACCTGTTCATATTTACGGTTGCTGTCATACATATATTCTGATCACTGATTATATGCCATTACTAACCTGTTCATATTTAAGATTGCTGTCATACATATATTCTGATAACTGATTATATGCCATTACTAACCGGTTCATATTATACAATTATTGACTAATGAGGCATTGGATATGATGTGATATCGACCAGAGAATACCAAAATTGACCGAGGCGAAGCCGAGGTCAATATTGGTATTCTCTGGTCGATATCACATCATATCCAATACCTCATTAGTCGATAACTGTTTTATTATATAACATTTAGATAAAGATGTACAGGTATCATTGCACCTGGAATAAATACTGAACTTATATACGAATTTTGGAAAAGTCAAGCATATAGCAGAATCAGTGCAGACCTAGATAAGACGACCCGTTTACTATTGCATATATGTTGTGCATGAGTGTCATCATTCAACATTTACTCACAAAAAATCTATTCTAACACACCTCGCCTATAGAGCCAACGGTAACAAACTGTGATATATCGCACAATAATTCACTGCTAAAGTGTGTGATAGCTGACGTCACTAGAAAATGACGTCACTCATGGCGTTAGACGGTGTAACGTCGTTTTTACGCTTGAAAGACGTTACAATTACATGTAAAGGTATGCGACGTAGTCTAAGAATTGGCGGGAGTTCTTCAGTGCAATGGCGGAAAATTGGAAGAAGCTGAAGACTTCGAATGAGTTTTCGTCGCTAACTGTGTGTTAGAATCGAAATAGATCAGCTTCAGTGCGTGAATTGTTGAGTAATAATTCACTGTTTGTCGGTCAGTTGCACGACGATAAATCACTCGCGCTGCGCGCTCGTGATTTGATCTTCTTTACAACTGACCTCCAAACAGTGAATTATTACTCAACAATTCACTGCTAGAGCTGATCTATTTCTTAAACACGTCTCACCTGTAGAGCCAATGTTCAAATAGTGTGATATATCAAACAATAATTCACAGCTTTGAAAGCGCAGGGAAAATGTGTGATAGCTGACGTCATTTGCTACTCGAAAATGACGTCATTCATGGCGTTAGACGGTGTAACGTCGTTTTACGCTTGAAAGACGTTACAAATACATGTAAACGTATGCGACGTGGTCTAAGTATTGGCAGGAGCTCTTCAAGTCTAATTTTAGTAACTTATATTCACCGGCAAGCGCGCGCCAGCCAGTGAATATGACAATATATAGACTGGCCACGAGAGCGCTCTAAGCCAATGAAAATTGGTCTTTTTATTTAGTTATATAATAATTATGGTTGCTGTCATACATATATTCTGATCACTGATTATATGCCATTACTAACCTGTTCATATTTAAGATTGCTGTCATACATATATTCTGATAACTGATTATATGCCATTACTAACCGGTTCATATTTATGGTTGCTGTCATACATATATTCTGATCACTGATTATATGCCATTACTAACCTGTTCATATTTAAGATTGCTGTCATACATATATTCTGATCACTGATTATATGCCATTACTAACCTGTTCATATTTACAGTTGCTGTCATACATATATTCCAACCCATAAAAGGAGAAACAATACGCCAAATCCCATAAATACTGATGCCACTAATGAAACTAGCAACTCCTTGAAGATGTCTCGTGTGAACTTGTTTGATGTGACCTCATAACTGGACAGCTGTTAGGGAAACTTCATTAGATATCTTGACAAAATAATGCAATATGACAATTTACAAGAAATTCCAAATATAAACCATTAAGCTGGTCAACATACATAATTTTTAATGCCATTCTGCACAATAGTCCAAAAAACTGATCTTTTTAGTTAAATTGTGATGATCAGTTTAAACATGTGTTTTAGGTGCTCAACAGAGACGGTTGATTTAATCTGACAGGCTTTTTATTAATTTTTGATAAAATGATATTGCATAGTGATAGAAGAATAAAAGGTATAAGATAAATTTAACACAATTTTAGTTTAGACATCTTGGTCACATACCCCTAGGACTTGGAGCTCACACTGACTGAAACCGTCTTGACTGGACTGTTAAACCTTGATGAATTTGTGATATGCATGATGTAATCAAACTTTCAGTATTTGACCTTATAGAACATGTTGTTTCATAAAGGATACACAAAAAACCAAGCCATAAAGAAGATGCCAATTCCTAGCAGAACTACTGTCAGATGAGGAAATACAGCAGGATTGATGGGGCTGACATAGCGGCTCATAGACTCCAGTGAAGCCGACTGAAAAGAGAAGAAAACATATAGTGCTATATGAGACAGTACTTGTACTTGACATCATACGTCTGATGAACAAAAATATTTGGGCATGAAATTGTGAATATTTTCTTATCCACTAAACTCTGGCTGTTAAGTTTTTAGACTTAATTTTTCGCAATAACTTTTTTATCTTCAATTTTAGCAAAATGTGTTCGCGATGAAAGTTGTAGAGGAGAATTTCCGCCAATTTCTCCAAAAGGTCTTGTGCTTATGACGCAAACAGATTTTTGTGTATAAAGATGAAGATTTTGCAAAAAATTGAATTTGTCCTAAATTTCTAAGTCTTTTAATGACAGGTATAATTCGTATAGGCGTGACAGAAAGGGGTAGTTTCAAAAACAAAAAATATTCGGAAGCGGTGCATATCCCGCTCTTCAAAGGCTGTGCAAAACATAAAAACTGCCGTTAACACACTCAGAATTTACCGTGCATATGCAGAATCAACTTAAAGCAGGCTCATGTGTAGGAACAAAGGCTGGGTTATCGCACGACGTGCAATTTTTCTTTTGTGCACGTGCTATGAAATGAACGGTTTTGAGATGACCCTACTAACTTAACGCACGAGCGAATCAGGCGCGATTTCTATTATATTTGAACAAGCCATCCATCGCTTTAGTAATTGAATTAGGGCGGTGCAATGTAACTTTTTGACTGACATCTTGGACTTAGTTTTTTTGTGCTTTGCTTAAAATGTTCAAAGAGTGCATCTAAGCACAGATTAACCTGCAGCATATATGATGTTGGAACCATTTGGAGAAGTTGGCGGAGATGTTCCTGAATACTTTTCATCGCGAACACATTTGCTAAAATTGAAGATAAAAAAGTTATTGCGAAAAATTAAGTCTAAAAACTTAACAGCTGGAGTTTAGTTTGTTTGGGTGCTCAAAAGAACTCATTGAGATTGTTCTTTTGAGTGTCCATATTATATGTTTTGGTTGAGAAATAAGAAAATTACTTTTAATCATGCAATCTTATTTGATGACATTTTGGCAAGCAGTGAAAGTTCTAGCTAATCGGCGCAAATGAGCAGATTCGCCATAGTCTTGGCTGCTAACATACACTGTATTAAGTATGGCTGTAGATGAAGACTCTAGACTGTGTAGATTTATATCTCTAGATCTGCTAGATACATCAGCATGGTCATCTGGCGTTTAAAAGTGGCTTCTGTCCATATGCTAGACATCAAAATCTTGTGCTGACCCATGTGTTACACATGGTCACTGTCAGACCTCTAGATGTGTGTTTTAAAGCAGATTTTTTTCTCAATTCTCAATCAAAACATGTATACTCATGTCCAATGAAAATGCACCATTCTTCAGATGTGCGTAGTTGTGGCCTATCAAAAGTTGTGCAAAATTTTGTTATGTATATTTGTTAGAAAAAATGCAATGTTTTTGCACAAACGTTTCGATTCCAAAGACTCCGTTGACACACAACAAAACGTCAGCCTCCGAATTGCGTTGATCGCGTTTCCGGCATATACAAAAAGACCCAGAAATCTGTTTAAACATTTTCTGTTTGCCAATACATCCACTGTCATTTTGTCACAATTTTGACTATTGTGACGCAGCTAATAAAGTTACACTAAAGAATCACGTCACTATGTAAGCTTAGAAATGGCTAACTTTTTGGTCCGACAAAACTCTTCGGAACATGTTTAATTGCGGCTTCTACAGTCCTAGTGTTCTAATCAATGCTGATTTCTGCCGTACAGACCCACACACAAGCAAAACGTCACCAAACTCCTCTAAAAGAATGACGTTGCATCATTAACGTCATCTTAGAACATGTTGCCATTCATTGCTAGCAACGCTAGCATTTTAAATATTCTGTAATTTGTGTTCATCTGTTGGTGCATGTATTATCTAACATTAAGTTCAACACAGAAACTCTTCGTTTTGTGTATACAAGCTTGAAGAGGTTGACGTTTATAAAAAAAAAAAACACTGATACCTGCACTCTGTTGATGTAAACAACCAGCTACAAGAGCACTTATTTTCCCAATTTTTATGAAATATTTCCCAAATGTTCAGGAAAAGGTAGCTTCCCAAAATCCCAAATAAAATCACTTTAGGTACAGTACCATACTTGTAGACATTGTAAGGAGATAATGAACTTATTTAAAAGTGAATATTTCGGAATAGAAATAATAATTAATTATTTATGAGTTTAAAAACACCCAGTACAAAAAGTAGCCTTTCAGCTTCAAAACCATTTAATTTCAAAACGATACATTGTGCATTTCTCCAGTTAATCACATCATAGTTGGTATGAGCGCCAGAGCTCCTAAAATGAACACATTAGGTACATATTACAATATAATAGATACACCTATCAAGTTACAATGTTGCTAAATGTTTAGGCTGTGTGATTCAGCATATGGTGGTAAAGAAGAGATAATAATTCAAAAGTGTTATAAAGTAAAATTTGCCATTAATGATAAATTGTAAATTAGCACTTTGAGTTCGACTTTTGTGTGAGTAAAGTGGCATATCCAGGTTAATGGTCAGGAACTGGTTACCTGCTTTTCCATTACTGACCACTTGTAAACCAGGAACCAGCAATTATTGAAGGTATGTTCAATACACACTGGCCTACAACAGTTTTTGAACATATGGTAAAGATTCTTAACCCTTTGTATAGAAAGACCCAGATTAGAATGAAGCATGCAATGTCTGGGCCCCCAGGGTTTTTGGGGATCTGGGGAGAATGGCTATTTATTTTCATGGATCTGGGGAGCACTGGTAATTATTTTCAGGGATTTTGGGAGCAAGCTCATAGTTTGGGGAATTTAGGGAGCCCAGCAAAAAGTAAAAAATAAATCTCACCTTAAAGGAAAAGCCTTCATTTTGTTTGATTTAAAAAAAATATCTTCTGCTTCTGCGGGGAAGCCCCCCCCCAGCCCCCCCTTGGGAAATATTAATGTTTTTACTTTCAGTCTAACATGCTAATCTAGATTGATATTGGTGACTGATGTGGCAAATATTTTTTACTATTTAGGAAAATTATCAGTAAAAATGTTGATTTTTTGGGTTGATAACATATTTTGGAACACTCAGAATGCGCCAGATTGCACGATTTAACTGTTTAAAATTCCAGGGTGCATGCCCCCGGACACCCCCCCCCCCAGCACGAATCTGAATCCAACATCATTACAGGGCTATCTTCCCGCCTCGTACGTAATATTTGATCTTCCCACCTCGTACGTAATATTTGATGTAAAAAAGGAAAGGCCTCCATTTTTTGGGTTACATTTCTTTGGCTTCGGGGGCGTTTGCCCCCAGTCCGCCTTGTTAAGGTGTGAATGTACATCTGGATTAATCTTGGAGAAAAATATGGCACAAAATTTTGGTTGTTGATTTATTATCCTAATAATTGTTGATTTTTAGGTTGATAATAACATTCTTTGGAACACTCAGAATGCACCACATCGCACCATTTTTATCATTTTTTTTTCGGGGGAGCATGCCCCTGACCCCTCTAGCACAAGTGTGAATCAACATTATAACAGGGCTAACTACGCGTCTGGTATGTAATTCTTTATCTTGGTAATTAGATGGTTTTTATTAAAACTTTGATGAATGTTGATCAGATATAATTTTACTTGTTGAAACTGAAGTTAAAACACTTTCTATGGTTACAAAAATAAATGCTTTCACTTTGCCTAAGAAAATCTAGTTTCATCTATTGGATAAAAAAACAGCCCCTCCCCATCAGAAAACCAAATGGTCTAGCTGCATGACCCTTATAAAAAATCAAGAGCATTCCTCCACACATTATCATACTTTACCAGGTACAGCAACAGAATTTTATGGATGGCCTCATACTTTGAGCTATATGACATGCATTTCATTAAAATAATTATATCATGAATTCCGTGGCTAAGCCCTATCTTTACATGTATAACTTAAAATATTAAAGCTACATAGTCTGTAACTTTTGATCTTCTAATTTTAAAAATAATGTTTTTATTTTTCAAGAACACAGTAAAAATACTCAAATCCAGGTAAACATTTTACCATTTTTGTAAATCTTAACAAGTTATCACTATCCAAACAACTGCATTTATGTTAAAATTCAATAGTCTAGAATTATTGGAGGGACGCAAATAATTACCAACAAGAGAAAAATACACCTATTTGATAAGATAATTCACTTTTCCATGCAGTTTTCAGCTGTACTGAACATTTTTATAGTGAAAACATAGCCTAATTCTACTTTTACAAATGATTTAAAAAGAAAATAAAAATTTTCGAAAAATGTTCATAGTTACAGAGTATGCAGCTTTATGTTCATGATGATACATTGCATTAGTTAGATGGCCTCCATGCGAGCTGAACATTTTTTGTACTTCAACAACAGCAGAATCTAGGGCGAAGATTTGGTACCAGTAAAATGCATTTAAGCCCCCCGGTGGCTTAGGCTGCTGTCCGTTCTAAGGCGGTGGTTCTGTTGTTGTTGACTTTCTGTTTATTGTTACTCCCATTGTGGGAGTCTGTAATCGTTCTATGTCTTGTACGTTACTTTATGTCCATTTTAGTATTGTAATCATCTTGATGGGGAAGAGAGAGCTGATTGCTTTGCTTAATTTGTCTTCCTGGTGTCTCGTGATGGTTGAGCGGCTCTTCCTCATGGTGCCACGGGGTTGTCTGCAGTTTGTGATTGTGGTATTTCCTGATCATACTCATTTACTAATTAAGTGAATATTAAGTCATCTGCTCGTATATAGCTTCATAGTTTTTAAGTATGTGAATTTAATTCTACACTGACCCAAAATGAAAACTTTACATAGTATTCAAAAGTTTATGTTTTGATGATAAATTAAGTTTCTGTGTTAATTTTTTCGGTCATCGAATTTTCAATGTCTTATCGATGTCTTTGAAAAAAGATATGCATAGCAGAATAAGTCACCTCATTGAATTTACGTAACGTTGTATGAGCACGTTAGGGAGACGTATGTAATGCTAACATAGGTGCATATTGGAGTAATTTAGCGCATCCATTTGATGATTGGACCTGACCATCGGACCCAATTCATCCTATACGTGTTCTATAGGGTCCATGACCATGGATGAAGCAGGTCAAGGCAAGAAGTTGACATTATTTAGCATGGAATTGTGTGGTTATTTACGTGTTGTGTGAGGCCTTGTATTGTCATGCTGGAAAATTCCAGGTCCGTTATTTTGCACGAAATGTCTAATTATCTTATGTGCATGAATCCTGTAAAGTCGAGAAAAACTTGTTGCCGTTTAAAACGATTACGTGGGTGAGTTAACGTGTTAACGCGATAAGAACGTAACGTCGTCACACGTGCGTGACCAGGGTCTTGCACGTACTCTGACATTCTCAGTTCTGTTGTACTGGTTCATAAGATAATGAATAGTCTGTCTAGAGCAGCCAAAATGATGCGCGATATCATCTACCGTAGACCCCGCCTTGAGCACCCCAAAAACTTGGTTTCTTTGATCTTTTGAAAGATGTACCGTCACTAAATGGAAGCGTTTTGTAACAATAAATTGTTTTTTATTACCAGTACTCAACTGCAAATGTTTTCTTGTCGGTTTTAAAGCTGTTTATGAACCGCCTGTTCCTCAGCACGTGCAAGGTAAGGATCACGTTTTTCAGACGTTGACGCATTGAATAGACCTGGGACTTGAATAAAAATTGCATACGGTAAATCTTGTATTAGTTCGTACAGTAAAAAATAATTATTTTTTGCTGTGTACGAACTAATAAAAATTATTTTCCTGAGAAACGGGACTGTACGAACTAATAAAATGAAATTCTGAAGATCGAAAAACGGGACCAAAAACATGCGAAAATTGCCAAAGAGGGAGGAATTTCTGTTTATCCTTTTAGCCTAATTACAGGCTGAATGTCTGATCAGTATTTTCAATAAAACTAACATTCTTAATAGCATGGTGAAAGATTGAAAATAAACAACAAAACATAAAAGTCCGGATTGCCGTTTCAACCGACTCACATGCAATGTGCGATATACCGGGCGATATCATCCGGTTACAGGCCAACTTTACATAGGCCTGCTTTACGGAAGAGATGTCACGTCGGACTTGTTCTATGACGATTGTCTTGATTGGAATCATACTCGGACCCGAGGAATCATAACGAAAATACAACTGTTCTCTACCGACGGCTAGCTCTACAACGTAACAGAGCAATGTATATCGCAGCTTTCGTTTTTGGTCATGATGTAGATTCTTATTTTCTAAGAACCCTCGAAAATGCAGCGTAGAAGTAGACAAGACAATACATGTACGTACATTCAGTCCTACAGGTTAGACGTACGCGTACACTCATTGATTTGGAATGAAAATGGCGACTTCTAAATATGAAATATGAACAACTGGAACGCAGAACTCTCATGAATCAAAGTAGTACATTTCTCTGCCTTCATATTGTAAAAAGACCCACAACTTACGTTTTTGCGAATGCTTACTCCATTTAAAGGCTTTGTATGAACACCTATATTTCTGCATAGGTTGGTTGGTTCGACTCTTCATCATACGTCGTATTCCTTGTGGCGACATAACATGCTCAGCTTGTTCGCACACCCCCTTGCGTGTTAGCTCGGACCCAATATAGCTCGGTGTTAGGCTGTTAGCATTCTAAGATTATGATAATGGCAATCAATGTAGAACCAGATTCCCGTACTTTGTCATCTTCGGTCGCTTGACCATGGAAAAGCCATTACATGAGAAAATCTGTCTTTCGTGATTTGAGGCCGACTGACTCTTTTACAGCCAGTAACAGGGTTGGATGCATATGCTAGTCTTTGCACTGCTATTTGAAAACCATGCTATCCCGTGTACACCTTGCTTTCCATGCGCGGATCCAGGATTTTTCGTCAGGGGGGGGGGGGGTCCGGGTCAGTCTGACAAAAAAAGCCCTGACGGTTTTTTTAGTCCTCAGCTTATTTTACTGAAGTCAAATGGTTAATTTCGAAGAAAACTATAATTTTTCATGGTTCCAGAGGGGTCCAACATTTTCCGGGGGGGGGGGGGGGGGGGGGGTCCAACTTTTTCCAGGGGGGTCCAATTGCTTATATCCTATAGAAACCCATATAACTTGTGATTTTCCAGGGGGTCCGGACCCCCTGACCCCCCTCTGGATCCGCACTTGCTATCTCGACCAGTAGGAGATAGCTTTTTCCCGTTTAGTCGTCGTTGGGTGGTATTTTTCAATTTTATTTAAATTTTGATAGACCATGATTCTGTAAGCAAACGGTGGCGTCAGGCGACCCCACGTGCGGATCCAGAGGGGGGTTAGGGGTCCGGACCCCCCCCCCATGGAAAATCACAAGTTATATGGGTTTCTTTGGACACCCCCCACCCCCTGGAAGAAGTTGGACCCCCTCCTCCCCTCTGTAAATAAACCATTGGATCCACTCTGTAAACTGTAAAATAAGTTGATGACTAAAAGACTGTTTTCTGGCCGTCGGGCCTCGACCCCCCCCCCCCACCCCCCGCTTGACAAAAATTCCTGGATCCGCGCATGAACCCTGTTCGACTTGTTCATTACGTCTGGGCCACTGTTTATTGTGTAATGTACATTTTCTTGCGTCAAGGCCATCATCACGTGCGACCCCAAACTTTAAAACAACACGTGGCCGGAATTGATGTGCGCGGTCTCTTTGATCTTAAAAAGGATCATGCTGTCTTTGCCCTTGGCGACAGCTGATATAATTAGCAGACGTTTTGTGAATTGACCAGACCCAGCACAGCAAAAAAATAAAATAAAATAAATAAAATGTGAATTCAAACTGTTTGAAACTCTGATATGGGCGGAGACAGAGGGGGCAGGGGGTCCGGACCTCCCCATGAAAATCATAACTTGCCATTTGTTTCCTAGAAGAAAAACTGTTACGAACCTCCCTCGAGAAGCAATTCGACCCCCCCCCACCCTGGAATTGTCTGGATCCGCACACGCATGTCTGACAGGAATTTTATTTTTTGCATGTAGCAGGTTAAGCTATCATACTTTCTAGAGATAATTGGTAGAACTGCGCTGGCTGATCTGCGCCTTTGTTGTTTGCATACAAAAAGTTTCTCGCGGAATTGGGTAAAAAGCTAAGTTGCAAATTTAAATATACACGGACGGTAAACGAAAGGCTTTTCGACCATTTTTTTTCTTATCTGAAAAGCAAGCAATTGTTGCGGTGTTAGTGGGACTAGTAATGGTTATACCATGGGTTGTCCGTCTGTACGTGGAGATAATCCACGAGCTTTAGCGAGTGGATTATCTTACGTACAGGTGGACAAACATGGTATAACTATTTTATACCACCTACATCAGTGTCGACCTTGAACATCACAAGATATTGCGTGCTAAAGTTGGTAAGGGTGGTATAATAAACCTAACTTTAGACATGCTCCTTCATCTACATTCCTTGTATGTGAGCATTTATGCCCCTGGCAAGACTGTGCCGATGTGCAGGCTCGTCTGAGCCTTCGCTGGTTGCATGTGCGAGAGGTACCATAATCTCATGAACTGGCTCGTTTCATAGACAGCCCAATGTAAAGCATGATGCAGAAGCATGCATAAATCACTTTTCATCTTGGTTTGTTCGTCTGTGCGTATGTGTGATGATCCACAGGAATCATTTAATGTGTAAGACCCATAATACAGTTTCATGAGGACGCCGCGCTAGGCTCATCAGTGTCGTCTTTGTTTGATAAAAAGTTCCATCGGATATACAATGTATATAGTTATTTTATTACGCTTATTGCGTGCGCGTTTTGGTGAAACTTAGAAATGAAATTGATGCACGCACATTTAAAGCACAGCTAATTAGCAGGAGTACGTCGGTGTCTAGATTCTTCATCTACTCCAAAACTTTGAGTTACCTGACGAGATTGCACAAAAGCACAGGCTCCCCTGAGCCTTCGTTGATAACATTTGTGATAAACACCAGCCGATATGGTTTCATCATGCTCGGATCCAGTGATTCAAAAAAAAGACGCCTGGGCATATTTATGACACAGAAAGACCAGAAAGGCTCAATGATCACAGACACGTAGGACACTGTGTGCACGCGCGCGTGGTTGTGTACATGTATTTGATTTTTGTCATGACTGGACATAATATCTCCGCGATTTGCATCAGCAGGACGTTCATTGAACCTAGCGTTTATCATTGAATTAAAGTTTGGAATGCATCAATGCTGGATGCACGCGCATAAGCGACACTGACGATCGCACTGACAGGCGAAACGCTCCTGTTCCGCTGATATGTTTGTTAACTGACGTGCTCGACGAAAAACGAAAGCATCGAGACAGACACACTGATTGACCAAATGAACGGAAAAAAACGTTGTGTACGAACTATTAAAAATTACAAATAGGAAAAATGGCCACTGTACGAACTAATACATGACATTTTGAGCTGACCGGTCATAAATAATTTATGGTGTACGAACTATTCGAGTGTACGAACTAATACAAGATTTACCGTAATCGTTATCTGCGACGAAGTCTCGATAAGCATGCGTAAATCTTACAACGACATGTATACTAACAAAACAGTTATTCAAATAAATAAAGTGTAAAGTTTTCATTTTGGGTCAGTGTATTCTATTTTCAAGTCATTCGGGTATTTTAGGCATTATGTGACTTCACGCTGAAGAGCTACGCTGAGAGACTTGGTGAAAATAATGCCAGACACTTATTAAAAAGCGTTCAAAATCACGAAACTTTAACAAATAATATATCCATAAATATGCCCGATTATTTTTAAACACTTTATTTATCGAAAGGAAATCATATTTCAAATAGATTCTGAAAATTTCAACGCAAAATTTTGAGTAGTTTTAGAGATATTGCAAGTCATAAATTTACAAAAACACGTAGTGATAACAGAGAACTACCTGTGTATTCACTGAGTAGGTAAAGCGCCTCGATCCAGTGCTAGATGTGACGTATCACTGTTTAAGAGAATGGAAAGAAAAATACATTTTAGGGAGAATTGGCCTATATTTTTGGGAATTTGGGGAGAAGCTGATCGAATTAATTTTAAAAATTTTGGGAGCAACGGAAAAATACTTTCAGGGAGCCGAGGAATTTTCTTTCAGGGATTTGGGAAGATCAATGCATTGTTTTCAGGGATCAAGGGAGTACAGACCCCCCCCCCCCCCCCACCTCGGGGGCCTCAGTAATCAGACTGTCCGTTTCAGCCTCAGGGCTTGATATATTGAAAAATGGGTGGGGTGTGACAGTGGCTGCTGGCCACACTGCAAATGGAATCATTTTAGCTTGACATGCATCATACCTGATTCCTTAGAGGTCTTCATTTTCTGCTTAACAGAAAGCATAGAAATTTATTAATTTATGTATTTTCCTCAAACTTTTCGCATTTTTTTTTCAACAAATAAAACAAACCGGAAGTGACTGTCGACAATACGTGGCGATTTAGCACACGCTGACTTTCGAAAATAAAGGGGTTTGAGGACAATGTTGCGCAAAGAAACTGAATCAGTTACTTATTATAAATGATTATACCCATCGCCCTTCAATTAAATGACTACCCATAAAGAAAAACATGCCGTATTCGAGAAAAACGTGACCGGTTACCTACCATGTTGTCAATATTTCTAAAGCGGAAGTGGCCAGGTGCTTTCAATTGCGCACGCGCTCAAAGTGAAAGTAGGAATATTCCATTTCAATCTATGGGGCTTAAGCTTTTATCGCTCATTATAAACGGAATAGTTAAGTTACTCAAACGATAGTTTTTAATCTTTTTATGCAAAACGATTCCAAAGATAACTTTTTACAGCATTACAGTTTATTTACCTGTTGCTTTGAATTATAATCAATAGATCTTGAGGTGTATATTTGCTCCTTTGTAAATGAAATCAACCACTTTTGTTGTCCTTAGATCTGTCAAACTTTTCAATATTATTGGTGGTTTGGTATGAAACATGTGTTTGTGTTCATGAATATCAGTCAAAATTGCGTGCATATGTTACGAAAAATAACGGAGTAGACCTACCACCTGACCATTGAATCAATTCATGTTTGCTCTAAAAGTTACAAATTGGATAAAATGTGGAATTTTATTCTGATAACTAGATCTAATAAAATATGCTAAGCTCACTAAGTAAAGGGTATGGCTCCTGGACTGCTGGTCAGGTAGATCCATATTATGGAGAAAAATATGTAAGTATAAAAATTTTCCTCATTATCATTTTGAGTAAAAAATTTTTTAATTCTTTTATTTTTTTCTTTATCTACCGTATATGTAGGTCTATATCATGCGCGGATACAGGAATTTTTGCCAGGGGGGTCCAGGCCCGACTGCCAAAAAACAGTTCTGACGTTGTTGTTTTTTTTTCCGTTTTTTTAGGACTCAACTTATTTTACAGTGGTTTATCAATGGTTTATTTCAGAGAAAACTATAATTTTCCAAGGTTTCAGAGGGGTCCAACATTTTCTAGGGGGGGGGTCTAACATTTTCCAGGGGTATCCAACTTTTTCCAGGGGGGTTTTAATGCTAGAGACCCATAGAACTTGTGATTTTCCAGGGGTCATGTCCGGACCCCTATCCCCCCTCTGGATCCGCACATGTATACATTGAATTATTTTTCAAATGAAAGGAGATTTAGACATTATATTAATTATATATAGCTCTACATGTGATACTTTTTTGTTAGGACATCCAAAAATATTTAGGATATTGATCCATATTTTGAGGGGTTATATTTTTGGGGTTATATCCTAAAATTTAGGATATCCATATCATAAAATTTAGGATTTCCATATTTTAGGATATAGCCCCCCAAAATATGGATATCCTAAATATTGATAATTTGATATCATAAAATATATTTTTGGATTTTCATAATATAGCAATATTGGATATCACCGGGCCGCGTAGCGCAGTCGGTAACGTGTCTGGCTACAGATGCGCGTCTGACTGCAGATCCAGGGGTTGCGAGTTCGATCCCGGCCCGGTCCCATATTTTCGTGGAGATTGATCATGAAATAATTTCTACGGTTAGTCTCCTCCCTTCCGCTGATTCATTCAAGAAGGGTTGTTGTCAGTTACAAGCGAAAGTATGTGAACAAATTACTGGTTATAACCGCTTGTTCAAGCCTGCCTAGGAAAAAGTGTGGTTAGGTGAACTGACCGTCCCGCAATGACCATAGCTGTTGACTTGGGACGTAAAGCAACAAAAACAAACAAACAAACAATATTGGATATCCAAAAATTATGCTGAATTAGGGATAAATTATCAATAAATCTATTTTGGGATCATTTAATTTCAGGAATTATATCCTAATATAGGCTGATCTTATTATATCCTAAAATTGAAATATGGATATCCAAAATTCATGCTTAATTTTAAATATCCATAATTCAATTTTTGGATATCAATAATTCAAGGATCTCTGATTCGTTGATAGGGTATATGCCTATTTTTCAGATGCTCCCAAAACTTCCCTCCCAAAACTTCCCTACGTGTAAGATATCACTGGTATCTTTTTTAATAAGACGCTTGATGTATTAACGAATAAAGGTTATAATTAGACAGGCAGACCCCTATGACAAACCAAAGGGGGTAGGGGTTGCAAAATTTTACTTCACCAAAACATTTAGAAATCAATTATTTTTACTTGTTAGGGTATTATAAATAATATATATATTTTTAAAAATATTTTTCTATTTCCTATATGTTTAATTCAAACGGTGACCATTTTAGCCCAAAAATAAACCCGTACATTCATGGAAATAGGAATTCGAATGCAATATCAAAGAATATGGGGGGGAGGGGAATAATGTTTTAACAATATCTTTCTATTTCCTGTATGTTTAAAACAAAAAGTGACCATTTTTTAGCCAAAAAATAAACGGTACATTCATGGAAATAGGAAATCAAATGCAATATCACAAATAGGAGCAAACAGCGAGCTTATATATGAAGATGGAAGCACATGATCGACTTTATTTTTTATCAAAATTAAAGGCAGCAATACACTGTGATTCCCATTACCACCGTCAGAGATACTTTTAGGATTTAAATCAAAAGTTAGGTTATTTAACGATATCCATAAATCAAATCAAGGACGATCCAAAAAATCCGGGCAAAAACATGATCTGTCCAACTATTTCTTTTCCTAGAGACAAAGGCGGATCTAGAGGGGGTGGAAACTTGGAAAGCGGGTCTGGAGCACCCCCTCGCCTAAAAAACAGCTAGCTGATTTTTTGATGTCAAAAAAAAAATTAAGAATCATAGATCTACATACTTTGTGAATCTGCATCAGTTTCTGATCCTGTGTAGCTCTAAAGCAATGATGTTTGTGAAGTTATATTTCCGCACTTCTGATACATCTAATTTCAATTGTATCCTTGGATCCATCAGGCTTTCACTTGCCAAGGAAATAGATGCCATGCATTGAAAAGGAACCAATATACGACGTGTACTGCATTGGTCTTCGTCAATAGCAGTGCTACTTGAACATCCTTTTTTGGGGATGTCTCAGTGGCGCAGTTGGTAGCGTCGATGTCTGGCGTAGTGCTAGCAGTGTTGTCAAAGGTCGTGAGTTCGAATATTGCTAGAGGCAAAATATTTACAGCTTCTATGGGCTCAGTTGAACTTGATTCACTTATATCCCTTTTGTGAGTCTGCATCAGTTTCTGATCCTGTGTAGCTTGACAGCAGTGATGTTTGTGAAATTCTATTTCCGCACTTATGATAGTTATCTAATTTCACTTGTATTCTTGGATCCATCAGGCTAGGCGGTGTTGTCGAGGTTGTGGGTTTGAATCTCTCTGCTGTTTGTAAATTTTAAGGTTATCACCTTGCAGATGACAAAAGTTGCTCCACAAGGAATTTTACAGTTAAAAGCTCACATGTGGTTAAACTTTTTTTTATGTTGGCACTTAGGTACTTAATTAATTTCCAGTCAATACTCTGTGTTGAAATGGATACATTGTGTGTGGACCCTGATCAGGTCGCTTCATCAAAACTGTTTTCAAAAGAGCTATAGTTAGGGAACAGAAATTTTATAAACAAAGTATATGCATGCAGTATTGCTTAATAGGTTCTATATATGAAATGCAATTACAGAGCAGTCCTTTTATAACACACCTTCTTATAACATATATTTGGATATAACAAGGTCAATCCCAAAATTTTACTAGAAAATTACCAATAAATGGACGTTTTCCCATCATGAATGCCTTTGAAAAATTGTCCCTTTATATGATATATGTTCATTCAGGGACTTCACACAGTTACATGAGGGACTCGATGGGTCAGTAATCTGATTAAAATTTAGGCCAAAAAATTGGTAATCTGAGTAAAATTTAAGCCAAAAAATCTGTAATCAGTAAAATTTAGGCAGTAAAAATAATTTGGCCAAATCAGTTTTTCTCTTTTGGGGTGAAAATATTCGTTTTCTTACCATTTAATTTCTCAGAGTCTTGATCAAAGAGTTTAGCTAGAGTTCTAGCTAGTGTCTTTATGCATGCATTTTTGACCCAGATTGCCTTGGGATTGGTAAAGCGAATTTGTTAACCGTTAAAACACATCATTCCGCTATTCGGTATTTTTTCGCACAGAATTCCCTAATCATTATGTATGCTCTCCTTATCTTGGAGGAAATAAAGAATATATATATATATATGTTTGATCTGATCATTTACAAGACAGTGTTTGAGGACCTCAAGTGTTACAAGACAGTGTTTGAGGACCTCAAGTGTTACAAGACAGTGTTTGAGGACCTCAAGTGTTACAAGACAGTGTTTGAGGACCTCAAGTGTTACAAGACAGTGTTTGAGGACCTCAAGTGTTACCTAAAACTTGCAACAGATCGCAGTTTCAAATTTTGCCTGCTATTAGCTTCACAAACAGTTTAGACCTAGATCTGGTCCAACATGTGTCTGATCTGGAGCCAAACTTGACACTCTGGTGGTATTCCCCAAACTATAATTTGGAAAAATTAAATTTGAAAAAAAACAAAACAGCAGACAACAGAAAAATACCCAGCGTGCAAAGAGTATATAATGAAGTCTAATATTTTATGCTTGATTCTGCCAACAATGTCAACCCTGACATGTTTTTTTTTTCTTCAAAAAGGTAGATTTCTGTCAGTCCTGTTTGGCACTTAAAGTGGTAAACCTCACAATGCAATATCCTGTTTATGGGTATACCCTGTCAATATTTTTTGTCATGAAAATGATGTCTGCTTTTTACGTCTGCTGCATAATATTCAAGTGCACATCAGATTAGCTTTTATCATGTAAGCAAACACTAAGCACCCTGATCAGACTGCACATTGATAGCAGTCTGATCTAGGTCCATATATTTTTTGCAATATAGGCTACCTTAGAACATAAGCAGAAGAGAGAGCAGACGACAAAATTCATCCCCTAGCTCTATGATTGCCAGTGAGGAAAAGCATGGCAAACAATTTATCATATGACAGATGGATAGGGGGCAGACAGACAGACAGACAGACAAGCAGACAGGCAAGCAAGCAGACAGTAAGATTTTGCTGCTCACAGCCTTTGGCACTCTGTTCAAGCGATCTTACCACCTTTGCAACTAGATACATGTTGGCTAAACCAGAATAGAGAGAAGTATAAAGAGCGAAAAACCAATGGCCGCACACTGATCTAACCTTAATTGCTCCAGTGGTTTCTGTACACTATCTACCAGTCAAAAGACTACTATTATGCACAATTTAGCACATTGAATGAAAATATTTGTAAATAATGAGCTTGCTTCATTGACAGTACCTTGATGAAGACATGACCAATCAAAATCGGATATTTTTATATTAAACAGTTCATAGTTTGCAGACTATCAAAATGTAAGTGCCTTTGGGCCGATCATAAATTGCCACTTTAGTAAATATGTAAAAAACGGTCCAAAAAAGCCCTACTCCGTGGCCAAAAGGCAAAACTCCACGGACGCTGTAGTATTTTTTTCACGCTACTCCGCGTTTATGACCTGCAACAGTTGGAGGGGTAGAAGCAGAAAACCTGTTCTCATAAACAATCGCCGCTTATTTAGGCCAAATGATTAACATACAGGTAAAAACAAATAAATATCATTTCATCAAAAAAGCAAAAACTATAAAAGTCGTTACTGTAAAAAGGTGTAATTGTCAATCAATTCCAAAGTATCCCAGTTTTAAGGATTGGTTCCTGATGTATTGGCATTTTTTTCATTTATTTTAAATTCTGCAATGCCTTAATTAGCCTAATGATGCGTTGCATGACTATTTAAAAAGACATATATACCTACACTTGACTCTGAAAAGTGTTTGTAAGCAATTTTTTAATATTTTAACTGACAGCCCCTACCTTCAATTTCGGTTTGTTTATTCACCCCAAAAGACTAGCCGAAAAATTTCCGTGATAAGAAAACGCTATGATACCTGTGGGACTTCTATGCATGATAATTTTAACAGAGACAATAACCATTTGCAAGATGTTTTCTATTGTTCATGTCTTTCATTATTCCAGGGAGCTGACAATGTTCTACCAGACATTGACCTTGGGTCACATCGCCATGGCGTCACTCAGAGGTCAGGAAGGTCAACCGCCATGTCCTGGGCTGGAACACGTCCACTCAGTCGACAAAACACAGAAGGTTCTGTAGCATTGCCAAAGACCTATAGCACCCGTAAAGGGGCTCTCCAACTGTTCGTGGGCCCGGATGTTGAGCCTGAGGAAAAGACCAATCAGCCCTTGAAGCCGATGTACTCGCAGCTGAGGAGGCAGTTTACTAAACAAGAACTTGTTGATTTGAGTCTGAAGTTGGGGACTATTGAAAGGTTTACAAAGTCAGTCCTACAATATGGAGATGAGGTTAGTAAAGGTGTAAAGCCATTGGAAATGGTAAAAAATTATGAAACCTGTGCAATTTTGCACAGGTTTCATATTTTGAACATTGCCTGTGATTGTGGAAGTATTTTGAACAGTTTATTTTTAACCCTTAAAGTGCCAAGAAAAAAATGCATCTGAAAATGGTGTCTGGTGAAGTTGTCTGCTGCAAATAATTGCCTAACATTACTGACAAATTAAGTATAGAAGCAAACAGCGTGGACCCAAAACAGACTGCTCCTATAGGAGCAGTCTGATCAGGGTCCACACAGTTTGCCATAGAGGCTTCTTAAAGATTTCAGCAGACGAGAAAAGCAGACGACTTTTGTTGCAATTGGCGCATTAAGGGTTAAATTGTGTTGTCAGCTCATTCTTAAAAGAAAAGTTCAATTCCACTGCACAATTTATTGAAGACCAAACCTAGCCACAAATATGGCAATTTTGTACATTTTATTTGTATTATTGTAGAAAAATCACAACTTCAGCAGGAGAGGCAGCCTACCATTTAAATCTTAAGAATTTCAACATTATTTTCCAGCTTTACCTAGAAAGAATCAGTCTACACATGCATCAGCTCTTAATTGCATGCTTACTTTGCGATGATGAGAAAGTTTGCATGCTTTTTTGGTAAATTGTCTGCTGAAATTGAGACCAACCCTGGTCCGGCCATTTACTTTCCTTGCCTACTGATAACCTACGCAAACAGTTTGAACCGTGATCAGATCTAACAAAATGTTTGGCCTGATCTAGATCCAAACTGTCTGACACTCTAGATGTAAAGTCTGATAAGATGTGAATTTTATTTCATATTGATATCTTTTTACTAACTTTACATTCAAATACATTATTTTCCTTCAGTTTTAAGCCAGCAGAAGTTAAAAATCTGGTCTGGCATGTTAGCATTAGATCAAATGTGGCATGGAAGAGGTTGGTATGGATTCATAGAGGTAATATTTTTAAAACATCTACAACTGATGGCAGTCTAACTCTAATGGTATTCCTTAACGTTTTTTTTTCTGAAAATATTAATTTAAAAAATAATATTCTACAGGGAACAATATTAAACACATATGTTAATTTTACTCATTGATTTGAGAAATTGAGAGTATAATTTAAACAAGAAATATCTTCTTTAGAAAAGATAATTGACGAAGATTAAACAGATGGGTGTTTGATAACCTGCAAAACACAATGAATACTTTTTCAGAAGCTCTTTGTTTTCTGCACGTAGAAGTTAAAGCCATTCTATTGCCCATCTTCATCAAAAATTTGTAAAAAGTATTCCCTCATACTCAGCTATGCAGATTGTATCCAAACACTGTCATTCTTGAAGAATGTTTTAAATAGGTTTTGTGACTGTATTCTATCCTAGCTTCATGATGTAAAGCACCATAGCAAAATGTTTGATAGATCTTGGCATACTACATATATCATGGTTTTACATATATTATTCTTAAACGAGCATGCTTTTCAAAGAATTGTATCTTATTAAAGCCGACTATATATCATTTTGACTCTTTGGTTTCTCACCTGGATTTACAGTTCGACTGCTCATAAAAATTATTTAATTGAACTGATCGAATTTCTGCCAAAAAGCATGTGCCAAGGTAAACAAGACTGTAGGTATCGTAGCAGACTGTGGGCTATGGTTTGAATACAGGGGGGTGATCTTGGTCCAAAATGTTTGCAAAGGTTACGAGCGGACAAGAAAAGTTGCCGCTAGCAAGGAAAGAGTTAAGTCTTCTTGTATTCTGTAGAAGTATGACCATGAACAGACAAGTGTTAAGTCTTCTGTATTCTGTAGGAGTATGACCATGAACAGACGAGTGTTAAGTCCGCTTGTATTCTGTAGGAGTATGACTATGAACAGACGAGTGTTAAGTCTTCTCGTATTCTGTAGGAGTATGTCCATGAACAGACGAGTGTTAAGTCTTCTTGTATTCTGTAGGAGTATGACCATGAGCAGACGAGTGTTAAGTCTTCTCGTATTCTGTAGGAGTATGACCATGAACAGAGGAGTGTTAAGTCTTCTTGTATTCTGTAGGAGTGTGACCATGAACTGATGAATGTTAAGTCCTCTTGTATTCTGTAGGAGTATGACCATGAACAGAGGAGTTTTAAGTCTTCTCGTATTCTGTAGGAGTATGACCATGAACAGACGAGTGTTAAGTCTTCTTGTATTCTGTAGGAGTATGACCATGAACAGACGAGTGTTTCTGATGAGAAGAATAAGGCCTTTCTGAAGTTTCTCCATAGTATTGATGCTGGTTGTATAGACATTGATTCACATGTACAGCCTGGTGGGGATCTTACCAGCTACCTTAGAGATCTCAAGTCTTCAGCAAGGTGAGTGAATTTTTATCTGTTTTACAAGTCCATTAAACAATATTTCAGAGATTCTGAACTATATCAGAAATTGAAGAGAGCTAGGGAGAGAAAGCTATTATATACATATGAGCTGCTCATATGTATTCTCATTTCTGATTTCCAATTAGTCAGAAAATCATGAAGTTCCCGGTTTGATCTTTCTCTAGACCAGGGACATTTTTTGTATAAGATTATTCACAATCTACCATTGGGTCAAGTTGGGTCCATATTGTTTCCAATATAGGCTACCTAAGAACATAAGCAGGTGAAAGCAGCAGATGACAAAGTCATGACTGGCAGGAAAAGAGTTAATTAACTGTATTCCATATATCATCAACAATAATCATGATAATGGACTTGCTGGTCTTTTTAGACAGCAGCTGCGCTAATAAAGTTCCATGCCCTAATATTTACTGTAAAAACAGTAGCTTATCTCTCTCATTTCAAAATGACTCTTTGCATGATCAGTAATGTTTCATGAATTTTCGATGTCTGTTGATTTATTCAAGTTAACATTTTCCAAATGAGATAAATCAGAAATACCATAAGAGTGCCAAACAGTTTGGAACCATATCAGGCCAATGAATGTCAGGTCTGATCTGGTTCCAAACTGTTTGCAATGGTTAAGAGCAGACATCACTGCCAGGTAAAGAGTTATGTTCCTTTTGAAATCTGAATATTGTCATTTCATAACCTTGTACAAACCAATAATCTCAATTTTATCGAATATTGTATGTAAGATTATCATTAGCCTTCAAGTATGTTTGCTCAAGTTTTAATATGTTCACGATATGGTGACGATAATTGTCTTTTTTATCCCTCTGCATTGGGCCTTGGAACGGTTGGTACACAAAACTGATTGATTTCTAGCCTTGGGTTTCAATCTTTTAACTTTGTTCCTCTTGTCTAATTGAGTTCTCTGTGTGGGGATCATAAAATCTTAAGAGCTCTGATATATACTACTGATTCTTGATAACACGTACCACATGACCACTGACCAGAGTGTTCACTTTGAATAACCAATAGTTTGAGCTAAATAGAGTTGCTCTGTAAATGATATATACAGTGCATACAAATGTAATTAAATTTGCTTTCCTTATTTCTCAACCATACATATGATGTGGGTACTCAAAAGAACAGTCTCAATGAGACAGTTCTTTTGAGTACCAAAATATATGTTTAAAATGATCAGTAAGAAAAGAGTTACAATTTTACACTTAAAATTGACCTATGTTTATAACAAAAAATGATTAATTTCATTTAATACTCCCTTTCAAAAAAGATTCCATGGGTATATACTTATGAGAACCATCTCAATGAGATGGTTCTTTAAATGAGAGGGATCTTCGAACTCTTTGTCTGCTGGTGTGTTCTGCTGATATATTTTATCAAACAGTTTGGACCCTGAACAGGCCCAACAAAATGCTGGACAAAAAAATCAGACATTTGTCAGGCCTGATCTGGGTCCAAACGGTTATCAGCATACAACATGATCAGGCAAAGAGTTAAGAACAGAACAGAATATTATCTTTATTGACATAAAACTCAGGCCACTCACAGGTAGCATAAGAGCATAAGTAGACTGTCTAGAGCATAAGTACAGAAACAAAGCATATATATAATATACATAAAATACATGGGTACAAAGAGCATGCTATAGGTGTACAAGCGCCTCCTAAAACTTACAATAGGCAACATTTTCAAATGTTGTTGTTTCATTAAGAAAGAAAATAAGGCTTCACGTATCATGTAAATTGTCCATAGGCAGACAATTCCCATGAAATATTTAGCCATGAGATAGTAAGATGTATGCTATCATTGTGATGGACTCTTTTAGTGTTTATTAAGTTGCAATTAAAAATTTGTTCATTATAATTTCTACTAAACTTGATAACTTTACAAGCTTCCTGGTATTTGCTGAAGAAAATAGTTAAAGCTTTAAAATTAAAGATAGCATTTTATCTCTTTTTCACAACAAGTTTGATGATAAATTCAATAATACAAGAGCACGAATGTTTGATTCTATTTATCATATGACATTAATATTACTTTGAAATCTCATTTCTGCTGTAAAAATGTTACAATTTTGTCATTATGTATGTAACGTTGTTATGGACATCATAACGTTTCCAAAACAATCTGTAAACCACTAGAGGTTTATCGATTTTAATGCATGGCGTTATTTCACTCCCCGACGGGACGTCATTTGATAAGGAAGATTTAAGCATTTGATCAAAGTTCTAAAAATATTAAAGAAAAACACTACTCCTAAATATTAAGCTAAAATAGTTGTAATCTTCAGCCAGCGTCTTTCTTTTAACTTTAATTATTGCTCATGACTTCAAACCTTCTAAAAAATGTGCAGGTTTATTTGTTAACCCAAGCTGTGGCAAGATACTGCATGATATTTTTTGGCAATTTGTCGAAAATTGGAACTTGATTTTAGAATAAATTATATATTAAAAAATCTGATATTGAAAATCTCAAGAATTTATTTTTATTTCATGGACTATTATCCCTTAAAGCGCCAATCGCAAAACAAAAGTCGTCGGCTTTTCTCATCTGCTGAAATGTTCAAGAAGCCTCTATGGCAAACAGTGTGGACCCAGATCAGACTGCTCCTGTAGGCGCAGTCTGTTCTGGGTCCAAGCTGTTTGCTTCTATACTTAATTTGTCAGTAATGTTAGGCAATTATTTGCAGCAGATGACTTCTTGGCGCTTTAAGGGTTAAAATACCTTTTAGAAAGAAGAATAAAAATCTGGGGTCACCGAACTAATTATCTTTCTGGAGTGCCAAATTTAACTTAAGTTTCATGCATAATTCTATATAAAAAGTCCAGGATTGACCATTTCTGTCATTTTGATGATGGCCTTTACTAGTATGAAGTAATTCAGCATTAAAATATTAAAAAAGGAAGAAAAAACACACTGAAAATATGTGCCCATCCGCCCTCTGCTTTTGTAGCCTGACACGCTAACCACTAGACCACCAGGTCAGGTCGTGCATGGCTTGAAATAACTGGAATTATAGAAGAGATAATCCGAGTCTCAGCCACTTTCGTATTTGTAACCAATTATGTACATGTACATCGTTTAATTTCAAATGATCTATTTATCTGTATTTGGTACTGAGATGGTCAGTTCTAATAAAAGTTCAATAGATATTTCGGACACAATTTAGTTACTTTATTTTGTCAAGAAAATGTCGGAACATCAATCTGACATAAGAGTATCTGAAAACTGCATTGATTTGAATTTGTAAATATTCGAAATACAGGACCCAGACAACGTTCCCTACTTCCTGACACAGGGATGGTTCGCATGGGAATTAGCCGCATATGTCTTTAAGTACAGTATATGTGGACAATGTCGGAAGGCTGAGATCGGCCTGTACATTCACATACGGTAACTTTGATTCTTCATCTGCCAGGAATAGTTGAACTTGACTCTCATACCCTCATAAAAGAAATCCCCCACAAAGTTGTCTGTCTGTCTGTCTGTCGGTATGTCGGTCCGTCCATCCGTCTGTCTGTCTGTCTGTCTGTCTGGTTTTGAGTGATCCTCTTAAACAAAGCATAATTATAAATTTGTTTCTGATCAGTTTGTCCGTTTGAGAAAAATTGACTCAGAAAATCTTGAAAGGATAATTTGAAAATTGATTTAACATTGATTTCTGTAGGACTTGAATATTTACCTTTCTAGAAATTTAGCAATGTTTGATTTTAGTTTGAAGAAGAAAATCAATGCTTCAGATTGAAACCACTCATCCGCGTGAATGGCCATTACCGGTAGCATATCAATTTTACGATTATAGACTATCAATATTTGAATGTCCGTGTTTTGAAACTTTATCAATAACAGTAAAAGGGACATCTCTCTAAAGTCAATAAGTCACTTTAATCCTTTAATAGATCCATCCAGCTTGATAGAATGAAGTTGGTAGGAGTCATACCATCATAGGTTGCACTTTTCAAATAACATTGCATTTGTCATGGAAGATTGTTTTTCATCTACACCCTAATGAGAAAACACATTCTGCCATATCTCATCTAGGTATTTTTAAAAGACAGATCATATTTACACTGACTCTGACCAAAAACCACAATATATCAAATAAGATATTATAAAACTATGTTCAAACATAGGGGATGATTCTCTTCTGAAACCTGAATAATAAATTTTCTTGATGGGCATGGAATTGGGTCAGAGGAATTTTCTTGTGACTATCATCCAGTTTACTTTAAAGACAGGAGAAGTATGTGAAAACAAAATAGTCCTGAAGGAGCGTAGATGAAGGCTAGATGGAGCAGTCTGATCAGGGAAAATTTGTTTGCTTTCTTCAGCAAGCAATTTATTGTTAACTTAGATGAATTACTCTAGAACCCAGTATTCCTTTTTAGAAACTCATTAATTAAGGCCAGAATTTTTTTATTAGTTGATTTACGGGAATTTTTTTTCAGATGCCGAAAAAAAATAAATAAAAAAGCTCTGAAAATGACCAGTAAACTGGTCATTTTCAGAGCTTTTTTTTTTTTAAAATATCTCCAGAAAAAACAGTAAAACCAACAGTCTGTATTAATTTTTTAAATATTATATAATTTTCCTAAAAATCTGGACAGGACAATCACTTTTTACAGTGTCAATCTCAAAAATACACAGACAGAACCTCAAAAAAAAATTTTTTCAGCGAAACCAATAATATTTAGAGTCGGCGGATAAATAACAATTTTTTTTCTAGAAATTAGATTTTTTTTTCTACTTTTCTGAAAATTACAGTAAAAGGGTTCATAGATCAATCAATAAAAAAATTCTGGCCTTAACGAGTTGAAAAAAATAGTGTGTGAGGATGTGCATAGGTGGTCTGACGTTCTAAAGTAAAATACTACTTTCTGATATTATGTTTGGGCTGGGCAGGAATCCATTCATTACTGGTATACTTGTATCCCAGAAATGAGATATTAAGACAAATATATTGAGGTCTGCATCATTGCATTTCGAAAATATTTTGAGCAAATTACTTGAGTGCTTCGTTTTTCTTAAAAATGAGCATGTGCATGGCAAAGCCAATGAAATGATCTGTGCACCAAGCAAAGGCTCAGATAATTCTCTGAGAGCATCTGCCAAATTATCAATTAGGGCTTTTGCTGTAATGGGTAGGTACATGTAGCTGGGCATCCAAGTCATTTTGTTGTTTGCACCGGCTGAATTGGTTTAAAGGGCTGAGAGAGCAAAACCCCATTGCAATCTGTCAAATGCAATTCTGTCAATCAAAATACCCCTAAGACCATGGAGCAACACGTGTATCTCACTCACTCACTCGATCACTCACTCCTGTCGAGCTGCCAGCTGACGGGTTGATAATGGCTTGCCACACATCAGGGTGACCCATGCATATTGCTACTTCATCTACTGTCTTGAGCCTGGTGTCTTTAAGTAGAATGTCAACATAAGTTGTTTTTTGTCTTCCCTAGTTCTTCCTCCCATAGGTTGGCTGCTATAGCACAAGCTGACTGGCTGCCAACTCTGAGTTTCGGTAGAAGTGGCCTGTAAACTTCATCCGTCTCTGTTGGATTTTGGTTGTTTTGTTGAGAGCTTTGTAAGGTTGCCATATAACTCCAGGTTTGTGATGTGGTCTCTCCAGCTCAACTGATGCATGTATACATGTGGACCCAAATCTATGCTTGTGTGTACATATGCCTAACACTACAGATATACATACTTCTTATGATGTCAAACAGAGCTTCTAACAAACAAATTGTACTATCTGCACTTTCACACCCATGGAATATTTATATTGTCGGGTTTTATGAATTATACAAACAGGTTAATGAAATTTTTAAGGTTTGTATTTGCTAGATAAATATAATACCTTTAAATGACTATAAGTATATTCAGCCAATTTATTGTACAAACAAATTCTAGCAAACCCGATAAGACCATAGCAAATACATAGAGATTAATCAACTCTTTGCAAACTGGGTAATTTTTCAAAAACTTTTGGTTGTGCTATTTTTTTCAAAATTAACATTTTCAAAAATTCTTTCAGGAAAACCATAGTTTCAAATAGTTGGATCCAGATGAGGACTGACAAAACATCAGGCCTGATCTGGGTTCATCTGTTTGTAAAGGTTTTCAGCAGCTGACACGGGCAGGTAAAAGAGATATAAAGGGGAAATAATTCTTTAGGTTGTAATACTTTTATATTTGTCAGGACAAAATCCAAAGGAATTATTTCCATCCAAATAATTTTTTAAAGAGTTGACTTCTGTATACTTATCATACATATAGGGTATAACTGTTCAGGGGAAGGCTTAATTTAAATTTTCTAGAACCAGGGTATGATTTGTCCAGGAGCTACAGGGGTTTAAACTTACGTGAATTATGGTTTGGAAGGTAAATTCCAAAATGGTAAAAAATTTGTTCGGTAAGAATTTAAAAGAAATATATGTTAAAAATGAGAAATTGGTCAAATAATCATTAGATATCATTAATTTGATCATTAACTAGAATATTGATTATGTCATTATGTATGTGAAATCCTTTATTCGTAAAACAAAAAGTCAAATTAATATATTTTTGTTAAAAATCTATTTTAATAAAATACGGCTAATTTAAAATAGCATTACTTTTCAGCAACAAAATGATATATTTTGCACATAGAGTTCATATTATTGATATCAAATATTTATTTGGTTATTTGAGTTGGATGAAAAATGTAAATTTTTAGTCTTTAAAGGGCACTATATCAGTGCTTTTAAAAATAAAATTTAAAAAATGACCGATATGGATCAACACATTTTTAATCATAATCTTTAGTAGAACTATAGCCTTTAAAAGTGCAAATGACATGAGATCCAGACTAATCCTAAGTCTTTGAAATGCTATGGGATAAACTTAATAATATAACATTGAACTTTGAAAAACTTTGAAACTTCGCCTAATTGAAATTCACTTTCACTTTTTATTCAACCTCCTTACATGTTATCCATGCTATAAAACACAACAAGCTACATGACAAACAGTGAACATCTTGATCAGCAAGTATTTAAAAATATTAGTTTCATTCTTTAACATTGTCACGAATTCATACCGTTCACAAAGCGGTTAATCTGTTTTTTACCAATCTAATCCTACAGATGACCAATCTGTGTTTGTCTTTTTCTATGAGCTCTGGATGAAATAGGATTGAAATTAAATCAATATAATAAGATAATTAAACATGTTAGCTTTGACCACTAAGTCTATATATTAGGAACAAGAAATATCTTTAAAAAAGATAATCAGGTCCAGATAAAATGGAAGTGATTTTACTGACCGTTCCAGGGCAATGCTTCTGTGTTATTTGCTTCTTTACTGTACGTTCCTTACAGCCACTTGTGGTCATCAGCCCCAAAAGGGTTGACCTCTCTGTTCTCTTGTGAGTGATGTTTCCTTGTGTGTTTTGTCACTTTCCCATATGGTGTTTCTCGTCAGAAGTAATACTTGATTGTATCGATTCATGATCTTTGCTATCTGCTGTACAATCATTAATTATGTCGTTGGATAAGAAGTTGTTGCTTATTTTACATGTAATAACAAAAGTAACATTTAACGTTTTCATATATAAAAATTATGTTGTTGTGAAAATGGTTTGTCTTTGGAAATCTCATAACTTAGACAAGAGGGCCCTTGGCACTTACATGAGGGTGACTGTTAATAAGAGTATAGACAAATGTACTTTTACCCTAAGAAGCCAAGCTATGAATTTTGATTGATAGGCAGTTGGTAAGGTCAAAGTGATTACAAAGGCACAAAGGTAATTGGCTGTGAAGAGAGGCCATTTACATAGCCAAAGACAATAGCATATGATTTCCACTGGTGCCCAACTCCATCACAACGATTTTCGGATTTTCGCTGATCCGTCACGAATTTTCACTTACAACTGTGACAAAACTTTTAAGACAACGTCACGTAATTTAAGCGAAAAAATGCCAGGACACGCATAAGGTCGAAATAATTATGGTAAGTCATTTCTTTTTATCCCTTATCGTCGATATCATTTTAAAAGTGATAACGGACAGCACACCAATAATATTCATAGCTATTTACTCAGCAATTACAATATCATTGTGTTTATTGACAATAAGGTTTCCTAGGCGTTTTCATAAGTAGGGTTAGTAAAATAAGAATAATTTAACCTGGAAGCATGATTCTATAGATTCATAAAATAGTTATATTTAATATCTTGTGCATATCTGTTGTATAATCGCATAAAACAACTAAACAAAAAAATTGTAATGTCACAGTTTGGTTGATACAATGTCACGGTTTTGAAAATGATTCAAATGGAACTGTCTTGGTTTATTTAAGACATTTTACAAAAATGCCTGATATTGGTTTTCCTTGTAATCCTATCAAAACAACATTAAAATGAACACTGTTTGGTCCACTTTAAAAACTGATAGCTTGACTAGTACTTTGTAGAAGGAAAACAGAAACAACTGAGTATATCTAGAAAACGTCACAATCACTGAAGGCAGACCAACTCATTGGATCATGAGAAAGAGACGTAGAACACAGACAGCCACAATACAATTAAACTAAAGCAACCAGCTATCACTTGCTATATAATTGCTAAAATAGACCCACACAAAGAACTACACTACAAAGTAAGTAAGGGTGCAAAGATCAGGAATCGATACAATCAAGTACCACACCTGACCCAGGATACCAATGGGAAAGTGACAAACCCAGTAGACACCACAAACGAGAGCCAAGAGGTCAGCCCTATCCCAGCAGGTGACCACAAAGCACATATAAACAGACGCGCACAAAGACATAGCAAACACAAGACAGAACAAAAACATAAAAGATCCACAAGTTACAAACACAAACCCGTCAAATGGGAGCAACATCATACAATGGATAAACAATAACAGAATAACCTCCTTAAAACTAACAGCAGCTAAGGCCATTGGGAAAGGGCGGCTATTGTACTATTCAAATCTTCACAAACAAATCGTTCATCTGGTATGGAGGCTTCCCAACTTTTGCAATGCATCATTTAAAAAAAATCAAATTATCATACTGATATGAAAAATAAAATAAAAGGACACACAATTCACTAACAATTTGAGATAAGGAAAACCAATAGCTAAGCCAGAATGGGTCCAGCTAAAGACAAACTTCAGGTACCAACCCACCCATGAAAGGTTTGAGTTGAAGATGTTATTGTGCTTGAATACTGACCAATCATACAATTCAAGATGAATTATATGAATTAATGACAAATATATTCTTAGAAATGGGTTTTCAAATTTTCAAATCATGAGATTCACATGCTGAACAGCCACTGCTATTGGTGTAGAGAACGTGTTGCATTGAAGTAGATGAAGTTTCAGACTAAAACTTAATTATGTTCACCTCTATGCACGTTTCTTTTGATGACGTCATTTTTGTTATGGCTCAGAAACCACATGATAATTAAAATTCAAAAAAATCCAAAAATAACAAAAAAGATCATCAATGGCATGTGACCTGCCTTAGTTTATGCTAATTAGGACGTTACTTTTGTTATTTCATGCAAAACAGCTTTTTATGCAATTCTATTTATTTACTCATAATATTGAGTTATTGAACTCAAAACTATGAGTTAACGAGCAATATAAGGCTTATGTAGTGAAAAAATGCATTTACTTGGCATTTTATCCGTCTCAACCAAGCTGTGACATTGTCTTAAACAGACCGTGACACCAAAACTCTGATCGCTGTCCAAACCGTCACAATTCTGTGCAAATGCAGTGTTGCTATTTTCAGTTAGAAACGATAAACAACTTAGAAACTCGAAGTGGCAAATACATCTGGCGGTTTTCAAATAATAAAAGCACATGTTTGACCTTTATAAATCATAAAACGGTTAAATAAATTACTAACCTCTTTCCGTTTTCCAAATTGTTTCGCGACGACCAATCAGCGAAAATCCTAAAATCGTTGTGACCGAGTTGGGCACCAGTGAATTCACAGAATTCTCAACTGACAATTTGATTTTTTTATCATCTGCTGACTTTATTTCTAGCTATACGATGTGATTCTAACGATTCTGATAAAATAATTTTTCATAGTACCTTCAGGTGCATACCGTGGCATTTTATAGAATACACACTCTAAAAGGGGTCTGTGGGTACTACTTATATGGGGTCAGGGAGTGAAGCCCTCGGGTGGAGAAATGGTTTCAGAGCATTTCACAGGGCTAAAATGAGCTCTCAAGACACACAAGTAAACACTGTTGGCTGCATTTTTCTTCCAAAAAAAACAAAATAAATACCTTAGGCTTAGGACCGTATACTTGGGCAGAGTTGCATGCACATGCATATTTGCCGTACATGAAGGTATGGCGCTTACTGTGCTCATACGAAGTCTACGCCTTGTTTATTCGACATATTGTGATCATACCTGACTCTGGCCTTCGAGGTCGCTAAAAATAAACACTGATGTGGATGTCGTCAAAATTTAAATATATGCATATGCAAATTACTCATCCAATTAAACGGCAAGATTTTTATAACCAGTAGAATGTTTTCATAAATAGGTTCTAAGTTGCTATAAGTGGGGCTTTGTCCAAAAAAATCTGTTGTTGTTGTTTTCTGCATGGCTATAGAACAATGATACATTGTTGTAAATGGGATTGTACAGGTCATGTAAGCTTTTAATCCTGATTAGACCAATCTTATCTTTCATTCAGAGTGAATCTTAATTCTTTGCATGCTTGGTTATTTATCATGATTTTTTGCTGTCTGCTGAATTTTTCAAATTATTATTTTTTTTTGTAAATTTCGGGAATACTATCAGTGTGTCAGAACAATCTAATGCGATGATTCCCTAAGATTGGGTGAAAGATCATTGAATATTCATATGTGTCAGGTCAATGTTGTCAGGCTATATCGGCTGATCGGAAAGTTAAAAAAATAACAACATTCATAGTCCTTTAGAAACTTTCAACCCTTAAAGCGCCAACTATAATTTGCAGCAGATGACAATCTCAAATTTGCCGCTTTTTAAAAAATAACCAATAAGGCATGATATTTCATGAGAATCATCTGCTGGCAGACGATTCTCATGACATAATATCATACCTTTATGTCCAAAATTGGGAAAAATGTCGCAAAATTTGTCGTCTGCTGCAGTTGTGATTGGCGCTTTAAGGGTTTAATTAGCTCACCTGAGCACAAAGTGTTCAAATGTGAGCTTTTGTGATCTAGCTGGTGTCATCCAGCGTGCGTTGCACAAACTTTTTCTATAATTAAAGCTTAATGCCTACTTGAGTCATCTGCTGATAACCTTTGCAAACAGTTTCCAGGACCCAGATCAGGGCCCAACAAAACATTGATTTTGAAAAAAAATCAGCAGACAACAAAAAAAGCATAAAAAATCACCCAGTAGGCAAAGAGTATGATACATGACATCTCATAAACCACAGTAGCCCACATTCAAAATTATTTAATCCACGCAGATGCTCCTCGCAATGCTCTACTTGGATAAAAAAATGGCTGCCTAAGTTGAAAATAGATTTTTTTAAACAACACCTCCTGCTTCTTTAAGAAACTGAAATATGAAATGTTAATAATTTTAAGCCTGTAATATTTTTTACAAAAAATAAAAGAAGACATCACAAAGTTTGTTGACTAAGGGCAAGATTGTTCTTTTTTTCTTTTTTAGCAGTCACTACTACTCTGATGGAAGCTCATATATGCCAAAGAGTCGAGAGTCACAAGAATTACAGGCCATTCTCCGTGGATTGGACAGTAACTGGCCTTTATCATTCAAGCAGGACAGCTTCAGTGATGCCCCAAGCTCAGGCCAGTTTACCAGGCCAGTTTCCAGGGGGCCATCACCAGGGTAAGTTTACCAACATACACTATAAGTCAGGAAATGAAAGCTATCATTTATGTAATTTAACTAGCTGGCTCTTCACAGGACTATTAGACTTCGAGCTAAAAAAGGTCCTGCTTCCCCCCCCCCCATAGAGAATTTTGCAGACATATCCTATCTTGAAGAAAATTTCATGCCGCATCTTTTAAGAGATGTTTGCACTCTGTGCTCCGGGGCGTTAGTCTCTGACAGCCTGTTACATATGTTACTGTAACAAACTAAGGAAAAAATCAAAATGAAAGTTTGAGCTGCAGAAAGAAGACATTCAACCATCTAATTATTCATATTTCTTATTTAGTTTGCAAGCTGGATGCCTAAGCTACATAAAAGCAGCATTTTAAACAAAATTACAGCCTTCAATGGTGTTATATGCGTTACATAGATTAAATTTCCATTTGAAAGTTGAAATCCTGACTAACATCATTCATTTTACAGATGATTTGTGCATTTTTACAAGTGTTTTTAATCTAAGTTTACTAAAATACTCATTTGACTAATAGAAAAAACAAAGTTTGCTTTTCTATCTCAAATACATTGTTTTATATGAGCTATTAAACAACCCTACCCCCAATTTTATGTATCCAATTTTGGTATCTATTATTGAAGAAAAATATATGAAAATATTTGACGCTCGTGGATTTCTTACATTTTTGGCACTGTCTTGCTAATGCAATAAAGAATCATACATTTGCAAGTTTGACATCAGGATCAGAGCACTTATTAAAGTATGTAACGTATGTTACATGGCATAAAGATTGAGCCAGGAAATTTTCTTGGAAGTAAGAGATGATATTTCAGAAAAATACCATTTTTCACATGTTTTCCTATTAATCTCTAGCCTCTGGTACCTTAGTCTTAGTAATTCCAGTCATTGCTGATAACAAGCCCATGGAATTGTGTTACCTATGTTATACATAACCTTTGTAATCACATATTTCCTAATGCCTATAATATTAAAATATAAAGACATATAGATAGAAAATAATAGTTCTCATTTGAATGACACAATTTAATAAATATTCCTATTAAATAAAATTTAAAAAACAATCTTTATTCAAGTCACCCTCACAATGTCTATCATTGTGTCTGCTTCTATTGCAAAATAATCACCCATTTCATCACAGCCAGTAGAATCATGGCATTGTATTAGGACTACAAACTTAGTACAATCCTGTTCCTCTCCACCCCTTTGGGAATTGTGCAGACATACCCTACCTTAAAGAACAATCAAGCTGCATCAAATAAGAGATGTTTACACTCTATTAACTAGGGGGTTAGCCTGTAATGGTATGATGCGTATGTTACCATATCAATTTAAGACTAAATGAATTGAAAGTCTGAGAAACAGAAAGAAGACATAAAACTATCTATTTATTTGAATTATTCATGTAGTTTGCATGCTGAATACCTTTGATACATAAGAAAAGATTTATTAACAAATATACAGCTTCCTATGGTGTTATATGTGTTACATTAATTAAGATTACTTTTTAAAATTGGTAATTGTGACAAACATCACTTATAAGCATTTCGTGTGATCCTCCTCTTTAGCCATCAAAAGACATTTTCTTTGTATGTGTGGCCAGTGCCAGCGTCAAACAACTTGACTCAGCCAAACTTGAATCCTTAGCATTCTTCAAAAGCAGAAACAGCATGTCAGTGTCATGGGATCAAACACCTGATTAAATTTGGGTTTAATGCCATTTCACATATATGCATACAATGGAGTATGACTCTGGTATATATCTCTTCCTGTGAAGTGGCAAGAGCAATCTAACTGCAGCTGCCTCTGCATCGGTGCTAGTCAAATGATAACTTTGTTCTGATTTTGCAAAATAATGTAAAACCTATGATTTCTCAGTTTTTGCAGCCATATCGTTAGCTGTTGCATTCAAAAGAAGGAAAGTAGACTATAGGTAGAATGGGATAACCAGTAGTTCTATATTATGCTCTATGGAAGATTTATACAGAGTAAACAAGTTGATAAGGTGCCTCATTTCATGATCCATTGAAAACACTGAATTTGAAAACACTTGCCTCTGACTGTGTAATCAAAAAGGATGTCACGACAATGCCCTTGCTCATTTATTATGACGAGTTATATATGTTACATCCTTTAATAAGCGCTCTTATCTTAGAAACTTAGTGAATCATTGAATTGAAAGGGTCTAGTTTGCGCTCTGTTCATCCTGCATTTCATTGCTTTACCTGCTGTGATACATCTAGTTCGTTTATCTGAAGGGAAAGAGTTACCTCGGTTTCAGCACTTTAGAAGTACTAAGACTTCAAATAAGTCTTTGAATGCTTGGGAAAAGATAATAAGTGCAGAAACATTATTAGATGAAAATATGTGGATTGCATGTATGGAAAGGCTACATTTATAAAAGTTAACCAGCTAAGATATGATTATTAATTACAGAAATATCAAGGTACATCAGTCCAGGTACTCATTGCTCTTAATGGCATTAAAGCTTTAGTCTTTCTCCTACTTGCAGAGTATCACTTGAAACACATACTCAAAGAGCCAACTATTAGGAATTCATATCAGTTTCCGAATGTTCCAAGCCATAAATGGCAAAATTGGAAAGTTGATTATGGGCAATTTATGGCTCATCAATTTTGAGTGGACTGGTGGTAAAATTGAATAAAAGTAAATGATTGAAATATTGTGTGATGATTCTACTAGTTGCAAGGAGGCGTGTGATAATAATGATTACCACAGAAGTAGACAAAGAATAACGTTTAACATGAGTGTTAAATCGATGAGAAATAGTTTGGACCATTTCATTTATTGTATTTTCTTGTAAAAATGTAAAACTATCTTTTCTATTTGTGGCTCTCTATTTAGCATTATTTGCACAGTATTAGGAAATGTATCCAAAAGGTCATTGATAACATCTATAACACCAGTCCATGGGCTTGATAATTAGAAATGAATGTAATTTCTAGTGTTTTGGCACCAAAGACTTATAAGTACACATTAAGTGTCCTGTTTTTTTTACTTAATGACATCTTGTAGATATATGAGCAAGACAGACTAAGAAAATGAAAAATATCCACACGCTGTAATGGCTTTCATGTGTTTAACTTAAACGGTTATAACAAATTAGCTTCTCTGTAAAACTGGGAGTAGGGCTGTGTATTAGCTCCTATAAGGCAATATATTTAAGATAGAAAAGCAAACTTGGTTTTTCCTATTCATCAATTGAGTATATGTTTGTAAAATCTAATAAAACAATGAAACCAAGTCATACTAGTTGTTTAACTACATGACAATAGCCACAATTATAGCTTTTAAATTATAATTAGGTTCATGTAACGCACATAACACCACAGTTAGCTGTATTAATGTTAAACAGCTTCCATATGTAGTAAAGACATCCAGTATAAAGACTATAAGAATGTCAATTTATTAGATAATTTTAATGTCTTCTTTTGGTAGCTAAAACATTTTAATTTCTTATTCTCTAATAGATATAGTAACATATGCAACATATGCAACAAGCTGTTACAGGCTAACGCCCCGACTTACAGAGTGCAAAGATTTCTTATTAAATGCACCTTAAATGGTTACATAAGATGTAATTTGTCTGCAGAATTCGAAAGGGAATTAGGATGGAGCAGGCCCTTACTCAGCTTGATGTCAAAATACTGTTTGATGATTTTACTTATCATGCTAACATATGTAACGCTCTCTGATCTTTAAAACTTGATGACAACTAGCAGATCTATAAGTCTTTATCATAGGAGCCAGTTTAAAATCCCTAGACAATGTAAGATATCCAACAGCTGCGAGTTTTTTCACAATTTTAGCTCAAACTTTCAAACTACATTTCCTTTATTTGATATAGTAACGCATGTAACACGCTGTTTCAGACTAACGCCCCAACATAGAGAGTGCAAACATCCCTTATTCGATGCAGCTTGAGTTGTATTATAAGAAGGAATATGTCTGCAAAATTCCCTCGAGGAGATTAAAACATGTTTAGGCATATCTTACGTAAAGACAATGAGCTTGCCCATTTATTACATCAGGTAACATATTTTACAGCCTCTGATATTAAAAATTTTGCAACAAACTTGCAGATTTATGAGTCTTTTCATATAAGCAAACAAATCCCAAACAATGAAACACATTCATCAACTGCAAATATTTTTTAACTATTTTTACTTTAGTTTTAATACCAAACATTTCACCTTAAAACTGGGTAGGGGTAGGGTTGTTTAATTGCTTATTTCAGAAAAAATATTTAAGCTAGGGAAACAAACTTTAATTTTTCTGTTAGCCAATTGCATAAGCTAGTCAGACATGGTTAAAAACATTTTGCAAAATACACAGAGAGGTTGTGAATGTAAATGATGTTAACCACACTTGCAAGTTTTAATGGGTTATCTCATTTATGTAAAGCATATGACACCTTAAGAAGCCGCAATTTTGTTCAAATGGCTGTCATACGTAGTTAAGATATCCAGTATGCAGACTATATGAATGATTTTTAAAAATAAATATTTTAATGTCTTTAATTTGTAGCCCAAACTTTCAATTTACTTTTTCTTAGTTTGATTAAGTAACGTATGTTACAGGCTCTAACAGACTAACGCCCCGGAGCACAGAGTGCAAACATCTCTTAAAAGACTCGGCTTTTAATTCTCTACAAGATAGGATATGTCTGCAAAATTCCCTAGGGGGGGGGGGGAGCAAACCCATTCTCAGCCATCCGTCTACTATGGTTTAAACTTTGAATACATAACTCTTTGCTGACCCAGATCAGACTTGATGAAATGTCGAAGCCTGATCAAATTGATCTGGATCCAAAACCTGATATGGAACAAACTGTTTGACATCAATGGTGTTCTTGAAAAGATTTTTCAAAAGAATGTTTGAATAGCAACCTAGCTGTCTTTTTAGCTCACCTGAGCCGAAGGCTCATTGGTGAGCTAATAGTATACCAGTGACTCCGGCGTCCGTCGTCCGTCCGTCCGTCCGTCCGTCCGTCGTCCGTCAACATTTTCAAACATCTTCTCCTCTGAAACTACTGGGCCAATTGAACTCATATTTCATATGGAGACTCCTTAGGATGGGGGAACGAAAGTTTGTTCAAATGGTCTTGGTCACATGACCAAGATGGCCGCCACGCCCATATATGGTAAAAACCCTAAAAAAATCTTCTTCTCCAGAACCAGAAGGCCGATGATCTCGGGACTTGGTATGTAGCATTGGGGTTGTGGGGCCTACCAAGTTTGTTCAAATGATGATCCTAGGTTGACCTTGACCTACTTAACGTCAAGGTCAAATTTGCTTCCTACTGCATTTAAATGGGAAAATTTCTGAAAAGTTGATTTTTTTGAAAACTGTGGAAGCTTTAGTCATTATTCTCACTTGATATGTTTAACCTAATGAGACAATGGCTATAAATAAGTTCAAAAGGTCAAGGTTGACCTTTGACCTTTCAGCTTAGGTCGCTCATATTGGAGTCCCATCAATATATTAAAACATAGTTTTCTCACAAACCATTTGCCCAACTGAACTCAAATTTCATGTGAGGACTCCTTATGATAAGTAAGCCAAAATTTATGCAAAATATTTTGGTCACATGATCAAGATGGCTGCCACACCCATATATGGTAAAAACCATTTAAAAATCTTCTTCTCCAGAACCAGAAGGCTGATGACCTTGGAACTTGGTATGTAGCATTTGGGATGTGGGGCCTACCAAGTTTGTTCAAATGATGAACCTCAGTTGACCTTGACCTACTTAACGTCAAGGTCATATTTGCTTCCTAATGCATTTAAATGGGATTTTTTTTTTTTTAAATTTCATTTTTTGAAAACTGTTGAGGCCAAAGTCATTATTCTCACTTGATATGTTGAACCAAAATGAGACAATGGCTATAAATAAGTTTCAAAGGTCAAGGTTGACCTTTAACTTTTCAGCCAAGGGCGCTCATATTGGAGTCCCATCAACACATCAAAACATAGTTTCCTCAAAAGCCACTAGGCCATTTGAACTCAAATTTCACATGAAGACTCCTTATGATAGGTTAGCCAAAATTTATACCAAGTGTACTGGTCACATGACCAAGATGGCCACCACGCCCATATATGGTAAAAACTCTTTAAATGTCTTCATCTCTGGAACCAAAAATCTTGTATTAAGTACCAAAAGCCAAGCTGACCTGTGACCTTTTATCCAAGGCCACTCATTTGGACTGCCACACACCTATCTAAGCATCTGTTTCTCAGAAATCACTGGGCTGTTTGATGGATTATTCATTAGATTGTTTAAGTCACTTCACCAAAATGTCTGCAGCCCCCATATATGGTATAACAAAATTTGTTCCATTATAAGCTGTAGTTGACCTTGACCTATTTTAACATTATTAAGATGATCAGGTGAGCGCCTCAGGACCTTCAGGTCCTCTAGTTAGCTCACCTGAGCTATAGGCTCAAGGTAAGCTATTGTGATCGTTGGATGTCCATCCTCCTTCATAAGTCATCCATCCTCAGTCATGCGGCATCCATCGCCAACAATTGCTTCAAAGAACATCTCTTAACTACTGGCAAACTTGGCAGTAATGCTCCTTATATGACCCTCGGTTGCATATCTATGTCAAATGGGCTAAAAATAGATTTTCAAAATGATTTTTTTTCTGAAACCATAAAGCCTAGGGCCTTGATATTCACCTCTTACAAGTTTGTTCACATTATGGCCACAGAGTCAAAATGGCCATGCACTGGGGGTCACATGTTTTACATAGGCTTATATAGGGAAAACATAAAGAAATCTTCTTGTCTGAAACCACTTGATATTTGGAATGTAGCATCACCTAGTAGACTTCTACCAAGTTTGTGCGGTCCAACAATGGTCCAGCCCCGGTGTCACATGTTTATAGGTTTTAGAGGGAAAAATCTTCTTGTCAGAAACCACAAGGCCTAGATTTTTGATATTTGAACATTTTAGCATCATCTAGTGTTACTCTTCCAAGCTTGTTCAAATTGTGGTTCTGTGGCCAAAAATGGCACCATGTTTTATACTGACATACATATTGGAAACATAAGTTTACATTTTCTAAAGAAGTAATTGTAAAACTTCGATGTTTTTTCTCAAAAAATTACAAAAAAATCCACATTCAATTTCAAAAATAAATATGTTCTAGTCTTTTACAAGATATCATATTACCACAAAAACATGCCATATATACCCTGCTGAGCTGAGCCGAATTTCCTGGTAACATTGTCATTTCTTACCTCTTATGGGTGTAGGTCAGTTTTAGCAAAATTAATAATTTAGTTGAAATAAGTCAATAACTTCACAGAAGAATGTTGCTTTTTGATTTACCTACACCTTTTTTAAAGAAAAATATGTTTAGACAATTTCAAATGATTCGACAGTTGGAAATACCTAAAGTCATGGTCCCATATCATTGCACCATGGGACCAAGATAACGTGTAGGCAATTAATCAGCGTAATATTATCAAATTCCAAGTGTGCGCAGACTCCCATGCTAATTTCCCATACCTTGTAAGAGCCCCTTTGTTCAAATTATGGCTCTAGGGCCAAAAATGGCCAAACCTGGGGGTCACCAGATGCATACCTATATAAAAGAAATTTTTAACAAGACTCAGGTGAACAATCCAGGGCCACTTGGCCCTCTTGTTTTGTCTTGTAGTTTATATATTGTTCCATCATACAGTACCCCCCCACAATAATAACCTTAATTACTTACCAACCAAGTGCATTGTATTCTACACTATTATTAACATCTGACTGCCCTCCACAATGTTTTTTTTTTTTTTTTAAATTATGAATAGAACAAAATTACAATATTGCATACCCTGTCTTTCGGATTTGGGACCAAGTAAGACTCAAAGCAGCATGTTCAGCTACAGAGACTAGTTAGAATCTTGAAAATTTGGACCTCACTAGCAAGTATAGCTTTATATTACCTTGGCAGTGAACAATGGATTGAGCTGACAAGACTGTGCAGCCTGATCTGGACCTTTGTTATAGTCACATGGCATAGATAAGTTACCTGGACTATTGAGAATGTGTGCCAAGTCAGCCAGCGGGCAGCTGTGCGCTCTATGGGATATATCTAAGGCTTACAACAAGTTCAGGAAGAGACTGATCAGACTTGGTGGATACACAGGCTTTTCAGGGCATACATGCCACTTTGTTTTTTTAAACACAAGATGGTTCATTTTCATAGCTTTTATCTTGGTACCAGACTGCTAAAGTCATTGCATTTCTATAATCTCTTCAGTGCGGATTATTAATTAAATACAAATCATACTAAAATTATGGCTTATTAAAAGTTATAGACCAGAAAAAGTTAAATTGAATAGCAAGTTTAAGCAGTTCGATTTTAGATTTTATCTGTGTCATGTAAAAAGGTATCAAACCATATGTCCATATTTGTCGACAGATTATTCTGCACTTTTGATAAGGCTTATCAGATCCGCACAAACATTGAGATCTATACATGTATGTGGAATCAAATAGCAAAAAATGACAAGTAAATTGCTGTCAAATGGCTTATTTTACCCATAGGAAGTAAGCATGGAAAAATATAAGAAATAAAAATTCTAGACTAATTATTTTGACATATGTAGTCTAGAATTTTATTTTCATTTTTTACATGCTGACTTTCCTTTGATTTTACCATAAGTAGTAGAACAGAATGCTTTAATTATGTTGCTGTTTTGGGGTATAGGGGGGCATGATTTAATAATTAGTCATAACACTATAGTACAGTAAAACCTGTGTAAAACTATGTAAAACAGCCACTCTCAAAAAGACCGAAAATTGGTTTTTAAGACCGATTATTGCTTAATGCAGGTCAAAAGTATTGCAGAATGCTCCTCTTGGAGCATACTGCAATACGTTTGACCTTCATTAAACCACCATTTGTCATAAAGATCTTTGTTTTGTCTATTTTTGAGTGGCTGTTTTACACAACTTTACTGTATCAGAATCTCTACAAAATTGTGTGGCAAGTTTTAAACTCACAACCCCTCTTTTAATCCCTATATCAATCTAACTACCTACCCATTGAGCTAAGATGTTTTTTACTATAAACATACATGTACAAGAGAAGTGTTTTAATGGGCGCTTCCCTACCATGTATTTATCTTTTAGCTATAACCTTATTGCTACTCACAAAATTTTGAGGACCCCATACCTTGGTGCGCCTTTGCTGGGTGGATAAAATGCCTTAGCAAAGAACACCGGATACTGCACGGGAAGTGCTGTGACGTCAGAAATAATTTTGTGCACGAGGAGAAGGACACGTTGAACAGGAGAATTTATTTCAGGCTACTCATTTGATTTTAGTTTATTACGCCTAAGGTTTGTCCTACGTTTTTTATTTGTGAATTTTCGCTAATTTGTATTTGTATTGTATCGAACTTCGGCCGTTCGATACTCGAGCTCGCGCTCTCCTTTCTTTCCTCCAGGCCTGTAATGCCCCAATCGCGTGGCCTTTGTGGGCATTTACGATCTTCGCAGGACAACCACCCCACTTGTTTGAATTGTTCCAATTGTTTTAGGGGCAAAACTTGTGGGTTTTGCGAATCCTGGTCTTCAGCAACTTGGCGGAAATTCGAGAAACGTCGCTCATACCATACAAAGATGGCAAAGAAGAAGGAATCTTCAGCTAGGAAGCAAACCGCTTTCAAGAAGAGACCCATGAAGACGCCAGAATTTGTGGAGAGCGACTCTGGCGAATCGGTAGTTCGGGAAGTGATCGACTCCTCGGAGTCCCGCCTGAACTACCGAGACGGTGCCTCGGGCTCTTCAGAAGAGCTGTCAGCAAAATCTGGTGTCCCGGTCGAGTCTAGGACTCACCCCCGGGACTACCAAGCTGACTCACCGTCAAGAGGACAAAAAGTTCGTCACGGGTCTGAGTCTATCTCAGATCCGGAACAACGAACTCATTTGAACAACGAACTTAATGTTCATTATTCAGAGTCCTCGGCCGGACATCGAGCTAACCAATGTTCGGCCGGTAAGTATGAAGAAAAGTCGAACTTTTCAGATCAAGGTACCCTCCGTGTTCGGAATACCGGACAGGATGAAAGGGCACTTGATCAGGTCACCGACCATACGTCTCTGACCAGGAGCTTAGTGTCTCCGGACACAAGACCTCCCTCTACGGTCCCGAGTATAGCTCAACCGGACAAGGGAATTGGGTCTAATCAAGTGTACGCCCCGGACAATGCGGTGGCAAGCACTTCAATTTCTGATGGCATTGTTACGGGGTCTCAACCCCGGACAATTTCCACGGACGAAATTGTAGCCGGACACCGGGCAGTTTCTGAATGCAGAAATTCTACCGGACACCGACAATCGAAAGCTCCAAACAACTTAGTTTCTTTGAGACATGCTTCACCGGGAAAACTGTCACCTGCCTCCAAATTAAGGAGACGTCAGGTTAGAGAATCTTCTGCTCTTTCGAACCGATCAAAACTTAGATCGCGTTCGCCTTCCCATCGCATGAGAAGAAACCGATCACGCTCTCTTTCTCATCAGGAAAAGAGAAACCGATCAAAGAAAAAGAAACATAGGCACAGGTCTTCCTCTGACTCTTCTTCCTCTTCCTTCTTCTTCTTCTTCTTCCCATTGTAGTTCATCCCTCGGTTGACCGGGTATTTTCGAACTATGTGAAATGTACATGTGCCGTCCGAGAAAGATTGTGCAGATTTAAAATCAGTCTATGTAAAGTCTAAAAACATGATTCCATGGTGTGTTTAGAAGGTGCAGAATGGCAGTCGCTGCTTGAAGGTCTCTAAGCTGAGAGCTGAGACGGCACACTCTGGCAGCTGGTTCCATATGCGGATGGTGCTTGGGAAGAAGGAGTATAGATGTGAGTTCACCGTTGACTGAGGGATGAAGAACTTCATGCTGTGTCCTCTGGACGTTCTTACTGGTATGAGGAAAGGTGTGACAGGGATGGCAACCAGGTTGTGCACAATCCTGTAGAGCATGGCTGACTTGACTTGCATCCTCCTTTCTTGGAGAGTATTCCAATGGAGATCTGTCAACATCGATGTCACGCTGCTGGTCCTTTCATAGTCACCTTTCACAAACCGGGCGGCTCTTCGTTGCACCATCTCCAGCTTGTTGACGTTACGCTGAGTATGAGGGTCCCATACACAGGAAGAGTACTCTAATATGGGTCTCACAAGTGACTTGTAGCATTGGTCCTTCACACCTGTAGGGCAACCGTGTAGGTTCCGTTTCAGAAAGTTCAAGCTTGTTGTGGCCTTTTTGACTGTGTTATCCACGTGCTTGTTCCATGATAGGTCTGAACTGACTGTAACTCCGAGGTACTTGGCATCTTTGACAGTTAGGAGTTCAGTGTCATGGATGAAGTACTTGTTGGTGAGGGGATTCCTTTTGTTGGTGATCCTTATGACCTCACATTTGTCCGGGTTAAACTGCATGAGCCAGTCCCTTTCCCACTTCTGTAATTTATCAAGATCTTTCTGGAGTAGGGCTTGATCCTCTTCGGTGCGGATGATCCTGTAGACAAGAGAGTCATCGGCCAAGAGTCTTGCAGTAGAAGAGATGGTCCCTGGCATGTCATTGATGTAGACAAGGAACAGCAAGGGTCCGAGGACTGTTCCTTGAGGCACTCCTGAGGTGACTTCTGTAGCCTTGGAATGCACACCTTCTAGTACCACTTCCTGTTGTCTGTGTGTGAGAAAGTCCGCTATCCACCTATTCAGGTTCCCTCTGACCCCATAGTGCTCTAACTTCCCAAGCAGGCGCTGGTGCGGTACTTTGTCGAAGGCCTTGCTGAAATCTAGCAGTATGGCGTCCATTTGTTCCCCGTCGTTAAGGCCATTTGCTAGGTCTTGGACTGTCAGGATCAGCTGGGTCTCACATGATCTGTACTTGCGGAAGCCGTGTTGCGCTGTATTTAGCATATGATTGGAGTCAAGATGGGATATCACATGGCTGTGTACAATATGTTCCAATAACTTGCAACAGATTGAGGTGAGTGATATGGGCCTGTAGTTGGCAGCTTTTTCCTCATCGGAGGATAGGTCTAGAAAGCATAAGAGGAAACAGAAACACCGTCGCTCAAGATCGAAATCTCGTCGATATGACAGGCGGCCAAAAGGATACAGGAGGCATAGCCCTTACGGAAAAATATGCACTGCCGCAAACAATTTTTGCGAACAGCTAGCGAATACTCTGCGAATACTCTGCGAATACTCTGCGATTGCTTGGTAAACATAACCTTATATGGCTGACCATTATTCGCGGAATGTTCGCGAGATGATCACTTTTCACATGCAAATTAGGTCTGCCGCGAACACTTCCGCGAATATTCCGCGAACATGCATTTAAATCTGTTGATTAAATATGCTGCGAATATACTACGCTCATTCTGCGAATATTCTGCGAACATTTTAATTAAAAGTAAAAATAGCTGTAGCAAATATGTATGGAACAATAATTGCGAATAGCCTGCGAACAAGCCGCGATTATGCTGCAAATATGATCTCAGAAAATCTTGTTTCTGCTGTAGGGAATATTTGGCGAATGTTCTGTCCCCTTAGTGTAAACTCCATAATTAAGGAAAAGATAATGAGGCAATAATTAAAAAGTTCAGGTAATTTGCAAAGTAATAAAACAAGAGTTCTCCATCTTGTTTGTGACACATTCTCCTGTCCAGATACATGTACATGTTATTATTACAAGCTAGATGGGGTGAATGAGAAATCTAGCCCCCCTCCCCCCACAAACAAAACACCTAGGACTAACTACATATAAGTTTACAGGCCTCAAATAAACAAGCCAGACTTAAGGGTTTATGACAAAGGGAGCATCAAACCAGCCTCCCAGCTACATGCAGGGACTAACTAGAACTTAATATTTCACTTGCAGCAAGTTTGGACACACTATCAGATAAGTGAATAGTAACAAAGGCCCTGATCAGACTGCGTGGATGTGCATGCCAGTAATTGCCTTTGAAGGTCCAAAACCATGATGACAGGTTTTCTCTTGTTGAGGCCTATAGTAAAAATGCCAGATGTAAAATTATTTCTTCTTTTATGCCATCATAGCATACCTTACTATCCAGTTTTGCTAACTTGTGTTCTTGTCACATTCCTTATGATGTTTGGAGTATCGTGAGGTACTGGATTGTATGGATTCCTTTTCATTGCTATCTTCCTTTCTATGTAAAACATTTTACCAGATTTCTATGTGCGAAGTATTGAACTTTTTTGGTGACTGCTGCATAGGTATAGACAAATATATCATTTTCAGTTCTAAGATGTATAAAAATTAATGCATTTGTAAATAATACAGCAACTCAAATAATAGAACAGAGTATTTCTACCAAAACACTTATTATCACGGGTATGAAACTTCATAAACAGAGCTGGCGGTTCTGTATATGGAGGCTAAAAAATCACATGAAAACCCCAAAAATATTTCTTTTATCAGGTTAAATAGCTAAAAAAGGAGAATGTAGTGCTTCGCTCTGGTCTTGCAACTGCTAACCCAAGCTGATGACAGATGCAAATCGTGAGCAGTTTAATCTGAATGGTAAACAACCTTCATGTACCTAACTATACAGAAAGGATTCAGACAGACCGTACAATTTGTATCTTATTTTGGCGAACAACTAGCGAATACTCTGCGAATAATCGGTAAACATAACCATATATGGCAGACCAGTATTCGCGAAATATTCGCGAGATGGTCATTTTTCACATGCAAATTAGGTCTGCAGCGAATACTTATAGTTAACAGCCTGCGAGTATTCTGCGAATATGTCGCGAACATTCATTTAAATATGTTAATTAAATATGCAGAGAATATTCTGCGAATATTCTGCGAATATTTTAAATAAAAGGAAAAATCGCTGTTGCGAATATGTTGCGAACAATAATTGTGAATATCCTGCGAACAAGCTGCGATTATGCTGCGAATAGATCTCAGAAAATCTTGTTTAGGCCAACCTTAAAAAAATGTTGGTTTGCCATGTTCCTACCTACCCACCCAAAACAGGCCTACCCAAAAAAATTTTTTGCCTTTCTGAGAATCTTTTTTTTTTTTTTAATTTTTACTCTAAATGCTTTTAACAAATACTTCTTTAAAATGACTAAAACACGATTTTAATTGAAGAAAGGTTACAGAGACTCTTATTATATGCATTCTTACCTTATATACATGTACAGCATTTGTAGACCTCTAAAAGTGATAGTAAGAAGGTCATAAAATTATGCTGTATTTCTAAAAAAAATACCTACTTCCTACCCAAACTGGGATTGATGGGTAGGAGCACAGCAAACAAATATATTTTTAAGGATGGCCTTACACTGTAGCAAATATTTGGCGAATGTGCTGTCCCTCACAGTGTAGACTCCATAATCAAGGGAAAGATAAATGAGGAAATAATTCAAAAGGGCAGATAATTTGCAAAGTAATAAAACAAGAGTTGCCATCTTGTTTGTGACACATTCCCGTGTCAAGATACATGTACATATTATTATTCCAAGCAAGAAAGGGTTAATGAGAAATTAAATACATATAAGTTTACAGGCCTCAAATAAACAAGCCAGACTTCGGGGTTTCGGACAAAGGGAGCATCAAACCAGTCTCCCAACTACATGCAGGGACTAACTAGAACTTAAAATTTCAATCGCAGCAAGTTTAGATATGCTATCAAATAAGCAAAGTAACAAAGGCCCTGATCAGACTGTGTGGTGAGCAAGCTGGTAAGGGTGCAAGTCAAAACGTCCCCTAGTCAAAACGCCCCCTAGTCAAAACGTCCCCGAATTGGTCAAAACGTCCCCAAACACAAAAAAAGATTGGTCAAAACGTCCCCATAAAACGTCCCCATTTTTCAAAGGAGATGTTTCGAAGAAATATGGGATTCTAACAAAGAAAAAGCTTGTTTTAGTGTCTGATACTAATGTATGAAAGTTTGAAATGATGTTTTGATAGGGTATTTTATGTTCATGCTGCTATAGATCAACGTTAAAGGATAATAGTTTTTCACGTGTTTTATTGTCCGCTTTTCTTTTTCAAAATAACATTTTTAAAGGACTGGTTCGGGAATACCATCATAATGTCCAGATAATCCCATGTTATGTCAGGTCTGATCTGGGTATAAGTCCAGTGCAAATGTTATCAGCATAAGACAACAGCATGTAATAGTATATACTATATACCGACTTTGGTTCCGCATGACCGATAATTAATAAGGTGCAAGAGCAATTAGTCACGATACACCCAACATCACTACTGACATAACAACACAAATATATCATGTGTATAAACATACATTATTTTTAAATTTCATCTTGCCCCTACATATAAAAACCTAATTTAACGTTTCCCTTTTTTCTTATCAAACAAATGTATTCATAAAATTGACGATTAACCAGGTAATTGTATATTGATATACTGTACTGAGAAGATTCAAACAAGATACTACACACAGAAAACCCGTGTATGCGAACAGAAAGACATATATGCATGCGTACGGACGTACTAAATAACGGTTTATAGACAATACACAACAGATACATAATGTTTTCTTGCGTGCGAAGGTTTGCTAGAAATTGAATAACTTTACTCCAAACTTACAATCAAAGCGATTGTCTGATAATTACCACAAAGTAAAGCATTAAAAGCTTGTGAATATATATGTAATATTTGAAAGATCGTGTATATAAGGGCTGTCGACAAAACTGCATTTTTAATGCTATTTTACTGAAATAATAGAATGGAATCTGGATAAAAACACTTTATCTAAAACAGTTTTATTTAAAACAACCCAGATTACGCCTAAATTTTCATAAAATATAGAATAAAAAGTCATTTTGGGGACGTTTTGACCAACATTTTTTACCATGGGGACGTTTTGACCAATCTTTGGGGACGTTTTGACCAATTCGGGGACGTTTTGACTAGGGGACGTTTTGACTTGGGGACGTTTTGACTGTAATCCGCTGGTAATTGCCTTTGATGGTCCAAAACCATGACGACAGGTTTTATCTCGTTGAGGCCTATATATAATTGGAAAAGTAAAAATGCCAGATGTAAAATTGTTTCTTCATTTTTTGCCATCATAGCATACCTTACTATGCAGTTTTGCTAACTTGTGTTGTTGCCACATTTCCTTATGATGTCTGGAGTATCGTGTGGTATTGGATTGTATGGATTCCTTATCATTGCTATCATCCTTTCTATGTAAAACATTTTACCAGATTTCTATGTGCGAAGTATTGAACTTTTTTGGTGACTGCTGCATATTTCAGTTCTAAGATGTATAAAAGTTAATGCATTTGTAAATAATACAGCAACTCAAATAACAGAACATAGTATTTATATATAGACCCTGCAGAGCCGTCATTATACATAAAGGTACAGGATATTGGAACAGGCAGATCTGAAACTGCCCTAATCATAGCCTCACTGGTCCTAATTTTTAGGTGTTTTTTTAATACTTGAACAAACTAGCTGGAATCTCACCTTATCGCAGATAGCAAAACTGTGTTTGGTCATTTAAGCAGGAGCCTAATTCTGAACACCTCCCCAGAAGGAACAGGTTAGGGAATTTGCCAGATCTGGCCTGAACATCGTCTGATCGCAAATACTCATTTGTAATGATGATGTATGATGGAACAAGCTCCCAGAAGGTCACCCCATAGGCATTAGAGTTGGGATCTTTGAACAGGCTGGCACGAACCTAACCTCAGCGCACAGATAGTGAATTGTGATGTTTTACTTTAGTGTTTGAAAAGGCTTGTTAGGACCTAGACTTACCAACCCCACGTCTATCATGCTCTACCCTACCCATTTTATTGACTCGGGTACGAGTTGACTTGGGATAGGTACGAGTTGACCAAAGGTCAGGTATGAGTTGACCAAAAATGGGTGAGAGTTGACTTAGGTACGAGTCGACTTAGGTACGAGTCGACTAGAAACCATATGCTTGTCACACTTTTAAAATTTAATATAAGATGTCTTACTGTACAATTTCGAGACAAATCAATGTCCAAGACTGTAAATACTTGAAATCTTTTATAAAAAATATATCTTAGTGTTCATGCTGTCCAATTATCCATAATGAAAGTAGCTGTCGCTTCAAACTTTCATTTGGCCGCCATTGTTGTTGAAAATAACAACACGTGAATGGTTACAACGAAAGCTAAAAATGTTTTTGACGAAAACTTTTTTGACGAATTTTCTTTCGCAATTCAAAGACTTGCATGTTCAAACGTCAAAAGGTAAGACAAATCGGAACTGCATACAGCTCAGCTTTACTTTAGAACAAATTTGTTCTATTTATATACATGTATGTGCAAAATGGGAAAACAAATAGGATTGGTGATGGTGGAAAGAAACACTCTTCAATATCACTTTTAGGGTGGCACCACACCGTGCCATTTTTGCACTCTTTCATTTTTTCTGGATGCAAAGCTCTTTTTATAAAGATAAAGATAAGATAAAAATTGAAATTTTACAACAAGCCCGAATAATATACCCAATTCTGTACCTTGACCTTTAGAAACGACCCTAAAATGCATAGAAATGACCCCTTTTGTGATTACCCCTAAAAATATCCACAAAACTTCATACCCCCCAAAATATTAATCTTTCTGAAAAACCCCAAAATATTGAAATTCAAAATATTGAAAAAAAAAATAGTCCACGACTTCGTATGTATAAAATTACAGAGTACCCCCTCCCCGGCCAGGTTTGTGGTACCTGCTCAAGCTATGAATAGCTTCTCAAAATTAAAGGGGTAAGATGTTAATTGGACTATATTTGCTGTCTTCTCTGATTGAAGGAGATGGTACTTTGGTGTAGTTGCATGCATTATTCGAAGTATCCTATCCATTTCAACAGTTTACTGTCTTTCTCCTTTCTTTGTTGGCTGGGGGAAGGCTTGGGGGGGAATTTTGTTTGATTTGATTTGATTCTTTACGTCCCATCAACAATCTTTCAGTTATAAAGGGACGGGTCTTCCTGGGTTGAACCAGTACTAAGCTAGGATTAATGTGTCTTGCTCAAGGACACAACGCAGTGACCCTGGTGAGGCGCGAACCCGCGGCCCTTCGGTCTCGAGTCAAGCACTCTATCACTGAGCCACTGTGCTCCCTAACTTGGGGGGAAATGAAATAATATAAGAAGCTCTAGCGATAAGGCGTATATTTTCCCTAGTTGACATGATTACAAAAGCTGAAATTTTAAATAACCCTAATGATTATAAAATTGGTCTGTTTGGGTAGTATAATATGTATAGTTGGCATCAAAATACGTTCCAAAGCGATTCATCATTTACAAAGCCTTGAAAACTTGCGCTTTCTACTCCCACCCCCCATTTTACGTCTTTATATTGGGTGTCATTTAGACCAGAATTTTAGTAAATCCCTTAAAGGTTCTCAAAAAGTAAAAGTACTAAATTATTGAGATTATAAATGCCCTTCGTTTCCAAAACTTTGCAATATTCATACTGCGCATGCGTACGAAATATACTTAAAATTGTGATGTTTGTCATTGAAAAGATGAACTTGGTGTCTTTCAGTTTGTTTTAGATGCTTCCCCCCCCCCCCCCCCCTAGACCCAAGATGCCCTTTGGACAATTGAACGTCATTATATAAATATACAACATGTGTAAAGGACGTCTTGGGTCTAGGAGGGGGGGGAAGGGGTTGTATAAGCGAAAGAAGACATCAATCATCTGACAAACTTTGCAAGATGGTCGTTTTATTGTACATCAACTGTATAAATATATATAATATACTCTATCGTGATAAATGTAGGACGATTGTTTACCTTAGTTTAACAGTCTATTTTCCACACATGTTACTGAATAGCGAGCACAGTTGATGATCGAAATAAATTTTCATTCAAAACGAAGTAGATATATTACATGCATTTAGAAAAACCCGTTTTAAATATAGGAACTAGCGGGCAAGGGTACATAGTATTTGGTCTATATGTATTTGTTGAGTGTGCCTAGTGTCTCCAGTCGCTATTTCAACAAAATAAAACGAACGTCTTATTTAGGGAAATTGCCCGCCTTATCGCTAGAAATTCTTTGTAGGGGTAATCCAGTCCAGTTTTGTAACAGAGTTAAGGTGGCGCAGTGACCTATATGTAGATCTGTATATAGTCACTGGGTGGTGACAGTCTTTTTAAGCATTTTATTCAAGTAATGGCGGACTATGTCAGCCCGAGGATGTAACTTTCGACTTGACAGGAGTGATAGTGTAGACCATCCCCTCCACTCCCCAAATCTGCCCAATCTTTGGCTTATAGGGGTTGTTGTAGCTAGTCCACACATACACTCTGAAGTACCAGATACCAAGTGCCACAGCTTCAATAATACAAATACATGCTCCCTTATCGTTACTGCTTTCCTTTGAGGGGATGATGATTTTGCTATCAGAGTGAGTATAATTTACCAGTCAGTTATACACAAGATTCATAACAAAACAGATCGTTTTCAGAAAGGTTTACTTCAGGCTTCGCCCATGTAGAGCCAGAAAGTCAGGCGATTTGTTTTACAATACTCATGAATGGGTAGTCCAGGCCTGTTTGATGGGTTATGTGAACTTTTATATAAAAAAAAACAATAAAAAAACCCCAAGAAAACATTACTTGAACATGGCAGAAAAAAATGCTGAGAAATGTATCTGACTTAATGCTAGAAAGTGTCAGCCATTATGAAATTCAAGAGGGAGAGAGGTTTGGACCAAAGTTTGCCCCAATCAGAACAGCAGTTTGTTTGTTTTTCTTTGTGGGGGGATGCTTGTGAACACAGCACAATTGATCTGCTTGTTTGTTCAGGGTTTATTATAAAAACAGTCACAGATCGATATAAAAAACGTCTTGAAAAGATTGGTAATGGATGAAAACTGATTGAAAAACGTGATTTTGTCCTGTGCCTAGTTTTACAATAGCGATCAGAAGTGTGTCACGAAGCACAAAAACATAGTAGTTAATGGGTCTGACATTGTTAGATCTGCATCTGCCTTGTTTCAATTTTACATTAAGATTAGATGTAGGTATGGCTGCAGAAAAGTTGGTTTCTTTGATCTAGTCTTGCAGATTGTGACTAACTTTGAAAAAACCTACCTTTCTATTTAAACCTGTATGCACAGGTAGTCGAAAACATTTTTGCCATGACGGTCACAGGGAAATCATCATTGTTGTGATAAGAAATGATAGGGTACTATATGGTTTATACTCAGTTCTATTTATTGACAGGGTAAATTCAAAGACGCATGACAAAAAAGATTTGCCTCAAAACAATGGTGGTTTAGTACTCTATTTAGCAGTTGGTTATGCTATAATACTCTCCTATGCACATGCAAATTCAACTGCGTGACTGTTTCTTCAGTCTTTTACAGCCACAGACGCTGGTGTGTCCCGTTTGTATTGGAGACACAAACATTTTAAATTAATAAAAAGTATTATGCCCTCAAATCGAGTTGAAAAAAAAACACGTGTTTTTTTTTCGTTTTCGTTAAATTCGTTCGGAAAGTGCAATTCATTTTTACTTTAACCAATAACAGTTTCGACCTCGATGTAAAATGTAAACAATGGCGGCGAAAAGGCCAGTGCTCTGGGTAAGTCTCTATAAAAGACATTTTTATGCAAGCTTCTATTGCTAATTTTGGTGGAAACAATGAATTTAAGTATTGTTTTTGTCAGTTACATATGTGAATTGATTTGACAACGCGCCAAATGACTTTTTTTAGCCGGAAAGTGCAGCGCAGAATTTCGTTGCGGAGCTATGACCGAATCCTAATGAGAGTACGCGTTCCGAATGATAACAGAAAATGACAATACATTTAAGCTATTTTGGCTTTTCCAAAATTAAATTGCTTTCAGTTAGTAGTCAGGCCCGTAGGAAGCAATTACAGATTGGGGGGGGGGGCACACATAAATTTTTTTACAGATTGGGGGTGGGGGGGGGGGGGGGGGCACACATAATTTTTTTAAAAATGACAGACCTTTGTAATGAGCAATACAGCATATTTGTGCAAATTATTGGGGGCGGGGGGGGGGGGGGGGCATGGGGTAGTTACCCCTTCATTTAGAAAACAATTGCTTTTTTTCATAAATTTAATTGCTTATATACCCAAAAAAGTGGCTTATCTGTTCCTCTGAATGAGTCAAACTGGCTGAAATAAGAGCAAATTATCATATACCAAAAGTTGGGCAATGAGAAAAAGTACTATATGGTGTGTGTTCACACAACAAATTCATTGCTCTAGTGCTATGAAGGCTCACTGAATATGCAAACAAAGATGAGTCCAATTTTTGACATGAAGTATTGGTGAAATATGAAAAGTACACAAACATGAAAAAAAGTTTAAGTATTTGCTGTGAATATGCTGGGAAAAGTAGAAAAGTTTAAGTTCTTTTCATTATGAATTGGGAGCTATATTTTAGTTTAAGTTCTTTTGGTAAACATTCTGCGAACACATAGAAAATTAAAGTCACTGTTACGAATATACAGCGAACAGTATCAAGAACTAAGTTATTATTGCGAATATTGCGCGAATAATACACTGTGCTTGAAAATGTTTAAGTTTTTGTTGCGAATATGCAGCGACTATCTGACAAAGCTGCTAACATTCCGCGATCACTTTTTTGACTGTCCAGTTTTGTTCGCTGGGTATTCGCGATAAGAAGTGAATATATTGCGAACAATTACTGCGAACAGAGCAGTTCGCCAATTATTCGCAGCATATTCGCCAGATATTCGCAATGAGACAGCTTTTCCGTAAGGGAGGTCTTCTTTATCCTATTCATCTTTCTCTTCTGAAGAAAGAGTATTCAAGAGACCTAGGACTGATTATCAGAGGCATGAACATCCTAATGATGTCATCAGGTCCTCATCCCCAATAAGGGTGCAATCAGATAGTCAGCAGAGGTCATCTTATTGTGCTAGAGAGATCAATAGTCCAGCCAAGTCTAACACTGAACACGACATAAGCATTAATGTTAGACCTCAAGACAATGATTTTGAGAATTCGTCCGAATACAGGGATTCGGTTCAAGATCCCGGCGGGGATGATTTTGAACCAACCGAGGACGAAGAAAGAGCAAGTTTCTATCAGCTCATTGAAGAAGTCTTCAAGTTTCTTCCAGCTGATCGATTTATCCAAGGAAATCTGAGGTGGTAGAATCTAACCCATGTCCGAGATCTAGCATCGAATTGGACGTTAAAAAAAACACAGAGGAAATCCATTTCTTTGCCACAGTTACCAGTTGTCTGGGACAGTGTGACTTATATTCAAAACTCTCTAGAAAATACAGTCATAGGAGAGAATTGGATTCCAGCTGCCAAAGATATTGCTAAACTTGTGACAATGAATTTTTATCTGGCTCACAATGAGAAATTTTCAACATCATCAGCCTCACCACTGGATGATGACGCAAACAGACTTGGTTTATCTTTGTCTGGAAACTGCAATTTGCCAGCTAAATATCTTGAGATATTCGAGAAGCAGTGTAGGGATAACATCAGACTGCTGTCTCATGCCGACATCTTCTCTTTTGCAGCTTTTAAGTGTTTGCAACAAGAAAAGATGGATCCTAAAATTTTATCTAGGATCTTAGAATCTCTCTCTTCCTCCATTAAAGATGCCATTGGCCTTTCTGCTTTCACGGCAATTGGCCTGCAGCAAGTTCGGCGGGATGCTGCTATTCGTGCTGCCCCTATAGGTCTTTGACTGACCAGGCTAAGAAAAGACTGAGGAAAACTCCTTTTGCTTCTCAGTCTCTCTTCGGCGGGAAAGTGGATGAAATTTACAAAGAAAACACTGAGACTAATCGAGGTACTTTAGTACACAAGGCAATCTCTAATCAAGCCAAGTCTCAGAATTCTTCCTCTCAGATCCACAAGCCCAAGTCTGATCAGAAGAAAACCACTGGTCCAAAGTCTCAACCTTTGAGCAATAGAGAGAGAAAACAATTTTCTCAAACCCCAAGACCGCCCGTGGTGGCCATTTTCAGAGGGGTTCAGGGTCAAGAGGTAGAGCCCCCTCTAGAAGAGGGGCCTCCTCTTCCCGAAAGTTCTGAGGAAGTCACTCCCCCTTCCTCACATTCAGGTAGGAGGGAGGTTGGCCCACTTTGCCGAAAACTGGCAAAAGGTCACAAACAACAAGTGGGTCCTCTCTTTAGTCAAGACAGGCTACAGGATACTGTTCATAGAACGACCGCCCCTGTCAGTGGACCCAATCTTTTTCCAACAGTCTCTAAGTCTGCAGTTGGAAGAAGAAGTTGCCAGCCTCCTTCAAAAAGGGGCAGTGGAGGAAATTCACCCGGTAAGTCCCACGTTTTATTCACGGATTTTCCTTGTTCCAAAAAAGAATGGAAAAGTAAGGCTGATTATAGACCTGTCAACTCTCAATCGACATGTTTTCATTCAAAGCTTCTTCAAAATGGAAACTCAGAGAAAAGTCAGGAATGCTATACGTCTCAACGATTGGGCATTTTCGTTGGATCTGACCGATGCGTATTTGCATGTCCGGATTCATCCTCCGTCACTCAAATATCTTCGGTTCACTCTGAATGGCAGGGTGTACCATTTCAAAGCCCTCCCGTTCGGTCTCTCAACGAGTCCCTTCGTTTTCACGCTCCTTATGACGGTCATTGCGACGCATCTAAGGAAAAGGGCAATAATAATGCATCCATATCTAGACGATTGGTTATCTCGGAACCAAAATCGTCAAACTCTGTTGGAACACAGACATTACATTATGTATCTTATAACATCCCTCGGTCTGATTATCAATTACCAGAAATCAGACCTCATTCCTACTCAAATTTTCACTTTCATAGGGATGGAATTTCTAACCTATTCCAACATTGTCAGAATTCCACATCCAAGAGTTCAGAAACTATTGGAAACAATCATGATCATTTGTCAGAAAACATTCATATCAGCCAGAGTTTTCCTTTCTCTTTTGGGACAACTCAGTGCAGCAGCGGATTTTGTAATGCTAGGCAGACTACATCTCCGACCATTGCAAATGTCCCTGCTCTCTCAATGGAGACCACAAAAATTTTCATTGAATCACCAAATCAAGATATCAGCGAACATTTTACACCATCTCGATTGGTGGAAGCAGGAAGAGATTTATCAACAAGGAGTGCCCTTGAGGATAAATCCCCCCTCACACACAATATTTACGGACGCCAGCCTGTCGGGCTGGGGTTCACATGTGGAACCGGAAGGACTACTGTTTCATGGAGTCTGGACGGAAACCCAATCTCAGCTTCACATAAATATGCTGGAAATGATGGCCATTTCAATGGCACTAAAGGAAGCTCTTCACACAATCAAGAATTCCACTGTGTTAGTCTCCACAGACAACACAACAGTAGTGGCTTATCTGAGAAAACAAGGGGGGACCCGTTCTCCAGACCTCTGTTTAGAAGTCTGGGAAATCCTGAATTGGTGCTTCCAGAACAAGATTCAGCTTCTCGTAAAACACGTTCCGGGGAAATTCAACACTCTGGCAGACAGGCTCTCAAGAGTAAACAAACCAATCTCGACAGAGTGGTGTCTCAACCAAGAAGTAGCAAATGCAGTACTTCACATGACTCAGTTTCCCAACATAGACTTGTTTGCGACACGTCTGAATCACAGGCTTCCGCTATACGTGTCTCCAATACCAGATCAAAAGGCCCTATCAATAGATGCTCTATCGATGAATTGGAATCGCATTCACGCCTACGCTTTTCCTCCATTTCATCTCATTCCTGCATTGATCAACAAAATAAGAGTGTCTCAGTGCAAAATAGTATTGATAGCTCCTTTTTGGCCCAGCAGATCATGGTTCCCAGAACTTCTGAGTCTGCTGGTGTCTCCACCAATAACCCTCCCTGTAATTCCAAATCTATTAGAACAATTACAAGGAAGGTTCAGGCATCAAAACATAGATATGCTGCAGCTTCACGTTTGGGAATTATCAAGCAATCAATCAGAGATAAGAAATTTTCAGAACAAGTTGCAGACCATGTCTCCAAAGCTCGTAGAAAGTCAACGGGCAAAGTTTACGATGCAAAATGGAAAATCTTTGTTAATTTGGCAAATCAACGGAAAGTTGATCCTATCCAGGCCTCTCCTCATGTGATTGCTGATTTCTTGACATTTCTATCCACTGAAAAGAAATGTCAAGTTAGCACAATTAAAGGTTACAGATCTACAATATCTAATACCCTTAAATTCAAGGCTGGATATGATATAGGCTCGCATCCAGTTCTGTCTGAGCTTATTAAATCTTTTCAAAGACAGAGACCTGTTGAAAGATCTCTAGCTCCCAAATGGGATCTTGCTTTTGTCCTTATGCATTTATGTAAGACACCATTTGAACCATTATCTAAAGCCTCATTGCTTCATCTTTCAATGAAAACGGCTTTTCTTATCACTATGGCTACTGCCAGACGTGTGAGTGAGGTTCATGCTTTTTCCATTGATAAGGACCACTTTAGATTCAGTAATCTTGATGGTTCCCTGACTTTAAGAACCAAAATTGGTTTTTTAGCTAAGAATCAGTTACCTTCTAGGGCTCCTGATTCTATAAACATACCAAAATTATCAAATTTTTGTCATACAAATGATTCATTTAACATGAAACTTTGTCCTATAAGAGCAGTCAAAATTTATCTTAAAAGGACTAAGTCCATTCGGAAAGGTAGAGATAGACTGTTCATACCCACGAGGGGGGATCATGACTTACATAAGTCTACGATCTCGAAATGGGTTAAATTAATTCACAATTAAGAATGCTTACAATAGCATTTCAAGTAGTCAAAGCAGATTACTTAAAATCAAGCCTCATGAATTGAGGGCTCTTTCTACTTCCTGGGCTTACCTAAATTTCATTCCCATGGAAGAAATTATAAAAGCTGCTGTCTGGTCAAGCTCTTCTCTTTTTGCCTCCCATTATCTGAGAGACTTTAAGAATCAATCTGTAAATCTACATAAAGTTGGACCTTTAGTAGTGGCGCAAAAGGTGACGGGGGGGATCCACCAATCAGGCTCCTCCAGAAGAAGACTAGTGTCAACGTTGTCACCTACTACCGAAGGAGACAGATTGTCCAAAGGTAGTTATTTATGTTCTAAATTATTATGTCTGGACCTCCAGAGTTAGACTGAGATTTTTGAAAAATATTCATTTCTCTCTTTATTTAATTTCAGTCTTTAGAGATCTTTAACTTTGACTTTGTCAAACAGTTTCTAAGATTCTCTGTTTATCTCTGGTTTTTTTATTTTGGACCCCATCTTGGTGTAGGAATCCTCCCTCCAATGGGCTGTGATTCTAGCTATAAGATAAATACATGGTAGGGAAGCGCCCATTAAAACACAATTTTTACATTAATTGTAATAAAATTAGTTTTAATAAGCGTACCTACCATGTATTTATCTGATAGGCCCACCTATCCCAAACCCCCATTCCTGGTGTATTATTATTATTAATAATATATCCAAAATTATCTCTGACGTCACAGCACTTCCCGTGCAGTATCCGGTGTTCTTTGCTAAGGCATTTTATCCACCCAGCAAAGGCGCACCAAGGTATGGGGTCCTCAAAATTTTGTGAGTAGCAATAAGGTTATAGCTATAAGATAAATACATGGTAGGTACGCTTATTAAAACTAATTTTATTACAATTAATGTAAAAATTGTGTTTTTGTTGATCAGCCCAGTATCTTAGCATATTAACCTAACCCATTGTATATATAGTCCAGTTAGCCTGTCTTCAGGCCCTGTATTAAGACATCTAACTGAAAGTTCTATAACTACTACAAAGATAAACATATAATACTTTATTACTTCCCCATTGCTCAGAATACACATACACCCAGGTAAACCGCATGTCCAAATCTCGGAGGGTGTTGGCTACCGGAGGTAAACAAAGGAGTTTTGGGCTGCACATGGTCTGCTTTGAGATGGTTTTATATCATAATGAACCACATTAAGGAATAAAATCAACATATAAGCCGTAAGAATATAGAATGACAAGAATTCTGAAAGCAATGCATGTTTTTGAACTGAATCTGTTTGAATTTAAATCGCATTTGAATTCGAAAATGCGGTGATTTGAACGAATATTTCGAATTCATCAGTTAATATACTTAACGCCAGTAAAAACGCAACTTTTACAGTATAACCTTACTCAAGATTTAATGCTATTTTATCATTCTAATAAAATACAAGCATAAACCTATGGTCGTGATATCAAGCCAATACTCTTTTGGTGCATATAAAGGGGTTCAGATAAGCCAGGCTGTATTTTATGATAAAGGGACACAACCCGAACTTCGACACAAAAACTGCAAAATCACCGTATTAATATGGATATCAGATCTTCATTATGAATGGCTCTTTTGGATTCAAACTTTCGGAAAATTTCAACATTGCTCTACTTTCTATGCAAACGCAACAGATTCTTTTGGTCTTGAAGTTTTGACCTTCAAAAATGTTCTCAAAGTTTCAGCATGAAAACCGGAAGTTAACGAAAATGCGACACTTTCGACGGTAAATCTTGCGATAAATGATAAGCATAGGTTATGACCTTACAACTTACGTATGCCATTTTTTAAATGATTCAGTTTAATTGAAGCTTTAGTGATTTCTCTTATTTTGGGGAAATTTCACAAAAAATGAAATTTTAAACATAAATTTTAGGTCATTCCAGCAAAGTGAATTTTGTGTTGTAAACCGTTTTTCTGTTTGTTTGAGTGAAACGCAGTACTTGCACGCTGATATTAAATAAAATTTCAAGATTTAATATGGCTACCAAAAAATTTGATGAGTTTGTCATTTTTCACCAAATTTTTTGGCAGAAGTGTGCAATTGAGCTCAAGTTTTGGTAAAACGTTCTCCTACTTTAGGGACGCTTGTTAGTAACAAGACATAGTGTAAAAAACTGATATTTACAGGAAAAACAACACTTGTACCAGTTGCGTTTTTAATGGCTTTAAGTATATTTATATGTATTATTTTATTTTTTCTTGATTCATAACTACCGCTGCAATGTTTAACCTCTCTTTGGAATGTATCAGTCCAATATAATTCAAACAGACGTGTACAACACTTATTTTTTTGCAATTTTATGACGATGGTGTCATGTTTATGGATAACATTCCATTCGGAGGTAAGTCCTCTGAACATTTTGCTTACCATCAAAACGATAGCAACGTAAGCGATTTTCAAAATTTGAAGTTTTAATAGCAAATTTGGACATGACACTTACGAGCCATGCAGGAGAATGATATAGAATGGTAGCGGCACAAGCAATTAGTGTCAAAGGTTGATATAAGTCCAGCAATGATCAAACCACTAGCCTTTTTTCATTGAAAAATTCACATTCGCCGTTTGAAAAGTCGCCCTGAATCCTACAGACATGGATCAAAAGTATTTAACAGAATCCGAGTCCTTATCACTCAATATAGAAGCCACATGTTTGCTGCTCTTGTCCCAAAGAAACTTTCAATATGAAATAAAAACGGATAAATACAACCCCTATCCATCCATGATCTCAATGTTTACCTCCGATAGCCAACACCCTCCGAAATCTAGACATACGGTTCACCTGGGTGACATAGTAAATAAGACAGTCAGTAAAAAAAAATTACAGGGGTGTATATGTGCACATATTTTACTATTTTTCTATTTACTGGTCTGATACCAGTCTAATAGTCCAGTGTCTTTATTACGCTATATTTGGGGTCCATAGGAATGGATATTGTTATATTAAAGTGAAGCATGTTATAATGGAACAATTTTACAAAGAAGTTATAGGAAAATGATAAAATGATGTTTTCCTATAAATCCTACCTAAAATTCCATGATAAAAAATTGGGGGCCACAACATGACGTTTTTATATCCAAATCTATATAATAATGAATTAACCAGCTGACAGTTGGTAGAGCGTCCGCTTTCGGAACGGGAGGGCACCGGTTCGAATCCGGCGGCCGCACCATACCAAAGGTGTAAAAGGGAGCGCAGTGGCTCAGTGGTAGAGTGCTTGACTGGAGACCGAGATATGCGGGTTCTAGCCTCACCGGCGTCACTGCGTTTTGGTCCTTGAGCAAGACACATTTATCCTAGCTGGTTCAACCAAGGAAAACCTATACCCGTTTAGCTGAAAGATTGTTGGGGCGTAAAGAATCAAATCAAGCAAAAACCAAAGGTGTAGAAATGGTACTAGCAGCTCCCTTGCTGAGGCTCACTTAAAAAGAGGTTGTGCCAGGAAGCGAGTAAGGCAGGTAAGGTATCTTTTAAAGGTATGATTATGTCGCAGAATAGCTTGAGAGCTAATGTTGTCTGTTTCATTATAAGCGAAGTTAAATAAGGCTTCTTTCGTTATCTTTAATGAGCCTGAACTGTACATACAATGTATATCAAGGGGGTAACAGGTTAAAATTTCCAAATATATTTCATACTTCTTAGTCAGTCCCTGGAGATTGTTATTATCTTACTTAGCCGAATGTGGCATTTCATCTGGGCCTTCACTGTTTGTCAAAGTTTCCAGTATACAAAGGGTGAAGTTTTATGTCTTAAAGTGATTAATAAGAAAATAATTGAAATTTTACAATTAAAAGTTTTGCTTTGCTGGACCTATGCACTTATACCTTTGACACAGAATGTAAAATAATTTGTAATATTTTAAATGAATAGAAATTGAAAATATTTTGACAGGCACATATTTAAAGTCAATAGACTTAATTCACATAAAGACAACTTCAGATTAAATGAAAAAAAACCAACACAACTGCAACAATCATTTGAAATGTATTCTTATTCTAAAGATATTATAAAAGAATCTTTTATTCCACAATTAACTTAAGACAAGGTTTGTCTCTCAGTTAGCGAAATGTCATGATGTTGTTTGACTTATCTGGATTATGGCAGTCATAGCCCAGGATAAGGAGGGTATCAGATTGGGAATAGAAAACATATGATGTTGGTACTCATTGGAAGCGTCTCAATGTGGCACTTCCGCTGAACACCAAACATATGTTTTTCATGAATAAATAAGTTAAATATGGCCAATATTCTGTAAAAAAGGTGTGTTATTCTCCCGGTTATTGTGGGCTATTGGATGGAAATACAGGTAATTCCTCCCTTTCAATAGCTCAGTCTAATTTCATAAAGTAATTCCTTTGAGGTATAGATATGGTGTGTAAATCATGTCAAAGAACCAATTGACTGGTTAGTAAATTGAAAGGCCTGTGTTTCTATACAACTTATTGAAGCATTTCCTTTGTTAAATATTTTAATTGCTTGTCCTCTCACTTTTACCTTGATGTCATTAGTATGACTGTTATGTCATATTTATGCCATGTCTTTAGAAAATATGGTTCAGGTAGACTGCTGCACAGATCTACACTTTTCTTGTTCATATTTGAGGGCCTGGGTGGGGTATATTGGTTAGAATTTCATTTCAGAAATTATTTTTTGGTTCGGAAAACACCAGGTTTTAATGTTTGACAAAATGTATGCCAGGAATAGGTTATGTTGAACCATATCAAGTGGTCAGCATAGTATTTATAAACAAAACATATGCCAGGAATAGGTTTTGCTGACAAAATGTATGCCAGGAATAGGTTATGTTGAACCATATCAAGTGGTCAGCATAGTATTTATAAACAAAACATATGCCAGGAATAGGTTTTGCTGACAAAATGTATGCCAGGAATAGGTTATGTTGAACCATATCAAGTGGTCAGCATAGTATTTATAAACAAAACATATGCCAGGAATAGGTTTTGCTAACAAAATGTATGCCAGGAATAGGTTATGTTGAACCATATCAAGTGGTCAGCATAGTATTTATAAACAAAACAGATGCCAGGAATAAGTTTTGTTGACAAAATGTATGCCAGGAATAGGTATGCTGAACCATATCAAGTGGCCATGGCCCAGCATAGTGATTATGAACTAATCATATACAAGGAATAGGTTTTGTTGACAAAATGTATGCCAGGAATAGGTTATGTTGACAGGGCACAGAAAGCCAAAGGTTAATTTGGTTATGTTGACAGGGCACAGAAAGCCAAAGGTTAATTTGTTCTGTCAATCAATAAAGCCTGGTGTTTTCCGAACAAAAAATTAATTACAGAAATGAAATAATAGACTGTTTTAGTGATTTTTGGTTTATATTGATTAGCAAATTTAAGCCCCAAAAATTAAGTTAAGCGATTTTTTTTTGCTTAATAATTTAACGATTTTCTTCCTAAAATATAATGAGAATCAAAAAGGTTGTGATTACCAATCAAAAAGATTCTAAGCTTTAATGAGCAGAGGGAAAAATGCTTATTGCGGTATAGGTTTTATTAATTAACAGGTGAATTTTATTGGTAAGGCAAATATTTGATCGTAAGTGATTAATTGGCCAAACTTTGAATGATACATGATTTTCAGTCCCTCCCATCCAGGCCCTAATATTTGGCATAAACAATATATATGGACGACATCATAAGAAAACCTCGCCCCAGAGATTAGAAAACTTTTTTTAATGCTCAAATGAGCATGAAATTTATCCTGCTCATAAATGTTAAAATGCCAACAATGGCAGGATAAATACAATATCTGAGAATTTTAACCCTTAACTCGCCAGTCACGACTTTAGTTATCTGCTCCTCTCATCTGCAGCCTATATTGTAAACAATATGGACCCAGATCAGACTGCTGCCTTGGAAGCAGTCGGATCAGGGTTCATATTGTTTGCTGCCATTTAAAAAAGTCGTCTGAAATGTACTTGAATATATATGCAGCAGACATTAAAAGGAGACAACATTTTTAGGATAAAAAAGTAGTGGCGGGATAAGGGTTAAAGCAAGAAAAATAAATTTTTCAGGTCTGACATTTTTTCTAGTCTGATCTGAGTCAAAACTGTTTGCAAAAATTATCAGCAGACAACACCAGCAAGTAGTTAATACATATACTGGGCCAAAGCGCTTTTTAAGAAAGAACTTGAAATTATTGAAAAAAGAAAAAGAAGTATATTCAAACATTCTATAAAACATTTAAGTTTGAATGTAAATGATTTAAAGCTTAAAATTTGTCAAGGTAAATATTTATATGGATTTTCAAAGGGAAAAATGTCCAAGAGAAAAGGTTTTCACCATATTTATAATGTTTTCCATAAAGGATGACAATCTATGTCACAGCGCAGCAAAGAAATCTGATTATTCATTATTCATTAATTTTTTCTTCAATTCATGAAAAAATAGGATTATTCATTCATTTTTAGGCCCTCATTATTCACTGTTCATTATTTTTTTTGGCTCTTTATTCACTATTCATTATAAAAAAGGGCCATTATTCACTAATCATTATACCCCATCCAGACCCTCAATGATCAGAAATACCCACGTTACCCGCTAGTCTTAAAATTTAACGTCACTTTAGCACGGCCGCTGCATTTGGTAATTCTGTATTTTTTTTAATGGAAACTCTTGTCATATGATCGGCACTTGTTTCTTCATGACAGCAAATGAAACTTGAGATCTGATGTGAATGGGCTCACCCATACAAAACAATTGCTAAATTTACTGTGCATAGTATAAATCTAAATAAATCAACAAAATTGCAATAAGCCATTTATTGAACAACATTAGCTTAAATGTAGCATATTTTGCTTTGTCAACCCAAAAGGAAATCTATGAGCACACGTTCAGTCGTGTTTTCAGGACTGATTGCTACTAGTGTCATCTGATATTTCAGCCTCAAGAATTATTTCCCCTATGTTGAAAATTAAAAGTGATTTTGACTAATTAACTCTGTAGCTGCTTGTGTTGGCTGCTGGTAACCTTTGCAAACAATTTGGGCAAAATGTTGGGCCTGATCCAAACTGATTGACACTCTGATGGTATTATTCCTGAAATAATTTTTTGACAGTGTTAATTTTGGAAAAAAATCAGCAATGACCAAAAAAGCGTGCAAAATTTCCCAGCCTGCAAAGAGATAAATGCCTATAGCTATCCAGTGGTGCAGGATTGTTGGCGAGAACCTTCATCTTCTTTCATACTCCAGGTATACAAGCAATGAGGTGGTCACTGGGCGATGTTCTCATGTGCTGGCCCTTATAAGCTCTATTGGAAATCATTGCTTTTGTCCACACTGCCTATAAGATAAAAAATGTCACTAAGTTGAAGGGTTGGAATTGATAATGATTTCAACTATTGATTCTTATGTTTGTTTTAGCAGCAATTTTAACATGATAAGAGTGATTTTCAACCCCTAAATTTGTTTATGTGTTGGTTTTATCATGTCTGTCTAGCTGATAAGAGGCCACTCAGGATAAATGATGACTATATATGCACCTTGTCACAAGAAAATACCATACCTCTTGAAGTCAGTTTGTTACAATTCAGTTTGGATGGTTGTTTGGGTCATATTAGTTAGAATTTTCAAATAATATTGTACATGTGTACTTTCTTTCCCTGAAGAAGGGTCTTAACTGATTGTTATTGTATAAAAAGGCCCGGAGAAAAAGGTCTTGTTTTCACAAATGTATTTTATTTTACACTACTCATCTTTCATGTTATTTCTGATTCTCATTTCAGGCCCCCATCTACCCCTCGGTCAACATACCAGGTATTATCTAGTCGGAAGTTAGCAGCATCTATAAAGTCAGGAAGTTATCTTGGTAGACCATCCTCCACAGGTATTTGAAGACTCATATGTACTACTAAACTTTCTTACCTGTGTTTATAAAATAAACTCTTTCATATTTTTATTTGAATGGAGCCATTGCTGTAATTAGGGGTTTCACCTAAACTTCTAGAACAGTATATACCCAGATGAGCTGGTTTGCATGCCATAGAGATGATAGTGTTTTAAATATCTGTGAAACTCTTTAAAAATGGAATCCAACATTTTTTTATAAGGCAGCTCAATCCAACAGTAAACATATGTTTAGATAAACAAAAATTTTGAGCATAAAATTGTAAATATTTTTCTTTTCCGTCAGTTTTAACTTATGTTTTGGATGCTCAAAAGATCCGTCTCATTGAGACAGTTCTTTAGTACCCATAACATATGTTTTGGTTGAGAAATAAGATTTTATTTTTATTATGCACTCTTCACTAAAGGCCAGGTAAATATCCATCTATTTTGCTAGAGTACACTAGGGATTTTCCACTAAATATGTAAATTTTTCTTGTATAATTCGGCTACCAAAACAGTTTATTCCTGATTTGGGTCCAAACTGTTTGCAAAGGTTATCAGCAGATAACAAAAGTCACCTCTAGTAAGGAAAGAGTTAAAATATTAAGATCTGTATTGTCATATATTACGGTATGCAAACAAAGATTCCAGTACATGAAGACGGACATCAGTTTTCATAATTCCTTGAAAAGCCTAGAAGAAATTCATGTTGACTTATCAGCAGCTGTATGCTTTTTATCTGAAGCATTGTTCCTTGCATGTTGCATGTTATATCCCTATTTATTGTAGATTGTATGCACCTTGTCATGAAAAAACCTGATTTGTTCTCTTACAAACAGTAAAGGTGCAGACCAGCCTGCACATAAGCTTAGTCTGATCAGTACTTTTGTTATTAGCTCCCTGCAAAGTATAAGAGCTAACTTTGCAGAATGCAAAATGTCAATATCACACCTATTCACACACCCTAGAGACAGATTTTCTTGCAACAAAATTAATATATCCTTAATAGTGGGCATATTTGTGAATTTTGACTGGCTTGGCAGAAATCTCATAAAATGAGTGGGGAAAAAATGATAAAAAAGGGAAATTATGACAATAGATTTGGAATGGTATTTGGAATAAAATTTTGTGTACTTTACCAATATGTAAACCAAATCACTTTTAACATCAAGTATTTAAACCATATATGGTACTTATTCAATTTGTTTGATCGATTAGCTGGAATTAGTTCTGTTATTAAAGACATATGCGGCTAATTCCCATGCGAACATTCCCTCATCAGGAAACAGGATAAGTTTGTCTGGGTCCTGTCTTTCGACCATTTACAGATTTGGATGGACAGAGCTTTCAGATACTCTTATGTCATATCGGTGTTCGACATTTTCTTGACAAAATAAAGTAATTAAAGTGTGTCCATAATATCTATTGACGTTTTATCAGAACTGATCGTCTCAGTGCCAAAGACAGATAAATGTAGCTCAGACGAAATCAAACACTGTACACAATTACCCTGGTTACAAATACGAAAGTGGCCGAGTCTCTTCTATTTGTACTGTTATTGAGAACCATGCACGACCTGACCTCATGGCCTAGTGGTTAGCGTGTCTAACCAGAGGACATGGATAGATTACAGGGTGCGTTTTCTTTCTTTTTTAACATTTTAATGCTAAATTGCTTCATATACTAGTAAAATGGCATCATCAAAATGACCAAAATGATCATTCCTGAACTTTTTATATTGAATTATTCATGAAACCCATTGGATGGGGTTAAATTTGGCCCTCCTGGAAGAGAATTAGTTCAGTGACCCCAGATTTTTATTCTTTTTTTTCTGAAAGGTATTATATTAGTCCATTAAATAAAAATAAATTCTTAAGATTTTCAACATTAGATTTTTTAATATATGATTTATTCTAAAAACAAATTCCAATTTTCGACGAATTGCCAAAATATATCATGCAGTATCTTGTCACAGCTTGGGATAACATATAAATTGCACATATTCGAAAAGGTTTGAGGTTAAGTTAAAAGAAAGAAGCTGGCTGAAGATTACAACATTTTTAGCCCGATTTTTACTTTCATCTAGAAAATTGGTCAAATGCTGAAAACTTTCATATGAGATTATGAAAAAATAAGCAAGGTGACATATACTTTTTACTTCATAAATGGGTAGCCTATGCATAAAACAAACTGTATGCAAAGTATTGAACCGATTTCAACATGGGAAGTATTTTGTAGGATATGTCCTTAACATGCATTTGACCCTAATCCTGCCAATATTTTTGCAAGCAGCGATGACTGACACTCTGACAAGTCTACATATTTGCACAGGCTCACCTGAGCCTTGGTTTCTTGGCAATGCAATAAGAACCAAAATCTCTGTTCTGGCTCAAATATGTTGGTCAACCATAGGCATGACATGCTTTTCAGAATGAAGTAATATCTCTATATATGAGGGATGATCAGAAAGTACGCAGAAAAGTGCTATTGAATCGTATGTATTGCCTTTATCGATAGTAACGAAAAATCACAAATATAAACTACTATTCTTTGTAAGTTGACTTACATTAAAATTTAGAAAATGTGCTGTCAGATTTATGAGCATGTGGCGCCATTGTGACTTTATGTCACTGGAAGCGGCCCATCTGTACCCTGATTGTAGTTTATCATGGAAACTAATTTTCCATCATTCTTTGAACATAATATGTGGATTTTTATGCTAATCTGATGCTCTATGTAGTATGTATTCACTTTAACAAGTTTGAGATCAAGGAGTAGGCCTAAAAAATGTCATTTTTTCAGCATTTTGTTAAATAATAAATAAAAACTTATTTTCTAGTTAGTTTTTATGTAATAATTATTACTTTCTACTTAAATATCAATAGTAATCTACTGTGACAGTCGTAAATCAGAATAATTATCAAAGTATGTTGATAGTTTATTTTAAAGAATTGACTTGCCAAAACAGGCAATGTGCTCATAGAAGTTTGATGTTTTGACTTTTTGACAGTACTGTTATTCATTTCAATATGGAACACAATCCTTTTGATACAAATATTTGAAAGTTTGCATAGAAGAGGAGTAAACATGGCATTAAATATGCATATAACGCAATATGGGCAAATACCAGATAACAAATTTATACAAATCGTTGAGTTTTGATTTGTTATGATGTAAACCATCAAAACGCAACGTAAAATGGGCCGGTTCACGTTATGCAACGTTGCCTTGACGACAGCTATAACCCGTGTATACCACTAAGTTAAATTATTTTTTGACCAATCAACTACATTTGTGTTGCAGAATAATTCCAGCTCTATTGATCAAACGATGTAGAACTGGCAAATATTTACCATGAACTTTCTGATCACCCCTCGTAAATAACCCTATTTTACACAATCTTGTACATGTATAGTTATTATATGCATGACTGTTTGAAACACTGGAATGATCCCATTTTCTGTGTTTTTGATGTATGTTTACATGTTTGTGATATTCCCTCACTATTTAATATCCTACCTGAAATGTACTGAACTTTAGTTTCAGATCTTGATAGAGATGATGCAGACTTTGAGTTTCTTCCTGTCACCAGGGCCGTTATATCACAGAAAAGCCTATCCGCTCCTGATTTATTGAACCCAGAAGATTTACTGACTGGTAGAAGAGGCCTAGGCTTTCGTTCAGTTACCAACAGCAGTATTGGTGAAGAAACTGAAAATGAGAGTGTTACTGACTCCTATTTTGAATTTGGTAAAAGGAAACGTGCTTCTAAAAGGCCTGATCTTGCTTATCAAGGTAGAAATGCACATAAAGGTGAAGGTCAGCACATTGATGTGAAGGTCAAAGGTAAAGGTGATGGGTTAGATGGTGAGAGTCAGTTTATGGACTCTATTGTAGAGGTTGTTGAAACAGTTAGCAATGAAGCAGCAGATACTGGTGTTGTAGTGGAGGATGATGAGAGTGTGGATTGGGAAGAAAAGGTGGCAGAAATTGAGAGACAAAGGGGCAAACTTCTCTCAGAAAGAACTAGTTTAGAACCTAATATAATTAAAAATAGTGATTATTTTGATCCTTCTCCAATTGAAGTTAGTTTACAGCAGAGTGTAAAATATCCAGAGACAGATATTACATGTACTAGAAATGACTCACCACATAGTTGTCGCAGTTCAGTTAGCTCTGCCTCAAGCAAGAACTCGTGGCGAGAGGCAGGTAAACTGAGTATTGTATCTGTTCAGGAATATAGGTCTTCCAGTCCTTCATCAAAGACTCAAGAAAGTCGTACACATACTCCATTGTCTCGCACACATACACCTTTATCTAGACAGTCTCGAAAAAGACTGACTCCCTCTAATTCTCATGCACAAAATTCTGATAGCAGAAGTGCCAGTATAACAGGTGTGGAAATAGTAGGTAGAGATACTGTTGATATTGCTAATGAAATAGATGCTAATGAAAATATTGATTCTTATGGCCTTGATGAGTTCCAAGCTCAACCAATCTATGAAGAACAAGAATTGGATGAAAAATTAAATGAAAGAGAAAATGATTTTACAACACAAGGTCAGATTCATATTGATATAGGCTATAGCAATGATGAAATATCTAATGGCATTGAAAGTAAGGATAATGTAGATGATTATCTAGACATTCCAGATCAAGCAATAATAATAGAAGCTGAAAATGAAGAGGAGCCTTTGGATAGCCCTACTGATCAGAAATCTTTTTTTACTGAATCTGAAGATGAAACTGGTTGGCCTGGTAAAGAGGCTGTTGATGTTCTACAGTCTGATGAATCAGAAGAAAAAGTTATTATAGAAGAAGCTGTGACTACAATTTCATATGATGATGCCCAGCAACTAGAAAGTACACAAGACAATGCTGAAGCTGTTTTAGATCACATAGAGAGTAAACCTGTCGTTGATCAGGCAAATAATGATACTCCTACAGATGTTATCACTACAGAAGAAACTGTGGATATTGTAACAGAGCCTACTCTACAAGAACTGGATATAAAAGTGGAGATTAAAGTTGTGGCTGAGTCAGAAAAGGCTCCAGAAAATGTTGAAGTAGTCAGACAAGAAAATTTAGTTGGGAAAGGTTTGTTCACTACTTTAAAAATCCTAAAGAATGGGACATTAAGGACAACTTCTGTAATTATTGTACAATTTTAGCCATTTACTTTTAGTATTCAGATATACATCAAAATGCAAGAAGAATGGCAAACAGTGAAGATACAGTTCAGGCTGCTCTTTCAGTCAGTTCTGAGTTCACATTGTTTACCCACATGTCTGTCCCAAACTTAAGTGTTTTTTATTTAATTATTTGATTTTGGTTTGTTTTATTGGTGTATGATATGGATTGGGCAATGTTTTATAGATATATTTGAGCTTGTTTTTGCATCTTATTTTATTTGGGTATGGTAATATCTTTGGAATGCACAGAATTTGCATGTTTGGTAGTATTGTCTTCCTCATTTTTGGTTGCCCTGAATTTTTTATAGTAGAATTTCATATAAATAATATTCTGATTTCTAAAGCATTAGATCTTTGTGGCATTGATTTTACTAAAAGTTATGTAAATTTATTATCTTATTCTCCAACAGAAAATTGTTTTACACTAATATGAGAATATAAAACTACATGTACTATCAGACTTGACCAAGTTCCATCAATTTTTATAGCAGAAATTTCATAATTTTTAAGCACTTAGTAATATTCTGATTTATCTTTTGTGGCATTTTACAGCAATATGGGTTATAAAACTAGCATTACACTAGACGATGAAGTTGCCACTAAGTCCACAATTTAAGACTGTTGGGTTCTATAGGAAGTGGAGGACATGGTTGAATTTGAGACAATGCTAAAGAATAAAGCACACTGTGAATATAGTAAAGTCGTAGAAATCTCAATAATCATCAACTAAGTTAAAAAGATGATTTTTGTGCCACCCTTCTTGATTGTTGGGGAAAATAAGGCTTGCTATTTCATGTGAATAATCTGTGGCATTATCCTCTGCTTAGTACTAGTTCAACCCAGGAAGACAGGAAAACATCCTGACATGACTGAAGAAGTGTTGACAGGGATGTAAGCATCAACACAAACAAAACATAAATATCTAGCCTTATTTGTTTTTTAAGAAAAAAAAGAAAGAAAATGTTGTCTATTGCAGTTAAATGACTCTATATTGGTTAAAACACATATCAAAAAGGATTTTCTCAATCTCAAGTTAATGGTTTCATAAATGTAATAGAGTTTTATTTAATATGGACCTGTTGGGAAAGGGCTGACCTCTTGGCTCTCGTCTGTTATGTCTAATTGTGAAGTTGTCACTTTCCCATCGGTATCCTGTGGTGCTTGATTGTATGGATTCCTGATCTTTGCCCTCTTTCTTACTTTGATAATCTGCATAACATCTTTATTCTATACTGAAGCATACTATTTTTGCAGTTGAAGAAGATTCTGTATTGGAAGACAGTGCCAGTAACAGAGGTAGGTCTTTTTCATTTTATTTTTCCATGATGACATCACTGTTATGCAAACAATACAGCAAAAGCACATTTCTAGGAAATCATAATCTTAAAAAATATTTTGGGCAAAAACTTTTTAGCTGAAATAAAGATTTCTTTGGTAAATTTTCTAAAATTTCAAAAACTAGTTGCCCATCAAAAAGACCTAGGCAAACAGTGCAGACCCAGATCATCTGCTTCTTCAGAAGCAGTCTGATCAGGGTTTCCCTTGTTTGCTATTCTGATGAGTGTTTTGCGAATTCCAGCCCTGATAACCAACATTTTATTAGCTCACCAGAGCCAAAGGCTCAGGGAGAGCTTATAGGATGGGACTCGAGCAGGAGTCCATCCGTCCATCCACACTTTCAAACGTGAATATCTCTGAGACTAGCCGGCTGATTGAAATCAAATTTTATCTGGAGCATCATTGGGATGGGGGAAAGGCTGCATAAGATTTTGGTTCAGATCGGTTTAGAACTCTGGTTTCCATGGCAACAGATAGTTCCCATAGGGTTATAATGGGGAAATCTTGTGAGCTCTCTAGCTCCTCCATTTTTGATCGGATCTTCTTCATTCTTCAAGGTAACCAGAACAATCATAAAATCTTGGACAGGTTTGAAATTCAGCAAGATCCAACTTGGGAGAGTGGAGTTAGCTGCCCTTGAGCCTCTGAAGAATTCCCCATAGACTTATAATGGGAGAAATGTTGTGAGCACTCTAGTGTGTTCATTTATTAATGGATCTTCATCATTCTTGCAGGTATCAAGGACAACTACAAAAGCTTTGATGAGTTTGGATTTCTGCCAGATCCAATCACCAACTACTGAGTTAGCTGCCCTTGAGCGTCTGAAAAATCAGTGTATAATGTTGTGAGTACTCTAGCACCTTCATTTTTTATTGGATCATCTTCAATCTTACAGGTAGCAAGGACAGCTATAAAATCTTGAAATTCGGCAAGATCAGACCAGGGTCTGCTGAGGTAGCTGCCCTTGTATGTCTGGAAAAATTTCCATAGACTTATAATGGGAGAAATGTTGTGAGCACTCTAGGGAGTTCAATTTTGGATTGATCTTTATTATTCTTGCAGGTTACAAGGACAACCATAAAAGCTTGAATTAGTTTGAATTTCAGCCCCACCCCACTACCGACTATGGAGTTAGCTGCCCTTGAGCATCTGAAATTTGATGTACAAAGTTATGACTACTCTAGCGTTTTCATTTTGATTAGATCTTCTTCATTCTTGCAGGTAATGAGGACAACCATAAAAGCTTGGCTGAGTTTAAATTTCGCCCAGCTCTCACTTTGGACTGTGGAGTTAGCTGCCCTTGAGTGTCTGGAATAATTACCAAAGACTTACAATGGGAGAAATGCTGTTGCTACTCTAGCACTTTTATTTTTTTAGCTCACCAGTCACATAGTGACAAGGTGAGCTTTTGTGACTGGTCTTTGTCCGTTGTCATGTTAACAATTGACATAAATGACAACTCCTCCTAAACCCCTTGTCCAATTTTAAAATAATTTCACACAAATGATCCTTGGGTGGCCCTCTACCAAAATTGTTCAAATGGCTCTGGACTGTTGCACATCTAGGTCACAGAGGCTAAAAAATGATTGAGATGAAAACTTTAAAAATCTTCTTGTCTGATACCAGAAGTCCTAGTGTCTTGATATTTGGTATGTAGCATCACCAAGTGGACCTCTACCAAGTTTGTTCAAATTATACCCCTGGGGCCAGAAAGTGCACGCCCCGGGGGTCACATGTTTTACATAGGCTTACATAGGGAAAACAGGATAAAATCTTCTTGTAAGAAACCGCAAGGACTAAAACCTTGATATTTGGTACATAGCATCACCTAGTGGACCACTACCAAGTTTGTTCAAATAATGCCCCTGGGGCCAAAATTGGGCCGACCTGGAGGTCACATAAGCTTATATGACTGGTGCACAAAGTACAGGTGAGCGATTCAGGGCCACTATGGCCCTCTTGTATTTTGATATTCTTCATTCTTGTAGGTAACAAGTACATGCATAAAAGCTTGGATGAGTTTGAATTTCGGTCTGATTCAACCACTGACTACGGAGTTAGCTGCCCTTGAGGGTCTGAAAAGATAATTTCCCAAGTTTTTTTGGCCTCTTTAATTTTAGATTTATTCAATACTTGCAGATAAGCAGAGCTGGCATGATATCTTGTGTTTTATATTTGGCCTGATCGCCGTTTCAAGTTCAGAGTCACCTGCCTTTGAGCATTGTAAAATATGGTGTCTCCAAACATTATGCTGGCTCTATGGGAAGCTATTATTGCCCACTGGGCTACTTGTTTGAGAACAGAAAGAGAAAAATGTTTTGAATTTAAGAGCATTTACTGTAATATGGTTTTGACTTGTATGAAAGAAATAATGTAAAGATTCATGAGCAATTAAAACAATGACATATATTGTGAATCAAGTTAGAAGTGATTCAGATTAATCAGTTTCAGCTGCATTGTGATCTTGATTTCTACTACATGTAATATTTAATTTTGTATTTCAATACTAACAATACGATAAATTTATTGTTTCATTTCATTTCATATCACTATATGAGACATTTCACAAAATATTTTCATAAACATGTTAAAAATAAATACAAAAAATGATATATCATAGATAGAACCATAGAACTGAAGAGAATGAATGATATTATGACGGATATTGTGCATTCAACTACATTGAATGCCCTTTATATGCTGAATGAAAAAATCATGCTACATCTTTAATTGTCGAAACACTGGAAGTTAAAAGGTAGATGAATTAGTTTTCATCGTTTAACAAGTCAATCATTGGACAGATGTTTCTTACATGATCAAAAAGATCTCTTCTTATACCTGTAAATTTAGGGCATTGCAATAACACTTGTTACGTAAACTAAGGAAAAATTCTCCCCTCCACCCTCCCCTCTTCTCGAGCTTACCCCTAGTAGGGTCCTTTCAAACATGATTTTTATATTGGCCCAAGTACTAATCCAGTACTATAAATGCTAAAAAGGTTGCGTAAAGACGATACTGTCTTTTTCGGATGGAATCTGGTTTTTATGGTTATCCAATGAAGCTAGATGTATAAAGTTTGGTCTTGTTCATCATCTGCTTCCATACTTTGTGTACAAGCTGTTAACACTCTGATGAGACTGTAAGCCTTTGCTGGTCACCAATTTGATACCAAAATGCTGACTCTTTTTTTATAGTGTGTATATTAATGCTATATTTTATTTGTATTTTTAGGTAAATCCAGTAAAAGTGGGGAGCAAGGAGAGTAAGTATTTATGAGGAGATGATAAATGGAATTATCTTATAACTGTTATTCAGTGGATAATGACATGTAATAAATATGATATAGCCACACATTACATAACACTTTCGCAGGAATGTATAACGTCATGACAACTTCCGTGACAACAATGCAATTTTTTATCAAAATATTCCACTTTGAAGGCAATAAAATCCCATTTAAATGGCCTACGTTTAACAGAATCTTACACTGATATCCGCGCTTGTTCTTTATTCACTTTAACAACTGACCTCAGGCCAGTGATATATTAAGCAACAAATAACTGCGAGCGTGAATCTATTTCTTAAACAATTTTATAAAGGAAGTATAATTCCTTTATTAAATCCCATGGTAAAAAAATGGGAGCCACAACATGGCCATGTTATATCCAAATCTGTGTTATAAGGAGGTGTGTTAAAAGGTGTGTAAGGTTTTTTTGTAAAGAATGATTGTTCCCCCTTTCTTAGTTTCCAAGTTATGCCCCTTTGATAATTTTTCCCCAAAAAATTCTTGTACGACCAATAACTCGGTAACCATTTGGGATATCTTCATGAAACTTTATAGGAATGTGTTTCGGGTCAAGATCATGTGCCGCATACAATTATGGTTGCTTTCTATTTCTGAGTTATGGCGCTTTGATTTTGTTTTTATGCTTTTTTGTATAATTTACATTCTTGTACATGCCATCATTCACTCAAAATTTAGTCAGGAATGAATGTTCCTCCTTTCTAAATTTGAAAGTGATGGCCCCACAGTCTTAGCAAACAGGCCTATATTGCACCGCTGGCGGAGCTCTTGTTGAAATTGTTTTATGCCAAATACAACCATACAGCTACCAGGCTAGCAAATAGCCAAAAATGCACAGGCAAACAGTGCATACCTTTGAAGAAGTGGTCTGATCAGGGTCTTCCCTGTTTGATATTCTGACAAGCACTTTGTGAATTCCAGCCCTGATAATCAACATTTTATTTGAGAACAGAAAGAGAAAAGTTTTGGAAATTTTAGAACATTTACCGTACGTCATGATTATTTCAGGGTTCACTATGAAGCTGGTCTTCAAGCACTGGGTACTTTGTTGTCGGACAGCCTCTCTGACAAGGGAGATAAATCAGCAGGTAGGTCAAGTTGTAGTGCTGGTGGGGGTAGCAAAGGTTTTCAATGTCACAGTTAGAGTTTGTATCATTGTTTGGTGTTTGCGTCTGAAGTTGGTTATCAATTATTGGCCATGAAGTGTAGATTTTGCTCCTTGAGTTTAAAAATGAATGACTAGATATGCATCCATTACCACAAAAATAAAACTTTATTCCTTCAGTGGAACTCGATCACCAAACAATGACGGATTTTTTATTTAAAAAAAATTAGATTGGTGTTTGGGAAAATCTTGGTTTTGAAGAGGTTATTATTTAAGTTAATATGTCATGCCAATTCTTTCTTTTAAGCCTAGTAGACACTTTATAAATCAGAAGAAAATAACATTCAAATTCAGAACAGAATTCCATGGGAACAAAAGAATTTCAATTTTTGTAAAAGTTTATATATCAAGTAAGTTCTTTATAAGTATTTCCCCGAAACACACACCAAAGGGAATGGTCGAATGATGTCTATCAGTTTGACTGTACACATGTTAAGTAACAGTTGGTGATTTTGACCAAATTCACCTGGATAACATTTGGGCATGATGAAGAGTTGGCTAGATTGAACTTATTTTCAAGGTTGGACATTAATTGCCAAATTTAAGCCAAAAAGTAATTGAGTATGACCAGGAAATGCCACATTCACACACCACAGACCAAACCATAGCACCGCAAGGAAGAGACACAGAACACTAACAGTCACATGACATTAAAAGGCAATTAAAGTAAAGCAACCAGCTCTCTCTTTCTCAGTTCAAAAGGATTGCAAAACTACTAATAACACTAAGTACTGCACAACAAACCAAGGACCAAACAAACAAAAACACAAACAAATGGGAGCAACATTAAACAATAGAACTACTGCCTTAGAACAGACAGCAGCTAAAGCCATTGCAGGCTTATTAATTTTACTGGCCAAACCTAGTGGTGTGTTTATTTGATTAGAGTGTTTCTCCATGATGATACATTGCATTAGTTAGATGGCCTCCATGCGAGCTGAACATTTCTTGTACTTCAACAACAGTAGAATCTAGGGCGAAGATTTGGTACCAGTAAAATGCATTTAACCCCCCAGTGGCTTAGGCTGCTGTCTGTTCTAAGGCAGTGGTTCTGTTGTTATTGACTTTTTGTTTATTGTTACTCCCATTGTGGAAGTCTGTAATTGTTCTATGTTTTGTTGTACGTTACTTTATGTCCATTCTAGTATTGCAATCATCTTGATGGGGAAGAGAGAGCTGATTGCTTTGCTTAATTTGTCTTCCTGGTGTCTCGTGATGGTTGATCAGCTCTTCCTCGCGGTGCCATGGGGTTGTCTGCGGTTTGTGATTGTGGTATTTCCTGATCATACTCACTTACTATTCTAGATTCTACTGTTATCAAAACACAAAAATTGTTAAGCTCACATGGAGGCTTCCTAACTTATCCAATGTATCATCACAAGGAAATAATCAAATCAATTAACATACCATGATGAAACAAAGAAAAGGGCCAGTCAGACCTAAAGAAAAAATTCCAGTTAAGCCACACTGGGCCCAGCCAAAGACAAACACCAGGCACTGACCCACCTGATGAAGGTTTTATACCATGGTCATTATCCAGTCTGAGGCTTGACACATCCTTGTGCAATTAAAGAGGAAACCATAGCTATAACCCATGATTGGGTTTATAACTAGGCATTAAGACTGTCGCATAATATAAATGCGATATCCAAATCTTTTATAATTCAACAGACTTGCTTGAGTGCACCATATTTTCTGAGCTGCTAGATGGATTTAAAAAAGCTTGCATGGATACAACATGGAACTACATTTATGATGAAGACTTGATTACAATTTGGTGACCTTGACCCAAATTTCCAGGTCATTGTTAGACTTAAATTCTGCCAACGTTAACCCTTAAAGTGCCAAGAAAAAAAATGCATCTGAAAATGTTGTCTGCTGAAGTCTTCTGCTGCAAATAATTGCCAATAATTAAGTATAGAAGCAAACAACGTGGGCCAAGAACAGACTGCTCCTATAGGGTCTGGGTCCACACAGTTTGCCATAGAGGCTTCTTAAACATTTCAGCAGATGAGAAAAGCAGACGACTTTTGTTGCGATTGGCGCATTAAGGGTTAACTAATGGTTTGAATGGTGGGGGACAAGAAAACACAGTTATATCTTTTATTAATTCATTCAAAACAGAGTGAGTATTTAGAACAGTTGTAGACACATGATTGCTTCTTACTGCTTCAAGAGACTCTAGATTAGAGATAGACACCTAGCTAGTTTATACTAGAACAGAGATACTGTCACCACCTTAGAGGTATATGGGTTAGAATAGGCTCTGCAGCTTATCTAACAATGTGTTGTTTAACAGCCAATATGTGAGGATTTTATAGAATATGACTTCCAGTATAGTGACAATCAGTCTTATTATTGACATTCACACTTTTCGCATCTTTATATATTCAATCGTAATATTAAGATTTTCAGAAATAAAAGTTGTTTAAATAATAGACAAAAATTCTGATCCCAAATATCCAATATGGGACACTTCTAATAAGCACCATAGCAGAATGATGTTGTTGCAAAAACAGAAAAAAACAATGTTGAAATTTTGGCATCTTATCAAACCATACGACAAATTTGAATCATGATTTGCCAAATGTATAGGTTATTCATATGCAGTACAAGTAAAGGGTATTCAGGCATTTTATCTACATTTTTCTGTAAAGAAAATCTTCTCTTGGTTGTTGGAACTGGTTGTCCATAGCTTGTAAATTTCCTTTATTATACAAATGCTTTTAGTTTTAACACAGAATATTGTTAAGTCTCATTGTTTATGAAACTATTCATGTTTAAGTCTCTGGCTATGAAATAGAAGAAAAGGCTTCCTGAGAAGATATTACAATTTTTTATACTCAAAGTTAAATTTGTATTAATTGTATTTGAGGTAAAAGTAGCAAATTTTGATATTTTAAGTTTTTCATGTCGTACAAAATTAGCTTTTCAAGCTCAAATGCCTTGGTATAATGCAAACAGTTTCTAGCCTCCATTTAGTGATGGTTTCTTTCTAAAATTATTTCTAGCAATTGACAGATTTTTTTCTGTTTAATCAGTGTATTAACAAGCCATAAGGTTTCATGCTATTGAAATTCTGATGTAAGTTTTACATATAAAAGTCTGAAATATATTTCTGCTAGCAAAATTTATTAACACTTGATAAAGTATCAATCACAATACAGCAGAAAACATCCTTTTCAACCTTTCTTAATTTTTGGAGGAAATAATGCATGATATTTCATATGAAACGTCTGCTGACCAATCATTCATTTGAACAGTCAAGCCTTAAAATTATTTATTCCTTTTAAGAATATTTTTATAAAGATGTTGTCAATCATTGTTGACGCTTTAAGGCTTAATTCATAGAACATTTTATAGCTAGAGTCATATCTAGTCTGCTTTACATTGTTGTGGAATGAGCTGGCTTCACACTGTGGAATGTTGTTTATTTGGTTTTCTTAGCAAGAGGTGGAGGGTGATATGTTTGTCCTCTCAGCATTGCAGTGGTAAAAAGCATTTACTTAAAGATTAGGCTGTGTGCTGTGGTTTTACTGATCTTTGAATGTAAATCTCATATTGTAGCAGGAGATAATCTGTCCAGACCAGCTTCAGCAAAACTGTCTCGTCCTTCCTCCGGTAAACTATCGCGCCCATCATCTGGTAAAATTTCAAGACCCCAGTCTGGTAAGTTGTCAAGGCCAGCATCAGGGAAACTCTCAAGACCAGCATCAGCTAGAGGATCTCCAGTAGTTAGACCAGCATCTCCTGTTGAACAGAATCAAAACACCACATTAGATCAACAAACCAGTCTAGAAGGGGATGTGACTGGTTCTCAGATTGTAGATAAAACTGTAGACACTCTTCTTAAAGAGCAGTCTAAAGAAATAGACTCAAAACAAACTGATGAAAATCTCAGTAAGACTGACAAGGTTTCTATAAAGACTGTCTCAGAGCAAGAATCAAAAGGTGGAAGACCTCTGAGTAGACAGAAAGCTCTGAAAATGAAAAAGCCTGTACAGCAAAGACAAAGACCAGGTAAAGCAGCTAAACAGGCTGAGCCTGAGAAGACTTCAATACACGGTGGTTATATACCTCAAGAAGACACAGCCAAGGACACTGACGACATGAAGATTGAAGTTCAGGATGTTGTGCCAGAGATTAAGATAGAACTTGATACTAGTCAAACAGTTGGTGTTGATGAAGAAGCTGTTATTGATGAGGCTCAGGATGTTGCTCTTGGTGTTAGTTCAGATGCAGGTATTTCTAGTTCCTGCTGATAATCACTGCTCTTTGGCCATATTAACCCTCTCTGTGCAGCTTATTTGCATAAAATGGAATAAAGCTTGTGCAAACAAAAAAGTCCCTGAACATAGCGCTCTTAAGAGGGATCTGTTCAGTGACTATTTGTTTGCTTTCTTTGGTAGAAAAAGAATCACCAAAGAGGATTAGTCCAACTTAAGCTATGGATGATCCCATTAAAATATAGGAGTTTATCGGTTAAACATTTGATGTGGACCCATTACACTTTATCAAATATCGGACTTAAAGCTCACATGCAATCTTGAAATTTATTTTTTGCTCTTAAAGCTGCATAGTCTGTAACTTTTGATCTTTTAATTTTTGAAATAAAGCTTCTATTTTTTTTGCAAGAATACAGTAAAAATACTCAAAGTCAGGTAAACATTTCACCATTTTCGTAAATCTTCACAAAATAACACTATCAAAACAACAGCATTTATGTTAAAAATCAACTGTCTAGAATTATTAGAGGGAAGTAAATAATTACCAATAAGAGAAAAGAAAAACACCCCTTTTAATAAGCTAATTCACCTTTTCTTGCAGTTTTCAACTGTACTGACCATATTTATTGTGAAAATATAACTTAAATCAGTTTTTACAAATGATTTAAAAAGAAAATTTTTTTTTTTGAAAAATGTTTGTATACTTAAACGCAAAAGAAACGCAACTCTTTCTAAAAATGGTAGTTCCTTCTTTTCATCAAAAAATTCAGCCAACGATAATGAAATCGCTAAGTACCATTATTTGCCTTGCATACAACACCAAAATCAGACCGCTGTGACTTATGGTTGGCAAGCTGCAACAAGAAATGTAAGGCAACCCCCATTTTTAAAGTCACAAAGTTAAAAAATTGTGCCTATTTTGCAAAAAAAACGTTTTAAACCAATATCGGTTTTTGAAAGCAAAAGGGTAGATAAAATCATATCAGGTACTTTTATATTTCTGTCAACGTTAATTTTGTCAAAATGACGCCTTTATTTTTTTGCGTAATTGGCCATTTTTATCCAAACGAATATTAATAATCGAAAACTTTTAATGTCACCATATAGCCCTAAATACATTGCATGGAAGACATAAGTATCGCAGCATGATCGAACAAAATGCGTCTGTAATGATTGTTTTAAAACAAAGTAGGTTGACGTCAATAAAGAAACGCAGCAGCGCAGCGACCCGTAGCGTTGATAATCAATTACTTGCAAACTCTTTTAGTGTTTTCCTTTAGTTAAGACATCTGGCTATCAGATCAAGCTGTTTGTTTTCAAATCGAATGAGCCATCACTTTTTTAGAGTCCATTTGTTGAAATTTTCTGACGTCATTAAAACGTCAGAATGGAAATCGTGATCAAAACCATTTTACGACAAATCATTGCTCAATGCACAGGAACACAGGATATATTTAAGAAATTAGCCTCAAGTGATCCACGTGGAAGAAAAAGTGGATTGATTACGGTTGGCTTTCTTTTGCATTTAAGAATAATTACAGACCTAGTCTCTTTAAATGCATTATTGTTATTTAACTGAATGTGTGGACAGGAAAAGTATGCAGTATTTTTTCTTTTGCAAACCAAATTTTTTTCCAGTTATTTTTCCAAGAAAATGGGGTGGTTGAGGTTTTGTTTGTAGCACTTTTGGAGATGGTTTTCATAATTTCATGCACTATTTTGGGTAGATTTTAAAGAAACAAAGTAAAGACAAATATTGCAAAGGCATTTTAGTTGAAATGACACAAATATAAACAAAGTTAATATTCAACAGCTGATCAGGTAACATTTGTATTGTATGTATTAATTTTAGGAAGACTAATAAACTAGGCCTTTAGGTTTCATTTTCATACTCAACTCACATGAGCATGAAATTTGTTTTCTTCTTCAATACCAAAATACACACAAATGAGACAATTGTCTTGTTCCAAACAGCACACACTCTCATTTTTGTCATAAATTTTTAAATGCCAACAATTGTTAGCAATTTAAAATTTTTCACTGGAACAAATGTCAAACTCATGGGAGTTGAGTGTGAAAAAAGTTTATATAACTTGTGGGCCTGGATTTGTCACAATCGGGTCTAAACTGAGCTTTATATGTTTTATTGTATAGGCTAGTTTTGCTTATTTAGTTTTAGCAAGGTTACTAATGGTCTTGTCACAGAAGTATGACTCATAATTGCCTAACCTCTAGTCACCTCATTATTACGGTAAAACTGTCTTAAGCGGCCACTTAAAAATAGACAAAACAAAGGACTTAAAGACAGATGGTAGCTTAATGCAGGCCATAAGTATTGCAGAGCATGGGAGCATTCTGCAATACTTTCAACCTTTATTGAGTGATTATTGTTCTTGAAAACAGATTTTTTGGTCTTATTCTGAGTGGCTGCTTAAGACAGGTTTAACTGTATGTTGCTTTAATACAGTTAAAAATTCAGGCGATTCGTATATGTATTTTATTTATTTTTTATTTATTTATTTATTTATACAATATTTAAAGAGGTGTACACTTTTAGCTGAAATAGCCATTCTACCAAGTGGCCCTCTATAACAAAACTATAAACATCAAAACATTATTTACAAATTGCACATGTTTTATAAGGGTGCATGAGAAATGAGTACAACTGTGATATGTGAATCTAATCTGTTTTGTTAAACTAAAGAAAACCCTTGATCAAAATGTTTTAGTCACAAGTGAATTTCTGATATTGTTTCTTCACATGATTTCCCTTGAGAAGAATTCAAAATTTACTGTTAAAGATACTTTCAACCAGAATCAGCAAAATTATAAAGCCTATTTATAAAAAAAAGTAAATTTATTTGGTTCAAGCCACTATCTGATGCTGTGTTTGCTCTCCAGAACAAGAGCACTGTGCAATGTTTAGTGTAGCAGTAAATTTAACATTCTTGCATAGATTTCTATTCGTAGAGCTGTTTTACACCCGTTGTCAAATGAACGAAAATCCATGTTCAAATCAGGAGATTCACATGCTGTTTGAACATGGGTCTGAACTTGAAAATACTTAAAATGAGCCCTGCATTATTTGCATGACGTTATATGGAAAAAGTTGCGGACCAGACTGATCATTCGCCAATGTTTTTGTTCGCGAAAACGTTGCGTATGGTTATGACGTTCAAAAGTACACATTCGACGCCATTTTGTTTAGAGAAATCCAGTGTAAGAAAATGGACAATTTAATGTTTTAGCAGCGTTTTCAGTTCGAATTGGGCTGGAATAAGGTAAAATATGCAAGAATAATGATCACACATGTTTGTTTCATTGCATTAACACTTGCCGGATCCCTCGGATGATGTTGGACACTCGGCCTATCAGCCTCATGTTCAAACAGCATCCTCGGGACCCGACAAATGTTAATGCATGAAAAAACATGTGTGATCCCTATAATGGATTTGATGTACAAACTTGAAACTCCTTCATTCTAACTTCAAACAACAAATGGATGTTCTTTCTTAATTACAGATGCTCATTCAATTGTATCTGAACTGGATGCTCTGGGTCTTCGAGTGCCTGTCAAGCACAAGGTAAAATTACCATAATTTTGTACAACCCATATTCAAAAAGTTTAGCTTTTGTTGATTATCACATTCCTCAGGTGATATTTTGTACTAATATCCTTTCAGAAATGTATGGTATGTAAATATACCAGTTTTTGTGGCAGCTCCAGAAATCATGATAGGACAGAAAAGAAGCCACAAATTTCCTACTCTTAGAAATTGATCAATGAATTTTTTTTTTTATAATTCTTTATTAGCATATAGTATTTATATATTTACAACATAATCAAAATTTTCACAAACTATCTACTATCTGCTTCTATTGCAAGACTATTTTTGCTCTAATATGAATTAACATTCTTTTCTTAACACTTAACTAGTTGATAGAAAAGAAAGAAAGGAAGAAAATAGGGGAGAAGAAGAAGCTCTAGCGATAAGGCGTGTATTTTCCCTAGTTGACATGATTGCAAACACCAATTTTTCAAACTGCACTTTTGTCTTTAAAATTGGTGCGATTCGGCAGCAAAATATGCAAAGTAAGCATCAAAATACATTTCAAAGCAATTTATCATAAGCAAAGCAGTAAAAATTTGCGCTTTCTACTCCCACCCCTCATTTTACGTCTTTCTACTTGGTGCCATTCAGACAAGATTTGAGTAAATGCTTTGCTAGTTTTCAAAACGTAAAAGTGCTAAACTGTAAAGGATTGAAGTGCTATTCATTTCCAAACTTTTACAATATCCTTCCTGCGCATGCGTACGAAATATACTTAAAATTATGACGTTTGTCACTGGAAAGGTGAAACTGGTGTTTTTCAGTATGTTTTTAAATACTTTCCCCCCCCCCCTAGACCCAAGATGCCCTTTGGACAATGACATGTCGCTATAAACATATACAATATATGTAAAGGGCGTCTTGGGTCTAGGGGGGAAGGGTTGTAGAAGCCAAAGAAGACATTAAACATCTGACAAAAATAGACTGCTTGGCCAAATGGTCGTTTTTATTGTACATCAACTTTATAAAAAATATATACTCTATCGTGATAGACCATTTGTTTACCTTAGTGTAACAGTTTGTTTCACATACATGTTTCTGAAATATCAAGCACAGTTGATGATCATAATAAATTCTAATTCAAAATGAAGTAGGATTATTATTATATGCATTAAGGACATAAACAATTATAATATATGGACAAGGCTGCAAGGGTGCCTATGCAGCTGGTCAATGTGTATTTGTTGAATGTGCCTAGTGTCTCCAGTCCTTATTTCAACAAAATAAAACAAACGTCTCATTTAGGAAAATGGCACGCCTTATCGCTAGAAATTCTTTAGGATGTACATATGGGTGTAATTTCAAAACATTCTGTTCTGGATATTATGGAATGAAATTTCAACAATTAAAGTATCATTACATTTTCTGATTGTCAGATATTTATCCAGCAATATGACATCACCAATGACATCATTATGACACAATTATGTTTGACCCTGACAGCCGCCATTTTTCAAATATCAGAAAGCTAACATCGAAAACAGGCAGCTTAAACCGATTGTCACATAAATAAATTGAAAAGTTGTTTCTTCAAAAATTGACTGACAACCTATTAGATTAGAATGAAACTACCAATTAGTGGCATTTTATTGGCAAGAAATTTGGCAACTATTTATTTAAACCATGTGTATTTGTGAGGGTTAACAAGAAAACAGGTGCCTGATTTGATAGTGACGGAGCCCGGAATAAATCTAGATTTATCTTCTTAGCACATTAATGGTGAGTAAAAAGTATCAAATGTAGCAGAGATGTGTATTATCCACATACTTTTATTAAAAAATTGATACTAGATTTACGTTGAAACGTTAATACCACAAAACTGGTGCAACCAGCATAACAAGTATATAAATTTTATATTCACCTGAGCGTCATGAACTTGTAGTTTAAACAGTCTTTAAAGCCAGCATCAGTTCACATGAGGCCAGTAGGAAGATTGGATCTGATTTCATAGACTTCATACTAGATACACAGCAACAGTGTTATAGGTTAACTTATAATTTAATAATGTTGGTCCTGATCTGGATCCAAACTGTTTGACACTCTGAAATTTTTGAAAAAGTTGATTTTGAAAAAAGTCAGCAGCTGACAACAAAACCATGAAAAATTACCCAGCAGGCAAAGAGTTTAAAGGAGTGAAAAATGAAGCCCATTTTGTGCCTGAACAACTGTCTTTCTGAGAAAAACGTCTGTAAGAAAGGTTGTCTTGTAACTAATAAACCATTGACTTATCTTTTCTTTGAGCTGTTGCTTTAAGAATTTTGATGATATAATAAATAGAGGATCTTACATGAGTGCTCATGTTTTATTGAATTTATTAAATGAGTTGAGGAAAAGAGATAAAATGCCAGTTTTTTTCGCAACAAGCTTAATAAATTCAACAACACAGGAGCGCAAATGTTAGATTCTATTTATCTTGTGACACTAAAATTACTTTGAAAATGCTAAGATTTTGCAATATATACATGATATTGTTATGGCCATTATTACATAATGTTACTAAATATGTCAAACACTAGTTGATCTAGCTATGTTGCTGACTTCAACACTCGCAATAAATTGTTAACTCAGAAACTTCTAAAACAAGGCTATCGGTATCATAAACTTCGCAAAACATTTTCAAAATTTTATAGACGATACTATGATTTGATTTCTAAATTCCAAGTTGGACTTAAATCTCTCTTGCGCCAAGGACTTTCGGAACCTGATTTCTATGGTGACTTGGTGTATAAGTTGAAGAAGATTGTTGGCTCTAATAATTTTTCAGCGCAGTTCATTAAAATAATTTCCCATTATAAAAAGATTGGCTATAACATTAATGTATTGCAACAGACTGCATGCTTGGTAGTCAACCCAATCACGGTTGGCAACTTTGCTTTCCTCTTTAATTGCACGCCGGTGGGTCGGACTTCAGACTCTATGATGGTTCCGACTTAAAGACTTATCTATTGATGAGATGGTAGGGGCCTGATGCTTTGGCTGTTTGTCGGGCCCACCGGGGTTTACCTGTTGGATTTCTTTTGCTCCGGTATTCAGTTTAATTTACTGTTGAGTCCTTATCCTTGCTTTATCTCCTTGTTATATCTTGATTTATATGTTTTAGGAGATGGTGCATTGATAAGTTAGGGGTCTTTCATGCAAACCAAATATCTATGTGTCTTGATCCACATCTGAATTAAGGGTGAGGTTGGCGCCGTTAAACCTGTTTAAGCCCTCCAGTAAAATATTTTACTGACCGTTCCAAGGCGGTACTTCTTTTGTGGATCTTTTATGTTTTTGTTCTGTCTTGTGTTTGCTATGTTTTGTGTGCGTCTGTTTATATGTGCTTTGTGGTCACCTGCTGGGAAAGGGCTGACCTCTTGGCTCTCGTTTGTGGTGTCTTCTGTGAGTTTGTCACTTTCCCATTGGTATCCTGGGTCAGGTGTGGTACTTGATTGTATCGATTCCTGATCTTTGCACCATTACTTACTTTTATTATCAGAGTTGTTTTGTCTGTGCTGCGTGGCGGCCCTAAAAAGTCTCCCCGCACTTTCATTTAATGCTCTTATTTTTCCAATCCTCAGGATTGTGTGTACAATCTCCTTCCATTATTCCTGTCCCTGGATATCCTCTATGTCTTGTACCGCATTTAAGATCACTAGATGACCGATTTTCATACCCCGTTGTATAACTTCTGCTTTCTATATACCTGTGGACTTGTATTAGCCATTTGGATTATCGCTTGCATTTGTTATACCTTCCTTTGCTTTTAAGGACTCATACTATACTGGCTTGTCATTTTAATAACCGGTGTGTTGATTGCTTGTCTTGGGATGGTACTTACCCACACAACTTTTAATGATAAGAATGAAAATAACAAAATTACATTTATCTCCCATTAGTTTACATTCGGCGTCCTCTGTTCGTATTCCTAGTTCAGTTAACAATTTTCGGGATATGCTTCCTACCATTAGGTTATCTCCTCTTGGGTCACCTATTATCAGGAAGTATACTAAACCATTTAATGCATTCAAAAGACGCGGAATGTATCCTAATGTTTCTAAGTGCAATGCCAAGAGGTGTGTCTGTTACACACATTTATGTACTAAAACTACCATTACATCATCTGTAAATGGTAGAAAATTTTCCATAATTAATAATAATGATTTGGACTGAACTTCATCGGATCTGATTTATGTTATAACTTGAACTGAAACTAACTGTGGAATGCAATATGTTGGACAAACTGGCCGATCCCTCAAGACTAGGTTTCGCGAGCACTTTCGTAAAATGAAAAAGCCTAAAAAATTTGACACATTTCTTTATCGCCATTTCAAAAATAATGGTCATCCACCTAGTAAAATTGTAATTCAGCCAGTTGAAAAAATTATATATGATCCAAATTCATCAACTAGATTAAAAAATATTAAGAGACATGAAACTGAACTTAAATGGATTAAATTTTTGCAATCACCTTTTCCTTTAGGCTTTAATGATAATATATACCATGAAGGCAACATTTCTAAAATGCCAGATTTTGATGTTTTTCCTGTTTTGGAATGTAAAAAACGTAAAAGTAGATCTCATGGTAAACGTAAAAATGGCAACATTAAGCGCAAAATTTGTACTGAAAAACGCTTAAATACTTCTCTAAAGGATCTTTCTTTGGCTTTAACTAATCATGGTCGACATGGCTTATTTTCATTTTTAAGTTCCTTGCCTATCTCAGTTTTACACAATTTAGAGTTAGAGGCTAATAAACTTTATGATAGAGCAAACAAATTATATAAAGCAGCACTCCTTACAAGGTGTTATGTTCAACATTTCCTTAGTCCTTATATCGATTCTGAGGTCAACCATAAACGACATTTTATCAAAATTCCATTCATTAACAAAGGTATTGAGTTTATTGATCTACATAGTATCTTCAAGGATAATTCAGTGATTTCATCTATTCCAAATTACTTTAATAATTCTGAAACTCCTATCATTTGTTATAAATATAACAAACCAATAAGGTCTACGATATTTAACTTTAATAAAATTGTAAATGATTTAGATATAGATTCCAATACTCCTGCCTCCTGAGATTGTAAAAATTCAAATTATTTATATCCCTCTGCAGGGCATGTTATAACAGGTAATCTAAATGTCATTCCTGACGCTAGAGTTCGCAATATCATTTCTAAAGGTCCTAAATATAGATTTCCCTCTAATATTGATTTCTCTAAATGTCGTAGAGAGATCGCTGCTTCTTTAAATGACTTCAGTAATCGTTGGTGCAAACGGGAAAATGTTGAACCTGATGCTTTGAAGGAATGGAAAATTAACATTTTTAAAATTATTGATACTCGTATTTCATTTTACTCTCGTAATACACATCTTTTGCCCCCTAAACCTAAATCTTCTTTTAGTCATCTTAAACGAGGTATGCAGGATTTTCATATGAACTATGTTTTGGTTCCAGCAGATAAAGCTGCTAACAATGTTGTAGTTGTTTGACGATTGTATTATATTAATACTCTTAAGCGTGAGCTTGTTGACACTAATGCCTATAAACTGCAGCCTTCTTTAAGTGAAAGGGTGATTGTTGATGGGCATGGTTGTCATACAGCCCTACATTTTGGTGTCAAAGCTAAAGAAAATCAAGACAAAGTCCCTACGTTGTACTGGTTACCTAAACTCCATAAAAAACCCTATAAAGCAAGATTTATTGCAAATTCTAGTTCTTGTACAACAACAGAACTTTCTAAATTGTTAACCTCGTGTCTTACAGCTGTTAAAAAACATGTTATCAAATATTGTGAAAAGGTATATGAAAGATCTGGTAAAAACCTATTTTGGTTGATTAAAAATTCAGGTGAAATTTTAGATAAACTTAAAGCTAGAGATTTCAATGCGACCAGTTTGTCTACTTATGATTTTTCTACTCTTTACACTACTTTACCTCATAATTTAATTAAAGATAAACTTATTGATCTTATTGAAAGTACCTTCCAGAGAGAAGGCTCTCCTTACCTTGCATGTAGTGACAGAAATGCATTTTTTACTTCAGAAAAACCTAAAAAATATCATGCATGGTCGTGTCAAAATGTATGCGATGCGCTGACCTTTTTGTTGGACAACATTTTTATTCGATTGGGCACCAAGCTCTATAGACAAGTTGTTGGGATTCCTATGGGCACTAATTGTGCTCCCCTGGTTGCAGATTTATTCCTGTTTTGTTATGAAAGGGACTTTATGATGTCTCTTTCTGATGATAAGCAGGCTGATGTTATTGATGCGTTTAACACTACTTCCAGATATTTGGACGATATTTTAAATATTAATAATGTTTATTTTGACAATATGGTTAGTCAAATATACCCTTCAGAGCTCCAACTTAATAAAGCCAATGCCTCTGATACCGAAGCCGCATTTTTAGACTTGCATTTGTCAATTTCTAATGATATTGTTTCTACCAAAATTTATGACAAACGTGACGACTTTGATTTTGAAATTGTCAATTTCCCATTTTTAGATGGTGATGTTCCTCGTTCTACATCCTATGGAGTCTATATCTCTCAACTCATTCGTTTTGCTAGAGCATCTAGCTATGTTGCTGACTTCAACACTCGCAATAAATTGTTAACTCAGAAACTTCTAAAACAAGGCTATCGGTATCATAAACTTCGCAAAACATTTTCAAAATTTTATAGACGATACTATGATTTGATTTCTAAATTCCAAGTTGGACTTAATTTAGAGTTAGAGGCTAATAAACTTTATGATAGAGCAAACAAATTATATAAAGCAGCACTCTTACAAGGTGTTATGTTCAACATTTCCTTAGTCCTTGTATCGATTCTGAGGTCAACCATAAACGACATTTTATTAAAATTCCATTCATTAACAAAGGTATTGAGTTTATTGATTTACATAGTATCTTCAAGGATAATTCAGTGATTTCATCTATTCCAAATTACTTTAATAATTCTGAAACTCCTATCATTTGTTATAAATATAACAAACCAATAAGGTCTACGATATTTAACTTTAATAAAATTGTAAATGATTTAGATATAGATTCCAATACTCCTGCCTCCTGAGATTGTAAAAATTCAAATTATTTATATCCCTCTGCAGGGCATGTTATTACAGGTAATCTAAATGTCATTCCTGACGCTAGAGTTCGCAATATCATTTCTAAAGGTCCTAAATATAGATTTCCCTCTAATATTGATTTCTCTAAATGTCGTAGAGAGATCGCTGCTTCTTTAAATGACTTCAGTAATCGTTGGTGCAAACGAGAAAATGTTGAACCTGATGCTTTGATGGAATGGAAGATTAACATTTTTAAAATTATTGATACTCGTATTTCATTTTACTCTCGTAATACACATCTTTTGCCCCCTAAACCTAAATCTTCTTTTAGTCATCTTAAACGAGGTATGCAGGATTTTCATATGAACTATGTTTTGGTTCCAGCAGATAAAGCTGCTAACAATGTTGTAGTTGTTTGACGATTGTATTATATTAATACTCTTAAGCGTGAGCTTGTTGACACTAATGCCTATAAACTGCAGCCTTCTTTAAGTGAAAGGGTGATTGTTGATGGGCATGGTTGTCATACAGCCCTACATTTTGGTGTCAAAGCTAAAGAAAATCAAGACAAAGTTCCTACGTTGTACTGGTTACCTAAACTCCATAAAAAACCCTATAAAGCAAGATTTATTGCAAATTCTAGTTCTTGTACAACAACAGAACTTTCTAAATTGTTAATCTCGTGTCTTACAGCTGTTAAAAAACATGTTATCAAATATTGTGAAAAGGTATATAAGAGATCCGGTAAAAACCTATTTTGGTCGATTAAAAATTCAGGTGAAATTTTAGATAAACTTAAAGCTAGAGATTTCAATGCGACCAGTTTGTCTACTTATGATTTTTCTACTCTTTACACTACTTTACCTCATCATTTAATTAAAGATAAACTAATTGATCTTATTGAAAGTACCTTCCAGAGAGAAGGCTCTCCTTACCTTGCATGTAGTGACAGAAATGCATTTTTTACTTCAGAAAAACCTAAAAAATATCATGCATGGTCGTGTCAAAATGTATGCGATGCGCTGACCTTTTTGTTGGACAACATTTTTATTCGATTGGGCACCAAGCTCTATAGACAAGTTGTTGGGATTCCTATGGGCACTAATTGTGCTCCCCTGGTTGCAGATTTATTCCTGTTTTGTTATGAAAGGGACTTTATGATGTCTCTTTCTGATGATAAGCAGGCTGATGTTATTGATGCGTTTAACACTACTTCCAGATATTTGGACGATATTTTAAATATTAATAATGTTTATTTTGACAATATGGTTAGTCAAATATACCCTTCAGAGCTCCAACTTAATAAAGCCAATGCCTCTGATACCGAAGCCGCATTTTTAGACTTGCATTTGTCAATTTCTAATGATATTGTTTCTACCAAAATTTATGACAAACGTGACGACTTTGATTTTGAAATTGTCAATTTCCCATTTTTAGATGGTGATGTTCCTCGTTTTACATCCTATGGAGTATATATCTCTCAACTCATTCGTTTTGCTAGAGCATCTAGCTATGTTGCTGACTTCAACACTCGCAATAAATTGTTGACTCAGAAACTTCTTAAACAGGGCTATCGGTATCATAAACTTCGCAAAACATTTTCAAAATTTTATAGACGATACTATGATTTGATTTCTAAATTCCAAGTTGGACTTAAATCTCTCTTGCGCCAAGGACTTTTGGAACCTGATTTCTATGGTGACTTGGTGTATAAGTTGAAGAAGATTGTTGGCTCTAATAATTTTTCAGCGCAGTTCATTAAAATAATTTCCCATTATAAAAAGATTGGCTATAACATTAATGTATTGCAACAGACTGCATGCTTGGTAGTCAACCCAATCACGGTTGGCAACTTTGCTTTCCTCTTTAATTGCACGCCGGTGGGTCGGACTTCAGACTCTATGATGGTTCCGACTTAAAGACTTATCTATTGATGAGATGGTAGGGGCCTGATGCTTTGGCTGTTTGTCGGGCCCACCGGGGTTTACCTGTTGGATTTCTTTTGCTCCGGTATTCAGTTTAATTTACTGTTGAGTCCTTATCCTTGCTTTATCTCCTTGTTATATCTTGATTTATATGTTTTAGGAGATGATGCATTGATAAGTTAGGGGTCTTTCATGCAAACCAAATATCTATGTGTCTTGATCCACATCTGAATTAAGGGTGAGGTTGGCGCCTTTAAACCGGTTTAAGCCCTCCAGTAAAATATTTTACTGACCGTTCCAAGGCGGTACTTCTTTTGTGGATCTTTTATGTTTTTGTTCTGTCTTGTGTTTGCTATGTTTTGTGCGCGTCTGTTTATATGTGCTTTGTGGTCACCTGCTGGGAAAGGGCTGACCTCTTGGCTCTCGTTTGTGGTGTCTTCTGTGAGTTTGTCACTTTCCCATTGGTATCCTGGGTCAGGTGTGGTACTTGATTGTATCGATTCCTGATCTTTGCACCATTATTTACTTTTAAATCTCTCTTGCGCCAAGGACTTTCGGAACCTGATTTCAATGGTGACTTGGTGTATAAGTTGAAGAAGATTGTTGGCTCTAATAATTTTTCAGCGCAGTTCATTAAAATAATTTCCCATTATAAAAAGATTGGCTATAACATTAATGTATTGCAACAGACTGCATGCTTGGTAGTCAACCCAATCACGGTTGGCAACTTTGCTTTCCTCTTTAATTGCACGCCGGTGGGTCGGACTTCAGACTCTATGATGGTTCCGACTTAAAGACTTATCTATTGATGAGATGGTAGGGGCCTGATGCTTTGGCTGTTTGTCGGGCCCACCGGGGTTTACCTGTTGGATTTCTTTTGCTCCGGTATTCAGTTTAATTTACTGTTGAGTCCTTATCCTTGCTTTATCTCCTTGTTATATCTTGATTTATATGTTTTAGGAGATGGTGCATTGATAAGTTAGGGGTCTTTCATGCAAACCAAATATCTATGTGTCTTGATCCACATCTGAATAAAGGGTGAGGTTGGCGCCGTTAAACCTGTTTAAGCCCTCCAGTAAAATATTTTACTGACCGTTCCAAGGCGGTACTTCTTTTGTGGATCTTTTATGTTTTTGTTCTGTCTTGTGTTTGCTATGTTTTGTGCGCGTCTGTTTATATGTGCTTTGTGGTCACCTGCTGGGAAAGGGCTGACCTCTTGGCTCTCGTTTGTGGTGTCTTCTGTGAGTTTGTCACTTTCCCATTGGTATCCTGGGTCAGGTGTGGTACTTGATTGTATCGATTCCTGATCTTTGCACCATTACTTACTTATATAAATTTTAATACATGGCTTTATATCCCAGATACGATTTCATGTGATAATGTTGTTATAAAATGTCAGAGCAAACCAGTCTGATGTGCTTGGTGTTTTTTTTTTTTTTTCAGAAGAAAGCAGCAAAAGAAAAGGTATGCACCATTGCTATTTTAACTCTTTCATCCCCCTAGCGGAGTTAGGTAGGTCATCTGCCATTTACTTTGAAAATTATAACTGCAAAAGGCTTGGATACTGAATAGAGCAGACTAATCAGGGTCAAAACTGTTTGCAACTAGTTAAGACGCTCTGGACTCTAGGGCGACTTACACTTGTGTTTTTTAAAAGAGCTAAATAAATGGCATTCTAGCTTCATGAAATGTTGAAAAGTTTCAGACAAATGAACTTCCCCATGATAAAAACTGTTTTTGTTGTATAGTGAGGAGAAGTGGACAGATCAGCATGCACATCCAAGAAGTCTGATCAGCACCTTTATTCTTGCACTCAGAAAAGTATCATAATCAAACATGCTACACCATTATTTTCAGCTGTCCACGTTCGTATAAGTCTCACTTGGCCACAAACCCCAATTTTAGCCAGTATTTTTGTGACATGGCCTATATACAGGTACTTTCTATAAATCTTGCTTTTCAATCTTGGCATTGTTGCAGTACAGTAAAACCTGTCTTAAGTGGCCACTTAAAAGAACACCAAAATTGGTTTTCAATAATGATTATGGCTTAATGCAGGTCAAAAGTATTGGAGAAATGCTCCAAGGGGAGCATTCTGCAATACTTTCAACCTTCATTAAGCTACCATTTTCCATTAAGATCTTTGTTTTATCATTTTTAAGAGGCTTCTTAACCCTTAAAGCGCCAAGAAAAAAATGCATCAGAAAATATCGTCTGCTGAATTGTCTGATGCAAATAATTGCCTAACTTTACTGATGAATTAAGTATTGAAGCAAACAGTGTGGACCCAGAACAGACTGCTCCTATAGGAGCAGTCTTATCTAGGTCCACACTGTTTGCCGTGGAGGCTTCTTAAACATTTCAGCAGACGAGAAAAGCAGACAACTTTTGTTGTGATTGGCGCAATTTTAAGGGTTAAGACAGGGTTTACTGTACATGTATTTTGAATAGTTGTGACTTGTGTTACAGGAGAAGGTGATGATACCAACACACCTTGAGGAAGTTCTGTCACGCCAACCTACTCGCTCTTATGAAGCACTCGAGGCGGACTTAGAAAAAAGTAGGTGATTTTATTTGCAGATTTTACATCTTCATGTTTCTCGAGGCTGGCTTAGAAAAAAGTAGGTGATCTTATTGGCAGATTTTACATCACCATATTTCTCGAGGCTGACTTAGAAATAAGTAGGTGATCTAATTGGCAGATTTTACATCACCATATTTGACCTTATAAGAACATATGCTAGGCTACAAGTGCACACCAAGTTCTTGTCTAGTTATGAAATCAAGCTCTTACAGTGTAGCTAGTTCAATATATTTTTCAAAGCAAGCCGTTAATGAATCTTTAGATTTTTGCAACCATTCATAGCCTTATGAAAGACATAAATTTGCTTGGCAGCTGCCAAGCTCACTTGCCTGTGCAATACGCTTCGAACATCAAATTCATTTGCTAGAAGTGGCCCTGGTGTTGTCATTTACAGCGAGCCTCACCTGAGTCGCACATGCAAAACAAGCCTCTTGTTTGCTCCATTGGCTGTCCGTATTCACACTGGCTGTTCTGCTTTTCTGTTTTACACTCCAACAAAACGTTAATACGATTACATATCAAATACAAAACTGTTTCTTCTCTAAAATTGTAAATAATTTCTATATTTTAGATAAAATGTAATAAAATGTAAATATAAGCAATTAATTCAACTCTTGGTCTGTTCATGGAATCATGAATTGGGTCTCTTGCAAAGTAAACGTGAAGTCCTTTGGGCTTCACTTACTTTGCAAGAGACTGGAAGTATTCATGATTCCATGAACATTCTAAAAATCGAATTTATTTCTTAAATTAATTAAAATCATCATGTGCTGAAGCCAGCTGATCTGGATCAATTCATAAGAGAGTTTAGAATTATGAAAAAGTTACGTGCATAGTGTCTTTTTAGGTCTAATACAGTAATTGCTATTTGGAGAAAATAATACAATGAGATAAATGTGTTAGTTTGCAAATCATCATGCCATTATGTAATAATAGTACAATCTACTTTTGGGCAATTTTGTTACTTACTGCATAGATGTGAATGTGCATCTCCATAGTCTCACCCTAACCTTTGCTGTTCACACAATCTAAGTTTGGAAGAAGATGAATTTTCAGACAAAAACTAGACAGCTGGTCCCACTTGATAGCTGTGCATGCATGTGATCAGATCATTATCGCAAGGTCTAACCAAGATTGTATTTTTCCATGTTTCATAAGCTCATTTCAGTTCTCTTTAAAATTACCATAAAAACTGGCGCATTTCATAATTTTGAGCACTTTGGTATATCTTTTCCACACTTTTATTCCTTCATATCATGATTTGCTCACATTTCCGCATACCATTTGCACACTTTTTCACACATCATTATGCAGTAACCAGTGGTAATTAAGGCTATTAAAACTGGATAGAACTTGTTGAAAGTGCAAAATATAAGTTAAACTTATCGTTATACATGATAGTACATAAAAGGTTATGCTTGTTGAGCAGGACGAGCAGGGTATTAAATTGTCACATTTTTCTTTAGTGTCTTATGTCAGTGTCAGATAGTTGTTTTCTTAGTTGGTTTCTTAAAAGTTAAAATCCTTGTTTCTTGTTTCAATGTGATTGCGAAAATGATTGCAAAACAGAGGTTATACCAAAAATATACTGCATTGTGAGTACCGTAAAAATTATATTAGAGGTCCATTCCCCAGTTTGGACGCCAAAAATGCCGATTTTTCTCGCAAATTTCCCAAAAAATTGAGCCTGTAATAGACCCCCACTCATGAATATTGAAAAAAATCTTACGCAGAAAAGTCGCAAATTTGTTAGTAGCAGCGAATTTCTAGTCCTCACCTACCAATGAAAATCCCTCTATGGTACATTGTTTTTGACTCTACTTTCATTTTGTTCGGAAATACTGACCCTTGCTAGCAAGTTTTGAACCCTGTACCATGTTAAAGCCGTTCCTTTTGCCCTGGAAAGTGCATATTAAAAAGTTTTATAGATCAACCCTTTTCTGTGTCAATAGTCTAATACCTACAGACTTGGCGACACGAGCATCTCAAGATGGCGATCCTTACCGATAAATTGGGGCAACAGGATGTTTAATGACTTTTCTTGCACTTGTAGCCACTAGTAGCCCACCCCAATCTCCATGAAAGGTATAATAATAATAATCGGATTTTGATTAACGTGCAGGTGCAGGGTCATCATTCACATCAGTGGGCCCCTTCCAGGTAAATTTCTAGCTACACGCATAGCAGATCTCACACCTGATCTCCAGGTGCTCCTTTCTTGAGGGTCAACTGTCGTGAGCTTCCACTCACGGCAGTCTTTCTCTGCCAGTTTCTTCCATGTTAGCTTGGGCCACCCTGCCCTTGCCTGCCATCAATCTGTATATCACATGCACCACTAGAATGCTCCACATGCCCAAACCAGCGAAGCCATCTCTCTCTCAAAATGGGGTTGAGGTCCTCAAGCTCAAGGTTTGCCAGTAGCTCGCTCGACCTTACCATGGCTACATCCTCTGGCTTGATACTACAGATCCGTCTGATCATGGCCCTATCATTTTGCTGCAGGTTTGTCTTGGTCAGTGGCCAAGTTTCACTGGCATGGAGCATGTCACTATGAATGCAAGAGCTTTATACATGGCCACGGGTCTTGTAAGAGAGGTGGCGGGATGTGAGAACGGGTAGTAGCTCCCTGAACTTCTTCCAGGCTGTTTTCACATGAGTAGTGACCATTATTTTACAGCCTCCACCAGCAGAAAGCATGTCACCTAGGTAGCAGAAGGAAGCTACCACCTCCAGCTTATCAGGTCCGACCTGGACTTCACTCTGTGGTTTGCCAAAAGGATGGGCATTTCCCATGCACCGTGCACACCTATAATCAGGATTTTGTGTCAGTCTTTGATTAGAGTGTTTTCCATGATGATACATTGCATTAGTTAGATGGCCTCCATGCGAGCTGAACATTTCTTGTACTTCAACAAAAGCAGAATCTAGGGCGAAGATTGGTACCAGTAAAATGCATTTAAGCCCCCCGGTGGCTTAGGCTGCTGTCCGTTCTAAGGCGGTGGTTCTGTTGTTGTTGACTTTCTGTTTATTGTTACTCCCATTGTGGGAGTCTGTAATTGTTCTATGTTTTGTTGTACGTTACTTTATGTCCATTCTAGTATTGCAATCATCTTGATGGGGAAGAGAGAGCTGATTGCTTTGCTTAATTTGTCTTCCTGGTGTCTCGTGATGGTTGAGCGGCTCTTCCTCACGGTGCCACTGGGTCGTCTGCAGTTTGTGATTGTGGTATTTCCTGATCATACTCACTTACTATTTTTGTAGCCCACTGCATTTCTTATGCACCCAAAGTTTGCAGCCATTGCAGTAGATGCTGTTGTTGCCTACTCCTGTACGACAGACAGTGCATGCAAGAGGTCCAGGCCTGTACCACAGATACTGACCTTTGTCTTTCCTGCATTTACCCTCAACCCCTTCTTCTCCATGGCTTTTTGCCATATCAAGAGCCTCCTGACACATTCCTCTAGGGAGTCAGCAATGATGAAAAGATCATCTGCATATAGATCCTCCCAGGGAACACCAGCCTGAAACTCACGTGACAAGGCCTCCAGCACAATGATGAATAACAAGGGACTGAGTACAGATCCCTGGTGGACCCCAACCTTCACCTAAAACTCTTGGCTGAAACCCTCGCCAACACAAACCCGGCTTCGCGCATTTGCGTACATTCCCTGGACTAACCACAAAATCCATTCCTCAACACCTAGCTTTCTCAGGGCCCATCAGATAACCTTCCGAGGGACACAGTCAAATGCTTTCTCTAGGTCCACGAATATAAAGCCTCTTGTTCACTGCTAGGTATTTCTCCTGCAGCTGCCGGACCACAAAGATTGCATCTGTAGTGCCTCTTCCTGGGACAAAACCAAACAATAGTCGTCAATAGACACTACCTATCTTATGAGACCATGGACAATCCTCTCTAGGATCTTCATGGCCTGCTTGGTCAGCTTGAGGCCTCGGTAGTTGCCTCTGTCCAGAGTATCACCCTTGCCCTTGTAAAGGCAGACAATGAAACTTTATTCCCAGTCAGTTGGGACCTTGCCGTCACGGATAATCCAAGTAGCCAGATCGCGGATCATGGTAGCAGCTGTATCACCTGCTGCTTTGATCATCTCCACCACTATGCCTGATGGACCTGCAGCTTTGCCCGACTTCATCTTTGAGGTGGCCGTCTTCACCATGTCAATAGTAATTGGGATAGGTGGGCCTTCTAACAGTGGTTTGTTGGAAGGTGATTAGGTTCCCAGTCAAATTCAACATTGAGAAGCCTTTCCATTCTGCTTTGCCTCTTTGTTCATTGACATTTCCCCAGGGTAATTTTTGTCACCTACAACATCAACATTCTCTTCCCTCATCTGATTGGCGAGGCTGAAGATATCAGATGACTTGTGGTCAAAGCAGACCACCTTGTCTGCTTTGTTGCGTGCATGATGCACCACAGGTCTAAGGTAATGATTCTAATAAATGCCTGGGCCTCTAATAGAATTTTTATGGTATATTTCATTTATATTTAATTGTCATTAATAAACAATTATTATATAGTTTATTACCTGTAAAAGCCAAAATTGCTTCACAGGCAGAAATCACTATATGTAATTGCTTCTGAATAGGATTGTGAAAAAAGTGTGTACTAGATATCTCAGAAAGTGCAGAAAAGATACACTCACTGAATTGGAAAAAAGTGGAAAAATGCTAGGAGGCTTTAAAAAACTAATATCACTTTTAAATAACTGTATATTTTGCATTTGTTCTATATATTCTAATACCTTACATTTGAAACTTCTCATCATACATGTCTTAAAATTTAAAAGGAGAATATATGACTACCTGATGATGTGTTTAAAAAGAAAAACATACTCACATGCTATCAGAATTCTGATAGTCTACAAATAATCTTCAGTAAATATCTTTCAGGAGGATTTTTACGGAATGGAAAAGGTACTTTTTAAAACAAAATATGTATTCATTTTAAAAAAATGCATATGTTGCACCCAGGTGGAAGGTTTTTAGTTATTTTTTGAATATATATTGTTTTCATTTGGTTGCATATTCAACCTTACACAATGCACAGGAGACATATATAAAGTTTTAGTCATCTGGTTTGGGCCTAAGTTTGGAAATAACATTTAGGAAGAATTTCATTGTTGTTTATGATTATTTTGAATGGATTTTATTGGCCAAAAATGGCAGTATATGACTCAAAAAAGAAAATGCATTTATCATAGATTTTTTTTATTCCTCCACCATAGTTGGAGGGATATAGGTTTGGCCTTGTCTGTCCATCTTTCTATCCTCAGCCATAACTTAGTAACACAATGAAGGGAATTTCATGAAACTTATACTGAATATATATGACCTTATGTGGTGATGCACATGTTGATTAAGATTGCATCAGTATAGAGGAGTTATTGGCCTTTGATTGGCTTAATTTGAATGAATTGTTCTGCCCTTCATGTGGGGGAGACATACATTATTACTGATAAACAAGCTCTAATTGGTCCAATGTAATTATGATTGTTTTATATCAGCTGGCTCATTTAAATGATTCTGCCATTTAAAGGTATTGGCACATACACAGCCAAAATATCAAACCATGGCAAAACAAACATAAATAATTTGGGCGGGGGATATTTATTTGCTGTCTAATTTTCTTGTTTGGAATGTGAGAATCACAGTAACCTTAAGATAAAGAATGAGAGAATTGCAATGACCTTAAGATATAGAATGTGAGATTTGCAATGAAAGTGAGAATTTCAATTACCTTAAGATACAGAATGTGAGAATTTCAATTACCTTAAGATACAGAATTTGATAATTGCAATTACCCTAAGATACAGACCGGGCTGCATAGCGCAGTCAGTAAGGTGTCTGACTGTAGATGCGTGCATGACTGCAGATCCAGGGGTCGGGAGTTCAATCCTGGCCTGGTCCAATACTTTCGTGGAGATTGATAATGAAATAATTTCTATGGTCATTATCCTCCCTTCTGCTAATTCAAGAAGGGTTGTCAGTTACAAGCGAAAGTATGTGCACTAAGTAATGGTTAAGTTTGCCCAGGAAAAAAGTGTGGTTAGGTGAACTGCTCGTACTGACATGACCATAGCTGTTGACTGGGACATCAAGCAACAAACCAAACACAAAACCAAACCTAAGATACATAATGTGAGAATTGCAAATACCTTAAGATAAAGAATATGAGAATTGCAATTACCTTAAAAAAGAATGTAATGTGAGAATTGCAATAATCCTAAGATACATAATGTGAGAATTGCAATTACCTTAAGATACAGAATATGAGAATTGCAACTACCTTAAAAAAATGTAATGTGAGAATTGCAATTACCCTAAGATACAGAATGTGATAATTTAAATTACCTTAAGATACAGAATTTGAGAATTGCAATTACCTTAATATACAGAATGTGAGATTTGATACAAAATTGGAACAACCTCAAGATATGGAATTGTGATTATAGAAGAATGTGAGGATTGCAGTTACCTTAAGATACAGAATGTGAGAATTGTAATTACCATAAGATATAGAATGTGTGAATTGCAATTACCTTAAGATACAGAATGTGAGAATTGCAATAACCTTAAGATACAAAATGTGAGAATGGCAATTGCTTTAAGATACAGAATGTGAGAACTGTAATTACCTTCAGATACAGAATGTGAGAATTGCAATTACCTTAAGATACAGAATGTGAGAATGGCAATTGCCTTTAGATACAGAATGTGAGAACTGTAATTACCTTCAGATACAGAATGTGAGAATTGCAATTACCTTAAGATACAGAATGTGAGAATTGCAATTACCTTAAGAACAAGAATGTGAGAATTGCAATTGCATTAAGATACAGAATGTGAGAATTGTAATTGCATTAAGATACAAAATGTGAGTATTGTAATAACCTTAAGATACATAATGTGAGAATTGCAATTACCTTAAGATACAGAATTTGAGAATGGCAATTGCCTTAAGATACAGAATGTGAGAACTGTAATTACCTTAAGATACAGAATGTGAGAATTGCAATTAGCTTAAGATACAGAATGTGAGAATTGCAATTACCTTAAGAACAAGAATGTGAGAATTGCAATTACCTTAAGGTACAGAAAGTGAGAATTGCAATTACCTTAAGATACTGAATGTGAGAATTGCAATTACCTTTAGATACAGAATGTGAGAATTGCAATTACCTTAAGATACAGAATGTGAGAATTGTAATTACCTTAAGGTACAGAATGTGAGAATTGTAATTACCTTAAGATACAGAATGTGAGAATTGTAATTACCTTAAGAAGCTGAAATATGAGTAATGTAATTACCTTAAGATACAGAATGTGAGAATTGCAATGACATCATAATTTTTAGAAATTCTGATATTGAATAACATTACATTTATTATTTGTTTTGCGTAAAATTTGATTTATGAGGATATTGGTGCTCGGAAAATGTACTTTTGCAATAGGGATCACTCAAAACATTTTCTCATTTTTTTTACAAAATGGTATTGTATGCCTAACTTACAAGAATTGTGTTGCTGATATTTAATCTCTTGTAGTATTACAGAAACAAAAGATACTGTACAGGTATATTGATTAGATCATCATTATATTGGTGTGATAAAAGCTTTAATAACCCCATTAGTGCATTGCATGAAGTTGGAAATTATTTCTAGGCCACTTTTCTATAAGTATAAGTAAGTATAATTAATATCAGACTTTTTATTAATAAAACTGAATGGATATTTTCAATAGAATGAAAGGACACTGGATGATTGGATAATGGAAGGTGTAGCTGCAGTACTGTGCACATTTGAGTGAAAAAAAGAAATATCCCATTAGTTAATTACCTGGATTTTTGTCATTTGTCAGAAGTAACACCAAAATTAATTATCTACATGGATTGAGCAATACATTTCAAATCGTTTGGTAGAAAGTCTCCTTTTCCAAAATATTTTTTTCCACATTCAACTTACATGAGCATGGAATTCGTTCTGGTCATAGATGTTTGATATTTTAAACTTTCCAATCAAATTCATTGTCTGCTGGTTTGAACAAAAAAAAAATATGGAGATAACAATAAATTTCATGCGTATTTGAATTGAGCAAATTTCATGCTCATTTGAGTGGAGCATGAAAAAAGTTTTATAACCTCTACACTAAGTGCCATATCTAAAAAATAATGATTTCTAAAAATATGAATATTCATATATTAATCATAAGCTTGTGTCCCTGTAAAAGAAAAATGGACCATTCTGCAAAATTTGGAGCATATTGGAGTAATTTATACACAGAATCAGAGTCTTTTACATGCATATTTGTCTTTGACTCTTTCATTTTATTAATTTATGAATCGAAAGTGGTGTGTACTGCATGTATTTTTAAAATTTTATTTATGGGAATGGGTGTTATATTGCTGTGCCGTTTGTATGAATAGGATTTGAATTGATTTGGAAAAACTAGCTTTATTTTTAGAATTACCATTTATCACAGCAGCAGACAACATTTTTCGTAATTTTAAGTGAAGTAAGGCTTGAAATATTTCATGTGAATTATTATTTATGAGATGATGCTCAAGTCTTATATGATCCTTATAAGGCTTAAAAGCAAAAATAAAAATTTTCAAAATGTTGGCTGCTGCAAATCTAAGATGGGGTTGGAAGGATTAGTTTGAAAATGCTGTTGGGAACATTTGAATGATCTTAACTACATGTATTTGTTAAATGTTACCCTCCAAAGTTTTGGAAATACTTTATTCATTTTAATACAATCCACTTCTCTAATTAAAACCCCTTCTCAAAATTTCCTTTTAGAAGGGATATATAACTACAATTAGGTACATATAGTGAAAAGAAAAGACCATTTATTGGAACAAAATGAATGACTAGCTAAATCTAATAATAATAATTACTGTGGTTTGTACTCTTCCGTGGATGTTTCTGTATTTAGAACAGTTGAATACTCTATAGTAGAGGCTTTTATAGGGCGGTTTGCAATAATCCATATCCCAAAATAAATTTTCCCATATATCCTGTATCCCAATATTAATTTTATCAGTATCCCAAAATAAACTTTGTCCCGTACCCCAAAATATGATGGCATACATAATCAAGAATATGCCTATGCCCAAGTCAGTTTTGTTGTTGTTCATCAAAAAAATGAGCGGGTACAAGTTTGCATGTGCATACAGCTAAGATTCAAATCAGTCTATATGGATGTTTGAACCTTGGCTACCCGCAGAGTACCCTTCAAACACTCTGATCAGACTGCATAGATGTTTGAACCTAATGGCTACCCTTAGAGTACCCTTCAAACACTCTGATCAGACTGCATGGATGTTTGAACCTTGGCTACCCTTAGAGTACCCTTCAAACACTCTGATCAGACTGCATGGATGTTTGAACCTTGGCTACCTGTAGAGTACCCTTCAAACACTCTGATCAGACTGCATGGATGGATGTTTGAACCTTGGCTACCCATAGAGTACCTTCATACACTCTGGATGTTTGAACCTAGGCTTCCCATAGAGTATCCTTCAAACACTATGATCAGACTACATAGATGTGCAGGCTGATCTGAGTCTTTGATGGGTACACATGCCAGCTTGTACCTTTAGCTGGATACCGGCTCAAAATTCTAGTCTTTCACTCATGTTTACTCCAGATACCTTTTTTATGACTTTGTTAATTATTATCAATTAATTGAGTATATGTTTATATAGAAAACTATATCATATTGTTTTCTTTTTGAAGTGTCTAATTATATGTACAATAATCAGAGTTTTCTTTTTTCTCTTCATATGGAATTTATATACAAAATAATATCTTAATTAATCACAAAACTAATTCATTATTATTTCTAATATTATTAATACCAAATATTATTACTAGTTTGTGAAAGTTGCTGAGAAAATCTCAACAAAAATCATGGGTTTTTTTTTTAGTCCTTTACCCGCCATTCATGTCATTTGTCATCTACATATGTACTTTGGTAATCTCTATAACAAACAATATGGACCCAGATCAGAATGCTCCCATAAGAGCACTAGAATCAGTTTGTGTAAGTGTTTGCTTCCATGGTAAAAGGATTCTGGAGGGCATTTGAATATATGCAGCAGGATAAGTGTTAAATTAAATCCTGATCAGAGAGAACTCCAACTTATTCATAAGATTGTTTAAATTTTGAATTTACCTTTTAATGTGGAATTGTAGAATTAAAAGGACATGACCAATTGTCTGGAAGTCAGATTTTTGGTTCCAGTATTAGCCTAAATGTTACATGAAAGAAAGATTGCATACATAGCAAGCTATTAAAAGTAAATCAGATTATGTTTTTTTAGAAGCTGTGCACATGTTTAACCCCTTCACTGCCTTACCCTGAGCTGTGCTCGTTATGAAAACCGCTTCCCATACGCCGCTGCCCCAAGCGCCGCTCATGTTAACACGTTGTTGTTTATATGCGTGTTGTTAGCACAATAATAGTCAAGGGACAGAACTCAATTATCCTTATCTGCTCTAGAATGAAAGAGTTAACTTTTCCAAGATTTAAACCATAACTCTGCGGCCGAAAGCTTGCTTTTAACAGAAAAACTCGTTTTTTTTCAAAGATGGCAGCCAATCATGGCATTAGTCTGTGTTTTTTGGAAGTAGAGGTTATTTTGGAAGTCTAAAATGGCTTGTATATGGATGACAATTGATATTAATTGGAAACAGCAATTGTAAAGGAGGAAATTCCTGTCATTCTCACATTTTTGAACCATTGTTTTACAACCATTCCAAAACAATGATGTTGTAAACGAAAGTAGACATTCATGTATTTTCAGCTGTTGAAAAAATATTTTTTGACATGCTATCACTAGAACACATTATTTAAGACATTGTACCAAACGTCTCAAACAAGCAGGAAAAAATTTGGTGTAAATCCCTACAGTGGTTATGATTTTGCATGAAATTATATGTAACACCATAATAAAATCAAAATAGCTGTATTTCCCCCAGGCATATTGGTGCACTTATATACGGCAGTGAAGGGGTTAATGCATTTTACGTGTTAAACTTGAGATGACATCAGATGTACATCAGTGGCAGTGTTATTCAATATTATTGTAACCAAAATTTAACTTTCTGAAAATTGCTAATGTCATTTTAAATCTCCAATTCCATAGTTGACGGTAAGTTTCATAGTTAAAGGTAAATTCCATTGTTAATGGTGAATTCCATTGTTGAAGGTAAATTGCATTGTTGAAGGTAAATTGAACCATAGTTGACTGTAAATTCCAAAGTTGACGGTTTATTCCATAGTTGAAGGTAAATTGCATTGTTGAAGGTAAATTGGACCCATAGTTGAAGGTAAATTCCATATTTAAGGTCAAACAGTTTGGATAGGCCCAATGTTTTTTGGGGCCTGATCTGAGTCCAAACTGGTTGCAAAGGTTATCAGCAGACTACACTAGCAGGCAAAGAGTTAAAAAGTCTGATGCTTTTAAAGATTACCAAGTAATTATATTATACATGTACCAACAAGGGACAATATTAACTGATAACAGCATAATAACCCATTCGTACATAGCTGTAAATAATGTTTTCATACTATTATTTTTGTTTTTGTAATTCTTATATTGAGCATCCAATATACAATATGGTTTCTACGATTATTTCAGTGACTGAGCTTGTTGACGAATCTCTGTCAGGACCAACTTTAGCAGCTGTTGGTGAAGGTCTAACAGAGGAGGAATTAGAGCTGGCCAAACAGATATTAGAGGTAACATGCAATTTATTGAATTTATTTTTATGCCCCCAAAGGAACTTTAGGAGGCATATAGTAAACGCACCGTACGTCCGTCCCGCTTTGTGTCCGGTGCATATCTCCTATATTCTTTGAGGTAGGAATTCCAAATTCCGTGTGTGGATGTATCTTGGGATGGAGGAGTGTCGCGTCCCATTTTCGGGTCACTGTGACCTTGACCTTGACCTCTGACTTAGTTTTTATAGTAATCACAATGTCCGTCCATCCCGCTTCGTGTCCAGTGCTATGTATATCTCCTATATTCTTTGAGGTAGGAATTCAAAATTTGATGTGCCCATGCATCTTTGGATGGCGGAGTGTCGCATGCCGTTTTCGGGTCACTGTGACCTTGACCTCTGACCTAGTTTTTAGAATTATCATGTCCGGAGCATATCTCTTATATTATTTGAGGTAGGAATTTCAAATGGGGTGAGTGGATGCATCTTGAGATGAGGAAGTGTCGCATACCATAACTGGGTCACTGTGGCCTTGAACTTGACCTCTGACCTATTTTCTAGAAACTGCATTGAGTCTGGTGCATATTCCTATATTCTTTGAGATAGGAATTCAAAATTTTGTGTGTAAATGCATATTGGTATGACAGAGTGTCATATATCATTTTCGGGTCACTGTGACCTTGACCTCTGACTTAGTTTTAAGAATTATTGTGTACGGAGCATATCTCTTATATTATTTGAGGTAAAAATCTCAAATTTGATGTGTAGATGCATCGTGGGATGACGAAGTGTTCTGTACCATAATTGGGTCACTGTGTCCTTGAACTTTACCTGTGACCTAAATTCTAGAAACTGCATTGTGTCTGGTGCATGTCTCATATATTCTTTGAGATAGGAATTCCAAATTTTGGTGTGTAAATGAATCTTGGAATGGCGGAGTGTCACAAACCATTTTCGGGTTTCTGTGACCTTGTCCTCTGACCTAGTTTTTAGAATAATCATGTCCGGAGAATATCTCTAATATTTGAGCTAGGAGTCTGAAAAATGGTGTGATGATGCATCTTGGGATGAGGAAGTGTAGCAAACCATAATTGGGTCACTGTGACCTTGAACATGACATATGACCTAGTTTTTAGAATAATCATGACCGGAGCACATTTCGTATATTATTTGAGGTAGGATTCTCAAATTTGGTGTGTGAATGCATATTGGGATGACGAAGTGTAGCATACCACAATTGGGTCACTATGACCTTGAACTTGACCTGACCTAGGTTCTAGAAACTGCATTGAGTCTGCTGCATATCTCCTATTTTCTTTGAGATAGGAATTCAAATTTGGTGTTTAAATGTATCTTGAGATGACAGAGTGTCACATACCATTTCAGGTCAATGTGACCTTGACCTCTGACCTAGTTTTAAGAATTATTGTGTTCGGAGCATATCTTTTATATTCTTTGAGGTAGGAATTCCAAATTTGATGTGTATATGCATCTTAGGATGGGGGAGTATCACTTACCATTTTCGGGTTGCTGTGACCTTGACCTCTGACCTAGTTTTAATAATAATTGTGTCAGGAGCATATCTCTTATATTATTTGAGATAGGAATCCCAATTTTGGTGTGTAAATGCATCTTGAAAGGGTGGAGTGTCTTGTTCCATTTATGTGTCACTGGGACATTGACCTCTGACCAAGTTTTTAGAAAAATTGTGTCCCGAGCATATTTCTTATATTATTAAAGGTAGGAATCCCAAATTTGGTGTGTGGATGCAACTTTTGATGGCGAAGTGTCACATACCATTTTTGGGTCACTTTGACCTTGACCTCTGACCTAGTTTGTAGAATAATTGTGTCTTGAACATATCTCTTATATTATTTGAGATGGGAATCCCAAATTTGCTGTATAGTATGGATGCATCTTTGGATGCTGACGTGTCGCATACCATTTTTAGGTCACTGTGATCTTGGCCTATGACTAGTTTCTAGAATAATTGTGTATGGAGCATATCATCTATATATCTTTGATGTAGGAATCCCAAATTTGGTGTGTTGATTCCTCTTGGGATGGCAGAGTGGTGCATTCCATTTTGGGTCACTTTTACCTTGACATTGACTTCTGGCCTCATTTCTAGGTTTCTCGTGTCTGGAGCATATCTCCTATATTACAGCTAACTTTCCTCGAATGTGTCTTATGCTAGACCAATTATTTTGGGGGCATTCGTCATTTCTTGTTAATATAGAATTGAAGAATTATAAGTTATATGTAATTTTGAGACAGCCCACTTTTGGCTAAAATGATTTCCAATATTCCAATCTAACAACATTTTATTATCATGTACCTGTGAATTAATTCAGCTTTTTGTGCATTTGTGAAGAATCAAAATGCATTGTTATATACCTAGTAAGTGTTTCAATCGCTGACACTTGTACATTTCATCTTAATTTAATGTGTTGCAATGCAGCTGATCGTTGACCATTCATTGGCCGCGGGCTTCATTCCAATTTAAGCCGGCTCAAGAACATCGTCTGTAAGTTAAGAAGGTGTCGCTAATGTTTTATGGAGAAATGACAAAACTATTTCAATTACCATAGGATAAGCTCCTTTATCACACTGGATATGCAGCGATCAATATTAAAAACGCTCTGAACAGTCGCTGAACGCTGATCACAAGTCGCTAGAAACAGTGTTTTCGATTGCCATTTGTTGCCAGTTGGGCGACAAATGGACAAATGGCAACCAAGAACTCTTGTCTCCAACGGTTTTTGATCTACGTTCCTCGAAAGTATTAACGTGTGTGATTGTCGCCTATCTGGTGTGTTTATTGATATACTGAAGACAGAGCCAGGACAATCTGAAACAAGGGCTAGGAGGGTTTTTCATGTTTCTTTTGAAAAATAATCTTGTTTCGTTGTATGTTTAATGATGCTATGGTAGACATTTCTGCAAACAATTGAATAAAATTATTTGGAACTGATTGTGCTTGAAAGGAAGGTATATAACAATGAAGATATAACATTCTCTTCCGTATATTAACGTTTGCCAAAGTTTTATCCTCTTAGTACTTGATGTCCCTCTTAGTTTTGCAGTCATCTGGCTGAGGAAGAGAGAGCTGGTTGCTTTACTTTAATTGTGTTCTTGCTGTCATGTGGCTGTTGCTTTTCAGTGTCTCTTCCTCGTGGTGCCATGCCTTGGTTTGTTGTCTGTGTTTGTGTCATTTCCTGGTCATACTCACTTGCTTTTTGAGAAACTGTCCATCATGCATGAAACCAGTGTGTGACACAACATTTCTCAAACCCACAAAGATCTGAATTAGCTTATCATGTAACTTATGTAATCTCACTTTAGTGTAACATATAGGCATTTCCATTCTATATTATAGCCAAAAAATTGACTTGCAAACTTAGTCCAAATAAAGAAAAATACCTGTGTTTAGGGTAACCTAACTGTACCTAAATTTACTGGTGAAAACTACGATCTTTTTTAAGATTTTCTGGAAAATATATAATTTCATGCATTTTGAAAGATATTTCTGTTGAAAAAAAAAGAATATAAAAATAAAATGTGGTGTACCTACCCTACCAAATATTTTCAGATCTGATTACTGTACACTCTCTTTTTTTATTTTTACTTATGTTTTTATCAAAGGTACAGATAAACAAAATGCTTTGAAGCATGACTGTATTTACAATATTGATATGTTGTTCGAGAAAAAAGGGTCTCAAGCATTTATTTACATTTATGATAAAAGCTTTGACAAACACAAATATTCCAGCCCAACTGGCTCATTTTACACATTCTGCATTCAATCTTTAGAAATAGAAAGACACAAAGTTCATTAATTAGAGTTAGTGGTACATCTATATATTTCATATTTAAGAAATCTTGTGTTTAGTTCAGATGTTTTCCATATAATAGAATGATAATTATTTCCAGGTAGCAGCATATGAATCACAGAAAATAATGACAATCATCAACATAAAATAAGTTGATGGTAAAACAACTTAGATGCTTGATTCTGCTCAGTGAGAAAATTAAAAAAACTATTGCAAATGATAAAAGCTTAAAAATCTATATATCTACTAAGTTTAAGTTAATGGGCTATTACATATCAGCACTTACAATACTCACCCAATGTAAGCAAAGCTAGCAAGAGATTAGTTAATGGGGTGCACGCATAGTGTGAATTGAGCAATAGAATAGGCCGAAATATTTGCTTATCAGCACCTACATGCATGCTTCTCCTTTGGTTCGCAGAAGAAGATTCGAGCAGCGACTGACAAGCTAGACGACAAGGAGAAGAAACCTATAAAGAAAAAAGCAGCAGTTAAACCTGGGAAGAAAGGCAAGGGAAGGGCCAAGACACCAGTTGATACTAGAACTGATGAAGAGAGAGAACAAGATGAGATCAAAGAAAGACAAAGATTAGAGAAACTGGTAAGACTATAAGAATCTATCATGAGTGTGAGGGTAGGATAGAAAAATATGTCCCGAGGATCACCGTTTGGCATCACGAGGCTTGCTGAGTGATGACAAACGGTGATCCCGAGGGACAGATTTTTCTATCCTACCCTCACACGAATAATGGATTCTTTTTCTTGCTCACCACTGTTTTTATTCCAGAACTAAGATACAATTTCACATGATGACGTCATTTTAACATAACAATGAGATCATTTGATGACAATGTGCATGAGTTCCAATACAACCAATGTATGAAGCCCTCACATGACAGCCTGGGTAAGATAGCCTGGGTTAGATAAGATTTTCTATACCAGGATAAAATCTCAGAAATCGGTATCCAGTGTGCAAGAATTGCTATTATACACTTTGATATTTCAACCATTTAAGGTCACCACTGACTCCTGGGCAATTTTGACTTTGCATTGATGGGAAGGTCATTTCCAACCACTTTTGCATTATATACTGATAAATAGGCTTTTTGCCCATGTTTGGAATTTCTTTTATCTGAAAGGATGGACTTTCAGAAATTCATTCCAATGACCAAAGCTTTCACTTAAGTTACCACTGATTATAACTAAAAAAGAGTTGCTCTTTAAATATTATTTGACCAACTATTTGAATATTTCTGTATTACCTATATTGCAGTTACTTAAAAGAACTGTCTCTAGCTTTGAGGCATACATATTGTATGTACACTCTATGAGACAGTACTTTCAGGTACCTACAATGCATCTTTTGATAAGAAATGCTCAAATGATTTACGAGTAGAAATAAGCCCTATGGTCTAAATTCAATGTTTTTCCAATTTTTCCCAATTTTTCTTTGAGCTATCAGGATTTGAGTAACTGAGTTCATTGTATGTATGATTTAACTGTATATTGGTTGTATTTAAATTTTTCATCCATTCTATAATTACGAAGGAGTCATTCAAGTGGAGGGTTTTTCTCTGAAATGATCACTCAAAATACTTTCTTTTATAACTGTTATTTCCTGAAAGGACTTAATAATTATTTGCAGTAGTAAGCTCCAAGAGCACTACAAATGACATAAGTTATTTGTATATCCAGGATCGCCAAATATGTGTCTGTTCTTAGTCCACTAGAAAAACCTGTGATGTGCACTTTAAAGAATATTTGCAACAAAATTTTGTCAAATGTGGTATTTTTGTGTTTTCCAGAAAAGGGACATGGAAGCGAAGGAATTGCAGCGTAAGATAGCAGAGAGGAAGCTTCTCTTGAAAGCTCAGACTGATGCTGCCAGTGCTAGATCATTGGTAGGTATTTCAACAGTATATCAAAGTGGTATTGTTCAAAGCTCAGACTGATGCCGCCAGTGCTAGATCATTGGTAGGTATTTCAACAGTATATCAAAGTGGTATTGTTTAAAGCTCAGACTGATGCCGCCAGTGCTAGATCATTGGTAGGTATTTCAACAGTATATCAAAGTGGTATTGTTTAAAGCTCAGACTGATGCCGCCAGTGCTAGATCATTGGTAGGTATTTCAACAGTATATCAAAGTGGTATTGTTCAAAGCTCAGACTGATGCCGCTAGTGCTAGATCATTGGTAGGTATTTCAACAGCAGGGTTCAAGCTGGGCCCTGACATTAGGGAGAAGTGACTTCTGGAAAATTAGGGAGAAGTGACAGTCAGATAAGGAGAAGTTATAGCGCAAATTTAGGACACTTTTTGTCAATTTAGAAACAAATAAGCCATGACACATACTATTGCCATTAATGGAAGGAGAAATATGATGCAGTGGTAGTAGATTGCCACCATGCCTTGCGTTTGTGTGGTGACAGAATGAAAGTGAGTCTCCCTAAAAAAAAGAAATTGTATAGAGAGACTCCCACTTCTCCCTGGGTCCCATTTTTGGCAAAATTTTGACCCCTAGGGCGACTATTTTGCCTTAATTGCCCCGTAGCTTATTCCCTGAACAGTATATCAAAGTGGCATTGTTTAAAGGAAGGAATGGGCTGATTTTTTCTCTTGTTATTACATGATGTAGAAACATGTTTGATACACTTTACAGCAATCAAGATACATTTTACAGCAATCAAGCATAAAATATTATAAAGGTGAAAACACAAAATTATGAAAAAATTGACAATTTTATTGATTGTAGTGTATACGCAGTAGTTAAGATGATCTGCCTGGATGGGCGAGTTTCAAGTCTTTGATCATGTTAGATTAGTGGTCTGCACTGTGGAATTCTGGCAGTGACACATGAAAGTTAACAAGTAGTTAGAATGATGATTCTAATATTAGAAAAGTATGGTGTAGTTTTTATAATACTTCTATATTTTGACCTTTGCTAGAGGATCCTTCCATCAAGATATTTCCTTTGATGGTGACAGCAACAATTACAACTGCAGTCGAAAATAAAATTTGTGATATATTACTTGATTTTTTGGGGAAGATAAGCTTGATATTAATTTGAGTCATTTGCCAGCAGCCAATTCACATATCAAGCCTTATTTAGTTCCTAAATTGGATTTGTTGTAGAAATTACAGCAAATTTTAGATAGCATTTGAAGGGTAAAGTAAGTAAGGGTGCAAAGATCAGGAATCGATACAATCAAGTACCACACCTGACCCAGGATACCAATGGGAAAGTGACAAACTCACAGTAGACACCACAAATGAGAGCCAAGAGGTCAGCCCTTTCCCAGCAGGTGACCACAAAGCACATATAAACAGACGCGCACAAAGACATAGCAAACACAAGACAGAACAAAAACATAAAAGATCCACAAAAGAAGTACCGCCTTGGAACGGTCAGAAAAATAAAGCCTCATAAATGACAATAAATGAAGATGTCTGTATCATCATTGTGATTGGTATTTTCAGGAAATACAAGCAGAAATGGAGCGTTTCCAGAAAGAAGCTGATGAAATCCAGGAAGCAGAAGATCAAGCTAGAGATGCTATGGCAGACTTGAGAAAACGTCAGAGAGAGGAGAGAGAGACAAGGAGAAAGGCTGACCTAGAGAGGAAGAAACAGGAGGCTATATCAAGGAGAGAACGAGAGAAGAGACAGATGGAGGAAAACAAGAAGAAAGAGTTGGAGATGTTGGAGAAGATTGCTGATGCTGAGATGAGGAGGAGGTTGAGAGAAGAGGAAGAAAGGAAGATGTATGAAGAGGAAAGACTAGCCCAGGAAAGATTAGAGGTATGATATACCCTCACACCAATGTAGATTACTACAAATGGTAAAAAGAATGAGTTTATTAATCATTCTATTTAAAATATGGAATTTATTAACTGAGGGAAGTGGAAATTCTGATTAAGATTCGAGATGCGTTTTTCCAAATTATGTAGAGGTCGCAACAGCTGTCATTGTGCCACATGGAGCTGGTAAAACTTCTCCCCGTACATCGATATAGTGTTGATATTTTTAGCTCATCTGTCACGTAGTGACAATAGTTTACAAGGTGAGCACATATATAAATGACGACATCAAAAGTGTAGACAACCGTAATCTTTTAGAATTGTATATAATTAAAAGAAAAGTCCATGTTTTATCTTGAATATGACATGCATTTCATGTTATCAAAACCTAGGGACACTTATGTTCAGAAAAAAGAGTTCTGGCTAAAGAGATTTATCTTTCTAGACAAAAACAAAATTACAGATTATATTTGTTTGATAAATCATGGTATTTTTCTGTTGAGCATGTTATAATAAAATCTATCTAATTTATGTTACAATCAAGCCTTGCTTGATTATTTATGGTAGGCATTTATTTAAAATATCTGAGCAATCCGTTGTGATTCAAAGACCATACATGTATAAAGTATTGAGGTTTACTTAATCATATAAAGGTACCCATCCTGAAATTTGATATAAACAGATTTTACATATTAGATGTACAAATACTTGGTACGTGAATGTACACATATGTGATAAACTACCCCAATCTGATCGACAGGCTTAAATATTCTATTTTGTGAAAAAGTGTCACATTTTTGCTCTGTAAGTGCAGTTGAATTAAACCTGGGGTTTCTTAGAATAGGTTTTAATATGACATGTTTGTTGTGCAGGAAGAACTTCGTGAAGCTCAAAGACAAGCAGAAGAGGAAGAAGAGAGAATGAAGGAGTTAGAGCGTCAAGCAGAGGAAGAAGCCATGCAAAGATTGATAGAAGAACGAGAGGCAGCAGAGAGACACAGAAGAAGATTACAGGAGGAGAAAGAAGCAATGGAAGAAGCAGAGAGAGTCAAGGAGTAAGCAGACTCTCGTTTTCATCGCTTTCCCTACCTTTATTTAGAGCTCCTACTATTTCTTTAAAATGCTCTATATCCCTACAGTTATACCGGTAAATGAATTGAACGCAATAAGAAATGATAATTTATGCACACCCTTAAATTGTAAATCTCATTTCACAGGTTTAGATAAACAAAATTTTTGAGTATTTTCTTACCCATCAGTTTTAAAGAGGCTATGTCTGTAACTATGAACATTTTTGGGGAAAAAATCTTTCCCTTTAAATCATTTGTAAAAATAGAATTAAGTTATGTTTTTACAATAAATATGTTCAGTACAGCTGAAAACTGCATGGAAAAGTGAATTATCTTATAAAAACAGGTGTTTTTCTCTTGTTGGTAATTATTTACGTCCCTCCAATAATTCTAGACAGTTGATTTTTAACATAAATGCTGTTGTTTTGATAGTGATAACTTGTTAAGATGTATGAAAATGGTAAAATTTTTACCTAAATTTGAGTATTTTTACCGTGTTCTTGAAAAATAGAAACATTATTTCTAAAATTAGAAGATCAAAAGTAACAGACTATACAGCTTTAACATATGTTTTGGGTGCTCAAAAGAACCATCTCATTGAGATGGTTCTTTTGAGCACCCAAAACATATGTTTTGGTTGAGAAATAAGAAAGTTAATTTTTTAATACACACTCTTAACTAAAGTCCTGCATTTACACTTCTCTTCCTAAGCAGGTTAATTTGAAATATTCAAGTCCTAATCATTGAAGAGCATGCTTTATATTATCACTTGTCTTATTTAGATATAAAATGTATGATTTTATACATTTTTATGATTTTTGAAAGACAATTATTTTGTTACGAGGGCTGTTCAAATATGAATGCAAGTAGCTTCATTACTTTCTTCACATATATGCTACGACAAAATGGCAAACCTTTCTGGAAAGAGCTATTTGTCGCCTTTAAAATGGCACCAAATATAAAGACACACTCACTATATTTCTCGAGTTACATACCCTTATATAAAGGCCATTCCTGTATACTGAAGTTTTTCTGAAGAAAAGTGCTATGCACGTTTTGGTACATGTGCGGATATAGTGTCATATCTTTGTAAGTTTTAGACAAAATAGCACCAAATTTTAGATGCAAGTTTAAGTAACAATCCAAAAGTTGTTTGCAGGATAAAGTTTATATAATTCTGTTTCAATTTCGAGTAAACAGGCACGTTTGTGACGTCATTAATTTTATGATAAACTTCATTTTGAGTTATCTACTTATGATGTAATAATGAAAATCGCTGTGTCGCTTTCTTTGCATTTTGCTGAAAACATGCTAAATATGTCATAAGGGAGTTTTCAAAACGCGACGCCCTCTATTTACAGAGTAATCACATTTTATATAATTTTTCAAGCATTTTTCTGGCTCTAAATGACTTGTTTACATTAATTAAAATATGTTCAAACTGTCTAGTCCTCAAGACCAGGTGAGTACTTTTATGGTAAATAGTGCATATAGTGGTCAAACTTAAAATTTACGTTCAAATTTAGAATAAACCAGCAAAGTTATGACAAAAACAAATAAGTATAAATTATATAACCCCCTCACTTCAGGCTTTTTTGACTTAATTAAAATGCTTTACAGCGTTTAAAATTACCCACTATCCTTCAATAATTTGTAGCAACAACTCAGTATGAGCAATCAACATATTTTCTTTGAGTTAAAAATAGTTTAAATGTTGCTTCGTGCATTTTGTTAGAGATAAGTTTAACTGAAAACTGAAAGGTGGTGTTTTGTTAAACATTTATTTGCAAACATAAGGGGACTTTAGTGAAAACTATTCGTTGTAATTTAACAAGAGCATGTTGGATTTCTGCTACTTTCACAGAATCATTATATAAGAATATGGGTATACTTCCTTAAAATTTTCAAGAGTTTTCACCTGTTTATCGAAGAATTATACGCCCATCTATATCACTAGTATATGTTTGAAGCATTGAGTTTGTTAGTATACTAACGTTACTCTCATTCAAAGGGCTATAGCTCGATAAATATACTGTATTTTTCTTTAGTTCTGGTGCCAGTTTAAAGGTGACATATAGTCCTTTATAGAAACGTTTACCATTTTGTTGTAGCATATATGTGAAAAAAGTTACGAAGCTACTTGCATTCATATTTGAACAGCCCTCGTATATTTACATTTTCAAAGCAAGGCTTTAGTGAATCTTAATTTTTGCAACCATTCAAAACCTCAAGGTCAACAAAAATATGATTGACAGCTACCCAGCTCACTTGACTGGGCAGTTCCAGCAATGAATTCATTCACCAGAAGCGACAATGAAGCTGTAATTGACAGTGAGCCACACCTGGATGGCAAGTGCTAAGCAAGCCTCTTTAAATTTCTGTATCATTGGCTGTCCAATTCACAGTCCCGGTTCCTCTGTTTTGTTTAACAATCCAAGAAAAAAATGTTAATATGATTAAGCATTAAAAACAAAATTGTTTTTGTAGCCTAATTATTAAAGTATTAAATGAATTCCATATTAGATATTTATTGTTAAATGTAAGAGATGGATTTCATTTTTCAGAGGTTCATGCTGTAAGTAATACCATGTGTTCAGTTCAAAGCTAACACAATGTCCTTTGGGGATCACTTAATTTGAACAGAACACATAGCGTTTATCACTTCATGCACCTTGGAAAAATTAAATTCATTTCTTAAATGAATTTTGACCTTTTCGATTTAATTTGTTCATGATTTTATCAACCAATAAAGCACCAGTAATGACTATAGCAGACCATGAATTTTGGACATCTCCCTTCACTTGTATAGCTTGACCATTCTTGTAAAATTTTAAGTCATATTTAGTCTGTGTTACATCAAATTGTCTTATTTATATAATTGAGCTGCGGCATGAGATTTCCAACAATTTGACATTTTGACAAGTGTAGACTCGGACAAGCCTCTGCAGCCTCCTTTTAAGCTTAGAAACTCCAAATGGTGTTCAGTCAGTAACTTAACAATCATAGAATACTCAAGCTACTAGCAAAGGCTCTGATCAGACTGCGCATATGCTCAGGCTGATCTGAGGCTTTGCTGGTTGCACATACCACATTGTTGGAAATCTCATGCTGCGGCTAATATATTATTCAAACTAGATCACTGGAAGTGGAAAATTGACATAGATGGAATTTACCTATTTAGGCCTAAGGAGATGTTAGCAAACAGTGTAGACCAAGATAAGATGTCATTTATGTTTCATGTTTTCAGAGAATATCTGCGACAAGAAGAGCTGAGATTGTTAGAAGAGAAACAAAAACTAGAAGCTGATGAAATTGAAAGAAGAGAAAAGGAGAAGTTAAGATTGGTGGAGGTGAGTTTGTAAATATGAATCAGGCCATGAGAAACCTTGTCATCAGGTTTGTATGCAGTATACATACTGTAGCTATTATAAAGTCAAGGGAGTGAATAACAAAAGGGGGGTGATCAGAAGACTGTGTGGATGTCATGGGTAAAAGTTTGTATGCAGTATACATACTGTAGCTATTATAAAGTCAAGGGAGTGAATAACAAAAGGGGGGTGATCAGAAGACTGTGTGGATGTCATGGGTAAAAGTTTGTATGCAGTATACATACTGTAGCTATTATAAAGTCAAGGGAGTGAATAACAGAAGGGCGTGATCAGAAGACTGTGTGGATGTCATGGGGGAAAGTTGGTATGCAGTATACATACTGTAGCTATTATAAAGTCAAGGGAGTGAATAACAGAAGGGCTTGATCAGAAGACTGTGTGGATGTCATGGGGGAAAGTTGGTATGCAGTATACTTACTGTAGCTATTATAAAGTCGAGGGAGTGAATAACAAAAGGGGGGTGATCTGAAGACTGTGTGGATGTCATGGGTAAAAGTTTGTATGCAGTATACTTACTGTAGCTATTATAAAGTCAAGGGAGTGAATAACAGAAGGGCGTGATCAGAAGACTGTGTGGATGTCATGGGGGAAAGTTGGTATGCAGTATACTTACTGTAGCTATTATAAAGTCGAGGGAGTGAATAACAAAAGGGGGTGATCAGAAGACTGTGTGGATGTCATGGGGGAAAGTTGGTATGCAGTATACTTACTGTAGCTATTATAAAGTCGAGGGAGTGAATAACAAAAGGGCGTGATCAGAAGACTGTGTGGATGTCATGGGGGAAAATTTTCAGGATTATTCCTAAATTCAGTATTTTGAGGCTGATTCCATAGGAAATCCACCTCAAAATATTGAATTAGGCAGATTATAGTATCTTCTGTGGTTTATTTCAGTTTATCTATAGGCAATTGATCATTTCATTTCAACTTATAATTGGTAATGTTTTGTTGGCATATTACAAGTTTAAAGATTTTAATTTCTAAAATTTAGGATTTGTAATGTTTTGAACATTCACCCATGGGGTATGTAGGCCATAAAACCACTTTCCGTTGAGCCTTCGGGAGTTCCTGTCATATAATAAACACACAAATCATAAACCCTCCCGGCCCAGTACTGGTTTCTACCCATGGAAAAGCCACAAAAAGTTTGTTTTTTTTTTGGGGGGGGGGGGGGGGGTATGTAGGCTAGTCTGTGCCATTTTTGTCCACTTACAGCAAAACAGGTTTTCTTATTACATGGCATATATAATTGTCATTCATTATAACTTTAGCAAAAAGGTGGCTTTCCTGAAGTGTATCACATCAGTGTCATTTTCAAATTTCATATCAATAGAATATATATTCCATATTAAAATATATTGTATTTATCTGGATCTGATGTATGCAAAAAGAAAAGTCTTATAAGAATGACTTGTTGCTATAGCAACTAAAAAGCTTTTATGCTGATTATCATCAAGCTCAGGCAGGTTATATTTACAAAAAGCACAAGATCTGACTTGTTTTACTTGTTTCCTATTAAAAGCTATGAGCCAGCATATATATGACAAGCAAGTGCTTAGATGACAGACACCCAGCTTTAACCCTTAAAGCGCCAAGAAAAAAATGTATCTGAAAATGTTGTCTGCTGCAGTCGTCTGCTGCAAATAACTGCCTTACATTACTGACGAATTAAGTATAGAAGCAAACAGCGTGGACCCAGAACAGACTGCTCCTATAGGAGCAGTCTGGTCTGGGTCCACACTGTTTGGCATAGAGGCTTCTTAAACATTTCAGCAGACGAGAAAAGCAGATGACTTTTGTTGCGATTGACGCATTAAGGGTTAATATGGGAAAGGATAAACATTGATAGCCCTCTAATATTTTTTTTTAAGTTGCGGCGGTTAGAAGAGGAAGCTAGGGCTAGGATGCAGGAAGAGCTGGAAAAAAGACGACAAGAGGCATTGGCGAGACGAGAATTTAACATAGAGCATAGACAGAACAGTGATAGATTGAAACATGGTCAGGGTATTACCAGAGCCTGGACTTTCTCCTACTTTGTTCGCTGGCCTAGAGATTCATATGAAAGGTGAGAACACTGTTTATCAGTAGAAAAAATAGAGGACCTGAGGGCTCACCTGATACTAGGTCACAAGATCTTAATAACGTTAAACTAGTTCAAAATTTACAATATTTAACTTAGCCAATTTTAGACCAATGCACATACTGGCTTATAGTGGCTACTTTGTGAAATCAACTCCTCCTGGCCCAAACTTAAAATAACTTCACATGAATGTTCCCTTTGATGCCCTCTTTCAAAATTGCATAAATGGTTCCGCTCCACTGAACAGGAGGGCCACCAAAGCTCCAGATAAGAAATCTTTTAAACGACATCTCCTGAACCACTGGCCCAAATTAAAAATAATTTCACAGAATTGTTCCTCATAACACCCTCTACCAAAACTGCACAAATGTTTCTGCACCTCTTAAATTCAAAGTAATTACACAGAATTACTCCATATGATGCATTCTACGAAAATTGCACAAATGATTCCACTACGCCCAACAAAAGGACCACCAGTGCTCTAGAGAAGAAATGTCTTTAAACGACATCTCCTGATCCACTGGTCCAAATTCAAAAGGATTGCACAGAATTGTTCCTCATGATGCACTCTGCCAAAATTGCACAAATTGTTCTGATCTACTGAAGAAAGGGGCTGCCAGAGCTCTAGACAAGAAATATTTTTAAACAGCATTTCCTCTTGAACCACTGTTCCTAATTCAATCTGTTTCACAGAAATGTTCCACATAAGGCCCACTACCATAATTGCACAAATGGTTTGGAAGCACTGAACAAAAAAGCCACCAGAGCTATATCTCAGAAATATCTTAAAATGACCTCTCCTCCTGAACAACTGGTCCAAATTAAAAATAATTTCAAAGAAATGTTCCTCATGATGCCTTCTACCAAAATTGATCAGAATGTTTTGCTCAGCTGAACAACATGGCCACTAGAGCTAAAAATAGAAGTATCTTTTTGCAGAACAAAAGGGCTGCCAGGGCTCCAGATAAGAGGTATCTCTTTAGCCACAGCTAGCCAATACACCATATAATGTGGCAGGACTCAGGTGACCGATCCAGGGTCCTAGGGCCCTCTTCATCATTCACAACCCCTTGAAAACTTAAATGTCGCTATAAACATATACAACATGTGTAAAAAGGGCGTCTTGGGTCTAGGGGGAAGGGGTTGTACAAGCCAGATCCATCACAAATCTGATAAAAATAGACCACTTTGCAAGAAGGTGTTTTTTTTATTGTACATCAACTGTATTGTACATACTCTATCGTGATATGACGTTTGTTTACCTAAGTTAAACGGTTTATTTCCCATACATGTACATGAAATAGCAAGTACAGTGGATGATCAAAATCATATTTCATTTGAAAAGACAAAGGATTATTACATAAATTAAGGGAAAAAATGATTTAAATATACTGGATAGGGTGCAAGGATGCATATATGACTGGTCTATATGTATTTTGTTGAAGGTGCCTAGTGTCTCCAGACCTTATTTCAATAAAATAAAACAAATGTCTCATTTAGGGAAATAGCCCGCCTTATCGCTATAAATCCTTTAAGAAAAACATAATGTTGTGGGGGGTATGCTGAAAGCCCTGCTTGCAGCCCATTTCTTGTTGAGATTTGAAAGTTTATTGCCAGGACGTCCATACAATTCAATGCAAATCCAATATCACATCAATTACCAACAAACGTGGAAATCATTGAAAGAAAGATAAACATGCATTACTTCTGCTGCTTTGAAATGTCCCAGAAACAGTATAAATGGACTGGTCACTGACATACAGGTTAATGTATATATTGGAAGTACATTGTCGAGGCTTAACTTTCAAAACTGACGAACGTTGAAGTTTAAATAATCATATCTCCATTATTTCTCAGCATATCTGTGATTGTTCTTCAAAATATATTATCTTTAAGACTGTATTGTTATATATATTGAAAGTTTATCTGTCTTAATGAACATCAGCAAGAAATCAAGGTACTCTTTTTAGCTATTTTCGGCACTTTTTGCCGAAAATCCACCTAAAAGATGATAAAACTTCAATTTTATTTACTGTTACTTGTAATATTTCAACTTCCAATACAATGGAATAACTTCTGTTAATCTCGGGTATTTTTCAGAATCAAGTTTATTGGCTGTAGTGTTTTGAAAAAGCGCTAAAATGATGCCACGACAACATATCTTTGTATTTCCGTCAGTGACCAGTTCATTTATACTGGGTCCGAAGAAATGGCGAGGAGCAAAAATGGATAAAAATATACCGATGCAGCTTCATATCTACTCTGACAATAATTGAAACATTCTGTAAAACGTTAGCTCAATTCTGACTAAATCCTTCTTTTTATTGGCAAACAACAGGATCTGACACCTAGCCGAATTGTGGAAGAATAATTTATCACTAAAAACTTAAAGAATTCTGACAGAAATCCCCCAAAACAACTCCGATTTCATAATGCCGAAATGCACATCACATATGGAATATTAGAACATTACCATGCATTTCAATTATTTTTCAACCACCCTTCCTCAATGGAATGGTTTTTTTCTTAAACAGTTTGAGGCATATTGTTAAAACTAAAGTAAGTTTCAATGCCAAACTGAATGAACTTTTGTTAGGCTAACCCATATTCGTTCGGACAAGGATATCAAAATAAAGCAAAGTTGCGTTAGAACTTTGGCTCAATATATTAGCTCAGCCATTAGCCTTTGGCTCAGGGATGCTTAAAACAAAAAAACCTGCCTGTAGTTAAGGCCCTGAGGTCGTAAAGTTATTTAACTTTGTTCATGTTCAACTCACTTTGGCATAAAACCATATAAGCCTAGAAAGCAGTGTCTGGTCACGATCTTCACTGCCTGCTTAAAAATGAAGAAAGATATAACATATAAACAGTAAAACCTGTCTTAAGCAGCCACGCAAAAAGAAACCCCCAAAATTGGTTTTGAGTGGCTGCTTAAGACAGGTTTTACTGTAACTGCTTATGTTCTTAGGTAGCCTATATTGCAAACAGTATGGACCCAGGTCAGACTGCTTCTTTGGGAGTCTAATCAGGGTTCATAGTGTTTGAATCCATGAAAAAGTCTAGGATAAAGAGCACTTGAAAATATGCAGCCGACATAATAAGCAGACAAGATTTTCAGGACAAAAAATTGGCAGGTTAAGGGTCAAACTGATCCTAGCTTTTAAACTTTCAGTGTCAATACTTTGTATAAGAGCAGATTTACTCCTTACAGATTATTTCAATATAGTTAAATGTGTATGCCTTTGTTCCAGGTTGATGGGAGAAGTAGACCCAAAGAAGAAGAGATTTATGCCCCGCCCTAAGAAAAAAGCTCCACCCCCTGTAGAAGAGGCTGAAAAACCACCTGAAAATGCTGCACCTAATTAACCATTGTCATGCTGATCCCAGCTGTAATGCCGATTTCATTCTCCTCTCATATTTACAGAACAACTTCTATGAACTCCTACTACTGATAACGCAAACTACTGGATTTCAAATAACCAAGAGAAGACTAGTTTATTGATCATTGTTATATACCTTATGCGTGTTTACTATAGAAACTTGACGTGTTTCAATCGCTGACAGTTGCTCGTTTCACCTAAATTTAACGTGTCGCAATGCGACAAATCACTGTGCGCGGGCTTCAATCCCATTACAACATGGCAGCAGAGGGCTGCAACGCCGTTACAGCCCGCTCAAGGACATCGTCTGCAAGTTAAGATATATCGTCGCTAATATTTTATGGAGAAATGACCAAACCATTTTTAAATTACCATAAAATATGCTCCTTTATCATATCGGACAGGCGGCAATCGAAAACGCTCTGAACAATCGATGAATGCGGTTCACAAATCGTTAGAAACAGTGTTTTCGATAGCCATTTGTCGCCAGTCGGGCGACAAACGGCAATAAAAAAACTCTGTTTTTAACGATCTTAGATCTACGTTCGTCGATAGTATTAACGTTTTCGATTGCCGCCTTCTGAATACGCAGCCAAACCAATCCAAAACAATGGCTTCTAGGAATTATTTACTGTCGGGCTACAAGCGACAATCAAAAACTCTGTTTTTAATGATCTTAGATCTACGTTGTCGATAGTATAAACGTTTTCGATTGCCGCATATATGAAAGGTTTATTGAATATAGGCCTACTGAATACGAGGCCAAACCAATCCAAAATAACGGCTACTAGGAATAATTTACTGTCGGGCTACAAACGGCAATCAAAAAATCTCTTTCTAACGATCTTAGATCTACGTTGTCGATAGTATAAACGTTTTCGATTGCCGCATATCTGAAAGGTTTATTGAAAATAGGCCTACTGAATACGTAGCCAAACCAATCCAAAATAACGGCTACTAGGAATAATTTTCTGTCGGGCTACAAACGGCAATCAAAAACTCTGTTTCTAACGATCTTAGATCTACGTTTGTCGATAGTATAAACGTTTTCGATTGCCGCATATCTGAAGTGTTTATTGGATATAGGCCTACTGAATACATAGCCAGAACAATCCGAAACAGGGGTTACTATGAATAATACATTTTTCATATTTCTGTTGAAAAAAGATTGTTTCCCATACCAGATATGCGGCAATCGAAAACTATCTTAACAATCGACGAACACGGATCAGAAATCGCTACTACCAGTGTTTTCGATTGCCAATGGTCGCCAGTCGGGCGACTTATGGCAATCGAAAACTCCGTTTCTAACTATTTTTGGTCTACGTTCGTCGATAATATTGACGTTTTCGATTGCCAACAATCCGGTGTGAATTCGTTGTACGCTTCATTATGTTACGGTGGACATTTCTTCATACAATTGAATAAAATTATTTGGAACTGCTTGTGCTTGAAAGGAAGGTATATAACAATGACGATATAACATTCTTTTCCGTATATTAACGTTTGCCAAGCCCTCGTGTGATAATGTGTTGCAGCCCTCACCGCTTCGCGGTTCGGGCTGCAACACATTATCACACTCGGGCTTGGCAAACGTTAATATACGGAAAAGAATGTTTTATCCTCTTATTGCATTATTAGTAAGGCAGTTTGGAACCATAGGTTAAACATACAGTAAAATCTGTCTTAAGTGGCCACTCAAAAAAAGACCAAAAATTGATTTTCAAGACCAATTATCGCTTAATGCAGGTCAAAAGTATTGCAGAATGCTCCAAGGGGAGCATTCTGCAGTACTTTGGACCTTCATTAAGCTACTATTTGTCTTTAAGCTCTTTTATTTTGTCTATTTTTGAGTGGCCACTTAAGACAGGTTTCTCTGTATATAACTTCAAACAAATCTTAAGGTGCCAGATCAAAATTGGTTAAAGATATGAGTACTGCATAGAAGACAACCTATATAAAGTCAAGTACAGTAAAACATGATAATTGGAACTCCTATAGTTCCGAGGATTCACTTAAATTTAGGATACATTAAATTCAGAGAATTGGGCATGTTTTTGAACTGTTTCTAAAGATAATTTCCTGTCAAAACATGTTTTGAAAATCTCCAGCCATGTTTCTTGGCAAGCCATTGTTTTGTTGATAGAATTTTATCATATATTTAGCATAAAAATTGTTGCTTAGGAATGAACTAATTATCCTAAAAATACATTTGAGAACTAAATTACTTCTTAGTAGTAAAATGGTTTTATTTAAATGACAGAAATGGTTACTCATGAATTTTTATATAGAATTCTGTATGAAATTTATCTGGTTCCGGTTAAATTTGGTTCAGCCTGAAAGTTGCGGAGTGCGACAACTCCAGATTCTTTTTCTTTTTTCTAAGATAGTCCATGAAACAAAAAATAAATTATTTAGATTTTCATCACCAGATTTTTTATATTTGGGGAATTTCAATTTTATAAATGTGTATTGTTTTGTCTTCTTTTAAAAATGATAAAATTTTTAGTATCATTTTGCAATCTGCATGTGTAATTTTAGTAAACTGTGCTATGGAAATCTCATTCATAACTCTTTGCCAAATACCATTTTTGTTGTCATCTGCAGATTTTTTTCCAATTTTATATCAACAAAAACTCCCATCTCAAGAATGTGATCAGTTTCCAGATTAGGTGTGATGTTTTGGTCAGGTCTGAACCTTGTCCAACCTGTACACAGACAACACTAGCTGGCAAAGGTCTGAACCTTGTCCAACCTGTACACAGACAACACTAGCTGGCAAAGGTCTGAACCTTGTCCAACCTGTACACAGACAACACTAGCTGGCAAAGGTCTGAACCTTGTCCAACCTGTACACAGACAACACTAGCTGGCAAAGGTCTGAACCTTGTCCAACCTGTACACAGACAACACTAGCTGGCAAAGGTCTGAACCTTGTCCAACCTGTACACAGACAACACTAGCTGGCAAAGGTCTGAACCTTGTCCAACCTGTACACAGACAACACTAGCTGGCAAAGGTCTGATCCTTGTCCAACCTGTACACAGACAACACTAGCTGGCAAAGGTCTGAACCTTGTCCAACCTGTACACAGACAACACTAGCTGGCAAAGGTCTGATCCTTGTCCAACCTGTACACAGACAACACTAGCTGGCAAAGGTCTGAACCTTGTCCAACCTGTACACAGACAACACTAGCTGGCAAAGGTCTGAACCTTGTCCAACCTGTACACAGACAACACTAGCTGGCAAAGGTCTGAACCTTGTCCAACCTGTACACAGACAACACTAGCTGGCAAAGGTCTGAACCTTGTCCAACCTGTACACAGACAACACTAGCTGGCAAAGGTCTGAACCTTGTCCAACCTGTACACAGACAACACTAGCTGGCAAAGGTCTGAACCTTGTCCAACCTGTACACAGACAACACTAGCTGGCAAAGGTCTGAACCTTGTCCAACCTGTACACAGACAACACTAGCTGGCAAAGGTCTGAACCTTGTCCAACCTGTACACAGACAACACTAGCTGGCAAAGGTCTGATCCTTGTCCAACCTGTACACAGACAACACTAGCTGGCAAAGGTCTGAACCTTGTCCAACCTGTACACAGACAACACTAGCTGGCAAAGGTCTGATCCTTGTCCAACCTGTACACAGACAACACTAGCTGGCAAAGGTCTGAACCTTGTCCAACCTGTACACAGACAACACTAGCTGGCAAAGGTCTGAACCTTGTCCAACCTGTACACAGACAACACTAGCTGGCAAAGGTCTGATCCTTGTCCAACCTGTACACAGACAACACTAGCTGGCAAAGGTCTGAACCTTGTCCAACCTGTACACAGACAACACTAGCTGGCAAAGGTCTGATCCTTGTCCAACCTGTACACAGACAACACTAGCTGGCAAAGGTCTGAACCTTGTCCAACCTGTACACAGACAACACTAGCTGGCAAAGGTCTGAACCTTGTCCAACCTGTACACAGACAACACTAGCTGGCAAAGGTCTGAACCTTGTCCAACCTGTACACAGACAACACTAGCTGGCAAAGGTCTGAACCTTGTCCAACCTGTTCACAGACAACACTAGCTGGCAAAGGTCTGAACCTTGTCCAACCTGTACACAGACAACACTAGCTGGCAAAGGTCTGAACCTTGTCCAACCTGTACACAGACAACACTAGCTGGCAAAGGTCTGAACCTTGTCCAACCTGTACACAGACAACACTAGCAGGCAAAGAGTTAAGGGATGACAGGTTTCAAATCAACTTGTCACTCATTTTATCATATGTATGTTGACTCTTTTGAATTGTACTGTATTTTTTAGACATTTTTTCTTTACTTTTGTTCTGTTTTCCTTGTCATCTGAAATGATGGCAGTTGTTTTTCTTGTTGCTCATCCTAAGTTAGTGCTGCAATTAGTATGGCGACCAAAATATTGCTTGCCATTTTAAACTTGCTATGAGCTTGCAGGATGTTGTTACATACGATCTGAGGGTATGATGTGGAGATTGTATTTAGCTTTGCTGGGTAATTTTTCTATATTTTTTGTCATCTGATTTTTTTTTCAAAATTTTCTTTTTCTAAAATTGCTCCCAGGAATGCTATCAGAGTGTTGAACAGTTTGGATCCAGATCAGGCACAACATTGAAGGATTGATTTGGCAGGAAAACACCCCTTATTGATCCAAAATAAATGATTATCTTGTTGGGAAGCTTTTGTCTTGTCAACACAGGGTTCATATATGCAAGTTTGTGTTAAATCCAAGGTATTTTCAAGGACTTCTAAAATACTCTCATATGGTTTTCAAGGACTATAAGTTCATGAAAATTACTGAATTTTAAAATTCTACTTCCTATATGCTAGACTGAGATAATGGAGAAATCAATATTAGAAAAATCAGTATAAACTTGTTGTGCTTTTATTGGTGCAGCGTATTTTATACTGATTTAAGTCTCCATTAACATTTTCTCCTTCAGAAAATAGTAAAATTCAAGCACTTTTAAAGGCTGTATAGAGATTGTCCAGTACTTTTCAAGGCTGATTTAATTTTCAAGTACTTTTTAAGAAAGCCTTTATTCAAGTACTTTTCAAGAAAGCCTTTATTCAAGTATTTTTCAAGAAAGCCTTTATTCAAGTACTTTTCAAGAAAGCCTTTATTCAATATACTTTTCAAGAAAGCCTTTATTCAAGAACTTTTCAAGCCTGTGTGAACCCTGCAACAGATAACCCTTAAAGCGCCAAGAAAAAAATGCATCTGAAAATGTCATCTGCTGAAGTCGTCTGCTGCAAATAATTGCCTAACATTACTGACAAATTAAGTATAGAAGCAGACAGCATGGACCCAGAACAGACTGCTCCTACAGGAGCAGTCTGATCTGGGTCCACACTGTTTGACATAGAGGCTTCTTAAACATTTCAGCAGACAAGAAAAGCAGACGACTTGTTGTGATTGGTGCATTAAGCATTAATAAGTAGCACCTCAAGATGGTGGAAAACTGAACCATTGTCCTGTCGATGATCTGGATACATGTGGTTTTATAACAAAGACGATATGTTAATTTGTCTATCCAAAACAAAAACTCATCACTGTACACTGAGTGCCTAAATGCATAACCCAAAAGGTGCCTTACTGTGTAACTTTAACACTTTGCATGCAGGGTAATTTTGCATGTTTTTTTTTTTTGTTATCTGCTATTTTTTTTTTTCAAAATTGACAATTTTCAAATAAATATTTCCGTAATACTATCAGAGTGTCAAGCAATTCAGATCCAGACCAGGCCCGTTGATTGAGGGGCCTGATCTGGATTCAAACTGCTTGCAAAGTGTATCAGCAGACAACGACAAATAATCACAAGCATGCAAAAAGTTGAAAATAAGGCATTATTCTATTTATTTTTTCCAAAATGTGTCTTTTATGCTTTATACTTTTTCATATGCAATAAAGTTTATATTTTTACAAAATTATATTTATATACATGAGGTGATAAAAATAAAGCTATAAAATTCAAAATGGTTTCTTTTTTATTGAGTTTTTCTGCATATTTTATCACAGCTTCCTACAAAAACAAATATGAGCCAGTACATGAGATTCTGGGACTTATCGCATAGGCCACCAGTAATGGCTCAGACTTATCACATAGGCCACCAGCGATGGCTCTGACGAGCCTGTGATTCTGCGCAGTCTCGCCAGAGCTTTCACTGATTGCACCCAGATTGTAGGGATGTAGATGAAGGCTCAAGCCAAACTCTAGGCCTCAAACCCCATTAGAGAGCTAAGCATGCATGTTTAAGTATGGTTTTATAGATATGCAATAAGCCCTATATTCTTGAGTGCTGGCCTATATGATATTTACTCTAAATATTTGGACACCTTTACTTTTTACCATGCATCTGATGAAGTGTTGGAATGGCAAACTGTGTATACCTGGATCAGTATGGACCTTCATGATCAGTCTGATCTGATGAAGTGTTGGAATGGCAAAATGTGTATACCTGGATCAGTATGGACCTTCATGATCAGTCTGATCTGATGAAGTGTTGGAATGGCAAAATGTGTATTCCTGGATCAGTATAGAGCTTCATGATCAGTCTGATCTGATGAAGTGTTGGAATGGCAAAATGTGTATACCTGGATCAGTATAGAGCTTCATGATCAGTCTGATCTGATGAAGTGTTGGAATGGCAAAATGTGTATACCTGGATCAGTATAGAGCTTCATGATCAGTCTGATCTGATGAAGTGTTGGAATGGCAAAATGTGTATTCCTGGATCAGTATAGAGCTTCATGATCAGTCTGATCTGATGAAGTGTTGGAATGGCAAAATGTGTATACCTGGATCAGTATGGACCTTCATGATCAGTCTGATCTGATGAAGTGTTTGGATGGCAAAATGTGTATTCCTGGATCAGTATAGAGCTTCATGATCAGTCTGATCTGATGAAGTGTTGGAATGGCAAAATGTGTATACCTGGATCAGTATAGAGCTTCATGATCAGTCTGATCTGATGAAGTGTTGGAATGGCAAAATGTGTATACCTGGATCAGTATGGACCTTCATGATCAGTCTGATCTGATGAAGAGTTGGGATGGCAAAATGTGTATACCTGGATCAGTATAGACCTTCATGATCAGTCTGATCTGATGAAGTGTTGGAATGGCAAAATGTGTATACCTGGATCAGTATAGAGCTTCATGATCAGTCTGATCTGATGAAGAGTTGGGATGGCAAAATGTGTATACCTGGATCAGTATGGACCTTCATGATCAGTCTGATCTGATGAAGTGTTGGAATGGCAAACTGTGTATACCTGGATCAGTATGGATCTTCATGATCAGTCTGATCTGATGAAGTGTTTGGATGGCAAAATGTGTAATCCTGGATCAGTATAGAGCTTCATGATCAGTCTGATCTGATGAAGAGTTGGGATGGCAAAATGTGTATACCTGGATCAGTATAGAGCTTCATGATCAGTCTGATCTGATGAGGTGTTGGAATGGAAAAATGTGTATACCTGGATCAGTATAGAGCTTCATGATCAGTCTGATCTGATGAAGTGTTGGAATGGCAAAATGTGTATACCTGGATCAGTATAGAGCTTCATGATCAGTCTGATCTGATGAGGTGTTGGAATGGCAAAATGTGTATACCTGGATCAGTATAGAGCTTCATGATCAGTCTGATCTGATGAAGTGTTTGGATGGCAAAATGTGTATACCTGGATCAGTATAGAGCTTCATGATCAGTCTGATCTGATGAAGTGTTTGGAATGGCAAAATGTGTATTCCTGGATCAGTATAGAGCTTCATGATCAGTCTGATCTGTGTTGGAATGGCAAACTGTGTATACCTGGATCAGTATAGAGCTTCATGATCAGTCTGATCTGTGTTGGAATGGCAAACTGTGTATACCTGGATCAGTATAGAGCTCATGATCAGTCTGATCTGATGAAGTGTTGGAATGGCAAAATGTGTATACCTGGATCAGTATGGACCTTCATGATCAGTCTGATCTGATGAAGTGTTGGAATGGCAAAATGTGTATACCTGGATCAGTATAGAGCTTCATGATCAGTCTGATCTGGGTTTACAGTGGTTCATCTGACTTTTCTGTCCAAATATTTAGGGTATAGAGTACAGTATACTACAAGTTAACCCTTTAAGCGCCAAGAAAAAAATGCATTTGAAAATGTGGTCTGCTGAAGTAGCCTGCTGCAAATAATTGCCTAACATTACTGACGAATTAAATATAGAAGGAAACAGTGTGGACCCAGAACAGACTGCAGTCTGATCTGGGTCCACACTGTTTGCCATAGAGGCTTCTTAAACATTTCAGCAGACGAGAAAAGCAGACGACTTTTGTTGCGATTGGCGCATTCAGGTTTAAAATAAATCACAACAAGTAATATTTGGAACTATATATATCTCTTGTGAAATCATCAGTCTGCTTCTAAATGAGCAGATGGATCAGAGTCTGGAATGTTAGTTGCTCACCTAGCATGCTAGAATATAATAAATAATGAAATATTTGAGATCTAGTTACAGGTTCTATGTGGTTAACATATTTATGACCTGTCAGGCATGATTATTTGATTTGTTGTTTAATATCTCAGTCAACAGTTATGGTCATGTCGAGACAGTCAGTTAATCTAACCACACTTTTTTTCTGGACAAGCTTAGACTTAGTGATAAACCAGTACTCAATAACATACTTTAAGCTTAATTGTAACTGATATCAGCCCTTCTTGAATCAGCGGAAGGAGGAGAATCAACAGGATTAATCTACATGAAAGTATCGGGCCAGGCTGGAATCAAACTCACACCCCCTGGATCTGCAATCAGACTGGCTACCAATTGGGCTACAGAGCCCAGCTAAGCATGATTAATAACATGAGGCCAAAATGACTGCTAGACATTGATAACCTGTGATTAATTATTATAGGAATGAATTTTATTTTTGTGGATTTTATCAATGTATAAATTCCGGCAAATCACTCACAAACTGAGTAAAGCCCGAAGGAACATCCTTGGAACAAAACAGCACATTTGTAAAGGGTTGTTGACAATATTTTAAATCCTGCCGAAGGAAAATAGATTGTAACCGCTATCCATGGAAGATGGGGCAGCCATCTTGAAAATAATGTCAGTTCAAAACTTTGTTTTAATAATAATTAAAATGGCATTCTATAGGGAATGAATATGTGAGTATGAACTCAAAAACAACTCCATTTCTTTTGGAATTGTTTTATTTCATCAAATACAGCTTGCTGGGCTCATTGAAGAACTTTTAGATTTAAGCCCTACCACCGATCGACCGGTTTATTAAGACAAATTCGTCGAATTTATATCCCCCGATGAAGGGTTACTTTAGAGAAACATGTAAATCACAAAACATAAATCCCATTTATCTAGACCCTTAGTTCACCTTGGATATCATTCAGATCATAACAAAAGCCTGTCAAGTATGTTTAAGTGCTTAGTTTAATAAAAAATATACTTATCTGCACAATTTCAATATCTGACCTTTCAAGCCAACCCCAGATGTTAGGGGTGTGTGTAAAGTCAATGTTTTAGCTTGCATGTTGGTCTTCACTTCTTTCACTTAAATTTGATATGCAACATTACCACTTTCAGAAAAGAAAAAACCCACCTTTTGACCCCACCCAGGGGTCGAGGGTGTGTGTAAGGACAGAATATTTTCTTTCGTAGTGCTCTGTGCTCAATTCCCTTTAATTTGATATGCAACATGGCTACTTTCAGAAAAAAAAGGTTTGACCTTTTGACCCCACTCCCGGGGTCGAGAATGTGTCTGTTGGCAAAATATTTGCTACCATGTTGCTGCATGTGTCTTCCGCTTTAATTTGATATGAAACATGATCATATTCTGAAAAAGTTTAATTTTGGCCTTAGCCCCACCCCCTAAGTCCACCCCAGGGGATTGGACCCAGACCTTCAGACTAAAATCATGTTTGATGTGTTTTATATCTATCCAGATCGTCACTCAAATCTATTCCTAAATGCTTACATAAATCGCCATGCGAATGCCGAATACTTAAAAATGATCTAATTCTATAGTCCTCTAGGCATATGACATATTTTTCTATATAGTATTAACACCGATATCTACCACTTCCGGTCTATGAAGTACTGGCAATACGCCTAAATACCACCAAATTGACGTATACATTTACCAGTGTGACTTAGTTCAATCAAAATAAATTTATCTGCACAATTTCAATGTCTGACTTTTAGGGACTTGCATAAGGTCAAACTTGCCAAATGCTCTTCACTTCTTTTCCTTTAATGCCACATGACCTTCTGAAAAAAATTGTTTTGACCTTTTGACTCCATCTGGGGGTCATCAGTGTATAATAGGGCAGAATATTGGCTTGCATTGTGTTCTCTGCTCCATTCCCATTAATTTGACATGGAACATGACTATTTTCAGAATAAAAAAAAATGACCTGTATATGTGATAATGACTTGGTCCCTAATTCTGTTCAGCCAGATTAACAATAATCTTTGTCATCAGCCTGCTGATCAGGATCTGCACATCTCCCTTTGCTTAACTATAGAATGAATCAAAACATTTTTGTCAGCAAACAAGTATATTTGAAACAACAACTTAAAATATGGTATTAATTTTAATTACCGCTTTAAACTTGGACCACAAACTAGCTAGCTGCCTAAAGGCATGAATATGTTAAATTTGGACCTTAATACTTTCTATTTACAGGTTATATCACAAACAATGAGGCAGAGATGAAATGGGGCATAAAGCGGCATTTCATCTTGTACTGTTTGATGAGACAAAAACAATCTTCAGAAAAAGAAATACACTATTATTTTGAGATTATAACCTGTGACCAAGGACCATCTTGGCTTATTGTATCAAACTTCATGGAAAATTCCATTGGTCTAAAAAGGGTTTAAAACTAGCTGCCTAACGGAATGGACGGATTTATATAAGTTATTTCTAGTACAAATAACAAAGACTATTCATTTCTGTATGAACATTTGAGACAGCCATTGGTACATGGGCCTTGTAGCGAGATAACCTGTCTTCCGGGTTTCCAATGAAGTAAGACTCAAACCAGTCTGCTCAGCTACAGAGAATAGATAGAATATAGAAATTTGGTTGTAGCAAGTTGAGTCGTAATACATTCCAGAAACAGAATAACAAAGGCGCTGATCAGACTGCTCAGATGCACATGCTGGTCTGTGCTTTGTTGTTGACAGGCATCAAAATCAGGGTATTTCTCGACACGGGCAATATAATGAAAAAACCTGTTTTTGTTGTATGTGAACAACTAAAGCACAGATGAGCCTTCGCAGTCTGAACAGCACCTATGTTATACATTTAAAGGAATGTACTATAACTCCACTTGATACATGCAAAATGTCAATACTTTAGCTAGTCTTTGTAACTGAGCAAGCTGATTTGAGCTGGAGAACAGTATCACACTCAAAACAAAGTGCAATGATTGGCTGCTTGCGGACACATGTCCACAAGCAGCCAATCATTGCACTTTATTTTGAGTTTGAGAATGAACTCAAGTTTTATAACCTCAAGTCCTGATCTCAAACCCCAAAGAGCTCAATATTATACAATCTATATTGTCCATGTGTTTCTGAGAATGGAGATAAAATCTTCATCATCTTCAACCTGTATACTCAAGCCCTCATAGTACTCCTCAAACTCAACATATGAGACTTCTTTCTGCCGGGGATTGGCTAGAACTGCATCAAGGAATGCCTGTAGAGGTCCCATATCCCCAGAATCTCTAGGATCTGAAATCAGAATGATTTTCATTTATTGGTAATTGGACATGTAGATTACTAAATAAAAAAAAAACTGTCATTTACAAAAAATGATAAAAATGACAGATTGAGCTGTATTTATATGTCTAAAACCATACTTTAAATATTGTGTGTATCTATCCAGTGATGCCTGATTAATCTGGAAAAATAAATCCTTCAGTAGTAGAGAGAATCTACAATATAAGAAAACAGCAGACTCGGTTTTATTGACTTTGTTCATGAGAATTAATGGAAATTGCAACAATTCACAGGCCCCCTAGCACCGGCTTAAGCAGTATTCTGCTTTCCGTCAGCAATCGATATTCCTGAAGGACCAGAATATGAAAAAATATCAACACTATATCGATGTAAGGGAAGAAGTTTTACCAATTCCACACAGAAACAATGGCAGCTGTTGCAACCTCTAAATAATCTGGAAAAAATATCCTTCAGATGTTTGTTTAGTTTCTTTGATTTGATTCTTTACATCCCAGTCAACATTTTTTCTATTATGTCCAGATAGGGCTGCCACGTTAACACGTGTAAACAGCACCGTTTCGTGTTTCTGCAATAAACGTTTACAAAATTGACCTACCATTTACACAAACTTTTGCACGTGACAAGCGTCGTGGTTTATTAATAGTATTTCCTAATGAAAAAATATTCTCTTAAACAGTGACACGTCACATCTCGATCTGGATCATCAAATCAGATTGTTTGTTTTCTCAGATTCCGCTGTATTTGATAAAGTATCTATACCGCAATTAGAAATTATGGCGGAAATGCTCAACGGGCCATAAAAATTCCAAAATATTGTCTCACTCAGTCACATATTCCTGCATTTTTAACAGCTATTTATGTAAAGCAAAGAGGAGACGCATGTGAATTGTCGGCATGTGTATTGATGCGTACGTGACGATTTGCAGTAATGTCTTGTGTGTGTCCACTCATTAATTACATGCTTGCAACTGAAGAAAATGTCCGTAATGTACGAGTCTTCGCACGTTGCAATCTCTTTCCAATTACTTGAAATGAGTTCTATCGAAGTTCTATCACAACACCCTACCAGAAACAATTTTGAATATTTGGACAAGTTACATTTTTCAAATGTTTTTCAGGGAAAATATCGTCGATTTTACTGATCTGCATGATGAAAAAAATTCGATCTGGAAGTTACTTGTAAAAGGCATTGTTTCGGTTACTGGAACTTGTGTAAACGTTTACCAAATTTTGTAAACGTGGCAGCCCTTTGTCCAGACGGGTCTCCTTGTGTTGAACCAGTACAAAGCAAGGATTAATGTGTCTTGCTTTAGGACACAATGCAGTGATAAAGGTGAGCTCAAACCCACAACGCCTCAGTTTAAAGTGAAGCACTCTAGCACTGAGCCACTGCACTCCCTAATGGTGCCTGATGTGATGTGTTTTACAAAATGGTGGAACGGTGACTATGTAGTTCATTTCAGAGTACATGTTTTGATAACCTCTAGACGAAATATTGAGTTCAGAGTAAAATCAACATCTGTTTGATATTGTTCCCTGTGGAATACAAATGAAGATTACATGAAAGAATGTCTTCTTAGTTTGCCACCAGTTAAGATGGTGAGCCTGCTCAGCTACAGTGATGGGCCCTGAATCGCTCATCTGAGCTCTTGTCACAAGGAGATGATGTGAACCATAAAATATAAATCCCATTTCTCAAACACCTTAGTCCATCTTGGGTATCACTCAGACTATAATCAAAGACTACTAATTACTAAGTTCAATCAAAATATACTTACCTGCACAATTTCAATGTCTGACCTTTTTACCCAGCCCAAAATGACAGGTGTGTGCATAAGGTCAAACTTGCATAATGTTCTACAAGTCTTTCCCTTTAATTTGATTTGCAAGATAACCTACTTCAGAAATTTATACCCCATCTGGGGGCCGTGGGTGTATAAAAGGGCAGAATATTTGCTTGCATTGTGTTCTCTGCTTCATTCTCGTTTAATTCGACATGCAACTTATCTACTTACAGAAAAAGTGATCTTTTGATCCCCCAGGGGTCAAGGATGTGTGAAAGAGCAAAACATTTCCTAGCATTAAATTGTATGCTTCATTTCCTTTACTTTAATTGATATGCAACATGACCATATTCTGAAAAAGTTAATTTTATACAAGCCTATGTGACCCCCGCGGCGGGGCCATTTTTGGCCCTAAGGGCATAATTTGAACAAACTAGGTAGTGGTCCACTAGATGATGCTACAAACCAAATATTAAGGCTCTAGTTCTTTCAGGTTTCAGACAAGGAGATTTTTTCATGTTTTCCCTACATAAGCCTATGGACCTTGTCATGAGAAAAACTCGATTTTGTTCCAAGCGAACAACCTAGATGCCCACCAGCCTGTGAATCCAGGCAGTCTGATAAGCACCTTTGCTATTCACTACCTGCAAAGTATAATATCTAAACTTGCTTCATGCAATATTTCAATATTCTAGCTAGTCTCTGTAGCTGAGCAGGCTGGATTGAGCGTTACCTGATCGCAAACCCAAAGGTAAGGGTTTCTCACTTTTAGGTCCATATGGCAAGAGTATGTTTTCTCATGATATGGCTCATTTATGTTTTTAGTGTTTCAAGCAATATGGGGCAACACACACAATTTTGCATACTTGTCGCATTCGCAAAAACCCTCCATTAAATGCTCACGCTGACATATCGAAGCCAGTTTTGTGTTGGCAAGGATTTCAGCCAAGAGTTTGAGGTGAAGGTTGGGGTCGCCCAGGGATCGATACTCAGTCCCTTGCTCTTCTTTACTGTGCTGGAGACCTTGTCATGTGAGGTTCGGGGTGCAGATGACTCCCTAGAGGAATGTTTCAGGAGGCTCTTGATATGGAAAGAAGCCATGGAGAAGAAGGGGTTGAGTGTAAATGCAGGAAAGACAAAAGTCATGATCTGTGGTACAGGCCTGGACCTGTTGCAGAGTTCGGGCAAATACCAATGCGCTGTCTGTCATACAGGAGTCGGCAACAACAGCATCTACTGCAATGGCTGCAAGCTTGAATTGCATAAGAAATGCAGCAGGCTACAATGACTGGCACCAAATCCTGATTATAGGTGTGCACGGTGCATGGGAAATGCCCACCCTATTGACGGCAGACCACAGAGTGAAGTCCGGGTCGGACCTTATAAACTGGAGGTGGCAGCTTCCTTCTGCTACCTGGGTGACATGTTTTCTGCTGTGGAGGCTGTGAAATAACGGTAACTACTTGTGTGAAAACAGCCTGGAAGAAGTTCAGGGAGCTACTACCAGTTCTCACATCCAGCCACCACTCTTACAAGACCCCTAGCCATGTATACAGCTTTTGTGTGCGTAGCGCCAAGCCTCAATGCCAGTGAAACTTGGCCACTGACCAAGAAGAACCTGCAGCTAATTGATAGGGCCATGATCAGGCAGATCTGCAGTATCAGGCCAGAGGATGCGGCTATGGTTAGGTCAAGTGAGCTACTGGCAAAGCTTGAGCTTCAGGCCCTCAACCTCATTTTGAGAGAGAGAAGGCTTCGCTGATTTGGGCATATGGAGCATTCTAGTGTTGCAGTCAGAACAGCATGTGATATACAGATTGATGTCAGGCGGGGGGCAGGGAGGCCCAAGCTAACATGGAAGAAACTGACAGAGAAAGACTGCCGTGAGTGGAATCTCACAACAGTTGACCCTCAAGAAAGGAGCACCTGGAGATCAGGTGTGAGATCTGCTATGCATACAGCTAGCCAGATACCTGGAAGGGGGCCCACTGATGTGGATGATGCACCTGCACGTTAATCAAAAATCTGATTATGATGATATGGTGGTAAGAGGTCTAAATTTAAGTCTGAGTCTTCATCTACATTCAAACTTTTGAGAATGCAAGCAGCAAAGGCTCTGGCCAGCCTTTGCAATTACGCAGGCTCGCCTGAGCCTATGCTGTTCAAAAATGTGCTAAGTACCAACTCTCAAGTTCTGGCTCATATATTACCTCTTGCTGATCTAAATGTAGAGTTAAAAAACTTGTGTATATCATCTAGTGTTAAATAGCCTTTCTTGCCTGTGTCTATCTTCCGAAAAGCCTGTAAAAATATGAGATAATTATGATCAGATTTTCATAGAAAACAGATTTGCCAGCCAATGTGGAACATTTGAATGGATTACAAAACGTTTAAAAAGATATAAAATGATATCTGGGTAGCAAAGAAATGACATATGAGCAAAACAAATAAGAGCTGTCGCATAACAGCATAGCTTGACTGCAACCTTTTAATTGAGAAGTGAGACAAACCTTAGATTATGTATGTATAGGAAGCTTCTATGGATAAATAATGTACAGTTGAAACATATTTTGTGGTCAACAAACATACCTGACAAATAGGGATCTGATGTCGTGGAATGAAAGCTAACCCTACAAGGTATCTATGGTACAAGTATTAATGCTTTCTGACAAGTGGTTATCAAAATATGGACTTCTGGAAAACTTTAACACAAAAATCCTATCTTTTGGATATGTACTAGACTTTGACCTCTAGCCCCACCACCCCGCCATGGACCCTCAAGTCTGATGTTGTGGAATGAAAGCTTACCCTACAAGGTATATAAGGTGCAAGTATGAATGCTTTCTGACAAGTGGTTATCAAAATTTGGACTTCTAGAAAACTTTACGCAAAAATCCTATCTCTTGGATATTTGCTAGATTTTGACCTCTACCCTGCATGGAACCTAGGGTCCGATGTTGTGGAATGAAAGCTAACCCTACAAGGTATCTATGGTGCAAGTATGAATGCTTTCTGACAAGTGGTTGTCAAGATATGGACTTCTAGAAAACTTTAAGGAAGTGTGATGGGAACGGAACGCCACAGACCGGGAACACGTCTGACCAAGGTGACTACATTCGCTCATTGCACTTCGTGCAGTCAAGCTAAAAAAACACTTTTGGGTGAAAGACCTCGATTTTTCACATCATGACACTTTTCTCTCAGCCTGAGATCAAAAATGGTGCTCTCAATTTCTGTATCATTTTGACCATGTTACTCCCATTGTGGGAGTCTGTAATTGGTCTATGTTTTGTTGTACGTTGTTTTATGTCCATTCTAGTATTGCAATCATCTTGATGGGGAAGATAAGAGAGCTGGTTGCTTTGCTTAATTTGTCTTCCTGGTGTCTCGTGATGGTTGAACGGCTCTTCCTAGCGGTGCCACTGGGTTGTCTGCGGTTTGTGATTGTGGTATTTCCTGATCATACTCACTTACTATGCATATGTACATTTGTCTAGAAAATGATTGTGGAATATGTCTCATCTGTTCTCTTATGTGCCTACATTTCACTTGAAGCATCAAACATCATTAATTTTTAAGCTATTATCTAACATGTATCTAAACCGATCAGAGATTATAGAATTTGTGGTAAGAGTTAACCTATTTACCTGTACAGCAAACTTTACCTTTAAAGCGGCAAGAAAAAAATGCATCTGAAAATGTCGTCTGCTGAAGTCGTCTGCTGCTTTGTTTGATTTGATTCTTTACGTCCCATCAACAATCTTTCAGTTAAACAGGGACGGGTCTTCCTGGTTTGAACCAGTACTAAGCTAGGATAAATGTGTCTTGCTCAAGGACCACAACCCAGTGACGCAGGTGAGGCTCGAACCTGCGGCCCCTCGGTCTCTAGTCAAGCACTCTACCACTGAGCCACTGCACTCCCTAAGTCATCTGCTGCAAAGAATTGCCTAACATTACTGACATATTAAGTATAGAAGCAAACAGGGTGGACCCAGAACAGACTGCTCCTATAAGAGCAGTCTGATCTGGGTCCACACTGTTTGCCATAGAGGCTTCTTAAACATTTCAGCAGACGAGAAAAGCAGATGACTTTTGTTGCGATTGGAGCTTTCAGGGTTAATGGAAGAAGACTTCTAGCCCCGTTGGATACGCCAGCACGGACATTTAAAGGGGGCTTTTGTCCATATGCAATAAGCAACAAAAAGCTTGTGTTCAGCCTCTTGACATAATAGCTGAACTAGCTACATCATACTTTTCAAAATTCTAGCTTATCTCTAAAGCTGTCAGAGCCAAGCAGTCTGCTTTGAGTATAGCCTGGCTGCTTACTCCAAAAACTGATTTTCAAACAACACAGCTCATATAGTTTAATCCTAATGCACTCAAAGAGGCCACAATTCTATGGAATGTTGGTCTTTTTGAGTGCAATAGGGCCAATGATCTTTACCTTTCTGACTAGAGCTTTCCTAGCTTCAACCATACAACCAATGACAGACATCATATAAACGCTGTAGTCTAGATCTCCTTTCTCATCAACATCTAGAATCTCAAATACAGCGTCTAGTGTCTGAAAAACCAATATACTGCTATATAAGAAGACATTTAAGAAGACATTTGCTTTTATACTGCGGTCTAATCCAACATTTATTTATAAGGTTCTCATGACAAGATTAGTGTTCCAGACACAATGAAAGTCAATAAGTAAATGAAAGAGAAAAAACCTACATCTAAGGAAATAATTTATGTTTGTAAAACACTGCACCTCCAATTAAGGGTTGAGTAGTCAGTCGAAAAAATCGACTTCCAACCTATATCATTCTAGAATATCACCCTAACCTCTACCTGATACATTTCAAAACTACCCTACCCGATACATTTCACAACTACCCTACCCGATGCATTTCAAAACTAGAATGCCATTTTTTAAACTAATGGTAGTTAAATAGAGATGTTACAATAGCTCAACCTAATAAGCCCATTACCTCTTTTGAAAGCAGTGTAGAACCAGACCAGCTGGCTTCTGATGAACTCCCCTGATCAGGCTACACAATTTTCTCATCAGAAAAATAATCCATAAAAATAAATTAAACCACTGGATTGATTGGAAATCAGAAATTAAATAAAGGATCTTACATGAGGACTTCTCTTGTTGCAGATATAGAGGATCTTACATGAGTGCTCCTCTTGTTGCAGATATAGAGGATCTTAAATGAGTGCTCATGTTTTATTGAATTTATTACACAAGTTGGGGAAAAGAGATAAAAATGCAAGGATTGCCGAGCATTTTACCTCTTTTTGTCAACGAGTTTAATAAATTTGCACAAATGTTAGATTCTATTTATCATATGATGCGCAACGCACGATTTGGGCCCTTAACGTTATTTATGACGTTACGAGTTATTAACGTCAAAAGTGATGACAAATTTACGCGATTATTTTACATTTCAATCCATGACGCTAACATCAGATTCTAGACTGAGGCTGTTTTTATCGGAACTGATATATCCTTTAGACTCTCTTACAAACTATCTACAATGAATCAGCGCTTTCCAATAAATCCTTGATTTTGAATAACAATCAAGACAAAAGTTAAATAAAATAAAAGACTTATTACGGGAGACGTAATTCTATTGTTTGTGGCCGTGTTCTTATAACTAGTTATGGCCAGATGAGTTTACGGACCAACCCAGGACCCGCCAAGTAAGCACAATCAATCGGGCCACTATCGGCCCGCTAGCGAAACGCCATCCGAATGGCATTTCGCTACTGCGGCGGGCCGATAGTGGCCCAAGGTTGGATGATGGCAGGGCGAAGGCTTAACCGGCAGTGGTTCTGATTTTAAAGCTTCTCAGAAAACGGTCCACGGCTTTAAGTCCTATCCGACAAACTGGAAGAAGCCAGGAATCAAACCCGGAGCCCCCTGGTTTACAAGGCATAGGCTACCGCAGAAGTCATTCTTGTTTGTGGCTTTGTTCCTTGGCTTAGCAGTACTGGACGGGTGGGTATATGTTTTTTGTGGTTTTATGTCCAGGAGCACCTGAAGGCTCAACCGGCAGTGGTTCTGGTTTTAAAGCGTCTCAGAAGACGGGGCACGGCTTTGAGTCTCATCCGACAGACTGGGAGAAGCCGGGAGTCGAGCCTGCGACCCCTGGTTTACAAGACATAAGTTTATCCCCTAAACCACGGCGGCTTCTTTGCATTTTGAGACAGATCAAGTAAAATGATGTCATGAAATACAGTATATAAATCGCTATTTAAAACAGTGCATTTTGTAAAAAAAATAATAAAAAATAAATACCATGACGCCATTTACAAAACAAACATACAGGAATTAAATGCAAATTTAAAAAAAAATAGCAATATGTACACTCAAATATTTACACTCAGTGCTTTCCAGGAGAACGCGTTTAAAGTGAATATATTTTAAAAATATCATTGACGCTACCTTAACGTGAACGTTACCGAAAAAGTGTGATTTTAATTTTCCATTGTGTTTAAATGACTATCATACGAAAACACCAGAAACCAAGAAAGCTACAGTAAAAATGTTAATTGGGTAAATCAGTTTGCTGTCTTTTGGTACTATTTTCATAATTGTAGCCTCTATGGTTTGGGGACAATAATCTTTCCAAAAAAGAAGAAAGAAAAAAAAACGGTAAAACATGAATTTAGACGGCGATGTCACAAGGTGGTGAATAAGTATGTCCCATGACTGTATTTCAAGCTTGTTGAAGTTGTTTTTTTCAAAAATAACATTGCCGGTAACTATGGCGTCTACATTTTGGAACTAGTAACAAATTAAGGCTAACTGATTTGCGCAATAAATTGATTTACCGATTTGTTAGTTATATCTGGGCCTTTACAATGTACGCGAGACAACCTGTATCCAAAGAAGGCGCAGACCAGTCTGCGCATCCGCGCAGTCTGATCAGCATCTTTGTTATTTGCTTATTAGAAAGTATCATATTTAGACTTGCTACGAACAAAGTTGCATTTCTCTAGCTAGTCTCTGTAGCCGAGGAGACTGATTTAAGTCTCGCCGTGTCGGAAACCCCAAAGATAGGTTATGTCGTGTCGGGGCTCATCTTATCCAATGGGCCACAATCAGCCCACCAGCTCGCTAGGGGCCGATATTTGACCAAAACTGTTTGCTGGCTGGGATAGTTATTCTCTTGAATCAAAAAGTTTATTTCGTAAATGTGTATGCTCGCATGAGTTTGAATCACTTATTTTCTGACACCATTTACCAGATCATGTGGGACTTGAAAAAGAGAGAAAATATATAGATGTGTGTCCGTTGTCCCTTGTCCGTAGGTATAAAACTAAATAGCACTTTATTGACAACATCAAGTTACGTCACAAGAGTGTATTTTTTGTTTGATTTGATTCTTTACATCCCATCAACAATATTTCAGTTATGTAGGGACAGGTCTTCCTGGGTTGAACCAGTACTAAGCTGGGATAAATGTGTATTGCTCAAGGACACAACGCAGTGACGCCGGTGAGGCTCGAACCAGCGGCCCCTCGGTCTCGAGTCAAGCACTCTACCACTGTGCCACTGCGCTCCCAACGTCACAAGTGTGTACCAATCTCTGTTGACGTATACAACTTTAAACAGTCTAGAATTGTCAATTTCGGAGGTACGATCACCATATTTTTGCAAATTGTTTGGAATAAGTAGTTAAGGACCATTTCTTCTTAATGGAATGTTTGCTCTTTTCATCCAACGTTTGCCGATAAGTTGATGATACAAGAAGATCTTTCCTCTATTTTGACGTAACGTAGCTAAAATTGTGACGTCAGATCAAAGGGTACTGCCATACAAAACCATATTTTAGGACTGACGTTATAATTTCCGAACGAAAAGTACAAAAATCAGTAACTTGAACATATACCTATTGAAAAATGTCAAAAACTGAAAATGTGAAAATCTACCCATAAGGGCCTTTTTCCTGCATTGCGCATCATATGACATTAAGATTACTTTGAAATCTCATTTCTGGTGTAAAATGTTATAGTTTTGTCATTATATATGCGACATTGTTATGGACATCATAACATTTCCCGAAAATCTGTAAACTACTAGTGGTTTATCGATTTTATTGCATGGCATTATTTCACTCCCAGACGCAACGTCATATGATAATATAATGTATTTTGGGCTTTACTCAGTTTGTGAGTGATTCGCGGAAGTTTACACATCAATAAAATCCACAAAAATAAAATTAATTCCTAAAATGAATCTTTATGGCAATCAAAGGAAAAACACCAATTCAGACTGAAATCACTTACATCAGGTGGAAGGTCTATATGGAAATCAAAGAGACCCTTTTCTAGTTCAAATCTGTATAATATTCCTTTCCCTGTTTGATCAGTTTTTCTGTAGAATCTGCCAAGACCTGTAATAGTTCTAATGGCTCTTTTGCGTATTTTCTTCTGAACATTACCTGCAAATATTGGATGTAAATAACAAAGTAAACTAGAAATTGTGTTTCTGAAATACTGTGCCCCAAGCCATATGCTAATTCAATGGTTGGTAGTCTTTCTAAAATCTTTCCTCGTTTGTGGCATTTTTTTGTTGTCTACTGATCCACCTTTGCAAACAGTTTGGACCCATATCAGGACCGACATAATGTCGGTCCTGATCTGGATCCAAACCTTTTGACACTCTGATAATGTTCCTGAAAGTTGTTTCTGAAAAAGTTAATTTCAAAAAGACAGCAAAAAGCATGAAAAACAAGATATGATCATAATCTACCGATTATAAAAGTAGGTAGGGCAAAGATCAGGAATTGATACAATCAAGCACCACACCTGACCCAGGATACCAATAGGAAAGTGACAACCTTACAATTATAAAGTCTCCCAAACCAGCCCCTAATACCCTGGGGACATCATGGCCAGTGTTACTGAATTATAAGGTATATCATTATATAGGTTTATGGGTGGGGATCTGGGCCCAGAATTACAATGCCTCCTTAAGTTAAGGAGACTTTTACGAACTTAAAGCTGCATAATCTGTAACTTTTGATATTTTCATTTTAAAAATACTGTTTCTATTTTTCAAAAACACAGTAAAAATACTAAAATTCAGGTATACATTTTACATTTTTCGTAATAATTAACAAATTATTAGTGCCAAAACAACAGCATTTATGTTAAAAATTAACTGTCTAGAATTATTGGAGGGACGCAAATAATTACAAACAAGAGAAAATACACCTGTTTTTATAAGATAATTCACTTTTTCATGCAGCTTTCAACTGTAGAAATTAGATTTATTGTGACAACATAACTTTATTCTACTTTTGCAAATTATTCAAAAGGAAAATATTTTTTTTCGAAAAATGTTCATAGTTACAGAGTATGCAGCTTTAACTCCAATCTTTCTTTAAAGTTAAGATTCTATATTAAAAGTGCATTGAATTTTATAATGTACAAATAATCGGATAAAATCATTAATTTGACGGAAAGGTTTACGAGGACATGCAAAAAATATAGAGTTTTAATGACTGTAAGCAACCCAAATGTTTCTCAGGTTCTCTCAATAATCACCAGACTTGAAAAATACCACAAACTAGAGTAATTTCTTTTCATGAACAAGAGTGCCAAGAGGTCCTAATTCGCTCACCTGAGTTTTGTTTAAAGCTTATCTGAGTTTTGTTTAAAGCTTACATATAGGAATCTGTTGAAAGCTGACGTCCCTGGTGACACCTGGGGCAAGCCATTTTCCATCCCAAGGGCATTATTTGAACAAACTTGGAAGAGGTCCACTAGGTGATGCTACATATCAAATATCAAGGCTCTAAGCCTTATGGTTTCAGAATATTTTTTCATATTTTTCCCTTTATAGGCCTATGAACAACATGTGACCCCTGGTGTGGGGCCATTTTTGGCCCCTGGGGCATAATTTGAACAAACTTGGTAGAGGTTCACTAGGTGATGCTTTATATCAAATAGCAAGGCTCTAGGCACTGTGGTTTCAGACAAGAAGATTGTTTCATGTTTCTCCCTATATAAGCCTATGTAAAACATGTGACCCGGGGAGGGGCCATTTTTGGCCCCTGGCATAATTGGAACACACTTGGTAGAGGTCTACTAGGTGATGCTACATATCAAATATCAAGGCTCTAGGCTATATGGTTTCAGACAAGAAGGTTTTTCCATGTCTTTCACTATAAAAGTCTATGCAAAGCATGTGACCCCTGGGGCGGGGCAATTTTTTTGCCCCAGGGATATAATTTGAACAAACTTGGTAGAAGTTCACTAGGTGATGCTTCATATCAAATATGAATGCTCTAGGCCTTGTGGTTTCAGACGAGAAGATTGTTTCATGTTTCTCCCTATATAAGCCTATGTAAAACATGTGACCCCAGGGAGGGGCCATTTTTGCCCCTGGGGCATAATTGGAACAAACTTGGTAGAGGTCTACTAGGTGATGCTACATATCAAATATCAAGACTTTATGCCATATGATTTCAGACAAGAAGGTTTTTTTCATGTTTTTCACTATATAAGCCTATGTAAAACATGTGACCCCCGGGGCTGGCTATTTTTGCTCCAGGGGGATAATTTGAACAAACTTGATAGAAGTCCACTAGGTGATGCTACATACCAAATATCAAGGCTCTAGGACTTATGGTTTCAGAAAAGAAGATTTTTTCAATGGGTTTCCCCATATAACCCTATGTAAAACATGTTACCCCGGGGGCGGGGCCATTTATGGCCCCAGGGATATAGAGGACCTCAGGGAGGGGGGGGGGGTGGGGATCGTTGTCCAAATGCTCAAAACAAAATATCATAAAAACTTATTAGGAACTAATTTTGTACAAACCTGTAGGTTAAATTCAATTTATACCATGGCTTGTTTCAGGGCTTTTGTTATGATTGTGTACCTAGTAATAAATTGTCTTATTTCTCAACCAATACATATGTTGTGGGTACTCATAAGAACCATCCAAATGAGACGGTTCTTTTGAGCACCAAATTATAGGTTATATCAATTGGGTAAAACATTTACACTTTACACTCAAAAACTGTGTTTATCTAGAGTATGTTGTTTACTGTATGCAGATATGATACACCTCAGTGAACAGGTCCAACTGATTGCACTTGAAACATAACAGGTAATAGTCAAAAATCATTGACTTCATACTTATTTAGAAGAAAAGATGAAATCTTCTCAACCTCAATTTTATGCGAACTGATCATTTTTGTCTTAGTATTTAGGTGAATACCTGGCGAAACTTTGACTTTCTGTGAAATAAAATTTGGTCACAAAAAATACCCCCACCCCCTAAACCCTAAAGTCCTGGCATTAATATACAATATTTTCCAAATATTTTCAATTTGCTAGGCGCACTAAATGTACGGGTTTTATTTAAGCACAAAACTATCGTTGTCCATAATGCATTATCCTAGCCACAGGCTGTCAAAATTTGGGCAGATTGAATAGGAGAGTGTCCGAGGTCCTTAAACAAACTTGGATAAGGTTCACCAGCTGCTACATACCAAATATCAAGGCTCTAGGCCTTGTGGTTTCAGTCAAGAAGATTTTTTCATGGTTCTCCCTATATAAGCCTATGTAAAACATGTGACCCCGGGGCAGGGCCATTTTTGGCCCCTGGGGCATAATTTGAACAAACTTGATAGAGGTCAACTAGATGATGCTACATACCAAATATCAAGGCTCTAGGCCTTGTGGTTTCAGACAAGAAGATTTTTTCATGGTGTTCCCTATATAAGCCTATGTTAAACATGTGACCCCAGGGCAGGTCTATTTTTGGCCCCTGGGGCATAATTTGAACAAACTTGGTAGAGGTCCACTAGGTGATGCTAAATACCAAATATCAAAGCTTTAGGCCTTGTGGTTTCAGAGAGATTTTTTTAAAGTTTTCATCTTGAAAACCTATTTTTAGCCTGTATGACCTAGATATGCAATGGACCAGAACCATCTGAACAATTTTTAAAGAGGGTCATATAAGGATCATTCCTACGAAGTTTGGTCAAAATCCAGCCAGTAGTTTAGGAGGAGATGTCCTTTGAAGCAATTGTTGACGATGCACGACAGACGATGGAAGACTGACGACAGACATCCAACGATCACAATAGCTCACCATGATGGAATGGCTCAGGTGAGCTAAAAACCACCCCACGATGCAGGATTACTTTAGTTTATATTTTTCATTTCATAAATGAGTGTGAACGTCATTTTAGAGGAGATGGGTAGGGAGGGCAGGTAGCTGAAAGCTATATGCTCCACAATTTTTTCAAAGTTACTGGCAAAAACACATCACAGTGTTAAATATATCTAAAAACTATTTGATATACAGGTACGTCAGTTAAATAAATATTATGTTAGTCACTTAATATGTTAAATCATGCCTCTAGATAAGAGTATGTAATTAAAAAATCATTTTGTCATTTCTCAACCAACACATGTGTTGTTACTCAAAAAGAACTATCAACCTTAAACACGCCCTTAAACTGACAGAAAGGAAAGTAATCACAATTTTTAATCTGGACCTCTAATTAAATGCTATAAAAGTTTGAACATTTGTATCATACTCTTCTTGGCTATCAAGACATTAATTCCAAAAATTCTTGCCAGAGTAGTGAACATTGAAGGATCTTATAAGACTGCTCCTTGTATTTCTAAAAACCCTAAACAATTGCTTTTGCAAACAGTGAAGCTCCAGATGAAATGCAGCATAATGTTGCATTTCCTCAGGGTCTACACTGTTTGCTAAGGTCAAAAAGATCTTAAGACAAAAGACATCAATATTTTCTTTAAATTATAGCCCCACACCCATAGATATGTACAATGGACTATCCCAAGTTAATTGTATCAAACCAGAATGAATAACCCATTAGTTTACAAAAGGTTAAGAGTGGTGTGGAGATTGCTAGTTTTCCTATTGTGTTGTGGGTGCTCAGTGGAAATGCTTGCCGGAGCAGCAAGCATTGTAGGATCTTATCAGACTGCTCTTAATTATGAGTGGTATGGAAATTGCTTGTTTTCCTATTGTGTTGTGGGTGCTCGGTGAAATGCTTGCCGGAGCAGCAACTTAGCAAGCTTTGAGGATTCTTATCAGACTGTTCTTAATTATGAGTGGTATGGAGATTACTAGTTTTCCTATTGTGTTGTGGGTGCTCAGTGGAAATGCTTGCCGGAGCAGCAAGCATTGTAAGATCTTATCAGACTGCTCTTAATTATGAGTGGTATGGAGATTGCTTGTTTTCCTATTGTGTTGTATCTTCTAACTTATTTAATGGGACCTTGTATCCTGAAATAATAAAAACAAACTTTTGCTTAATATACTAGCTCCAGACCAAAACCCTTAAAAGCAAAATAAGACTGCTCTTAATTATGAGTGGTGTGGAGATTGCTAGTTTTCCTATTGTGTTGTGGGTGCTCAGTTGAAATGCTTGCCAGAGCAGCAAGCATTGTAGGATCTTATCAAAAGGCTCTTAATTATGATAGGTATGGAGATTGTTTGTTTTCCTATTGTGTTGTGGGTGCTCAGTGGAAACGATTGCCAGAGCAGCAAGCATTGTAAGATCTTATCAAAAGGCTCTTAATTATGATTGGTATGGAGATTGGTTGGTTTTGTTGCTTTACGTCCCAGGTCAACAGCTATGGTCATTGTGGGAAGCTCAGTTCACCTAACCACACTTTTTCCTGGGCAGGCTTGAACAAGCGGTTAACCAGTAATTTGTGCACATACTTTCGCTTGTAACTGACAACAACCCTTCTTGAATGAATCAGCGGAAGGGAGGAGAATGACCGTAGTAATTATTTCATGACCAATCTCCACGAAAGTATGGGACCGGGCCGGGATCGAACTTTCGTGGAGATTGATCATGAAATAATTTCTACGGTCATTCTCCTCCCTTCCGCTGATTCATTACTTGTTTTCCTATTGTGTTGTGGGTGCTCAGTGGAAATGCTTGCCAGAGCAGCAAGCATTGTAAGATCTTATCAAAACGCTCTTAATTATGATTGGTATGGAGATTGCTTGTTTTCCTATTGTGTTGTGGGTGCTCAGTGGAAATGCTTGCCGGAGCAGCAAGCATTGTAAGATCTTATCAAAAGGCTCTTTATTATGATTGGTATAGAGATTGCTTGTTTTCCTATTGCGTTGTATCTTCTAACTTATTTAATGGGACCTTGTATCCTGAAATAATAAAAACAAACTTTTGCTTAATATACTAGCTCCAGACCAAAACCCTTAAAAGCAAAATAAGACTGCTCTTAATTATGAGTGGTATGGAGATTGCTAGCTTTCCTATTGTGTTGTGGGTGCTCAGTGAATTGCTTGCCGGAGCAGCAAGCATTGTAGGATCTTATCAAAAGGCTCTTTATTATGATTGGTATGGAGATTGCTTGTTTTCCTATTGTGTTGTGGGTGCTCGGTGAAATGCTTGCCGGAGCAGCAATTCAGCAAGCATGGAGGAGTCTTATCAGACTGCTCTTAATTATGAGTGGTATAGAAATTGCTTGTTTTCCTATTGTGTTGTTGGTGCTCAGTGGAAATGCTTGCCAGAGCAGCAAGCATTGTAGGATCTTATCAAAAGGCTTTTATTATGATTGGTATAGAGATAGCTTGTTTTCCTATTGTGTTGTATCTTCTAACTTATTTAATGGGACCTTGTATCCTGAAATAATAAAAACAAACTTTTGCCTAATATACTAGCTCCAGACCAAAACCCTTAAAAGCAAAATAAGACTGCTCTTAATTATGAGTGGTATGGAGATTGCTAGCTTTTCTATTGTGTTGTGGGTGCTCAGTGAATTGCTTGCCGGAGCAGCAAGCATTGTAGGATCTTATCAGACTGCTCTTAATTACGATTGGTATGGAGATTGCTAGTTTTCCTATTGTGTTGTGGGTGCTCAGTGGAAATGCTTGCCGGAGCAGCAAGCATTGTAGGATCTTATCAAACGGCTCTTAATTATGAGTGGTATAGAGATTGCTTGTTTTCCTATTGTGTTGTGGGTGCTCAGTGGAAATGCTTGCCGGAGCAGCAAGCATTGTAGGATCTTATCAAACAGCTCTTAATTATGAGTGGTATAGAGATTGCTTGTTTTCCTATTGTGTTGTGGGTGCTCAGTGGAAATGTTTGCTGGAGTAGCAAGCATTGAAGGATCTTATCAGACCGCTCTTAACTACGAGTGGTATGGAGATTGCTAGTTTTCCTACTCAGTTGAAATGTCTCTCAAGTACATAAGGGAAAGTTCAAAATTTCTACAATCCTGAACCTCTGCCCGATTCAGTATTTTAAGGATGACTTTCTATGTAAAGTCAGCCTCAAAATCCTGAAATCAGGAATAATCTTGAAAACTTTCACCCATGTACAAGAATTCATCACCATGGACAATGAAACATAGGATACTGACACATATATAATATATATGTAAGTCCACAATTGTGTTGGTGCCAAAAACATCCCTCACCCTCCAAAGGAGACATGAGAAGTACAGTGGCTCAGTGGTAGAGTGCTCCACTTGAGATCCAGAGGTCCCTTGTTTGAGCCTCACAATGAGCATTGTATCCTTGAGCAAGACATTTATTCTCGGATTGGTACTGATTCAACCCAGGAAATGCCCCAACATAACTGATTTTTTTTTACATCAAAGCAACAAATCAAACAATTCAACAAAGGAAGACATAATATAAAGCTTACTCTGAACACTTTTGAGGACCATTTTCTCCGTGTATTCTTGTTTATTGGGTATATGTAACCGGGCGTAGACTTCTTCTAACTTATTTAATGGGACATCTTGTAACCTGAAATAATAAAAACAAACTTTTGCTTAATATACTAGCTCCAGACCAAAACCCTTAAAGCGCAAAATAATTTTTGTGATTGGCTTCCTTGATGTTTGTGATATCTCATGTGAATTGTCTGCTGACAGAAAATACACATGAGATATCAAGTCTCAATTGTTTATCTATAAAATAATTTGAAAATGTCATCTGTTGCAATTTGCAAAATATAGGTTGACCCTTAATGGTATCATGCTCATTTTAAAATACCTGAAATTATTTGAATAAACACTTTCAAATTATAAAATTAAAGACTTACAAATAGAATTAGAAACTGCCTAAAGGTTAAACAATGTGTCCCTGAAAACAATAGGTTTGATTCTTCCCCAGTTGAATGGATGAGTCATTCAGAGATGTTGTAGGAATGTTAAACACAAGCATAACACCAAACAAAAATATAACTGTTTTTTTTTTCAGAAAAAAGAGATGTCCCACCAGCATCCAAACTAGTGTATGATTGCCATTCATCATGTGGACATCGAAGGCTCTACTCAGACTGAGCTGATGTTACAGCTCATTTAGATTTTAAAGAAAAAATTAGAACCCCTCTGGTCAATGGATACACCACTTGTCCTGAAGACAGAGGGTCATAGGTTTAATCCTCTCCATGTCTGACAGATTTGATTCTTTATGTCCCATCAACAATCTTTCAGTCAAACAGTTGAACCAGTACTAAGCTAGGATAAATGTGTCTTGCTCAAGGACCCCTGTGAGGCTCGAGCCCGGGGCCTCTGGGTCTCGAATCAAGCACTCTACCACTGAGCCACTGCGCTCCCATACACCATTTCTGTGAAATTATTTTGATTTTGGACCAGTGGTTCAGGAGAAAAATGGCATTTATCTTATCTAGAGCTCTGGAGGCAATTTTGTTCAACGGAGCAGAACCATTCTTGCAATTTTGGTAAATGGCATTATATGGGCAATTCTGTGAAATTATTTTAATCTGTACCAGGAGGAGATATCGTTTAAAGACACTTCTTATCTAGAGCTCTGGCAGCCCCTTTGTTCGGTGGAGCGGAATCATTTGTGCAATTTTGATAGAAGACATCATGAGGAACAATTCTGTGAAATTATTTTGAATTTGGACCAGTGGTTCAGGAGATGTTGTTTAAAGAAAAAGTTTACGGACGCACGACGGACAAAGATGGATCACAATAGCTCACCTTGAGCCTTCGGCTCAGGTAAGCTAAAAACTTACAAAATGTCTCTTTTTTCTTCTTCATCCACATCTGTTACCCTGAATGTCACTTCCCCAACCTTCTTTAATGTCTCTGGTAGAGAGTGCTGGCTTGAACTGGGAATTACTATGTTCAGACCCTGTGAAATAATGTACATGATCTATGTCACAAAAAATGGACTCACTGAGAAGATTTTGGTATTTCTGGCATATGCACAAAAGCCTCCTTTACATGTTCACGCTGACATATCCAGAAGGGTTAGAGGTCTAGATACATTGGTACTTATGATATCCCAAAGGTGTAAAACCTTCCTTTAAATGGCCATGCTGACATATCCAGCAGGGCTAGAGGTCTATGTTCATTTACATCTAAACTTTGGTTCTTATGATATCCCAAAGGTGTAAAACCTTCCTTTAAATGGCCATGCTGACATATCCAGCAGGGCTAGAGGTCTAGCTTCATTTACATCTAAACTTTGGTACTTATGATATCCCAAAGGTGTAAAACCTTCCTTTAAATGGCCATGCTGACATATCCAGCAGGGCTAGAGGTCTAGCTTCATTTACATCTAAACTTTGGTACTTATGATATCCCAAAGGTGTAAAACCTTCCTTTAAATGGCCATGCTGACATATCCAGCAGGGTTAGAGGTCAAAATATTGGTTTGAATGACATCCATACTTAATGAATGCAAGCAGCCAAGGCTCTGGAGAGTGTGCGCATATGTGTACGCATGGCTGAAAGAACCTGAATCTCATGTTCTGGCTCATACTTTTGGGCTATAAAGAGACTATAGAGACAACTCCCCAGCAGGCATACAAGAAGACCTAGTTAACCCATTACAGCCAGACTTCATGATCACCTGTTCAACCTGTCTTTAGAGGCCAACATTTCATTTTCCAAAATATAAATTAATCTCTGTCAAGCAAGCACCTGCTTTAGGCAATCAAGTTTTGTCTCCTTCCAAGATGAGTTTCAACAAGACAAGTTTGACTGTAACTGAATGTGTAATTGTCATAAAAGACCATCACTTGTCCTAAGGATTAGTTAAACAAAAAAATCAGCGTAAATTTGTAAATATTTTCTTATCCATCGATTTTAACAAATGTTTTGGGTGCTCAAAACATATGTTTTGGTTGAGAAATAAGAAAATTAAATTTTTGTTACGCACATTTAACTTAAGTCCTGCTTGTCCTTAGTGGCCAAAGTTTATATCACAAAACATCTCTTAGAAAATTGGTCAAGCTTCAAGAAAAGAGGGTTTAATTTTTTTTGTTTATTTCTCAACCAAAACATATATTGTAGGTACGGCACCAAAACATGTTTAGACAGATGGATAAGAAAAAAATCATAATTTTATTCTCAAACTTATCCCTTATCTACAGCAGCATAAACTATACAAAATATGAAACATGCACAATTTTTCACAGGTTTTGTATTTTGTGCATTTCCTAATTTTGTGACAGAATGATAGCAAATATCACTTATTTTTAGCAGTTTATTTTTAAATCATGTTATCAGCATAACGTCATGTCATAAATAATGTTATGACCACACGTCACATAACACTTTCGGCTGGAACAAGTAACGTCATGAAGACGTCCATTACAAAAATGCAAGGCGATGAAATCGAACTTAAAAGATCATAAACTTGTGATCATTTAGTTTAAACTTTATTTCATTTGTACAATACATAAATACTTACAAAGCAAAACAGTTATAATATATATAAGCATTATACAAACCGGATTCAGAAGGAAGTCCGAAGACTTATTCAAATGTGATTATTTCAAAGGTTTGTTTAATAAATTTCATATCTAAATTAATCACTCCTGTAAGATCCAATATTTTCAAGCTTACCGAGAAGGATTTACAACTTTCTTATTTATTTCCTTTTCTGTGATAAGCAATTAATACACATAGACTGTTCTGTACTTACAGGTGTAATATCTGCTAGTGTGTAAGGCTCACCCTCTCTTGGGCCGGTCTGATGACAATATCTACCTCTGTTCACAAATGGCAAGGCCTTGGCACTAGAAATATAAAGTATCAATCATTACTACTAGTGTGTACGGCTCACCCTCTCTTGGGCCCGTCTGATGACAATATCTACCTCTGTTCACAAATGGCAAGGCCTTGGCACTAGAAATATAAAGTATCAATCATTACTACTAGTGTGTAAGGCTCACCCTCTCTTGGGCCCGTCTGATGACAATATCTACCTCTGTTCACAAATGGCAAGGCCTTTGCACTAGAAATATAAAGTATCAATCATTACTACTAGTGTGTACGGCTCACCCTCTCTTGGGCCCGTCTGATGACAATATCTACCTCTGTTCACAAATGGCAAGGCCTTGGCACTAGAAATATAAAGTATCAATCATTACTACTAGTGTGTACGGCTCACCCTCTCTTGGGCCCGTCTGATGACAATATCTACCTCTGTTCACAAATGGCAAGGCCTTGGCACTAGAAATATAAAGTATCATTCATTACTACTAGTGTGTACGGCTCACCCTCTCTTGGGCCCGTCTGATGACAATATCTACCTCTGTTCACAAATGGCAAGGCCTTGGCACTAGAAATATAAAGTATCAATCATTACTACTAGTGTGTAAGGCTCACCCTCTCTTGGGCCCGTCTGATGACAATATCTACCTCTGTTCACAAATGGCAAGGCCTTGGCACTAGAAATATAAAGTACCAATCATTACTACTAGTGTGTACGGCTCACCCTCTCTTGGGCCGGTCTGATGACAATATCTACCTCTGTTCACAAATGGCAAGGCCTTGGCACTAGAAATATAAAGTATCATTCATTACTACTAGTGTGTACGGCTCACCCTCTCTTGGGCCGGTCTGATGACAATATCTACCTCTGTTCACAAATGGCAAGGCCTTGGCACTAGAAATATAAAGTATCATTCATTACTACTAGTGTGTAGGGCTCACCCTCTCTTGGGCCCGTCTGATGACAATATCTACCTCTGTTCACAAATGGCAAGGCCTTGGCACTAGAAATATAAAGTATCAATCATTACTATGTAAGGCTCGCCCTCTCTTGGGCCCGTCTGATGACAATATCTACCTCTGTTCACAAATGGCAAGGCCTTTGCACTAGAAATATAAAGTATCAATCATTACTACTAGTGTGTACGGCTCACCCTCTCTTGGGCCGGTCTGATGACAATATCTACCTCTGTTCACAAATGGCAAGGCCTTTGCACTAGAAATATAAAGTATCAATCATTACTACTAGTGTGTACGGCTCACCCTCTCTTGGGCCCGTCTGATGACAATATCTACCTCTGTTCACAAATGGCAAGGCCTTAGCACTAGAAATATAAAGTACCAATCATTACTTTGTAAGGCTCGCCCTCTCTTGGGCCCGTCTGATGACAATATCTACCTCTGTTCACAAATGGCAAGGCCTTGGCACTAGAAATATAAAGTATCAATCATTACTACTAGTGTGTAAGGCTCACCCTCTCTTGGGCCCGTCTGATGACAATATCTACCTCTGTTCACAAATGGCAAGGCCTTTGCACTAGAAATATAAAGTATCAATCATTACTTTGTAAGGCTCGCCCTCTCTTGGGCCCGTCTGATGACAATATCTACCTCTGTTCACAAATGGCAAGGCCTTGGCACTAGAAATATAAAGTACCCATCATTACTACTAGTGTGTACGGCTCACCCTCTCTTGGGCCGGTCTGATGACAATATCTACCTCTGTTCACAAATGGCAAGGCCTTGGCACTAGAAATATAAAGTATCAATCATTACTACTAGTGTGTACGGCTCACCCTCTCTTGGGCCTGTCTGATGACAATATCTACCTCTGTTCACAAATGGCAAGGCCTTAGCACTAGAAATATAAAGTATCAATCATTACTACTAGTGTGTAAGGCTCACCCTCTCTTGGGCCTGTCTGATGACAATATCTACCTCTGTTCACAAATGGCAAGGCCTTGGCACTAGAAATATAAAGTATCATTCATTACTACTAGTGTGTAGGGCTCACCCTCTCTTGGGCCCGTCTGATGACAATATCTACCTCTGTTCACAAATGGCAAGGCCTTGGCACTAGAAATATAAAGTATCATTCATTACTACTAGTGTGTAGGGCTCACCCTCTCTTGGGCCCGTCTGATGACAATATCTACCTCTGTTCACAAATGGCAAGGCCTTGGCACTAGAAATATAAAGTATCATTCATTACTACTAGTGTGTAGGGCTCACCCTCTCTTGGGCCCGTCTGATGACAATATCTACCTCTGTTCACAAATGGCAAGGCCTTGGCACTAGAAATATAAAGTATCATTCATTACTACTAGTGTGTAGGGCTCACCCTCTCTTGGGCCCGTCTGATGACAATATCTACCTCTGTTCACAAATGGCAAGGCCTTGGCACTAGAAATATAAAGTATCATTCATTACTACTAGTGTGTAAGGCTCACCCTCTCTTGGGCCCGTCTGATGACAATATCTACCTCTGTTCACAAATGGCAAGGCCTTGGCACTAGAAATATAAAGTATCATTCATTACTACTAGTGTGTAGGGCTCACCCTCTCTTGGGCCCGTCTGATGACAATATCTACCTCTGTTCACAAATGGCAAGGCCTTGGCACTAGAAATATAAAGTATCATTCATTACTACTAGTGTGTAAGGCTCACCCTCTCTTGGGCCCGTCTGATGACAATATCTACCTCTGTTCACAAATGGCAAGGCCTTGGCACTAGAAATATAAAGTATCATTCATTACTACTAGTGTGTAAGGCTCACCCTCTCTTGGGCCCGTCTGATGACAATATCTACCTCTGTTCACAAATGGCAAGGCCTTGGCACTAGAAATATAAAGTACCAATCATTACTACTAGTGTGTACGGCTCACCCTCTCTTGGGCCGGTCTGATGACAATATCTACCTCTGTTCACAAATGGCAAGGCCTTGGCACTAGAAATATAAAGTATCAATCATTACTACTAGTGTGTACGGCTCACCCTCTCTTGGGCCCGTCTGATGACAATATCTACCTCTGTTCACAAATGGCAAGGCCTTGGCACTAGAAATATAAAGTATCATTCATTACTACTAGTGTGTACGGCTCACCCTCTCTTGGGCCTGTCTGATGACAATATCTACCTCTGTTCACAAATGGCAAGGCCTTGGCACTAGAAATATAAAGTATCAATCATTACTACTAGTGTGTAAGGCTCACCCTCTCTTGGGCCCGTCTGATGACAATATCTACCTCTGTTCACAAATGGCAAGGCCTTGGCACTAGAAATATAAAGTACCAATCATTACTACTAGTGTGTACGGCTCACCCTCTCTTGGGCCGGTCTGATGACAATATCTACCTCTGTTCACAAATGGCAAGGCCTTGGCACTAGAAATATAAAGTATCAATCATTACTACTAGTGTGTAAGGCTCACCCTCTCTTGGGCCTGTCTGATGACAATATCTACCTCTGTTCACAAATGGCAAGGCCTTGGCACTAGAAATATAAAGTATCATTCATTACTACTAGTGTGTAAGGCTCACCCTCTCTTGGGCCGGTCTGATGACAATATCTACCTCTGTTCACAAATGGCAAGGCCTTGGCACTAGAAATATAAAGTATCATTCATTACTACTAGTGTGTAAGGCTCACCCTCTCTTGGGCCCGTCTGATGACAATATCTACCTCTGTTCACAAATGGCAAGGCCTTGGCACTAGAAATATAAAGAATCAATCATTACTACTAGTGTGTACGGCTCACCCTCTCTTGGGCCTGTCTGATGACAATATCTACCTCTGTTCACAAATGGCAAGGCCTTGGCACTAGAAATATAAAGCATCAGTCATCACTGCCGCAAACCAAGATTTTTTTCATCTCTATCTGCATTTTCAGGGCAATTAACCTTTTGTATTCTAATAGCTTTTCCCATACATCTTGATACAATAAGTATGGAACTGCCCATTGTGTATTTTAAGGGGTCACAGGTAGAATTTTCTAAATTATGATGTATTGCTGGCCCTGAAGATTGTTCTAATCTTGACAAACAGTGCAGACCCAGATGAAATGCAGAATTTTGCTGTATTTCATCTTGGTCTTCACTGTTTGCCAACATACCAATTTAGAGTTTCCAGTTAACAAAGAGTCAAGACCTGAATATTGTGAATTGTCTGCTAAGGGAAGATTCACAAGGAATATCAAACTTTATATGGTTTTGAAATAAACCAAGTTTATTTTGAGGACCATCACTTCATTTTGATAGAGAGAAGGCTTCCCTGGTTTGGACATGTGGAGTGTTCTAGTGGTGCAGTTAGAACAGCATGTGTTATAGAGCCAGGGAGGCCCAAGATGACTGGGATGAAATTGATGGAGAACGACTGCCACAAGTGAAATTTCACATGTCGACCCCCAAAAAAGGAACACCTGGAGATCAGGTGTGAGATCTGCTATAGATGCAGCTAGCAGGCTACCTGGATGTGGATGATGCCCCTACACCTGCATGTTAATCTAAAACCCGATGAAGATGATGATTTACAAATTGCCATCTGATGTAAGTTATATAAGATATAGGTGGCTTAGAATGACTTATTCTCAGAGTGATAAACAAAAATGGCACAATGTTACCCTTGCCATGCTAAACCTGTATAATTTTAATATTATTTTGAAAACAGTACAGAGCCAGATCAGCTGGCCTATGAGAAGCCAGCTGATCAGGATCCACAATGTTTTCCACTCAGCTTCCACATGCTATAGCTGGAATCCCACAAGTAAATTGGATACAAATTGGCCGGAGTGTAGAGCGTAAGTTATCCAGCACGATAAAGGTTTCAAATAGGCCAAGATAAAATACCTGTGAAACCTGTCTTAAATGGCCACTCAAAAACAGACAAAACAAAGATCTTAACGACAAATGGTAGCTTAATGAAGGACAAAAGTATTGCAGAATGCTCTCTTGGAGCATTCTGCAATACTTTTGACCTGCATTTAGCGATAATCTGTCTTGAAAACCAATGTTTGGCCTTCTTTTTGAGTGGCCGTTTAAGACAGGTTTTATTGTACAGCATATCACTTACTTACCAAGAATATGGATTCAATAACAATTTATGAAATAGGAATCATAGGTACAGTCCATGAATCACAATGAGCTGTATTTACCCTAAATATTGACACAATGAATGTTAATTTGCATTTGTGAAAAGTTTGTGTGATGTTGCTCAAATAAATGTTAACAATTTCTTGACTGAAAGATTCTGCTTTCCTGTTTGATAATTTATTCATGAAGGTCCAAAAATTATATTGAATGTCTGTTCTTCCAACAAACAGCACGATATGTCAATGTATCTGTTTCTTGTGCTACAGTCAAGAGAATGTAAATACCAATACTGACCTCTTTCCAAACTGCCTGAATTCATAGATAGTCATAGTGTTATCTACACTGAAGAAAAATCCTGTCAGTTCTCGTATAGCATCATGACCATTCCTAGAATATAGAATCTCATTAAAGCCAGCACTCTACTAATAACCCATGTTTGGAACGGTATGCATATACTTGTACAGTTGTATATGGGCTGTGATGGGAGAAGAAAATTCTTCGGGGTTTCTGATCAGGTCTTACCAAAACCAGCCTGCTCAGCTACAGAGACTAGCTAGAAAATTGAAATTTTGCTCATTGCAAGTTTAGATATGATACTTCTCAATAAAGCAATAACAAAGGTGCTGATAAGTAAATTTCAAAGGACCTCGGACAGTCTTAATGAAGGATTGCCCATAAAAATGACCAGAGAAAAGTTTCAAAGAAAATGATATTTTTTCTATGAGAAAGATAGTAGGTTCAATCCTTGACTTATCCACAAAAGCCATTTTCTCATTGGACAAGTACCTATTGAAAAATATGGGCTGAAAACTCTGTTTTTGCTATCCAACATATAGAAAATAGAAAAAGTTTTACTGAAGTGCTTTCCCCCCCCGTGACCAAACTAATCCTTTTGCATACAGTTGTAGTTTTACATTTCACACATCATATAAAAACGGCATGATTGGTCACGGGGGGGGGAACGATGTCAAAATGCTCAAAAACGCTTTATTATAAAACCTTATTAGAAACTTATTTTGTAAAGACCTGTAGGTAAATGGCATGTATCAGAGCTTTAGTTATGAGTGCTTACAAAGTAATTAATTGTCTCATTTCTCAACCAAAACATATGTTGTGGGTACTCAAAAGAACCGTCGCAATGAGACAATTCTTTTAAGCACCAAATTGTAGATAAAATCTGATGTGTAAGAAAAATATTAACGATTTTACGCTCAACATCTGTGTTTATCTAGACTATGATTTATACAGTATGCAGATATGATACACCTCAGTGCACAAGTCAACTGGATGAACTTGAAACATTACAGGTAATAGTCAAAAGTCATTGACAGCACACTTCTTTAGATGAAACAATGTAATCTTCTCAACCCGAATTTTATGCAAACCCATCACTTTCGCCTCAATTTTTATGCCGCAAACATAATATTTACATGTATTTAGGTGAATACTCGACGAATCTTTGACTTTCTGTGAAATGAAATTTGGTCACATAGATTACCCCCACCCCCTAAACCCTAACTTCCTGGCATAGTTATGCAATATTTTCAAAATATTTTTATATTGCTAGGTTCACTAAATGTAAGGGTTTGGTTTAAGCACAAAACTATAGTTGTCAGTTATGCATTATCCTAGCCACAGGCTGTCAAAATTTGGGCAGATTGAATAGGAAACTGTCCGAGGTCCTTTATTTTTCTTATTTCTCAGCCAAAATGTATGTTGTGGGTACAGTACATACACATTATTATAATAGTATCTTGATCTGGTGTACTGTATCACGTCTCATGGATGAGGTCATACCGTTGGATCACCCAAGACGCGAAGCGTCGAGGGTGATCCAATGGTATGGCCTCATCCATGAGACGTGATATTGTACGCCAGATCAAGTTACTATTAAAATAATATGTTTATTATATACCTTTTTCTGACATTATTCTGATTTTATAACTTGTTTTGGTCTTTAATCCAGGAAAAATTGCGAGAACATTTGCCATTACACTATGTTTCATGACATCACGTCATCATGCTTTCCGTCTCTGGTTCCATGCTTAAAATTAACTTTACTTAAGGTTGCAAAAAAAACAGGTAACCGAAGTTAGCCTTGTTTTAAAGGATAGTGATATGGAATCAGAAAACCTCAGTTTGTTGATCCGGCTTTCTGTATCAGATGGCCAGAAAACAGACAGTTCAAAAGATGTATAATTTATAGGTATATAATAACAAAAGAACAGTCTCTATGAGATGGTTCTTTTGAGCACCCCAAAACAAATGTGAAATTGATAAGAAGATATTTACAAATTTATGCTCAAAATTGTTGTTTATCTCGACCTATGAAACTGACTCTTATTAAATCAAAGTCTTTCACTTCCTTTGAGTTATCAGTAGTTCCAATTACAAGGAGTAGGATCATAAATATTATTATATAATCTATAAATAAAAATCTGCTGATTGGCTCAGATGCCTTTCCACTGCTAATATAACTACATGTTGCATGGTTTGCTGGATGTGGTGTTGCAAAGCACGAGGTAATATTGCATGGCTTACGGGAAGTGACATCAGAACATCAAGTAATTTTGCATGATCTTTCCATAACCTCAATGCTTTTAATGGTCCAAAATGGCAGGAAATGCATAACATACATTTATCATATAATAAAACAATTGTTGACTTATGTTTCGGTAGACATGGAGTGTTATTGAACAGTAAACTAATCATATTGACCTCCGCTGCGTGTCGGTCAATATTATGTTCACTGTTCAATAGCACTCCATGTCCACCTCAACATAAGTCAATAATTGTATAATAATCCACAAAAAATAGTGATTATTTGTCTTATTTCTTACTAAAATATAAGTGGGTACATAAAACAGCCTTCAATTAGAATAACAATTCAGAAATATGCTCAATTATCTGAATCTGACATTTAACCTTTGACTGCTACGAAACGATGCATGTAAAAGTATCGTCTTCTGCCAAAGTTGTCTGCTGCATTTAGTTGCTAACATTATACACTAAACTCAGCAAACAGGCAAGCAGTGTGGACCCTGACCAGACAACTCCCAGAGGAGCAGTATGATCTGGGTCAACACTGTTTTCTACAAAGACATTTTAAAAGAACGAGAAGACGACACACAGCTGACAACATTTAGTCACTATTAGCAGCCCATAGAGTTAACAAGGTTTCATTTTATTTGAATATTTATTTTTTCTCATTCATCCACCAGCACTTTTTTCATGCTTTTGTTTGTTTGTTTTGTTGCTTTACGTCCCAAGTCAACAGCTATGGTCATTGCGAGACGGTCAGTTCACCAAACCACACTTTTTCCTGGGCAGGCTTGAACAAGCGGTTAACCAGTAATTCGTGCACATACTTTCGCTTGTAACTGACAACAGCCCTTCTTGAATAAATCAGCGGAAGGGAGGAGAATAACCGTAGTAATTATTTCATGATCAATCTCCACGAAAGTATGGGACCGGACCGGGATTGAACTCGCGACCCCTGGATCTGCAATCAGACACGCATCTGTAGCCAGACACGTTACCGACTGCGCTACGCGGCCCGGTACTTTTTTCATGCATTTAATTTTTTTTTGCATGCTGGGTAGTTTTTCATGATTTTCTTGCCATCTGCAGTAATATTTCAACATTATTTTTTCAAAAATATTTTTCAGGAAAAACATCAGAGTGTCAAACAGCTTGGATCTAGATCAGACCTATGTTCTGTTTGGCCTGATCTGGGTCCAAACTGTTTGCAAAGATCATCAGCTGTTGACAAAATTCACAGCTAGCAGGCAAAGATTTTGTTTGATTTGATTCTGTATGTCCCAGTCAACATTGTTTTCAGTCATGTCGGGATGGGTCTTCCTGGGTTGAACCAGTACTAAGCAAAGATTAATTTGTCTTGCTCAAGGACACAACACAGTGCCGCCAGTGAGGCTCAAACCCATAACCCTTAGCTCTGAAGTCAAGCACTCTACCACTGAGCGACTGCACTCCCTTTAGCAGACAAAGAGTTAAACATATTTCTAAATATGATATGATAATTCAATTTCCATACCTTGTAACAACTCTAGCTCCAAACCTCACTCTCTTAGATAGAAGATTTTCTGTGGTAGTACCAGCTGTTCTCACCCTAAACATGGATGATAAAAAGTCTTATAAAGGGCTATGAAAGTGTCAAACCTGTATGACAAAAAGTCAAGGTCAGTCACCATGAGGCATCTTGCAATTGGCTAATATGATCTGAAAACAAAAATCTGGTAATCAAATGCAAACAATGTCATTCTTAGGGTGTTGTCTTCTTGACCCTTAAAGCGCTAAGAAAAAAATGCATCTGAAAATGTCGTCTGCTGAAGTCATCTGCTGCAAATAATTGTCTAACATTACTGATAAATTGAGTATAGAAGCAAACAGTTTGGACCCAGATCAGACTGCTCCTAAAGAGGCTTCTTAAACATTTTAGCAGACGAGAAAAGCAGGAAACTTTTGTTGCGGTTGGCGCATTAAGGGTTAACACAGGGATTTGAGTCTTTTACATTTAATTACAGTGGGAAACCACTGAAAAGGGTAAATGAAGCTGGAGAGATTATCAAAGTTCTAATTATATCTATCAAAATGAAATAGCTCTATGCTCAAAATTGCTACAATCAAAGATATATTTAACCCTTAAAGGGCCAAGAAATAAGGGCTAGATTAATGTGAAATATTTCCTCCTTTTCATGGCAAATAAGGCATGATTCTTTCATTGAATGTAATGGCTGATCAAGGAAGGGAAATTGCTTTACACCCAAGCACTTGTCATGAGGAAAATCTGATTGGAAGGCAAAATAGACCAAAAGAAGTCCTCTTCAAAAGGAATGAACCATAAATACTACATTGTGCTATTTCACAGACTGATCTACAATATATTTCTACAATTTTCATAGTCTTAACTGCATAGGCATGCTAAAGTGTAAATCACAAACCGCTCAATGAAGTTTGCAAAAACAAAATACACCACAAGCTGACCAATGAAGCTGTAAATACTATGAAGCAACTGGAGACCAAGCTTACGTGGGGCAAATTGGGAACTGGAACACCTTGGCTGGAGAGTCAGACTTCGGATGTACAAAGTACGACACCATTGATCACATGATATTGACGTCATAGAAAACATTCAAATGCAATAACATGCTCAAATGCAGCGGCAAAATGACAAGAACATACCATGATAATGGTTGTAGAAAGGAAGATGCCATAGTGATATAATATGGGCCTCAACGCGAGAAAACCTGTCTTCAGGGTTTGCAAACAACAAAGGTGCAGATGAGCCTGCGCAGTCTGATCAGCACCTTTGTTATTCACTTGATGGAAAGTATCATATCTAAACTTGCTCCTTGCTAAATTTCAATATTCTAGCTAATCTCTGCAACTGAGCAGGTTTTGTTTGAACATTACTTGGTCAGAAACACTGAAGACAGGTTTTCTCGCGTCAGGCCCATATGGAAAACAGTATACCCTCCACAAACAATATGTCTACATTGTGTAGGTAAAGTATTGGATTAATTCAGCAAAATATGTGGTAGGACTTGATCAGCCCATAAAGGCACTACCTTATACAAAAGTCATATTTAATAGGGGAAAATTGTCTAACTTCTCATAGCTGTCATTTTGTCATTTTTTTTTTAAATCAAACTCCTTCATGCATATGTTCAATGTGACTACATGGTAAAGGAAAATTATAAAATTGCTCCATCAAAAGCTGTGGTAGGAGTTTATCGGCCTGTGTATGCACTATCATAGCATAAGTATAAACCCTATATGAAAAATAGTCTGTTCTCATAGCTGTCATTTTGTCAAAAGTCATTTGTTTGAACCAAACTCCTTCATGCATATGTTCAATGTGTCTGCATTGCGAAGGCAAAGTATCAAATTGCTCCATCAAAAGCTGTGGTTGGAGTTGATTGGCCAATGAAGGCACTGTCTATGCATAAACAAAAGCCATATTAGGGGAAAATTGTCTAAGTTCTCATAGCTCTAATTTTGTTAAAAATTATCATTTTTTAACCAAACTGCTTCATGCATATGTATAATGCGTCTACATTATGAAGACAAAGTATTAAACTGCTCCACCAAAAGCTGTGGAAGGAGTTGATCGGCCTGTGTATGCACTATCATACCATAAGCATAAACCCTATATAAAAAGCCATTTAGAATTACAAAGGCAAATAAACCTGATAGAATTAGCGCCTAGCCCTTACTTTTTTATCAAAAGTATTTGTCTTGTAGATATGAATATGTTTGCAAGGTTTGATGAAATTCCAGCAATCACTCTTCAAGATATTAAAGACACAAAACTTTACGGACGCATGGGCGAACAGGCAGACGGATTTGAAAACAGTATACCAGTTTGTGTGGGTATAACATTTTTTTGAACCAAATTCCTTCATGCAATTGTTCAATGTGTCTACATTGTGTAGGCAAAGTAACAAATTGCTCCACCAAAAGCTGTGGTAGGAGTTGATCCGCCTGTGTATGCACTATCATAGCATAAGCATAAGACCTACATGAAAAATTGTCCAAGTTCTCATAGTTGTCATTTTGTCAAAAAAATTGTTTTTTTTTTGCCTCAATCTCCTTCATGCATATGTTCAATATGTCTACATTGTGTGGGTAAAGTATTTAATTAATTCAGGAAAAGCTATGGTAGGAGTTGATCAGCCCATGAAGGCACTATCTTTATATATACAAAAGCCATTTAGTGAAAAATTGTCTAGGTTCTCATTGCTGTCATTTTGGCAAAAAAAAATTTTCTTGTACCAAACTCCTTTATACATATTTTCAATGTGTCAACATTGTGAAGGCAAAGTATCAAAATGCTCCACCAAAAGCTGTGGTAGGAGTTGATCGGCATGTGTATGCACTATCATACCATAAGTAAAACCCTATATAAAAAGCCATTTAGAACTACAAAGGGAAATAACTCTAATAGAATTGGCCCCTAACCCTTGTTTTTATTATAAGTATTTGTGTTGTAGATATGAGTATGTTTGCAAAATTTGATGAAATTCCAGAAATGACTCTTCAAGATATTAAGGAAACAAAACGTTATGGACAGATGGATGGATAGACAGATGCACACACAGACTGTTTGTGAGGGTATAAAACAGTTTTTGAAGGTTTAAAGCCTCTCTTTGGAGGCCTGCACTTACTTTGAATCATGAAGAGACCTGTTACTCCCTCGTGGTCGTCTAGAGGCGTTCATCCCCTGAGATCTAGCATTCTGATCTGGATCACTGATTACAGCTCTGGAAAGAATCATCAGTGAAACTAAGGCATCAATAATAATATCATACCGTATTTGACTTATAAGTACACAAGCTCTTTTAAGTGCATATTGAGTACTTGATGGGTTGTTTACACTATATAAACTTTTGAATTCCATTCAATCCAGCAATGTAATTTCTTTAATGATATGGATTCATCGTGTGCATAAAAATATGGATCTAGGTCACCTGGCTTCTGATGAAGCCAGCTGGTCTGTATCTACACCTTTTTTAAAAGAAGGTATGGAATTTTGAATAAGGTATAAGTGGAATATGGTTCGTAAAATAAGAGAAGTCATTAACATAAATTGATAATAAAACTAGACTTATCTCAATAACTCAAAGCCTTTTGAGTATTGCTTTCATTTTGAAGAAATCAGTGGTCTGAGTCTGTAAAATTTTCCAACAACATACCTCAAATTTACAATTTGCATTAAGCAGGAAATTGACTAGTTAACTAACTAAAATAAATAATAATGCAGTCAATTATACAGCGGATCCTGTCACTGTGGCACCAAACTATTACATCAGAATAGAAATATAACATAAGTGGAATTCCCAAGAAATGTGTGGATTTTTTTTCCCTTTCTACATACCTGATTTTACCAATTTACATCATGAGTTAATTTTGAAATATACTCAACCAAAAAAGTTAAGGAAATTGTTTTTGTTTTTGTTTGATTTGATTCTTTACGTCCACTCAACAATCTTTCAGTTATGCGGGACGGGTCTTCCTGGGTTGAACCAGTACTAAGCTAGCTAGGATAAATGTGTCTTGCTCAAGGACCACAACGCAGTGACGCCGGTGAGGCTCGAACCCGCGGCCCTTCGGTCTCGAGTCAAGCACTCTACCACTGAGCCACTGCGCTCCCTTTAAGGAAATTGTGTTTGAGGGGCTTTGACAAAATATCTAAAACATTTAAAGACTTTTGTATTTCTCAACAGTATAATGTGACCATTCTTCTTATCTGGGTCTGTAACGCCCACCACAGCTTAGTAAATCAATGTCAAAGTTGACTGGTCTTCACTCAATTTTTCGCAAAAATTCAATATCAAACATGGGTTTTCATGCATTAATGTTCGCCAGGTCCCTCGGGAGATGGAGATGTTTAAAACCAATGATGACAGCTCTGGTGGTTATACAGGGACACTTGATCAGTCAATTGTACATGGATGAGATGTTGAGGTCTGTTGTCCTGTCTTTTTTGTGTGAAAACCAGTGACACTACCAGGCTTAGGATGACAATGCCAGAACACAGTCCTCACTAGAATCAGCAAAAAACAATGTTGTGCGCATTTCTCTCATCAGGCATGTCTACAATTTTAAATGACATTTTAGACAGAGGGTCCAAAGCATAATAATGGCATCAAGAAACCCTCAGCCCCTCGATACAGTATTGCAGAATATATCGATGCTGATTCCTCAGCACCAAATCACAAGAATTATTCAGAGTATGCGAAACCGGTGCTAGTCCTAGTTTGCCACTGACTGGGGAGTTATTCATTACTGAAGGCATTCTCATTTTCGAAATGTGATGTTTAACGCTATCAAGATAATTTCATGTGAAATTGAAAGGAATTGCATTTCAAGTTTTGAAAACTTACATGTTATTCATGCGTTTATGGGAATACTCTGTAGACATTTTTGCGAAAAATGACATTGACCCCTTGGTTACTTGACACTGTGTCACAACAAAGGTGTTGGTGCTAGCAACATGTTTTACAACCGATGACGTGTATCTAAACAAATAAAAAAAATTGAATAATTGTTTGCTTTGGTGTTCTTCTGTTAAATGGTTTTCTGAGATTTCCTTAACTTTTTTTGTTGAGTATATTTTGACAATCCCTCATGGTGTCAAACTTTGTTTGTTTTTTAACATTATCTTGTGATGGTGCATTAATCACAACAACAAGAGTGTCTGTCTTACTTTTATGAGCTCCTTCCACCATGACTGGCCTTTCACATTTTTTTTTTCAAAGAAAAACTGGCCAATAAAACTCACTCAAAAATCACAACTATTACATATTGGAACTTCATTATAAGGAAAGATTGATAATTGATTAACAAAATGCATACAAAATCTATTAGATTTATGCTGCACAAATCATTTAATCACTTCAGGATTTGGTGTAAAATTGTGCTTGGTTTGACTTTGCCAGATGGAAGAACAGATAACGGACTTGCACATTTAACCCATATCATGATCAATCCTTTTTGTTCTACACGCCTTCCCAAAGTTTATTCAATAAGCTTGCAGCATTTCAATTTTAGCACATATTTACAAGTAAAAGGTAAAACAGTATAGAACCTGATCAGCTGGCTTCTCAGAAGCCAGCTGATCTGGATCTATACTATTTAAAAACAGGATATATCTGTGTTTACCATGGTAAGGGTTAGAGGCCAATTCTAAAGCAGTGGTGACAAGATCTCACCTGGACAGCTGATCCACCATGACTGTTTCAATCAATTTCTGTTTCTTGTTGTATTCTAGTAACTCTTCCTAAAATATAGGACATTATCTTATCATACATCTCACCATTTCTACAAAGTACCTAAAATATTGGACATGTGCAAAAAAGAAGACACAGATTGGATGTTATCATAACAGCCATATTCCACATCAGAAATTATTTGGAAATTTCAACCAGCAACCCAAACCAACAGGTCATTCTAATACGGGCTGTGTTCTGAGAAAATCTGATTTGGTTCTATGCATTTGAGAAGGACAAGCCAACTGCAGCTTACCCCAGGAGCTGGGAAACTATATGCAGCCTAAATATCAAACCAGGATTATGTAAGCTAAAAACAAACAGATCAGTCCATGCATTGGTGCAGTCTGATTAGCTCTTTTATTGTTAACTCTATAGTTAGTATGAAAGCTAAACTTGCCATATAAAATTTCAATATTACAGCTTATTTCTTTAGCTGAGCAGATCAGATTGAGTCATACCAGGGCACAAACCCTGAATACGGGTTTTCTCAAGTCAGGACCGTATGATAACAGGCGAGAGTTGCATAAGGTGAGCGCTTTTATTTAGTGCTTCATAGTGCTTTCTTTACATTATGCAACAATTATGCCTCAAAAACGTGCTTTTCTGTAGCTGTCCATTGCGCAATGATAACTGTTTCATTATTCATGTACATTAACAAAAAGTGCTACAAGGCGCATTGTCTATGCAATGTACATTGCACAAAGCACTTTTAGCTAGACAGCTCGAGAGTCATCATGTAGGGCTACGACATAGCGCTCACATTTTGCAACACACCCAAGTTATGAGAACAAAAGGTTCTATTTGATATAAATGGGTCAAACATTACAGACAGACATCAAAATCCAGACACTTCATTGTTGCAGATGAATATTGTCTTTTTATTATGAAAGCAGTGAACATTGCATATAAGTACATGCCTCCAGATAAGAGTGCTAAATTGAATTTATTCTTCATTTCTCAACCAAAAAATAAAGTTGTGGGTACTTTAAAGAACTGTCTTAAAACTAATGGACAAGAAAATACGTAGAACTTTACATTCTAAATATGTGTTTATCTGAACCTATGAGATAAATAAGGTAAGAAGTTCAGGTGCTGCAATATTGAGTATAAATACAGTAATATTTAATGGCTGATAAATACAGCTTCAATTATTTGTTAACTTTTCCCCCGTCATTTACTACAATTGTCGTCTGCTCCTCATCTGCCTTTTGTACTTCTGTAGCCAATATTGCAAACAATATTGACCCAGATCAGACTGCTTTGCAAGGAGCAGTCTGATCCGAGTTCATAGTGTTTTTTTTTTTTGTGTTGATGCTTTACATCCCACTCAACAATTTTTTGGTTATGTTTGGACAGGTCTTCCTGGGTTGAACCAGTACTAAGCAGAGAATATAGTGCCTTGCTCACGGACACAACACAGTGTCTCAGGTGAGTCTGTAACAAGCAACCCTTCGATCCCAAGTCTAACACTCTACCAACTGAGCCACTGTTATATAGTGTTTGTTTATGGTAAAAGTATTCTGGCATGAATTTGAATGTACACAGCAGATGTACACAGCAGACATGATTAGAAGAAAACATTTTCAAGAAAATACCGGCAGGATAAGGGTTAAAAATTTCTTATCGAAAGTCATAGTGACGGGCACTTACAGCATCAAATTTCTTCAATAATTGACTTGCTGCTTTCTGCCTCTTGGTCCAACTTTTCTCTATTATATCCTCTGTATTGACATCGAGACCTGGGTGTTGTTGTTTCACTTCCTCCACAGCTCTCGCTATCTCCTCCTATCAAATAAGACAGTGTGTTAAAAGAAGCTTAACGCTTAAAGTGCCAATCACGACTGCAGCAGACGACAAACTTTGCCACATCATTCCCAATTTTCGACAAAGATAAGGTATGATATTACATGAGAATCGTCTGCCAGCAGACGATTCTCATGAAATATCATGCCTTATTTGTTATTTTTGAAAAAGCGGCAAAATTTGCAATTGTCCTCTGCTGAAAATTATAGGTCGCGCTTAAAGGGTTAAAAGAGTAGCATCTCTGCCAAGTACAGACTCTCAACCTGGGCATCTGCCTAGTGTGAGCAGTCATTGATCAATGGATAGCCCATGACACACATTGTCCTCAGGTAGACAGCAAACACTCTGATCAGGCTGGGTGAATGTCCAGGCTGATCTGAGTTTTCACTGTGTTCACAAGCAATTTTGCTAATATTGTCACGAGTCAGCTCAAAGAGGAGCCAGAGCATGACAACATGAACAAATGAACTGTGTGTCCAGCAAGGACATCATTCTAGTCAAACTAGAGTCTTGGCTACAGTACACTCATTGGTGCACTCACTGGTCTCTTGTCTGAGCCAGCTAAATAAAGAATACTAGGTGAGTGTCTTTTGATATCAAGTTTACCAAGCATGGCTTCAGCAACCCTTGTTGAATCACAAGGCTCTGCCTCATGATTCAACATGCATTTTTACAAGCCGAGCCTGGTAAACTTTGTATCAAAAGATGCCAACCAGCTATTCTATTTATCAGTTTACTCATTACTTCACTCTTCAACCTGGCGATTATGACCTTATCATTGTTTTTTTGTGTCTTTTCAACGTCATTGAAGTCATTCAAAAAGTGCTATGTAACCTTGACCTGATAAAGATATCTACAATAATAATAGACGTTTATCAGGTCCAGGTGCAACAATACAGTTAATGAGAGGTAACTGATAAGGAGATGTTTCAGGCATCTTGGAGCCTTCATGCTGCCTTTTGATTTTAGGTGGCTCCAGAGTCTGCAAATTGCACAAAGCCTAGATTGGTACTTACATAACTATAAGCACAGCATCGGAGCAATCAGAGGGAAGCTATTTATAAAATATCACAACTGAGGAAAGTCAGCCCCAGTATCCTGAATTAAGGAATAATCCAGAAAGCTTCACCTATGGTATAAATACTGCTGCTGGTTTCGTAGAGGCTTCATAGAGGTACAACCACATATGGAATATCAACTGACATCTCTTCCTGACCATTCTCCCAATACAAACCTCAGTAAAGTCAGTAAGACCCTTTTTCTGGTAGGAGTCTCTCATCTCCTCATGACCATTCTCTTAATACTAACCTCAGTGAAGTCAGTATGACCCTTTTTCTTGTAGGAGTCTTTCATCTCCTCCACATGACCATTCTCCCAATACAAAACCTCAGTAAAGTCAGTAAGACCCTTTTTCTGGTAGGAGTCTTTCATCTACTCATGACCATTCTCCCAATACAAAACCTCAGTAAAGTCAGTAAGACCCTTTTTCTGGTAGGAGTCTTTCATCTACTCATGACCATTCTCCCAATACAAAACCTCAGTAAAGTCAGTAAGACCCTTTTTCTGGTAGGAGTCTTTTATCTACTCATGACCATTCTCCCAATATATACCTCAGTAAAGTCAGTAAGACCCTTTTTCTGGTAGGAGTCTTTCATCTACTCATGACCATTCTCCCAATACAAAACCTCAGTAAAGTCAGTAAGACCCTTTTTCTGGTAGGAGTCTTTTATCTACTCATGACCATTCTCCCAATATAAACCTCAGTAAAGTCAGTATGACCCTTTTTCTGGTAGGGGTCGTTCATCTCCTCCACATGACCATTCTTCCAATATATACCTCAGTAAAGTCAGTAAGACCCTTTTTCTGGTAGGGGTCTTTCATCTCTTCCTCATGACCATTCTCCCAATACAAACCTCAGTGAAGTCAGCATGACCCTTTTTCTGGTAGGAGTCTTTCATCTACTCATGACCATTCTTCCAATATAAACCTCAGTAAAGTCAGTAAGACCCTTTTTCTGGTAGGGGTCTTTCATCTCCTCCTCATGCCCATTCTCCCAATATAAACCTCAGTAAAGACAGTAAGACCCTTTTTCTGGTAGGGGTCTTTCATCTCCTCCTCATGACCATTCTCCCAATACAAACCTCAGTGAAGTCAGTATGACCCTTTTTCTGGTAGGAGTCTTTCATCTACTCATGACCATTCTTCCAATATAAACCTCAGTAAAGTCAGTAAGACCCTTTTTCTGGTAGAGGTCTTTCATCTCCTCCTCATGCCCATTCTCCCAATACAAACCTCAGTGAAGTCAGTATGACCCTTTTTCTGGTAGGGGTCTTTCATCTCCTCCTCATTACCATTCTCCCAATACTAACCTCAGTGAAGTCAGTATGACCCTTTTTCTGGTAGGAGTCTTTCATCTCCTCATGCCCATTCTCCCAATACTAACCTCAGTGAAGTCAGTATGACCCTTTTTCTTGTAGGAGTCTTTCATCTCCTCATGCCCATTCTCCCAATACTAACCTCAGTGAGGTCAGTATGACCCTTTTTCTTGTAGGAGTCTTTCATCTCCTCCACATGACCATTCTCCCAATACTAACCTCAGTGAAGTCAGTATGACCCTTTTTCTGGTAGGAGTCTTTCATCTCCTCATGCCCATTCTCCCAATACTAACCTCAGTGAAGTCAGTATGACCCTTTTTCTTGTAGGAGTCTTTCATCTCCTCATGCCCATTCTCCCAATACAAACCTCAGTGAAGTCAGTATGACCCTTTTTCTGGTAGGGGTCTTTCATCTCCTCCTCATTACCATTCTCCCAATACTAACCTCAGTGAAGTCAGTATGACCCTTTTTCTGGTAGGAGTCTTTCATCTCCTCATGCCCATTCTCCCAATACTAACCTCAGTGAGGTCAGTATGACCCTTTTTCTTGTAGGAGTCTTTCATCTCCTCCTCATGCCCATTCTCCCAATACTTACCTCAGTAAAGTCAGTATGGCCCTTTTTCTGGTAGGAGTCTTTCATCTCCTCCTCATATTCCTTGTATAGCTGTTTATGTCTGCTTGATGGTGGGGGTAGGTTCTCAGGTACAGGTGGTTTATCCCAGGCACTCGGCTGAAACAAACAATAGCACAAGACAATAGTAGCGGGTAATCATACATTTACCTTTATCATGTCAATCATTTTTTGACCTGGAAATGGTATTTGAATCCTTTCTGGGCCAAAAAAATTCTTAAATCACTAATAAAAAGCTTGACATCACAAATGCCAATTTAAATCAGTCATGTGTATGCTTATCTTATAGTATCTAATTTAAACCAGTCAAACCAAAGTTCAGCAATATCATAAGACATCATATGTATCATGAGCCAGTGCTCCATCAGGAAATCCTGATCAATCCTGAACTTTCTCACCCCTGATTATTTATAACCAAATTTTAAAGTCAATGAACTTGACCTCTGACTTGTGTCACAATTGTACAAAATAAAACTTCAGACTAGTAACTATCATCAGGTCAGTCATAATTGTGTTTTATTCAGAGGTTTGGTGGATATAGCCTTTCTAAAAACTTTAAAGTTTAAACTAATGTGAATGCAGAGACTAATGCTGATTTGACTTCAAATAAATCCATATACTTCTTAAAGACGAGCTAAAAACTAAAGAAGCTGCACAGAGACTATTCTAGGACTGGAAAAACAGGGATTCTTTTTAATGAAAAGTGAGTATTTTACTTAACATTTGATGTTTTCTTCTTTCTAGTCTATATAAAACAAGACAAATTTGACGAATTTATATCCCCGACGAAGGGTTATTTGAGAGAAACATGTAAATCACAAAACATAAATCCCATTTATCTAACCCTTAGTTCACCTTCAGTATTATTCAGATCATAACAAACACCTGTCGAGTATATTTTAGTGCTTAGTTTAATAAAAAAAAATATACTTACATCTGCACAATTTCAATATCTGACCTTTGAACCCAACCTAGAGGTCAAGGGTGTGTGTAAATTCAAAGTGTTTCCTTGCATGTAGGTCTACACTTCTTCCACTTTAATTTGATATGCAACATGACCACTTTTAGAAAAGAAAAATAAAATGAGCTTTTGACCCCACCCCAGAGGTCATTGGTGTGTGTATTGACAGCATGTTTGCTGTCATGGTGCTCTGTGCTCAATTCCCTTTAATTTGATATGCAACATGACTACTTTCAGAAAAAGATATAGTTTGACCTTTTGACCCCACCCCCTGGATCGAGGGTGTGTCTGTGGGCAAAATATTTGCTACCATGTTGCTGCCAGCGTCGTCAGCTTTAATTTGATATGCAACATGACTACTCTCAGAAAAATATATAGTTTGACCTTTTGACCCCACCCCCTGGATCGAGGGTGTGTCTGTGGGCAAAATATTTGCTACCATGTTGTTGCCAGAGTCGCCAGCTTTAATTTGATATGCAACATGACCATATTCTGAAAAAACTTAATTTTGACCTCGGCCCCACCCCCTAAGTCCACCCAACAGGCTCGGACCCAGGCCTTCAAACTAAAATCCTGTTTGATATGTTTCATATCTATTGCTGCTCTGCATGTATGCAAAATTTCAGCAAAAATATTAATAATTGCCTTAGTTATTGCGAAATTTAAATATTTGACCTTTGACCCCTTAGGTGGGGTCAAAGGGGGTGGGGTAAAACTTTGACACTGCCATGCTTATCTACAGGCACTTGGCAATCATGGTCTAATAGTGAGAAGTTGTTAAATCTAATAGCTTTGATGAAATGTGAAGATCATCACACAAAAAAGCTAATATAGGTTATGCCTTATAATTGCCTATACTTAAACAAGGGCAATAACTCAAGTGTTAAGGGGTCTATTTTGACCAAACTTAAAGGATATCGAGAGTTCATGGTACTTATCATTTGTACCAAGAATAAATCAAATCTGACCAAAAGGTACTGAGATATGGTTCCGGACAGACAAAAAGTGTGGACAGACAGACGGACGGACGGACGTACGCCCAATATTGACTATCGGGCCAGTGTATAAAGGGTCATTAATAAGGGGCCAAGTGTCCGAAATAACGGGCCAGTTTAGCTCCGAATTGGCCCGTTAATATCAGACTGACAAATTACTGTGGGCCATTTCCAGTTTGGACGTCCATCACCATAGACATAAAATGGCCCTTTATTAGAAGTTTATTTTATTACCTCCCCTGAGGTCCCCTGAATCATTTTATGCAACTTACAGAGGGCCATGGCCCCTTGTTAAGAAATGGCCCCTTGTCTATCTCCAGACGACTAAAAAGGCCCCCAAATCCATATCAGTAGCACGGAAGGACGGACGGAATGGACGGACGACGCCAAAACTATATCCCTCCGACTTTGTCGGGGGATAAAAATAACCCCCTCGTTCTAAAAGATAGGGGGAGGGGGGGTTAAATCCCTCAATCTCACTGCCTAGAATAGACACTGTAAGCACAAAAAACAATTCTGGATAGAGAATTTTAAAAGAGATTTAAGGATGGGCCGTGGGACACCCTCCTGAGAATGACTCTTTATAAGGTCAGGGGAAAGCATTATTCAGTCCATCACCCAGCTATGATGATGAATCAGCACTTTCAATAAAACTTAACATGAAAGTTTAAGTAAAGTTGAGGAAAATGAAAGGATGTAGAACTTAAACTGAAATGATCATTTAAAGCGAAAGTTAATTGAATCTGATCAATGGCTGATGTGATACAGATCCCTGGAGGCCATGTTTTTCAACAGACTCATATAATATGAACAATCTTGGTAGAGCATTTGTGCGACATAATTTTCTAAATGGGCCCAGAAGATTTTGACAAGACGATTTTTAAAGATTTCCCTATACATAAAATATAAAAAGTGGCCAGGTGGTAATTTGAACAATCTTGGTAAGGGGTCACTCAAGGACCATTTGTGCCAAATTATTTTTAAATCAGCTCTGTAGTTTTTGACAAGAAGATTTTTAAATTTTTCCCTATACTTACATATAGGAAACAGTGGCCAGGTGGTAATTTGAACAATCTTGGTAAGGGGTCACTCAAGGACCATTTGTGCCAAATTATTTATAAATCGGCTCTACAAGAAGATTTCTAAAGTTTTGGAACTAGAGGACCTGAAGGTCCTGAGGCGCTCACCTGATCTCTTTGATAATGTTAAAATAGGTCAAGGTTAACTACCCCTTATGATAAAACTTATTTTGCTTTACTATGGGGGTTGCAGCCATTTTGGTCAAGTGACCTAAAACAATCTAATGAAAACTCCATCAAACAGCCCAGTGATTTCTGATAAACCAATGTTAAATTAGGTATGTGGGATTCCAAATGAATGGCATTCGAAAAAGGTCACAGGTCAGCTTGACATATAAAACCAATGTCTCATTAGGTTTAACATTTCTCGAAAGTATTTTGATTGCGGCTTAAACAGTTATAGAAAAATGAACATTAACAGATTTTTCCCATATTAATGCATAAGGAATCAAATTTGACCTTGCCATAAAGTAGGTCAAGGTCAAGCTAGATTCATCATTTATGCAAATCTGGTAGAGCATACATCCCCAATGCTACATACCAAGTCCCAAGGTCATTGGCCTTTTGGTTCCAGAGAATAAGATCATTAAAGGGTTTTTACCATAAATGGGTGTGGTGGCCATCTTGGTCATGTGACCAAATCAATTTTTATCAATTTTGGCTAAGTTACCTATCATAAGGAGTCTTCATATGAAATTTTAGTTCAATTGGCTTAGTGGTTCCTGAGAAAACTATGTTTTAATATGTTGATGGGACTCCAATATGAGCAACCTTGGCTGGAAGGTCAAAGGTCGGCCTTGACCACTGAAACTTATTTATAGCCATTGTCTCATTAAGTTTAACATATCAAGAGAGAATAATGACTTTGGCTTTAAGAGTATTCAAAAAGTCAACTTTTCAAAAAAAAAATCCCATTCAAAAGCATTAGGAAGCATTTTTGACCTTGACGTTAAGTAAGTCAAGGTCAACTTAGGATCATCATTGGTACAAACTTGGTAAGCCCCACATCCCCAATGCTACATACCAAGTCCCAATATCACAGGCCTTCTGGTTTAATGTTTTTACCATATATGGGCTTGGCGGTCATCTTGGTCATGTGACCAAAATATTTTGAATAATTTTGGCTAACTTATCATAAGGAGTCTTAACATGAAATTTGAGTTCAATTGGGCCGATGGTTTGTGAAAAATCTATGTTTTAATATATTGATGGGACTCCAGTATGAGCGACCTAAGCTGAAAGGTCAAAGGTCAATCTTGACCTTTGAAACTTATTTATAGCCATTGTCTCATTAGGTTAAACATATCAAGTGAGAATAATGATTACAGTCTAGAGACAAGCACTTTTGAGGAACTCGGATCCGAGTTCATAAATTTCGCCTGTAATTGTGTTATCAACACTCTGAGATTGATTGTTTATTTAGCTGAGTACAGCATCTGAATTTAGAAATTACTCTGTCATAAGTTAGCTCCATGCATACAGCAAAACATAATATATTTATCATTGCCTTGTTTTTGTTGAATCAATTTTATCTATCAAAACCCAAACTAGACTGTTCCAGAAACTAACTTAATTTTAATAAGTTCCTACTTTATAAAAACAACAAAGTATGCGACAAACAGCCACATACATCAAAAGATTTATTGACCCTTCATGTTGCAATTGAATCTTCCATCTACATGGGATATTAAAGCAAACAACTCTAGCAGACGATATTTTCAGATGTGTTTTGCTGGCCCTTCAATGGGTGACAGTGCAGACGCTGATCAAATGTCGCCAGATATATCTTCACTGTTAAATGAAGTTTACTTGTATCCAAAGCTAATCACTGGCCTCAAGTTTTACATGTGTGGAGATACGACAAGCTTACAATTTTATCTAGGCTGTTTATTTTGAAAGCAAATCTGACAGAGTGTTGATATATGTAATTTTACTCAGCAGTAATTGTTTTAAAGTACAGGGGCATCTTGTCCCTAGACTGATTAAGGCATTCACAGTTTTTAAAAAAAATCAACTTTTCTGAAATGTTCCCATTTGATTGCATTAGGAAGCAAATTTGACCGTGACGTTAAGTTGGTCAAGGTCAACCTAGGATCATCATTTGGACAAACTTGGTAGGCCCCACATCCCATATGCTACATACAAAGTCCCAAGGTCATCGGCCTTCTGGTTCTGGAATAGAAGATTTTTAAAGGGTTTTTACCATATATGGGTGTGGCGACCATCTTGGTCATGTGACCAGGACCTTTTCAACAAAACTTTCGCTCCTGAGCCCTAAGGAGTCTCCATATGAAATCTGAATTCAATTGACCCAGTGGTTTCTGAAGAGAGTATGTTTGAAAATGTGGACGGACGGACGATGGACGGACGCCTGAGTGACAGGTATAATATTAGCTCACCCATGAGCCAATTGGCATAGGTAAGCTAAAAAGTGGCCAGGCCGATTTGCGGCCATGTTTTTCAACGGATCAATATAATTTGAACAATCTCAGTAGAGGGCCATCCAAGGATCATTTGTGCCAAATTATTTTCAAATCGGTCCAGCAGTTTTTGACAAGAAGATTATTAAAGTTTTCCCTATACACTGAAATGTCTTTAGAATGCTGTCGCATATAGCGTGAAGTTTGATTTAGTGCTGCTTTAACTTGGATCTGGTTTTTTCTATCTAAAATTTGACCTTTGTTCCATGAAAAGAACGAGCAGATGGCAGTCGAGACACATGGCAGACATGTCTGAAACGGTCAATTCACTAAGGTGATAATAGCTTGTCCATCTCTATTGTTGATAAGATTTGATATATTGATTATACCTACAGGGCTTTTTTTAAGGGCAGGTCTAATGGCCCTGGCCAGTAATTTTTTAGACTGGCCCCAGTCTCTAATGTCATTTGTTTAGTAAAACTGATAATCTCTCTAAGATAGCAATTTATAAACTTTACTTGGAAGTAGAAGTTCTCGGCTTGGACATCAGACTAAATTTGACTATCAGAGAGGATAGAATTTTTAGATGATTTTTTTTCACAGTCAAATATAATTAAAAATGTAATCATATATATTTAGTGGACTGCTGCCAGTCTAGTAATTTTTCAGCTCAGGCCAGTTAAATCACAATGTAGCAGGTCCGCCAGGCCAGTTGAATTTTGCGGCTGAGAAGTGATTCAAAAGTTGGTGTTTTTGGCTGAAAACATCCGCTGGTTGGTGTGAAAAAGCCGTGAAATGCTATGCTTTCTATGAGGTCTGCTCTGCTAAATCATTATTGGAAAACTGTCTTCTCTGCGCATGCCCCAAAATGGCTTCATCGATTGGCTGTGAGGATATTGTTTATGTGCATTCATGTTGCGCACTTGAACTGTCAAAATGGTGGATGCGATTTTTATCGGGAATGCGAATGCTAGCATGACTTTTTGATGTTTTTGTCAAGAAATAAATATTTTTAATTTTTATTTGAAGAGATCAACAAAATGGGTAGATGTTGGATCAAATGAGAGCCGGAAAAGGCATGACAACCATTTTTCTTCCGTTTTTTAGCTTCGATTCAGACTTAAATTTTGTACAAGTTTAGCTTTTGTAAAACAAGATAACGGAGTTAAAAAGTGCTAAAACTTTTTAAGAATGTTGATAAGAATCAGTGGTATGTGATATTGATTTTTCTTCTTGTACTATCTTTGTATTCGGAAATAGTTTTGCTTATCTGGAGGCTTGTGTACGTAATCACCCCTCAAACAGACTTCTATATGTATGTAATAACGTAGGCCAGCTCATGAGGTATTTATATATATTGCATATGCATACTCAGCTTTTAAGTCAGGATATAGAAACAACTGGTGTTTTAATAACTCAAATCATTGCAACAAAAGGAGACACTTACTAGACCCCTCTCTCCCCCTCCCCGACCAAATAATGTTGGCAGTTGCTGATTACTGGCTTTTTTAATATTGATTGTTTAAGCACCCTAGATAAGCAGCGTACATGTATTTGCGTAAAAACGCAATTTAAACGCAATTTAAATCCTAAAAAAGCAATCAAAATTAAATGTGTGCGTACCCAAAAGCATATCTAAAGATCGGTATGCAATTACATGCAATGTCATTGCGTACCATTTGGTTCATTTTGTTTCCATTTGGGTAATAATAAAATGCCAGTCGGGTATTGATTTTTTTACTAGCTAGCGCAATATAACTCCAGTTTTATGAATAAAATATTGGTGCCCGGTCCAGTATTTTATGGAAAAACACTATTATGATAGTGAAGGCATGATGCGATATGGGCAATTCTGAAACTTGAACACATTATGGTTCTTAATAATGTGACCAAGTTTCATAGAATTATAATCAAAACTATTCATGTTAGAGAGCAGACATCGTTTCAACCGATGATTTTTCATAAACTAAGGGCAATAACTCCTTAAAGCATGGTGCAATATAGACCATTATCAAACTTGAAGAAGACATCATGGTACTAAACAATATGACAGTTTCATAAAATTCTGATCAAAATTATTCGACTTAGAGAGCTGACATCGTTTAAAATGGTGATTTTTCATAAACAAAGGGCCATAACTGCTGAAAGCATGGTGCGATATGGACCATTATCAAACTTGAAGAAGACATCACTGTACTAAACAATGTGACCAAGTCTCATAAAATTCTGACAAAAATATTCGAGTTAGAGAGTAGACATCGTTTCAAATGGTGAATTTTCATAAACAAAGGGCAATAACTACTGAAAGCCTGGTGTGATATGGACCATTATCAAACTTGAAGAAGACATTATGGTACTTAAGAATGTGACCAAGTTTCATAAAATTCTGATAAAAAATATTCGAGTTAGAGAGCGGACATCGTTTAAAACAGTGATTTTTCATAAACAAAGGGCCACAACTACTGAAAGCCTGGTGCGATATGGACCATTATCAAACTTGAAGAAGACATTATGGTACTAAACAATGTGACCAAGTTTCATAATAAAATTCTGAGAGAACGGACGTCGTTGAGACAGACGGACGTACGCATGCACGTAGGTAAAGTACGGACGGACAGGGGTAACACTTAAAGCCTCGGACATTATCATTGCGGGGGCATAAAAACATAACACTTAATGCCTCGGACATTATCATTGCGGGGGCATAAAAACATAACACTTAATGCCTCGGACATTATCATTGCGGGGGCATAAAAACATAACACTTAATGCCTCGGACATTATCATTGCTGGGGCATAAAAACAAAACTAGACCAATATTTAATTTCATTTATTACATAGATACATCATTTAAACACATGCTCTCATTGGAATTATTATTTTTACAACTAACTAGATAAACAATAACTTATTTTACAATGCTAAAGCATAATACAACAGAAATAGGAATGTTTGGCAGCCTCCTAGCACATCGATGCAGAGTGGGTGGGGTAACTCACTGCTTTCTTTCAATCAGCCTTAAAGAGGATCTTGATGGTTATAGCAGGGTCGTTGATTGTGCCGCCAAAGTACCACGTTCTAAAGACGTTCCAGTGTATAAGATAGGAAAATTTTGCCCTGCCCCTGGCGGCCATCATGCGCGGATCCAGGAGTTTTCTTCATATCTAGGATTTTTTTTAACCTCAACTTATTTTACAGTTTTACAGAGGGGGTACAATGTTTTTAGTTTTTATTCTATAGAAAGCTATAATTTGCCAAGATTCCGATTGGGTGTGGGGGATTCCAAAATATTCCAGGGGGTTCCAACTTTTATGGGGGGGGGGGGGGTGCTTATTCCTATAGAAACCTATAGAACTTGTGATTTTCCAGGGGGGTCCGGAACCCTGCATGGCCATATTTTTCGACAGTTCAATATATCTGAACAATCATGGATTCATGGTAGAGGGTCACCCAAGGACTATTTGTGCCAAAATAGGTTCAAATGAAAAAAGTCAATAAGCAATGCTTATTAGATACCCCCCGCACAGTAAGAGTCAGAGAAAAAACTTGTCAAGTTATAGTTCAAACCAGCAGACTTAAGTTTTGAAAAGAAGATTTCAGTATAATATGTGCAAACAAAAATTATAACACTCCTTCATGCATATGTTCAATGTGTCTACATTGTATCGGCAAAGTATAAAATTGCTCCATTAAAAGCTGTGGTAGAAGTTGATTGACCTATTAAGGCACCATCTATGCATATACAAAAGCCATATTAGGGAAAAATTGTCTAAGTTCTCACAGCTGTCATTTTGTCAAAAATTATTTTTTCTGAACCAAACTCCTTCATGCATATGTTCAATGTGCTTACATTGTATCAGCAAAGTATCAAATTGCTCCATCACAAGCTGTGGTAGGAGTTGATCGGCCCATAAAGGCACCATCTATGCATATACAAAAGCCCTATTAGGGAAATATTGTCTAAGTTCTCACAGCTGTCATTTTGTCAAAAATTATTTTTTCTAAACCAAACTCCTACATGCATATGTTCAATGTGTCTACATTGTATAGGAAAAGTATGCATATACAAAAGCCCTATTAGGGAAATATTGTCTAAGTTCTCACAGCTGTCATTTTGTCAAAAATCATTTTTTCTAAACCAAACTCCTACATGCATATGTTCAATGTGTCTACATTGTATAGGAAAAGTATCAAATTGCTCCATCAAAAGCTGTGGTAGGAGTTGATCGGCCCATAAAGGCACCATTAGCCTGGGTTCCAGTCTGATCATTTTTTCTTCTTTTTTATTTTTCCGTTCCTTGGTCAAAAATGACAGCCTGGGGAACTTCGATTTCAATCGACAGCGCCACCTGGATTTTTCCTCAAATTTTGTGGGGTAATGCCAAGAACGATAACGCTATCGGATAACTCTATTGTGCTATAAATAGTAACAGGAATCCCAGTGAAAAGATAGATAGAAAGGCAAACATTACCACTCTGTCCTATCATCAAATGCACTTTATGGACGATGATTTAAATTGAAACAACGTTTTCCGACTTTGGTGTATTTGTTAAGTAGTTGTTTTTTGCCTTTGCGAGACACGCATTTAATTACGGGCTCGAACGAAAATACACATTGTGTATATAGCTTCGAGACACGGTCGAGATAAACACAATACATCCAAGAAAAACGTCATCTCCTTTGTATTTTCGCTATATTTTTGACACTTCAGTTTCGTCTCTGCGTCCTTTGTTTTGGATCAGTCGGTCTCGAACCAAGTAAACAAATTCCATCTTTATTCACGTTTCTTTCGTGGAGTTTCCATGATCAGCTGTTTGATAATGGCATCCTCATTATCGGATCGGTGTCTCATTATCATCTTTATTGCGTCACACTAAAGCAGCAGGCTATAATAAGATTAATCTGCTGATCGGATTATCAAAGGGAAATACCACCGATGTCCCCAGGCGTCAATATTAATCGAAATCAATAACGGACAACCGATACCTTTGATGTGGCATATTTTTATTCTCTTACTTTTTTAGAATATTAGCATTAGAAAATATTGCCAAAATATTGACGACTGGACCCAGGCTAAGGCACCATCTATGCATATACAAAAGCCATATTAGGGAAATATTGTCTAAGTTCTCACAGCTGTCATTTTGTCAAAAATTATTTTTTCTGAACCAAACTCCTTCATGCATATGTTCAATGTGCTTACATTGTATAGGAAAAGTATCAAATTGTTCCATCAAAAGCTGTGGTAGGAGTTGATGGGCCCATGTATGGCCTATAATAGCATAAGCATAAAACCCTATATTAAAAGCCATTTAGAACTACAAAGGGAAATAACTCTGATAGAATTGGCCCCTAGCCCTTACTTTTTTGTCTAAAAGATTTGTCTTGCATATATGAACATGTTTGCAAGGTTTAATGAAAATCCAGCAATGACTCTTCAAGATATTAAGGAAACAAAGCGTTACGGACGGACGGACGGACGCACGGACGGACAACGTGAAAACAGTATACCCCCTACAAACAAAGTTTGCAGGGGGTATAATCAGCCCAGTAATTTATGACAAGATTTTAAAAGTTTTCCCTATATACACTTGAGAAAAAGTGGCCTCGCCCCCCGGCAGTCATGTTTTTGGATGGATCAATATAATTTGAACATTCTTGGTAGAGGGTCACCCAAGGACCATTTGTGCCAAATTATTTTCAAATCAGCCCAGTAGTTTTTGACAAGAAAATTTTTAAAGTTTTTTTTTCTTTTGTTAGCATGGAATGGAAATCTTTGAATTACTCTGGAAGGTGACTACCCAAGGATCATTCCTGTGATGATTGGTGAAAATCCATCAAGTGGTTTAGGAGGAGATGTTATTTAAGGGAAATTTTTGACGGACAAGGGAAGGACTGATGGACATCCTATGATCACTATAGCTCACCTTTGATGAGCTAAAAAATCATCTGAGAGCTTTCAATAGGCATATTACCATGTCTTAAGTAATTCTATTGTCAAACCTGTTTGGGTGTGGCTGTTTTTTTCTGTGGCCGTCGGTCATCATCATCATCCCGTAGAGTGAGCCCAGGAACACCAGCTGGTCTGCTACTACTTCTTCCATTCATCTAAGAAAAACGATATGCAAATTTAGATAATTTGTACTTGATCCTATCAAAATCATTCAGAAGATCCAGATCAAAATGAAACTACAATTTTTTGCAAATTTTAAGCTTAATTTGTTAAAATATTACGGTAAATATTGTATTTGTTCGTACAGCAAAAAAAAATATTTTTCTCTGTGTACGAATTATCAAAAATTATTTTTGAAAAAGATCGTCACTGTACGAACTAATAAAATGAAATCTCGATGATCGCTAAAAGCATGCTAAATTTGCTCAGAGGTGTGGGATTTTGGTGTATATTTTAAGCCTAGTCGCATATTATATGTGTCTGGTACATGACGAAAGACTGAAACCAAGAATAGATGAGTAAAAGTTGCGGTTAATCACTGTGCCATCTCAATGTATTTGTTTTCCACTAAGAGTACTTGTATGCTTTACATATGCATTACATACACGTCAAACTTATTCTTTCATCCAACAGTCGGCTAGCTCTACACTGTTATATTCTTTTGAGTCATGATGACAGCATGTAGATTCTACCCAAAACGTATGTCACAGAAAGGGATGAGTCAAGACCAAGGGGGGCACAGGGGGTCTGGACCCCCCGCACTGGAAAATCACAAAAACTTGTCCAGATCCCCTGGAAAATGACAAAGCTACCAAGCCAGCATTCATTGTCAGGCTTTCATCATTCCGTTAACAAATGCCATTGTCCGATTTAGTTCCGCACATGAAATATATAATGTATAAGATCAGCGAACTTTTTCTGCTTCCCACAACTTACATTTCAGCACAAACTTATTCCATTTAAAGTCCCTGTATGATCAATGTAGAACCAGATCAAATGTCGCAGTCACTACATGTATTTAACTCTCACCATTGCTTGAGCAATGTAAAATGAATCATGTCACGATAAAACCTGTCTTTCGGGATTTTGATTAGTACAGGGGCTTTTGTTAAGTATTGCAAGTGGATCGAGTTGGGTGCACATGCTCATCTTTGCAAACTGTACTCCACAGTCACTACAGGCTTTCTCGTGTAGCATCCGACGCTCTTCATGTCGTTATGAGACCCAGAACAAAATGTTTGCCTTCGCGATACCGATGAGCCAAAGTGATGCATGATCAGAGGGGATAGGAACAGGGGATCGGGACCCCCTTGAAAAAATACAAAATTATAGGGTTTCTTAGCAAAACTCATCCCAATCCCCTGAAAATCACAAGCTACCAAGCCAGCATTCAATAATGCCCGCTTAAAGTGGTATTTGGATCCTCCCTCCCCTCATCAACTAAAAAAAAAAGTTGTCAAAGTTGGACCCCTCTGACAAAACTTTCTAAATCCGCGCAGTGATGAGTTCGTAGAAATTGTTTTTCATGCAAACCCATGAAAAGGAGACAGCTTGGCAATTATTTTTTATGTGCTAAGTCCGCTTTCATGCGCCAAGGCCACCACATGCTACCGAAAATCAGAAAACAACATCTCTATGTCCTTTTTCAGCAGCTGATAGTATTAGCAGACAGTTTTTGCCCTGAACTTGCCTGACAAAAATGTTTATTCATTATTTCATATTAAACAAAGGGCACTGATAAGACTATGCGGTGTGCAGGTTGATCTGCAACTTAGTTGGTCAAAGTTGGGTACATACCATGCGCAGATCCAGAGGGGTCCAACAGAGGACCCAAATACCACTAAAAGGGGGCCGTCACTGCGGGCAGATGATGGCCCGACATTGAATGCTAGGCTTTATGATTTTTCAGGGAAGCCGGACCAGTATTGCTAAGATCCCATATATTTTTTTGTGATTTTTTTAGCCCTCTATCTGGTTCTGGGCATGCATGGGGTAAAGAAAGCAGATTCTGAGATGTCGGGATCGTCTCAAGGTCTTGACTGTTTTCAAATAAAGGGCTACCTAGAGGGGCTATTACCTAAATTAAGGCATGCACCATTACCTACATTCCTTATTGTGTATGTGGGCAATTATCAGTTAAGGCAGCGCCCTCTATGTCGCACGCGGCTTAGGTGTTCCCGATTTGACACATGACTTCGCGCACGTTCGGCAGTGTGTAAGATTTTTGAACTGACCGTACAAAACATCTCCAACCATTTGATCGCATCGGCGATAGGCTTGTAAGTTTGCATCCGCTCGACGTTCATTGAACCTAGAGTTTTCAGAAAAAAGGTCTTAATGTAATTTTTAAAAACGTGCGACATCAATGGTGGAGTTACGTGAGCGAACTTGGCCGTTAGATTGGCAGTTGAAAAGATATGTTTTAAGCTTACTCATGAAGGTATTGTAGACAGCTACACTAATTAAAACACATGCACCAATGAAGGAAAAAATGTTGTGTACGAACTAATAAAAATTATAGATCAGAAAAATGACCACTGTACGAACTAATACATGACATTTTGAGCTGATCGGCCGTGAATAATTTATGGTGTACGAACTATTCGAGTATACGAACTAATACAAGATTTACAGTAATTTCCATTTTCCCCATTTTGGCAGATTTATGTGATAATTTCCCCAAAAAACATCAGGCTTCAGATCTAGATTCAAAAGGGTAGAAAAATCCCTTAAGATGATGTACTTCAATCCCTTTTATCTTAGCAAACAGTGCTGACCCTGATGAAGTACCAAGTTCTGTGGCATTTTATCTGGGTCATCACAGTTTGCCAAAGTACCTGTTAAAAGACATATGCGGATAATTCCCTTGCGCACTATTCCTGCTTCAGATAATTCAGAAATCAGTTGAGAATGTTTACTTCCCCTGTCTTTCGACCATTTAAGAATTCAAACCAATGTAGTGTTGTAATACTCTTACGTCAGATCGACTTTCCAACATATTCTAAAGTTAATACAATATACCCGAAATATATGTCCTTTTACAAAGACAGATAGATAGGTCAAGCGAAAGGAAGCGACATACATGTAATTTCCAAGATGTATGTTTTGTCACAAATATAAAATTGGCCGAATCTCTGATTATCTATTTTACTTTTATGCTTATTGGGAGCTGCAAAAGACCTGGCCTCCTGGCCTAGTGGTTAGCATGTCGGACTATGGAATCAGAGGACAAGGGTCAATTCCCGGGTGAGCACCTATTTTTCATTGCGTGTTTTTTTACTTCCTTGTTTAGCATTTAAATGCTGAGTTACTTCTTACTAGTAAAATGGAATTATAAAAATGACAAAACTTGTCATTCCTGAATGTTTTATTCAGTATATGCCCGTCCTGAATGTTTTATTCAATATATGTACGAAATCTGTGAGGGCGGGGTTACATTTGGCCCTTTTGAATGATAACTAGCATGGTGACCCCCGATTTGTTTTCATTTTTCTAAAAGGTATTATAATATTCCATGAAACAAAAATAAAAGATTTTCAAGGTCAGATTTTTAAGTATATAATTAACTCTAACAAGAGGGCCAAGTGGCCTTAAATCGCTCACCTGAGTTTTGTTTAAGCTTACATATAGGTATCTGTTGAAAGCTGGCCATGTCCCTGGTGACACCTAGGGTGGGGTCAATTTTGGCCCCAAGGGCATAATTTGAACAAACTTGGTAGAGATCTACTGGGTCATGCTATAAACCAATTATCATAGCTCTGAACTTACGGTATCAGACAAGAAGATTGCTCCATGTTTTTCCCTATATACACCTATGTAAAACATGTGACCCCTGGGGTGGGACCATTTTTGGCCACAGGGGTATAATTTGAACAAACTTGGTAGAGGTCTACTAGGTCATGCTACATACCAAATATCAAAGCTCTAGGCCTTATGGTTTCAGACTAGAAGATTTTTCCATGTTTTTCCCAATATAAGTCTATATAAACCATGTGACCCCTGGGGCTGGGCCATTATTAGGCCAAGCACCATAATTTGAACAAACTTGGTAGAGGTCCATGTATGTAAAACATGTAAAATATGTGACAGCTGGGGTGGGGTCAATTTTGGCCCCAGGGGCATAATTTGGTCAAACTTAGTAGAGGTCTACTGGGTCATGCTACATACACGATATCAAGGCTCTATGCCTTATGGTTCCAGACAAGAAGAGTTTTTCCCTATATAAGCCTATGTAAAATATGTGACACCCGGGGTGGGACCATTTTTGGCCCCAGGGGCATAATTTGAACAAACTTGGTAGAGGTCCACTAGGTTATGCTACATACCAAATATCAAAGCTTTAGGCCTTATGGTTTCAGACTAGAAGAGTTTTTCATGTTTTTTCCTATATAAGCCTATGTACACCATGTGACCCCTGGGGCCAGGCCATTATTGGCCCAAGCAGCATAAATTGAACAAACTTGGTAGAGGTCGACTAGGTGATGCTACATATCAAATAGCAAAGCTCTAGGCCTTGTGGTTTAAGAGAAGAAGATTTTTTCATGTTTTCCCTATATAAGCCTGTGTTAAACATGTGACCCCAAGGGCATGGCCATTTTTGGCCCTAGGAGCATAATTTAAACAAACTTTGTAGAGGTCCACAAGGTCATGCTACATATCAAATATCAAAGCTCTAAGCCATGTGGTTTCAGAGAAGACGATTTTTAATGTTTTCATCTTGAAAATCTATTTTTTGCCTGTGTTACCTAGATATGCTATGGACCGCAACCATTTGAACAATTTTTAAAGAGGGTCATATAACGATCAATCCTACCAAGTTTGTTCAATATCCAGCCAGTAGTTTAGGAGGAGATGTCCTTTGAAGCAATTGTTGAGGACGGATGACACACGACGGTTACCCAATGATCAAAAACCCTATTTTTGTGAAATTACCAAAATAAATCATGCAGTATCTTGTCACTGCTTGGGATAACAACTAAATTTTCACATTTTCTAGAAAAAGGCTTAAAACCCCCATTCCACTGGACGGCGATTCCGCTACTATTCGAAATTTTGGTCAAAATGACAAGAATCGTAACAGAAACGGCAAGAGCGCAGCAGAAGCGCAGTAGAAGTGCCAAGGTCGTAGTAGAAGCGTATCCGAATTACAGAGTCTATATAATATAAAAAGGATACAAAAGCGCAACGAAAGCGTAGTTCCATCGCCAAGGGCGTAGTGAGGTTGCAGCTACATCGCAATCAGCATATACTAAGCGTAGCCAGATCTTCATTGTCGTAGTGGGATCGTAGGAGGAGCGTAACGGAAGTGTAGTAGAAGCGTACTGGAAGCGTCAAGTCCCCAAATCGTGTGGCACTCTACGCTTCTGCCGCGATTTGGGAAAATTTTAGAGAAAATCCTAGATCGCCATGAGCGTAGCGGAATCGCCGTCCATTAGAATAGGGGGTTAAGGTCATGAGCAATAATTAAAATCAAAAAGAAAGAAGCTGACTGAAGATTACAACTATTTTAGAACTTAGGTTATTCTTTCATTTGTCAGAAAAATGGTCAAATACTGAAAACTTCCATATGAGATTATGAAAAAATGAGCAGGGTGACATATCCTTTTTATTTTCATGCATTAAACAAACCGTATGCAAAGTATTGAGTAAATTTCAATGTGGGAAGTATTCAGTAGCAAATGTCCTTAAATGGTTTCAAGTATAAAAGGGTGAATTACTTACATTATTGTTTTGTCTAGGTGTCTGTCTGCAACTGCGGGATGTACTAGCAGCAGTTCCCCAACTGAAAATGATCAATTTAGATCAGTCAAACTGCTACAAGCATCCAACTTTATTTAACATGTACTACATTTATGAAGCCATATATAGTTACAGCATCCCCCATTGATTTTCAATGCATGTCCATCTGTTAGGGCATTTTATAAATTTCAGCCCTGATAACTAGCATTTTATCTGAGAAAAGAAAATAGAAAAGTGTTCCAAGTTTTAGAACATTTACCATGCTCTGTTTGATACTCCAGATTACTGCATATAACCCATGCCACACACTTTCAAGTCATGTTTTAACTGGTACAAACCCATTTGTTAACAAGGCAATTCACAGATTTAGTACCTCAAATACACTTGTTCCAGGCAACTACATTTTACAACAGCTAATCTGTTTATCGCTCTTACACAAGTTTTAATGAGAACCTACAGCCACCTGGTGACTGAGAAACAGTGTCAAAATATAGTGCCATACTTTTCATAAATAAAGGTGAATATATCGTTGAATTTATGCAATAATAACAATCAAACAAGGTTTTTCAATGCTTTAAAATTCTCCAGGCCCCTCAGATGCTAAAAACCTTGGGCTTTTCCCTCTGGACCTGACAAACATTAATGAATGAAAAAACATGTTTGATCCCTATAGAAATACATGGAATCATGCGAGTGCATTGCTTTGGAAATATAAATATTTTTGTTAGCATGACAAGGGCAATACGCAGCCTTATCTGGGGCTATAGTTAATTCTAATGTCAACAATAATTTGTAATAGTATTAGAAAATTTCACTCTTAGCATGCTGGATAATTTTGCTGTCTGATATTTTTAAACAAGAGGGCCCTAGGGCCCTGGATCGCTCACCTGAGTCCTGGCACATAAGATAGTGTATTGACCTATGGCTAAAAGATATCTTTTAAAGATATATATCTTTTTGCTTTGGTAGCCATGTTGTTCAGCTGAGCTAAACATTCTGATCAATTTTGGTACAAGGCATCATGAGGAACATTTCTGTCAAGTTATAAATATATTTTGAATTTGGACCTGTGGTTCAGGAGGAAAGGTCATTTAAAGATATTTCTTATCTATAGCTCTGGCGGCCTTTTTGTTCAGTGCTTCCATACCATTTGTGCAATTATGATAGTAGGCATTATGCCAAACACTTCTGTAAAATATTATTGAATTTGGAATAGTGATTCAAGAGGACATGCAATTTAAAGACATTTCTTATCTAGAGCTCAGGTGGCCCCTTTGCTCAGCGGAGCAGCATCATTTGTGCAGTTTTTAACAAGGGCTTTGTGAGGAACAATTCTGTGAAATTATTTTGAATTTGGACTAGTGGTTCAGTAGGAGATGTTGTTTGATGACATTTCTTTATATCTAGAGCTCTGGCAGCCCCTCTGTTTGGTGGGGCTAAACCATTTGTGCAATTTTGGTAGAGTGCATCACGAGGAACAATTATGTGAAATTATTTTGAATTAGGAGCAGTGATTCAAGAGAGGTGGTTCAAAGTATTTCTTATCTGGAGGTCTGGCGGCCCTTTTGTTCTGTGGAGCGGAACCATTTGTGCTATTGGTAGAAGGCATCATGAGGAACAATTCTTTTAAATTATTTTGAATTTGGACCAGTGGTTCAGGGGGAAATTCAGTTTAAAGATATTTCTTATCTAGATCTCTGGCAGCCCTTTTGTTCAGCACAGTGGAACCATTTGTGCAATTTTTGTAGAGGGTATTTATGAGGAACAATTCTGTGAAATTAATTTGAATTTGGGCCAACGGTTCAGGAGATGTAGTTTAAACGATTAACACTAGAGCTCTAGCGGCCCTCCTGTTCGGTGGAGCGGAACCATTTATGCAATATTGGAAGAGGGCATCACATGGAACATTCATGTTGGTTATTTGAAATTTGAACCAGTAGTTCAGGAGGAGATGTTGTTTAAAGAAAAAGTTAACACACGACCGCCGGACGGACGCCAGACAAAGACTGATCACAATAGCTCACCATGCGGCTAAGGTGAGCTAAAAAGCTACTTTTAAAAAAAAATGATTTCAAGAATATCAGAGAGTCAAACAGATTAGATCCAGACCAGGCCAAATGTTTTGTTAGACCTGCTCTGGATCCAAACTATTTGCGAAGATTATCAGCAGACAACAAGTCATCAATAGCTGCAAAAGAGTTTGTTTATTTGTTTAGGCTGATGTTGTACATCCGGTCAACACTTTTTCAGTCATGCCAGGATGCTTTCCCAGTCGGAACCAGTGCTAAGCAATAAAAACAAAATACAGCTCTGTGGGTGGGATTCCTACTTGTGACCTCTTGGTCACTTGTCTGCTACTCTACCAACTGAGTTGCAGAGAAAGTAAAAAGCAAGTTACTGTAACAACTTAAGTAATGCAGCATTATGCTTCATATCAAGGGCTTACCTAACATTGGTTCTGGCAGATTCACTTGGAGAGTGTAGCGGATAATCTGCAAATTCTATTGGTTTGTATACATAATCCTCTGTGTCCTTCAAATACTTCAGGTCAAGGTCAGGAATACTAAAAATATAATTTAACCAGATTCATTGCTGAGTGGAGTGCAGATGGGTTTTCGTAAATGTCAGTAAAATGTACATGTAGATGACAATGGAATGGGCAGAAAATGCTATGTAAGAGCAGGACTTTAGTTAAGAGTGTGTAATGAAAATTCATTTTTCTTATTTCACGACCAAAACATATGTTGTGGGTACTCAAAAGAACTGTCTCAGTGAGACGGTTCTTTTGAGCACCCAAAACATATGGTTAAATTGATGGGTAAGAAAATATTTACAATTTTACGCAGAAAATTTGTGTTTATCTAAACCTGAGAGGCAAATAAAAAGTAGATCTCCACACTTAGGTGAGGAAGAATATGGTATTGAATTTTTCTCCACTGAAAGGTCAAACTTGGACACATTGAAAAATAGTGCAGACTCATGAGATTCTGCATGATGCCACATTTCATCAGATTCTGCACTGTTTGATGGGGTAAAAACAATCTTGAGGGTTTAAGTGGAAAACTGTATCAAAGTATAAAGGAGTTACTGGACCATCCCAACTTTATCTAATGACAAATAAGTGAAAAAAATGTTGATATAATAATCCTTTTCATTCTGGATAATGGTAAACAAGTACTTTGTCAAACAGTGAAGGGCCAGATGAAATGCCACACTATGCGGCATTTCATCAAGGACTGCACTGTTTGCAAAGATAAATATAATACTCAGGGACAGAAATGCATAATTTTATAGAAATTATGAATGCAACCCCTTAAATTACAAAATGAACAATCCATATATATTGTTCTTAAATATATGGGGTAATCCATCAAAATGAAGAGGTTAAAGGCTACAAGAGAACAGGTGGGGGGGGGGGGTATGCACACTTCTCCTGTCTGAATAATTTGGTTAAAGCTCTTGATAGCAGACAAGTCACAGATAGTATCAGGCCATGTATGATTTCTTAAAGAAGTACCAAAATGAATATATGTGACCTCCTGTACTTTAATGCTTAGAAATATATGTTTACAGCTTATATCACTAGTTTTAATGTAGTAACAGTGTGTACTTACCCATCTGGCTTGTGTGATTGTCGAGACTGGGAAATATTGGCATCAGCTCTGGATGGAGTGCGTATAGCTGTCTCTTCTCCCTTGAAAATGAATAAAAAGTCAAAATTCTATCGAAATGCTCAATCAAAAGCTGTGGTAGGAGTTGATCGGCTCATGAAGGCACTATCTATGCATATACAAAGGCCATATCAAAGCTTATATCGGAAAAATTCTCTAAGTTCTCACAGCTGTCATTATGGCAAAAATTATTTTTTTCTGAACCAAACTCCTTCATGCATATGTTCAATGTGTCTACATTGTATAGGAAAAGTATCAAATTGTTCCATCAAAAGCTGTTGTAGCAGTTTATCGGCCCGTGTATGGACTATAATAGCATAAGCATAAAACCCTATATAAAAAGCCATTTAGAACTACAAAGGGAAATAACTCTAATAGTATTGGCCCCTAGCCCTTACTTTTTTGTTTAAAGTATTTGTCTTGCATATATGAGCATGTTTGCAAGGTTTGATGAAAATCCAGCAATGACTCTTCAAGATATTAAGGAAACAAAACGTTACAGACGGACGCCCGGACAACGTGAAAACAGTATACCCACCACAAACAAACAAATTCTCCACAAACTATATCCCTCCGACTTCGTCGGGGGATAAAAAAACAATACTTTACAAAATAAGCACTGAGCATATTAGTTTGTCAGTCCTTATCTGGATCCAAACCATTTGGCACTCTGATAGTGTTCCTGAAATTATTTTTTGAAAAAGTTAATTTAGAGAAGTCAGCAGACTACAACAAAACCCAGAAAAATTTCCCAGCATGCGTAAAGCTGTAAATAGTGAAGGTAGATACACACCGTAATGGGATTTCTGTTGTGTACTGGTTTGGCGCTTGGAGGTCTTCCACTCCCTGGTCGGTCATAACGAGGGGTTGGTGTACCTCGTACAGAAAAATCCATCACCTTCCTCAATAGTGTACTTAAGATGCCTTGTGGATCTCACTTCCCTATGTTGAGAGCTTCAAACTATAACTGAGGGACTCTTCTTTAATTCAAACACCAAAGCACCACTATCAAATAAATAATATAGGCTGAATTTTAATTTACAAGAAGAGTGTTTGAATCAACATGGAGAAAATACATTTTCCATTCCATAGGTCTAGATGACAAAAAGATTTGAGGGTAAAAATGTTAATATTTTCTTATCTATGCTAGTTTTAACATGTTCTGTGTGCTCAAATGAACTGTTTAAATGAGATGGCTTTTTTGAGTACCCACTACATATGATTTGGTTGAGAAACAAGAAGATTCTTTTTTATAACTGGAAACCTCATTATCTATTTTTATGAAAAAAATTATAACGCTTCGGCACTCAGAGCAAAAGCCAATAACATTTTCTCATTAAAAGTGTTTTGAGGTATTTCATGTAAACACTCTGCCAAATTAATTCACTATTGACTAAATGTGTGTTTTGAGGTATTTCATGTAAACACAACTACGCCAAATAAATTCACTAAATGTGCATTGAGCTTAAAATGCTTGTTTTTGTCTTTGCCATACTGCCATGTCTGTTTGGTCACCTGTTGGGAAAGGGTTGACCTCTTCATGTATGTGGTTTTCTTCTGTTTGTGTCACTTTCCCATACAGTGTCCGGAGTCAGATGTGGTACTTGATTGTATCAATACCTGATCTTTGTCTTCGTTCTAACTTTGCCTAATTTTAATAAAATCTGAGAATTTAATCCCCTTCTTCCTGTTTTCATTGATACATTTTGGGATTCAAATGGATGCCCACATTTCACTTCGGAGGTCCCAGCCTAAATTTTGAAGTCTGTGATCTCTACATCAGGGAAACTATTTGCTATTGTTGCTTCATACTGCAAGGTATACGCTAGAGAACCACTGTTCTAGAACAGTGCAGTCATCGTGTGCTGGTTGCAGTTGATGAGTGCACAGAATGATGTACCTAGCTGTTAAAAAGGGTGATATTTGGGTCAATATTTTACTTCTGAAAATATTCTTTGCTAATTATCAGGGCTCCAGATAAGAGGGGGTAAAGGGTATTTAAGCATTATTTTTTTGGAAATCAGCATTGAAAATTAAATTGAAGGGTAAAAATACCTTTTGCAGTTTGAGGTTTCAGCACTGATATTCAATTTATGTGGTGAAATATTTTATCCTTAGTAAGAAAACCCCCGAGTAATATACACTAATTGTATAAACATGTATTTAATAAATTAATACAATTAATTTTTAAGCAAATAAAATGGGTCTTTTCACAAGGCTTTGCAACAGAACTGATGCCTCTAGGACTAAGTTTCTGCAATTTGACATTTTAAGTAGGGAGTTAAATACTCATTAAATTAAGAAGTAGGGGTGAAATACCCATTGGTCCAAATCCTTATCTAGACCACTGAGTTATTGTCACTTATAAATTCAGCTGTGTATCTGCTTGAAAAGATTTATGTGGGTTGAGTGACAGTTGCTACAGCTGCAGAATTATGATTATTTCCTGAAACAAAGGATGAAAGGAATGTATGTTATGTTCTGGAATTTATGCTTACTTTCGATAAAATGCAAAATAGCAGTTCTTTAATGTGCAAGAAGTTGTTTGAAATCTGAAGGCAGAGCATTTTGAAAGTTATTCAAGCTTTTCATACTCTACTCATAGTTCTTATATCAGGTGTTATGGCCCAATATTTACATTTTTTAAGCAAGCCTTAATGAATCTTAAGATTTTTGCAACCGTTCATAGCCTCATGAATTACACAAATTTGAATCTGATTGACAGCTGCCAAGCTCATTTGCCTGTGCAAAAGGCTTCTAACATCAAAATTATTCTCCAGAAAAAAACACTGGTGTTGTGATTGATAGCGAGCCACACCCAAGTCCCACATGCAAAACAAGCTTCTTGTTTGCTCCATTGGCTGTCCTTGTTCATGCTGGCTGTTCCGCCTTTCTGTTTTACACTCCAACAAAACCGTTAATACGATTACATATTAATACAAAACTGTAACATTTCCTAAATTATAAATATTTTTTTTTATTTTAGATATTTATAATTAAATGAAAATATAAGCAATAAATTCAATTTTTGGTCTGTTCATGGAATCATGAATACTTCGGATCTCTTGCAAAGTTCAAATGAGAAGCCCTTTCATGATTCCATGAACATTCCAAAAATTGAATTCATTTCTTAAATAGACGCGGATCTAAATAAAATCAATATGTAGCAGTTGACAACCCATTCACTAGGCCAGAACACCTGATATACAGAACTATGCGTACTGTATTATATATAAATGAAAAGCGTGAATAACTTTCAAAATGCTCCAGTCTCAGATTTCAAACCTTTTTTACAGTATAGAATTAAAGCTATCACACATAAATTCCTTGACATAAACAAAAATGCCTTTCATTCTTTTTTTCAGAAAAAATCACCTTCTTTGCATAACTCTGGCACTGTAGGGACTATCACTCTACCAGAGGCCACAGGATCCAATTCCTGGTACCTTATTGCTCAGTAAATGCCTTCAAGAGCTCTTTCTTTCCCTCAATACGACCCTGGAACTCCCTACCTGTCTCCACAGTAATTAGAGCTGTCATTGATTGGTCATTTGGCATATCGATATATCGGAAGGAAATATTGAGATATTATGATACATGTAATCTTTTGGAAAATGTATAAAATGCAACTTTTATACTACCTTATTATTGTTTTATGCTCTTATTGTAAATGAGTGATTAAAACTATGAGACCTCTAGCACTGTCTTATCTTTTAAGGCCTGCAACAAGTATGATCTGGTTGATTTGTAAAATTGTGTTATTTTACATCCATGGTACACAGGTGAGGTCAAGTCGGGAAAGTTACTGAGTCATTTATCCTGACCATGCTTTTCCTTGAACAGGCTCAACTTAAGCAGTATGCATACTCAGCTCCATACTTTTACCAGTACCTGACACATTAACATATCAGGGCAGGACTCTCGATCACCCAATTTTTGGGCCAAAATTCGGCCCCATTCCCAATGCCAAAAAGTATGTTTTTTTCCCATTTCACGCCAAAAATTCCCAATTTGACTATCTTTAAAAATTTATGGTTCTCCATCTTTATTTCATAAAATACAAATACAGAACATATTGTTACATATTTACAATTTCACAGAATAATAGAATATAATAACACTTTCTTCTTTCTCTCCCTATTCTCATAGTACACTAAGGAAAGTTTAATTCTTGGATTCAATTTAGCAATGGAAATGTCATACATAAGGATGATGTCAAATTTCCCAATTTTAGTCAAAAGGCGGCTAATTTTCCCAATTCTATGGGCCCAGGCCCCATTCCCAAAAAGGTGTGTGAGAGCCCTGCAGGGGTTTGGAGAGAATGGCCATAGAAAATATTTCATGACAAATTGCTGAATGCGGGAATCAAACTTGCAAATTCCTGAATGATAGACTGGAGTCTCTGGACATGCTACCAACCACACTATAACCAGACTTCCATTGCCTCAGAATGCTAAATGCTTTTTAGAGTTAGCTGTCAAACGGGCCAGCTGAGCAACAGGGGTCACATCAAGTTCCCAACTCAGTCAATTACAATACTTTGGCTCAAAATCACTACCAAACCAATTGCTTTAGCTATTATGCACTAGACATTTATTGGTTCTTTGGAAATCCAAAATTATCACTCACTTGTGCATTTTGAAAATCCTTCCTGAATATTGATACCAACCAAAGGTACCTGTCAAAATATGATAACATGTTAGTTGTGCTCTATGGTATGGGTAAATGTTGCATGTTACTTTTGCTTTAAACTTCTATTGGTTTACACTTTAACATAAGAGTCACTAAAGCAGCCTAAAATGTCTGGTGCATACAGTCCTGGAGTATGGAAGCTTGGTTTGAAACCTCCATGATGTAGGCCTCCACGAAGAAAACAACAATTCTTGCTTGACACAATATCGATATCTACATTTCAATATCGATATGAATATTGCAGCTCATTTTTATTGATACATCAATATCATCCATAACAATGACAGGTCTAGCAGTAATTATGTCGGGACATCCTAATTTCGGTGCAAAGTTTTCATCTCGATATTGCCCACTATGTATGGGGCATATAATGTTTCATTCAAGGCAGTTAACAGCCACTTGATTGTGTGTGAAAATTATATGGTAAAACTATTTCTACTCTTGTTTGTTGAGTAGTCATCTGTAACGTTTTGTATAGCATCAATGCTATAGCTTACCTATGACCTTGCATATTTACATACTGCATGCTTCAGTAACGCGCTTCTCTTGTTGTTGCCAGTTCTTACTTAGGTACTCATTAAAGTAGATGTATGTATACAACACGCTGTGTTGAGTTCTTTATTGAGCTTTACTAATACATTCTAAGACAGTACCCCAAGAAACGAAACATGGTGTTCAGAAGTGAGATTTAAGAAACATTTTGAAAACAGTTCGATCTAGAAATTTGGAATTTATATGCACAAATTGTGACAATGGAATTAGCAGGAATAACACCACCCTCTATGCGATGGGACGATACAAACTTGCCTGAGCAGTGGGAGAAATTTATGAGACACACTGCATTAATGTTTTCTGGACCTCTAAAAGCTAAAACAGAGGAAGAAAAAGTGTCATATTTGTTACTATGGGTTGGTGACAAAGGGAGAGATATCCGTCATACCTGGACTGACATATCGGCAGACGACGCCAAGAAACTGGATACGTTTTATGAACGTTTTAAGAAGCACGTCAGACCCACGTTGAACCCTATATTTGCTCGTTACCAGTTTAATAACGAAATACAGGGAAGTGAAGCCATTGATTCGTTTGTCACGAGATTACGATTGAAGTCGAGAGATTGTGACTATCATGATTCTGACGAAATGATACGGGACAGAATTGTGTTTGGGACTAACTCACCCAAAATACGTGAGAAACTCATTAACGTTGGAAGAGACTTAACGTTACAAAAAGCTATCCAGATTGGGCAAAATTACGAATACGCCCAGGAGCAGATGAAACCTAATGACGTTCACATGGTCAAACCGAAGACCAAGAGACGAGTCAAACGTTCGAACCGATCTGGTACTATGATGGGTCAGCGACAATCGTATGGGGCCACGGGTTACACACCACAGGGCTACGAACCACAGACGGGGACGAACAAGACGAGACGTGAACAGGACGCTAAGTGCAAGAACTGTGGATATGACGCTCATAAGTCAAATGAAGTGTGTCCAGCCAAAAGACAAATTTGCAGAAAGTGCAATAAACTTAATCATTTTCAACGCGTGTGTAGATCAAAATCAGTGCATGAAGTGAAAAGTGACCAATTTCAGTCTGAGGAATCGGATTTGGATTCGGATTTTTATGTTGATACGGTAAATACATCTTTTTCTCATTACGATCAAGCTTTTGCCACAGTAAACATCGGTCCAAAGAAAACGCCCATTAAGTTTAAAATTGACACAGGTTCACAAGTAAACATCATTCCGTTGAGCACTTTTCGTGAATTAAATATTACCTCCTGAAACTCAGCTTTCTTCATATACGGGTAAGCATCACCCTTGCCCTTGTAAAGACAGACAATGAAACTTTCCTCCCAGTCAGTTGGGACCTTGCCATCAAGGATAATGGCAGTATCAAGATCTCGGATTATGGTGGCACCTGTATCACCTGCTGCCTTGATCATCTCCACCACTATGCCTGATGGACCTGCAGTTTTGCCCGACTTCATCTTTGAGATGGCCCTCTTCACCATGTCAATAGTGATTGGGATAGGCGGGCCTTCTAACGGAGGTTCATTAGACAGGTGATCAGGGTCCCAGTCAAATTCAACGTTGAGAAGCCTTTTATAATGTTCAGCCCACACATTCTGCTTTGCCTCCTTGCTCATTGACATTTCCCCAGTGTCATTCTTCACTGGCTTGTCGCCTACAACATCAACATTCTCTTTCCTCATCTGGTTGGCGAGGCGGAAGATATCAGACGACTTGTGGTCAATGCCCTCAGAGACCACCTTGTCTGCTTCGTGGCGTAGCCTTAAGAGAATTTCTATTAGGACATGGGTTTTCTAAAAACAAAATTTAGCCAAACAGAAGTGAAAGTAGGGTCCAAACAACAAAACCCTTATGATGGTACACCCTAATTTCAGGGTAGTTAATGTTTGGCCTTTAAATACAACTCCCTTTAGCTGTTCAAACTCAAAATCTATACTATTTCATGAGCATCAACATCTGTAAGGCCAATGTCAACAATGATAAATGAACCAAGGTGTAACCAAACAGAAAGTACATCATTCAAAAGTAGCCATGTTAAGGTTTTTAACCATGTGATGATCATGAAACAGTATAGATTTTAAGTTTGAACAGCTAAACTGGGTTTATCTCAGGGCCGTCGTCGGCTTTAGAAAATTGGTACAGCCATGGTAAGTTGTAGCCATTTTTCTGAGTGTTGATGGCACGAGACGCAGTGGGGTGGGGGAGAAAAGTATGAGAGGTTGATGGCTCCTTTTGTTAAGGGGTTCCGGGGGACCTCCCCCAAGATTTTTTTCTTGTGAAACCAAGCTTACTTTTCAATCATTAGCAGTATTTCAGATGCTTATGACAGCTTTTTGTACCCCCACCATCAATGTATTAACAACTATTTTTGACCGTCGGTGGGTCTCACCAAGCGATGGCATATCAAACTTGACAGTTTGCTAGTAATTCTGATACAGATATCTGTTGTTGTTTTTGGTTGTTGTTTTGGTGGGTTTGTCAATGTTGTTGTTGTTTTTCCAGTTCTATACATACATGATTATACATTCCCAGGCCTCTAGAAAGAGAGCATAATTAAAAATAATTTTCCTATTTCTCAACTAAAACATATGTTGTGGGTACTCAAAGAACTGTATAAATGAGACGGTTCTTTTTCAGCACCCAAAACATATGTTTAAATATCTACTAAAACTTGTTTCCGAAGCACCATTTCCTTGAGAACGAACCGTTCTTTTGAGCACCGAAAACAAATGTTAAGGCTTAAATGAAATATGTGGTTCCGATTTTCCTACCTACCCTAATTTTTTTAATCCTACTGGTCTTTGGAGAAAAAAAAGCATAAAATGGGCACTTTTTCAGTTTTTGTCAATATTTTCTAGGTTAAATGTTAAATCAAAATTAAATAATTTCCCTACCTACCTACCCTAAATTTGTTTTGCATGAAATAGGAAGCACACATATATTTCATTTTGGCCTAAAACAGATGGATAAGAAAATATTCTCAATATTATGCTGGATGTTTTGCTTATCTATATAGACCTATAATTTTATGACAAGAGCAGACAAGAGCAGACTCAAATCAGTCTTCACATCTACAACATTAAACTCCAGCTGATAAGTTTTTAGACCTAATTTTTCGCAATTACTTTTTTATCTTCAGTTTTAGCAAAATGTGTTCGCGATGAAAGTTGTAGAGGAGAATTTCCGCCAACTACTCCAAAAGGTCTTGTGCTTGTGGCTCAAACAGTTTTTTGTGTATATAGATGAAAAATTTGCAATAAATTGAATTCGTCCTAAATTTCTAAGTCTTTTATTGACAGGTATAATTCTTATAGGCGTGACAGAAAGGGGTAGTTTCAAAAATATTCGGAAGCGGTGCATATTCTTCAAAAGATGTGCATAGCATCATACTCAGAATTTACCGTCTATATGCATAATCAACTTAAAGCAGGCTCATTTGTAAGAACAAAGGCTGGGTTATCGCATTATGTGATTTTTCACTGATGCACGTGCTATGAAATGAACGGTTTTGAGATGACCCTACTAGTTTAACGCACGAGCGAATCAGGCGCAATTTCTATTACATTTGAACAAGCCATCCATCGCTTTAGTTATTGAATTAGGGCGGTGCAATGAAACTTTTTGACTGACATCTTGGACTTAGTTTATTTGCGCTTTGCTTAAAATGTTCAAAGAGTGCATCTAAGCACAGAGGAACCTGCAGCATCTAGGATGTTGGAACCATTCGGAGAAGTTGGCGGAGATGTTCCTGAATACTTTTCATCGCGAACACGTTTTGCTAAAATTGAAGATAAAAAAGTTATTGCGAAATATTAGGTCTAAAAACTTATCAGCTGGAGTTTAATACGGATAAACATGAAATTAATGTTTTATTGAAATGTTACATTGTGAAATACAGCATAATATTATGTTTTCTAATCCTTCTCAGATCATACGGGTCTGCGTTATTGATCATAAAAGAAACACCATGAACACTTTGATGCATGCTCACTCAAAACAATAATCCTTTAATCATAATCACTATACAGGAGTCAGTTTTTTATCTTGTTGTTTTTATAACGACCGCCTTTGACACCCTTAGGACCTGTGCATGCTTCAGTAATCAATTAATAATCAAGCTAAAAAAGTCAAGGGGAATTATTGACAGCTTTAAATCTCTAACATCCTACCAGGACCTTGATATTGGATACATCTTACCACTTCTTGACCAAGATAATAACCCTGTTTTTGAACTAGAACAAAATGGCAAAATTCTCCAGGAAACCCTTTTCAGCGGTAATCATCTTCCTGCAAATGATTTTGATGAAAATTCAAAAAGGAGATTGAAACTGGGCTGTCAGATATTAGAGCCCAGCAGCAGCAGCAACAGATCTTTGAAGATACTCAACTTAATGATGAGATTCCACTTGGAGAGACCATGGCCGCACTGCAGTACCTGAAGGAAGGGAAAGCAGCGGGGCCAGACAAGATATTTACTGACCTGTTACTGCATGCAAATGAAGAGCTAGAAAAATCGGTACATAAGATTTTCAATTACTCATTTAAGACCGGCACTCTACCTGAAAACTGGAGAACAGCAGATGTGAAATTCCTCAGGAATCAGGGAAGAGCAGCTATCATTCAGCCTCTGCATACAGACCAATAAGCCTTACAAGTTGTCTAGGAAAGTGTCTAGAAAGGATCCTTGCGGTTAGACTGAATGGTTTTATTGAGCACAATAACATCATAGAGAACAGGAAGGATCCCACAAATTCCACAGTACAACTTCAGCAGTTCTTAGACTAGTTCAAGACATTAACAATGGATTCAACAACAAGGAAAACACACTTGCAGCTTTTACGAGGGGTGATCTAGAAATACGCGGAAAAGTGCTATATATTTTTTGTTTATTAAGCAATCCCTTTGATACTTATGAAATCTGATCTTTGTTTTATTTTGAATATTGGAAGCGTATTTTAAAACATGTGGAATGCATTGTTTTAATGGAATCGTTACCTTAGCGACGTAAGGGTAACGCTACCCGGCGCACATGACGTCATTGAACATTTTCATCAGTTTTAACCAGAAATTCAGTGTTCAAACAGAAGCCCTGTTACAGTCGCTTTCTGTTTTTAGTAATATTTAAACAACGACCCTGATATGAGGTTGAGGTTAGTGACGTCACAGTGCCAATTTTGACGTCATTCGACGTCAAACAAAAGCATGTGACACAGATAATCCGAATAAGCAAAATGGCTGACTTTGAACAGCGGGTTGGAATTAAATTTTGTGTAGCAAACAAAAAATCAAGACAGAACATGTTTGAAATGTTAAAAACGCCTTTTGGGAACAATGCTATGAAAAAACTGCTTTGTATAAATGGTACAGTATGTTTGAGCAAAGCGATAACTCTGTTACTGGTGAACCAAGGCCAGGCCGCCCCTCCTTCATCTCAACAAAGGAAATTGAAACAGTCAAAGAGATGTTGGTCTCTGATCGTCGGATGATTTTTAGAGATATTACGACTAGGACTGGGTATACCTTCGGTACGGTGTTTAGAATTATTCATAATGAACTAGGTATGAGGAGAATCGGTGCGAGATGGATACCACACAAAAAGAGACATGTTATGCTTCAAACAGCTATCCTTCATCATGACAACGCACCGTCTCATAGAGCAGTACCGACTACAGAGACAATAAAAAAGTCGGCTTTGAACTTTTAGACCACCCCCTTACTCACCAGACTTGGCCCCTTGTGATTTTTTTCTATTTCCGTTGATCAAGAGTGTTTTGAGAGGTACACGATTTGAGGGTGTTGCTGATCATCTAGTTGCAGCTCAGCAAGCTATAGCTGAAATACCACTTAACTCGTTTGGAGAGTGTTTTCTTTCTTAGGTAAAATGCTGCAGAAAGTGTGTAGATTACAAGGGACACTATTTTGAGAGGGCATGGCATTGTATTGTGCGCCAAAGAGATTGCTTACAATGACAGAAGAGGTTTTTCATACTGGTGCGCCGGGTCGCGTGATGTGACGTTGCCATGACGTCGTTTAAAATGACGTCATTTAACTTAAATTTAAATACCAAATTTCAAACCGGCATAAATTTATGTTGATTTTGTGCATAAAAAATATAAAATTCGCATTAAAATTGTTGAAATAATGGCATTTTTCCGCATATTTCTGGATCACCCCTCGTATTAACCTTGAAAAGGCCTTTGATAGCGTTTGGAGAGATGGTCTTTTGGTCAAACTACACAGATTTGGTAAAAGAGGCAGAATGTGGAAATGGATAGAGGGATTTCTGAAGGACAGGAAAGCCAGATGCTATCTGAAGGGGCGATATGGGTCATTCTTCTATACATCTGTTGGCCTCCCGCAAGGCTCAGTGATTTCTCCAATACTGTTTATAATCTTTCTTCAAGACATCTTTAAAGAGATTTCTACCAATGGTGTAAAATATGCTGATAATGGGATCATTTGGGTTACAGGAAGTGACATAAAGGAACTCTCAAAGGCTGTAGAGGAAGATTTAGAGAAAATTTACTCCTGGACCAGAAAATGGAGAATGAAAATAAACATTGAAAAAACTGAAATATGCCTTTTCACGAAAGAGACAGACACAACGGCCAAAGATGAAATAGAAGTTACCCTTAATCAGCAAGAAATCAAGTACAATAAAACTCCAAAAATACTTGGGGTAACTCTTGATGAATCCCTAAATTTCCAATCTCACAAATCTAAAGTATAGCAGAAAGCATACAAGGCTTTAAGTTCTCTCAAACAAGTCAAATTTGTTGAAAATATAAACACCCAAAATTTGATACAACTCTATAAAGCCCTAGTTCTACCCATCCTTGAATATGCTGGTCCAGTATGGCAGTGTGCAGATTCAGCTAAGCTAGAGGAAATACAGAGAAAAGGTTTGGCACTATGTCTTGGTGCCATCGGGACAAGTGGTAGACAGGGCTTACCCTGGCTCAGAATTTGCTGTAGCCAACACTTTAAATAGCCAAATGGAAATTTAAATAGCCAAGGTTTTAGCCAGAAAGTAGTGTAAAGAAGTTGTTCTGTATTTAACTCTTTGCCCGCTAGAGACGACTTTTGTCATCTGCTGATAAGCTTTGCAAACAGTTTGGACCCAGATCAGGCCCGACAAAATGTCGGGCCTGATCTGGATCCAAACTGTTTGACACTGATGGTATTGAAAAAATCCAGCATTCAAAGAGTTAAATATAATAAAGGGTGAAGGAATAATAAAAGCAATATTAGTGGAAAAATCCAAAAGCTGATCAAAATATACCTTTTAGCAGATATGTAATTTTTAACCACCATGACCACCTAGAGTGTACTTTTAGCCAATGACTTATATTTGTAGCCACTCTGCATTTTTAGTAGCAAATGGCTACAATGGCTAATGGCAGGGTGAGCCCTGGTAGAGAAGCTCTTGAAGTGGAACTGAATATGCAGCCCTTGGAAGTCAGACGGATGGAGCAATCAGTCAGAGAAGCAGGTAGAATACTCAGCAAAGATGTGGACGTACCCATCAAAAGTTCTTGGGAAAATTGGAGGGAGACTGAAAATACAGAGAGGTATATGTCCCCTTTCTGCAAAATGCTTATTCAATTAGAAGATATCAAGGCTGAAACAGGAATAGACACCTTTAACATTGAACAAGACTTTTCTTTCCGAGAAGGACTCTACCCAACCCTCACAAAACCAGAATACTGGAGTCGCCTTGGATCATCCAAAAATAGAACCAATGATCAGAAAGATTTTGTTTTGTTGCTTTACGTCCCATGTCAACAGCTATGGTCATTGCGGGACGGTCAGTTCACTTAACCACACTTTTTCCTGGGCAGGCTTGAGCAAGCGGTTAACCAGTAATTTGTGCACATACTTTCGCTTGTAACTGACAACAACCCTTCTTGAATAAATCAGCGGAAGGGAGGAGAATGACCGTAGAAATTATTTCATGATCAATCTCCACGAAAGTATGGTACCGGATCAGAAAGATGAATCTCGGAAACTAATTAATGACATAGTAGAAACCTGCACTCCTGACACTCTCATCTTCTTCACTGACGGCTCTTGTCACCCAAATCCTGGACCGTGCGGGGCTGGAGCATGTGTCTACCTCCCTTTTGAGACTAGCCCAGTTAACCTGAAGCAACCAGTCAGCAAACTTGGGTCTATCCTGTTGGGCGAAATGATTGCAATAAAAATGGTTCTAGACTTCATACTAGAAAAACTACACCAGAAAAGAAAGCTTAATAAGGTATTAATTCTGCCAGAGAGTCAATCTTCTGTTGGACTTCAAACCCTTGGTTGGGAGGCTACACAGCATAAAAGTACATCAAAAGAAATTATTGCCAAAATGGATCTTATTAAAAGAAAAGGAATTGAAGTAGAGATCAAGTGGACCCCAGGACATGCGGGGATTAAAGGAAATTAAACTTGTACTCACAATCAAGATGGTAATTCTAAAATTATTTCCTTTATTCAGGATTTGCCGGACATATATATATACATTTTTATATGCCTTGCTGGGGAGGGTGACCATGCACTCACGGCTGTACGCCGGGCGAGAACTGGGGTTGTCGTTATTGAATTACTGAACCTGACATCGACAACCCCTTATTCACAATTGAAGTATGAACTCAAACATTCATTGGAATCCTCACCCATGAACAGCCGTGAGTGCCCCACCACAGCACTGCTGTATGGACAACTTAACAAAAGAAGCTGCTAGTGTTACCCTGGCTAACAAACAAGGCCGAACTGCATAGAGAGAAATAGACCACCCATGAGTACCTTGTAAATATAGTTAAATAAGGGTGGATGCGGGAGGGTGAAATTCTGGTTGTCTAAGTGTCACAGACCAGTGCTCCAGCTAGAATCAGAAAAGGGCAGGGTGCTGAAGCCCTGAATAGGACACTTTATGCCTCATGGCGAAAGTTAGGATGCACAGGGGGTGGGAGTGGAAAAGGATGACCATCCTCCGCATAGGGTGTTGGGGGGGGGGGGGGGGGGGTAGTATACTCTAAAAATATTCGTACCCCAAAAAATATTCACTTTTCTGATAAACAAAAATCGAAATTTGAAATTTTTAACCTAAAAAAAGGCCAAGCATGTGTATATATAGAAATATCACCCCTGACCCCAACCCCTCTGTGTGTCTTTTCATGCAGGAGTAGGCGGGTCTGAAACTATTTTGTTTCATGTTTCCATGTCAGAGAAATTTAGTTGATTAAAAAGGTCTAAGTAATAAGTATCTTGCATTTGGTTATGTCAATCTGTGTCCCCTGATTTCAAAGGGATAAAAAGCCTAAGGTTGGAAGATTCCATTTCACATCTATGGATTACTTTATATAATGTATCCCTATACTGTTTTCTCTTTAATGATAGATAGCTAAAACTATATTACAGGGCTTGGAACTCGACCATGGACAAACCGATTTGCGAGCACAACGATTGTCAGCAGCTCATCACAAAGTCACATGGTCGATCCTGATTGGATTCAAATATTCAACCACAAGAGGAAAGCAACGCTTACCTGTCTGTAAAGGGTAGGGTCACTGTAAACATAACGTGTCAGTGCTCCGAAAATAGCTACTTTTGGCGTGTCATAGATCACAAATATTAGGCTCTGTGTTGGGTGTTTTTATCTCCACCTATATTCTGCAGCATATAACCTTAGCGTGTGTCCTCTGTGTAGAAATTAAGACAACGTTCTTTCACTGTGCTTGCAGTATAAATCACACATTTCTTACGCAATGATTAAAGCTGACCCTATTAGATTCCCATGCCCACAAAAAACAGACAGCACTTTTAAAGTTTGTTGCTGTCCTAGGAATCAAATAAGGAACGACATTTCATGTGAATTGTCTGCTGATAGATGATTCATATGAAATATCGAGGTCTATTTTCTCCCTGAAATTCAAGCAATACATTGATCACAAAAGTGTACAGTGCAATTTGTCATGATTGGCGTTTTAAGGGTTAAGATCAAAGCGGTATCAAGCTCCAGATAAAAAGATTTTTGACACCGACCTGATTTGAAATGAGCTTTTTATAACTCTTTGCATGCTGCATAAGTTTTCATATTTTTGTCATCTTTATCATGTACAATTTAATATCAAGACTATTTTAGGAACATCACCAGTCAGACCGTTTGATCATGTCTGATCTGGGTTCAAACTGTTGCAAACCCGCAATCTTTTAGTGTCACTTTCCGGACAAAATGATCTGTAAAAATTGTATGCAAAGGTAATTAGCTCCAGCAGGCAAAGTTAAATCTATTTGGGGACAAGACCGAGACAGTTCGAAATTTCTGTCTGAACTTCACAATGTCCAGGAATAGATCATGATGCAGCGTGTGTATACGTGCTAATTGACATATAGAACACTGCAAGGTAGGCGTTTCTTTCCTGTCTCATTATTTATTTGACAATCCAATCAGAACCAAGGCTGTGACTTTGATGAGCGTCCGATTGTAAACATTGGTTCATCGCAAAGTCCATGGTCATCGTCCATCCACTGTATGTGCCCGTTGTTTGATTTGAGCTGTTATACCCAAACAGTGAAGGCTTCATCATGTCATTCTAAACTACAAGAAAGTCTTTTTATCTGGAGCCCCTTATGTCTTTGATGTTGCCGAAAACAAAACAAAATGAGTTTAACAAGTGAAAATGGATATTAGAAAATATGAGGAAAAAGAAGGTTAATTGCCGAGTAAGATGATTGCAAAGTTCCCATTTCTCCTGCTTAAAATCAAACACATGTGACTGGTCAGTTTCTCCATGAGATCTCAGTGGGGGATTTCCCACTTTAAACGCAGTGTAAACAGAAAGTCGTTGAACCTATGAGCATCAATTTGAATACACAACTTCTGTGACCATTTGGGAAGATAAAAATAAGGGCATGGTTGACTTTAGGGTAGGGTGTTATGAAAAGGGACAGGGTGCCAGACATGTAAGGCAGGGTGTGGCGTCCTTGTAAAACAGCCTAGCTGGAGCACCAAACTATGAAATATAATTTGATTGGCGCTGTAAACCCGCCACATTAGCAGTGAAAAAGATTAACAGGGGCCCAGTAGCCCAGTGCCCCTAAATTTTGGGCTGGGCCCCTAAAATTAAAGGTTTAGGGGTCTAGCTTGCCCCTGAAAAAATGTAGTATGCAAAGGTTTGAAGTATTGTCAAATCTGACGCTAGCTGTTGGAAGTTTACAAATCTTCATTCAGCTAATTCCAAATACAGTTAATATGGTACATGTATATAATTAGAGGAATACAGATTTTGAGGGTCTCTGACTTCAATTATGAGTAAAGCAAATACTTGGCAATGGTGTTGAAATGTGAAAAGTTTTTTGCCGAATCCTGGGCTCCTTAGTTTTGGGCTGGGCTCCTACTCATTTTGTTTTAGGGGCCCAGCTTGCTCCTTGCTCCTGTATCCCTGATAAGGCAGGAATATTACAGCAGCCTATCAAATTTTGTGTCTCTATGCAGATTGGCCAAAAAATGAAGGGCTTTCTGTCCGTGCTGACGTCACATGGCGCCACTAATGCACGGAATTTTGTTTAATTCCATAAGGAACGGAACAGAACAGGATAACTAAGCACCGGACCGGACGTTCCTCGTTTAATTAACAGTTACGGAACATAACTACACAATGAGGAGGCGGATAGACTTGCCAAAGAAGCATCCAAAGAGGCAGTTAATGTCTGATTAAGGAATGTGCATTTCTCAGCCAGAATTAAAACAAGCTGCGAAGACCCACGGATTGACAGTCTGGCAGCGACAGTGGGATATTTCAGATAAGGGTAGATTTCTGCACCAACTGAAACCTAAAGTTACTACAAAGACCCTCTTTGACTTCCCGACAGAAAATAGTACAGTCAAATTGCAAAACTTAGAATAGGATATGCAAAGTTAAAATAAATGACTATATGCAAAAATAGGAAATTTAGAAACTAGGACATGCAAATGTGGAGAAAATGAAACTATAGAGCACTATCTGCTGCACTGTGAACTATACTTTAATGAACGCGAGGCTATGAGGACTACACTTTTCCAACAGACAGGCATCACAGAACTGACAACAGACCTCCTTCTCGGCTGCGATGACAGTGACCTCCAAAAAGAATTTGGAATGACAGTTATTTTGGCTCTGGGTGATTTTATCACACAGGCGTCACGATTATAAATTTACACAGCGCCCCCCACAAACAAGTAATACCGGGAGATATATACTGATGAAAATTACTGAGAGATCTCATTACCGGCGAGACAATCCAAGGGGAAACTGAAAAATGACACAGAGAAAAAAGGCATATTGGGCCAAAAAAAAGGATAAAACCTTTTTAGCCAAAAAAGTGGTCTCGTTGTACTGCCGCAGACGGCTTTGCATCTGATGGCTAAACATTTACTACCCCATAATTAGGATGTACAAAGGTAACAGCACTGTCGCTTGATGCCTGCGCTTCAGCTCTGGGCCAGCCCTCTATCTATCTATCCAGGGTTTTACAGGACGCAATATCCTGCGTCTTATACGCATAAATCATTAGGTAGGACCCCTCAATTTACCTTACCTGCGTCCGCTGGGACGCAGATGTGTTTGTTGTGCCTTTCATTAAAATCCCAATTTCCAAAGTTATTTTGTAACGATTCGGTTTTTCCCATATTTACAGTCTATCTATAAATAAATAGGACAGGTGCTGTCGTTTAACCAATAATATCGGGAGGTGTGTCAAAACGGTCCAATCAAATTCGTGTTGCTATGGCGCTTTGAAATCTCACCATGTCTCGCTCCCGCTCTGATTTATCGATCACATAGACGCTTGTCAACTATTGGGTTTTCTTACGGTCAAGCGTGTAAATGACTAGAAAAAAAAAACAGCTGCTAAAATGTCGAAATCGAGCGATCTGAGGAACTTTTTTGGCAAAAGAAATGCAGAAATGGACCAAGAGCCATCCCCTAGGGGCTGCTCGGAGTCAGATAAGTCTGAATCATCTCAAAAACCAGCCCTGAAAAAAGATCGAAAATTCCTATCTAGCTAGTTAGGTTGATACAAATGGTTGACCGTTGTCGTTGAGATACGAAAATGACTTAATGTTTTGCGACACCTGTTTGACAACTAAGGCCTGTTTGAATCTCTTCACGGAAGGTCCATATATAAAAAGATGGGACCCCCATTTTCAATGATGGGACCCCCGTAATAATCAAAGTTGAGTCCCCAGGACCCTAAAACCCTGTCTGTCTGTCTATCTATCTATCTATCTATCTATCTATCTTTCTATCTATCTATCTATATCTATCTATCTATCTATCTATCTATCTATCTATCTATCTATCTATCTATCTATCTATCTATCTATCTATCTATCTATCTATCTATCTATCTATCTTCTGATACTCAGGCAATCATATATGATCATTTTCTGAGGTGAGTGTTTTAGAATTTTGAAAAAAAAAAAAAAGCTTCTGGCTGAGTCATCTAAATGAGTGCAACTTGGTGTAAAACCCTGTCTGTCTATCTATCTATCTATCTATCTATCTATCTATCTATCTATCTATCTATCTATCTATCTATCTATCTATCTATCTATCTATCTATCTATCTTCTGATACTCAGGCAATCATATATGATCATTTTCTGAGGTGAGTGTTTTAGAATTTTGAAAAAAAAAAAAAAAGCTTCTGGCTGAGTCATCTAAATGAGTGCCCTGGATTCCTCTGTGGTCTCAGCTGCGACCACAGATGGAGCCAGACTATTCCAATGAGGAATAGTCTTTGGGAAAAAAGAATACTTCAGGGCGTCACTATAAGTCTGGGGCCTACAATACTGTGAGTTGTGTGATGACCTGGTAGATCTTGTATTCTGAAACGGGGTCAAGTACTTGTCTTTATCAATAGACATAGTTCCACAATGAATCTTGTGAAAGAAAAGCAGAGAGGATTGATCCCTCCGGGTCTCCAGAGTTGGCCATTGCAGCTCGTCAAGCATTTCTCCAACACTACTAGTGTTGAGCCACCTCCTGCAGGTCCAGCGGGCTGCTGTCCTCTGTACCTTCTCCACTTGTTGAATCTGAGTTTTACAATAAGGGCTCCAAATGGGGGCTGCATACTCCAATTTAGGGCGTACCAAAGTTTTGTATGCAACCTCCTTAGTAATCCTAGGTGCGAAAGCCAAGTTCCTTCGAAGGAAACCTAAAGTCTTAGTTGCTTTAGACGAGATATCAGAGATATGTTGACCCCAATCCATGTTCTCTGTGATTGTTATATACCCAGACCACCACCACCACCTGGGCATGAAATTGATTCTGTTGGACACCTCCACTACCACCCTCCTGACAAGATTTTTTTTAACCTGTGTAAAGAATCTTCCTTCACACATGTGTATATAGTTTAAATAGTGTGACTATGCTCATGATTGGGCCCAGCACTTTTTTTGAAGATGAAGAAGATTGAAGATTAGCATGATACTGTCTGAAATAAGGTATCATGCGAAATACTAATCACAAATTATTTTCTCTTGGTTCTATCATTTTTTCAGCTGCCAAATCTGTACAGAACGAAATAACGTGTAATGAAACATCTAGTGTCTGCTTTAATTAGATACTTTTAGACATTCTATCAATTTCAATGTCACATTTATCTGTTAGTTACCTGCGTAAACAGTTTTCTTTCTGACTATGGAATTTGCACTAATTCTCGTAAAGAACAGATATCGAACGTTCAAAGAATAAATAGAGTAGCATACATAAAGTTTATAATAATAATAATAATAATAATAATAATAATAATAATAATAATAATAATAATAATAATATAATGATAATAATAATAATAATAATAGATCTAATAATAATAATAATAATGTTGTACCCGTGGACTGTCACTACGTCGACAAGGCGGCTGGATTACCACTACAAACTACATATGGACAGCAACTGTACCTGTAACCAGTCGCCGATGACAACCACCCGTGCGTGGAGCCACGTGGTGCAACACCAATAGCGGACAACCGGTCTCTACCTTCCCAACCACCAAACCAGACGGACGTGTTCTATACACAGCAAGGAAGGTAAGGGCACATTTACATCATTTGGCGACCGAGGTAAACATTATGGATTAATTTGTTGAATTGAACATTGTTTATTTTATCTGCAGTCGTCGAATTTTGAAGGGAGAAACCGTTTAAAAATAAAACAAATGTAAATTGCAAAAACGTCGGTTTCTCGGTGAAATATTCATTTGAAATTCTAAAATTATCTAAAGTAATATTTTCAAATTCTTGAATGCGAAATTGCACGAATATTTCACCTCTTTTTTGGCTTTGTTCACCGTTAATTTTCGTGTTTGTCCGTTTCGGTAAATTTCAACACCTTTCGGTACACTCTTTTTGTCAACAAACAAGATCTACTTTCGTTTTAGCTCGAACGGCAAAACGGTGGACATCAGCAATTTGCCTTTTAACAGCTCGGTTTTGGATTTCGCTGCTGCAGAACATGTATGCCATGTACTGTTTTCATGTATGTATTGCTTTATTCATGTCGCTCTATTTTTTCGGTCGTTTCCTCGTCAGTCGCGATTTTTTGTATGATTTTGCCATGCATTAAATGTTTGTTTGATTATTAAAACATGTACTGTATTCTTTGACTTGTTGATTTATTCATTGCCCCGTATTATTTTGCATGTAGTGCATGAATGTATGACTTGTTTCTTTAACTTGTAACCATGTAAATGATAGCCAGGGCTCAGACAAAATTGATTAAACGAACTGCCATTGACCCCTAATCTTTTATTGCACCCAGCTGTAGCCCTCAGATATAAGTATTGTGTGGTCAATTTGACCCATTGACAATACAGTACACGGTTTGGCAATTTCGTGTATGCCAAATAAGACACCCCCCCCCCCCCTGTAACAGTTTTTTTTGTTAAAATCCGTTACCCCCCCCCCCCCCCCCCCCCCCACCTGATTTTACTATTGGTCATAGCGCAATGCCGTTTTCAAAAGACAAAGACGTGCGGTTTTACTGGTACAACAAAAGTTGAAGTGAACTTTGACGAACTTTGCCAGAGCAGCCAGATTTTCATACAGGTAATTATGTTTTACCACCCATTTCTTTAATATTTTTTTTTTCTTTTTATGGAATAATTTTCATACTGGCCAAGGTACAAATGTTCATTATGCGCTAAATTATCATAACTTTTTTTTTTTTTTTTTTTTTTTTGTTTTTTTAAATTTCATCTCTGGTTTATTTAAAGTTGTAATGACCTAGTTCTACATGTTTTCCCCACAATCTGTTCAAACCCTATTGAACGGTAATTCTACAGATTATTTCAGATCTGACCAAAAAGTTAATTTAGGTCTCATTTTGGTTTTGAAAAATTCACATGACAACTTAGTCTCGATGATTTTTTTTTTAATTTAGGAATTTTTTTTTCGTATGAGAGGGAGAGATGCCTTACCTCTCAGTTGCCCATCTTTTATCATATTTTTGCAATGGTTATGGTGTCTATTTCGGAGATGTGCCATAATAGTTCATTTTACTGATTTGTATGGCACTTGCCAATTTTGGATACCCCATGAAATTGCTCCATCAACATTTTCATTTTCATGCAATATTTTGGAGTCTGTTTTGGAGATGTGCCATAAGAGTTCATCACTTCATTCCAGTGAATTGTATGGCACTTGCCAATTTTAGGCAGCCATGGAATTGTTCCATTGAAATTTTAGTCATTTACTTGCAATAGTAAAGTGTTTGTTTTGGAAAGGTGTCATAATATCTCCATGCGCTGAGTTGTGTGACACTTGCCAATTTTAGCACCTTTGAATTTGCCTCCATTTTTAGTTTCAACATTATTTCATTCATTTAACTGCAATGTTTTGTGTCTTGTTTTGGAGATTTGTCATAATATCTGGTTTCAGTTGTATGAGAAATGCCAATTTGAGACATTGAAGATGTTGCTCATAAAATAAAACTAGATCTGAATTCCTAATTTTAGGTACAAAAATAATATGAAATGGAAGGAACTAAAATTATATCCTTCAAGGGTGACTGTACTGATTTAGATAGATTTTGGCATACTTTTCTAATATTTGACTTATGTACAGTCACTGGTCAAAATTCATTGTCTGTTTATTATCACCAGAATCTTTGAAACATTATGAGCTCCAGGTTTAAGATCCAGTAGATTCTGTACAACAGACATTTTATTCTTGAGTATAATAAGGTGTAGTGTACAAAGTAATGTTACCAAAATATATTAAATATTATTGAAAGAAAAAATACACTTACAAAAATTATCAATAAATTGTAATTACTGGTTCATAATTTTGAGATAGGTTGTTTGAAAATAATGATACTGAAAATATAGTGTTACGGTAGCTCACACGAATCTCTGAACCAGATATATATATATATCACCTTATTATATTCATCCAACTTTTGACATCAGTTTTGATGTCTTCGCTAGTGCTTTGAAGCAGCATAGCCATCAATACCGTTATCATGCTTTCCTTGCTTTTTAGTCATGTTTGATGTGAGTGCTGTTGGTGTTCTTTGCTAGACTTTGTAGTTGCTTGAGCATTGCCATTTCTGACATCATAGGAGGTCATTTACCCATAGTCATCATCACCATAACCATCATCATGCAGCTATTTCCAGTGATTTACCTATATTGTTGAATCCTGGGGATGTCTGTATTGCTGTATGGATTGTTGACTGTGGTATCTCAGAAAAACTGATTAATTGCTTGGATTGTCAGTACCCAGGTTGGGTGCTTCTGTTGGCTATTCAGAACATGTTAATTGTGGTTTACTACTTGTTGGTTAACATTGAAATCCACCATGTGGAAATACCATTTTACACGGTATGTGTGCTAGATCCTGTCACATCAGGGTACAATATTCATGCGGTACACTTATTCATTTAAATGCGTCATTGTCCCACTGTCAGCCTGTCATGTCAAAATTCCCCATAAATCAGAGAGCCCAGATAAGAGTTGGACACCTGGAAGGCTTAAATTTGGCTTACATAATACAGAGCTTCATTAAAACCAGGTTTGTTTTGATTGGGTGCTCTTTTCTGTCACCCCTTCCAACCAGTCTCCGTAACTGTTGAGCTGAGTGTAAGCTCATAGTTCTAGCTCTCTATTTTATATATCGAACATAATTTCTAAATGAGACCTGGATATCTAGTTGATTATTAATTATGTAATTTAATTTGGATTAAAAAATAATGTCTTGGATCTGAGATATAGCAGTGTTCAAAATGATTAAAATTTATTTTCAAAAATAGCTGCTATACTTATGTAATATTACTCAACTATTGCTTGATAACTCGATTATCCAGACCTTACTAAAATGTGTATGCTAAAGTAACACCATGTAAATGAAAGGAAAAAATGAAAACAAAAATACGGAAAATAGGGGGAAATAAAAGAATTTAAATGTCATATATCTGATTGACTAAGAAACACAAATAATTCCATAATGTCATCAGTTTAATCTGTAAATTATACTTACGGTCAAAGTACGGTTTCTGCCATTGTCCGAATTGATTATTTTGACATGTATGTACTGCCATGTATGTATTACTATGTATTTGATATGTAATTGTTGTCAAGCTGGCATAGTATTCCAGAGTGATATTCTTCATGCTGGTATATGGTATGCCAGAGTGATATTTTTCATGCTTGTGCATAAAGTGCACAAGTGTGAGTTCGATTTTTACTGCATCATATGATTGTGCTGGTTAGGAACGATTATTATTTAACTTGTATTTGATGATTTTGTATTTGATTTATTGATTTTTGTATTATGCATGTATGTTTTAATCGTTCGTACTCACCATTATGTATGATGCCATGGCAGAGTCTGTCTTTAACTCTTGGAAATATTACAGGCTTGATTTAGAAATTGTTTTAATAGATAGTCGATTGTGGTTATTAGTTTTTACAGCTGATGACAAAGTTTTAGTACATTGTTTAGATCTATGACAAACCAAGTAACAGCATTGATGGACTAGGTCTATATTAAATCTACATCTAACATGAAGACCCAAGTTACTTGTTCTGTCTGAATTATTGTAAAGCATACACAATGCAGTAATATTTGGATATTTGTTTTTAGTTGGCTTCTTTTACTTAACATCTGTACTTTTGTTTTATTTAGCACCCATATTTAGAGTTGCAGTAATACTTTTATTTAACACCAAATCTTCAAGTTTCCAGAGCTCACTTTTGCTTATGTTTCTGCATCCTGATTTAGCATTTAATTCTGACAGCTGGCATGCCGTGATGTCAATTTTACCTGTAAATTATCCTGCCACTTCATGCACATATCTGTGTAGAAAGAGGATTTCCATGGGTCCGGTTTAACATGTTTGTTTTGAATTACAATTTCCATTATTAGGACTGGAATCTTCCACTATAGCCAATATAGAGGTCACTCATCAACTCTCCATTCATTAAACATTTTCATTGTCAGATCTGGAGAGCTCGAGGTCTATACCCAATAATTTTCCCCTTTGCAAAAGCAAACTGGTTAATAGTCAGAAAATATCTCCTTAATGATCATATAGGGGAGGATCCTATGTGTGGGGTTCTTCCTATATGATCACCAAGTATCAGGTAGCTTGATAAATTTCTAGCTTTGCATATACGAGATAAGAAAACTCTGTTCCATACAAACTCACCTATCCAATATGTCGGGTTATATTCAATTTTATTGTGTTTCATTTACAAAAATATATATTTCATGCTGCTTGGGAGAAAAAGTTTTGGAATTCGTACACCTTGTCTAGAGGGATGGCTAGCTCTTTGAAACTGCCGTATCTGGACAAGGGTGTTCTAATCATATCTCTTTGTTTGCTTAGCATTAACCCCTTTATTTTTATTGCAGCATCTGAAGTGCACCTGATCGAAATTTTATAAATGTATTCCATTCCTGTAGATTTATATATTTTTGTAGCTGCTTCATTCACCTTCAGTTAATTTTACATTTTAGGAATCACTGTGAATGGGTATATTACGTTAACATCTTGTAAATCGGCTGCTATGTCAGAATAAATACGCATAAAATAAATCTGACATGTCTTATTTGTAAAATATACGCATTATAGTGATTTCTAGAATTTGCATTTGCAGTTTGGAAATATTTCCATTTCTATAACCTGCCTTATTTTCCTTTAGTTGCCATATAGCTCCTTCTGTAAGTTGCAGCTAGATCTCCTTTCTGAAAAGGTATCGAGCCTCCAGACCTCACTCTGAATTATATTCATTCCATGTGTATATTTTTCTTTGTCTGTTTAGTTTGGCTTACATCATATTAAAAACCACATGTAGTAGCTATATTGATTTGTAAATGCATGTGAGATCTCAGCTCAGTGGTAGGAGTTATTCCTATTTAGTATGTATGCACTAAGATTTAATTTCTCACTGGTGTCGCATATGTTACAGTGTTGGCATCTTACACTATCATTGTTACACCATTATAATTCATACGATATGCTTGCAAGTGTTCAACTGTTGAAATATGAATATGGTTATGTCTACTGGCTATAGTGGAAGTACCCATATTTGTGTTATGGAAAAAAATGTTTGGCCAGACAAACTCTATGCATTCATTATTATATCATTTAGTGTATTTGCACTTGATGAGGCTAAGGTATAGTCTGTCTGCCATGCAGATGTTCATATTTCATTTAATATATGTCAGATATTGTTTATCTGCTAAAATATTGAAGGTATATGTAAGCTAATTTTGTCTCTGCAATCAGAATCAGGTTGATTTTGATTTATACATGTTATAGCCTTTTCAATACTGTTATGGACCGAGTAGCACTGTCTAGACTCATACAGGCAATTCATACAACCTTCATATACTAAGTACAATAGATTTAGAAATAATTTTACTGCTCAAAAATTTAAAATGTTTCCAATTAATGTCAATATCTTATGTCTCAACTCTGAACAATAACACTTTACTTTTAAAAATATAATTTTGTCATAATAATTAGTATAAGATCTTTTTATGAAAGGGGGAGAGTGTTGTACCCGTGGACTGTCACTACGTCGACAAGGCGGCTGGATTACCACTACAAACTACATATGGACAGCAACTGTACCTGTAACCAGTCGCCGATGACAACCACCCGTGCGTGGAGCCACGTGGTGCAACACCAATAGCGGACAACCGGTCTCTACCTTCCCAACCACCAAACCAGACGGACGTGTTCTATACACAGCAAGGAAGGTAAGGGCACATTTACATCAATAATAATAATAATAATAATAATAATAATAATAATAATAATAATAAATGAATAATAAGGATCAAAATAAGGATAATTGACCATATCTATGCTACTTTAATTGTCGTTTCCCGCCACAAGTCTACTGGTGGTCAGTATAATGGACAAAGAAACCACCACCACCGCCGCCGCCACCACCACCACCGCCACCACCTGGGCATGAAATTGATTCTGTTGGACAGCAACCGTGTCACATGCTATAAAACCTGGCACAAACCCATGAAACCACCACCACCACCACCACCACCTCCACCTCCACCACCACCACCTGGGCATGAAATTGATTCTGTTGGACAGCAACCGTGTCACATGCTATAAAACCTGGCACAAACCCATGTAACACTGCAGTTTATTGCCTCTAGACTTAAAGTTAAAGGGGACAGCAACCCTAATGATAAGTATGCTTTATCAGAAAGAGCTCTATGAACCATGAATTTTGATACAAGTATCATCAAAATCGGTTGAAAAATAAGAAAGTTATGGGCATTTATAGAATTCAATATGGACAACATTTAGCCGCCATTTTGAATATTTAATTAGTTTTCAGAATTTTTTCAACTGCTTAATTTTTAGTGATCACTGCTATCACATCATCTGTTTTTCAGCAGATATGCAGCTTTTTACATAAGGAAAATGTTTCATTAAAGATTAACGCAAATAATCCATTTGTTTGTCTTTTATTTTGAGTATGCATATTTAATTAGGCTGAGTGACGTCACTAAGCCTACAATATGGCCGCTTCCATAACAGTCCATTTGCAAATATTCAAAAGCCCACAACTTCCACATTTTTCAACCGATTTAGATGAAACTGGTATCAAAATCCATGGTTTATTACGATCTTTCATTTAAAACGTAGTAATCAGCAGGGTTGCCGTCCCCTTTAAAGGTGGTATTTATCTTCAATAAGATTAAAACACATGCGTGTGGTTTAGCCTCCTTCTGGCTGTAACCATAGAAACAATCAGGTTACTGTCGTGAAATCGAAATCAAAATAATTGCGCGTTTAAGTGGTTAACAATTGTTCCAAATGGTTATGATGCAAGTATCATATGATATTTGAATGTGGAAAATGGTCAATTTTCACTGATTTAGGTCATTTTCAGGCCAAGTTAACCTTGACAACGGAAAAAATAGAAGAACGGAACATAGATTTATCGTTTTTGGGTGATCGTGGATGCACCCTGAAAATTTGAGAAAAATATGAGACCATGTATACCTAATCCCCTATATAGCATGTTTGGTGCTTATAAAGTATGGCTATTAAATACAGGTCACTATTTGACTTAATGTACACATATTTACATCAACAATACCCAATGTGTAGCCTTTGAAACCGAAAAAAAAGTCGAAAATAACACAAGAACGTGATGTCAATCGATGGCCTCAAGGTCTTGTATCAAAAACAAAAGTGTTTCAATGGCATTCTTAGGATCACCATAAATGATTTCTAAAAATGTGTTAAAATATTTTGATAAAATATATAATAGGTTAAACTAAGGGACAAAAGAGATAAACATGTGTTGCCAACCAACGGTTTGCATCAACTGAAACGATTAAAAAAATTACAGATCATGCAAAATAAAATCAAGCAGAAAACAAACAAAGCACATACAGATAAAAAAGGCATAGCATAAAAATGCGTATCATTAAACTTAACGTTAAAACATCACAGCTTACTATCCTGATCTTTTCAACTGCCACCCATGTGCGGATCAGACCTTTGAATTTCCAGAAGCTCGTCGCTGTTATGAGCTCATTGGACAAGCTGTTCCACACACTGACAGACTCGAACCTAAATGATCTCTGCACATAACTGACAGTCCTGACTGTAGGTATTTTGACTGTGTTTTCATACCTGAAAGAATATTTTGTTTGTTTTACTTCCACTAAATCTCTGAGGTATAATGGGGACATGTTATTAACACACTTATATGTTTCTGCAGCAATGCATCTCAGTCTGTTCATGTGACATGTTGGAAGATTCAATTTGCCCAAAGGCTTGCATAGCTAGAAGTATAATCATAAATAAGAGCTGTCGCATGACAGCGTAGCTTGACTGCAACCTTTTAATTGAGAGAAGTGTGACAACCATTGATTATGCATGTATAGGAAGCTTATGGATAAATATTGTACAGTTGAAACATATTTATGGTCAACAAACATACATGACACAGTAACGTGACTAATGACCCCAAAAGAATTGGTCTGGCATAAGACACATTTGAGGTAAGTTATTTGTAATATAGGTGATATGCTCAAGGCACAAAAAACGAAGAAATGAGGTCAGAAGTCAATGCCAAGGTAAAAGTGACCCAAAATGGTATGCACCACTCCGCCATCCCCAGATGAATCAACACACCAAATTTGGGATTGCTACCTCAAATAATATAGGAGAAATGCTCGAGACACGATTATTCTAGAAACTAGGTCATAGGACACTGTCACAGTGACCAAAAATGGTAAGCGACATATCACAATCCAAATTTTCATCCATACACCAAATTTGAGACTCCTACCTCTAATAATATAGGAGGTATGCCATTGTCTGCTCATGTGCGATACTAAAGGATCGACTTGTCTGCTATGGGACATCACGACTGAAAAGTCGGGTTTGTGCTGTTACGCGGTTCGCATTACTCAAAACACCTACGTTAAAAAGTAACAAGCGTTAAATGCCTATATATAATCCTTCAATGGAGATATCTAGTCATTTTGGGTAGCCAAATCATAACAATGATAGGTATACGGTATTCAGCCATAGACTGATCATATTGTAATCACTAAAACATTTTTTAAAAATTCTCCGCATGGCATTTTCATTGAAACCGTTTCAGTGACACGTGATGACGCGCTTGATAAACAATATTGAATCAGCCAATCGGGCGAATCACATGACTCTGTGACGCATTTGGTAAACAAATATGTCACATGTACCCACAGTGCTCAAATCAGACAGGTCAGTATTTGTTAAAATGCTTCCGGTCGATGACAATGGGAGGTATGCTCCTGACACGATTATTTAAGAGATAAGGCCAAGCTCACAGTGACCTCAAAACTGGTACATGACACTGCATCATCCCAACACACACACACACGCACGCACGCGCGCACACGCACACACACAATTTGGGACTGTAATAAGAAATATGCTAAGGACACGATTATTCTAGAAAGTAGTACAGAAGGCAAGGTCACAATGACCCAAAATGGTATGTGACACTCCGCAACACCAAGATCCATCCACACACTAAATTTGGTATTCCTACCTCAAATAATCTAGGAGATATGCATCAGAGCCTATGCGGATTCTAGAAACTAGGTCAGAGGTCAAGGTCACAGTGACCCAATGCCGGCATGTGACACTCTGTCATCCCAAGATCCATCCACACAAAATTTTGGATTCCTACCTGAAACAATATAAGATATATGTTCAGGACACGATTATTCTAGAAATAAGGTCATAAGTCAAGGTCACAGTGACCCCAAAATGGTAAACAACACTCAGATGCAGCCACACACCAAATTTAGGAATCCTACCTCAAAGAATATAGGAAATATGCCCCAGACTCAATACAGATTCTAAAAACTAGGTCAGAGGTCAAGGTCACAATGACCCAAGGATTGTACAGGACACTCCGTCATCCCATGATCCATCCACAATCAAATTTGGGATTCCTAGCTCAAATAATATATGAAATATGCTCTTGACAAAAATATTCTAAAAATTAGGTCAGGGATCAAGGTCACAGTAACCCAAATATGAAACGCGCAACTCCCCATCCATAGATGCATTCACACACTAAAATTTTGAATTCCTGCCTAAAATAATATAGAAGATATGCACCAGACTCTATGCCGATTCTAGAAACTAGGTCTGAGGTCAAGGCCACATTGACCCAAAGATGGTATGCGACAAGAGATATGCTCCAGACAAGAATATTCTAAAAACTAGGTCAGATGTCAAGGCCACAGTGACCCCAAAAAGGTATGCAACACTCCCCCATCCATAGATGCACCCACAAACCAAATTTGGAATTCCTACTTCAAAGAATATAAAAGATATGCACCAGACTTGATGCTGATTCTAAAAACTAGGTCAGAGGTCAAGGTCACATAGATACACGGAAGGTAGGCGACACTTCATCATCCCAAGATGCATCTACACAACAAATTTGAGATATGCTTAGGACACTATTATTCTAAAAACTAGGTCAGAGTTCAAGGTCACAGTGCCCTGTAAATTATGCAAGAAACTCAGTCATCCCAAGATTCATCCACACACCAAATGTGGGATTCCTACCTCAAATAATGTAAGAGATATGCTCCTGACACGATTATTCTAAAAACAAACTAGGTCAGGTCAAGGTCACAGTGACCTGAAAATGGTATGTGACGATCCACCATCCTAATACGCATTCAGACACCAAATTTGGAATTCCTTCCTCAAAGAATATAAGAGGTATGCACCAGACACAATTATTCTAAAAACCAGGTCAGAGGTTAAAGTCAAGGTGAACTGAAAATGATATGCGACACTCCGCCATAGCAAGATGCATCCACATACCAAAATTGGGATTTCTATCTCAAAGAATATAGGTGATATATATGCACCAGACACGAAGCGGGACGGACGGATTTCTTGCCCCATCCCACACCCCCCCCCCCCACCATAGACCCGGGTCCGAAGTTGTGGAATGAAAGTGAACTGTTCAAGGTATCTATGGTGCAAGTATGAAGGCTTTCTTACAAGTGGTTGTCAAAATATGAACTTCTCGAAAATTTTAACGCAAAAATCCTATCTTTTGGATATGTACTAGATTTTGACCTCTTCTGGCCCCACCTCCGGCATGGACCCTAGCAGCGTTTTTTGTGCCGTTTTGGCTGGTATTAAGATTAACAACCACACATTTTTCATTGTATTACACATGCTGGGTGCCTTGGGAGATGTGATCCCTTTTATAAGATACCTTGTAAGTGGTATTATGACACACACACACGCACGCACGCACGCACGCTCGCTTGCACGCACGCACATACACGCACGCGCACACACACGCGCACGCACACGCACACACACACACACACACACACACACACTGATATTGTGAGTATATAAGGTAATGGTTCGGGGTGTTTTTGTGGAGGTTTGGGGTGTTTCAATGGAGGGTTATGCTATCAGTTAAGTGGCAGGGCAGTTCTCACATCCCGCCACCTCTCTTACAAGACCCGTGACCATGTAAACAGCTCTTGCGTGCGAAGCTCCATGCCAGTGAAACTTGGCCACTGACTTGTAGAGCAATGATAGGGCCATGATCAGACAGAACTGCAGTATCAAGCCAGAAGATGTGGCCATGGTAAGGTCAAGCGAATTACTGGCAAGTCTTGAGCTTGAGGACCTCGACCTCATTTTGAGAGAGAGAGAAGGCTTCGCCGGTTTGGGCATGTGGATCGTTCTAGTGGTGCAGTCAGAACAGCATTTGATATACAGATTGAGGGTAGGTAGGGGGCAGAGAGGCCCAAGCTTACATTGAAGAAACTGATGGAGAAAGACTGCCGTGAGTGGAGCTCACGACAGTTGACCCATAAGAAAGGAGCACCTGGAGATCAGATGTGAGATCTGCTATGCGTGCAGTAGCCAGTTACCTGGAAAGGGGCCCACTGATGTGGATGATGCCCCTGCACCTGCACGTTCATCAAAAATCCGATTATGATATATATGATATGATATGGGCATGGCTGCCTGCAATGAATAGTCAATGAAAATTTCAATACCATGCCGCAGATAATAAAGCCTACGGCGCAATGCAAAGTTTTGAGCAAATTGCACTGTTAAAGCTAAAACTCTTTGCTTTAGCTTCTGGTAGTGGTGTCTTCATGTTAACGTAAAAGAGAAACGGAAAGCTCAATTGTCACAAAACTTTTGATTCTTTTTCATTTACATGTATATCATAATTGTTATTAACAGCTTTAAAACAATTAGAATATAAATGGATAACATATCTGAGGAATATTTTATATCACACTAAAAACTGCCACTTTTTGAAATGAGCATACCTTTATTCAGACTTCTTCCGTGCAAGATCTAGCAGTCATTTTGTTATGACATAATTTTCAGAGTCTCGAAAAAGCCTTGGAATTGTTTTATAGAATTAATATTTTGTAAGAGCGATTTTTACTTTCTGAACAGGCGCAAAAAGTGTACGATGACCACTTATAACTTCGGTTCAGTGTACTTAAAACATACATTTTAGGGGTTCATTCTGGCTCGGACCCAATAAACACGGACTGGTCACTTACATATAGGTAAATGTATATACTGGAAATACGTTGTCGTGGCTCAATGGTGGCCGAGCTTTCAAAACTGACGTATGTTGAAGATTAAATAGTCATATTTCCGTTATTTCTCTGCATATCTTGGAATTTTCTTCAAAAGGCAATGGGTCAATATACTATCTTTAAGACCGTATTGTTATATTTACTGAAAGTTTATCCGTCTTTATGAACATCAGCAAGAAACTTAGGTACCCTTTTTAGCTATGTAGCTATGTTCGGCACTTTTAGCCGAAAATCGTCAGAAATCAACATAAAAAGATAAGGAAACTTAAATTCTTTTTACTGTAACTCGTAATATTTCAGCTTCGCATACCACGAGTAACCTCTTATAATCTTGTGTATGTTCATAATCAATTTTAGTGCTGTAGTGTTTTGAAATAGCGCTAAAATAAAGCCTCGACAACATCACTTTGTATTTCCGTCAGTTACCAGTCCGTTTATACTGGGTCCGAGATTCTGGCTAACGAGGTCAATTCCGGTCCGTTCCTATGCATTCCGGTTCATTCCGGTGCGTTACGATCCATTCCTGTAAGTTACTCGCATTCCACAAGCAGTAAATACATATATTAGCAAATTGTTTTTGATTTAACTTTGTAATAATAATAATAATAATAATAATAATAATGGAGATTTTTTTTTATCAAAATGTAAAATGTAAACAAAAAAAACATTATTCGTGATGACCATTTGCATTTACCTTTACAGCGGGACCCGACTATCGGTGTTAACCTAGACGAAATATATAGGTAATTTAACCGTTTTTTTTTCTGAAACAAGTACTAGCTTTTTTAAAAAAAGCTGACGGTCGTTTAACCCTATCACTGTATGTATTCTTTCACAATGGCAGTGCCGGACCCAGGGGGCCTGACGGCCCCCATCCCTACGAAGAGGACGTGAGTGTCTTAAACGCGAATTATATGTATGGTAATGGTTTGGTGGAGTTTGGGGTGTTTTAGGGTGATTTGGGGTGTTTTGGGTGGTTTGGGGTGTTTCAATGGACCGCACGACGGTTATGCTAACAGATCAAATTCGCAAACGAGTTTGCCTCGCGCTATAGGTTGCCCTACAGATTCATGGACAGCTTTGCCTCCCGCTGTAGGTTAACCCACGATATTTGGTACCCCGCTCGTTGTTCTGCAGTGCGTAAAGAATAGCCTGAGCACGGCATAAAGGTTGGGTCAAAACCTGAATTTGATGTTTGATTAGCACAAAGTTTATATATACGGCCGGCCACGGCCGACCACGGCCGACAGCTTTTTAAGCTCGTTGCACAAAGTAAGGAACGAATCGATACAATCAAATAACCCGGGGGGGGGGGGGGGGGGGGGGGGGGGGGGAACTCTCATTTTTTTTTCTTCATACGTAGCCTCGGGCCTAGACTTGCTCAAGTCCCTACATTTAAGAATTAATTTGAGATGAACGGTCCCTTTAATTGTTTAAAAAAGTAAAAGTCCCTTTAACCAAGATTTCAGCATCTACCATTCACCCCCCCCCCCCCCCCCAGAATATCAGGAATTTCAAGCACCCCAAAAATATTTGGAATTTTAGCAACCCAAAAAAATATCCCCCATTCTGTACCTTGACCTAAAGAAAAGACCCTAAAATGCATAGAAATGGCCCCTATTAAAATATAGTCCAATTTTGTGATGACCCCCAAAAAATATCCACAAAATCTTCATAACCCCAAAAGTAATATTTTTTCTGAAAACCCCAAAACATTGAAATTAAAAAAAAATTGAACCCAAAAAATGACCGTGCCTACGTATGTATGAAAATATCAGAGTACCGCCCCCCCCCCCCCCCCTGAGCAAATAACACACCTGACCAAGTACACCATATGGGAAAGTGACAAAAACACAAGAAAACATCACATTGTCAAGGTGTGAATAAAGTTAATCGAATTAATGGTTTAATCAGAAGGAAAATTACACATATTGATAAAAGCACACTTTTTGACATTATATAAATCATTGGTAAGGTCTCACCTCGATTGTGGGAACCTTATATTTTATCCAACAACTAAGAAGTGCACAATAAATCCTTGAAAATGTCCAGAGGAGGGCTACCCATTTGGTACCCGAGTTACGTGGAATGGAACTGAATTTATCAATTTTGGACTATAGAAGGAAAAGATATAATATTATTCAAGTGTTTAAAATAATCTCAGACCCTGTATATGTGTACTTGGATGACATTGACATGAACAAGTTCTTTACTTTCACGAACAACAGCCAATTAAGAAGACACTATTTAAAACTGAACAAACCTCGAGTGAATGAATCTATCAGACTGAATTCATTTGCAATGAGAACTATCCCAGTGTGGAACAATTTACCATCAGAAATAGTAAATTCAAAAACCTTGTTGGAATTCAAGACTAAACTAGACAAGTTATGGAAGAACTCAAGATATTGTTTGTTTGTTTGTTTTGTTGCTTTACGTCCCAAGTCAACAGCTATGGTGATGGCGGGATGGTCAGTTGACCTAACCACACTTTTTCAAGATATGACTTATCAGAAGTTTACTAATTTTATTTATGTATCACAATAATCTGAAGTGACGACAAGAAAAAGAGAGCAGGGAAAACAAGCTTTTAGGGCTTAATATAGTTTCCCTGATGACTACAAGTAAGACTACAAGTAAGAGGGTCAAGAGGTCAGCCCTTTCCCAGCAGGTGACCACGATATGGCTGCAAGGAGTAGGCAAGACAGCATGACAGATATGAAACACAAATAACATAAAGGATCCACAAAAAAGCACCGCCTTGGAAGGGTTAGTAGACATTTTACTGAAGCGCTGAAACATGTTTGACGGCGCCAGTCTCACCATTATTTCTGGTATGGATCAAGACAAATTGATATTGGTTCGCATGGAAGTTCCCTTACTTTTCGATGTATCATCTCCTAGTAAATACAAATCGAGATTTAAAAAGGATATGATACAAAGAAAAGGACTCAACAGTATATACAACTGCATACTGGAGTAAAAGAAATCCATAAGTTAAACCCTGGTGGGCCCGACCACAGACACAACTTCAGACCCTGACACTCTCATCTATAGATATGTATTTAAGTCGGAACTGTCATAAGTCTGAGGTCCGACCCGCCGGCGTGCAATTAAAGAAGAAAGCAAAGTTGTGCATGCCATAAATGATTGAGTTGATCACCAAGCATGCAGTCTGTTGCAATCATTAATGTTATAGCCAGTCTTTTATTTATAAGTTGAAGCTCTGAAGGGTATATTTGACTTACCATACTCTCAAATAAATATTATTTATGTTAAAGATATCATCCAAATATCTGGACGTAGTGTAAAAAGGGTCAATGATATACCAAAGTCATTCTCATAATGAAACAAGAATAAATTCACAATGCGGGGCGCACAATTAGTGCCCATTGGAATCCCTACAACTTAGTGCCAAATCGTATAAAAATGTTGTCCAACAAAAACGTCAGCGCATTACACACATTTTGACAAGGCCTTGCATGATATGCGCTTTTTATGCTGATTACGGTATTAATAAAGTCTTTTAGAAGCACCATAAAACTCATTCAAACAAACAACACAATAAAATGGGCATCAGCTGCCATGGTACACTTGCTTGCAAATATCCTTCAGAGCAAACTACTGTATGGCACCCGTTGTTGATCCTTCCTGGTTGTATACAACTATTACTTTCCATGAACGCATAGGAGGTGCATGAAAGGCGCGAGCGTGATAATCAAATATAGCAAATATCTTATTTGTAGTTTGTAAGATGCAGAGATTTTTTTTCGACAAGATATCACACCATATTGTGAAGAAGCAAAATGAGCGAACATATATGATGATTTGAACCGACTTGCTAACGTCACTTGCCTGTGATGTTTAGTTGTTGAGTAAAAGTGAAATTTGACGGTTCGACTTAAAGATTTAGATGTAGTAGTAGCACGCTAGAGAACCAATGTACTCAAACAGCGCAGTCATTGCGGGTTGGTTGCGGGTTGGTTGAAGAGGACACAAAATTGTGTACATAGCTGCTAAAATGGTAATATTTTTGCCAATATTAAACTTCTGAAAATATTCCTCGCTGATTACTGTCACTTATACGATCCTTGAGTTAAGCGATAATCAATGCAGCATCTGAGTTGTGCCAAAAAGGTGATATTTTCCTGAAATAAAGGATGAAAGACAGTTTATGCTGGACCTTATGCTTACTTTTAACAAAATGCAAAATATCAGTACTTAAATGTGCAAAATGTTCGTAATCTGATGTCAGATAATTTTTAAAGTTATTCAAGCTTTATTTTGCTTGGCCATAGTGCTGTATATCGGGCGTCTGGCCCAATGATCAGGTCGTCGACTGCATACATATTGATTATATTTAGAACCTCAACTACTGGTACAATGCCATTGACTACTCAAAAACAGAAGTATGCGAAACTTTCACATTCACTGAATCCAAATTAAAGATTTAAATAATTGGAAAAAAACTGTTTTTCACTAAATTCCAGGACTCCTCCCGCACAAATCTGGCATTAAGATGGGTGTTTTGTCAGTGATGGTGATAAACTGTCAAAAATATGTGCTGCATTGGTTGTAGAAACCTAAAACGCCTATTAAACCCAAAAAAATCTTTAATGCTCAAGGCAACCAAGAAAATAGACACAGGTGCTCCATGGACATTAGCAGACATTTTCTCCGACACTGAAACAGGGGGGTTAATGACGTTGAACGCTTATTATTCTATTATTTGCTTAAAATATAATTCGTGAAATTTTGCTAATTTTGTTGAAAAATTGTTTTAATCACTCTGATATAATAAATAATTCTGACTGGACCAGTTAACACTTGCAAATTCAGCTCAAACTCTTAGGTGCGCCAAATTAGCCTACATCACAGTATGGCCAAGCTAGCAATCTATATGGGTCCCATGTGGGCACCCATAAAAAAAATATGGGACCCATATGGAACCCGGTTGCACTGCCCATATGGGCCCCATATCATATGGGACCCATATGGGCAGCTCAACCGGGTTCCATATGGGTCCCATATGGGCTGGCCCATGTAAATACAATAAAATACATTTGTATATGGTAAAAGCAGGGGCGGATCCAGTATTTCTTACTAGGGGGTTCAAATTTACAAAGGAGGTTTTGATTTGAAAATTGTACAGGATTATTTGATAGTTTATGCGGATTTTGCTTGAAATTCCTCATAAAAATGGAATATGTCTGGTCTACGCGACCACATGTCCCAGTTTAAGGAGTCCTACCTTTCTGAAGACCACAGTCACATGTCAGTAAATGAAATGTGGGTCAAATTCAAAACAGGCTTTTAAGAGGCTGTAGAGAGGTTTATTCCAACTAAAATGGCCAAAACAAAGTACAGTCTGCCATGGATCAATGCCACAATTAAACGGCTTATGAGAAGACGCCAGAAACTCTACCTTCGTGCTGCTAGAAAGTCAAATGATCTTGACGAAAAGAACCATTATAAGCGGTTCAGGGCACACGTTCAGAGTAAAGAGAGATGCCTATTGGAGACACGTTTCCAATATTTTCACGTTTGTAAACGATACCTCAGATCCCGATTCAAATAAAAGTGGAAAAATTAAGAAGTTTTGGTCATTTGTCAAATCATTAAAGAAAGACGCGCTTGGGATCACACTACTTAGGGAAAACGGAATTCTAAAAATAGACACTAAAGAAAAAGCAGATATTTGCAACCGGCAATTCCAATCCGCCTTCACACGTGAGGCAGATTCAGACCCGCCTTCGAAAGGGGCTAGTCCATTCTCCTCAATGGGGGAAATAACAGTTTAATCGAAAGGGGTCGGTAAACTGTTGGATGGACTCAATGTGCAAAAAGTGCCTGGCCCAGATGGACTCAATGCCAGAGTGCTCAAAGAGTGTAGTACACAGATTTCACCTATCCTAGCACTTATCTATAATGAATCTTTAGCTCAGAACAATGTTCCAGATGATTGGCGACACACAAATGTATCCCTGGTCTTTAAGAAACGAGAAAAATGTGATGCTGCCAACTACAGACCGGTGTCGCTAACCTGCATCTGTTGCAAAACCCTAGAGCATATATTGGTGAGCAACATCAACAAGCACTTAGCCTTAGATAGCATACTTGCTGACTGTTAGCATGGGTTCCGAAGTCGGAGGTCTTGTGAGACCCAGTTGGTTCAGTTTGTGCACGATACCATCAGCAACCTGGATGGTGCGATGAATCGGGTGCACAAGCAAACAGATTTGATCATCATGGATTTCGCAAAGGCCTTCGACAAGGTCCCACACAGGAGGCTATACACAAACTCGATTACTATGGGATACGAGAGTCCACCAACAAGTGGATCAGCTCATTGCTCTCTGGGCGCAGTCAACAAGTAGTTTTAGACGGTCAAACCTCAGATCCAGTCCCTGTTTTATCCAGCGTACCCAAGGGGTCGGTCTTAGGACCGATCCTTTTTCTAATTTTGATTAATGATTAACCAGATAATATCAAGTCTTCAATTCGCATGTTCGAGGACGATTGTGTCCTGTATAGGAACATTCATTCATTGCAAGACTGTCTCATTTTGCAGGAAGATCTTGACAGTCTTGGGCTCTGGGAGGCCGATTGGCAAATGAAGTTCAATGTTGCCAAATGTCACTCTATGAGAGTGACGGGGCATTACTCATACAAACAAATCATTCATGGCTACACTCTGCATCAGCAAACTTTGGAAAACGTTCAGTCCGCTAGATATCTTGGTATAACAATCACAGAGAACATGGATTGGGGTCAACATATCTCTGATATCTCATCTAAAGCAACTAAGACTTTAGGTTTCCTTCGAAGGAACTTGGCTTTCGCACCTAGGAGTACTAAGGAGGTTGCATACAAAACTTTGGTACGCCCTAAATTGGAGTATGCAGCACCCATTTGGAGCCCTTATTGTAAAACTCAGGTTCAACAAGTGGAGAAGGTACAGAGGACAGCAGCCCGCTGGACCTGCGGGAGGTGGCGCAACACTAGTAGTGTTGGCGAAATGCTTGATGAGCTGCAATGGCCAACTCTGGAGGTCCAGAGGGATCAGTCCTCTCTGCTTTTCTTTCACAAGATTCATTGTGGGATTATGTCTATTGATAAAGACAAGTACTTGACCCCGTCTCAGAGTACAAGATCTACCAGGTGATCTCACAACTCACAGTATTGCAGGCCCCAGATTTATAGTGATGCCCTGAAGTATTCTTTTTTCCCAAGGACTATTCCTCATTGGAAAGTTTGGCTCCATCTGTGGTCGCAGCTGAGACCACAGAGGTGTTCAGGGCACTCCTTTAGATGACTCATCTAGAAGCCTTATTTTTTTCTCAAAATTCTAAAACACTCACCTCAGATAATGATCATATATGATCGCCTGAGTAAAAGAAGATAGATAGATAGATAGATAGATAGATAGATAGATAGATAGATAGATAGATAGATAGATAGATAGATAGATTTTGTCTCAAATGGGGGTTCAAGCAAACCACATGACTCCCATCTGTATCCGTAACTGTAGAAGATAGCCATGCATTATAAACAAGGAAATAGTTTTATATAAAGATGATTATATCATTTATTTTTTCGTTATGGGACTGTTATATGGGACCCATCTGGGCAACCCGCATATGGGCTAACCCATATGGGGCCCATGCCGAACCCGGTTGCACTCCCTATATGAGTAGCCCATATGGGGCCCATATAGGCATGTTTGCTGGGGGTTGTTCAGGTTGACATGGATGATGCTTCAGATTGTCAGTTATATTGATTATACTATAGTGTATATTCCTTCAATATACATGTGCCTTGTTTAATTGTTTTCGACTAATCAGAATCAAAGTTTAGTTATTTTATTATGTTTACATGCCTATCTTCATCTTATTAATTGTGATTTATATGCTGCCTACTTGTGGCCTATGATTGGAAATAAAATTTATTCTATTCTATTTTCTATTCTATTCTATGGATACATTTTTGTTGAACCATTTACATCGACACCGTCAATAACCAGTCTATTCGTCCATTTTTTCCGCCGGTGTGCGTGGTTCGAACGAAAGTTTAATCTATTGTGTGAATATTTGTGTTAATTACAATTTGCAGGTTAACAGATAATAAAAATGGCGTACAAAGGAGGAGCCAAAGTACAGAAAGTTATGGTGCAGCCAATTGTATCCTTTACTCTCTTATTTCCCAAAATTGTGTGTTCCAAACATTTCCTAAATTTTGCGAAACACCCGCGTGCTTCAATGAGTTCCTCTTCCACGCCCAATGGTAGGCATTTACGGATGAGGACGAAAACCGTGCCACCAACATAGAGTGTGTAGTGGAACAAGCACGGCTGCTAAAATGTCATAACGCCTAACATTTTCATACACCCTATAACATAGCCTAGGATTTAGGCCTGGTAAGCAGGTATCCAAGCAGGTAGACTAGATGGCCATCTTTAACTGTGATGTTGCCCTCAGTAGATGAAGCTGTTTGTTTACTTCGTTAAAACTCCAAACCATGGCCATCAAATGAGGTCGTTAAGATTCTTCTTATAAGATTAAAAACTGATTAAAGCAAGAAAGAGGGCAAAGATCAGGAATCAATGCAATCAAGCACCACAGCTGACCCAAGATACGAATGGGAAAATGACAACTTCACAATTAGACATCACAAACGAGAGCCAAGAGGTCGGCCCTTTCCCAGCAGGTGACCACAAGCCATCAATAAACAGACGCACACAAAAACATTACAAAAAGAAGACAGAAATAACATAAATGATCCACAAAAGAAGCACCCCTTTGGAACGGTCAGAAAAAAATTTTACTGGAGGGCTTTAAACTGGTTTCACGACGCTCCAACACCGAGCCGCGTAGCGCAGTCGGTAACGTGTCTGGCTACAGATGCGTGTCTGACTGCAGATCCAGGGGTCGCGAGTTCGATCCCGGCCCGGTCCCATTCTTTCGTGGAGATTGATCATGAAATAATTCTTATGGCCATTCTCCTCCCTTCCGCTGAATCATTCAAGAAGGGTTGTTGTCAGTTACAAGCGAAAGTATGTGCACGAAGTACTGGTTAACTGCTTGTTCAAGCTTGCCCAGGAAAAAGTGTGGTTAGGTGAACTGACCGTCCCGCCATGACCAAAGCTGTTGATTTGGGACGTAAAGCAACAAAACAAAAACGACGCTCCAACCTCATCCTTAGTTCAGATGTGGATCAAGACACATAGATGTTTGGTTTGCATGAAAGACCCCTAACTTATCAATGCATCATCTCCTAGAACATATTAATCAAGAGATAAAAAGGAGATAAAGCAAAGATAAGGACTCAACAGTAATTGTAACATGTTCATACACTCTGTAACATAATAGCCTAGGATTTAGGTCTGGTAAGCAGGTAGACTGGATGGCCATCTTTAACGGTGATGTTGCCATCAGTAGTAACCGGCAGTCAGACTTGGGGTCAATTACTTTGAAAAAAGTAATTAATTACTTTCAATTATTTTGGAAATTGTTCAATTAAATTACAATTACATGGCTCTTGAGCAAAGTAATTCATTACATACAATTACTTTGCCAAATGTAATTAATTACATTACAATTACATTCACTGCCACTTGGATAGCTTCATAAGATTTTAATTTCAGATATATATGTAATGAGTTAAAACTTCTTCAATAGTCTGAGTAACCTTGGCATTCTAAATTCAATATATATCTATTAGGTTGATTTTTAGGCCTTCTTGTATTATTGTCAAGAGATGCAACTTAAAAGAAATGAAATATACAAAATCAGTTGTTGTTTTTTGTGGTTGATGACATGAGTAGGGGGACATCTGTAAATTGTCAAAGTTCTCAAACTAGCTGTTAACCGAACAGTCTTACAATTGTGGAAGAATACCATGGGAATGATTTTGTAAAACTAGCTCAAATGCCAGAGAATAACTGTTCTCAAAGTGTTGATAAGAAATCTGTGTGGCCCTATGAGACATGAAAACTGGCAAAAAAAGTACAGAAAGTAATTTCAGATTAGCAACCCCAATACCTGTCCAATATCAGCTGGAATTACAGAAAATTTCTATGGTCACTGCTCTTAATCCTCAAATTTGATTATTTACAATATATTGACACCCTATCTACATACATGATTAGAAAGGCAATAAAAAATGCTTTAATCTGATATATGATATGTGTGCGTTTTTAATTTACATAATTTGTTGGCATCTGGTTAATATAAGCATCGCGGTAATTTTCCACTAGAGCCAATAAACAGGTTTCAGGCCACTTGCGCGTGGTCAGGTGTCCTCTTCCAATGAAATTGCGAGCTACTTGTTGTTATTGAATATTCATGAGCTTTGGACATGTGACAGATGAATGAATTCCCGTGGCCCTGGAATGCGAATTTTAAAAAACGGACGATCACAACAAAAGTTATAAAGCACCAAAGTCAAAGTTACACAGAATGATGAAAAATCAAAATATCAAAATTATCTTTTGTTCATGAGAATCTACTCATTCCAAATTTTAATTTGATATCCAAGACGCCGTTCTACGACAACGGCAAGTATATCGCATCTTTTGGCAAAGTTTAGAAACCTTACAACTTTTTTACTACGACGATTTTATCTCCAGCCAGGTCAATGTCGGGGTCATCGGCGGCCATATTGGTTTTTACCGATAAGAATGTTTACAAGTTTCAGATGCAATTTTTCTGCCAAAACCAAAAAATAATGTGTAAACAATGTTCCCCATCGATGGAATATATTATTTAGAACATTTCCATGTAAAATATATATAATCTGAACATTTAATATCGGAAATCGTTATGGTCGAAAAAAATCAACATTCGCGTCCAGCCGTTTCGGCCCGATTTTCGGAAAAGAATTGGCGACGATTTTCGCTAAAAAATTGTATGCCAGACTTAAATTGAACATATACTTTTCACTTTTATTTCATGGGGAACACTATTAAACACGTTTTCAATATGCTGGTGACTCATTACTTCTGACAAAGGCCCAAAAATTATCAAGAAAGACATTAGGATATTTGCACTATAACCACTATTGAAAAATCTTTCTATTTTCTTTCTTTGATACTTGCTTTATCTGGTCTGTTCCATAGCTCATTATTAAAGGGTTCTGCCCCATATCGTCTCTACCAGTTAGAAGATTCAAGATAGTCCAGCCCCACAGTCTTGGGACTGGGGATAAATGCCCCCTCCCCAAATTTCTGAGTTTTGTTTGGGACTGGGAGCCAGGACTGGGAGGGGGCACAAAATTGTTTTATCCTCCGTGACATAACTACGGGGGATTTAAAATCCCATCATTTACAAGCCCGAGTCACGCTCACAGCACTGTTAGTATTGAACTTGAGAAATTGTTCAACATAAGCAAACCAACCCATGGCACGATTCGATGCATAATAGAAAAATTGTTGACTAAGACAAGAAGAATCAGATCAAACAAACAAAAATACAATATGGTCCTGCATATAACATAGTTTATTCCATGTGACACACAGTTTGGATCCAGACCAGAGTTCCTGATCAGGGTCTAAACTGTGAAGCACCTTGTGTCAAACTGTTTGGACCCAGATCGACCTTACATTTTGTCTCGTCTGATCTGGGTCCAAACTGTTTATCATGTTTATAAAGGTTATCAGCTGTCATTTCTATTTAGTGTCAAACAGTATGGATCCAGATCAGGACCGGCATTTTGTCAAAACAGTTTATGGAGGTGTTCAGCGGTCATCCCTATTTAGCGTCAAGTGGTATGGATCCAGATCAAGACCAATATTTTGATGAGCCTGGTCTGGGTCCAAACTGTTTATAAAGGTGTCAGCATTATTCCAATCCTTCTGTGAAGTCATAATACTTTACTTTTTTGTTTGGATACAACATCATGTCATGACAGACATTTTTTTTCTAGGCATCAAGATGTATCCGGGGCATTTCTGTGAGAAAAACAGTATCAGCTAAAACCAAGTCCTTCGTAATTTTGACAGCTTAGTCCCATTAGGCTGCCTTGAAAATGGTGTTGTCTTTGAACATTTTTGAAGAAGAGTGACAAAAGTGAATCATTACTTCCAAAGATTTTGACCTTGATATAGCCACATCTTAGTTCTGCGATTTGCTGGCCAAGATTTTTTTAAATGGCAAAGTTTTGTAGGCCGTCGCCTAAAAACTTGGTAAAGTGAGTTGCTGACCTTTTTTTTCATTTCTATAGGCAGTGTAGACCCTGATGAAATGCCGCATTATGCTTAGTATCTGTTTAGGGGTTTCCTGTATACATAGGGTTAATTGAAAAGAGAAACTGAGATGGTAGCTTTGCAAATCGGAAGTACGATAAACAATCTAAAATTTTGAACACTGATTGCTTGCCAAAAAATGCCTAGACATACAGTGCAGACCCAGATCATACTGCTTCTGAAGGAGCAGTCTGATCAGGGTCTTCTCTGTTTGCTATTCTGACAAGCATTTTGTGAATACGAGCCCTGATAACCAACTTTGTTTTTGAGAATAGAAAGAAAAAGGTTCAAAATTTTGAACATTTACATGTACCATAATGTGTATCTATTTGGACTATCAAGAATAGAAAGAGAGAACTACAAGGACTATTTGCTATTTATATTTTATCAGTTTTACAGGTTTTTATATCATGATATTGTCTTTGTATGTTATGCATAGATGCTTTTTTCAACATGGTTCTAATTAACAAATTTTAAAAATAAAAATATCAAATTTTTGCAGCATGACTCCTTTGATAACTTGTTTCCCATACTTAGTAGTGAAAAAACAATGCCAGAAATGAAAAGAGCAGGAAAAAATACATAAGCATACCAAATTTCATACAGATCCCTTGATAAATAAAAAAGTTACAGCAGATTGTTTTCAATTTTCATTCTCGTCGGGTCCGTCGCCGCGCGCTTCAAATCAGCATCCTTAGTAGCCGAAAAATTCCAGGAAACGCACGGTTTTAGGAAACTTCAATCTGCTGTAACTTTTGTTCTAGTAAAGGTATCTTCAAAATTTAAACTGTTTTGTGCAGCTTTTGTAGAGCTCTACCAAATGAACTTTGATTTAGAGACATTAATTGAAATTAAAAAATCAGCTGGGGTTGCTATTCAGATAGGGCTAAAAAAAGAGGATTGTTTCTCAGGCCTTTTTTAAAAAAAACAGATGCGGGAGGGCGGCTTTTTATTTTAATTTTTATTCAGCAGATTACAGATGCGGGAACTTTTTTTTTGAAATTCAAACGAGTTTTTCGGATATTAGTCAAGTCAGTCCATAAAACTTGATAGTGAAAGCCTCTGCACATTAAGTAGATTTGACTTCATCACCTATGCATAAAATTTACACTGTTAGGGCTCGATAACTGACAAAAACACAGTAGAAGAGATCAAGGAAATACTAGAAATGGAGTCGAGAATAAATAAACTAGCCAACATTACCGGCAATGGACCACAACATCCGAGTGAAACCACGTAGTCGTTACTGATAATGATGTTAAGAAATTGGAAAAGCATTTTTTTTTCTATTTCTTTTTTGGAAAGCAATAAAAAAGTAATGCGGGGCTTTTTAAACAGATGCGGCGGTGCACGAGAAACAATTCAATATTTTTTTTTGCCTAGTGATGATCTAAAATATTACTTGTGTGTGAAATGCTGGCTTTGCAAGCAAGAGGTTGCTAGTTTGCTCCCCACTGGAACATCCATTTTATTTTATTTTTTAGTTTTTGCTATTATATCAACAATGATAGGATGCAGGTTCATGGAATGAGTAAATCCAATTTAATTTTCTGAATCACATTTAATTATTAATGTTATTATTATTATTATTTTGAAGAAGACTGGGCCGCGTAGCGCAGTCGGTAACATGTCTGGCAACAGATGCGAGTCTGACTGCAGATCCAGGGGTCGCGAGTTCGATCCTGGCCCGGTCCCATACTTTCGTGGAGATTGATTATGAAATAATTTCTACGGTCATTCTCCTCCCTTCTGCTGAATCATTCAAGAAGGGTTGTTGTCAGTTACAAGCGAAAGTATGTGCACGAAGTACTGGTTAACTGCTTGTTCAAGCTTGCCCAGGAAAAAGTGTGGTTAGGTGAACTGACCGTCCCGCAATGACCATAGCTGTTGATTTGGGACGTAAAGCAACAAAACAAACAAACAATCAAATATTATTTTGAAGATGGCAAATAAGCAGTTTGAGGATTTAAAATAATGGAGGGGATAGATTGGGTCATGCACCTTAGCATATAAGTGTGTTGATCCTAGATGTGAAGATTAAACAAATTACCTTCAAGGAGTCAATTTACTAACTAAAACTATTGTCTAAGTAAATACTATTGTTGAGATTTTCACACCTTTGTTTTTGTCTTGTTTTGGTAACTTAACTATTAAAGTTTGATTTCACAAGGCCATATTTTTTATAAGCAGATGAACAAAGAATATATAATTTGCTTAAAAAGGGTGCTTTCAAAATAGTATAGGTAACATACAGTCTGTGCCTGTGGTAAAGTTGTTATATGCTATTTTATGTCTATACAAGCATGACAAGTTCCACTTCTCATTTGTTCCATGTTGCATTAAAATTTTCATATATTGAGTACAGCAAATGATATATGCATTTACAAAGACCAAGAACCATTTAGCAGCATTTTAAATATCTTAGAAAACTTAAGTTCATAACTGATCTGAAAAGTAATTAAAAAGTAATTGAAAGTAATTGTTAATTACTCCCATTTTTGACCATGTAATTAATTACATTCAATTACTGTAATTTAAGAAATGTTTTAATTACAATTACATGCAATTACTTTAGAAAATGTAATTAAATTACAATTAATTACAATTACAATTTTGATTACCCCAACTCTGTCGGCAGTAGATGTAGCTGTTTGTTTACTCTTCGTTAAAACTCTGTAACATGGCCATCAAATGAGGTCGTTAAGATTCTTCTTGAAAGTTTAAAAACTGATTGAAGTAGGAAAGAGTACCGGAGCAAAAGAAATCCAACAGGTAAACCCCAGCGGGCCTGACAACAGCCATTGAAGCATCAGGCCCCTACCATCTCATCAAAAGATAACTCTTTAAGTTGGAACCGTCAAAGAGTCTGACCCACCGGTGAGCAATTAGTTTCCAACCATGATTTGGTTGACCACCAAGCATGCAGTGTGTTGCAATACATTAATGTTTTTGCCAATCTTTTTATAATGAGAAATTATCTTAATGAACTGCGCTGAAAAATTATTAGAGCCAACAATCTTCTTCAATTTAAAACCTGCATAAATGAAGAAAATACCTGCTGTTTTCGCTGGATTGAGTCTGTCGGCAAAGGAACTCTCATGGCAAAAGAAAAAGTTATCTACAGCGCCATCTTGCGCCGTTAGTTCTATTCAGGGCTGGAAATTTTTTCCAAAGTCCACTTGTCCCATAGGACGAGTGCCATAAAAATTTTACTCGTCCTTACATGATTCTGCTCGTCCTACATCAAATTGCCACAGAATATTTTTAAACCAAAAATCTGACCAAACACATGTAGTTAGTTTTAACTGTTCATTTGATACTGTATGGAGGGTAATAGAAAGTGTTGAAGTAATATAAAAACTGTTTTAAACAGTGATGAATATTTGTTAAGGGCATTTATGATAAATTCTGCAAAATGAAGCACTTGCTGTCGTATGGTTTTCCATCCAGCTCCCCTGTCATTAAAACCTTTCAAAACTTGCTGCCAAAGTTTGTTTACTCTTCCTGTTAGGCAGCTTGCTTAACGTTTTTTCACTATCCCCACCACCTTATTTTAGCCCAAAGTTGCTGTCATCGGCTCCTGTAAAGCCCTCGCTCTGCTTGAAAAACAAGCACATGTCTAGGTTTTCCCATTATTACCTGACTGGTTTTAATTTTTTCCGATAGAAAATACTCTGCTGGTTTTTGATTATCGAGTGTGTATTTTGATAAGCTTGTGGATTTTCAAATATTGCTTTTATTATTCCTTCACACTTTATTATTGTGCCATATTTTACCCTTTTGGATTCTGGATTTTTTCAATATATCCGGGTGTCAAACAGTTTGGATCCAGATCAGGCCCAACATTTTGTTGGGCCTGATCTGGGTCCAAACTGTTTGAAAAGGGTATCAGCAAACATGTCGGGCCTGATCTGGGTCCAAACTGTTTGGAAAGGTTATCAGTAGACAACAAAAGTTGCCCTTAGCGGGCAAAGAGTTGAACACAAAACAACTTGTTGATACTACTTTCTGGCTAAAGCCTTGGGTAAAGTTAATTTCATTTGACTCAAACTTTTTCGATCTGGCTAAAGTGTTGGCTACAACAAATTCTGAATTAGGGTAAGGCCTGTTTTAGCCACAGGCCAATACATCATCTAACATGCCAGGGCTCAGGTGAGCAATCCAGGACCCTAGGGCAGTGATTTTGTTACCTGCGCATCCTGCATCTTTTGCGCATAAGTTTTTATTTCAGCGAGTCCCTGCGAGTCCCGGGATGCAATAGTATTGCAGACTTGTCATTAAAAATAGTGTTTTAGACTCATAAGTTTGCAGTTGGGACTCATTGATATTGGAAACAGCGAGTCCCAGGACCCATTAGCCCAAAATTGTAAATGAATCACTGCTAGGGTCCTCTTGTAAAGATATTGCGAGTTTTAAATTCATCAAATTATGTAGGGATAGTGAAAAGCGTCCTAATAATTCAGATCATGATTATAAGAGAATATGTTTACAATTCAAGATACATGTATGTTATTAGAATTTCCCTTAACTTTTTGTAGAACCTTATTTTCAGATATCTTCAAAATGTGAGTATTATCTCGATCTTTTTACTTTCGTTAATGAATCTTACATCCTATTGGATAGAATTAAGTTTGGATCATACCCTTCATACCTTTTGAAGGATCACATGCTGCAATTTCACCTTTCATGCTATTTTATAATGTCATTGATTATAGAAAACTGCACACACTGTGATATGGGTCTCTGCACTAGTCTCTATAGCTGAGCACAGTTCTTCTCCTGCCTATATGAGTATTATCATCGAGATTTTTTGTTTTTATTTCGCATAACTTGTGAACTATGAAATTCACAAAGAGCTAGACTCATCATCTAATTTTAATTACATGTCATTATTTGTTAACAATGAATGAAATTAGTCTTCAGTCTATCTTAATTGTTTTGCTTGCAAACATAGATATAGTGAGATTGCTAATGTGTGTAAGCTCCTAAAGATCTATTCTGTTTCACCTATGAAACTGTGATGAATCGTTTATAAAGGTAAGTTCATATGAGTGCACCCTCAGACCACTTTTACAGATATAGAATGTAACTCATGTAACACAATTTATGTACTGCGTATAATCTAGAGTTTGTTAGTATCTGATATTTTTCTTTGCCTACTAAGGATGTCGTCTGCTGATGGAGAACATTTTGGACCCAGGTAAGGACTGAGAGAAGATCAGGACAGAGAGAACATCAGTCCTGGTATAGATCCAAAATGTTTTACAATCTGAAGTTGTTCCTGAAAGAATTGTTCTAATAAAAAGGTTTAGAGGAAATTCAGCAGACGACAAAAAAGCATGCAAAAATCCCTAGTATTAAAGAGACTATGAGCATTTTTCGAAAATTTTTCTTTTCTTTTTAAATCAATTGTAAAAGCAGAATTAAGTTAAGTTTTCACAATAAATCTGTTCACTATAGCTGAAAACTGCATGGAAAAGTGAATTATCTTATGAAAACAGGTGATTTTTCTCTTGTTGGTAATTATTTGCGTGCCTCCAATAATTATAGACAGTCAAGTTTTAACATAAATGCTGATGTTTTGATACTGATAATTTGTTAAGATTTACGAAATTGGTAAAATGTATACATGCATTTAAGTTTTTTACTGTGTTCTAGAAAAATGGAAACATTATTTCAAAAATTAAAAGATCAAAAGTTACAGACTATGCAGCTTTAATCTGATGAAAAATAATAATGTGTTAGGCTGTTAGCTTATCAGGATCTACCAAATAGATGTGAATATCAACATTAAAATTTCCATCTGGTTTCACAGTTTTTTGTACAACTTCATCCATTATTAGCTTTTGGTTTTTAGGCTATAGAAGTTATATAAGGACAGATCTCCTGTTTCTATGATGTAGGAGCTTTTATCCCAGCTATCTGGAATTTTCCCTATTTTTAACAGAGGCAATTAATACCTTGATGTAACACGGTGATTAATTGCTTTCTATACATTGTAAAGAGATGGGATTTTCAGCAACAGTAATTATTCTTTGATCTTCATCTCCTCATTATACAATCATTTTCATTTCTGGTTTCCTTTAAACATTGTTCACTCCATAACATTTGTTCCCTTTGAGATATTTTAATAATATATGTTAGGCATATGTATTGGGTCTAGTTGCTGTGTGGCATACAAGAATGTTTGCTCTCCCTTATTAGTTATTTCCCTTGAATGAACTTAAATGGGGAAATCTTATTACAGATTGAAGTGGACACTCATTATCTGACATTTTATGTATTTGGTTGTCATTTTGTACTGCTTATCATTAACTTAGCCTAGTTAGGGTAGGGGATTCACCATCTCCTCTGATGGATATTTTTTTAAACATAACCTGGGAAATTTTAATTCATGGAGATGTTTTCTGTACATTTACATGCAATTGGTTGTAATTTTACTGTGAGACCCTAGCCTACATGGAGGTGTTCAGTGTTCTGCCAAGAAATGTTACAGGAAGCGACAAATATCACAGGTTCTTTGTTGTTGCCCAATTTGATGGCCAATATTGGGTCATGACAATGTTCGGACTATTCCCAATGGCAAAACCTATGTTTTTATCCCAATTTCAAGTAGAAAATCCCCATTTCAAGGAGAGAAAAAACACGATTTTGTGACATCTTAACTTCTGTCTACGACATCATAATCTATTTTTGCATTTCAAATTTTGAATTGTACTTGTTAGTGAATCAAATATTTTATTTTTTTGGTTTTGATTATATTATATGGTGTGAGTTCTTTCCAATTTTGTATAAAACGATGTGAAAAATTCTCAATTCTGGGGTTGGTTCATGTTCCCAAAATGGAGAGGAAAAACCCTGTGACCCATGGCCTCAAAATATTGTGGAACAGTTAGAAACACTAAAGTGTCTTAGCACACTGGCCCCCAAAACCCAAACTAAGTGATCGGCAATTTAACTAATTTTAAAGTGGGTCATTTTGATTTTTGTGTGTATCAAATGTAGAAGCCTCGGCAGAACACAAAGCTTTGATGATCATGTGTGCCAAATATGCCAATTTTTTTGTTCTATGTACATGTACGTGCCATATTTGATCACATTTTCTACCTTTTTCCAGAGGTCAAGAGTACAAGTATGGCTTTATGAACAATGTAACCTGCGTATCGAGGGGTGTATTGCAGTAAGTATGGCCGATAAATTGTAAAAATAAACCTTTTGTTTACTGGAAACTCCAAAATGAGTTCTTTGGAAAACACAGTGAAGCCCTAGATGAAATACCACAAAATGCAGCCTTACATCAGTGTCTGCACTGTTCCCTACATTTTAATATAAGAAATAATCTTCAGGTAATTACTAACCTATGATACCTTGATATGTACAATGAACCATCCCAGACTCTTCTTATCAAACCAGGTGGAAGAATTCATTAGTACATAAAGGGTTATTTGGAGTAACACAAGTTACAAGAACATCTCACTTGTTCTTAACGGTTACCCTTTGTATACTAAAAACTCCTAAACAGGTACTTTAGCAAACAGTGCAGACCATGGTAAAATGCAGCATTATCCTGCCACTTTGTACAAGTATGGCTTTTTGAACAATGTAACCTGTATGTATCCTGCAGTGTATGCTTATTTGAGCATGTGTACTCTGACAATGTATGCTTATATGAGCATGTGTACTCTGACAGTGTATGGTCATATGAGCTTGTGTACTTGACAATGTATGCTTATATGAGATGTGTACTCTGACAACAATTGCATATATGAGCATGTGTACTCTGCCACTGTATGCTTATATGAGCATGTGTACTCTGTCACTGTATGCTTATATGAGCATGTGTACTCTGACACTGTATGCTTATATGAGCATGTGTACTCTGACAATGTATGCTTATATGAGCATGTGAACTCTGACAGTTTTTACTTATATGAGATGTGTACTCTGATAGTGTATGAGTATATAAGCATGTGTACTCTGACAGTGTTTGCTTATATGAGCATGTGTACTCTGATACTGTATGCTTATATGAGCATCTGTACTCTGACAGTGTATGAGTATATGAGCATTTATACTCTGACAGTGTATGAGTATATGAGCATGTGTACTCTGACAGTGTATGCTTATGAGCATGTGTACTCTGACAGTGTATGCTTATATGAGCATGTGTACTCTGACAGAATATGCTTATATGAGCATGTGTACTCTGACAGTGTATGCTTATATGAGCATGTGTACTCTGATGCTTATATGAGCATGTGTACTCTGACAGTGTATGCTTATATGAGCATGTGTACTCTGACAGTGTATGCTTATATGAGCATGTGTACTCTGACAGTGTATGCTTATATGAGCATGTGTACTCTGACAGTGTATGCTTATATGAGCATGTGTACTCTGACAGTGTATGAGTATATGAGCATGTGTACTCTGACAGTGTATGAGTATATAAGCATGTGTACTCTGACAGTGTATGCTTATATGAGCATCTGTATTCTGACAGTGTATGAGTATATGAGCATTTATACTCTGACAGTGTATGAGTATATGAGCATGTGTACTCTGACAGTGTATGCTTATACGAGATGTGTACTCTGACAGTGTATGCTTATATGAGATGTGTACTCTGACAGTGTATGAGTATATGAGCATGTGTACTCTGACAGTGTATGCTTATATGAGATGTGTACTGTGACAGTGTATGAGTATATGAGCATGTGTACTCTGACAGTGTATGCTTATATGAGATGTGTACTGTGACAGTGTATGAGTATATGAGCATGTGTACTCTGACAGTGTATGCTTATATGAGATGTGTACTGTGACAGTATATGAGTATATGAGCTTGTGTACTCTGACAGTGTATGAGTATATGAGCATGTGTACTCTACAGTGTATGGGTATATGAGCATGTGTACTCTGACAGTGTATGCTTATATGAGATGTGTACTCTGACAGTGTATGAGTATATGAGCATGTGTACTCTGACAGTGTATGCTTATGAGCATGTGTACTCTGACAGTGTATGCTTATGAGCATGTGTACTCTGACAGTGTATGTTATACGAGATGTTTACTCTGACAGTGTATGAGTATATAAGCATGTGTACTCTGACCGTGTATGAGAATATGAGCATGTGTACTCTGACAGTGTATGCTTATATGAGCATGTGTACTCTGACAGTGTATGCTTATATGAGCATGTGTACTCTGACAGTGTATGAGTATATGAGCATGTGTACTCTGACAGTGTATGGGTATATGAGCATGTGTACTCTGACAGTGTATGCTAATATGAGCATGTGTACTCTGACAGTGTATGAGTATATGATCATGTGTACTTTAACAGTGTATGAGTATATAAGCATGTGTACTCTGACAGTGTATGAGTATATGAGCATGTGTACTCTGACAGTGTATGAGTATATGAGCATGTGTACTCTGACAGTGTATGAGTATATGAGCATGTGTACTCTGACAGTGTATGAGTATATGAGCATGTGAACTCTGACAGTGTATGAGTATATGAGCATTTATAATCTGACAGTGTTCTCGGACAGACTCACAGTGTATGCTTATATGAGCATGTATACTCTGACAGTGTATGCTTATATGAGCATGTGTACTTGACAGTTTATGCTTATATGAGATGTGTACTCTGACAGTGTATGAGTATATGAGATTGTGTACTCTTACAGGTTATGAGTGTTTGAGCATGTGTACCCTGACAGTGTATGAGTATATAAGCATGTGTACTCTGACAGTGTATGAGTATATGAGCATGTGTACTCTGACAGTGTATGCTTATATGAGCATGTGTACTCTGACAGTGTATGCTTATATGAGCATGTGTACTCTGACAGTGTATAATTATATGAGCATATGTACTCTGACAGTGTATGCATATATGAGCATATGTACTCTGACAGTGTTTGCTTATATGAGCATGTGTACTCTGACAGTGTATGCTTATTTGAGCATGTGTACTCTGACAGTGTATACTTTTATGAGCATGTGTACTCTGAGTGTATGAGTATATGAGCATATGTACTCTGACAGTGTATGCTTATATGAGCATGTGTACTCTGACAGTGTATGAGTATATGAGCATTTATACTCTGACAGTTTATGCTTATATGAGCATGTGTACTCTGACAGTGTATGTTAATATGAGCATGTGTACTCTGACCGTGTATGAGTATATGAGCATGTGTACTCTGACAGTGTATGCTTATATGAGCATGTGTACTCTGGCAGTGTATGCTTATATGAGCATGTGTACTCTGAGTGTATGAGTATATGAGCATGTGTACTCTGAGTGTATGAGTATATGAGCATGTGTACTCTGACAGTGTATGCTTATATGAGCATGTGTACTCTGAGTGTATGAGTATATGAGCATGTGTACTCTGACAGTGTATGGGTATATGAGCATGTGTACTCTGACAGTGTATGCTAATATGAGCATGTGTACTCTGACTGTATGCTTATATGAGATGTGTTCTCTGACACCAGGGGTTTTCCTACCTTTCTGGAGTCGGGGCGGGGGGCCTGTTTAATTTTGGAAAATATCATTTTAGCCTTTGAAATTGGGAATTTTGATGCCGTCCAAAATAATTGGACTACCATTTTAAAATGGATTAGAAACCATATTTATAAGAAACTAGCAGTGTTAAGTTGTACCATATGCCCACCAAAAAACTCATGAAAATTTTCACAAAAATGTGAATGAAAACATGTTTTCATTCACATTTTTATGTGATCCCCGCCCGGTCCCATACTTTCCTGAAGATTGATACTTTCCTGAAGATGGATCATGAAATAATTTCTACGGTCATATTCCTACCGCTGATTCATTCAAGAAGGGTTGTTGTCAGTTACAAGGGAAAGTATGTGCACGAATTACTGGTTGACCGCTTGTTCAAGCTTGCCCAGGAAAAAGTGTGGTTAGGTGAACTTATTGTCCCCCCATGACCATTGACTGGGACGTAAAGCAACAAAACAAAGTCACATTTTTTTAATGCAAATTTTCATGCATCTGTAATTTTGTTATTTTTGTTCAGATTTTCGTGAAATTTTCACCAAAAATGTAGAACTAAGAAATTGGGAATGGTATACACCGTTTTGGGAAGTTTTTGCTCATTTTTTAATTGGGAAGGGGCCTATATTCAGCCCCAAATCAGGCCTAGGAAAATCCCTGGACAGTGTACGGTCATATGAGCATATGTACTAATTAGGTCAAATATGGTATGTTATAAGTGAACACTTCCAGAATCCAAGGACATCCTTGATCAAGGTGGCTGACTAAACTGAATCTTTTTCTTGGTTCATTTGCAGATTGTAGTTTTAAATAAAAAATATCATCACACTCACTGTTGCTGGTAAAAATCTGTGGGGAACTTCTATAAATCATCTATGTGACCATGTTCACATGACTATGAGAATCATAATAATAATAACCTAGTTTACATTTCATTGACTATTAATACATGTATTTTGCAATTTCAAAATGATGCCAACTTTTTGTATCGTTGAGCGACTTCAAAAATGGTTCTCACATCACTAAAATAACAAGTTCACATATGCAGGCCCCCTAGTGGAACCTTTAAAACCTTTAGAAACCTTTAATTTGGCTGCAATCCTTTAAAACCTTTAATTTGGCTGAAAAACCTTTAATAACCTTTATTTTGATTAATAAATTTTCAAATTTAGCAAGATCAGTTTGAACATAAGAAACACAAGTAATGTCTGTGACATCTTGAGCTGTATTCATGCCCAGACCATTATGTCTATACCTACCTCTTGCACCAGGGTGACTATTATATAAGTCAAGTTTTCTGAGGATTCAGATAAAGAGTGAGGTAAGGGTAAATAAAAATACTTTTGGGTTGTTTTCTTGCTTTACATCCATGCTAACAGCTGAGGTAATGTCAGAATGACTAGTTGATCCTAACCACCTTCTTCCTAGGCTGGCTTAATCCAAATCCTTTCACTAGTAACTGACAACTAATGAAAGAATGTGCCCGACCTGAGAATAGAAACCGGCAAAACTCCAGACATTAGTTGGACATGCTACTAACTGCAATAACTGCGCCAACAAATATTAATGAATAGCATCTATTGGGTATAAATTGAATTTTGAATAGTGTCCTGATTTTCTAATGTCATCAAATCTAAACATTGTTATCTACACCCCAAGACTAATGCAGACAATATGCATATATGTTTAAATTTTATATTGAAAAAAAGAGAATACAATAAATTGGAGCAATATCCTCTGAAATTGTTCATTTACTGAAGGTAAAATTGTCCTTACAAAATGACCAGAGATGGCTTCTACTGCTTTCTTGGTTTTCAAAATTTTTCAGTGGAGGACCTCCGTACCCCCCCTTCCAGATAAGAAAATGTGTGGTTTCTTTTTTAAACCAACACGGCTCAACACAAGCCTTTTGTTAAAAAACTGAGCTTTCAACTGGAGAGTAACCAAAGTATTTCCCTTTTTGATTTGTGATTAATGGGCTATACATTTATTGGCTAAGGATTTGCTGCACCCCTTTTATACCATCATATATCATAACATGGAGTTGAAGATCAAGATTCGATATTTATATACCAGACAATTTGGTGTTAATTTGCTCTTTATTTTTGTTAGAATTTCAATGAAACAACCTTTATTTGCCTAAAATAGCCTTTATAAAAAACCTTTAATTTCATAAGTGTCTGCTAGGGGGCCTGCATATGTTAATGATGCTATTAGGAACCACATCGTTGTCAACAGATTTTGATTTTTAGTGAGAATAAAACCAAAGCTTAAAATGATATTTTTAATTTTGATATGTACAATGAACTATCCCAGGCTCATTGTATCAAACAAGATGGAAGAATTCATTAAATTAGTATAGGAAGGGTTAAATAAGTTATTATAAATAAGTTGGATTGAGAAGTTAGGACCATCAACTGTAAGTTTAACATGTTTGTTTTTATTTTCTCTAGGGGTTTGATGAGTACATGAATCTGGTTCTAGATGAGGCTGAGGAAGTACATATGAAGACAAGACAGAGAAAAACTCTTGGTGAGTACATAGGTTCAGATAAGAAAATTTTATTAGCGTAAATTTTTATTATTTCCTTACCCATTAATTAACATTGAGACGGTTCATTTGAGTACCCACAACATATGTTTTGGATGAGAAATAAAGAAAATAATTTTCCAATACACACTCTTATCTGGAGGCCTGATACTCGTGCTACAATAAAGCCATCCTTAGGGAGCGCAGTGGCTCAGTGGTAGAGTACTTGACTCGAGGCCGAGGGGCCGCGGGTAAGAGCCTCACCGGCGTCACTGTGTTGTGTCCTTGAGCAAGAACATTAATCTTAGCTTAGTACTGGTTCAACCCAGGAAGACCTGTCCCTTTATAACTGAAAGATTGTTGATGGGACTTAAAGAATCAAATCAAACAAACAAACAAAAGCCCATGCTTAAAATCTATGGTTTGCTACTTCCTACTCGCAGGTTGGAATGGGAAGGTAGGCCTGGTAGGTAGTGGTAGTTTTTTTTCATAGTCTTTATGTTAATGAACAAATACACTTGGATACTCAGAAAACCAGCTTCTTTTGATATTCTGTCCCAATATATTGTCAGAGTAAGATGAGGAAATCAAACAAGTATGAGGGATGAAAAGTAACATAATTTTGAGCTTTTTGCCTAAAATTACTTTTAGATTTTTTTTTATTTTTCATGTCCGTCTGTTTAGCAAAACGAATGTTGCTTTGTTTGATATAATTCTTTACTTCCAAGTCAACAGTTTTTCAGTTCTGTGGGGATGGATTTTCCTGGGTTGAACCAGTACTAAGGATAAATCTGTCGTGCTCAAGGACACAAGGGAGTGACGCTGGTGAGGCTCAAACCTGCAACCCCTCGGTCTCCAGTTAGCACTACCACTGGGCCACTGTGCACCCAATTAATATTGTATTTTGCTCAATAGATGAAAAATAAGCTATAGGGAGTGAAATACCTGGGTAGGTAGGAAACGATATACAAACACATTTTAACTCACCTGAGCATGAAGTGTTTAAATGTAAGCTTTTGTGATTAGTCTTTGTCCAGCATGTGTTAACAGTCATGTTGTTTTCTTTAAACGACATCTAAATAACTGGCCCAGATTTTTAAATAATTTCACACAAATTTCTTCACAATGCCCTCTACAAAAATGGCCAGAATGGTTTTGCTCCATTGGACTAATGATCCAAATGGCTAGCAGAGCAAAAAAAGAGAAGAAAATTTTTAATAACATCTGAGTGAACTCTGTTTATCAAACCAAAGCACATAAAAAGTAGGCTAACATGCAAGCAAGAACTACACCTTGCCTTGGACCCTTTAAGTGGCCTTAATAGTTGGCACAATGGGCTAAGATTTTTTTTTAGATTTCAAACTGAAGAGCATTGAGAATAGAGATAAGCACAATTTACAAGTGACAGTTATGATCTCATGTCTCTGGGTCTGACATAAGTGGTAGGGGAGAGGGCCAAATCACCTTTGTTCAGTAATCAGTCATATAACATATCAAACTGAAGATCATCATGTACAGTGCAGTCTCCGAGTTGGTAGAGAGGTAGACTGGGGATCGAAGGGTTAGTAATTTGAGACTCATCAGAGTAACTGTGTTGTGTCTGCGCAGGACACTTGATCTGCTGCTTAGTACTGGTTCAACTCAGGGAGACAGGAAATCGTCTTTAGATGACTATAAACTTCTTGTAGACCCCCCTCCCCCCCCAGGGGGAATTTTGTACACTATGATTTTCTGAAACTACATTATATAAGACACAAATAAAAGATGTTAGCCCTCTGAGAGTGGCAGCGTTAACGTGTAACAGCACGTTATATACGTTACCCCTCAAAATAGCATTAAACGTCCCTGATAATGTCTCAACCATGACATGTTCGTACATATTTGCATGCTGACACATGTTTATGATCTTCTTATAACACAGTTACATATTTTTAGTATTAATTTTATAAATGTTTTGAGTAATTACCGTTGTATACGTTACTTAGTGTTTCCTGCGTTATTTCCGAGTATCAGTATGGTATTTATTGACTATAGGTGCATTAATCTGTCACAGAATATAGTAAATCTATAAGACTGCTACTTAAATGTTTCAAAGTTTTTTTATTATGGTCGCTTACACTATTTTTCAGGTCCATGTTACGTATGTTACCTTCAAAATAGCATTAAACATATAAGTTAATGTCTCTAACAAGCCCTGTTTATACTTATTTGCATGCTTGCACAGGTTTATGTACTTCTTTTAACAAGGTTTACCTATTCTAAGTATTCATTTAATAAATGCCTTGAGCTTTAACTGTTATGTGTGTTACCAAATGACACATAAGTTATTCTGAGTATATAGAAGTTGTTGACTATACATGTATAAACTCTGTCAGAGAATTTAGAAAATTTATAAGGCTGAAATAAATTGGAGTTCCTTATTAATTTATGGTAACTTAAACTAATAATATAATGTGATCTATCAACTTTCGCTGTTTGCTCACATAAACAGTATAGACACCATGCATTCAAATCTGAAGTTCTGAAAGACAGTCACTGTGAAACAGCTCAGTTCTGGGCAAGGTATATGGATATGATTCAGATGGTGTTGACACTGATTAGGGCTACAAGGAAAACAACTTTGAATTGCATGTCATCTCTATCTGTATGCCTTGTTCCCAATGTCCATTGCAAACGATCACAACAACCACACACAATATGTACCTGTGTAACTGATTACACTCATAAATTTGATACACATCGCAGATGCAAAGAACTTCTCGAACAAAATGGGTTTAGTGTGTCACAACCAGTGGTTCTTTGCTTGAGAAATGCTTTTGACATAACTATCAGGCAAACAATATAGAGGTATTAAAGGCTTCAGCAACTAGAACTACGCTTCAGACTACAGATGGAATGGTATATTGCTCATCACATCAGAGCTCAATATATTGAAACATTTCTTCAATGCACTGAAATGAAATATTCAATCTGCTCAGATGCAAAGTAGAATGAGTACTAGAGGCAGTTTCAGGCTTCACCAATCCTTTTAGTTCTAGTTTTGAAGACAATGAACTGTACTTTTTGATTTTCGGTGTGCCTGCTAAGCCTGGCATAGCTAAGGATCTTATTGAGGCTGATGACATTGGCAGGAAAGCTGTTGCAGGCTTCATTGACTCACTTTTAGTTAAAAAATCTGTCTTTCACAACCGCCCCCCCCCCCCCCCCCCCCTAAAATGCTACAAGCTAATAACGTTGTGATGCTTGCGAGGTCAAGCAAGAAGAAATCGCCCAATTTACAAAAAGTAAACAGCCAGATGAGAGCTTAAAGGAGCGTCCTTGGTAAGCATGGCCTTCTTTCTATTAGACATAATGTTGACTTCGAGTTGACACTGCCGTTCCTTCTGGGACCTGTACCATGGTCACTGTCAACTCCTGATAGAATTTCCACCAAAACTGACAAGTCCAAACTTCAGCATGGCTTGCAACAACACATTGAACCAACATTAGAGTGGCTATGTAGTGCTGCACATAACTTTGATGGTAATGCCATACTACAGAGCATAACAGCTTTTCCTGTCACCTTCATGGATCTCTTGGCACCAGTATTCAACCAGGCACTAAAGGCAGGGCGTGTTGGTTTTGTCACTGATACATATATACAATGTATAAGCAGCAGTTTATAAAGTCTTACAAACATTCTCGCAGAGGATAACCTGGGTGTTTTGTTCAACAATGGTGTATGCAACAAAAGGTGCACCTTCTAACAGCATTGGCCAGAATATTGGGGAAGAGATCTACATTAATACACTGTTTAACAGATTGTGACACTACCGATGTGTTAGTACCATTGAAAGGTTGTTCCTATCAACCTGATAGAGAACCCCTCCCCCACTAGTTCATCAACATTCTAAGAAGGGTAGGAAAACAAATAAAGAATTGCTCTAGGCACTCATCAGTGATATGAAGCCATAACATGTGTTATGTATGTAATTGTGAATAAGCTGCAGTATGACATGTTTCTGAGAAAAGTACCAAAAACCCATACACATATACTGACTATTTCAAATGGCATGAACATGAGCTTACCTCCAATCTGCTTTTCTGTCCATAAGATGTACATACAAAGATTGAATTATCAAGTCTTTCCCATTAACACAAGTGAGGCTTTCCAGATATGGACAAAATGTGTGAAAAATAAATGGGAAGGAAATCGAGTACCTCTGGGTTAAAGAAAACTTGATTGTACCCTAACAAAAGAGCCACAGAATTATATTTCACATTTTGTGTGATATGGGGTTACAGTGTTCAAATCTCAACAACTCAAACCTTATAAAAGATAGAAACATAATATTTGCAGTTTTTAAAAGGTACATAAACATTCTTTGATACAAAATGAGTTAGTAAGCACATTCACATTTAAAAAAATATCAAACTATATTAGTTTCATAAATCATTTATATAGGAATAATGAAAAAAGTAACATACATAACACTTTGGGGTGCATAAATGTTTTCAAAGGTCCATATCTGTGAAGCAAAAATAGCTTACTTGGATGATATAGCCAATTTGGAAATCTTTCCTTATGGTTTGCACTTTTCAGAAGTCATGTCATTTACTAAAATTATCAAAGATGTTGATGGGTAATATATATAATTGGCTGTTACAGGGTAATGGTGCCATTAGCAGAGTGCTAGGATATTGCAAAATCCTTGCAAGATAAATCTGATAGAGGAGTAATAAGTTGTATAGGAAAATTCTTTAAAACCCTTGGATAATATATGAAGATTTGCTCTAGAACTTCTACCTGATGGGTTTTCTTTGATCTTTTAAGTCGTTACTCGCACATTGCACTGAATGATACAAATTTTCCAAGAGTATTATGTCAACTATATATCTGATGTCTCTATAAAAGAAAAGAGGGTTTATGGTAGTTTATGTTTTGAGTTACTTCCTCAGCATATGAGTCAGAGTAAAAATAAGTACACGGACCTGTGCCAGCATGCAAATAAGTACAAGCAGGTCGTGTTGGAGACCATATCTTGAATGTTTAATGGTATTCAGAGAGTAACGTATGTAACCTGGGCTGTAAAATAGTGTAAGACACCATAATAAGAAACTTTAATTCATTTGAATAGCAGCCTTACAGATTTACTATATTCACTGACGGATGTAATACATGTATAGTCAATAACTGCCATACTGATACTTGGAAATAACATATGAAACACTAAGTAACATATACAACCGCAAAATCTTAAGACATTTATAAAACAAATGCTAAAATTATGTACCTGTGCTATGAAAAGTTCATAAACCTGTGCCAGACTTAAAAAAAAGTGTGAATATGTCATGTTGGAGACATTATCAGGAAAATTTAATGTTATTTTGCGGGTAACGTACGTAACATGATGTTACCCGCTAACGCTGCCACTCTCAGAGGGCTAACATATTTCATTTTGTGGCTTATATATTGTAGTATTTGGAAATCATAGTGTACAAAATTCCCCCAGGGGGAAGAGGGGTCTATAGCCAGCGCGAGGCCTGGAGAATTACATTTTACATTTTGTGTGATATGGGGGGTACCATGTTCAACATCTAATAACTCAAAAAGTATATAAGATAGAAACGTAATGTTTTCAGTTTTGAAAAGGTAAATAAAAAATCTTTAATGTAATACCAAATTATTGAACATAAACTGGTTTCAATAAAATTCAAGACAAACTATATTAGATGCATTTATCATTTAAAAGGGGGTTCAATGAAAAAATGTAACATACACTACATTGGGGATGACTATATTTGTTTTCAAATATCATTATCTGTAGCCCAGTAATAGCTTATTTAGAAAATATAAACAATTTGGAAATCTTATCTTATCTTTTGCACTTTTCTGAAGACTTAAAAAGAATTTTAATCATCAAATATTTTGTAGGGTAACGTATGTAACAGGCTGTTACAGCTTAACGCTGCCATTGTCAGAGGGCTAACATGTTGCAAAATCCTCGCAAGACATTGGGCTTCAAGAAAAATATGGTCTACAAAATTCCCCCTGGGGGGGGGGGAGGTAAACCATATCCAGCCAGTGGCCTAAAAGCACAATCACCACAAACTAAAATTATCGTGTAAAGTAGAATGCAATGCCAACATAAACTTTTATTTTCTTACATTGAACTTTTGTGCCAGGGCCAGAATATCATTTCAGCAGGTTCATGGGATTTTGGTATACATACTTTACTTACCACATGTCCGGGAACTTGGAAGAGCCTGCAATATTAGCAATCAGGTGAAAGCCTTTGCTGCTCACACACAAGAAATAGAGGCATAGATGAAGGCTCAGGAAATAAATGCTTCTAGCACATGCTGATATAATAAATGACTTTATGCATATGCGTTGTTAAAGTACTAAAATCTCATAAAATGGCCTTTTCTCTTTACTTTTTAGCTCACCTGAGCCGAAGGCTCATGAGTGAGCTAATAGTATACCAGTCACTCCGTCGTCCGTCCGTCTTCTGTCGTCCGTCGTCCGTCCGTCCGTCCGTCCACAATTTCAAACATCTTCTTCTCTGAAACCACTGGGCCAATTTAATTCAAATTTCATATGGAGACTCCTTAGGACGCGGGAACGAAAGTTTGTTCAAATGGTCCTGGTCACATGACCAAGATGGCCGCCATGCCCATATATGGTAAAAACCCTTTAAAAATCTTCTTCTCCAGAACCAGAAGGCCGATGACCTTGGGACTTGGTATGTAGCATAAGGGTAGTGGGGCCTACCAAGTTTGTTCAAATGATGATCCTAGGTTGACCTTGACCTACTTAACGTCAAGGTCAAATTTTCTTCCTAATGCATTTAAATGGGCAAATTTCTGAAAAGTTGATTTTTTTGAAAACTGTGGAAGCCTTAGTCATTATTCTCACTTGATATGTTTAACCTAATATGACAATGGCTATAAATAAGTTCCAAAGGTCAAGGTTGACCTTTGACCTTTCAGCTTAGGTCACTCATAATTGAGTCCCATCAATATAGTAAAACATAGTTTTCTCACAAACCATTGGCCAAATTGAATTCAAATTTCATATGAAGAATCCTTATGATAAGTTAGCCAAAATTTATGCAAAATATTTTGGTCACATGACCAAGATGGCCGCCACGCCCATATATGGTAAAAACCTTTTAAAAATCTTCTTCTCCAGAACCGGAAGGCCGATGACCTTGGGATTAGGTATGTAGCATTGGGGATGTGGGGCCTACCAAGTTTGTTCAAATGATAATCCTAAGTTGACCTTGACCTACTTAACATCAAGGTCAAATTTTCTTCCTAATGCATTTAAATGGGAATTTTTTTGAAAAGTTGATTTTTTGAATACTGTTGAAGTCAAAGTCATTATTCTCACTTGATATGTCAAACCTAATGAGACAATAGCTATAAATAAGTTTCAAAGGTCAAGGCCACCACACCCATATATGGTAAAACCCCTTTAATATCTTCTTCTCTGGAACAAAACACCAATGGCCTTGAGACTTGGTATGTAGCATTGAGGATGTGGTCTGTACCAGGTTTGCACAAATGATGAATCAGCTTGACCTTGACCCACTTTATGGCAAGGTCAAATTTGATTCCTAATGCATTTATATGGGAAAAATCTTGAAATGTTCATTTTTCTATATCTGTTTAAGCCCAAATCATAATACTTTCGAAAAATGTTTAACCTTATGAGACAATGGTTTTATATAAGTACCAAATGTTAATCTGACCTGTGACCTTTTATCTAATGCCACTCATTTGGACTGCCACATACCTATCTAAACATTGGTTTCTCAGAAATCACTGGGCTGTTTGATGGAGTATCCATAAGATTGTTTTAGGTCACTTAACCGAAATGGCTGCAGCCCCCATATATGGTAAAACAAAATATGTTTTATTAATATAAGTGGTAGTTGACCTTGACCTATTTTAACATTATTAAAGAGATCAGGTGAGCGCCTCAGGACCTTCAGGTCCTCTAGTTTCTTTTTTTTTCAAGAATTAGTGGTGTTGTATATATCAAATATAAGGGCATGCAATTAGAACAACATGCAAGTAAAAAGTATTATACTATTTTAGCCTGGAGGTTGACTTTGTAGTTTTAACCCTTTACTTGCTATGGGTGTCCTTATCATCTGTTGATAACCTGTGCAAAAGTTTAAGACCCAGTTTGGACGTTTCATAGATCCTGATCTGGATCCAAACCATTTTACACTCTGAATCAGGAGATAAGAGTGCGCATTGGAAAATTATTTTCTTCATTTCTAATCCAAAACATATGTTGTGGGTACTCAAAAGAACCGTGTCAAGGGGACTTCTTTTGAGCACCCAAAACACATGTTTAAATAGATGGGTAAGAAAATGGTCACAATTTTACGCTCATAAAAATTCCTTATCTGGATCTATGTGAATATGTTCCAGAAATAATTTTTTGAAAGATCAGCAGACAGCAAAGGCATGAAAAATTACCCAGAATGCAACTAACCAGTATTCCAATCCATTTTCAATCGGCTACATGACATAATATACAGTTGTATATTACACTGCTCTTGATACTCTTGCTGACAAGAAGAAACATGTTTTGTTTGCTCTTCACTTCAGGGAGAATTATGCTAAAAGGAGATAACATCACCTTAATACAGGCAGTGCAATAGCGGTTGTTTAGATGTGTGTGAGAGTATACATGGATTGTTGTAAACTGGTGGACCATCTTGGAACAGAACTTACAGAGGCAGTTTTATCCCTGTGTCTGGCTGATTCAGGAAAAAAAACGTCTTCTTTAAACACAGTGTAGATCTGATCAGCTGGCTTCTAATGAAGCCAGCTGATCAGCATCAACACTGTTTTCCATGTATTCCATTGTCATGAAAGATATCATGCTGAACGGGCTGGAGTATTAAAGCAGTAGTGGCATTTTAAGTCAGCAGGACAAAGGATTGAGTAGGATTGTGACTCCATGGGAAGGGAACCCATCATTTAATTGAAACTTTAATCTTTAGCAGTTGAACCAACATTGAAGAAAAACCTGTTTGTGTCAAATCCACATTGATTTGATTCTGATCGAATATGCTATGTCTCCATAGTAATTGCAAGGCTGAAAGATTTCAGGATTATCCTGAATTCAGGATTTTTGAAGCTGACTTTCCACATAATTTGATAAAGTTAGCATTGAATTCTGAACAAGACTTAAGTATAACAGCCTCTCTGATTTATTGTTAAATTTGACAATTTATCTGTTAAAAAATCTTTTAAAGATACAGTAAAACCTGTCTTGAGCGGCCACTCAAAAAGAAGAGCAAAATTTGTTTTCAATACTGATAATCACTTAATGCAGGTCAAAAGTATTGCGGAGCATTCTGCAATACTTTCGACCTTCATTAGGCTTCCATTTATCTTTAATAAATTTATTTTGTCTATTTTTGAGTGGCCGCTAAAGACAGGTTTTACTGTATAACTTTAAATGGTTTATGTTTTGTTGGTCTACTGCAATTTTTAAGGTTTCAGTTTTTTTGGAGAACTTGAACATTCCTCATGGATTGTAAATGTTATCTTGGTTCAAAATGAACTTTTAGATAGTGGCCTGAAGTGATAGCAGGCTGTAGATGTACCCAATGGCTGTTTTTATCAAAACATTAGTGTTCATATTTTCATAGAAAGAAGTGGACTTCATATGAATCTTGTTGAAATTTTATTTCTAGTAGTCTGTTTTTCAAGTCTCTATCATTAAACATAACTTATCAAGCTAGCACAACTTGTAGGATAGAAGCATACTAAAGGAAAGAGCTGAACTTGTGTACTAGAATTAAGATTCCACAATCATGTTTGCTTATCTATTGTCATTTCATTGAAGTTAACATTTTTAATGTGAACTTAATAAATAGTGCAGGGAATCTGAATTAAGCCTCAAAGCACCAATCACAACAAATGCTGTCTGTTTTTGTTCTCCTGTTGAAATGTTCAATGAATTTCAGTAGAAGCCTCTTTGACAAACAGTGTAGACCCAGAACAGACTGCTCTTACAGGAGCAGTCTGATCTGAGTCCACAGTGTTTGCTGCAAATACTCGAAAAAAATCAATAATGTTAGGCAATTCTTTGCAGCAGATGACTTAAGCAAACAACATTTTAAGAATTAAGAGATAAGAAATCCTTCATCAGGTATTGCAAGATATACCTTGTTTTTTTCCCTCATTCCACTTTTCTGACAGAAGGAAAGCCCCAATTATTGACATCAAATACCTCAATGTTATGAACTGCAGTGATTTTATTTGGGATTTTGGGAAGCTACCTTTTCCATCACATTTGGGAAAATATATCATAAAATTTGGGAAAATAAGCACTAAAATACATGCAATTGGGAAAATCAAGGCCATTTTTGAATTGGGAATGACTCCCATATAAGGCGGTAAAAATGGCCAAACAAAATCACTGAACTGGTTCATATGTTTTTGTCTGAGATATGAAAAACAATATTTTAGATTTCCCTTTACCTAAGGTTGATTTTATAATGTTTTTGATATACCAGGCCCCGATGTTATAAAACTTTTTTCATGCTCAACTCAGGTGAGCATGATATTTGAACTGTTTATAGAAAATAAAATACTAAAAAATAACTATTTTTTCATGTTTAAAACACTCAAATGTTGTATTTATCATGCTAATAAATGACAAAATGTCAATTGGTGGCATTTTAACATATATGAGCATGATAAATTTCATGCACAGTTTAATTGAGCATGAAAAAAGTTTTATAATGTTCATACAGTGGACTTGTTATAACTTAAACCCTGATAACTCCAAACTAGCTGTTTCAGTGGAAGTATATTTGTGATACACTGATATCTGATCCGAAGATGTACTTCTGAATTGTATAGTAAAAGATAAGTTATGGGAACTAAAGAATGTCTCAATGATAGGAATTTAGCAAAATAGTCATCTGTTTGGTTATACATCCTTTTCATCCAGCTCTTTAAACTAAAACTACTGATAAAAAAAAGTAGCAAAAAACTTTGATCCCACGAGAAGCTGTGCTTTATAAGCAGTGTAGCAAAAGAGCCTCAAGGGATAAATCATCAAAAATTCAGACATGACTGGATTTGCATAGTATTAAAGCATGTAAATTTTGAAGGCATACTGCTAGTTTTAAAGTTTGGTTTGCACATCAACATTTCTGGAGTTTTGAAATTTTCAGCTTTCATCCATGTAAATATGTTTGCACCGCTACCCAGGGAGACTATAGTATATGTCTAAATTTTGATGTGAAAGTTCATCTAATTCTTCCTTACTTTTAGCAGGGAATGCCCAGGGGATTCTAGATCAGGGTTCACACAGGCTTGAAAAGTACTTGACTATAAGGGGCTTTCTTAAATAAATCTGTCTTGAAAAGTACTGGAAAAATACTATAAGGCCTTGAGAAGTTCTTGAAATTAACTATTTTCTGTAGGACTTAACACTGTCAATGGACACCTAAATCAGAATAAAATTGTTTTGCTTTTACTTGTGCAGCATATGTTGCACAAAATAAAGGCATACCAATTATATATTACTTTCTTTTTCTACATTATCTCAGTCTAGTATTTCGGAAGTAGAATTTTTACATGTACATCAGTATTTTTCAGAAATTTGTAGTCCTTGAGAATTATAGGGGTCTTTTAGAAGTCCTTGCATAGCTCTTGAATTTTACACAAACTTGCCTATATGAACCCTGTAGATGTTCAAGTTTGTTTGAGTCTCTCACTGGTTGCCTGTATGTTAACTAGCAAATGTTCATCTGCTGGCTCATTTCATTTCAGCACCAAAAGGTTTGAAGGACTTTGCTGTGTATCGAAAAATGACTTGGATATGTCTTGTCTAGGACTATACCATATGCTGTCCATATATGCCATTAAAGTCTCTTGATATGTTGTTCATTTCATTTTTCCTTAGTTTTAACACAAGTGCAAAGAAAATGAAGCTTTTCATACAAAAAATAGTTCAAATCAGGTCTTCAGATAAGAATGCGTATTTGAAAATTATTTTCCTATTTATCAACCAAAACATACTGGGGCCACATAGCGCAGTCGGTAACGTGTCTGACTGCAGATCCAGGGGTCACAAGTTTGATCCCGGCCCAGTTTCCATACTTTCGCGGAAATTGACCATGAAATAATTTCTACGGCCATTCTCCTCCCTTCCGCTGATTGGTTGTTGTCAGTTACAAGCAAAAGTATGTGCACAAAGTACTGGTTTGTCAAGCTTGCCTTGGAAAGAGTGAAGTTAGGTGAACTGACCGTCCCGACATGACCACAGCTGTTGACTGGGATGTAAAGAACCAAACCAAACAAACAAAATCAATAAAATCATGTTTTGGGTACTCAAAAGAACGGTCTCAATGGAGATGAATCTTTTGAGCACTCAAAACACATGTTTAAAATTATGGATGCAAAAATAATCACAATTTTACTCTAAAATGTTTTGCTTATCTGGACCTATGCAACTGTTGTTGCACATCACTAAAATTGTTAGGACAGTTTTGACTTGTCAGATCGGCTTTTCTTTTGAAAGCTGAGTTTGATTGAAAATTAACATAAATATTTAAAACTGTAAAGGAGATAAATGATTGCAGACCTTTTTGACCAGTATAAGGCTTTTGAAAATAGGTTTCAAATAAGTATCATGTCTTCATTGGACAAATTGAAAAAGAATTAATATAGAAACATGATTATTTGTTTTAATGCAGAAAATGATTTGTTTTAATGCAGAAAAATGATTTCTCTATAATTTCTTTTTGAAATAGTAAATTTTTGCAGCCAAAAGAAGTTTTGTTGTAAGCAAATCAATGTTTTAATAAGTAGCCTGGTAAAAGGACTGTTCTGTATCTAGGGTTCTATTTTCTTTGCACAATGTAGAACAAGTACTGGTCCATTCAAACATAAACATACAAAATTTCATTGTAAATATCTTAACAGCTCATGTAATAAATTCTTTGATGTCTTAATCACATCTTTGTTTTTTTATACCCCCGCAAACTTTGTGGTGGGTATACTGTTTTCACGTCCGTCCGTCCGTGCGTGCTACAGATATCGACTTAGGGGCCTTTTTAGTCCTCTGGTGATAGACAAGGGGCCATAAAAAACAAGGGGCCATGGCCCTCTGTAAGTTGCCTCAAATGATTCAGGGGACCTCAGGGGAGGTAATAAAATAAGCTTCAGAAAAAGTGCCATTTTATGTCCATGGTGATGGATGTCTAAACTGGAAAGGGCCCTCAGTAATTTGTCAGTCTGATGTTAATGGGCCAATTCGAAGCTAAACAGGCCCGTTATTTTGGACACTTAGCCCCTAATTAATGGCCCTGTATAAACTTGCCCATTGGCGTACGTCCGTGTGCCGTCCATAATGTTTTGTTTCCTAAATATCTTGAAGAGTCATGGCTGGATTTTCATCAAACCTTGCAAACATGTTCATATATGCAAGACGAATACTTAAGACAAAAAAAGTAAGGGCTAGGGGCCAATTCTATTAGAGTCATTTCCCTTTGTAGTTCTAAATGGCTTTTAATATAGGGTTTCATGCTATTATAGGCCATACACGGGCCGATCAACTCCTACCACAGCTTTTGATGGAACAATTTGATACTTTTGCTATACAATGAAGACACATTGAACATATGCATGAAGGAGTTTGGTTCAGAAAAAATAATTTTTGACAAAATGACAGCTGTGAGAACTTCATCCGTCTGTCTGTAACGTTTTGTTTCCTTAATATGAAGAGTCGTGGCTGGATTTTCATCAAACCTTGCAAACATGTTCATATATGCAGAACAAATACTTTAGATAAAAAAAGTAAGGGCTAGGGGCCAATTCTATTAGAGTTATTTCCCTTTGTAGTTCTAAATGGCTTTTAATATAGAGTTTTATGCTATTATAGGCCATACACGGGCCGATCAACTCCTACCACAGCTTTTGATAGAACAATTTGATACTTTGCCTATACAATGTAGACACATTGAACATATGAATGAAGGAGTTTGATTCAGAAAAAATAATACCCCGCAAACTTTGTGGTGGGTATACTGTTTACACGTCCGTGTGTGCGTGCGTCCATGTTTACAAATGGCCAGTTATGTGGCTTATAACTGGTATTTATACTTTTAATATAGGGTTTTATGCTTATGCTATTATAGGCCATACACGGGCCGATCAAATTCTACCACAGCTTTTGATGGAGCTATTTGATACTTTGCTTATACAATGTAGACACATTGAACATATGCATGAAGGAGTTTAGTTCAGAAAATTTTTTTAACAAAATGACAGCTGTGAGAACTAAGACAATTTTTCCCTAATAGGGCTTTTGTATATGCGTAGAAGGTGCCTTCATGGGCCGATCAGCTCCTACCAAAGCTTTTGTAGACACATTGTACATATGCATGAAGTAGTTTGGTTTAGAAAAAATAATTTTTGACAAAATGACAGCTGTGAGAACTTAGACAATTTTTCCCTAATAAGGCTTTTGTATATGCATAGATGGTGCCTTCATGGGCTGATCAACTCCTACCACAGCTTTTAATGGAACAATTTGATACTTTGCCTATACAATGTAGACACATTGAACATATGCATGAAGGAGTTTGGTTCAGAAAAAATAATTTTTGACAATATGACAAGTGCGAGAACTTAGACAATTATTCCCTTATATGGCTTTTGTATATGCATGGATAGTGCCTTTATGGGCCACTCATCTCCTACCACAGCTTTTGATGGAGCAATCTGATTCTTTGCGGATACTATGTAGACACATTGTACATATGCATGAAGGAGTTTATAATTTTTGTTTGCACAGATTCTGCTGAAATTTTCTTTTCAAAACGTAGGTCTGCTGGTTTAAACTATAACTTGCCAAGTTTTTTCACTGAATCTTTCTGTGCGGGGGTATCTAATAGGCATTGCTTATTGACTTTTTTCATTTAATCACTTAAAACTCTTTTCATGCTGGGAAATTTTGCATGCTTTAGTATTGTCTGCTGATTTTCATCAAAATTAAACTGTTTTTGAAAAATATTTAGGAAATATCAATGTCAAACGTTATTTTTTGGTCTGATCTGACTTCAAATTGTCATCCCTCTAACATCAAAGCGAATGTCAGCATTTTACAGTACAAAAAGTAAATGAGTTTGATCAGGAAATACTACAATCACACCATGGCACCGTGAGACAGATATTGCTTAGATATGTTGCAAACAATTAACATTTACAATATTATCCATTTATCCCTCGCCATATTGTAGTATACATGAAAAATCCAGAACCGTCAGTTTAGGTAAGTTTTGAAATTGCCGTAGACAAGAGTCGGCAGAATTCCATATAATGATACCTTGTTTTTCTCAAACTGCGCCACTCGATAAGCGTGCACCAATGATTTACCATTGTAATTGTTACCTGTTAGGTGGGGTGGTTGTAAAATCCCTTTTTAATAAATGACATCATTACCTCAAACGTCCGGCATAAACTGCAATAATAACGGTAAACATTACCTGGAATCTAGACTACAAACTAAAGCGTGTTTCTAGCTTTTTGCAAGTGCTACAAAATCAGGATGTAGGTTTTGTTTTGTTTGATTTGATTCTTTACGTCCCATCAACAATCTTTCAGTTAAACAAGGACGGGTCTTCCTTGGTTGAACCAGTACTAAGCTAGGATAAAAGTGTCTTGCTTAAGGACCACATTTTATTGACGCTATATATATATCAGTCTTACATGCACGGCTCAGAAATAGATGTAGCAACCTAAATAATGACCTTTATATAAATCATGTACGTGGTAACCCTCTATGCGACTTGTGTGGTATGGTAGAGGACGCCATTCACTACTTCTTTCATTGTAGAAGATACACAACTGAAAGACAGGTTTTCAATGATACAGTGAGAAAGTTACAACCCCTAAGCAATAATTTAATTCTTTTTGGCAATGAAAACTGGAATTTTGAAACCAACATAGTCTTGTTAGGAGCAGTCCAAAGGTACATACAAGCTACTAAACATTTCAATAATATTTAGACTCCTTGTTTGAAAACATATTACGTGAATACCAACTAAACTATATGTTTTATTGTTGAGCCCATGGGGTAGCCATTTTAGCAGTCTTGTACTATTTTCATAGTCATTATTATATTTCTTACTTTTTTAGCTCACCTGAGCCTTTGGCTCATGGTGAGCTATTGTGATCGTTGGATGTCTGTTGTGTGTCGTCAACAATTGCTTCAAAAGACATCTTCTAAACTACTTGCTCGATTTTGACCAAACTTGGCAGGAATGATCCTTATATGACCCTCTTTAATAATTGTTCAAATGGTTTTGGTCCATTGCATGTCTAGGTCACACAGGCTGAGTATAGATTTTTAAGATGAAAACTTTAAAAATCTTCTTGTCTGAAACCACAAGGCCTACAGCCTTGATATTTGCTATGTATCATCACCTAGTGGACCTCTACCAAGTTTGTTCAAATAATGACCCTGGGGTCAAAAATGGCCCTCCCCAGGCGTCACATGTTTTACATACACTTAAATCGGGAAAACGTGAAAAAATCATCTTGTCTGAAACCAGAAGGCCTAACCAATTGATATTTGGTATTTAGCTTTACCTAGTGGACCGCTACCAAGTTCAAATCATAGCCCTGGGGTCAAAAATGGCCCGCCCGGGGGGTCATATGTTTTACATAGAAAATGTGAAAAAATCTTGTCTGAAACCACAGGGCCAAAAGCCTTTAGATTTGGTATTTAGCATCACCTAGTGAACCTCTACAAAGTTTGTTCAAATTATACCGCTGGGGCCAGAAATGGCCCTGCTCAGGGTCAAATGTTTTACATAGGCTTACATAGGGAGAACGTGAAAAAATCTTTTTGTCTGAAACCAGAAGGTCTAGACTATTGATAATTGGTATTTAGCATCACCTCTAGTGGACCTTTACCAAGTTTGTTCAAATTATAGCCCTGCTGCCCCGTGGGTCACATGTTTTACATAGGCTTATATATAGGGTAATGTGAAAAAAATCTTGTCTGAAACCAGAAGGCCTAGACTATTGATATTTGGTATGTAGAATCACCTAGTGGACCTCTACCAATTTTGTTCAAATTATAGCCCTGGGGCCAAAAATTGCCCCACCCGGGGGTCACATGTTCTACATTGGCTTATATAGGGAAAATTGAAAAAATCTTCTAACCTGAAACCACAAGGCCTAGAGCCTTGATATGTGGTAAGTAACATAACCTAGTAATCAATTTTGTGATGGTTAAAGCGATACCATGAGAAGTTCTTATGTCATTGACAAAATGTGAGGGGTTAAGTTACCCCACCCACTTTTTGAAAAATAGGGGTAGTGTTATTATGAATAATTTACTTGGATACAGAACTAAACAAGCCACACTATTTGCTCGACGAAATGATTTTTATGCATTGTTAGCCATAAATAAAGCAAAACATATACTCAATATGCATTTTTCGTGCTCCTGTAGTGACACAATTTATAGTAAAAGTATAAAGAAAAATCGAAAAAAGTCCCATTTTTGAAAGTTTACCATTTCTCTATTAGTCACCATGTTCCGAATGTAAAGGTGCAAGTCGTGCAAGCAGTGATCGCAAAATATATTTTAAAAATTAAGTTTGCACCAAATCGTTAATTTGTCAAACCATGATCGTATATAAGGTCCCCAATTTTCATTCGTTTTTTACAGATATTTTGCTTAAAATTTCAGCCAGTGTATAAAACCTACTCATTTTGAGCATGCGCTGCATGTGCACACGATTCCTTTTTCGACAAAAAATTAAACCATCAAGTAGCCCTTAAATTCTAGTTTCCAAAAATGTATTATTTAATAGCATTTTATCAACGCATTGGGGAGTTATGATGCCATGCTAAGAACTTTCCAAATGCCCCTCGTAAAACATTTTATTGAGGGTCATCATACTCAACAGCTTATAATTCTTACAGTTTCTGAGATAGAAGCAAGCTGATTGTAGTTTTGAAATCGACTGTTGATTGCATGTGATATAAAATTTGCATAAAAAGTTTATCAAATGAAACTATGAAAAACAACAATGATTTTATAGTGTTAAGTTCACGAATATTACATATGTAACATGAAGTAATGTAAGTAACCCACTTCAGCTCGAGAAATAGAGCCATCCCGCAATAAAATCAGCACATACAAGTATGTTACTGTGTCTAAGAGTACTTTAGCATTGGAACCAAAATATTCTTTAACATTTTTTTGGGTTAACGTATGTAATTTTGATGTTGAAGATAACGTGACACTTCTCAGAGGGCTAACATGTCTCATTCTGTGGCATATATATTGTAGTTTTAAGAAATCACATTGGCCAATATTCCCCGGGCTGGGTCTACAGCCAAGTCAATGTCTATTATTGTGCTATAGACAATAACTGACATTTTATTTGCCAATGTTGTATCACCGAGAAATCACGGGAGGGGGGGGGGGTGTCAAAACTTGGTGGTTCCACATTCGATTACAGTTATCACACAGGTCTGAATTCATTTCCATAGTTCCAGGAACACATGTAGTCAATGGAATCCTTTCTTGAACTACCCTATGAGCAATGCGCTGGTGCTGGAAAACCATCATGCAGTAAAATACCAAATTTTGTATGCTGCCCAATTCACTTCAAAGGAGTCCTCTGCTCATCTTTCTGATCGTTTACAAGCGTTTTGTCGTGGTCAGAAGATGTCAGAAGTTTTGCATGAATATGTGTTTCACAAGCAGTTTTTGTTTTTGTATAGGCATAATTTTTATGTTTTTCGGGTGTGTTCTGATGACGTAGCCTGCTGAAATGTTTCATTCAAATACATGAACTAAGAAATAACAAACTCCTCTATAAAACTTTTAAATAGATGAATAAAGATATTGTGTTATCGAAATGTTAAGTTGTAGTAATAGAATAATGACAATTTTTTTTCCAAATTTGTACATTTAGAGAATTTGGAATCATATAGGAGTCACACACACCACATAATAAAATAAACTCATGTCCAATGAAAACGCACCACTCTTTAGACGCGCTTAGTTGTGGCCTATCAAAAGCTGTGCAAAATTGTGTTATTTATAATTATTATTGAGGACAAATGCAATGTTTTCGCACAAAAAATTCAATTCCAGTGACTGTAAACACATGACGTAATGTCAGCCTCCAAATTGCGTTAATCACATTTTGGGCGTATACCAATGGACCCCAAAATCTCGTTTAAATGTTTTCTGCTTGCCAGTAGATCCCTTATCATTTCGCCACAACTTTGACAGTTGTGCCGCAACACCTAACACTGCACTAAAGTGAACAATGTCACTATGTGAGCTTAAATATGGCGTGGTCCGACGGACAAAACTCGACGTAAAATGTTTAATTGCGATTTCTACAGTCCTAGTGTTCTACACAATGCTGATTTCCGTCGTACGAACTCACACATATGCAAAACGTCATAAAAATCCTCTAAAAAATTGACGTTGCATCATTGACGTCAACTATGATCGCGTCGCCAGCCGTTATTTGCAACGCTAAGGTTTTAAATCTTCTAAAATTTGTGTTCATCTGTTGGTGCGAGTATTACCTAACATTACGTTAAACTCAGATACTCTTAGATTTGTGTATACGAGCTTTTAGAGATTGACGTTTATCAAAAAAACGTTGATACCTACGCTCCGACGATGTTAACGACCCGCTACACGAGCAAGAAATCGTCTTGCTACGACCTTGTCGTTATTTCGCATCAGTAAAAGAAGGATTCCTTAAATGTCTCGATTTTAAGCGCTAGTCTAAATGATGCTAGTGACGTCAAATCGTGACGTTATGGCCGCTTTCAAGCCAAAATGGCTATTCCTGGTTATCGATTTAGAGATTCTTGGCAATTTATTCACAGAAAAAATGCGAGAATAATGCTTTTGAAAATTCTGACACATTCGATGGCTGGTTGTGTGACTTTCTTTTTTGACGGTTGTCTTGTTAAATGCTTCTAGCACGTACCATTAGTGATCATTCCGTTTGAAAGACCTATCAATAACTTACGGAATTACTACAGTACTATAAGACGCAATTGTGAAAATAAAATGTTAAGTTGTTAAAAAGATTTTGACATTTTTGTAGGTGGTGCGTTTTCATTGGACATGAGTATACTTCATTATACCTTCACAGCTACTAAATGAAAGTTAAGAGGGTCATCCAATAAGTTCTGACAATGAAACTATTTCTCTAGGACGTGTTTCAATAACCTTCACATTTTATTTAGAATATAGGGAATTGAATCATCTGTTCAAATTTTTTCCATGTTGCAATCGCAATGGTTGCTAGACAATTTTAAAAGAACACAGGGTAAAGGGCCGTGTACGCGACGCTACAGGCGGTATACACGTCCAAATTTTTAAGAAATTACAAACTCTTCTTTAAAACCTTTTATATAGATGAATAAAGACATTATGTATGTTGATTTTGAACGTCATAAATAATGGTTTAGCTTGCGACTATGTTAATTGTGACATATCTACGGTTTTGCAAGAAATATTTCCTTAAAAATGGGTTGTATAGTGTAGTATTTTTGGTACATAGCATTTATTTAAAGTTATTATTTATCGAAACATGTGTCTATTAATACGCAAATTGATCATAATGACGTTTTAAGTGTTCAAAATATACTATTTTCTAATTAACGTTTTAAGTGAGGCAAAACTGTAATTTTATGATGTTGCCTAGCAACCAAGAACGTTCAAAGCAAACTAGGTTAATATCATCGTGGTATTTGCTTTTTTTATGGGTCAATTGTGTATTCAGACAATATCACCAACCACTAATTAATCTTTCAAAAGAAACATACTGCATCTTAAACTAACTCTAGCCCCAGCGAAAATGAGTTAAAATGTGATTTTCGCGGCCATGGGCTCTCACAGAATGTTTACAAATTTCTATAACATCAGATCAAATTGTGATAAAAACTCCATATTTCAAACATGAGTAGGCAACACCCATGACCATTCAGACTATACATTTGACCATCTAAACTTAAAATTGTTACTTTGGACATTGAAAAAATAAGTGTAAGTCACCATCTCTTTTGGTGTTAACTTACACTTATTTTCTTCTCCAGTGATAAAAATGTAGATATTCTCTGGATCAACAATCGAACAGAACATAGTCTTTAAAGCAGTTGAATGGTTACACCAAAATTGGTGGTAGTTCAGCTGTCACCAAATTTAGTGTAAAAATACACTTATTTTTTTTTCAGTATTGACATACAGCAAATTTTACGATTTGAATTTCAATAACTTGATTTTAGAAATGCACTTAGGTGTTATTGCCACTATGATAGATCTAAATGACAATTACTATTCGCGAAAATTATAATATACGATTAAGTACCATGGGTATTCTAATTAATTATCATTTCTATGATATATAATACTTATTAGATTATTTGTGGCGATTTTTTGCAGCTAAATTTGCTGGTAATGGTGGGGTGGGGTGGAAAAGTGATTAACAACCTTACAGGGGTTTTGACTCGTGAACGCACAGCTATCCAATATGGCCAGATGTCTCTTACTTTTCAAATCTCTCTCTCTCTCTCTCTCTCTCTCTCTCTCTCTCTCTCTCTCTCTCTCTCTCTGTTGTTTGTAGTGAAGGGTTTATCGAGATACATGTACGTACCGCTTTTATACCGACAGACTTGTATTTTCTGATTCGAACTAGCTGCTATTCTAGATACTTACGAGAAATTCAATTTTACAATATTCAAAGGTTCGCCCCGTCCACCCCCTCCATCACACATACACACTGCACATGTTTGCACTTCTCATCGCTAAAATAACATTGAAATATGTGTATTTCTAAATATGCCTAGGTCCAGATAAGCAATTTTAAACGTAATATTGCTTTTATTTTCTTATCCATCAATTTTTAACATGTATTTGGGTGCTCAAAAGAACCATCTCTTTGGGACGCTTCTTTTGTGTACACACAACCTATGTTTTGGTTGAGAAATAAGATTTTTTTTATCTAACGCATTTATCTGGAGGCCTTGATATAGCTCTTGGAACCAATTAGAGCAGTGTTTTCAGAGGAAAACTATGCCCCCCCAACCACAATAGGGTGGCAAGCATTTATTGTGTCACAATGTTCCATCCTTTTTTTCAAGGGAGAACATGTACAAACACGATTTTGGTCAAACTTTGACACTACAAAGTGCTGTGGTTACCGTGAATATAAGGTCAAGGTCATTAAAATCTAATTCACATTTTTCTGTCTCAAACAAATTTCAAGAATCTATGCAAGTTTGGTGCAGAAAAAAACACACCTTTGGTTTAGAAGACAGAGCTCAGAAAAGGCTGAATTTACAGTTTTCAAGGATGGTGACCTTGAAATGAGGTGACCTTGAAAGTTAGGTCAAGGTCACCAAAATCATATCAAATATATTTCAGATAGTCACAATGACACAATATATTAAGTTTAGCTAGAACACATTGTTCAAATCAAGAGATATCATACAAAGACCCTATTTTGGTCAAAATATGATATTTCAAAGTGCTAGTATGACCTTGAAAATTAGTTCAAGGTCATCAAAATATAATCAATAATTCCCCTTCTCCCAACAATGTATCTATGCGAGTTTGATCAAAAACCATCAGCTGGTTCAGAAGATATCGCACAGAAATCATATTTGGACACTCCAAAGTGCCACTGTAACCTTGAAAATTAGGTCAAGGTCACCAAAATCATATCAAATATATTTCAGATAGTCACAATGACACAATATATTAAGTTTAGCTAGAACACATTGTTCAAATCAAGAGATATCATACAAAGACCCTTTTTTGGTCAAAATATGATATTTCAAAGTGCTAGTATGACCTTGAAAATTAGTTCAAGGTCACCAAAATATAATCAACGATTCCCCTTCTCCCAACAATGTATCTATGCGAGTTTGATCAAAAACCATCAGCTGGTTCAGAAGATATCGCACAGAAATCATATTTGGACACTTCAAAGTGCCACTGTGACCTTGAAAATTAGGTCAAAATTACCAGTATCTAATCTACTATTTCCCTTCTCCCAACAATGTATATTTGCAAGTTTGGTCAAAATCCATCCACTAGTTCAGAAGATAACGCACGGAAACCATATTTTGCACATTTCAAAGTGCCCCCTGTGACCTTGAAGATAAGGTCAAGGTCACCAAAATCTAATCAACTCTTCCCCTCCTCCCAACAATGTATATATGCAAATTTTGTCAAAATCCATATCCTGGTTCAGAAGATAATGCACGGAAACGAAAAAGTGGACGCCGACGCCAACGCCGACGGGATCCTCACCAAAAACAATATATCCCCCACCCTCTGGGTTGGGGGACATAAGTAGATCGACATGGGGGACATAGACAATCAGTACATATCCAGAGCAGACACCACCGAATGCTGCGTTTGTTCAGGGTATTCACTGTTAGCTTATTAAACTTTCTACTCAAATGTGATAAATATCACCTAACAACCAACAGACTGGAAACGAGCTCGTCCAATTGATAGGATTAAACTTTGAGCCGACTTTCTATTTCTCCAACAGTCCACTTATTTATAACCAATGAATTAAACATATCCTCCTCGTCCAACTTTCTTATATAATCATTCACCTTTCCTCGGCTTTTAACGTATTTAGCCCGCTCAGCGTCCAGAACATCCTTCAAAGTGATCACTTTTTGTTTCACACCAGATCTCCGCAACCGGGCTTGTCTCCGTAACTCATATCTTAATTGGTAAGCAGCTTTGGATCTGTCAAAGAATGTATCCGATGTATTTGAATTTCTGTAGGTGAATAAGCCTTTTATGTGACCACCCGTCTCTTGATTAAATCCCGAGTCCGACGTTGTAGGTCTGGATAACACAGCGCTCTTCTGGCGTCTTAGCCATTTGTTGGCTGGTGTTTCTCTGAAAGGGATCGCTGATAAACTTCTTTTAGGAACATGTCTAAGTTCAGTCACTGTTTCATGACTATCTTTAGTATTATTCGTATGTGTATCACCAGACTGTATCGCTTTGATTCTGTTATATTTATCACGCTCCTGGTCAGTTACTGAAAATGTCACCATAGGTTTTCTCCCACGAGTTATGATTCCTTTCATTTTTGGAAGCTGAAAGTCCTCTTTAGTGTTTCCCTGATTTCCATCAGTTTCATCTAATAAAGTTTGGTTCTGTAGCTTTGGTTCACTTGACCTGCTAACATCAGCATGTGGTATATAACCTATTGGTGTATCCTGCGATGAACCTGCACCAGGGTGCCGGTAATATTTCCCACTTTTCTGTCGAAACTTGTGAGCCTCATATCTTATAGTCTTTCTTGCCGTCTCTCGCTCGTTCCGTAGATCATCCAAGATCATACCACATCGTATCTGAACCACACGATTTCGCCTGAATGCATCTCTTTCATTCTCACTCCAGAACATAATCGGTTTTCTTAAATTTCCCTTTGCAGCATTTTCCTGCGATCCATTACCAGCGTGTCCTTGTTTAACTTCCGATGACATTATATATTGAGTGAATAGATACAATTACGCTGCCATTAGGTCTATAAAGGCATTTTTACTAATTCTTGACTTTGTCAGAACCTTTGCAACTGGCTGCATTAGATCTCTTGTAAAACACATGTTACCACAGAGACTTTCTAAATAAAAATAAAACTAGTCAGCACATGCGATTTTGGTACTTTCGAGCAAGGAAGGCTCAGGTGAGTCTGCGCATGTGCGCAGACTCACCTGAGCCTGCTTTGCTCGCAGACACAAAGTATGGATGTAGATGAAGACTGAGGCTAATAGTTAGCTCTAGTCCCGCTGGGTACCTCAGTATGGACGTTTATTAGAGGCATTTGTACGTTTGCGATAAGGGCCACCATCTCATGTGCTGGCTCAGTGAACTCCTACTGTAAACAGTACTCATTGTCTTAACCATTTCCTTCATGAATTTTCATCCTAAGCTCCACCCACTATTATTATTAACAATGTTTTCAGAGGCGAAACACATTGTACATAGAACATAAAAATTACTTGTCAGGTCCACTTGCGTAGGATCAGATATATCATATTCCATGAACAAACAGAGTATACCCTGAACAGGCAGCTCTTCTGGGTATGCTCTGTTTTGGCGTCCCAAACGTACAATACAAGTTTTGATATAAAATGACATTTCACATGAACATGCATGAGTATTCCTTTGAAAACTATCATTTCTGTCAACGACACTTTGAATTACGTAACACTTTGGTCATGTTTTTTTCGTACCAATCACTTTTTTCACCACATTAGATCTGTTTGATAGTAAGATAGTTAGTTTCAAAAATCTTGTCCAATCTCTTAGATAAATCAATTTTGATAAACCTTTACCGCCAAAAAGGCCCCAACTTTTTTACTGCATTCAAGCTACCTATCGATAAGTCTACCTAGCCCAGTCCAGTATCATCCTACGACGACACACCAGAGTCCAGGCCTCGAAATATCTGAAAATAGGTACTTGCCCTGCATCACAAAATTTATTGGCATACAAGGGGAAAATTTAATTTTCAGTAGAAATATCAAAATATTCACTTGCCCTGCAGCCTGAGACACTCGCAAATACGAGCGGACGAGTACTATTTTCGAGCCCTGCAGACTTCACATTCTGATCTGTGTTAGCTGGGCGCGTATGTAACTATAGTGTCTATCCTTTTCTTTAATATACAAACCGGGAAATAAAAACCTGTAACAATCGTCAAATCGTATAGCATGCACGCTGCTCCTGTTTTTTCCCAACGAAGTCGTTTCTACTTGTTAATATTTGGACATCGCGCAGCATGCTTATAACACAAACTCGTCAGTTGGCTTAAACTTTGGATATTTTACTGCGCATCGGATTAACATTATCGCTTCAGAAATCGAATTTTCGAAAAAATGTATTATATCTTCTAAAAACCGATATTTTATTTGTCCTGTATTAAAGGCTAAATTATTATAATTATACTTAATTTTCCGTTGCAACAAAAAATCCTCGTAAAACACACTTTAATCAAACGTATGAGACGCGTCACGAGAAAAGGAGGTTTGCATGGTTTGGGTCAGCACATACGATGTGGCACTTTTATTACATATGAAGTCATTATTTAACCAATTAAACATTCTGATGGATTTTACAATGCATGTTGATGGAATCAGTATGAAAATGGCCAAATTTCTTAATTATAATGCATCTTTGTCATGAAAATGTTTTTTATCCTTGCATACATTGCATACCCTGATGAGATGCCACATAACGCGGCATTTCACCTTGGTCTTCACTGTTTGTCAAATTACCTGTTTGCAGGTTTCCAGAATGAAAAGGTTAAACCTCCATGCGCAGATATCCTGTGGTGCTAGGGGGCTAAACCTAAGCAAGAGCCTTTATCCACGAGACCATCGCGGTTCCTATGCGATAAGAACACATGTAACAAAATCTTAGCCAATTTTCTCTTTTGCTGTCTAGTCATTTTTACATTTAGTGCATGCGCAGCTATTCAGCTGGGCTAGATGTCCATTTTATGAGCTGAAACTGCATGTGCTTCCATACTTCGTGTAAATGATCAGGGAAGTCTCTGGCGAGACTTTGTGAATGAGCAGTCTCGTCAGGACCACTTGGTAGAATGTAAACCTCTTTAAATATTGTATAAATAAATAAGTCACAGTGTGATAAGCCCCTTTTCATGCAATCTGACTTATGTTCTTAGTGAAGCAATTTTGAAATGTAAATATTTTTAGTGAGGGCATATACTCTCTTAAGACTGTCCTTCGAAATATAGCCTTCGAAACAGTAAATTTGTTAAATAGTTTAAGAAATCCACAAAAGCGGTTGAGTAAAGCAATCTTCACTGAATTTGTGGAGAAATACACACTCTAGTTGTCACTTCTTTTTTATGAAAAGTTATATTTTTTCATCTTTTCATCATGCTTTTTTCTCCGTATAAAAATCATATGAATGTTGTTTGCTTAAGTCAATATTCAAAATTCTGAAACTATGAAGTTAATGGAACCAGTGCTACGCGACGACAACTCCGTGCCGTGTTCGTTTGAATTTGGTTTAAACAATATACTAACACAAGAACGAATAACGCGACTCCCTGCCTAAATGATAGATGTATTTGATCTACTGTTAATTGTTACTGAAATTGTGAAGTTGAGCATAAATGGATCGAATTCTTCAAAAGGTTCCGCGCTGAATGTGTCACACTTAACTCTTTGCCTACTAGTGTCATCTGCTGATAACCTTTACAAACAATTTGGACCCAGATCAGGCCCGACAAAACGTCGGGCCTGATCTGGACCCAAACTGTTTGACACTCTGATGGTATTTCGAAAAAGTTGATTTAAAAAAAAAAAGAATCAGTAGACGTAAAAATGCAAAATTAGCCAGTAGGCAAAGAGTTGAGGAATATCTGTTAAATACAAATATTGCTTTTCCCTATTCACAATTGCTAATCGTTATTTCGATCAGCTTTGCAAACAAGAATTCAAGATTCTTAAATTATTGGAGTATTTCTGTCTTCGATTTCCTCTAAATATTTAACTGTTGTTTGCTAAACACACATAATTCATTTGATCGTTGTTTAATTTATTCAAATAGAGACACTTTAACAATTTTATAGCCCCATAACAAGCTTACAATGACTTGCTGTATTCGGAACAATTTTCTGTCCGTTTACATCATAAGATACTTACGCATGTAAAAGTCCCTTCAAGGGCAATGACAATCAATTTATTGCAATAAATTATTTAATTTATAACACAGTCACAAAGAGTTGTCATTGCAAACAAATAAACATAGTATGCAATTCAATACGTGGCAATGAAAATTAAGGTGATGAAATTAATGTTTCTCGCATCTAAAGCATATACATGTAGCTCTAATAAAATTATTCAGCAATTTTACATGAATATCATTCTTACTATTAAATAAAAACTACATACATAAAATTTCCTATTCTTAAAACACAGAGAAGTAGGGACATTAATGCCTAATGTCTCTAAGGACCTCGGACATTCTTAATGAAGGATTGCCCATTAAAATGACCAGAGAAAATTTTCAAAGTAAATTATATTTTTTTTTTCGATGGAAAAGATAGTAGGATCGCTCCTTAAATTCATCCGCATGGGACAAGTACCGTTAAGAAATATGGGTTGAAAACTCAGTTTTTGCTATTCAACATATAGGAAATAGAAAAAAGTTTTTGGAAGTGCTCCCCCATGACCAAGCCAATCCTTTTGCATACATTTGTAGTTTTAAATCACACACATCATATAAAAGTGGCATGATTGGTCAAAGAGGGGAAGGCTGTCATAATGCTCAAAAACAATTTCTTATAAAAGCTCATTAGTCACTAATTTTGTACAAACCTGTAGCTTAATATCAATTTACAATGACATGTATACAGTGTGTAGAGTTAAAACACACCTCAGAGAACATGTCTGATCAAGTTCAAACAGAACAGGTATAATCTATGTGTAGAACATGTATAGGTAATAGTCCCGAGCTCTATGCAAGCCCACCACTTTCAGCTCAAGCATTATATTAACATGTATTTGGATGAGTACCTGGCGAAACTTTGACTGTACAAAACAAAATTTGGTCACAAAAATACCCCCTCCCTTTTAACTCTAAGGTCCTGGCATTAAAATGCGATATTTCAAAATATTTTTAATTTGATAGGTGTACTAAATGTAAGGTTTTGATTTAAGCACAAAAATACAGTTGTCAATTATACATTACTCTCAAAATTTGGGCAGATTGAATAGGAGACTGTCCGAGGTTCTTTTAGAAGGAAATCTTCGCGCGAAGAAAACCTGCATGCAGTCCATTCCAACAAGAAATGCCGTTCAATTTCAATTGATCCTACATTGCAAAAAGCAAGTGAGTATGATCAGGAAATACCACAAACACACATTGCAGACCTCCATGGCACCATGAGGAAGAGCAACAGAACACTAACAGCCACAATACATCAGGACGCAAGTTAAAGTAAAGAAATCAGCTCTCTCTTCTTCATCAACATAAAGGTTACTAAGTACTGTAGAACAAACACAAAAAGCAAACACAGAAACCCCATAAACAACGGGAGCAGCAATAAACAATGAATCAACAATAACACAGAAACCCCATAAACAACGGGAGCAGCAATAAACAATGAATCAACAATAACACAGAAACCCCATAAACAACGGGAGCAGCAATTTACAATGAACCAACAATAACACAGAAACCCCATAAACAACGGGAGCAGCAATTTACAATGAATCAACAATAACACAGAAACCCCATAAACAACGGGAGCAGCAATTTACAATGAATCAACAATAACACAGAAACCCCATAAACAACGGGAGCAGCAATTTACAATGAATCAACAATAACACAGAAACCCCATAAACAACGGGAGCAGCAATTTACAATGAATCAACAATAACACAGAAACCCCATAAACAACGGGAGCAGCAATTTACAATGAATCAACAATAACACAGAAACCCCATAAACAACGGGAGCAGCAATTTACAATGAATCAACAATAACACAGAAACCCCATAAACAACGGGAGCAGCAATTTACAATGAATCAACAATAACACAGAAACCCCATAAACAACGGGAGCAGCAATTTACAATGAATCAACAATAACACAGAAACCCCATAAACAACGGGAGCAGCAATTTACAATGAATCAACAATAACACAGAAACCCCATAAACAACGGGAGCAGCAATTTACAATGAATCAACAATAACACAGAAACCCCATAAACAACGGGAGCAGCAATTTACAATGAATCAACAATAACACAGAAACCCCATAAACAACGGGAGCAGCAATTTACAATGAATCAACAATAACACAGAAACCCCATAAACAACGGGAGCAGCAATTTACAATGAATCAACAATAACACAGAAACCCCATAAACAACGGGAGCAGCAATTTACAATGAATCAACAATAACACAGAAACACCATAAACAACGGGAGCAGCAATTTACAATGAATCAACAATAACACAGAAACCCCATAAACAACGGGAGCAGCAATTTACAATGAATCAACAATAACACAGAAACCCCATAAACAACGGGAGCAGCAATTTACAATGAATCAACAATAACACAGAAACCCCATAAACAACGGGAGCAGCAATTTACAATGAATCAACAATAACAGATTCATTGCTTTAGAACAGAAAGCAGCTGTAGCTACTGGGGGTGGGGCTTAAATGGGTTTTACTGGAACCAAGTGTTTGCCCTGTTTTTTGCTGTTGTTAAAACACAAAAATCAACAGACTGTAATGTGCACGGCCCGTGGTGAACGTAGATAAATCAGTACTCGGAACCCCTCAATATATACAATGGACCATGAAAATGCCATTGGTCTAAACAGGGTTAACTGCATTCAAATTGTTATGGGCCAGGCACTCTCACCTATACATCTACATATGGTAGATTTCGCATAGCTTCTAGTATATAATCAATCTCTGACAACTGCGTCAGAGAGTCGACTCTTTGGCTCAGTGGTTAGAGCATTGGTTTCTTACCGGGGCGACCCGGGTTCGATTCCCAACAAAGGCATGGGAAATTTTTCAGCTATGCTTTACTTTGTTACGGCTATCATGTCGTAAGAAAATATTTTGCTATTAACCCTCAACATGCTGAAAGCAGACATGTCCAGTTTTAAAAACAAGAGCAGCCAGTTGAAACTGATCCACACTGGTTTCGGCTCTCCTTGTAAATATACATTCTAATAAATGGACTTGTCCCATTTTAAGTATCATTTATATAAGATTATAATTATAAGACAGCACTTAACATTTTGGCACTTATTTACATAAAGTATGGCAGTAAAGGTAGACTCAGACCAAAATTAGATCGCTAGTCCCACAGATTATTCAAAGGAGGAAGTAACAAACAATTAAATGGTGCGTGACAGTAAAAAAAGAAGTCAACACTAGAATGCATGTTGACTGATGGAACAGGGAAATACTGCCATATTTGAATCAAACGGGGAAAGAGTGCCATATTATTGATAAGTAAAAAAAGAAGCCAGAAGTGACCGGATTCGATTCGAACGAACCACCGCCAAAATAATACATTGGTTTTCGGGACCAGCATGCACGGCGGATTCCTAGATGGTATCGATCCTAAATCTACCTAACCAAATGTCAACTGTAGTATTAAATCGCTAAATTGAGTTAGTAACTTATCTTTATACAATATAATTGTAATTTTAATCTTAACCACGTCGTAAATCGACGATAAATCAGGTCTAATTTTTCTCCGTACTGACCTCAGTAGTTTCCCAGTCGATAACGTCCGAGAAATTCTGTTAAATCAGATATAATACTCACCTGTCGATCAAATCTTTCTTTCTCCCATCTAGGTTTGCATTTCTTTTTCAAAGTTTTTCTCTTAGTTCTAGAAGTTTCATTCCCCCGAAGCGAGAACTCGTGTTTGAAGTCATGGTCGTAAGCTAAGTAACTATATTAAATGTAGTTTGTGCATGTTCAGCTAGACTGCTATACGTCCCTTGGCATGTTTTAAAATAGCTAGACTGCTATACGTCCCTTGATATAGATACAAGCTTATAAGACTGACCTATATAAAAGGTTATATAATAAGGTTTATTGGGATTTATAAAAAAAATCAGATTGTTTAGAGCGACATACTTCTTGTTGTTTATTATTATTTAACTTTAATTGATAAACCGAATACAACCTTAAAATGTATAAGTAAGCAAAATTTAAGAAAATACCGGTATATCATGTGGCTCAATAGTTATGAGTATTTTCACTAACTGACCATGATTGGCCAGATTGATGCTCAGCAAAGCCTCGTCATCGTTTTGCATACCAGTGTCTAGGCAATCTTAAAATGTTAGGTATGCAAAATTGGATCAAAATAGACCATGTGATTCAAGAGTTGTGAACATTTTCACTAACTGACCATGCCTGGCAAGACTTATCCTCGGCAAACCCTTGTCACCATTTTGCATACCAGTGTCCCGACAATGTTAAAATGTATAAGTATGCAAAATTAGATCGAAGTATATGGTGCAGTTCAAGAGTTATGAGCATTTTCACTAAAAGACCTCTATATATCTTATTACCAATTAACAGACAAAATACACTCCAGCTGCCTTTTCTTCTACTTTAAATGTTTAAACAAAAACAACAACGTTATCACCAGACTTTGTTCAAATAGTTTATTTTTCTCCTAAACCGAGTTCAGTTGGTCTACATCGATCCTTTAATACGTATACTTTAACCCTTAAAACGCCAAACACGACTTCGACAGACAAATTATGTACCCGTGTTTGTCTTAATTTTCAATGAAAACTGTGGAAAGTTATAGTGAAATCAATTGACCGTAATGTGCACGACCCGTGGTGAACGTAGATTAAGCTGTATCCAGAGACAGGAGCAATATGTGGAAAGCAAAATGGCCATTTCATGCAGAATGATGCATAAAAGGATCAACATATACTATATGGTTGAATTTCGCTATAATTCTAATCTGTAAATATCAGAAAACGTTTTGCTGTCTACACAATGTTAAAATGTATAAGTATGCAAAATTTGATCAAAATATACCATGCGTTTCAAGGGTTATGTCTAAAAGACCTTGGCATACTGAAATGATGCTCGGCAAAGCTCGTCACCGTTTTGCATGCCAGTGGCTGGACAATGTTAACATAAATAAAAATGCAAAATTTGATTCAAATATACCATGTGGTAAAAGAGTTAGAGTATTTTCACTAACTGAACACGACCGGCCGGACTGAGGCACAGCAAAGCCTAGTCCATCAAAAAAGGCTGTTATGTATGCCAGTGGTTAGGCAATATTGACATGCATACGTTTGCAAAAGATGATAATATATTGTGTGGTTCAAGAGTTATGAGCAATTTCACTAACTGCTAATGGACGGACGCACAGGCGGACTCACAAAGTGATTATAGTGCACATCTGCGGGTCGTGCAATGATTACCTCAAACATGTTTAATACAGATCAAGAGGGTTGTATATGTAAATGAGATGACCACGTGATCCACGCATGCTTTACTTACCATACTGTTGTAATATATGTCACTAATTAAACTTAACATTAGCAAGCTTTTGAAATGTTCAGTCCGCATAAAATTGGTATTACCATCACTGAGAGCATGGAATGGTTTTTACACATTTCTGATTTCTCATCGAAAGCAACCAAGACTTTGATTTTCCATCGCAGGAGCTTGGCTTTTTCACATGAGAGTTTTAAGGAAGTGGCACGCACAACAATGGTATACCATAAATTGGAGTAAGCAGCACCTCTTTGCATCCTTATTTTGACACTCAAATCCCACAAATTGAGAAAGGCCAGAGAACGACAGCCCGCATGACATGTAGGGGTGACGCTAAGCAAGTAGCGTTGGTGATATAGTGGCCAACTATTGAGACCTGAATGAATCAGTCATTTCAGTACTTAACCCGCGTACACTTTTCTAGCAATATGAAGGTACATATACATTCGCGGAGAGAGAGACGGCTCTTTTATGTATTGATTGTTTGATGTTTCACGCACTAACCCTTGTGGGTTATTAGCGTCATTAAATGTGATTTGGGTGGAAAAAGTAGAAATGTTTAATATACGACGTAAATGACGATGAGGAGTTTTTTTGGATCATGACATTGAATTGCGATATGACAATAAAGATCATGTACAATATCTGAAAACTACAAAGGGCTATTCAGACGACTGTTCATGTTCTTTGCTGGATTATAATCTAACGTTTAATTATCTGCATTATGGTTCTTAGATACTACCTCTTTTTTATTCTCTTTTCTTACCTGTTTAGAAATCGCCACACTCCAAAAGGAAGTGACATACAGTAAATGGTGCATCACAACCAACACATTGTAGCTGCTCTAGTATGAATGTGCGACTCTTGTATGACCTAAACGGATTCGAGTCAAAACATCTTCTTTTCTTATGTTTCGAACATCTGACTGATGTTCAACAATAGTTGGTTTTATCCCAAGAAGTGTATTTCCAATGATGTTATTCCACGAAGTTTGTCATTCACCCAAGATATACTTATTGAAAGATGTAATGGTTTAAAATTGGAAACGGGAATATTAAAATAAGTCGGATCTAATGAAAGAGATGTTTGTGCTTGTTGATCTACCATTGGATTATCTCGGATGCCTATATGACTAGGAATCCAACTGCCGGCACACCTTTTGGTAGTAACTACCGACACAATAATTGCTTGGTAATGTAGTATTTATAAATCAACTGTTTAAACTCAAACTACTGATAACCCAAGGTGAAATGAGTTGACTAAATTTATTTTCAAAATGAAATTATAGTTTTTGTTTAAACACATTTTATCAACAAATTCAAATATTATCACAATATATGTATATACAGGTATATGGTGTATCTCACCAGCAGCTCTACTTGAAGCCATGATAAGAGCAATTTCTCCATACATGGAATGCAAGAATGCGTATTGTTTTTGACCACTCTGAGCAAATGACTGACTAATATAACAATTGGAATGAGGCCAATCGATGGGTACCTATCCAAATATCCGCAATTACATCAATAAATATGACGTTTATTTTTACCTTGACCATTGTCTCCTAGATCATAACAGCAATTCAAAACCTTTGTTGCCATCTACTAACCATAGACAACCAGTATCCCAAATACAAACCTCTAAGAGCTACTCAAATGTAGGCGTTACAAGCCAGAGAGACAGATTTTAAGTATTTTGACCTTTGAATCAAAGGTCATATTAGCAGTCCGAGCAAATTGTTGACTTCAACACACCTAGGGTAATCAGTGTAAACATGAACCCCCTGAATCAAAACATGTAAGAGATATTCACTTCACAAGCTATGCAACCAGAATTTAATTATTTTGACATTGACCTTCCGACTCAAGAGCCATACAGGGAACACAAATATTTTTGTCATTTAGACACTTCAGGCAAACATTGTATCAATTGTGAAAATCCTCCATAAATATCTTTTAATGTTTCAAGTATATCTGACCTTGACCTTTGACTCTGTGATCATATTGGTTATCTAAACCATTGGCAATCATTTTGCTAAATATATGAACACCCTCCATCAAAAATGAAAGAAGCGTTCCGTTACCAGGTGTAAGACAGATTTTAAACACATTTTACCTTTAGCCTTGACTACAGGGTCATAGCACTTATCTGGAACTTTCGTTGTAATCTACATATCATGGGCACTACCTTCATTGTGCCAAATATGGACACCCTTGGTAAAAAAAAAGTCAAACAGCAGTTCGTATTACGAGCCATAGCCAGATTTTAAGTATATTTGACATTGACCTTTGACTTCAAGGTAATATTCATATTCCAAGACCTTTGTTGTTATCTACAAACCATAGACAATTAAAAATGTTTCAAATATGAACAACAACAAAAATGAAAGATGAGTTCAGGTTAAGACCCAAATTACAGATTTTGAGTAATCTGGACCTTACCTTTTGACTCCAATGTCATATTCAATTTGGCAATTTGAAACCTTTGTTGTGGTATACACACATTTGGCACTCACTGTATCAGATATGAACACCCTCCATCAAAAATAAAAGAGGAGTTCCTATTAAGTTTATTTGACCTTTATCTTTGGCTTCAAGGTCATATCAATACTCCAAGAACTGTTATAATCTACACACCATAGGCAATCATTTTGACAAATATGAAGACCATTGATAAACTAGAGGACCTCAAGGTCCTGAGGCGCTCACCTGATCTCCTTAATAATATTAAAATAGGTCAAGGTCAACTACAGCTTGTAATGGAACAAACTTTGCTTTACAATATATGGGGGTTGCCGCCATTTTGGTCAAGTGACCAAAAATATCTAAGATTAATCCATCAAACAGCCCAGTGATTTCTGAGAAAAAAAATATTTAGATAGGTATGTGGCAGTCCAAATGAGTGGCCTTGGACAAAAGGTCACAGGTCAGCTTAACATTTGGTACATTTGTCTCATTAGGTTTAACTATTATGAATTCAGCTTAAACAGTTATAGAAAATGAACATTTTAAAATTTTCCCAATATAAATGCATTAGGAATCAAATTTGACATTGCCATAAAGTAGGTCAAGGTCAACCTAGATTCATCATTTGTGCAAACATGGTAGGGCACACATGCCCGATGCTACATACCAAGTCTCAAAGCCAATGCCATTTTGGTTCCAGAGAAGTAGATATTTAAGGGTTTTAACATATATGGGCTTGGTGGCCATCTTAGTCAGGTGACCATAACAATTTTTATAAGTTTTGGCTAACCAACCATCAGGAGTTGCCATATGAAATTTGATTTCAATTGGCCAAGTTGTTTCTGAGAAAACTATGTTTTAATATGTTGATTGGACTCCAATATGAGCGACCTTGGCTGAAAGGTCAATGGTCAACCTTGACCTTTGAAACTTATTTAAGTGAGATAATTGACTTTGGCTTCCACAGTATTCTAAATTTCAACTTTTCAAAACATTTCCCATTCAAATGCATAAGGAAGCAAATTTGACATTGGCGTTAAGTAGGTCAAGGCCATCTAGGGATCATCATTTGAACAAACTTGGTAGGCCCCACATCTCCAATGCTACATACCAAGTCTCAAGGTCACTTGTCTTCTGGTTCTGGAGAAGAAGATTTTTTAAAAGGTTTTTTACCGTATATGGGCGTGGCGACCATCTTTGCCATGCGACCAAAATATTTCGTATAAATTTTGGCTAACTTATCATAAGGAGTCTTCACATGAAATTTGAGTTCAACTGGCCAAGTGGTTTCTGAGAAAACTATGTTTTAATATGTTGATGGGACTCCAATATGAGCGACTTTAGCTGAAAGGTCAACCTTGAACTTTGAAGCTTATTAATAGCAATTGTCTCATTAGGTTTAACATATCAAGTGAGAATTATGACTTTGGCTTCGACAGTATTCAAAAAATCATCTTTTCAAAAAAACAAAAACAATTCCCATTTAAATGCATAAAGAAGCAAACTTGACCTTGACGTTAAGTAGGTCAAGGTCAACCTAGGATCATGATTTGAACAAACTTGGTAGGCCCCACATCCCCAATGCTACATACCATGTCCAAAGGTCATTGGCCTTCTGGTTCTGGAGAAGATTTTTAAAGGGTTTTTACCATCTATGGGCGTGGCGGCCATCTTGGTCATGTGACCAAGACCATTTGAACAAACTTTCGTTCCCGCATCCTAAGGAGTCTCCATATGAAAGGACCAGTGTCTATAAGGCCTGTTTCACGGCCACTATGAATTTCCTTTAAACTTTGTGTATTAAAAGTAGCATGTCTAAGCTTTATCACATGAAATGTTGGATCAAAAGATGACGTTTTCTGAGTTGTAAACTCATTTGGAGTGGGTGGGGTAATTCCACCCCAAACAGAGGTGCAAATATTAAAGCTAGATGGGGGTCAATCGATGGGGGCCCATAGCAAATATCCGCACTCACATTGAATACTGCATAGTATGTCATTTTTTACCTTGAACTTTGTCTCCATGTTTATACTGGCAATTCTAAACCGTTGTTGTCATCAATCATTGTGTCATTGTGTTAAATATGAACACCCTCAGTGAAAAATGAAAGAGGAGTTCGCCTTACGGACTGTTAGACAGATATGTGTATAATGTGACATTGACCTTTGACTCGTAGTCACATCAGTGATATCAAACCTTCGTTGTAATATGCATACCATAAGCTATCATTGTGCTAATTATGAACACCTGCCATTAAAAAAAATAGGAGTTCGCTTTACGAGTTACAAGACAGATTTTTAATATATTTGACCTTGACCATTGAATCCAATGTAATATCCGTATTTCAAGTTATTCGCTGTTCGATACACACGATAGGCAATCATTGTGTTAAATATGAACACCCTCGTTCAAAAAATGATAGAGGAGTTCGCGTTACGAGCTGCAAGTCTGATTTTAGTATATGTGGCCTTGACCTTTGACTCCAAGATCATATCGGTGATCTGAATAGTTCGTTGTAATCAACACACCATAGGCACTGGCAATCATTGTTGTATAAATATCCTCAGTCAAAAAGTGAAGGAGTGGATGGATAGGACCGATTACAATACATCTTACATTTGTTTCTTCGGATATAATAAAAATATATTGGGTCAAAATACTAGTTTATTTATGTAGCATTTATAATAATTTTCAGACTTGACATATCATGTCAATAGCCAGCTAGTCAAGCTTCAACATTTGAAAAAAAATGACATTAAGGGCTGTGTTGTGTCACTGAATAATCATTAACAAATGAATTTCAAAAATGGAATCTTCCAGTTGAACTTATGGATTAATCCATCATATTTTAATTTAAATAAATATATTCTGAGAAAAAAATCAAGATTTACAATCAAATAGCTCCAGATCAGACTGTTTCTCTGTGTGACTATTTTGTTTGAACATAACTTTCCTGCCAGACACTGGCAGGAAAGTTATATTCAAACAAAATAGTGGCTTGGTTCACACTCAAAGAGTTGAATTACTTGCACCCTTCTATTTCTTGGCACCTAGGGTATATACAGTAATTTGGAGGTCCATATCACAGAACATGTCTCTGAGCATCTCTTCCACTTTCCTCCATTCTAGCAAATCTAGTCCACAACCTATTCTAGGCATACTCAGTTTCATCACACCATTTCTGAGCATATGTTCTTTCATGCTAGTTAGACTGTCAGCCAATGATTTATAGGTTGGTTTGTGAGAATATTTTTCTTTTGTTATCAAATAGTAAATAAATCTATTTTCCTTTTCCCTCTTCAACACTGCTACGTCACCAATCCCTTTCCCTGAAACAAGAAAATACACTGTTGTACACATTTAAAGAGTTTTCTATTTTCAGCAGTGGCAGCCATTTTGTTCAATGTTTGAATAATTTTGGCAGAAGGCAACATAAGAAACAAATGGATCAATGTAGTCAGAAATTAGCCAGTGGTTAAATGCCTGTTCTATATTAAGTCATGAATCCAGCTTGTTCAGCATAGCGATATGGTCTGAGCTATTGAAGTAAACCCTTAGAATGTTGGGTATTTATATGTGCTACACAACTTCCAAATTTGTATCTAATTAACAATTATTAGCATATACGAGGGGGGTTCAATATGTAATGAGAACGCATTCATAGCTTCATCCACAAAGGCGCTAGGATTCTATGACAAACACAATATCTAAGCTCGGCCGTTTAAAAAGGGCAAAAACCATTATTTTATCTTTCCAAATTTAATAAGTTACAGGCTTTTTAAAAAGCACACCCTTATACATTATTTTCCTCCTAATTTAAAAGAAATATTTTAACAAAGGTAGAAAGACATGCTCTTTTTTTTCAAAAACCAACATTTAACAAGCATGAATCACATATCCATAGTTTTCGGATAAATTTCTCTTTTATCCGCTAAAACGCTCTCAACTTTTCGCTGGTACCGATTTCTCGAGTGACCGTATTATAATGTTACCCCTTCTTAAGTTGACGTCGTATATTGCAATGGGCTGCTTGATAAGACCCCAATTATTCGGGTTGTCATGCTTAGTGAACCATACCACGCAATGTTCTCTAGTAAGCCGTTTGATTGGCTTACTAAGAATGTATATGGGCGAGTTCATTAAGTCATGACAATTGAACTGTCATAATAGCCCATTTTGTGAACTCATGATATTATTATTATGCTAGTAATGGAATGAAGGCAACGTCTGACAATTAATAGCTTATGCCCAGGTCACACATTCACGGATCACCTCGCCAGTTCCACTACGGATTAAATCTCACGGATGGCCCCGGAAATGCCCATTTCCGTAGTCTATTACGGATGCACAGCGGTGTGGCTACGGGGTTTTGACGTATATACCAAGGATAAGGTAGGAAAGGAATCATTTGGTGACATGAGTGATAAGGATTGTTGCGGTCTACTACGGAACGTCTCAGTTTAATACGTAAATGGCACGGTTAATAGGGAACGACACGTGACAAGGCGTTTGTTTGGTTCTCAACGACGCATCAACCCTTGTGGGTCATTAGCGTCAGACGGTATTAAACTAAACATGATGAAGTTGGAAAAAGTAAAAATTTATAAGATAAAATAAAACGAATGATAATGATGAGTTTGTATAATGATAATTAGTTGCAATACGATTGTTGACAGGAGAGACCACGTACAATATCTGACAGTTTCAAAGAGCTATTCAGATAACTGTACATGTTCTTTAACTGAACAGAATACAACATTAAAAAATCTGTATTATGGTCTGAAATATGATTTTAAAAATAGCAATTAGATTTTGTTAAAAAGATGTGTTTGTCTTAAAAATGTCATAATACTATCAATATGTATATCTTGAAATAATTCTTTCATGTTATCAACATGGAAGCAATTATTTCTTTCTTGTGCAAAATCGCCACATTCCAAAAGGAAGTGACGTACAGTGAATGGTGCGTCGCAACCAACACATTGTTGGTGCTCTTGACCTTGTAGTAAGTATGAATGAGTGGCTCTTGTATGACCTAAGCGGAGTCGAGCTAAAACTACTTCTTCTCTTTTAATGTTTCGACAACTGATTGATATTCACCAATAGTTGGTTTGATGTCAAGAAGTTTATTACCAATGCTGTTATTCCATGAAGTTTGCCATTCTTCCAAGATATATTTATTGATAGATGGCTTAAAATTGGAAAATGGAATTTTAAAAGAAGTTGGTTCTAACGAAAGCGATGTTTTTGCTTGCTTATCTACAATCTCATTCCCTTGGATACCTATATGACTAGGAATCCAACAGAGAGCAATTTCTTTACTAGAGGACCTGAAGGTCCTGAGGCGCTCACCTGACCTCCTTAATAATGTTAAAATAGGTCAAGGTCAACTACAGCTTATTATGGAACAAATTTTGTTTTACCATATATGGGGGTTGCAGACATTTGGGTCAAGTGACTTAAACAATCTAATGAATAATCCATCAAACAGCCCAGTGATTTCTGAGAAACAGATGTTTAGATATATGTGTGTGGCAGTCCAAATGATTGGCCCTGGATAAAAGGTCACGGGTCAGCTTGACATTTGGTACTTAATACAAGATTTTTCCCAAATAAATGCACTAGGAATCAAATTTGACCTTGCCATAAAGTAGGTCAAGGTCAACCTAGATTTATCATTTGTGCAAATCTGGTAGGGCCCACATCCCCAATGCTACATACCAAGTCCCAAGGCCTTTTGGTTCCAGAGAAGAAGACATTTAAAGGGTTGTTTACCATATATGGGCGTGGTGGCCATCTTGGTCATGTGACCAGTACAATTGGTATAAATTTTGGCTAACCTATCATAAGGAGTCTTCGTATGAAATTTGAGTTCAAATGGCCTCGTCGTTTCTGAGAAAACTGTGTTTTGATGTGTTGATGGGACTCGAATATGAGCGCCCTTTGCTGAAAAGTTCAAGGTCAACCTTGACCTTTGAAACTTATTTATAGCCATTGTCTCATTTGGTTTAACATATCAAGTTGAGAATAATGACTTTGGCCTCAATAGTTTTCAAAAAATTAAATTTTCAAAAAAAATCCCATTTAAATGCATTAGGAAGCAAATTTGACCTCAACGTTAAGTAGGTCAAGGTAAACTAAGGTTCATCATTTGAACAAACTTGGTATGCTCCACATCCCCAATGCTACATACCAAGTCCCAAGGTCATCGGCCTTCTGGTTCTGGAGAAGAAGATTTTTTAAGGGTTTTTACCATATATGGGCGTGGCGGCCATCTTGGTCATGTGACCGAAATATTTTGCATAAATTTTGGTTAACTTATCATAAGGAGTCTTCACATGAAATTTGAGTTCAATTGGGCCAATGGTTTGTGAGAAAACTATGTTTTAATATATTGATGGGACTCCAATATGAGAAAACTAAGCTGAAAGGTCAATGGTCAACCTTGACCTTTTGAACTTATTTATAGCCATTGTCTCATTAGGTTAAACATATCAAGTGAGAATAATGACTAAAGCTTCCACAGTTTTCAAAAAAATCAACTTTTCAGAAATTTTCCCATTTAAATGCATTAGGAAGCAAATTTGACCTTGACGTTAAGTAGGTCAAGGTCAACCTAGGATCATCATTTGAACAAACTTGGTAGGCCCCACAACCCCAATGCTACATACCAAGTCCCAAGGTCATCGGCCTTCTGGTTCTGGAGAAGAAGATTTTTTAAGGGTTTTTACCATATATGGGCATGGCGGCCATCTTGATCATGTGACCAAGACCATTTGAACAAACTTTCGTTCCCCCATCCTAGAGAGTCTCCATATGAAATATGAGTTCAATTGGCCCAGTAGTTTCAGAGGAGAAGATGTTTGAAAATGTTGACGGACGACGGACGGACGGACGACGGACGGACGACGGACGGACGCCGGAGTCACTGGTATACTATTAGCTCACCAATGAGCCTTCGGCTCAGGTGAGCTAATAAGCTAAAAGTTCATGACATTTTTCTAAAAGTTTCTGAATCTGTGGATTCTTTGAACTGGTATGGTTCATTGCTTTCAATACAGAAAGCGAGTCAGAAAATATAATAAATTTATTGTTAGCATCACAAGTGCTAATGAAATCTAAAGCTAGATCAATTGCTTTGGCTTCAGCAGAGAAAATTGATGAATCGTCAGGTATACGTTGCATATTACTATGGTTGTCTGATATAACAGCACAACCAACCTTTGAGTCTTCCTTTGACTCATCAGTATAAATGTGTTGGTTACTCACATAACGACTTTGCATTTTTCTGAAATCATCTTTTAAAATGTGTGGATTCGATTCAGATTTTTTCCCAGAATGTAAATCAAAAAGTATTTCAGGTGGTTTCATACACCAAGCTGGAATATTTGGTGTAAAATGTTTTTCAATATTTTGTGGTTTGATATTGGTTGATTCTAAGAGTGCTGAAATTCTGATGCCAAATGATTTAATAGCTTTAGGTTTTTGTTCATATAAATTAACATATTTTGGTGGGAATGTAACGTGTGCACTGCGGATGAACAACGGTTTGCTATGGTACAAGAAAGGGTTAATGTGTTTCCAGAGTTTAAGTGACCCCCGTTTTTCTTTTTTTAAAACGCTTTAGACTGAACCTGGAAGGACGGCACTTAGCATGTGGATTTAAATGCACACCGCGTAGCTAAAACTTATTTTTGGGAGACGCCCTTATTTGTAAATGAAGCCCAAATCCCCTGTACAAAAGAATAACTTAGTTGTTTTTCTTTATGAATATACCCATGTGTACCCCTATAGATACACGTGGTATATTTGCATTGCTATGATGATATATATTATCCTACAGGAATATCTATATCCGCAGATTCAACGATAATCTATTCCGCAAACCTCACTCGTAGTCACTTTGACACACGCAATTGTAAAAGTCTATAAGGGTCAGACCGTGTCGTATTGAAAGCAGGCAAATATAAGGCTTAAAGCTGCATACTCTGTAACTATGAACATTTTTTCGAAATTTTTTTTTTCTTTTTAAATCTTTTGCAAAAGTAGTATAAAGTTATGTTGTCACAATAAATCTAATTTCTACAGTTGAAAACTGCATGAAAAAGTGAATTATCTTATAAAAACAGGTGTATTTTCTCTTGTTTGTAATTATTTGCGTCCCTCCAATAATTCTAGACAGTTAATTCTTAACATAAATGCTGTTGTTTTGGCACTAATAATTTGTTAATTATTACGAAAAAGGTAAAATGTATACCTGAATTTTAGTATTTTGAGTGTGTTCTTGAAAAATAGAAACATTATTTTTAAAATGAAAATATCAAAAGTTACAGATTATGCAGCTTTAAGCATGAAACCTGCATGTACATGTAGAACCTTCGATTTCAATTCATCGACTCTTTTTGCCTACGAGGTAATTTGCCATGGTTTTAACGTCTGCTGACATTTTTTTCAAAATCGTTTTTTTGCTGTTGTTGGTGTTTTTTTCTAAAATATTTTTTGGTAAATTTAAGAGAGTGTCAAGCAGTTTGGATCCAGATCATGCCTGTCTGGTCTGATCTGGGTCTAAATTGTTTGCAAAGTTTATCAGCAGACGACACTAGTAAGTAAAGAGTTTATGACGACAATTCAAGCAAATTAGAGAATTGACGAGACATAGGAAATCGGGGATATACATTAAACTTCAAGAGCATCAAATATTTGCCTCCTTAAGATATTTCGTTGATAAACTTTGTCAACAGCCGACTCCAAGTTCAGGCTAAAATGTTGGGCATTATCTGGATCCATACTGTTTGAAAACCTATTTGTATTCCTGAATGACATATTTGAAAATTCAGCAGAGGACAACAACAACCCAGCATTTAAGGTTTAGTCATTACTATTACTTGAATCGCTTTTTAACTCAGGCCATTTCAATACATCGGTTTTAGTTTATAAGTCAGTATAAGCCGTGAATCATAGCCTAATGCGCAAAGATTGGTCCAGTTAAGCAATTTTAGCGTGAAGCTGCGACTGTCTTCATCATTTTAAACACGTGTTTAGGTGCTCAAAAGAACCGTATCATCGAGACGGTTGTTTTGAGTACACACTAAATATTTTTTGCAAATATTTTTTGGTTGAGAAATAGGAAAAATAATTTTCTGTAACGCACTTTTATCTGTAGGACTGACGCATTACCGCCACTGACCCGTATAAGCCGTGTTTTGTTTATATCGCTAGGTTCACTTGGGGACTAATTCAAAGAGGAGCGGCAAAAACACACCAAAATTCCATCTAATCCCAGCCTATGCAAAAACTCACATTTATGTGGAAAAAATTAATTCAATTACGCGGTCTATATCTAAATTCATTTCTCTAATTAATTTTTCAATTAAAATCACCATTAAAGAATAATTAGCGAAAAACGGGGGTCACTTAAGTTCTGGAAACACTATAGTACGAATAAGAACGGCCTGAAGCGGGCTAATACTAACCGCGACAGAGCGACATGGACCTGTCGTGATAATCAATCCGTACATACAAAAGTGCCTCCAGGGCTAAGAATTCAGGTGAGTTATCCAGGGTATCGTAGCCCTCTTGTTTTAGATTTTTTACTGATTGTAAAATGTTAGTCTGCATGGTTCCTACCAACCAACAAATATAGTTCTGCTCAAAAGTCTTTGGCGATTCTGGGTAATCCTGGACAAATTGTGTTAAGATATAAAAACTGTCAGTGTTGGGTGGTATATAGATAAGAATCTGATTAGACAGCATCAGATAATCATTTTGAGCTGGGTCTGAACCGTTTGGTAAATCCATTTCAGTCATAAATAGTATAAACCCAGGGGGTATTCTAACGTTTCTTGCTACATAGGCTCGGCCCTAGCATCTAGTTTATCCCACAAAAGTATCAACTTGACAAGCATATCAATATCAGACATACCCAAAAGATATTTGAAATTTTAGTATATCCTAAAAAATTATTCCAATTCAGTACCTTTACTTTAAAAAGACCTTAACATGACCCACACAAATACATGTAATCCAATTTAGCAATAACCCCAAAAATATCCAAAAAAGATCACACGTCCAAAATTAACCACTTTTCTGAAAACCTCCAAAAATATCAAAATTAAATTTTTTGACCCCAAATAAGGGACAAATATCAGAGTACACCTCTACACATATGTGTGGGTACTGGTGATGGGCGTCTGTAAAATCAGTACTTTATCACGACACTAGGAAAAATGGAGCAGGAGCATTAAGAATGTTATTATCCATTTTCTTGCCAGGAGCGATTTTCGTCACCTACAGGCAATTTATCCAAATAGTAACTTAGGACCCAGATAAGATCTGACAAAATGTCAGGCCTGCTCTGGATCCAAACTGTTTGACACCGAAAGAATTGTGTTTAAAATGTTTTTTTTATACAATTAACAGGCAACAATCACCAAGCATGCAAATAAAAAAAACATACAAAGCTAGTTCAGATTATGTAGGCTTAATTACGAGTTACTTGTCTTCAGGATTTGTGACCAAGTATGGCTTCAATCTAGCCTGCTGAGCTACAAAGACTAGCTGGAATATTGAAATTAGCACGTAGCAAGTTCAGCTACTATAGGAGTTAATGGCATTGGTGCTGATAAGGCTGTGCGGATGCGCATGTTACATGTAGTATGTGCCTTTGTTGTTCGCCTGCAACAAAAATCAGCTTTACTCGCGTCGGGGCCAATGTATACCATTGTGCGGGTAAATCATATTCTTTTAAACAAACTACACAATGGGGAGAATCAAAGCTGGGAGGAGTATTATAGGTCACTACATGGACATTTGATTCTTTAACCCTTTATGTTCTAATGGGTTATCTCATACCGATTGATAAAATTAAGATTGTCCATTGTATATCTATATAATAAGGGTTCACAGGTCACATTTTCGAAATTTTGATGTATTATATCCCTTAAGATTATTTTTACTTTAACAAACAGCGCAGACCCTGATGAAATGCAGCATTTTGTGGCATTCATCTGGGTATTCACTGTTTGTCAAAGTACTCATTTAGTCAAATGGTTAAACATCCATGTACAACTATCCATTGTGGCGCAAGACGAGGGGGATAGGGCAAGCAAAAAAGCTTTGGCAAAACTGAATCTCCTGGACTGGTTAATTCGATATAAACAGTCGTGGACCGTACTATTCCGTATATTTTGACTTGGTATTACGTAGTAAACCTTAAAATACCTTGAGAAAGCTTGCTTATCCCTACCTACCCGCAATGCAACTTATTGAGATTATTTAGATCGTACCGTTCCGTAACAAAGGGGTACTTTCATCTGTGCCTACGCATGGATTTTCTTCAAACTTTGCATATTAATAACTCATTATATACGAACTATGAAAATGTATTTATCGAATTAGATAGTTAAGAATAAGGCTAAGGAAGCAACCCTGACGTACTCCACCTTTGAGATGGTACCTGTCTCTAAATTTCCGTGTCCTAAATCTACAGTGTTGTTTATTTCTAGGATTCGTCATCTAGATTGAATCCAAAATACCATAGACATTATTTCAATACCAAGAAACCGTTTGGATAAATTATGGTTTACGTTTTCAGAAGAAGTGATTGTAAAATCTCTAAATTTTTTAATAAAAAAAACAAAACATTCAATTAAAAAAATTGATATGTTCTAGTCTTTGTCAAGATATCATATTATCATAAAAACATGCCATATATATACTGCTGATCAGAGCCAAATATCATGAAAATCCAAAACCGGTAACTTTGTCATTTCCTACCTCTTATGGGTATAGGTTAGTTTTAGCAAAATTAATTATTTAGTTCAAATGAATCAATAACTCAACATATGGAGGTTGTTTTTAAATCTACTACCACTTTTCTTAAAGAAAGACATGTTTAGATAATTTTAAATGATTCAATGGTCAGAAATGCCCAAGGTCATGGCCCTGTGTCATGGCACTATGGGGCCAAGAAAATGTGTATCACTTCCTCAAGTCCTGCATGATATTGTTTAAGAAACATAATATCCTAACAATAAACATGTGAAAACAAGAAGACTTAATATTTCCTTTACATCCCAACTGAACTAGAGTACCACATTTTGGTGCCGTGATCAGGATAACGTGTAACAGAGTCATATCAAAGGTATCATAAAACAGTGTTCTGCATGAATAAGTGAGGTCCAGAAACAAATCTGTATGCCTAGAATATACAGCCAGCTAAAGTATAAATGTTGCTATTTGATGGAAATCAGCATCAGTTTCACGAAACAGAATGAACAGAGAAGATTTAAGCATTAAATTAGCAATGAGTTATCTGTGACCAAAATGGTTAATTTTAACAAACAGGTTTGACAGGGGGCTATTTTTGTGAAGCAGGTTTATTAATGAGTCTTACAATTATAAAATCATAGATATAAGGTTCTTCTCCTGTATGAACTGACTTGTCATAAGGTTTCTCTTCTGTATGAATTAAAATTCTTAATAATGTTAGATATTAAGTGTAACATTGGCTTGATGTAGTTTTAATGTTAGAAACTAGATGTGTTAAGTACAGGTGTTAACATATTGTATCATTTTGGCTAATATTATTGTGTAAGCACTTCATTAAATAAGAATCGTGGAACTTAATATCAAAGAATATTGTTTTTTTTCTTTCTCCAATCCATAATAGGGGAAAACACTGAACATATCAACTTCTACCAATAAACGTACTAGCATGATGATTCAAACTAAGCAAGTATTCCAGTATGTTTTACACTGAAACATAATTATTGTATTTTTTACATTTCAATGAATTAGGGCCATGAGTTTACATCAAGTTGAAAAATATGTTACCGGTCCTTGAATTTCATGAAATTTGGTCTACATATTCTTAACATATATGGATAGTTTATATGTTGAAATGGTATCTTGACAAAGACCGCAACCTGTAAAAATGTTAATTCCAAATTTGACTGAATACAAAATATACAGTCGAAAATTGGGGTACCATGCTATAAAAATGAATGCCCAACCAATATCCTAATACATACAAAGCCATTTTAAGTAACAACGAACTTATCAATTATATAGCTATTTAATAAAACATTTCTCCGCCCGTTACAAGATATGTCATTTACTTTAGAAATGATTATAACTGGGTACCCTAAGGTATTATAGTGATATCATTCATGACGTCATAAATTAGCAATGGAATTGCATAAAAGCTCAAACGCACCATAAATAATAAAGTTATACTCCAGACAATTAAATAACATAATATTAGCAAAATCCAAGCGTGGGCAGACTCCCATGTTAATTTCCCATACCATGCAAGAGCCCCTTTATAACAAACCTTAGCTCATATGTGGTGTAACCGTAATAGTTCGTAGTTAAACCGTAACTAACCGTAGAAATCCTTGGCGACTTCGGGCCTACGAATAAGTAAGGATTAGTTTGGTTAAAATATGGACTAAAACGGATCACTATGTTCTAACACGGTTTAGTAAGGACGTGCTACGGTTGTTTGATCCGTGGTCAAATTTTGAACATGTTCAAAAACTGTCAAGGATGTACAAGTACTACTACGTATGATTACGGATGCAATATGGAAAGCTACGTACCAGTACAGATTGCCACAAATGATGCCCGCTCGCATCCGTGGCTAATCCTGCGTTCAATCCGTGAATGTGTGGCCTGGGCATAGGAAAATACGGCCAGTCCCTTTACTTGCACATTATATGCCAAGGTTTGCATGCACACACACACTTATTGTTCTAAGGCATGATTGTGCATCAGGCTAAGGTATTGGGACTATTCAAGTATTAACCAGCCAGCTCTTCATGTTAAGCATGATTGTCTTATTACTACACCGCAACTGAAGCTATGTAGGGAAAAATAACAATAATTACTTGATTAGGTTACTAATTGACACACACATGCAATATCACGCATGAACAACGGAAATATAATTGGTTCATGATATAAATAAGTTATAGTGCTAGACTACTTTTATGTATTCATAAGGTTTCATTTCAATTGAGGTATTCGTGTTGACGCCCACAAACGCCGGACAATGGGAAAACTTCCATTACAGTTACATTCATCTAAGCCGGCGATCTACTATCATGTATCTGTGATTTAGGGTATTTTATATCAATCATATTTGGTCTAATTGGGCGTTGACGTTATTGAACTTTGTTAGGTCAAACATGAAGGGCTTTAAATTGTTTCATATGAGTTTGAACAACTCCATTTTACACCAAGGAGATTCATGTTATTTGGTTACTACCAAGTAATTTTGGTTTTATGAGATCTATGGTGTATCGCTTCAAGGAGGGGGTTGAGGTATTCTCTGAAAACTAGCGATAGGCGACCAACCTGGTTGTTTCCAGAAACAGGATCTCAAAGATGAAATTGGTGTTATCGTGGGGCAGATCCGAAGCGATACTAGCCACTGTCAGATATCTGGTAAATAGTGTCACAGCCACGGGGTCTATATTATCAACAGCTGTTTCAACTCCATTGAGAGTAGCTATATTAACAAAGGTTAGGAGCCAAGATATATTGAAGAAAACACGCATTGGGAGATAAATATTCCAAAAAGTGACTCAAGATGTTCATAATTCACTCAAGGTTGGCACCAGACATTATTCCAATATATTTGTCAATTTAGTGTATCTTTAGATTGGTTGGTTGTACTTATACAAGGAAACACCACATGTTTACATCCATTCAGACTTATTAGGAGGTGTAGCTTTGTGTTCTTACGTTACAGCCAGCGAAGCAAATGAAACAAGGGGGTATATGTTATTGTATGTTGTGATTTTTTATTTTGTACGAGGGGTGATCAGAAAGTTCGCGGAAAAGTACTAATAAATTGCATTGCTTTTATCAATTGCAATGAAAATTCAGATATAAACTACCATTCATATCAAGTTGACTGAAATTGAAATTTAGAAAATGTGACGTCAGACGTATGAGCACGAGGCACCGCTGTCACTTTGCTGGAACCGGCCCATATGTACCCCTGGGTTGAATCTAGGGGCTAAACCTCGTAGTTGTGTTTAGATTGATTGGTATTTTAACCGAAAGTAAAGTTCCGTCATTCTTTGAATATAATTTGAGGTTTTTATGTCATTCCGTTGCGCTATGTATTCAAAATTAATGGGTTTCAATCCTAAGGACAGGCCTAAAATGCGTCAATTTTTCGAGTTTATGTAAATGTAATAAATAACAACTTATTTTCTTGTCATTGTTCGTCATAATAATTATAAAATTGGACTAAACTATCAATATTAGATCTACTGTCCTGAAAAAGGGTGTTTTTGGAAGTGTGTAAATAGTGTGTTTTAAAGAATTACCAAATCAGGCAATGGGTTAATAGCAGTTGAATGCTTTGCCTTTTCACTGTACAGTTTTTCGTTTCGATTCAGAACATTGTCCTTTAGATCAATCTTTGTAAGTTTGCATAGAAGAGGAGTACATATGTCGCTAAATATGCATGGAGGGCAATATGGGCTATCACAGCATAACATTTTTTTTTTAAAACGTTGAACTTAATTCGTTGTGTAGTAACACGTCAAAATGCTACGTAAAAAGGTCGGTTCATGCTTCATAGCGTTGCCTAGATGACAGCTTCAACGCACGTAGACGACTAACGTCAAGCATGTTGTAATGGATCAACTGCATATATGTTGCAGTATTATGTGCTGTTATTCCAGCTCTATTGCGCGAGCGATGTAGAAATGACAACTGTTTTCTGCAAACTTTCTGATCACCCCTCGTATATGTTTTTTGAAATTGTTCATTTAGTTGTTTTCATTATTTTCCCCTGGTAGCAAGATCGAACTTGGCAGATGCTAACAAATAAAATTCTCCCTCTTCACGCCCTGACTGTCTTTGGGATGTAACAACATGCATTGAAATAGGCTGTGTTTGGCCACATAGACTATGATATGGCCGTCAGGAGCTTAGCCCTTATCAGCAAATTGTCAACTCAGTCTACAGATGGGGATGCGTCCGTTGTCAGTTCTTTGAGAACTTAATGCGCGGAAGGGCAATCACACCATCCAACTTCGTGCTTGACTGTAGGACTATAAATAAGTCAAAATTTCATGAAGAGTTGCGAAATTTGCAGTTAGAGGACCATTATATCGCTCTGTTGTTAAGGAGTAAGGGAAACAATGACCCCCCCCCCCCCAAAAAAAAAAGAAAAAAAAAAAAAAAAAAAAAAAAAAAAAAAAAGACTCTGAATATCTGCGCCCGAAATGTTAACATTTTGTATTATAAATGGGACTTACTAAATAAAGCCAATACCTCTGATCAAGAAGACGCATTTTTAGACTTGCATTGTTTCAATTTCTAATGATAATGTTTCTACCAAAATTTATGATAAACGTGATGACTTTGATTTTTAGATGGTGATGTTCCTCGCTCTACATCCTATGGAGTCTATATCTCTCAACTCATTCGTTTTGCTAGAGCATCTAGGTATGTTACTGACTTCAACTTCGACATAAATTGTTAACTCAGAAACCTCTTAAACAAGGCTATCAGCATCATAAACATTGCAAAATCTTTTCAAAATTTTATAGACGATACTATGATTTGATATCTAAATTCCAAGTTGGACTTAAATCTCTCTTGCACCAAAGACTTTCAGAACCTGAATTCTATGGTGACTTGGTGTATAAATTGAAGAAGATTGTTGCCTCTAATAATTTTTCAACGCAGTTCGTTGAAATAATATCACACTATAAAAAGATTGGCTATAACATTAATGTATTGCAACAGACTGCATGCTTGGTGGTCATCCCAATTACAGTGGGCAACTTTGCTTTCCTCTTTAATTGCACGCCGGTGGGTTGGACTTCAGACTCTATGGCGGTTCCGACTTATCTATTGATGAGATGGTTAGGCCTCATGCTTTGGTTGTTTGTCTGGCCCACCGGGGTTTAACTGTTGGATTTCGTTTGCTCTGGTATTCAATTTTGTTAACTAATGAGTCCTTATCTTTGCTATATCTCCTTTTTATATCTTGATTTACATGTTCCGGGAGATGATGCATTGATAAGTTAGGGGTCTTTCATGCAAACCAAATATCTATGTGTCTTGGTCCACATCTGAATTAAGGGCGAGGTTGGCGTCGTGAAACCGGTTTAAGCCCTCCTGTGAAATATTTTAACCTGAACGTTCCTGTACTTCTTTTGTGGACCTTTTATGTTTTTCTGTCTTGTGTTTGTTATGCCTTTGTGCGTGTTTGTTTATTTGTGCCTTGTGGTCACCTGCGGGGAAAGGGCTGACCTCTTGTTTGTTGTGTATAGCTGTGAGTTTGTCACTTTCTCTTTGGTATCCTGGGTCAGGTTTATAGCTTCGGATACAAAACTCATCAGTGCACAATTGCAGCATTACAGTACCTTGCATCAATACCACAAGGACATCATAGAGCGTCTACTGACGTCCATTTTTACGTCTATTGACTTACTTTTGGCAGTTTGTTATTATATGCCGATGTAGTCAGATTAACGTCTAGCAAGAGCATTTCTTGCATGAGTTAGATTTCCATATTACTATGGATTTACATAGGCATTACAGTTACCGGTATTGGAAGAGGGAGTGTGACAAATAAATTCATGATGACGGAGCTCAGTAAACCCTTCATGATTTGTTACCTATCCCGGGAATCCACACAACCCCTGGAGTGAATATGTCTCAAGCTAGTCCAAGGGCGATCAAACCTCACTCAGTTGGTTTTTGTGCCGTTTTTCTTTTGAGCTTGATATACACAGTCACAGCTGATACTAAAAATCGATGAGAGTGCAAAATGGTCAACGATAAGTATCAACCATTTGATAAGGAGTCTTAATATTTCCCAGCTCATCATTGACTTCGTAAAACCTACCTTGATCCTTGAGTTCATCTACACATCCAAATATTTTCTTGAACAATACAGCAATACCCTTGCCCATTCGAAGATCTCTGCTTACACAATGTGCGAGGCTTTCCGACTTGTCACATGAAAATAAGTCACCAGTCTTATGAAGTAGGCAGAACCTCTATAATACACAAGAACTACTGTCAACTAGAATGTGCCGCTAAAAGTTATGATTAAACTGCTAGACTTATAGACCAGACACCATAAAAACGGCGAATTTTCATGAACAAAGGGTAATAACTTCTGAACGCATGGTGCGATATGGACCATTATAACCATTATAACAGACATTATGGTACTTAACAATGTGACCAAGTTTCACAAAATTCTGATCAAAACTACTGGACTTATAAACCAGACACCATCAAAATTGGTGACTTTTCATGAATAAAGGGCACTCTTGGAGGCATGGTGCGACATGGGCCATTTTCAAACTTGAAGACGTTATGTTACTTAACAATGTGACCAAATTTCTTACAACTCTGATAAAAACTTTTCAACTTAGAGAATGGACGTCATTGGAATGATGTACAGACCTACATAAAGACGTACAGGGGTAACACTTAATTCCTCAGTCATTGTCATGGCGGGGCATAAAAATTCACCAGCCTCTGGTAAATGGTGTTTAACAATAAGCATGGAAATGTCTATTTTGAATTTTAAGGGATTGCTGGTCAAAATATATATATAAGGATGTATTTCTGTCCCTGAATACTGTTTTTGTCTTGGCAAACAGTGCAGACTCTGATGAAAGCCGCCTTCTGGGTCTTCACTATTTGTCAGTGTATCCAGAATGGAAAGGGTTAAGGTTAGATATCGTGTATTTGGCCAGTATCTTCATCTACTTCCTTTTTTGGTGTGTGCAAGCAGTAAATGGTCTAGCCTCAAGGTTATAAAACTTGAGTTCATTCTCAAATTCAAAATAAAGCACAATGATTGGCTGCTTGCGGACATGTGTCCGCAAACAACCAATCATTGTGCTTTATTTTGAATTTGAAACAGTGCTCAAGTTTTAAAACCTCGAGGCCTGGCTACTGCATATTTAGCAAAATTACATAATGACGTCCAAAGCAACGGACGTCATTACGTAACGTTATTTTATATGCAAACCATAAGTGGTTAATTAATTTTAATAAATGGTGTTATATTACTCGCTGACACAACGTCATATGATAAAACTATATTTGCTATTCTGTGAGAAGTGATATATTCACATTGTACATTTGAGTGAAAATAAATAGGAAATGTTAGCGAGATCTTCTTTTTCGCTAATATTTGCAAATTCGCTGCCCTGCGAATTCAAAGTTCTTACTAAATGCAAGTCATATTGATCGGCTGAAGAAAAATGTTTATGATGGACAGATATTGAAAAGAAAGCATGGGTCCTTTTCATCTTTCACTTACTTAGTGACTTTATCCACAAAGAAGCAAGTGGGTATGATCAGGAAATGCCACAAGCACACACTGCAGACCAACCCATGGCACCGTGACGACAGGCCACTAACAGTTACAAGGCATCAGGAAGACAATTTAAGTAAAGCAACCATCTCTCTCTTCACCATCGAGGTGATTGCAAAACTAGATGGACACAAAGTACTGAATAACAAAGTAGGGACCAAACATAGAACCTCCACAAACAATGGGAGCAACAATAAACAATGAATCGACAACAGAACTACCGTCTTAGAATGGACAGCAGCCTAAGCCACTTGGGTAAGGGGGAATGCTTTTACTGGTACCAAATCTTCGCACTGCAAGATGAAAATATTTGGGTATTCATTTGTGTTTCTGTAACAACACATAAAACACTGTTTCTCATGAATTGACCAGTGTAGTCTAAATGTCAAGTTATACTGTTAAGCGGAAAGATCAATTATTCTAAAGAACACCTGATTATTGATTTAGAAATGGACCAGTTATTGTCAGTGAATGAGAAAAAGTGTTAAATTCAGAGTGATTGTTTCTTTTTGTGGAAAAAAGGCTCAGCGACATTACATTGTCAGTTAAAATCGGTACACAAAATGTACTGCTATAATATGCACTACAACATGTGACCTATGGGAAACTATTATTTGCAACCCTTGAAATTGACTGACTGCACGAATACTTGCTCGCTAATTCAAAACCCTGCAAATTTATAAGAAATATAAAATTTGCAAAATAATAATCACATGAAAATTTCCTACAGTACATACTGAATTCTTGTCTGTAGCAACTCCAGCACCGTCTTCAACATTATAAGAGAACTTAGGTCTTTTATTTTCCAGGGTTTTTTCCTCCGCTAGATCTCTATGCTGCTCAGTGTCCATATTTTCTTTCTTCATATGGTCTTCTTTCTGCGTATCAATGGAATCTGCTGCTTGTTTGGTGTCGATGTTTGTGTCACCTTTCGCTACAATAAAAATGGATTCAACTCCTGTGCCAAATTACTTTGTAAAACTACAATGCATCTCTATATGCTGAATGAACTCATCATTAACTCGAAATCCAATACTGTATGCCATGGAACGCATCGGCCACAAATAATACAGTCATGCCTCTATTCCAACTTCAGTTTTATGGACCTTCATAATTTGTGTGATGAAGCCTGGCATTGATACAATGCATACAAAATTGAGCATGACCAGAAAATGCCAATCATAGATTGCAGACCAACACATGGCAACGTGAGGAAGAGATACAGAACACAGTCACAACAGAATTAAAGTTAAGTAACCAGAAAGAACACCAAGAACCCTTACCACAAAAGAAGGACCCCCACACACAATGGGAGCAACACAAACAATAAATTAACAGAATCACCGCCTTAGAACATTGTTTCAAACAGCCTGAACTCCCAACGCAACACGAAATAGGGCTCAATTCGAAAGAAATGTTTCGTAAGAAAGCCTTGATGACATATTTTAGTCAGCTTTCAACGACAAACATTTTAAAGCCATTCATTTTTCATGCGGATTACGGATCGCTAAGCTGTGTTCTGATTGGTCAAAACACAATTTCGTCGTTTTTGGATGTCCTTTAGGTTTAAAAATCCCCTCATCATTTGCCATTCCACGATGTCTGCCAAACAATGTTGTGTGAAAAAATACTGCATCAGTCTTCTCTTTTCAACGTTGAAATTTGATGCATTGACATTTAAGTCTTTTGCACAAGAAAGTATGTCCACTCAACACAAGATTGACGTTATTCATGTTATACATGTAAATGTTAAGGTTGTGTGACATAGGAACATTCCAAAGCACAGTTTTACGGACCATACTTTTTTTGGTAACATTTTATTCAAGATTTGTTGTCGTGAACCGGATATCAACTTGAAATTAAGCCATGCTTTCTGATAAGTGAAATTCAAAACCCTAACCAAGGAAGCAGCGAATAGCACACCGGTGCTAGAATGCGTTTATATTTAAACAAAATCCAAAAAAAAGAAGTTAATTCTTTTTTCCAGCTGTATGAATAAATGTCGCATGCCGAATATGACTATTCCGTATGCATTCCTCTTTTAACAGACCTCAATAAAATGGCATGCTTTGTCATTCTCTAGAGACAAATGGTTATGGTCATTATTCAATGTAGCATTTTGATAACTGGCCATTCTGTTTATTAACACTATTTGATTAATAAATGCTCAAGCACTGTAATACTTCAAAAACAACCCACTGTTACGTTGGCTCTTTGGATTAGTATAGATGGGTAAAACACATTATACCAATCTTCATAGAGTATAAAAGGAACACATCCATAAAGATGATAGTGCTAAAGGAGTTGTTATTTAACTTTTGCATGCTTAGTAATTTTTCATGTTTTCCGTTGTCGTCTGCTCACTTTTTTTTTTCAAAAATAACCTTTTCAAAAAATGTTTCAGGAACACTATCTAGTGCCAGACGGTTTGAATATAAACCAGGACCAACGTTCTGTCGGTCAACTGTTTGCAAATGTTATCAGCATATGACAAAATCAAGGAAAGTGTAAGATCAATCGATGACGATGGACGCTTGGCATTAAGTGACACAAACTATTCGCGACCAGTTTTAGTAATTGCTAATCATTATAAAAATAAAAAAAGAATATGTCACTCGTACTTATATCATTGTTGATGGCTCTGCTATCTCAAATGGAAATAATCCTCGAACCAATGTGTACCTGTAAAGTACATATTTTGACCAAATGTTTGTTTTGTCAAAGGATCTTGTCTAAATTCTGTGTATCTTCTTATTAGGCTAGCTCTTAATCTGCATATACATTTTGTATCTATGAGACTTTACCACACACCTGATTATAGTTAGTTTCCAAATGTTTCTTGCCAGTATTATGCCTTATAAAGACGAGATTTTAAACGCTACATGTAAGAGGTATGTCCGGTACAAAAAGAGAGGCTAGAAAGTTTCCTGAATGTTACAGTAAAACTATTTTGTTAGCTGGGTAGTCTTATTTTTAGTCTGATAGTAGGTGTGTGATAACTAAAAGCATGACAAAAACAAGAACAAAAAGATCTGTGCACCAGCAAAGACACAAATCAGCAAAGGCATCTGCCCAGGCTGGTCCGTCCCCGTTGACCACAAAATAAATAATCTTATCTGACTGAGTTGTTGTTGAAGTTGGATGGCTTTTGGGCAAATCATACAGTTAATTTTGCTGGTTTTGTCATGCGCATGACTGGCATAATAATATCAGGTTACTTTTGCTGTGCGCAAGCGCCTCTAGAAGTCGAAACCGTTTATCCATTGGTGTTACAAACTAGATTAATAGTAAGCTATTTACGTCACCGAATTAAGTATGTTATTACCAAGATTCTTGTAGAATGAATCAACTGCGCCCTTTTGCATGATAACGGAGATGGCCTTGCCGGTGTGTGGAGGGGGAGGGTATCTTCAGAAATGTTGTATCTTGCCCTGAAATATATACAAATAATTGATATGCTTTTCCCGCTAGCAATCTATTGAGTGAAAATGGACTGTCCGATTTCATAACTGTTCTTTCTGGAATACCTCAGGGCTCCATTTATGGTTTAACAGTATTCTCTTTTTTTAAAATTAATGATCTGCTTTTTCTGAATAAATGTTTCTCTGACGTATATGCGGGTGATACAACTACACATTCACACAAAAACAGCGTTGATACCATTGGACTCGACCTTCAAACTGAATGTGGCGTCCTTCTAGTTTTGCAATCATCTTGATGGGGAAGAGAGAGCTGATTGTTTTACTTTAATTGCCTTCATGATGTCTTGTTACTGTTAATGTTCTGTGGCTCTTCCTTACAGTATGTGGGTTGGTTTTGATATTTCCCGATCATACTTGCTTGCTTTTTTGGTAATGCTATAAAATGAAGCGTTATTCATAAGAAGAAAACTTCTAGCATGCTCATTGGTATAATATCCAAACAGTTTGGTAACAAGTTAGAGCTGCGAGAAATTTTTGATAAGGTAAAACAATTTGATTTGTTCAGGGTCAGTGGAACCCATTTATTGCCGAAAAATTGAAAGTAACTTGACTTGTATCAAGATTTTCACTCGTATAGAAAACATGGTAAACACCGTAACTATGGCAGCGGGGGATTTCAATTTACATTAAGAATGATAAAGTAAATGTTACTTCATGGTGAGTTATCAGATTGTATGTGGGTATGCTTAAAAAGTCATTTTTTCGATTAGAGGAAGACATTTATGTTTATTTCATATATGTACCTCCTGTTAATTTTACATTTACAAATTCTCAAGAAAACAATTCATCGGATGTTTGCAAATTTCAATCTAAAGGAAGGTTTGTATTAATGGGAAATTCTGACTTCTTGGCTAGTGTTTGTGAAGTTTAACTGTGTTTTTTGTCACTTTCCCATGTGGTATCCTGGGTCAGATGTGGCACTTGATTGTATCGATTCCTGATCTTTGCCACTTTTCTTACTTTAACAGTCGGACCAGTACATCACCAGATTTTAATGTCACCGATGATGGTAAATATACACTGGTGCCAGAGCAGTATAATAGGGATGAGCACGAATCACTTTGTAATTTTGAAAACAAAGACATAAAATTATGTTCTATACATGATTATGGTAAAACATTGCTAGATTTGTGCATTGAAACTGAACTCAGAATTTTGACTGGTAGAATGTTGGGTGACTTGGACGGTAAACTTACACGTCATAAATGGAATGGTTCCTCAACGATGGATAATGGGATGGTGCAAAACAACTTGTTTAGAGAGATTGATTTTTTTCAAAGTTTATGATTTGATGGGTCACTTATAGGATCATTGGCTTAGTTCATTGGGACTGAAGTGTAATGTTAAAGCCACAGTAAATTGTAATTCTATCATATATAAACTAGAGAAAAATTTCAAATGGGACATTCAATCTGAATTGATTTATAAATCAACTTTAGTTTCGAGCAGTGTAGGCAAGTGTTAAAGGCTATTTTGAATTCGGAGTCTGTTATGACTGTTTAAGACATGACCAATCAAGTAAACGACATATAACTTAATTCTGCAAAACAAGCATTTGAACAAAAGAAACGCATGAAAAGGTCAGCAAAACAGAAAAAAAAATGATAGAGATTGTTTCTCTCTAAGAAAAGAAGTTATAAAAAGTCTAATATTGTACTATGTTTTGTTGTACGTTACTTTATGTCCCTTCTAGTTTTGCAATCATCTTGATGGGGAAGAAAGAGCTGGTTGCTTTGCTTAGTTTGTCTTCCTGGTGTCTCATGATTGTTGTGTGGCTCTTCTTCGCGGTGCCATGGGTTAGTCTGTGATTGTGGTATTTCCTGATCATACTCACTACTTTCAAGCAATAAAAGATGAAAATGCTCTTTGGCTGGCAAAACTTTTCAAAATAGCCCCTCTATAATGACATTTAAACAAAATAATAGACACCTGTTAACCAAGCAAGTATTTGAAAGCCATATGATGAATGAAAATACTACTTGTGTTATTATGAGTCAGTAGACACATGTTTACCCAGCATGTATTTGAAAGCCATAGGATGAATGAATATAATACTTTTGTTATAATGAGTCAGTAGACACATGTTTACCCAGCATGTATTTGAAAGCCATAGGGTGAATGAAAATACTTCTTTTGTTATTATGAGTCAGTAGACACATGTTTACCCAGCATGTATTTAAAAGCCATAGGATGAATGAATATAATACTTTTGTTATTATGATCAGTATGACCAAATGTAAATGTCAACCTATATTTCATAAGCAGGCCAGGCTAGTACCTCCGCTTGCGTTCGTGAGTTGCAGCCTCGATTTCGGGGTCATGCAATTTTCACTAGTTGTCAGTTACTAATAAAAGGATGAGAACTGCGCACTGACTAACCGCTTAGGTTTTGACTGCAAGGAAAAGTGTGGTTGGTATAACTGGCTGTCCTGACATGCGCGTAGCCTTTAACCGTGTATTTTAAGCAAGAATTCAAGCAAACAAAAATATATTTCGTAATTCAGATATTTTAGTTTATACTTTGAATAATCTGGAAAACAGAGCATTCAGAAATGCAGAGAACCTTCAATATAAGAAAACAGCAGACTCCGTATTATTGAGTCTGTTCATTAGAACTAATGGAAAGTGCAACAATTCTCACGCCCCTATCACCGGCTATGAAGACTATGTTTCATTTATTTAGTCTGATATAGTTGAGCTAAACTGTCATGCCTTATTGCACACGCCAACAGGTTTTAAGTATCTTTTTTTGTTCCGGGAAAATGGGCTGTTTCTCTGCTGTCATAGCATCATCTATTGCATACAAATATCTTAATAGGAGAGAGCCACGAGATTGCATAGAGGTCTCTAATGCGCAAGTCCACACTCATTTCATGTAATATGACCATAATTTTACAGGCAAAAGGAGGGCCGTGTTTGCAAAGCAACAGAAGAGAATATAGCCAGAGCTAAATCTTGAAAATTCCAGGTGTCAGCTGACTTCCTTACGACTTCCTGTGTATCTGCTGCTGACAAGCATATTAATCCCAAAACAGGCACTATGTTGTGTACGCCTGCTTCCATCAGTTAACAAAGCCTAAAGAAGTGTTAAGAAAGTGCTCATCCGTCCAGAAAATGGCTGGTTTGATTGACACGCAAGCAGTAGACGATATTAAGCACTGCAAACGTGACATATACTTCGTTAAACATCTACAGCCCAACAGATCATATGTTTGTATTTCCCTTAATGTGTCACATGAGAATCCAGTATAAAACATTTGCAATTGGACTTCAAATGTTTTGGTGATTGCACTGAAGTCAGGACCTCAGTAATCACAAGATATATATACTGATATTAGACAAAAACGATGATGTGAAACAAAAAGTACAGGGATGGATGGCTATCTGATAATCTAGCTTACATAACACATGTAACTAAGTTACAAAATCAGTTAATGTTAGATTTTTAGAACAAACTGACAACAACATTACACAGTCTGACAACAACATTACACAGTTTGTTGCTTTCATTACTCTTTGATGCAAAGAATGCATTATGGATGAAACGAGATTGGCAGAGGTTGGTTTAGATTCAATCAGTGTTCAGTTCCTTGCTAAGTGACATGATTGATACTGAGTTTGAAAATGTTATTACAAATTGTAAATGTGCCAATAGTGTACTCTTCCATGCTCCATACGCTATTAGAAAAAGCAGGTGGGTTTTAATTAAACATAATTTAAATGACATTATAAGCAGGGTTACACGTGACATATTATTGTGGCCTATACAGTGTCAATAATGCTTCGTACTTTTTTTCACCAAAAGTCGGGTTAAAGAAATGGATATTATCGCTGACACTTTGTGGATTGAAATGGCAAATAACCCAGCCATTGGCGTTTCTAATTTGATAGAAGCTATGAAATACAAGAAAGGATTTTGCTCCATAGAAGTAATAGCAACTTTGGTGGAACAAAAAGGCTACGCAATCAGTGGAGTAGATCAAAGAAGTGTTCAATGATTATCTTCTGAAGAAACTGGTAGCTACGGTAGTTTACACGATAAGCAGTGACATTGAATTTGTATGCACAATTGCTTATCCAAGATACAAAAAACATTTGGATTCCCCAAAATAAATTGAAGAGTATCCTTTCGTATACGAGGGCGTTCATTTAATTGTGGCACTGAGGTTCTGCAAGGCGCATTATGAGACATCCATATGTCATTCATTTCAACCGGTTGGTGTGTTCTCCCTTGGCAGAAAAGTTTCTAGTCTTAAAATCTAGGCTCTGAATGCAGATAAGTATACCTTTTTGGACACTCCCTGTTGACATTGAACAACGGCACTGCCAAGAGAACTTTGAGGCTCATATTGACGTCTGTAGAGATTGTTTTTCTGTAAAACAAACAGGAAAAGTCACAGGGACTCAAGTCTGGAGAATAAGGCGGATTGGGAAGCCTAGCTTGGACTTTGTATAGCCACTGCTTATAATTGGCGCGTCTCTTGGGCGCAAATATGTATATCCAGGCTACATAAACTGTAAGTAGTTCTGATACATGTAATTTAGATTTGTCACAAGAAAAACAAAAGGGCATTTTCATACAAATAGACTTTTTGGTCATTAGTCAAGCGATGGGGACACATGGTGCACAAACCTTTCTAAATTTTAACTGTTGAGTCAAAATCTTATGAGCTGAAAAAGATGATACGCCAATACAATGAGCCATATTTTTTACTGTAGGTCTGGCGTCTTGTTTAATGAAGACTACCACCGAAGCAATATTAGCAATAGTAACAATAGTTTTGGACTAACCTGGATGGGAACCACTGTTATGGTTAATGAAATTTCTTGTGCGACCTGAAAACTAACTTTTTGGACACTGCAGATGTTCTATGTATCTGACACAATTCATTATATGTGTGTGAACCTGAAATTTAGTAACGTGACTTTTAATATATGCCCTTACACCAAAGTTTGCTAGGGTTTTCATTAAACACACACTGTTTTAGCCAGTGTATTATGACTTCGCTTGTTTGAACCTTCAAAAACTTTTGAAAGAATGAACGAGTTCAAACAAAATTTCCTTCCAATATTCAAAACCACTCCCCCTGAAATTAGCGCAATTTCCATGAGTTTCTTAATGCTATGCAGTAAGGAGGCGCATGTGTGTCAGAATTAAATAATCGCCCCTGTAAAATCAAAGAAATTTTTGGTTTTGACGTTTGGATAGCCGTCCAGGAAATTTTCAAATTTTCTGCTTTTAAATTCATTTTAGACTATCCATTAAAAAGAAGAATATCATGTAGACCTCCCCTTATTGCTCCTGTAAGTCCAATGCCAATTGAACACTCAGGTAAAGTTATGGTACCTTGGTAAAAAAATGCTTAACAGAGAAATGCGACCAAAATAGTTTATTTGACCATGATTGTCAGTATAAGCCCCTGAAAAATAATTTGCATGGAACCCTTTTGATACAAGTAGATGTTTAACACACCATCGATCCAAGTGTTTTATGGGAAATGATAATTATGTTCTAGCACCTTAAATGGTCGATACAACGTCTGTGGATTAGAGTGGTCAGGTTCATAGATCAAAGTCAAAGGAGTGCTTAAAATTAGCGCATGTGAAAATAGCATCTATGACAGAATGGACAGTGATAGGGGGGTCGGGGAGCAGGGGGAGAGAGCGGGTAGGGGGAGATTTTGTTTTGGTTTAAAGCTTTACGTTCCAGTCAACAGCTATGGTCATCCCTGCATGGTCATTTCACCTAACCACACTTTTTAACCAGTACTTCGTCCACTTACTTCGCTTGTTACTGACTAAGCAGTTAACCAGTACTTCATCCACATACTTCGCTTGTTACTGACAACAACCATTCTTAAATTAGCGGAAGGGAGGTCGTAGAAATTATTTCATGATCAATCTTCACGAAAGTATTGGACCGGGCCGGAATCAAACTCGTGACCCGTGGATATGCAGTCAGGCTAGTTACTGACTGCCCTATACGGCCAGTTAAAAACAGGCGTGGGGAGCAGGATGATAGCGGGTGGGGAGTCTGGAAAGATTGAGGCAGGAAATTGCTTTTGTTTCATAAAAATGGCCCATAACGATACCTTTAAACCCAGTATGATACCCTTTAAACCCTAAAAGAGATATAAGGGCCTACAAGGGTGCCTTTACAAGGCACACAGTTCGCCTCCAGTATAACTCAGAATTGAGAAGGAGCATTCAGACAGTCTGAACGTTTAAATTGGTAGATACATGCCTATCAAGTAGATGGACGTTCATGTTGTAGTTAAACACGCAAATATAAGTCCCTGTTCCTGAAGGAATATTAAAGGTAAATTTTGAATTCCAGAGAAACAAAAGTGATAGCCAAACAGACAGTGACAAATGTGCTCAGCTACATGGAGAAACAGTTGTGGAAAATGACAGATAGATTAACAGATATATAAAAAGACAAGAGTGTGTGTTCTTTTGCAAATGGATGCGTAGGTAGTGCTGAAGACTTGCGTATTGAATTTTATAGTGGTCAGTTTGATGGTCTGGGAGTTGAGGCATCATTTGGCCAGCCAACTGGGATATGTAGTGAGGGAAACACATTGCTTTGGATACCTCTGGAAATAAAAGCTTAAGACTCGCGATACGCCTGACACCACTATGTAAATATCTGAGAATATTACAGAAGTTGTACCAGATCTTTGTATTACATCCCACAGTACATGGACAGGGTACAAGTTACGATTTAAAGAAAAACTTGAAACAGTTGCCTCTTATTAAAATAGCAAGTGAGTATGATCAGGAAATACCACAATCACAAATTGAAGACCAGCTCACACCACCATAAGGAAGAGTCATAGAACTCTGACTGTCACAAGACATTGAGAAGACAGATAAAGTAAAGCAACCAGCTCTTTCTACCCAATCAAGAGTATTGCAAAACTAGAAGTACACAAAGTACTGAATAACAAAATAAGGACCAAACTCAGAAGCTTTTCTGTGTGTGATAAGATTAAAAATCTACAAACAAGACGATAAACACAAGTTCAGGGTTCACATGGTACACCAGCAAAAAAAAAACCCCACACAATCAGTGCCCATGTTTGATCCGCTATTGAAACATGTATATTTCTTGGTCAAAAGGCTTGCCATAAAGGCACAAAATTCTGTAAACCTAAAATCACTACTTACTTTAGAAACTGGGCATTTGCATTGTGTATTAAGATTAAAAACAGAAACCCCAACAGTTCTTGACTGCTCCAAAGACTTCAAGAAAGGTGTAAGTGAAACCATGGAGAAACAAGCGATACATGGCTTTCACTACTAAAACACGAACAACTTATGAGCCATTGTCAAGTTTCCTGAAAGTTGAGGATCTTCCCAAAATGAAAAACCCTACAGCTAAAAAAACTAAAGACATAACATATATTTTAAAGTAAATGGAAATGTATGGCAAAGGCTTGCGCCATCTAAGTGTCACAGCAGATACAACCAAATACAATGTCGGTTATCTCTCTCTAACCTCTACACAACAAGTGATGATAACACAGCCAATCATTTCAGAATTACAGTGAGCCACTTTAGGTACGCACCACTTATTTTTCAGGGTATAATTTCTGCAATGCCAGAGATAAGAGCTGATTAATTCTTGGCAATATCCAAGACTAAAATGTGTTTGTTTACTTTATCAGTTTTTTAAAAGTTTTACTATGTTGGTTCCCTGCTGGCCAAGGTTTGAAAAAAGTTAATTTTAATACTTTTTTTTAAAGTAAGTTAAAATTTCGTATGATTCTGAGTAAACTAGTTAGCAAAACACTTCTTTTATAATTTCATTTTAAACATCCATGTATCCGCCGCTTATTTTCGTAAAAAAAAGGGATTTATTGGCGTCAAGGTGTTGACGTTAGTGATGACGTCACTACAACCAAGGCTATAAGACGTGTCAATGATGTTTAGTGTTTTGATACTTCTATGTCATCAAGGGACTCAAACAAAACAATTTGCGAAGGAAAACCTGTTCGATTATTGTAACTGACGTTAATATGGCGTCAAAACGAGCATTTCTTCAAATAGTAACAGCGTTACTAACTTTAACGACCGAAAAAGTGGATTTTACTTGAATAAAACAATTGTTTGGGGTGTTTTTCTGTCGCAACGATCGCCATGGATAATTCCTCGCGCAAAACGCAAATTGAAAATATGGATTTTCAGGTTGCACGAGCACTTTTGTCAAAATTACTTTTGACGTTGCAGAATGATTCGCTTGAGTGATTTTGATATTTTTTCTATGTCATCAAACAGATAAAATGTCAATCAGTAAATGAGAATAGAGAATGTTGGATCCCAGCATTTTTGTCAAAAAATGTGGGCCTTGAAAAGTAACTATAGTGGCTCACTGTATAAGGAAAAAATTACAGAAAAGGAAAAAATAAATTTTTGAAGAGAACACAAGTGTTCCAAGTGAAAAGATAAGCATTGATGAGGAGCAGATACAAGTCAATCCATTACTTGAAGAGTTACAGTGTTAATCATAGACAGAATGTTCATTGGTGTTGTTATTTAGATACTAACATAAGAAACTAGAATTGTTTTTCTACAAAAAAACAGATGTCTCCCCCCTTTTGATGTCAAAAGCATGAGTCATCAAATATAATTTCAAACAGAAACATTAAATACATAATTTCTAACGGAAATTCTAGTCATTTCATGCAAACAATCAGCTCTTATCTAGTAAAGATATCTGTCAATGTAGTTAACTATTGCACAATCATAACCTTGTATAAAATAATCATAGATAATTGTTTTTTGTGATTGACAAAGTTCAAAGGGAAATAACCCAGAGTATAAATGACAGAGTTACTGTTCTTGCACTCTGCACGTCGACTCATGTTGGTTGATACATGTATAAAGTTTCGTGAATATAGCTTAAGCGGTTTTCAAGTTATAGAGCGGACACGGTTTTTGTGATGCACAAAGTTCCAAGGGAAATAACTCAAAAAGTATAAAAGGCAGAGTTACCATTCTTGCATTCTGCACAACATCTAATGCTGATTGATAATTGTATAAAGTTTCGTGAATATAGCTTAAGCAGTTTTCAAGATATAGAGCGGACACGATTTTCTTGATGCACAAAGTTCCAAGGGAAATAACTCAAAAAGTATAAAAGGCAGAGTTACCATTCTTGCACTCTGCACGTCATCTCATGCTGATTGATATTTGTATAAAGTTTCGTGAATAAAGCTTAAGTGGTTTTCAAGTAATAGAGCGGACACGATTTTTGTGATGCACAAAGTTCAAAGGGAAATAACTCAAAAAATATAAAAGGCAGAGTTACCATTCTTGCACTCTGCACGTCATCTCATGCTGAATGATATTTGTATAAAGTTTCATGAATATAGCTTAAGCGGTTTTCAAGTTATAGAGCTGACACGATTTGTGACAGACAGACAGACGCCCGGGGAAAAACAATATGTCTCCCGACCCTAAAGGGGTGAGATATAATACATGTAAAGTTTGAAAAACATGGTTCAAGGTTTAAGTTCCTAAAACGAAGAAGCGCTTCTGCTGAGCTTTTGACAGAAATCCCTGATTCAAGTTAAATTCTAGGTGTTAGGATGCAGAAAATACAGAAAGGCAGAAACAGTGATAGTTGCGTATACACATAGATACGCAAAGTTTTGGCTATGCACCTGTTCACCTATATACACTGGTATATGGTACCTTTTCTAATATAAGTCCAATATAAGGGCGGTTTGTCCGAGATTGAATTCTCTGCACCTATATTTGGAAACCTGATTATTCCCGAAAGTTGAAGGTTCTCAACTTTCTGCAATTTCATGCAAGCATTTGCCTATATATAGCTAAGTTTTTATATGTGTCAGGGGACATTAGCAAATACCGATAGAGGTACTTTAGAAAAAAAAAACTGTTCTTCCAGGAGGCAGAATTGTATCTATGTGTGTCCCCTGGGACACTGGGGAGAGATAGGCCGTAGAAGCCAGGAAGTTTCCGATAATCCAAGAGCGCAAAAATAGTTGCCCCCCTTGGACCACTAACAGAGTGGGGAACAGTTCTCCTTGCCAGGCCAAGAGTCTTAGGCCAAGCCAGTGGCGTGTTAGCATATTATAATGCTGATAAAATAAAAAAAGACTGACCCAAGTGTCAGGATAACGAGTACTCCTATAAGAAAAATAGACTGACCCAAAGGTCAGGTTAACGCGTATATCCATAATAAAGAAAACTAGAGGACCTGAAGGTCCTGAGGCGCTCACCTGACCTCTTTAATTATGTTGAAATAGGTCAAGGTCAACTACAGCTTATAATAAAACATATTTTGTTTTACCATATATGGGGGTTGCAGCCATTTTGGTCAAGTGACTTAAAACAATCTAATGAATACTCGATCAAACAGCCCAGTGATATCTGAGAAACCAATGTTTATATAGGTATGGGGCAGTCCAAATGAGTGGCACTGGATCAGTGATTTTGTTACCTGCGCATCCTGCATCTTTTGCGCATAAGTTTTTATTTCAGCGAGTCCCAGCGAGTCCCGGGATGCAATAGTATGGCAGACTTGTAATTAAAAATAGTGTTGAGGACTCATTAGTTTGCAGTGGGGACTCATTGATATTGGATGTAGCGAGTCCCAGGACCCATAAGCCTAAAATTGTAAATGAATCACTGCTGGATAAAAGGTCACAGTTCAGCTTGACATTTGGTACTTATATTAAGCCATTGTCTCATCAGGTTAAACATTTCTCGAAAGTATTATGATTGCAGCTTAAACAGTCATAGAAAAATGAACATTTCAAGATTATTCCCATATAAATGCATTAGGAATCAAATTTGACCTTGCCATAAAGTAGGTCAAGCTAGATTCATCCTTTGTGCAAACCTGGTAGAGACCACATCCCCAATGCTACATACCAAGTCCCAAGGCCATTGGCCTTTTGTTCCAGAGAATAAGATATTTAAAGGGTTTTTAACAAAAATATGGGTGTGGTGGCCATGACCTTGAAACTTATTTATAGCCATTGTCTCATTAGGTTTAACATATCAAGTGAGAATAATGACTTTGGCTTCAACAGTATTCAAAAAAACAACTTTTCCAAAAATTTCACATTTAAATGCAATCTGAAGCAAATTTGACCTTGATGTTAAGTAGGTCAAGGTCAACCTAGGAACTTGGTAGGCCTATCATCAAAAATGTTACATACTAAGTCCCAAGGTCATCAGCCTTCTGGTTCAGGAGAAGAAGATTTTTAAAGGGTTTTTACCATATATTGGCATGTCGGCCATCTTGGTCAAGTGAGTGAAACAATTTGTATAAATCTTGGCTAACTTTTTGTAAGGAGTCTTCATATGAAAATTGAGTTCAATTGGTCCAATGGTTTCTGAGAAAACTATGTTTTAATATATAGATGGGACTCCAATATGAGCCGCTTGGCTGAAAGGTCATAGGTCAACCTTGACCTTTGTAACTTATTTATAGCCATTGTCACATAAGATTAAACATATCAAGTGAGAATAATGTCATTGGCTTCAGAAGTTTTCAAAAAAATCAACTTTTCAAAAATTTCCCCATTTAAATGCATTAGGAAGCAAATTTGACCTTGAAGTTAAGTAGGTCAAGGTCAACCTAGGATCATCATTTGAACAAACTTGGTAGGCCCCACATCCCCGATGCTACATACCAAGTCCCAAGGTCATCGGCCTTCTGGTTCTGGAGAAGAAGATTTTTAAAGGGTTTTTACCATGTATGGGCATGGCGGCCATCTTGGTCATGTGACCAGGACCATTTGAACAAACTTTTGTTCCCCCATCCTAAGGAGTCTCCATATGAAATTTGAGTTCAATTGGCCCAGTGGTTTCAGAGGAGAAGATGTTTGAAAATGTTGACGGACGACGGACGGACGGACGGAGTCACTGGTATACTAATAGCTCACCTCGGAGCCTTCGGCTCAGGTGAGCTAAAAATGAACTAACCCAAGTGTCAAAAGGTGCAGTCAATCCCCAAGATAAAGACGTAAACGTCTGAAGAAGATTCAGTGATATCAGCAGAACTCGCGTCAAGGGCTCACGTGAATTAATTGGTTGATTTGTGTGTAAATTTTACGTTACTTTTTTTGTTTAAGCTACACTGCACAGTTGCGTAGTCTTGTCTTCTCTGGTTGTAAATGCAATGTTCACCATATTATCGATGTCGTATACTGAATGGCCTAAAGAAGGTGCGTATAGTTTTTTTTTATATCTTGATAACAAAATTTCATTATGACCCTTTAAAAGGGGCATAACTCCACAAAGGGAGATAATCCAGACTTAAAAACAAGACAGCAGTCTAAAGGACAGCCATATCTCCGGCCGTAGAATTCCATGACCTTAAAGTGTGACCTTGACTTTGCATAGCTGAATCATGGGTTCTGCACACCAACTCACTGAGAGGAACATTTGAGTGATGTTTAATGAAAATCTAACAAATGGTTGAGGAAATTTGAAGGACGTGAAATTCAAGGGTAAATCCCATGACCATAGTGTGACCTTGAGTCTGCGTAGCTGAGTAATTGGTTCCGCACACCACCTCACTGAGAGGAACATTTGGGTGAATTGTAATGAAAATTGTTCAAAGGGTTAAGGAGATATGGAGCGGGCATGGATTGAAGGGTAAATCCCATGACTTTGAAGTGTGACAATGATCTTTAGTCTGTGTAGCCGAGTCATAGGTTCTGCACAATGACTCACTCAGAGGAACATTTGGGTGAAGTTTAATATTGCCCAAAGGGTTCAGGAGATATGGAGCAGACACGAAATTCAACAGTAAATCCCTTGACCTTGAGTCTAGGTAGTTTGGTTATGTGCTTTTCACATCGTCTTCCTGAGAGGAACATTTGAGTGAAGTTTAATGAAAATCGTTCAAAGGATTCAGAAGATATGGAGCGGACACGAATTGAAGTGTACGTTTGGTGCTTAACGACGCATCAACCCTTGTGGGTCATTAGCGTCAGACGATATTAAACTAAACATGATTTGGAAAATGGATGATTATAATGAATTTTAAAATGACATCGAGTTGCTGGAAAGATCATGTACAACATCTTCAGTTTCAAAGATCTATTCCAGATGACAGTATATGTTATGTTCTTTGACTGAACAAAAGATCATAAAACATGATGCAATGATACTATTTATAGGGCATTATAGGTATACTTAACATCAAAAGAAACGCATATTTTGCATATTTAGTATATTGTATAAATTGGGTGTTAAATACTGATCTAAGGATATGAAAGGCATCAATGATGTATGGAACATGTGTATAATCAAATGTACCACAAACCGATAGCTCACTGGAATAATGCTAATAAAGGGGGGAAACTATGGGCGTAATGAAATAACTCATAATTATGACAAACTTCGAGATGCTGTATGCCTAAAACCAATTTACGGATTTTTCTGAAAACCACTGTGTGTCATAATCAGGACATACAGACTTCTTTTGAACATTAAGTTATATGGAATTCATCAAGGTGGACCAAAGTGAACGAGTTCACATTATCAGACAATTAGCCAGAAGTGTGTATCAGACAGGCAAGTAAGTGTCCAAACAATTGTTTTAAACGGTTCTGTTGGACAGCACCTTACTTGACATCAATCATAATGTACCAGATTTTCTTACATCCTAGAGATTCTGGTGGTTTTCAAGACCAATGTAAAAATTGAAAAAAATGGAAGTTTTTTTTTGATCTGCAGTATAATTCCTACAGCAATGATTTTTGAAAGTTTTATGCTGTTTTCTTATTTGTTTCATTGTTTTGTCACGACATCCAGCTAAATCGGATTCAAAACATAACTCTTACAATGTACGGCATTGTTTTTGCGTTTTTTGCATTAATTAACAAAAAATAATAATTAACTGTGTAATGACAAATAAAATGGCCCGGAATGAACCCATGAGTCCAGTCAACATATTCATATATTTCGGGGCAAGTTTTGATTACGGTTTCTGGTATTAAATTGATATTGAATAATATGAGTTTCTTTTGCTGTCAAGTATATATAACAAAACTCAATTTTAAAACAAGTAGCCCTATGGGCAACGATCGCTCACCTGGGAGCCAGCATAATGTTTGGAGATACATTAATTTATGATAGTCAAAGGCAGGTAATTCTGAACTTGAAACAGTGACCAGGAACTAATTCAAAAACATAAGATATTATGCCAGTCCTGGTTATCTGCAAGATCTGAATAAAAATGGTGAAAGTATATTTTCAGATGCTCAAGGGCAGCTAACTCTGTAGTCAATGATGTGATCTGACCGATCCATACTTTAATGTATGTCCTGATAACCTAAAAGGATTAAAAAATCAAATGAAAAATCAAGGCGCTAGAGTGGTCACAACATTATACAGCTATATGTTAGACACTCAAGTGCAGCTTACTTTGTAATTGGTGGTCGGGTGTGGCGGTCACTCTATCTCATTCTTTTTTTTTTTAATGAGTGTCCTTGATACCTGCAAAACTGAGGAACATCTATTAAAAATGAAGGTGCTGGAGTGGGCATAAAAAAGATCTACCATTGTACGTCTATGCATATTTTTTATGATGCTCAAGGGCAGTTAAATCAACAGCCTGAGGTTGGTTCTACTTAAGGTTCAAACTTGTCTAAGTTTTTGTTGGTTGCTCTTGTTACCTGAAAGAATGAAGAAGATCCAATTAAAAATAAAGACGCTAGAGTTGTCACAACATTATTCACTGATTTTTCAGACGCTCAAGGGCAGTTTACTCCGAAGTCTGTGATGGAATCTTGCTGAAATTCAAACTCATCCGAGCTTTTATGGTTGGTCTTGTTACCTGCAAGAAGTTCCTTCGAAAAATGAAGGTACTAGAGTGGTCTTAACATTTCTCCCATTATAAGCCTATAGGGATTTTTCCGGACGCTCAAGGGCAGCTAACTCATATGTCCCTTGTCTGATCTTGCCGAATTTCGAACCCATTCAAGATTTTATGGTTGCCCTCGTTACCTGCAAGAATAAAGAAGAACCAATCAAAAATGAAGGAGCAAGGGTGGTCACAAGATTGTTCCCATTTTAAACCTATGGAAGATATCTGTTGCCATGGAAACTAGAGTTCTCATCCGATCTTGCCCAAAACCTAATGCAGCCAATCCTTCAGCCCAATGATGCTCCAGACAAAATTTGATCTTGATAGGACAGCTGGTCTCAGAACGGACCCACACACGAACGGAGGGACGCCGGCTCAAGTCCCATACTCAAGTCCACACAGAGAGCCTTCGGCTCAGGTGAGCTAAAAATAGCGATTAGAATTTTGTTACAAAAATTATTTCTTTCATGTTATCAACATGGATGCAATTATTTCTCACTTGTGCAAAGTCGCCACATTCCAAAAGGAAGTGATGTAAAGTGAATGGTGCGTCGAAACAAAAACATTGTGGCTGCTCTTCACCTTGAAGTAAGTATGAATGAGTGACTCTTGTATGACCTAAGCGGAGTCGAGATAAAACGACTTCTTTACTAATGTTTCGAACAACTGATTGATATTCACCAATAGTTGGTTTTATGTCGAGAAGTTTATTTCCAATGCTGTTATTCCATGAAGTTTGCCATTCTTACAAGATACATTTATTGATAGTTGGCTTAAAATTAGATAATGGAATCTTAAAGGTTTTGTGAACCTTCACATTTTTTTTTTTTAAATTTCTTTCGATTGAAAAACCAATAATGAGAGAAACAGAATGTCGAAAGCCCATCAAAACATTCAAAATCGTTACCAAGTTATAAAGGTATCAAAGTTTAATTAGATGAAAATATGCGAGAGGCTCATATGACGTCATTTGAGCTTTTTGAAATATTAAATTTAATATATTTCATCTATTTTAGCATAATTTAATATTTGATTTGCTGAAAATGATTCAATATGATAAAATACAACAGCTGCATATAAAAGCTTAATTGTGCTATTTTTAATTGCATAGAAATCGCACTACATAAATATGACATTTTGAAAATATCATCTCGAAACAATAATGTGGGCGGGGCTTATATGCTAATTTGCATAATTTTAAAACTTGCATAACTTTTGACTCAGTTGGAATTTTAAGATCGGGTTTCAGCATTTTGTTTTTCTCATTACTATCATTTAAATCATGAAGAGTTTCAAAAATGTTTTTGAAGCTTCACAAGACCTTTAAAAGAAGTTGGTTCTAATGAAAGCGATGTTTTTGCTTGCTGATCTACCATCTTATTCCCTAGAATGCCTATATAACTAGGAATCTGTAACTCACATGACCTTGACCTGTGACCTTGAGTCTAGGTGGCTGGGTCATGTGTTCTGCACATCGTCTCACTGAGGGGAACGAGATGAAAATCGCCCTTAGGGTTCCGGAGATATGGAGTGGAAACAAATTGAAGGGTAAATCCCACGACTTTGAAGTGTGGCCTTGACATCCAGTCTGTGAGGCATAGCAAAAGGTTCTGCACATCGTCTCACTGAGAGGAACATTTTGGTGAAGTTTAATGAAAATTGCACAAAGGGCTCATGAGATATGGAGCAGATACGAAATTCAAGAGTAAATTCCCTGACAAGTGACCTAGAGTCTAGGTAGCTGAGTCATGTGCTCTGAATATGGTCTCACTGAGCGGAACATTTGGGGAAGGTTATATGAAAATATCGCCCTAAGGGTTTCGGAGATATGGAGTGGAAACGAATTGAAGGGTAAATTCCATGACTTTGAAAATTGATCTTGACCTCGAGTCTGTGTAGCCGAGTCATAGATTCTGCACGTCGTCTCACTGAGATGAACATTTGGGTGATTTTAATGAATTCAGGAAATATGGAGCGGACACGAAATTCAAGGGTAAATCCCTTGACCTTGAGTCTAGGTAGCTGGGTCATAGGCTCAGCATACCGTCTCACTGAAAAATATTTGAGTGACGTTTATTTTAAAAAAGCGTTCAAAGGATTCAGGAGATAGTGATCGGACACGAATTGAGTGTAACTCACTTGACCTTGAGTCTAGGGCATGTGCTCTGGACACCGTCTCACTGAGAGGAACATCTTAGTGATGTTTAATGAAATTCATTCAAAGGATTCAGGAGATATGGAGCTGGCACGAATTGAAGGGTAAATCACATGACCTATGACCTTGAGTCTAGGTAGCTAGGTTATGTGCTCTGCACATCGTCTTACTGAGAGGAACAGTTGGCAGGCCCCCTAGCAGACTTTCATGAAATTAAAGGTTTTTTATAAAGGCTATTTTAGGCAAAATAAAGGTTGTTTCATTGAAATTCAAAAAAAAATATAGAGCGAATTAATGTCAAATTTTCTAGTATTTTTATTGGATCCCAATCCATGTTTATGATTTAGGTGATTGTATGAAAGCAATGCAGGAAATGCTTAGCCAATAAAATTACAGTCCATTTATCACAAATCAATAGAAAACTACTCTTGTTGTTTACTCCCCAGTTTGAAAACCTCACTTTGAGCTAAAGGCTTGTGTTGAACAGACTGCTGGATTGAAAAATAAAATGCATATTTTTAAATCATGAAGAAGGGGGGTCTCGGGGGTCCTCCCCCGGAAAATTTTGAAATGTAACAAATCAGGAGAAGCTATCTCTGGTCATTTTGTTAGGGCAATTTTAATTTCAGTATAGGAACATTTTCAGCGGATATTGCTTTCATTGCCCTTCTTAAATATAACATTTAGAAAGATATGCATGTCTGTATTAGTCTTGCGTGTAGATATCAATGTTCAGATTTGACAACCTTAGACAGTGAATAATAGAAAGTCAGTACATTATTCAGAAATCAATAAACCCAATAAATGATATTGCAGTTGCTAGCTTGTCCAACCTAATGTCAGGAGTTTTGCAGGTTCAATTCCCAGTTGGGCACACTCTTTCATTATAGTTGTCAGTTGCAAGTGAAAGGTGAGCACGGAGTATATGTACTTGTGATAGGATTTGGGTTAAGCCAGCCTATGAAAAGGGCGATTAGGATGAATGAAAAAAGTCAAAAAGCTATGCTTATTAGATACCCCCCGCACAGAAAGGGTCAGTGAAAAAACTTAGTTTTGGCAAGTTATAGTTCGAACCAGAAGACCCTAGGTTAGAAAAAAAGATTTCAGTAAAATCTGTGAAGACAAGATTTTAGTAGAATCTGTGCAAATGATCTTAAAGCTTGCAATCTGGAACATTGTTTAGATCAAATACACAAAATTATTCACACCTGAAAACTCTATATATCAAAGCTTATATCCGACAAATAGTCTAAGTTCTCATAGATGTCATTTTATCAAAAATTATTTTTTCCAAACCAAACTCCTTCATGCAAATGTTCAAAATGTCTATATTGTATAGGCACATATCAAATCGCTCCATCAACAGCTGTGGTAGGAGTTGATCGGCCCATGAAGACACCATCTATGCATATACAATGACAAAAGCCTTGTTAGGGAAAAATTGTGGTCTAACAGCTGTCATTTTGTCAAAAATTATTTTTTCCGAACCAAACTCCTTCATGCATATGTTTAATATGTCTACATTGTAGCGGCAAAGTATCAAATTGCTCCATCAAAAACTGTGAAAGGAGTTGATCGGCCCATAAAGGCACTATCCATGTATATACAAAAGCAATATAAGTGAAAAATTGTCTAAGTTCTCATAGCTGTCAATTGGTCAAAAATTAATTTCTTTCAACCAGACTCCTTCATGCATATGTTCAATGTGTCTATATTGTATTGGCAAAGTATCAAATTGTTCCATCAAAATCTGTGGAAGGAGTTGATCGGCCCATGTATTGACTATAATAGCATAAGCATAAAACCCTATACAAAAAGCCATTTATATAACTTCAAAGGGTAATAACTCTAATAGATTTGGTCCCTAGCCCTTACTTTGTGTTGCATATATGAACATGTTTGCAAGGTTTGATGAAAATCCAGCAATGACTTTTCAAGATATTGAGGAAACAAAACGTTACAGACGGACGCACGCACGGACAACGTGAAAACAGTATACTCACAACAAACAAAGTTTGCGGGGGGTATAACTAACCATTCCGACATTACCTCAGCTGTTAAGCATTTATATTTACTTTACCTCACTCTTTTTTACTGCTGCCTTATCTGACGCCTCAGAAAAATTGACCTCAAGACCACTATAAGTCACCCTGGTGCAAGAGGTACTCAGGTAGGTAGACACAATGGTCAGAGGATGAATACAGCTTTCTGAAAAGCTCAAGATGTCTCAGACATTACTTTTCAACATACTTGCGGTCTATATCTTAAGTTCAAACTGATCTTGCAAAATCTAAAGGTTTATCAATCAAAATAAAGGTTATTAAAGGTTTTTCAGCTAAATTAAAGGTTTTAAAGGATTGCAACCAAATTAAAGGTTTCTAAAGGTTTTAAAGGTTCCACTAGGGGGCCTGAGTTGGGTAGAGTTTAATGAAACTCGCCCTAAGGGTTCAGGAGATATAGAGCGGACAAAAAATTCAGGATAAATCTCTTGACCTGTGACCTTGAGTCTACAGGTAGGTAGCTAAGTATTGTGCTCTGCACAGTGAACACCGACTCACTGAGAGGAACATTTGAGTGAAGTTTAATCAAAATAGTTCAAAGGGTTCATAAGATATGGAGCGAGTCAGTTATTTTTGAGGCTTGTAAAGGGGGGGGGTACCAGTATCCTATATCCCTGGAAGTAAACAGGAAAGTATCAAATATCCCTTGAAGTAAATTCGAAAAAATCCACTTAATTAAGTTTCCTGAATATCCTATATCCCTGGAAGTAAACAAAAATATCCCAAAATATAAACCAAACATTACAGGAACATTTTGTAAAGTACATGTACTTCATGTAATGGTTTGTGTTCTTTAACTTTGCGCAAACTAATTGCTATTGCGTGTTCTATACACGACGTCAAAAGTTACGCACCGCCTAAACATTTCCCAAGAAAATGGTGACGCTTTCTAAATATGAACTTATACTTATTATATTTATGTAATAAGATAAAGCGTTGACAAATTACAGCAAACTTTGATTTGATAAGTATAAATGTAGTATCAGGAATGGCAAATGCATACTTAGCCCTAAAATGACCCTATTCGCTGTCCAATAGTGGCAAGTTCATACAACTACGAGATGAAAATTGCTAGTGTCATAATGTTACAAAACCAAATACAGTATCTGTCTGTAAATTTCAGCAGAATATCTTTGATAGAACAAAAGATACGAAGTTGTAACGAATGGCGGGTTATATTGTGAAAACGCAAAAAATATAACATGTGATTGACTATCTCTGTAATCGGCAATATACCTGGAGTTCGCCAATCCCTTTTGGCAAATTTCTGGAAAAATAGGTCAAGTTAATTTTCCCGTTAATAGGAATTCATAGAAAGCACTTTGGGGTACCCTATGAGGATTTTAAGGGTATACCACCACAATGGGGGGTTAGTACATAGAGGACACCGTAGAATCTTATCAACAGTATCAAATGGCATTCTGACAGGTTTTTTCAGACCAAGGAAACACTTGAGTAACATTAGTCTACAAATCATTGTTCTTTTGAAGACAATAATATGTGGAAACCGTTATTGAAAAAATGTTGGGGTGGTGTTTAACTTTTGACGCTGTGTATATTTCATCGACTTGGCTTATCCATATACATCTTCAAGTTAGCAAAACAGATGCTAAAAATTCATCCTTTTAGGCCATTATTTTTTGTCTCAAAATGTCTTCCTCCAGTTGCAGTAGATCACACTTACAGTTATAAGCTTATATGACCTGAAGGCTCAAGCGAGGTTTTATGGTCTTTCATGCAAATCAAATATTTATGTGTCTTGATCCACATCTGAATTAAGGGTAAGTTGGCGCCGTTAAACCGGGTTAAGCCCTCCAGTTAAATATTTTACTGACCGTTCCAAGGCGGTACTCCTTTTGTGGATCTTTTATGTTTTTGTTCTGTCTTGTGTTTGCTATGTCTTTGTGCGCGTCTGTTTATATGTGCTTTGTGGTCACCTGCTGGGAAAGGGCTGACCTCTTGGCTCTCGTTTGTGGTGTCTAACTGTGAGTTTGTCACTTTTCCCATTGATATCCTGGGTCAGGTGTGGTACTTGATTGTATCGATTCCTGATCTTTGCACCCTTACTTACTTAAGAATGGTAATGGTCTGGCCTATTTCGTATGTATTGTCATCCATTTAAATTTTGAAGAAGTATGTTTCTAATTCCAGTCGGCCAACTGTATAATGGGAAAGGCTACATCAGTTGTAAGTTATATTGGACACATGGTTGCCATGTCAACATAAGGCTTCCATAGACTTATGATGGAAAGTCTTTAAAAGACATGCCATGGTGGCAAAAAACTCACATGCTCCTATAGACTTTTTTGAGACAACTTTAAAACATCTATGAAACGTTGATGCTTACAGCTTATACATATATTACCGGGCCCCCGAAGGGCAATCAGTAGTAAGTCTGATTGTAGACCCAGAAGCCCGAGTTTGATCCTGGCCTGGTCGCATACTTTCGTTGGATTTGATCATGATATATTTTCTACCGTCATTTTCCTCCTTCTGCTGATTCAAGAATAGTTGTGTCATTTACAAGCAAAGGTATGTGCACACCCCTTAGTCAAGCTTGTCCAGAAAGTGTAACTGACTATCCCAGCATGACCATAACTGAGGCGTAAAACAACTAAACAAATCCAAAAAAAAAAACAGCTTACAAATTTACTTTGTACATTAGTAATGTTTAGTGGTCGCCTACATAAATTCTGCCAATCGTGTCCCTGGATTCCAAATTGGCCACGTCTATTCAATAAACTTAAAATAGAAATAACTTACAGCTTAGTGAGGCTCACAGTTTAAATGTTAATGTTTAACACTATCTAGAGACGCCCTTCATATATCTTGCCAACCATGTCCCTGGGAACTATATTGGTCATGCCCCAAGGATCGTTTAGCTACTATACGCTTATAATCGGAAAATACCTTTAAAATGCTTCTCTGAAACATTGTGGCACACAGCTTATAAGATTTTCAGTTTAGAGCAAGGTTTAGTAGTCCCTTACATAAGCCCTGCCAACTATTTCTCTCGAGTTCGTACTGGCCACACATCAGGGGTCTTTTGGCTTCCACAGAGATGTGATAGTAAAAACTTGAAAACAATTTATGAGATCCGAAGCCTCTATATCTGTTGTATTGCTTACACGTTAACGCTGCCACTCTAAATGGGCTAACATATTTCCTTTTGTAATTATATAATGTAGTATCAGCAAATTATAGCCTACCAAATCCCCCCTTTGGGGAGGGGGTCTATAGCCAGCTCAAGGCCTATTAGTGGCACCCTTATACAAGTTCTACCAACAATGCCCTGACTGCGTATTAGTTATACATGGTACATATATTCTCAGTTTGAACATGGCTGTGGCCTCGACTTTAGACATATTACCTTAGATCTCTTATATAGCACATTGTCTTGTTTTGGTGGACATTTGTGCTTAGTGCTAAGATTTAATAATTGGTAGAAGGCTTTGCAAATCATGCTCTAGTAACAAGTTTGCAACAGCAAAGTTGCCTGTGACCCAAGCCTTGGACATCTGCGACACAGCGTTTTGTCATGGTGGACACTTTTTTGAGTGATATGATAATAGGTCGATGGTTATGAACGTTAAAAGAATTGTTATTGTGGCCTGTGACCTTGGTCATACAGACTAGGGTTTGTACACGACAAATCACCTTGTTACGTTGGACGCGTGTGCCCCGTAAAAAGAATAATGCCCTTAAAACGAAATTCCCCAATAAATTTACCTTTTGATATTAGCCTTGTCCTTTACATTATCCACTGGTTATGTTGCACACCTGCACAGTGATATGGAAATCGAAAGGAGGGTGTGACCATGACCTTGCCAGCTTCCGAGATCGCTGATCATCCTCGGAAACGCGAGGAAAAGACACAAAACGCAGACAGCCATAACACAATTAGACTAGAGTGACCAAATCAACATTGTCGCAAACAGAAAGCACGCTAGCACGTACTAACCTGTCGCTCGGTGCACACTGGGATTGAACCGCCATTTTTATTAAAAATATAGTATGCGATCACTGCTTGCATGACACAGGGCTTTACATCCTGAAAATATTAACTAAAAGAGAAATGATAAACGGTCAAAAATTTATCTTTTTGCTATTTTTACAATAAATTCTGTCACTACCGGAGTGCGAGAATTGAACGAGACTAGCCAAATATCGCACGAACAGCTGTTCCTCTTTAGTGGAAATCTTGAAATGCTTTTTATTAATGTTATTGGTATTTCTACTCTGTATTTGTATATTATGGCGGGAAAATAGGAGTATCCCTGAAGTGGACCATAGTATCCCATATCCCTGTAAGTAAAATTGTAAAATATCCTGTATCCCTAGAACCCCTATACAAGCCTAATTTTTTGATAAGGAATCCATCTATGAATTAAAAAAAACACACCTTATTTCGGACGGACGGACAAGCCTAAATCAATATGCTCCTTCATTTTTTCAAAGTTTGGGGCATAAGAACTAGGTCAGAGGTCATGGTGAGGCTTGTATAGGGGTTATAGGGATACAGGATATTAGCCATTATACTTCCAGGGATATAGGATACTATCCATTTTACTTCCAGGGATATAGGATACTCTGTTCAATTTCAGGGATACTGTGTTTTTTGCGGAAAAAAAAAACAAAACAAAACAGAAAAAAACCAACAGTAAAAGTACCTTTGAAAGACGAGAGCTTAAAAAGAAAACGTTTATCAGAAAGATTTTTTTGACCTTCACAACCTTACTGTTTTGATGGCGAGTTTTTACAAACAGCAAGAAGAAGGCTTTCAGAAACGTTTAGAGAAATCACAGCCTGTATCTATCGTAAGGGTGTTGAAAAAGCTGTTGCGAAGTGGAGCTTTATGAGCATCATTCTCAGTATACTAAAAGACCAGCCCGAGCCTAGCCTTAAGACATTCAATTGCGAATTAAAAACCAAGCATGGCCTCTCATCAAGATTTGGGAATAAATACATACTAAGTTTCAGTCAATTACAATCGAACAACGGCAGAACCAGACTATCCAAAGGGCAGGGTATTCGCTGTTGACACTCAAGAACAATTCTTCATAGCCCTTACTTTGGCTTTCCAGCGTTCCTAGTTTTCCTATTTTTTTTTTAAATATGCTCCTAGTTTTGTCTAAAACCTCTTAGTATTTCATAAATTTTCCACTTTTTGGATGGAGTAAAACTGTCTTTTTATGTGTTTGGGAAATTTTGTTTCAGAGTAAGAACTTCAAGGTGTTGCCCTGACAGTATTTGGTGTCTAGTGTCACTGGTGCATAGTCTAGCCTTCTCTGCTTACAATTGACACCAGTCTCTTAGTGAAGGTTGTACAATTTTAACAGTGGTATCTACACCCAAGCCTAATACAGACATATGCCTATCAGTCTAAATCTTATATTTAAAAAGAGCATACATTAAATTAGAGCATTTTCCTCTGAGAATCCTCATTTTCTTAAGGTAAAATTGCCCCTGCAAAATGACCAGAGATGGCTTCTCCTGGTTTCTTGGTTTTCAAAATTTTTCGGGGAAGGACCCCCCAAACCCCCTTTCAGACTAATGTTTTAAATTATCAGTCCAGCAATATTCAGTCAACACAGCACCTGGTTAGAAGTGAGGTATTCAAGTGGCGGAGTGAAAATGATGTGCGGGACAAAAGAGAGGAGTTCTACTACCATAATTTGTGATTAGTTGGCTATTAATTTGTTGGCTAAGGATTTGCTGTACCCCTACCATACCATCATATACCAGTCATAGCCGGGTTTTTACGACTAGGATCCAGTAAAAATGCTCGAAAATTTAATGCTAATTTGCTGTTTATTTTTGTTAGATTATAAGGAGACAACCTTTTTTGTGCCTAAAATAGTTTTTATAAAAAAACCTTTAATTTCATGAGTCTGCTAGGGTGCCTGTTGACAGAAGAAGAAAACTTAGTATTACATGTAGAATGAAATTTGTTCATTTACTGTGGTAATCCGGTAGAGAAAAATAAAAAAGGTAAACAAATAACTCCTAGATTTTCCTAGTTTTTTTCATATTTTTTTTTGTAAATAATGTTCCAGGTTTTCTCCTAGTTTTTTCAAAGATGCTGCTGGAAAGCCTGCTTACTCATCTGGTATCTAAAGACTATGAACTAATAGGTAGGTTGGTTATGCACCAGTCATTTGTATCCACGCCTCCCCCACCTACAGGGATAGCAGTGGAATAGCAGTGGAATAGCCGGGCTATGGTGCAGTGCAAGTACGTTTTGATTCAGTTAGGTAACAAATTAATGCATTAGCAGCATACCTGCTACCTTGTTAATAGGTAGGTTGAGGTTGCTTGAGTTATGACCAGAAGTATTTAGAGACTTATCTCACTAAAGTTTCATTCACCAAAACAAAGCATAACCATTGGTAAAAGTTTCAAAAATCTCCCAAGAACCTCCAAAGGTCCTGATTATAAAGTTTCAAGCAAAACATTGTGAATAGTTTGCTATCTTTCAGTATTAACATGTCTATTTCGATGCTCAAAGTAATCGTCTTGTTGAGAGTTCTTTTGAGTACCCATAACAAGTGACCTGGTCGAGAGATATTAGAAAACTTTTTTTTATTTAATTATGCAGTCTTAGCTAGAGGCCGGACCTCTAGTACATGAGATTAAGTTATTTGTCTCATATGTGCAAAAAAACTCCAATAACAATGAAAACGCCCATGCTGACATATCCAGGGGAACCAAAGATCTAATTCTTGGTCTGAGTCTTTTCTACATCCATAATTTGTATATGTGAGCTATGAGGGTCTTGTGTATCTTTGCATTTAATGCCAAGGCCTACCTGAGCCTTCATAGCTTGATTATATGATAAGTACCAAATCTCAAGTGCTGGCTCAAATGATTTTATTGGAAGTTCACACCTTGATTGAAATATTTTCATGGTGCATTGTATACATGGGTTTGTGCCAGATAAATGACTGTTAAAAAGGTGTGACACAGGTTCTATGCAATAATAACAATTATTGCAGATGTTTAGATTATGAATACATGCCATTACAGATCATTACATGCACTTAACATAAGTATTTTTTTCCATGTTTTGCGTTAATAATTTCAGGGATATTTGTGTTGACTTCCAGGGATATGGGATATTTAGAAAAAATAATTATAAGGATATTTGCCACTTTACTTAAAGGGATATAGGATACTTCCCTATTTACTTAAAGGGATATAGGATATTGGTACCCCCCCCCCCCCTTATACAAGCCTCCATGGTCACAGTGGTACGCAACACTCCGCCATCCCGAGATGCATCCAAACATCAAATTCCAACCTCAACGAATATAGGAGAAATGCACCAGATTTGATGCAGATGCTAGAAACTTGGTCAGAGGTTACAGTGACCCATAAAAGGTACGCGACACTCCGCCATCCCACAATGCATACACACACGAAAATGCAAATGGAACGCGACACTCCGCCATCCAACGATGCATCCACACACCAAATTTTGAATTACTACCTCAAAGAATATAGGAGATATGCACCGGGCACGAAGTGGGACGGGCGGAGAATGCGATTACTATCAGGTCCTGCATAAGTGAGATTTCAAGGTTCTTTACCTACATCGAGGTTCTAAACCTCCTTTGAGGTTCTATACGTGGGCGAAAATGCTTAAAATTACATCTTTGAGAGCATAAAAATACTATGATCAAAATTGCCTGATCGCTGGTTGAACATGTTCCAGTCCAGCTTAGTAATATGCGATCTCAATAAAACTATTTCTTTGTGGCATACTGTAAACACTGGACTGGCCCCTGTGTTTCTAACCGCTGAACCTTACAAGGAGTGATAGTTCTAGATCGGTAAGGCAAAACAGCATAAATCCAAGCCATCTGTTGCTGTAATGTCCCATTCATGACTAAATTTGCTACTGAGAGGTACAAATAATCAGTTCAGTCCAAAATATATTATACAAATTGACTCCATGGGACATGGACAGAAAAATAAGCTCGAAAAAAAAGATAGAAGACTATAGCACCGAAACCCGAAGGCGATTTTGGGGACATAGCGTCTATGTGCAATAAGTTAAATACCCTTGGATCCTATATTATTGTGAAATATTCTTTAAATTAATGTCATTTACACTGTATGGACATATTTTCACCCTCTGGAATGAGTTTTAAGTCTCTGACAAATGAGACATGAAAAATCAGGATACCAAAATATTCAAATTCATTTTTTCTCAAATCGTGTGCAATGGTAGATAGAACACTATAGCACTGAAGCGAAGAAATGGCAAACCCTCGGGGGGGGGGGGGGGGGGGGAACTACATATATATGACATAGTACGGGGGAAGGGTAACAACCTATGGATGTGCGGTCCAAATAGCCCCTTTTTCAGTGCTGCCAGGTATACGATAATCCCCCTTTTTCAGCGCTGCCAGGTAGGGGAGACCGGGGCAAAATGATCCACTTTTTACAAATATTTTTTTCCTGCTTTTATGACTGGATATATCTTATTGCTTTTAAATGTATAATACACTGTCAAATATTAGCTACAACCTGAGAGAAGGAAAAACATGCATAAAGTGGCATTAGTGCTTGAAATCAAGCATTCAAAATGTGTGGTCAGCTGTATCGTTTTGCCCCGTGCACGGGGCAAAATGATACAGTACACGGGGCAAAATGCTACAGTAAGACTTTTCTCATCTCAGATTCAAAAATTCAAGACGTAGCACAGAAATGACTATAAACACAATTAAACAATTTATAATGCTATAAATCGCCACGGAAATATGATTGAACACGAACAGTTTTCTGAGTCACATTTGTTACCATTCATGTTTTATGTTTTGTCATGGGGCAAAATGATACAGTTGACCACCCATTTTTAACATTCTGAAAATAAAATGGTACTTTTCTGACATAACAGTATCATTTAATTTTCTTGTGATAGGAATAGACAGTTTCTATAAAAAATATCTTGAAAATGCTTTAAAACAGAGTCAAAATTGATTATTTCAGACAGTATCATTTTACCCCAACCACGCTGTATCATTTTGCCCCAGTGACCTCTTGTTACTGTTCTCGTAACAATTTAAAAATACGACAACCCACAATAGTTCTGATTATTTGGAGACATATCAGTATCTATATAGTTCAATTTACACGATACAATTAAAATCTATATCTACCACATTTTTCACATTCATAAAATAACTGATACCTTCGAAATTTACTCAGGGTGCCTCAAAAGTCAATTGTTTATATAAAAAGCTTAACTTTGCTCTGTTTTGGCTGATTTCAAAATGCGCATTCAGTTTGAGTAAGAAACGTCATATATGGCATGATCGTTTGAAAAATCGCGCTGTTTCATTTTGCCCCGTGTATCATTTTGCCTCGGTCTCCCCTATACGATAAGCCCCCTTTTTCTAAGAAAAAGTATATGACTGACCAAGTTTTTCATCATTGTTAGGCTATATGAATCGTCCCATTTTCTGACATCTCTGTTTGAAAATACTCATATTTTTGCTCAGATATTCAGCTCAGAACCAAAATTGTAATATTTATATGTAATCTTTGTTTAGACAGCAAACAGGGTATATAAAAATCAAAGAACAGTATATGAATATTTATACCATCCTTACCAACTTTAGCACGATATATCTCGTGATGTGCATGGTCTACTCTGATGTAGGTGGTATAAAATAGTTATACCATGTTTGTCCACCTGTATGTAAGATAATCTACTCGCTAAAGCTCGTGGATTTACCGATTATCTCCACGCACAGGCGGACAACCCATGGTATAACTATTACGTAAACATTTTGATCGATCAAGTATATGAATAGGTCATTTTTTTTTCGAAGACCAGATATATGATTGGGGTAGGTTTCAAAAAAACTGGCATGCACACCCGTACCAAAATTACTCTCAAGTTACCCCTCCCCCCACCCCCGAGGGCAATACAGGAACCCGGACCCCCGGGCAAAATTGCACAGGTTACTTATACAGTTCAACTTCATCTTTAAATGCGAGCTGTGCTAAATTGATTGCACCTCGCAACAAAAACATCAAAATAGTATGTTCTTCTCCAATTTGTCTTCCCCCCCCCCCCCCTCGAAATGGCATTGAGTCTGTTGTGTTTCCTCGTTCCCCTAAAAATAAATGCCAGCTTCGCTCCTAAATACCAATATGGGTAACATGTTCCCTGTTCTACAGAGCCCATGGGAAGACCTCTGATATAAACCGACAAACATACCTTACATGTAGCCTACTGTCTGCATTTAATATTAGTGAAAGTGCCGAGTATTTCAAGCCATTGCGAAAAGTAAAATATAAAAGGTACAGTACTCTTGCAATACTTTTATACCTGTAACTGTAAATACCGTCCGGATACAAACGGCACAGTAATTGGCATCTATTATGGCGAGCTTATGATCCTAACTACCGTATTTAAAGATATACAACCGTGCAAAGTGTTCACAAGAATATTCGTAGTTTTGGTGAGAAAAACGGCACGCGGTTTGAATTTTTCCTTGTCGAGAGGGACTCGAGGTATCCACGCTTGTTACCCCCTTCTAACTGACAACATTTATTTGCTATAGTCTGTTAGAATGGTGGGGTGAAACAGATACCGCCTGTGGGGTAAACGTCTTTTTGCCGCATTAAAAGGTGCGCTTTGCTTCGGCTATGGGACGAAACGCCCCAATAACTGAAAACTGACAAAAAATTAATAATCGAAGTTCCCTTCAGTTTCTTAAGATGCACATATATCACTTCTCACAGAAAGTCAAATAAGTTCATGTGCGGATCCAGAGGGCCCCCCCCCCCCCCCCCCCTGAAAAATCACAAAAGTATAGGATTTCTAAGCAATACTGGAACATCACAAAGCTACCAAGCCAGTATTCAATGTTGGGCCAACATCGGCACGCCAGCGAAACGCCATTTCAGTGGCATGCCGATGATGACCCGCTTACAGTGGTATTTGGATCCTTCCTCCCCTCATCAACTAAAAAAAAATCGTCAAAGTTGGACCCCCTCTGGCAAAACTTTCTGGATCCGCACATGAAGTTCGCGAAGAAGAAAAATGAGAACACATGGGGATTTAGTGCTGATATAGAAACCAGTCCTTGGTAGAGCTGAATAATGGTGTTGAAAAGAAAGAAACCGTGGGCCGCATTTTCCGCCGTTTCTGTTTACAATAAAGATCGGTAAGGGTAAAAAGGCCATTCCAAGCAATGATACAAGCGCGCTTCATCAAAACGTTCACGAAGGAGCTGAAAAGTTGTAAAAAGTTTTTTTTACAACGCATGAGATAGGCCTATTTTTCTGTTATGTACAAAAATGCGAAACATGTGCAAAACTGCACAGGTTTAATATTTGTATATTACACGTTGTCGTCCAGAAATGACTGAAAAATTGTTGACACACAAACATTACATGCGGTTGCACACCTTTCAATTTGGGATTTCATTTGAAAATGACGTTTCCTGCAACGTTGAGATGGATTAAAAGCGTAAAGCCGAATAAAATGTACACATTATAAAACGTCTGCAATTTTGCACAGGTTTCATATGCGATAGTGACGGCAAACTATCACGGTTTAACATACACCAAATAAATTAATGTTTAAAAAATGTCAACTCGTTCTTTAAAGTATCAACGTGCAACTGGATACCCACTGAACACTAAAAGGAAAAGCTAACCATTAAACGGAAAGTATACATACATGTAGCAAGTAGGCAATTTCGAACTGTAAAGAAAACAGCAATTATTGCGGGAAACGCGGTCCACGATTTGAATCAGCTTAATTCATTATGCCTTATGGATTTTCCCATCCTTATCATTTTAACGGTTTTGGGGTGATATTTTTTACATTTTTATTCAAATTTAAAATAGAAAATTATGTTAGGTTACAGTGAAGACCCTGATCAGACAACTCGTTATGTGCCCAAAATTACAATGCCTGCTTAAAGTTAATTACTACCTTAGCCAACATGATATTTTAAATGTTTAATAAATTGCCAGGCTCGGTGCAGTACTTATGGTCAAAATGTCGCTGTGATCTACAGGATACATAAAACAATTTTGATTTAAGAAGTTTGAAACATTATTTTTCGTATCCTAAAAAAATCGAGTTTAACTTTAAGGAGGCATTGTAATTTTGGACCCAGACCTGGTTCTGCACCGCTTGCCACGCTACTCTTATATTGGGTAATATAAGTTTTCAGCACTGTATAAAAGTTAGGAAGTTCTTACGCGATATAAACAACACACCTACCAATACGTCTCAATCACAGCATAAATCAATACTGTGTTATGAAGAATAGGGATCTGTTTCCTATGAATGAGATGGACCTAAAATTCATTAAAATAGTTATTTTTTGCCAATAGACATGTAAGACTATGTTTAGAATTCAGGAAATGCAATTCGATAGTCTTCGAAATACTTTTTCTTCATTACAAATACTTTAAACTGTCAAGCATAATATCCTCTTTAAATATCCGTGTTGAAAGTTCAATGAGTGTCTCATAAAGTTCAATGAGTGTCTCATAAAGTTCAATGAGTGTCTCATAAAGTTCAATGAGTGTCTCATTGAATATATGTAGCATTGCCTGTTTTTATAAATTTTGCTCTCAAAAACAGGAAACAGATGGATTGGTAGGAGTGAAAGTTTTACCCCATTATATGCTATGAAGCAGATGGATTGGTAGGAGTGAAAGTTTTACCCCATTATATGCTATGAAGCAGATGGATTGGTAGGAGTGAAAGTTTTACCCCATTATATGCTATGAAGCAGATGGATTGGTAGGAGTGAACGTTTTACCCCATTATATGCTATGAAGCAGATGGATTGGTAGGAGTGAAAGTTTTACCCCTTTATATGCTATGAAGCAGATGGATCGGTAGGATCGAAAATGTGTGTAGAAAGTTTTACCCATCAGGTGGATTGGTAGGAGTGAACTATGTGTCTAGCAATGTAAATATGTAATGAAATGGGCCAGCATACGAAATTTTGGTACTTAAAGCGTCGTCGAGCAACCGAGGCGCAGACGAGCATGCGCATCGACGAGGTCTAGCTGGAGCCTTCGCTGCTCGCATAATCAAATTAAAGTATGGACGTAGACTCGTAGAGATGATAACCCAGTTTAAAATTCAGACTTCTAACTCCGCTAGATAGATGCGCATGCATATTTAAAGCATGATCAGAATCTGATGAGCTGGCTAATGTAAGCCCTGCTCTCAGTTCGAAAGTGGTGCGCTGTAAAATACGCATGTAAGTGAACACCAAACTGAGCTGTCACCCCTTTCGTGCAATCTTTTAGTTACTTTCCTACTAAACTCACTTGAAAGCCAACATTTCTCCATAGATATATGTTAAAACATTTCTACTTGTTATTGTTGTTGTTATTCTCCGGATCAATCCAATCAAACAGCACACATGTTTTAAAGCATTTGAAAGGTTACACCGAAATCAGTGGAAGTTGAGCTGCCACCAGAGTTGATGTAAAGTTACACTTATCTTTAACAGTGTGCTTCTGCTGTTGCTAGTTCTATGTGTTTTATTTTGCTCCACATTTGGGGTGTCGTGTTTGATCCTGATTTGTGAGAGAGTGTTGTGCGCCCTTTCTAGTTGATATGAACCTTTATGAGGTGGAAACAACTACTCAATCGTACACAGACCTTGTAGTTGAGATTTCTTTACGAAAAGACCCTCCAATTTTTCTTATCGACACAGACACAAAGCAACTTGTCAGAAAGAACAAGATTTGGCAGTCATAGCATAACGGTAGGCTGCCTTATTTAAAAATAGATACACAGGTACCCAATGAAGGAAGGCGCGAGGGTTTAACATGGACCTTCATCTGTCAGACGACCTTATCAATTGGTGAAATATTCGTGTAATCTAACACAATAGTCTGCATCCCATAACCATGTTTAATTCTCATAACATAATTCTCAGTTCATTTAAATAGTTACATGTAGTGGAGTCTCATACGTGTCTACACTGTTTACTACAAATCCGAGATCCTTTCTTCTTATAAGTCATAAGAAGAAATAAAAATGATACATTCCATTTAATAATTTGTCACAACGTGAGAACAATTATAAATCATAACCGATCAGACTCTTTTTTTGAACATATTGTGCAATCTCGTCAGCACAATTTTGCTCGCTGGCTATGAATATATAGTATTATCAGATTATACCTATGATTTCTTTATCCAAATTGAAATTCTGGTAAACAGTTGTAGCTGAGCAGGCTGGTTTGAGGACCTTACCTAAAAAGACAGTTTCTTGTGACGTAACCATCAACAACATGCCTCTATTTTCAGCATTTCAATAATTAAAACCAGTTGACGGTTAACATTTACAAACTTAAAATTTCGTAAAAACGAATTATGCATATAGTGACGATATATCTATCTATCTTTTGATGAGATCAAGAATATTCTGAGTAGAGCTTTGTAATTTGTCACCGAAGAAACAGCTACATCCGGAACGAATCTTAATTTGCCCCCAGCCCACTTGTCCTTGTTTGATAACCCTAGCATATGCAGCTATATAGTTTGTTTCACAGACCAACATGTTATAATCTGTTCCTGTTCGCCTACAATGACTGTTTTCTGTATCACAATACGATTCAAAGAAAATTGGGTGTATAGTGATGTCATTTATCCTGTAAAGCGGCACCAATTTAACAATGTTCCCAAATACATCTTCCGCTTCCTTCAGTAATCTGTATCCAGATTTGGTTCTGCATGATCGTCCTGGAGTCCAGTGACGTTTTTCTAGACTTGTCTGGTGTGCCCTTTCTTTGCTTAATCCTTTTTCAACAAGAATGGTGAATAGAGTTGAACGACTTCCCCGCCAATCATAAGTAAACGATCTCAGTCTGTTCAAAGCGTTTTTATTTCCATCTGAGAATTCAGTAGAGGGTCTAGTATTAAAATGAAATCTTTCAATGTCAGCTATTAAATGTTCGTCTTCAGCGGAATTACTCATAATATCAACAGGATATTCATCTACCACATCATAATCTATCATGGACGTGTCATATAGAAAGTTGATCCCATTATCTTGATGAGAGAACGTATCGACTGGTTTGTTACTGGATGAATGTGTTTCGTATATTATTGTGTTTTGTCTCTGAGATGATCTGCTGAGAAATCGGCTGTGTGTCATCACCGACAGACTTGCTAGGAAAATCAGCAGGCTCTGCAGCACCCGTATCATTCTGCAGTGATCTGAAATACACAAAAAACTAAATGAATTAACCCTTAATGCGCCAATCACAACAAAAGTCGTCTGCTTTTCTTGTCTGCTAAAATGTTTGAGAAGCATCTATGGCAAACAGTGTGGGTCCACACTGTTTGCTTCTATACTCTGTTCGTGAAATGTTAGGCAATTATTTGCAGCAGACGACTTCAGCAGACGACATTTGCAAATGCATTTTGTTCTTGGCGCTTTAAGGGTTTAAGGGTCCAATCTAAAGTTGTTTTTGTTTATTAGAACAATAACCCTGTTGTAAAGGTCTGGGGCCAGATTTGGTACCAGTAAAATGCATTTAAGGATATTAATGTTGATTCATTGTTTATATGTGTTCCCATTGTTTGTAGCGGTCCTATGTTTGGTCCTTGTTTTGCTATGTAGTACTAAGTGTCCTTTCTAGTTTTTCAATCGTCTTGATGGGGAAGAGAGAGAGAGAGAGATTTGTTTTTTTTACTTTAGTTGTCTGCCTGATGTCTTGTGACTGTTAGTGTTCTGTGGCTCTTCCTCGCGGTGCCGTTGGTTGATCTGCAGTGTGTGATTGTGGTATTTCCTGATCATCTCACTTACTTTTTTACATAGCGATATTTTATTGTAAAATACATAAACTTATTCTGCTGATTAAACTTTTCTGGTAATCAGACAAATGGATTTTACTAGGGCTGAACTCACATGCTAAACAACTAATTTTCCTTATGCCTTTTTCGGCCGACAAAATGGAGCGTTTTCGTACATAGTACTACGCGTAATGCGCCTTACGTACAACCGAGGCTTGATCGATTCTGGAATTGGGCCGGACTTTCTCGAATGGAGCACTCCTGTAAGAGCTTCTATGTAAAAGTAAGTATCTCTTCATTACTGCTGTACTCATGTATTGCCTGAGTTTTTATATGACGACTTTGAATTCATTTTGTCTTTGGATACTGGAAAGGCTCAATATTTTGATAGTTTTATCTTTCTTGTCGAAAAATAGTATTCACATTGTGTGAGGAGTTCTCGGGGGGGGGGGGGGGGGGGGGGTAACTTGGGGGTAATTTTGGTACGGGTGTGTGGGTGAGTTTTTTTAAACCTACCCCAATCATATACTTGGTCTTCGAAAAGGGATGTCAGAAAACGGGACCATTCATATAGAAATGATGATAAACTGGGTCAGTCATATACTTTTTCTTAGAAAAAGGGGGTTATCGTATACCTGGCAGCGCTGAAAAGGGGGCCGCACATCCGTACTATGTCATATATAGGTAGTACCCCCCCCCCCCCCCCACACACACACACACACCCGAGGAGGAGTTTTACTGATAGTTTACATTGTCGAGTCCAAAAAGTTTGATTATTGTTCGCAATGGAAAGGACCTCGGACAGTCTTCTATTCAATCTGCCCAAATTTTGACAGCCTGTGGCTAGGGTAATGCATAATTGACAATTACGAAGGGTGTTCAGAAAGTTCGCGGAAAAGTGCTATTAAATCGCATTGCTTATAAGCTACCATCCATAACAAGTTGACTGAAATTGAAATTTAGAAAATGTGACGTCAGACGTATGAGCACGAGGCGCCGCTGTGACGTCACTTCGCTTGAACCGGCCCATCTGTACTCCATTGGTTGCTTCTCGGGGCTAAAACTCGTAGTTGTGTTTGAATTGATTGGTATTTTTAACGAAAATAATGTTCGGTTATTCTTTGAACATAATATGAGGTTTTTATGTTATTTCGTTGCGCTATGCATTCAACTAAATAGGTTTCAGTCCGAAGGGCAGGCCTAAAATGCGTCAATTTTTCGAGTTTTTGTTAATTTTAAATGAACAACTTATTTTCTTGTGTCGGATTTCATCACAATAATTATAATATCGGACTTAACTATCTATAATAGATCTACTTTCCTGAAAAAGGATGTTTTTCGAAATGTGTAAATAGTTTATTTTAAAGAATTGACATGACAAAAAAGCAATATGGACTATCACAGCATAACACACTTTTACAAAACGTTGAAGTCTAATTGGTTGAGTAGCAAAACGTCAAAATGCAACGTAAAATGGGCCGTTTCACGCTATATAGCGTTGCCTTGACGACAGCTGTAACGTACGTAGACGACTAACATTAAGTTGTAACCGATCAACTGCATATGTGTTACAGTATTATGTGCTGTAATTCCAGCTCTATTGATCAAACGATGTAGAATTGGCAACTATTTTCCGCGAACTTTCTGATCACCCCTCGTATATTTTTGTGCTTAAATGAAACCCTTACATTTAGTTCACCCAGCAAAATAAAAATATTTGGAAAATATTACATAATTATGCCAGGACTTCGGGGTTAAGGGGGTGGGGTATTTTTTGTGATCAAATTTTATTTCACAGAAAGTCAAAGTTTCGCTGGTTATTATTGTTTATTCGCCTGAATACATGTTAATATAATGTTTGCGGCTTAAAACTTGAGACGGAAGTGATGCGTTTGCAAAAAATCAGGTTGAGAAGTTTTCATCGTTTCTTCATTATATGTATGCTGTCCATGACTTTTGACTTTTACCTGTTATGGTTTGACCTGTTCACTGAGGTGTATCATACCTGCATACTGTATACATCATAGTCTAAACACAAATTTTGGTTGTAAAATTGTAAATACTTTCTTACTCGTCAGATATAACCTATAATTTGGTGCTTAAAAGAACCGTCTCATTGCGACGGTTCTTTTGAGTACCCACAACATATGTTTTGGTTGAGAAATAAGACAATTAATGACTTGTTACACATTCATAACTAGAGCCCTGATACATGCCACATTGTAAATTGATATTTGCCTACAGGTTTGTACAAAATAAGTTTTTATAATAAAGTGTTTTTGAGCATTTTGACAGCGTTCCCCCCAATCATGCAATTGCTATATAATGTGTGAAATGTAAAACTACAACTGTGTGCAAAATGATTAGTTTGATCACGAGGTGGGGGGGGGGGGGGGGGGGAGGAGCACCTCAGTAGTAAAACTTTATCTATATTCTATATGTTGAATAGCAAAAACAGAGTTTTCAACCCATATTTTTAATCGGTACTTGTCCAATGAGAAAAATACTTTTGTAGATAAACCGAGAGTTGAACCTACTATCTTTTTCAGTGAAAAAATATCTTCTTTTTCTTTGAAACTTTTCTCTGGCCATTTTATGGACAATCCTTCATTAAGACTGTCCGAGGTCCTTTGTTTTCTCAGTTTATGTACCAGTCAAAACTATACTTAACTACTAAAGAAAGATATATATGCGCATGCGCAGGATAGCGAGGAGTCGACATAAATTTTCTTTGTTTGAATTTTGAAGAAAATTCGGAATTAATACAGTTTAAAACTAGTGTTATGGACTTTTTATGGTGACAATGCAGAGCTACACAACCCAGGACTCTATTGGGCACGGATCGAACCTGGCTAGCGGGGGACAATACGCTCCAAATCACTTTGTTTCTGTGCCCACCCAAAATAGATTCGCGCCATTGAACGAATGGGTGGGGTATTCGATGGGCGTAGAGGAGCCGGAGCAAATGGAACTACAGTGGGTGCCAGCTAGAAATAAACGGAGGAGATGTAATACAGGGAGTCCAGGCACTGGTACAGGTCAAAATAACTTTTCTTCGTTAGATATGGATGAGAAACTGTCCCATATTGTTGATAAATTGAATGGCCTGGAACAGTCAAACCGTGAAATCATGAAATTTGGCCAACAAATGAGTTCTTTACAATCCAAGATTGATAAAACTGAACAACGTACTGTTAATCATGAGTTGCTTTTGAAAGTACTGGCTTACAAATCCATTGACATTGAGGCCCGTTCAAGGAGGTGTAACTTGGTGATACATGGGTTAGCTGAGACTAAAAACGAACGTTTGAGTGAAATTCTTCACGAATTCATGTGGTCCGAATTGGGGATCGACTCTGATGACCTGTACATCGATCGTTTTCACAGGCTGGGTTCGTTACATAAGGCTAAACAAAGGCAACGGGCTGATAACCCAAGGAGACCTATAATCATAGCCTTTAGTGATTACAGCAATATAGAAAGAATTCTAGGTACTGTTTAAATGCTAAAGGGGACGGGCTACTCAGTCACAAAGGACTATCCCAAAGAAATAGTCGCAGCCAGACAACGCCTGATGCCGCTGTTCAAATCGGAAAGACAAAATCGAAACAATAAAGTGTCAATTGAGTACCCCGCACGACTTGTAGTCAATGGCCGTGTTATTGCCGACGAATTCCCTGACTGGTACCAGGTCCTTGAACACGACCGTTATAAACTGGCCTGTGGAGATTACTCGCCGCAAATAGTCAGGTCACAACAAAACAATCATTTAGTACCTCCTCGTCACATTAGGCCAAGTAACCATGATGTTTATAGCGGAACCAGCAATGAAGGTGATAGACCAGGGAGCCCAGTTAGAACCTACGCACATGTTGCTTCATCAGTAAATCAACAGCAGTCTAATGGTCAACCGATCAACCCGTTAACAAGAGCTTCTACGAGTAATTCCACGTCTGCACCAGGGCCATCAAACGTGCCACGATATACAGCGCCTAATGCAGAGAACCAAGGTCGTGGATATGGGTCGTCTCGTACAGCTGATAATACTACAAATCTAAGTCAAAATTCAACGTACAATACTACTGTTAACAACTCACCATCTTCAACAAATCGGAACACTAACGGTGCTTTGTCGCGTGACACTCCTACTTACACGAATCTTGACTAGGACAACAGGGAGAGTGTGCAGGCTCGTTTTACTTTACTGAATATTCAAGGTCTTGTGACAAAGTTTACCAATAAGCTGCATTCGCAAGAATTACAAACAGTTTTTAGCCACAACGATTTTGTGCTCTTATATATATAGTTGAAACCTGGGCTGGGGAGTTTACAGATATCTCGGTTCCGGGTTTTAATTTGATTCAGTTAAACCGAGTAGAGAAAAAGAGAACTGCTAAGCGCGATTCAGGAGGTATTGCTCTGTACATTAGGCAGTCGTTCTACAGATATTGCACTTTATTTGCGAAAGACTCTGACGACATAATATGGATTAAAATTAAAGGTCAATTATTCAACTTACTGCATGATCTGTATTTATGCTTATGCTACATTATTCCCGTGTCTTCAAGTCGTGCGGCTTTAGTTGAGATGGACGTACTTGACAGAATTTCCAATTATATAATCAAAATAGCTAATGATACAAACGATTGCTACAACATTTTAATTAACAGTCGTGTTGGAAATGAAAAAGATTACGTTGTTTTTGACAATGATGCCAACATAGAGATACTACCGATTGATTATAATATCGATGTACATATTCCACGATTTTCACAAGATAGCATAGTAAATACAAATGGCCGTAAATTGTTAGACTTCTGCAAGTTAAACAGCTTACGCATAGCCAATGGACGAATGGGCTCTGACAGAGGGGTCGGACAGTATACCTATGTTGGCAGCATGGGTCGCAGCGTTGTTGATTATCTGCTGATTAATTCTTATTTATTTGACTTGATATGTGATTTTCACGTGGGTGACCCAAATATATTATCCGACCATTGTGCAATCGGGTTTTCTTTGCAATGCAAGAATTTTCTTGAAACAGAAAGCTCAGAAGAACAGGTTACTTTTGAAACGGTAGTTAGGAAGTATGTTTGGCGTGACGAACGAGCCGATGAGTATATTTTTCAACTCGGTGAACAAGAAAACGGTTTACGCGACTTAAGCTCAGACTTAACTCGACTTACATCATCTCAAGAAATAGACGATAATATTCAGAAATTTACAAGTTTAATGGAAAATGTCTGTGACCCACTTTTCTCTAAAAAGGTTTCTCTTTCAAAAAATACTGATATCAACGATTATTCAAACCAGCCTTGGTTTGACGATGATGTCGCAATTACCGTAAACTCTTTTATTCTGCCCTAAATGCGTATAGGAGTGATAAGTCACCTTTTAACCAGTCAGACCTTGCAAAGACAAGGGCGGAGTTCGTGCGTTAACCAGACCATAGTCCAGTCCCTATAGTCGGACCATAGAGCGATAAAACTCTCTCTGTTTTTATGCACTGCGCATGTCTGGTTTCACTAGAGAAACCAGACTAAATCTGTGGTCGGACCATGGTTGATTGGTTCCCGTCCTCCAATGCAAACTTGGAATTGCTGGAAACCTGTATGTTTTGTATCGATGGTTGTGATTGGTTGACTGTTTTACTGGGGAGGAACGCTGACAGTCGGAAGAGCAACTATAGTCTCTATGGTTAACGCGCGAACTCCACCAAGGTCAGTTTAAAAGAAAATTTTACGTCAGAAGCGCCTTTATTTTGTTAAAGAAAAAACTGCAAAGTTAATTGTTTCTAAGTCGAAAAATGTAAAAGAATATTGGCGATTACTTAAACACGCTGCGAATATAAAAACTAAATGCTCAGTAGACGCAAAACGATTTGCTGAATATTTCCAGGCTGTTAACGACCCAAACGACATATTTTATCAGCCCGATGAAGATGTTTTATATTTTAATGAGAGATACACTGGGTGGAAACGTACACAGGATATTGCTCCAAAATGAGCCGATGTTTACACTGAATTAGGAAAAAACACACAACGAAGGTCAGGAAATCAGGAATTTCTCATATTTAATTCTTTTTTCGGTACTTGGCGTGTACCAATTTAGAATCGCTATATGTATATTAAGCCAATTGTATGCATGATTTGGCATCAAACACTGAACTTGATAGTGAAAATCACAAAATGAAAGTCGTGCTCACACCAAAATTTAGACACCTATCCCCAAAAAGGAACAATATTGAACCAAGAAAGTAAACTATTAAAATTCTGAATCGGCCAATTTTTTGAAATGGCATTCAAATATCAATACTGAAAATTTCAGCCTCGTAGGTTGAAACTTGACGGAGATATGACTCAAAACTGATGGTCAGTTAGCCTCGAAAAGGGTACTGGGGATTGGGAAATCTCAGTTTTAGTGTACGGGAGTATTGTTTTTTAGTGTACTGGGTATTGAATTGAAGATTAAAGGATAAAACAGAGTTCGGTTGCTAATTGGAGCTCTTCATGATATGCCTATATGGGATGTTGTTCCAATTATATCCCTCACCGAATCTGAACCCCCATCACCCACAATTTATCACTAAATCTTATGGTACTAGTTGTTTATATGCACAAACGCAAGCAACGGAGGCTCATTTGACTCTGTGCAAAGGCATTACTTTTTCAGATTATTTGCTGCATGCACATACAAATTACAGTTTTGGACGGACACACAGGCATAAATTTAGGCGTCTGGTACCCCTAGCTGGCTGCGCATGTATTTTAAGGGATGAATTTACGAAAATATACACTAGGTCACATAAGATGAGCTTTATACATGTACATATAATACAGCGTCAAAAAGCCATACACGTTTACGGCTATAAGAGCGTTGAAGAACCTGTCAAAGCTAAAAAAATGCACAATTTCTTCCATATATTTGCTGTTTGCAAACATAAAAAGATCTTCAAGGTAAGTGATCAGGCGAGTCTGTTTGGCTTCAAAGACTTGTATATTGACTTTCCAGAGATTGAACATCAAAGGTGTTGATCAGTTTGTGCGCATTCACAAGATTGTCTGCACCTATGTTGTGGGCATGCACAAAGTCAGGATGTTATTTTTTGCGGTGGGCCAATATAGCCTCCAAAAGCCGAAATGCTGGTACGCAAACAAGGATGGCTCTGGGGAGCTTGCAGAAATGTTCAATCTTGATTGATATGTTAGTTTGATTTGATTCTTTACATCCCATCAACAATATTTCAGTCATATATGGACAGGTCTTCCTGGTTGAACCAGTACTAAGGTAGGAATTATGTTCTTGTTCAAGGACACAACGCCTGTGAAGCTTGGACCTGTGGCCCCTCGGTCTCGAGTCAAGCACTCTACCACTGAGCCACTGCGCTCTTGATTGAGGCTTTCCTGCTTGCATAAAACATAGGGACTTGGGTAACCACACATGCTGAAATTAAGGCATCTGGTTTCACTTGATGGCGGTGCATGTGTTTTAAGGGATGACTTAATATGCATATGCAACAGATTGTGATCTAGTTTGATGCTACAGCCGTTAGGCCCTGGGATAGATATGTTTTAACCCCACCACCCTCCTACAGGCTGAATTTTGTAGACTATGATTTCCATAAAGCCTAATATGTTACAATTTTTTTTGAAACATGTTAGCCCTCTGGCAACGGTCACGTAAGCCTGTAACATCCTGTTACACGTGTTTGTTTTTTTTGTTTTGATTCTTTACATCCCATCAAAATTTTGGTGTGAGCATGACTTTCATTTTGTGATTTTCACTATCAGTGTTTGATGCCAAATCATGCATACAATTTGCTAAATATACATATAGTGATTCTAAATCGACACACGCCAAGTACCGAAAAAAGAATTAAATAGGAGAAATTCCAGCATGTCTTTCAGTTATATAGGTACTGGTCTTCCTTGGTTGAACCAGTACTTAGCTAGGATTAGTGTTCTTGCTCAAGGATACAATGCAGTGACGCTGGTGAGGCTTGAACCATTGGCCCCTCGGTCTTGAGTCAACCACTCTACCACTGACCCACTGTGCTCCCTCTGTTACACATGTTACCTATCAAAAATCATTAAAATGACATGAAATGTACAAAAGTCAAAATATTATTAGTGGCATATAAATGAGTTAAAGTTTTAAATTTTCATATAGCCCAATCATAAACAACAAAACCTTTTTATTTAAAACAAAATTATACGGTCCACTATGTTACGGCTGTGACATTTTGCATTACTACCCTATTTCTTGGAAATTATTCTGGCTGTCGTTTCTTTTGAAATGTTTATTATTGTTCATTGGGTCAAGTGTTTGATGCTGCCACAAAGACGATAAACTGAACTATCCAAACTCCAAAGACCAGCTTTTTCTTTACAAAATATCTTTTGTAGGCATTTGAAAACGGCTACCAGTGTATTAATTTTCAATAATAACAAATACATTTTTTGCTAAAAAACATGGATTAAGTCATGCAGTTTAAAGAAAGCCCAAATATATTCAGCTGGCATGTTATGAGAGAGATTAATAACAGCAAATTATACTTGAGTAGCATGCTCATCTTGAAAACATAATGCAAATAGTAACATATATAACATCCAAAAATATCTGTGCATGGACCATCCCATTTAGATTTTTTGTACACTATGATTTCTAAAGATATATTAAATGTTTAGAAGAATATAAGATACAAAATGGCTCAAATTAGGTTCTGGCAGTTAGGGCTTTACTTTGTTACAGTAACGTTGACTCTGTTACCTTTTAAAAATCTCTAATCCTATAGTGCAAATACAAAGTTGAATCTAATTCTTATCTATCAAAATACTAATAACATCGAAAGCTCTTAAATGCTTGCAGCTAACAGCCAGTATACAACAAAATAATCTACAGCTATGATAATACTGTTATATACGTTACTTAATAAAATATATTACTATTTAGAACAGTGCTTTCACTTGACCATTGGCTGCCAAAAGACCTCCAAAGCGTTGTTCATTATGATTCACTACAAACTCATTATATAAGCCACAAAGTCATGTAGGCCATGGGATACATATGGCTTTGTCTGTCCCAGGGGTAATTTTGCAGACTATGTTATTCATATAGCCGAATGTCTTACAAGTTTTTTTTAAATATGTTACCCCTCTGACAAGTGTCGTATAAGCCATGTAACACCTGTCACGTACGTTACTCTCCAAAATTTATTTAAATTACATGGACTGTTAAAAAGTCAAAAATGTTATGAGACATTCAAATGAATTGAAGTTTAACGTTTCTATATAGCCCAACCATTTAGCAACAAAACCTTATTATTTTTAACAAAATTATGCTATCCACTATGTTACGTGACATTTTTCATTGCTACCCTATTTCTGGGAAATTATTATGCCTGTCGTTTCTTCTTACTGACAAAAGGGTCAAGGTTTTGGTGTTATCAAAAAGACAACTAACTGACCTATCCAAAATTGTAAAGACCAGCTCCCTAGCTGTTATAGAATATTTTTTGTAGACATTTGACTTGATAAGTTTACAATAATAAACACACATTTTTTGGCTAAAAAGCATGGAATAAAGTCATGCAGAGTAAAAACAAATATATTCAGCTGGCATGTTATGAGATTGGATACCAACAGTAAATTATACATAAGCGGAATGCTTATCTTGAAACCATAGAGCAAATAGTAACATACATAACATCCAAAAATAAGCTTATGGAAACCCTCCCCCCCCATTAAGTAGTTATTTAGTAAAATATGATATCCTTAAACTGCATTAAATGTTTTTTTAGAATATAAGATGCAAAATGGCTCATGTCAGCTTCTGGCAGTTTGGGCTTCACTGTGTAACAGCCATGGTAACTCTGTTACCCTATAATAGTATCTAAATCTATTGTACAAATACAAAGTTTAATCTAATTCTTATTTAACGACATGCTCATTGCATTGAAAGATGTTAATAAATGCAGCCAACAGCCAGTATTCAACAAAGCAATCTACATTTATGATAAAACTGTTGAACACGTTACTTAATATCAAATATATTAAACCAAAGCTGTATTAAGTACAGTGTTATCACTTGACCATTGACTTTCATAATACCTCCGAAGCTTTGTTCATTATAGTTTGCTATAAACTCATTATATAAACCACAAATTATATTTGTTAGCTCATACAAAGTTAGGGGATTACCCTGCAATATCAAAGTTAACTATGTTACCCTAATAAATAGGAGCTTCTATAGTAAGATAGGAACTTTTTTAGTGACAATATCAAAGTATTTCATTCTTAAATGTCAATATATTTTTTATTGAAAGCAAAGGACTAGAAATATGCACCTATTTTACAATTACATATGTTGCTTTCTTTTATATTTATCATTTAAGTGTAATAAAAACACTATATGAGTTTAAACTACTAGTTGGTATAAATTGCTGCCATTTGAAGGCTCACTTATGCGAAATATGATGAATAGTGTCCTTATTAGTATAAAGCATATTACTGAAAAAAAAACTAATTGTGGCATGGGTGATTTAGAGGAAGATACTTGAACTTAAAGCACATAAACTACCATAGAAGTTTTTTGTATCAAATATGTAACCAACATTAAAAGAACTGCTAATTTTAATGGTCAAATTATTTTTCATAAAATGGTTTATGATATTGTTTATCTGAGTGGTAAAAATTCAGTCCACGTTTGACAACCTTCATGCCTACCACTATAGTCATCATCTATTTTTTCTAAAGCATGTCCAATTTGGGTGGATTTAATGTGAAAAATTAATGAAATAAGCCAGCATAATTGATTTTGAGAGGGCTGGTTGCTTTGCTTAGTTTGTCTTCCTGGTGTCTTGTGATTGTTGTGTGGCTCTTCCTCGCAGTGCCATGATATTGTCTGCAGTTTGTGATTGTAGTATTTCCTGATCATACTCGCTATTTTTCTAACGCAAAATCAATCTGAACCATAAATATTCCATATATTATGTCACCCATTGTAACATAATTTTATTAAAAATTAAAACACTTATTATTTATGAAAATGAAAGTAGAACTTGATCAATCAATATTTTTTTCTTTCAGAACTGGATTGGTTGAATGTCTGTCATAACCTCTAAACGGTGTTATGTGACTTTTTTGTTACTGTAAAGGCGGCACCTAATGAATGCGCAATAAGGACTGGTCAACCTTACACATAGGTAAAAGCTGAAAATGAGGCGTGGTTTTATTCAAAAGTAACTATCATATTGCGCCATTGCCTCAGATTAGACGCAAAACACGTTATTTAGTCCTTAAAACGCCAGCAAAATAACTGCATCTGAAAATGTCTATTTTATATAAGCATAGGGGCAAACATTGTGGACACAGATCAGACTGCTCCTACAGGAGCAGTATGATCTGGGTCATACAGGAGCAGTCTGATCTGGGTCCACACTGTTTGTCTGTGAGGCTTCAAATATTTTAGTGGATGGCAAAAAACTTAAATTTTGTGATTATGTGCTTTAAGGGTTAATAAAAGTGAGGTCAGTGTGTATACGGTTAGGATTTTTTCAAGAAGCTGATTAACTCTTTACCAAACTATAAATAAAAGGTGATTTCCCTTCCTTAGCAGATGAACTAGCCAAACCTAGCCCAGATATGAATATTAAATTGCCGCCTTTACAGTAAGGGAAAAGTCTATTAATACAATCATTTAGGCAAGACCTAGTTTGTAACTTAATTAAACTCCTGAAACATTAAGCAATGGAAGTGATGGTCAGTATATATACATGTACTTCAAACTGCTTTTATTGCCAAAGCAAACACTAAGGATCCTAACCAGACTGCTCCAAAGATAAGTCTTATCTGGAAACATAATGTTTGCAAATAAGGCTTCCAAAGTACACCAGCAGATTAGAGCAAACATTTTGTCTGTTCTGAGTCTTAGAAGAGCGTAAAGTCAATTGTTAGTTTGTCAGGACTGAAAGGTAGAATGGCAGAGAGACGTACGGACGGAATCAGGCAATTCTATAGTACTTAAAACTGACTTTGATTAGTAGGGTGCTAAAAAGGACTAGAAATTACCTGCCAATCCTCAGTACACCAAATTTAGACAATATGCATTACCCAGTACACCTTTTCCCAATCCCCAGTACCCTTTTGGAGACTAACTGACCATTAGTTTTGAGCCATATCTCCATCAAGTTTCAACCCACGAGGCTGAAATTTTCAGCATTGATATTTAAATGCCATTGCAAAAAATTGGCCGATTCAGAATTTTAATAGTTCGCTTTCTTTGTTCAATATCATTCCTTTTGGGGGATAGGTGTCTAAATTTTGGTGTGAGCACGACTTTCATTTTGTGATTTTCACTATCAAGTTCAGTGTTTGATGCCAAATCATGCATACAATTTGCTAAATATACATATAGTGATTCTAAATCGACACACGCCAAGTACCGAAAAAAGAATTAAATAGGAGAAATTCCAGATTTCCTTACCTTCGTTGTGTGTTTTTTTCCTAATTCAGTGTAAACATCGACTCATTTTGGAGCAATATCCTGTGTACGTTTCCACCCAGTGAGATATGCACAGGGAGAAATTCAAGTCATGTTCGAAGAATTAAATTTACCGATTTCTTTTGAGGAAATCAAAAAGGGGGTCAGTCAAGTACGAAACGGAGCAAGCGCGGGGCCAGATCTTTTCCTAAACGAGTTTCTGAAGAAGGGAACGAACGGGTTGCTTTCTTATATACATGGCTTATTTAATAAATTGTATGAAATAGGTTATTTTCCCGAAAGCTGGACTGAGGGCCATATTATTCCGATTTTTAAAAAAGGTGACAAAAACGAGGCGTCTAATTACCGAGGCATAACATTATTGAGCATTATCGGTAAACTTTTTACTCGCATTCTGAATAGCCGATTAAATATACTGACGGGCTTTAAAAACGCTACACTAGGATACTAGCTTTAATGTATGTCTAAAAAAAGAATTCAAAGCAATCAATTTGGTTGTATATTAAAGAGTGTGCATTTATGAGTAACACATGAAAAACTTGTCCACTTAAAGTTAATTTAAAGCATTGAAAATGTAAACTGTTGAAGATAGGGGTCAACTCTTTCATTTTACAAAATTTTATCAGTGAAAGATCCCCTACTTCTTTAAATCAAGAAACACGAGAAGCATCGAATATTTGTCATGAACTTTGTTAGTCATCACGGAATGGCTTTCATTTTAATTGGCAGGTCTTCGATACAGCAGGTATGCTTTTTTGACGTTAATCTGTGTGTACCCGTTCATTCGATGGCTTAAAAACTCTGCTACTTAAGAAGTGTTTCAGAGACTAAAACTTTACGAAGCAACAACGTCGTTGAGTTTAGTTGTACAATTTAAACTTAAGTGTGGACTGAAAAAGCCACTTCATGATGACATCATCGAAGAAAAGAAAGTTTACATTCAACTGGCGTTTGTAAGATATAACAGGATGTTAGTGTGGCGTTTTTAAAGCCCGTCAGTATACATGGGCAGAGGAATATAATATTTATGTAGAGGCACAGGCGGGTTTTCGTAAAGGTATGGGTACGACAGGCAATTTTTTTTATTCTGAATAGCCTCATTACTCATTCAATTAACCAAAACGAACACCTATACTGCGCCTTTGTCGATTTTACAAAAGCATTCGACTTTGTAGTCAGAGATATTTTATGGTTCAAACTGATACGGATTGGGGTAAGAGGCAAGATGCTGAACATAATAAAATCAATCTACAGTAGTGTCAAATCGAGAGTAAAGCATGACAACACACTCAGCGAGCCCTTCACGTGCAATATTGGAGTAAGGCAAGGTGAGTGTTTGTCGCCATTTCTTTTCACCATGTATGTAAATGACTTCGAAGCTGAATTGGCAGTGAAGGGCATCGAAGGTATTAATATTGGCATGTTAAATTTATATATATTGTTATATGCCGATGACATCATACTCCTAGGCAAAACACCAGAAAATCTACAGAAGGCGCTATCAGTTTTAGAGGAATATTGCATGAGATGGAAATTAAAGGTCAACACTGATAAAACTAAAATTATGATATTTAGAAAAGGGGGGCGTATACCAAATAATATTAACTTCATTTACAAAAATGAGAGCATTGAGATCGTGAATAAATTTTGCTATTTGGGCATAGTCTTCACATCCGGGGGTTCGTGTTTTGAGGTACAAAAAACCTTAGCTGGCCAAGCACAGAAGGCGGTTTTTACATTGAATAAGTATCTTTTTAACTTCACATCACTTACACCATCACATGTATTGGAGCTGTTTGACAAATTAGTTTCCCCAATATTAAATTTTGGAAGTGAAGTCTGGGGGTGAAGTCTGGGGGTTCAGCAAAGCATCATCAGTTGAAACAGTCAATCTCCAATTTTGCAAGAAACTTTTAGGTGTAAAACAATCCACACAAAATGATTTTATATATGGAGAATTAGGAAGGATTGATTATCAGCATGATCAGTCGCGCAGATATTTAGCTATAATTAAGTATTGGTTTAAAGTTATCTGTAGTGAAGAAAATAAGTATATTAAGCAAATTTATAACATGATGCTTAATGATTTGGCTGCACACCCACTAAAACGAAATTGGGCCTCGTGTGTAAAAGATTTATTATGTCAACTGGGATTTAGGATAGTCTGGGAAACACAAGGGGTAGGCAATATCGAACATTTTTTAGGGACTTTTAAACAAAGGGTAAGGGATGTTTTCGCTCAAGAATGGCACACGAGGTTAGAGAATTCAACTCGTGCAAGATGTTATATTACTTTTGCAAGTTTTCAACACCAAACTTATTTAGATAAGTTAAATATTTCAAAATATCGAAAACAATTAAGTAGATTGCGCCTATCTTCCCATAGACTTGAGGTTGAAGTGGGTCGATGGGCAAAACCTAACAAAATTCCTTATGAAAACAGAAAATGCAAAAGTTGTAACGTTTTGGAGGACGAGTTTCATTTTGTGCTAGAATGTCCTATTTATGTTGAATTTCGTAGGAGATATATATCCAAATATTACTGGCAGAGACCGAATATGCTTAAATTTATACAGTTAATATGTTCAGAACACTGCAAAACCTTGAAAAATCTTAGCGTCTTTATTGAAAAGGCATTTCAATTAAGAAAAGAAATTATGTATCTTTAAATATGTACTTCTGCTATTTTTAGTAAATTTAAAATATTTGATTAACTTATATACATGCATATCTGTACCAGTCGGCCTACCAAGGTAGCGACTGATAGTGGTAGGCAAATTTATTTGACGTAGAGTAGTGATATGGTGGTGATGTATAGCCTGTAGTCTTCATCTTAATCTGTTACATGTTTTATCATTGGTTTTATCACATTGGCTAAATCAGTCTGAGTTTCATAATTAAGTAAAGAGTAACATTGTTATAGAATTACTCTTAATCTGATACAACCCAATAACTAATGAGCGTATAAGAGTCCATCCCATATCATTCAAGATTACTTGGGTAGGTGGTTATCATCGTTTGCGATTGTGGATTCTCGCTAGAACAGCCTCGCCGAGCCAGTCTATCGAGATTACACGACGCGTATGTAACACAAAACCATCGTATATTTCGCGCTGCTAATCCCTGGAGCACCAATCACAAAAATGTCATCTGCTCGCTCTGTCGCCTGCTGAACTGATATAAATTTCCTTCCTCGACAAACAGTGAGGACCCAGATCTGGCTGCTCCGATAGGTGCAATCTGATCTGAGTCCAAACAGTTAGCCTATGCACTTAAATATTATAAGAGAATGTATGTAGCGGACGACGTGTGCAGACAGCAGTTGCGGATGCGTTTTTGAGTGGACATTGCCACAGTACTGCCAAAACCTAGCAAATGTGATTTAAGAAAAACCCAATACTTACCATTGCTTGAAAGTAATCTCCCTTTTCCATTATACTGATTAAATATTGCTTTAAACTTGATGGGCTGTAGCTGTATGTTTTACATTAACACTTCATAAATTGCAGGCTCGGGCGAGATGTCGCAAAAATGGGTATCTCGCCTGAGTTTGCACTGTCTTTACGCATAGATCCACACAGTTTTGTTTTGTTTTTTTCTTTTTTAACGGAATTCCTTTTTATTCAATATACGAAAAGGCACGGAAAGCTTGCTCAGGTAAGTGTGACTAACGGGACGGATCTAGAAGTGTATTTAATGGGCAAAACATATTGCCACAGGCTAAATTTCTGTTATAAACCTGTATATAGCATTATTTGGCCTTGGTCTCATATGACATTATTTATTTAGATAATCTTTTACTAAAATACAAATTTGATTGCACTACTTAATTATCCTCAAACTTTCGAATTAACAGGTAATATCCTAAGATACTTTCTTGTATTTTACAAGATTGTATCCAAGGATGATAAATAATAACACTATATTGTTATCCTTTGACCCTTTAGTTTAAACTTTATTTCATTTGTACAATACATAAATACTTATAAAGCAAAATAGTTATGATATATATAAGCATTATACAAAGGGGATTCAGAAGGAAGTCCGAAGACTTATTCGAATCTGTATCCCTCACATGTTCAATAGCTAAGATGATGTGATTATCTTCGTATTCATGCAATATACAAATACTATTTTGGATCTTTATAGTAACCATTAGTTATAATATACAGCAACGATTGCGTATCGCTCCACGGGGATGGAACTTAGAGTGTTTTTTTTCACACAGGTTCAACGCGATAACAGGATCAAGCAGCGCGCTTCGTTTTGTAGCTCGTTCTATCTTATACTACGATAATGTGGAAGCATAATAATATGTCTAGCTCAAGTGCTTGGCTCATAAGGCAAAATCAATTGTTTGTGTAGGGATATAAAAGTGAGTAAGTAAAGGCAAAGTTCAGAAATCGTAACAGTAAAGTATTGCACCAGTTTCTTCACGCAGATGATCACTAGGCGGCAAGGAACTGCAAGAAGGCAAGAACAAACACGAGGCGTAAGTGGCTGAAGAGATCACAAATGCATTTTGTGTTAGAAAATAAGTTGTTGTTGTTGTTGTTGTTTTTGTTGTTGTTGTTGTTGTTGTTGTTGTTGGGTCAGAAGCGTTTAGTCTTCACGATAAATTCTTGAACTGCAGAAAAAATAGTTTTGTTCTCTGAATCTGATAAGTTAGCATTTCCATGCAAGAGTACATCTAAAGTAGACTGACAGTAAGTGGTGACTGTGTTTAAGAGTTCTTCACGCAAGTTTTGGTAGAGATTACAATTTAGGAGGTAGTGCTCAGTGTCTTCAATTTCTCAACACTCACAATAGGGATCATTTATGATGTTTTTTGAGAATAGATTTTGATGTAGAGAAGAACAATTTAGTCGTAGGCGTGTATGGTGTACTTGGCCTAGTCTCTTACCGCAATAATAGTATTGGGGTGGCTTCTTTGTGTCTTTGTAAAGTTTGTGTTTGAATGCGGTGATAGAAGGCGATGTTTTTGTTTCTTCAGGTAATCTGTTCCAGGCTCGTGTAACTGAGGGCAGAAAAGAGTGATAGTATTGTTGTGATTTAGCAGGAATAGTTTGAAGGTCTGATTCATTGCGTAATCTCTATCTTGTTGTACTACCGACAGTCGGAGGTGCAAGAGATGAGAGGTATTCAGGGGTCATTTCATTTTGCATTTTGTAAAAGAGGACAAGTTTTGATTTTTGTCGTCTAGAAGCAAGGCTTTCCCAGCCAGTTTCAATGTAGAGAGATTGTAGTGATGTTAGTTTAGTGGCTCCTGTGACAATGTGGGCAGCTTCGTTCTTGATTTTTTCCAGGTCATTTGATTCATATTGAGTGCAGTTGTCCCAGACTACATTGGAATATTCAAGAAGGGGTCTTATAAATGAAGTATATATTATTTCAAGTGATTTTCTGTCAAGCTGAAACTTCAGCTTATGCATGATGTTTATTCTAAACCAAGATTTGGCCTTGACATGGTCAATGTGCTCATGCCAGCTGCCATCGTCAGAAAAAATAAGTCCTAAGTGTTTATGCGACGTGACTTCGTTGATGTTTAGTTGAGCCATATTCAAAGGAGGGTGTAGAGGTTTGTTTTGTTTGCGTGAAAGTGTCATAGATTCAGATTTGGAGGGATTAAAAGATACAAGCCATCTAGAGGCCCATAAGTGAATTTTCGCAAGGTCTGCATTTAATAAATTTGCTGCCTGTTGAGGATTGTCAACAATGATGTAGAGAGATGTGTCATCTGCAAAAAGCCTGATGTTTGAGTGAATGTCTACAACAATATCGTTAATATAGATAAGAAATAAAAGAGGTCCTAAGATAGAGCCATTTAATGTATTTCCAGGCAGATACTGCTCCAGGCAGTACTACTCTCTGTTTACGGTCAGCTAAATAACTCTTGAACCATAATAATAGGGAATCAGAAACACCGATAGACTCAAGATTAAAGAGGAGGCCTCTGTGCCATACTCTGTCAAATGCTTTGCTTATGTCACAAAATACAGCACGGACTTCTTTGCCTTCATCAAGGGATTTACAAAATGTGTTGTATATGTCAACGAGTTGATTTACTGTTGAATCTCCAGGAATAAAACCTGACTGTAAGGCAGACAAAATTTCATGGTCACGAATATAGTTAAATAGATGCTTATGTACAACTTTTTCCAGGACCTTGCCCACTGCACTTAAAAGAGAGATAGATCTATAATTAGAAACGACAGAAGGATCATCTTTTTTTAAATATTGGGGTCACATTTGCCTCTTTCCAGAGTAAGGGAACTTTGCCAGTGGCCAGAGAAAAATTGAAGAGGTTACTAAGAGGACCGGACAGAGGGGTAGCTAGTTTTTTTCAGAATATGATTACTTATTTCATCAGGTCCTGAGGCTTTACCTAATTGAAGAGATTTCAAGATAGATTCTACTTCACGAGGTGAAGTTGAAATGGAATTGAGATTATTTTCAGAGGGATCAATGTTGGGAGGTAGTGTAGCATTTGACTCGTCAAGAATAGTTTGTTCAACGAAGAAATCATTCATCAAAGACGCCTTATCGGCTTCTTCAGTATGGACAATGTCGTCTTTACAAAGTGGAGGAATTGATGTGGTATTACTTGTATTTCGTTTCGACAAGATCGGATCTAGGGATATTTTTTCTTCATGGAAGACAGCCATTACCCTCTTCTGCAATTAATTCACATATATATATATAGTAACTGTCGCCGCAGCTTAAAATGTGCTGATCGGGTTTTGCGAATGCGCAGGCTGATAGGCACCTTTTTTGCCAGCACCTAATGTTGCTTTTCTATATGCGACACATATCGATTACCGTAGGTAAAAACATGTTTCAGAGGAAAAAAGCACCTCTCCATATACACTAATATTCCATTATCACCTAAATCCTGTTTTGAAATGCTGTCATGGTATTGCAACTGTGTTGTGTTTTGTGTATCTCGCTATCCTGTTTTGTACTGTATTGTATTTGTATTTGTTTATATGCTCATGGGCCATTATGGCTTTATGCATTAATAAAGTATCAATAAAGTATCAAAGAAATCTGACACCTTTTACTTGCTTCAAACTCGTAAATAACAAATTATTGAGCAAAGCGCATATACTTATTTTAATAACAAGACGTTAGAAAGACTAGTATTCTTCGAAAAAATATATTATAAAATATAGAACATGAGTCACAACGTCAAAAAGATCATTTTTACCACTTCGCCTCGGGAGTGTATGTCTAGATATTTTTTTGAAAACTTTTTTCATGTATGCAAGGTCACTACCAGTACAGACAAAAGTGCATTTTAAAAATGCAATTTATTGCTGTGGCGTATGATATGGGGTTTTTAAGTTGTGCTTTCGACGTTGACTAAACGGCAGTGTTTTTTTCCTTTGTTTAAGCAATTTCTAGAAACTGAAATGACTTGGAGTCAACCAATCATTGTAAGAGAATGCATTTTCCAGAATATCAACGTAAACTATGGATATTACCCGTTTTTTCTTTGTCAACGTATGTCGCCGTTTAGTGTGTGTTGTCTACTTTGTTATAGTGTCGATTGGCTACACTTTGATCGCGTATGAAATTCAAGCTTTGCAGTATACACATACCAGCATGTAATTGTAACACTTGACGTCGCTAAATGGACGTAGGCGACAGCTACGGAGTTCAAAAGGACTGAAACATTGTCAAAATGCATTCCAAACATCATACAAAGTGAAAAGAGTTGATAAAGTGACAGTGTTTTGTTTTAAAGCGCATAAAACTCTGATCACGTAAAATTGACGTTAAGAAAATGTCAATAGGCTTTTGGGTTGAACAATGCATGCATGCTTTATTTGAATGCCCCAGATGTCAATGAAATAACAAAGAATCACACTTAAGCGGTTTCTGGTGAATTTTGCGTGATTTCTTTGTTCTAGCAAAAAATGATTTTAGGGGTTACGTGACGTTTTGATAGCTGACATAGCTACCCTTGTTCATCTTTACGCAATGGAAAACCAAGTGTGCATCGTATTCATTTACTACCAAACAATTGACAAACAGTATGTGTCAGGTTTCTTTAGTGGTTAGTATATTTTACTAGCTCTACAAAATTTGCAGTTGAACGTTATCAATGACAAAAACAAGTTTCAATTAACACCAATTTAAAAACTCAAAATATGTTACTATCGCATATTCGTTCTGAAATCACGGAACGTATGCATATGCGTTTAATAAATTTCAAGATGATTACACACTAGAGGCCCTAAATCTGCCCAGAGCCTACATATAATTCTCTAAGCTGTGGATGCTATCAGTTGAAGCTCTTACGAGACTGCACATTTCTACTGACTTATCTGAGCCCTTCGCTGCTAGCTTATACAATAAGATATAAAATCTCATGTGCTCATCATTAATTACATTTATACCACCCTTACCAACTTTAGCACGAAATATCTCACGATGTGCAAGGTCTACACTGATGTAGGTGATATAAAATAGTTTTACCATGTTTTTTTCGCTAAAGCTCGTGGATTATCTCCTAGTACTTGCGGACAACCCATGGTATAACTATTACGTGTATGCGTAAAACCCTCGTAAAATTTCCTGAATTTACCATATATCCTGATTACTAAGGGGCAATAACTCCTGACAATCCAAATATATGACGTCAAACACTAAGCTATAAGAATGGCAGATTTTTGGTATGTTTAGTAACTACGATGGAAGACAATAAGAAACGAAAAACAAGAAAAACACAAATCAAACGATACTACACAGATTTTAGCATATGATCTGTTCATAGTCTAAATGTCTGACTTACCTTTAATGTGGCTTGTGGCTTCGTGAACCTTGTCTCAGTAAAAATCTCAATTTTCAGTTTGCTTTGAATATATTCAGGAAGGCGCACCGCTTGTAGATCTATATATACGTACAGAATGTTTTGACAACGCCGAGAGAAAACCCGTTTATTACATACAGTAAACATATACACAGTCCAGCATGTCATACATGTGCATCCGCGCTTTCTAATCAGCACATTTATGAAACGCTTTCTTAAAGGACTAATAGCTTACTGAATAGAATACAAATTTTTCAGAATTCTTTAAAGTCTTAGTAGTTGGTTAGATTTGGTTGACTATTTTTATGGTTGCAACTCTCGAAGACAGATTTTTATGCATCACTACATAGAAAACATGCACTAGTGGTCAATTTCCTACAGTAGAGTGTTGCGCCATGGTAAGGAAGCCCTTATTGGATCATTAGAAACTTTTATAATACGGATCATGTGTAACTAGAATGCGAAACCTTACCAATGGCAGATAGGATTTCTGATGTCCAATACATTTTCCATCAGTTTGACCAACTGAGGACAAACAGCGCATTGACTGTTTGCAGTTATTGAAGACGGGGTTGGCTGTATCAACAGGAAAATGGCTTTTCCAAATAATCAGAAAAAGTTTAATGTTCTTGAACTTCAATATAGAAAAAAAACATAAATCAGCATTGCTTACATTTAGGCCACTGGCTGGATATGGTTTACCTCCCCCCCCAGGGGGAATTTTGTAGACCATATTTTTCTTGAAGCCCAATGTCTTGCAAGGATTTTGCAACATGTTAGCCCTCTGACAATGGCAGCGTTAAGCTGTAACAGCCTGTTACATACGTTACCCTACAAAATATTTGATAATTAAAATTCTTTTTAAGACTTCAGAAAAGTGCAAAAGATAAGGTAAGATTTCCAAATTGGTTATATTTTCTAAATAAGCTATTACTGGGCCACAGAAAATGACATTTGAAAACAAATATAGTCACCCCCGATGTAGTGTATGTTACATTTTTTCGTTGAACCCCCTTTTAAATGATATATGCATCTAATACAGTTTGTCTTAAATTTTATTGAAACCAGTTTATGTTCATTAATTTGGTATTACATTAAAGAATGTTTATTTACCTTTTCAAAACTGCAAGCATTACGTTTCTATCTTATACACTTTTTGAGTTATTAGATGATGAACATGGTACCCCCATATCACAGAAAAATGTAAAATGTATTTCTCCAGGCCTTGCGCTGGCTATAGATCCAACTACTCCCCAAGGGGAATTTCGTACACTATGATTTCCAGATACTACATTATATAAGCCACAAAATGAAATATGTTAGCCCTCTGAGAGTGGCAGCGTTATCGGGTAACATCATGTTACGTATGTTACCCACAAAATAACATTAAAATTTCCTGATAATGTCTCCAACCTGACAAATTCACACTTTTTTTAAGTCTGGCACAGGTTTATGAACTTCTTATAGCACAGTTACATAATTTAAGCATTTATTTTATAAATGTCTTGAGTTTTTGCAGTTGTATATGTTACTTAGTGTTTCATATGTTATTTCCAAGTATCAGTATGGCAGTTATTGACTATACATGCATTACATCCATCAGTGAATATAGTAAATCTATAAGGCTGCTATTCAAATGAATTAAAGTTCCTTATTATGGTGTCTTACACTATTTTACAGCCCAGGTTACATACGTTACTCTCTGAATACCATTAAACATTCAAGATATGGTCTCCATCACGACCTGCTTGTACTTATTTGCATGCTGGCACAGGTCTATGTACTTCTTTTTACTCTGGCTCATTTGCTGAGGAAGTAACTCAAAACATAAACTACATAAAACCTCTTTTCTTTTATAGAGACATCAAATATAGTTGACATAATACTCATGGTAAGTTTGTAACATTCAGTGCAATGTGCGAGTAACAACTTAAAAGATTAAAGAAAACCCATCAGGTAGAAGTTCTAGAGCAAATCTTCAAATTTTATCCAAGGGTTTTCAAGAATTTTCCTAAACAACTTATTATTCCTCTATCAGATTTATCTTGCAAGGATTTTGCAATATGCTAGCACTCTGGCAATGGCACCATTACCCTGTAACAGCCAATTACATATATTACCCATCAACGTCTTTGATCATTTTAGTAAATGACTTCTGAAAAGTGCAAACCATTAGGTAAGATTTCCAAATTGGCTATATCATCCAAGTAAGCTATTTTTGCATCACAGATATGGACCTTTGAAAACAAATATGCACCCAAAGTGTTATGTATGTTACGTTTTTTCATTATTCCTATATAAATGATTTATGAAACTAATATAGTTTGATATTTTTAATGTGAATGTGCTTACTAACTCATTTTGTATTAAAGAATGTTTATGTAAATTTTGGAAACTGCAAATATTATGTTTCTATCTTTTATAAGGTTTGGGTTGTTGAGTTTTAAACATGGTAACCCCATATCACAAAAAATGTGGAATATAATTCTGTGGCTCTTTTGTTAGGGTACAATCAAGATTTCTTTCACTCAGAGGTACTCAATTTCCTTCCCATTTATTTTCCACACATTTTGTCCATATCTGGAAAGCCTCACTTGTTTTCATGGGAAAGACTTGATAGTTTAATCTTTGTATGTACATCTTAAGGACAGAAAAGCAGGGTGGAGGTAAGCTCATGTTCATGCCATTTGAAATAGTCAGTATATGAGTATGACTTAGGTACTTTTTCAGAAACATGTTGTACTGCAGCTTATTTACAATTACATAAATAGCACATGTTAGGGCTTCCTTCTTTGAATGTTGATGAACTAGTGGGGAGGGGTTCTCTACCAGTTAGATAGAAATAACCTTTCCATGGTACTAACACATCGGCACATTGGTAGTGTCACAATCTGTTAAACAGTGTATTACTGTAGATCTCTTCCCCCATATTCTGGCCAATGCTGTTGACATTCAGAAGGTGCGCCTTTTGTTGCATACACCATTGTTGAACAAAACACCCAGGTTATCCTCTGTGAGAATGTTTGTAAGACTTAATAGACTGCTGCTTATACATTGTATATATGTATCAGTGACAAACCAACATGCCCTGCCTTTAGTGCCTGGTTGAATACTAGTGCCATCAGATCCATGAATGTGACAGGAAAAGCTATTATGCTCTGTAGTTACGGCATTAACATCAACGATATGTGCAGCACTACATGGCCAATTTAATGTTGGTTCAATGTGTGATTGCAAGCCATGCTGAAGTTTGGACTTGTCAGTTTGGTGGAAATTCTACCAGAAGTTGACAATGACCATGGTACAGGTCCCAGGAGTGGCAGTTTCAACTCAAGCTCAACATTATGTCCAATAGAAAGTAGGTCATGCTTACCAAAGACGCTCCTTTAAGCTCTCATCTGGCTGTTTACGTTTTGTAAATTGGGCAATCTCTTCTTGCTTGACCTCGCATTTTATGGGGGATGTGAAAGACAGATTTTTTAAAACTAAAAGTGAGTCAATGGAGTCTGCAACAGCCTCCCTGCCAATGTCATCGGCCTCAATAAGATCCTTAGCAATGCCCTGCTTAGCAGGCACACCGAAAGACAAAAAGTACAGTTCATTGTCTTCAAAACTAGAACTAAAGGATTGGTGAAGCCTGAAACTGCCTCTATTACTCATTCTACTTTGCATCTGAGCAGATTGAACATTTCATTTCAGTGCATTGAAGAGTTGTTTCAATATATTGAGCTCTGATGTGATGAGTAATACACCATTCCATCTGTAGTACGAAGCCTAGTTCTAGTTGCTGAAGCCTATAATACCTCTTTATTGTTTGCCTGATAGTTATGTCAAAAGCATTTCTCAAGCAAAGAACCAATGGTTGTGACACACTAAACCCATTTTGTTCGAAAAGTTCTTTGCATCTGCTTTGTGTATCAAATTTATCAGTGTAATCAGTTACACAGGTACATATTGTGTGTAGTTGTTGTGATCGTTTGCAATGAACATTGGGAACAAGGCATACAGATAGAGATGAATGCAATTCAAAGTTGTTTTCCTTGCAGCACTAATCTGTGTCAACACCATCTGAATCATATCCATATACCTTGCCCAGAACTGAGCTGTTTCACAGTGACTGTCTTTCAGATCTTCCGATTTGAATGCATGGTATCTATACTGTTTATGTGAGCAAACAGCAAAGATTGATAGATCACATTATATTATTAGTTTAAGTCACCATAAATTAATAAGGAACTTCAATTTATTTCAGCCTTATAAATTTTCTAAATTCTCTGACAGACTTTATACATGTATCGTCAATAACTTCTATACAGATACTCAGATTAACTTATGTATCATTTGGTAACACACATAACAGTTAAAGCTCAAGGCATTTATTAAAGGAATACTTAAAACAGGTAAACCTTGTTAAAAGAAGTACATAAACCTGTGCAGGCATGCAAATAAGTATAAACAGGGCTTGTTAGAGACATTTACTTAAATGTTTAATGCTATTTTGAAGGTAACATACATAACATGGACCTGAAAAAAAGTGTAAGCGACCATACTAAATAACCTTAAATCATTTCAGCAGCAGCCTTATAGAGTTACTATATTCTGTGACAGATGTAATACACATATAGTCAATAAATACCATACTGATACTCGGAAATAACGCAGAAAACACTAAGTAACGTATACAACGGTAATTACTGAAGACATTTATAAAATTAATACTAAAAATATGTAACTGTGTTATAAGAAGTTCATAAACCTGTGTCAGCATGCAAATATGTACGAACATGTCATGGTTGAGACATTATCAGGGACGTTTAATGCTATTTTGGGGGGTAACGTATATAACGTGCTGTTACACATTAACGCTGCCACTCTCAGAGGGCTAACATCTTTCATTTTGTGTCTTATATAATGTAGTTTCAGAAAAGCATAGTGTACAAAATTCCCCCTGGGGGGGAGGGGGGTCTATAGCCAGCTCAAGGCCTAATTAGCCTTTTCCCGCCGATCACGACTTTTCTCGTCTGCTCTTCTCGTCTACCTAATTTCATAGGTCTCCAGCCTATATTGCAAACAGTATGGACCCAGATCAGACTCCTCCCAAGGTAGCAGTCTGATCAGGGTTCATATTGTCTGGTTTCATGAAACAATCTAATTTGAATTGCGCTTGAATGTATGCAGCAGACGTAAAAAGCAGACGTTTTCAGAAAAAAATACTTGTGGGGATAAGGGTAAAATGAACGAAAGAATACACACACATAATAGCAAATATATATGTTATAAAAAAGGGGATTAATGAAATGAAAGTTGGTGCCTTCTCGGCTAAAATGATAGTGACAAAAGTTTGATTTCCTACAATAAAAAATACAATATTCAAAATTACCCTCTCAGTGATATATACATGCACGTACACAGATTTGTTGTTATATACCATTGTGCGTTGGAGATCCAGATGCGCTTTACCAATACTTTCAAGAATGAACCCACATATGTTATGAACAAAATACCCTTTTAAGAACATATTTGACTTCACTACAGCTGGTGACTGGGACTGTGTGGCGGCGGTAGAACGTCTCCCTGTCCTTAACCATAGTGTAGATTTTATTTTCTTGTCCTTTGGGATCATTGGTTTCATTGTGGAACTTTGAAACTATTAGAGGGTCACTGATGACGCCTAAATGGCAGAAACTAGCAAGTCTGGCACAGGAAACTTGCACACTCTAGTTTCAGTTCTTTGGTGCAATCTTTGCTTCCAAAGGATACCCTTTTAAGAACATATTTTCAAAATACTACAAAATACGAAACCTGTACACCTTTAACACGTGAAAATGGTCAGCAAGACATTATGAGGGTCGTTCAAAGTAATAAGGTTGCAAAGATCAGGAATCGTTACAATCAAGTACCACACCTGACCCAAGATACCAATGGGAAAGTGACAAACTCACAGAAGACACCACAAACGAGAGCCAAGAGGTCAGCCCTTTCCCAGCAGGTGACCACAAAGCACATATAAACAGACGCGCACAAAACATAGCAAACACAAGACAGAACAAAAACATAAAAGATCCACAAAAGAAGTACCGCCTTGGAACGGTCAGTAAAATATTTTACTGGAGGGCTTAAACCGGTTTAACGGCGCCAACCTCACCCTTAATTCAGATGTGGATCAAGATACATAAATATTTGGTTTGCATGAAAGACCCCTAACTTATCAATGCATCATCTCCTAAAACATTCAAAACTATTCTGATATAAACACTCGGATAGGCCGATCGTGATATTTTAACCCATTTTAGCAGAGCGTTCTTTTAATGGGACATAGGCAAACAATGCAGACCCAGATCAGACAGGATTTACAGAATGTTCTATTTAAATTTGAGAAAAATAGAAATATCACATAAAACCCTTAAAATTGGAAATGGGCTCGTCCTACTGATGAGAGTAGGCAAGTCGATTCGGTTTGTGCCAGCTGATGAGTTTTGTACCTATCTCATATAGTGACTTTTTTTTACCTGCGTCGCTTTAGCGAAAGCAGGTCTAGTAGTGGGTCCACTCCGTTCGTTCGTATGTTCGTTCGTTCGTTTGTCTGTCCGTCCGTCTGTCCGCAACACTTTTGGGGTGCCTAGTTTGTGTAATCTGTAACTCCAACAGTTTTCCTTCCTTTATATTCAAACTTTGCCTCATGATTGTTCATACATTGAAGATGTGCACCTCCTATTTTGTGCACATTTGATAAATATTTTCTTATTTTTTACGGGTGTTGAACTTAGACATTTTTTTCCATCGGTTATGCGTAGTGGGTGTCAGGCTTGTGTAATCTGTAACTCAAATAGTTTTCATTCCTTTATATTCAAACTTTGCATAATGACTGTTCACACATTGAAGATGTGCACCTCCTGTTTTGAGCACAGTTTATAAATATTTAACATTTTTTATGGGTGTTGAACTTAAGACATTTTTTCCATCTTAAATGCATGGGGGTGTCTGGTTTGTGTAATCTGTAACTCCAACAGTTTTCATTCCTTTATATTCAAACGTTGCACAATGATTGTTCATACATTGAAGTTGTGCACCTCCTATTTTGTATACATTTCATGATTTTATTTTCACTTTTGGCGGAAAATGCTTAGAGGGTGTCTGGTTTGTGTAATCTGTAACACCAAAAGTTTTCATTCTTTAATATACAAACTTTGCATAATGATTATTCATACATTGAACATGTGCACCTTGTATTTTGTGCACATTTGATAAATATTTTGTTATTTTTTAGGTCTGTTGAATTTAGATATTTTATCCATCCGAAATGCTAAAGGGTTGTCTGGTTTGTGTAATCTGTGACTCCAGCAGTTTTCATTCCTTAATCTTCAAACTAAATACATTATGATTGTTCATTATTACATGTATGATTGCTCACACATTGAACATGTGTGCCCTATATTTTGTGCACATTTGATAATATTTTTGGGATTGTTGAACTTAGACATTATTACGTCTACACCACCTTTGAAGTGCTAACATTGTTTATTTGTATGCAATCTGCAATTCAAACAATTTCCATTACTTTATATTCACACTTTGCATAATGATTGTTCACCCATTGAAGATGTGCACCGACGACGCAGGTCCAGAGCAGAGTTTGGTCTTGTTCTTATGTACAACGAGAGTGGAGCAAACCGTTTTATCAGAGCAGCATTAGTGTTTTATATGAAATACCGCTCCGTAAAAACGGGTTGTGCACCATAGCATTAATTGATTGATTTTAATTTTATTCACAATTTAGAAACAAAGAAAAGTAGCGTGTCTTGTAAACTATAAAAAATTGCATGTCATGTATCATCTACCAGCAGTAGATAAAATCGATAATTCTGCACCAAACACCGTGAAGGCTTTGTTCTTTATTTTTCTTAACTAGAGGCCCAAGTGGGTCAGAATGACGCACCTGGATGCTGCCATATAGCAGTTATGAATATTCATGTTGCCAAAATGACTCCCACCAAGTTTTAGTTCAAGCCAACAACATATAGTGTCGGAGATGTCGTTTGAAGACCTTTGAACAAGAGGCTGACATGGCTGCCATCTTAGATATATCTGAATGGAACGGTTTATCAAATCTGAATCGCCTTGTTTCCTCTTACAAAGTTTCTTTTCAATTCAACTTATGTGTTTGAAGAATTTAAGCGGTTATCTGGGATATTGGAACCAAACAAGTTCACTCCCATTTATGGTTCGAGAGTGGATACCGTTTGAAGAATATCAAGGTGGTTACAATGACTGCCAATTTTGATAGGACCGGGACGATTTAAATAAATCTTAATCTCCATGCTACAATGTACCCCCATTCCTTCAAAAATGTTTCGGTTCAATCAGACATATGGCTCTGGAGATGTCGTTTGAAGAATTTCAAGGTTGTCATCTTGGATATCATCAGAACGAACGATTTTAGCAAATCTTATTTTCACTCCCACGGATTTTCGGTTTAATCATATGGTTTGGGAGATATTGTTTAAAGAATTTCTAAATGGAACGGAACGAAACGATTTTAGGGAGCAACCATTTGGTGTGTGCGTGTTTGTGACGGGGTTGGGGTAGAGAATCAGAGTTTTAAAGTAGTAATATATATTTTCATATATTCATCTATCTGAGGATACCGACATGCTACTTTTCCACAGTATGTTAAGTGATCCACGATCAGAAAAAAATACATACCTTATTACAAGAACATTAACCTACTCTGTAAACAAACAAGAAAATGCATGCGCGGATCCAGAGGTCCGGTCCACCGCCCCCACCCCCCTCCTGAAAAATGACAAAAATTTAGGGTTTCTTAGCAATACTGGTCTGGATCCTCTATAGAATCACAAAGCTACCAAGCCAGAATTCAATGTCAGGCCATCATCGACATGCCATCGAAACGCCACTTAATTAAATGGCGTTTCGCTGACGGACCGAGGAGGGCTCGCTTATATTGGAGTTTGGATCCTCTCTCATCCTCACTTAAAAAAAAAAAAAAAAACATTGTCGAAGTTGGACCACGGTACCTCTAACAAAACGCGAATACTCATAATATAATAAAATAGACCCCCATATTAATTTATTGATCATTATATTCGCAGTTGCTTATTTCTTAAAACACACACAGAGAGAGAGAGAGAGAGAGAGAGAGAGAGAGAGAGAGAGAGAGAGAGAGAGTCAGTTTATTCTACAATGTACTGCAACTAAATGATAATGTTTATATGTGCATTTCATGAATTTGGATAGTGCATATGTTACTGTGGCGTTGCTTGGTCTTCAAGATGATGCGATTAGCTTGGTGCTTGGTGACCAGCTTCTGGTTTTAGATACTGATGTATGTCCCGTCTCCACAATATATGGTCAAAAGTGACTAAGAGTAAATGTGCTGGAGATTTGTTGTCCATCCTTTTGTTATAAGCTGGTGCATTCTACAATGACTAGTCACCCTATACGTACACATGCTGAACCAAGGTTGATAATACGCATTATAGGCCATTACCTTAAAGTCGTTGATTTGACGTTGGCGTTCCAATGTATGTGCTTAGTATAGTAGTAATGTAACAGTCGAAATTGTAGCTCATGCGTTACATTCGGTACGCATGTTGTCTTTCTCTGCATGCACACAATCGCATGTGTACATATTTACTTGTATATACGTTAACTTTATTTTGTACTTAGGGGACTTTAGAATATGCGGTCATCTTCATATGCAATTGCACATGTGCGCTATTGTTTAAGTAAGTGCACATTCGCGTATGCAGGCTTGCGCGCACAATAATTTCGAATGCACATATTAGCATTTTTAAAAGCATCTGTATGAGCTCCATAGTCAGGACCATATAGTTTCACATACTTTTTACGCTTTTTGAGACGCATTTGTCCCAGCTCAACTCCACAAGAACTGTTTGAATAGAGTTCCAGAGCGGCCATTTTTGGAAGCGGAGTGGACCACCCAAGATGGCGAAGGAGTCAACACACGCTTGGAGGGTGTTTCCTATTATCCAAATTGTTTACTATATATATATATATATATATATATATATATATATATATATATATATATATATATATATATATATATATATATATATATATATATATATATATATATATATATATATATATATATATATATATATATATATATATATATATATATATATATATATATATGTGTATAAATGTAAAAGTTAATAACAAATAAAGTACAGAATGTTATTTTGGTTACTGTTTTGTTTATCCAAAACGGGCAATAAAAAACAGTGCTAAATTTTTTTTGAAACTAAGCGCTTTCGGCTTCAGAGTTTCGAGACACATTAGATTAGGTGGAGAGTTAACAAAATATAACTATATACATGAATTATGTGGTTATTTAAGCCCTAAAAAGGCCCAGTTATTATGCGTTGATTTTCACAAATATGACTGCACAATATTGTCACCATGCACATACTTTGAAAATATTTAACCGACAGTAGTTTAAAAATGCCGTGCGTAGGTAATTTTGTCAAGCACACTTTATGCTATTTGTATTGAAACCAAAAGACATTTTGTAAACCAGAGCAAAGGTAAAATAACTTTTATAATCTTCCCATAGGACAGACGAAGTTTAGCTATGAGTTGACGTTCTGGTTCATTTCAATTGAAATTGGTGGCAAACTAAATAGTAAAAACACCGCGAGAGTAGAAATCAATCAATTTTGTGATGGTAAACGTTGTACCATGAGAAAATCTTATGCCATCGACAAAATGTGAGGGGTTAAGTTACCTCACCCACTTCTTTAAAAGTAGGGGAAGTGTTATTAGGAATAATTTTCTTGAATACAGAACTAAACAAGCCACGCTTTTTGCGCGACAAAATGATTCTATGCATTGTTCGCTACAAATAAAGCAAACCATATATTCAATAGGCATTTTTCGTGATCCTATAGTGACACAATGTATAGTAAAAGTATAAAAAGAATCGATTTTGAAAGTTTACCATTTCTCTATTAGTCAACATTTTCCAAATGTAAATGTGTAAGTTTTTCAAGCATTGATCGCATTATATATTTTAAAAAAATGAGTTAGCACCAAATCGTTAATTTGTCAAACCATCAGCGTAAATAAGGTCCCCAATTTTCCTTCGATTTTTTACAAATATTTTGCTTAAAATTTCAGCCAGTGTATAAACCCTTCTCATTTTGAGCATGCGCTGCACGTGCACACAGAATCCATTTTTGACAAAAAATAAATCATCAAGTAGCCGTTGAATTCTAGTTTCCAAAAAGGTATTATTTGATAGCATTTTATCAAAGCATTGTGGAGTTATGATGTCATGCTAAGAACTTTCCAAATGTCCCTCGTGTATATATATAGCGCATGCATCAGTCAGACGAGCCATATGAGCGAATGCCGAATATATTTATCCACATAAAACAGCAAGGTCTGTGGCACTGACGTCCAGACAGACAGATGGATGAACAGACAGACAATGCTAAATCAGTATTTCACAACAATTAGTTTAATTTCTCCAATCTTATATATTGCTGAGCGTTCAAAGGCAATACTTTTGTTGTGGATCTGCTTTATGATTGCCTTTGTATTATATTGAGACTATCAAAGGGCAATAACTTTTCTACAACTGTAGACATCCTCATGAAATTCCACATGCATCATAACACTATGGTCATATAAACTCAGTATAAGTTACATGAACATCCATCATTTTCCTACTAAGTTATGGCTGAGCACGGAACAATTTATTGACATTTCGGCAATCAAAGTGCAATAACTCCTCTATACATGCACTAAAGGTATCCTGGCGAAAGTTAATGTGCTGGCATGCCATGGTTATATTTATTCAGTATAACTTTCATGAAGTTCCACCAATATTACACCAATTGCTTACTATGTTATGGCTGAGCACGGAACAATTCATTGACATTTAGGTAATCAATGGCAATAACTCCTGGCAAAAATACGTGTGTATTACCACACCATGATAATATAAGCATGTATGTAAAATAAGTTTCTTGAAATTTCATACTATGGCTTCATCGATATTAAGGTGTTCAAAGGACTCATCTAAAACTGATAACATCCTCATGAAAAATGACATGCATCATCACACTATGGTCATATATACTCAGTATAAGTTTCATGAAACTCTGTTTATTGCTTACTAAGTTACGGCTGAGGACAGAACAATTCATCGATGTAAGTTTCATGAAATCCTATCTATTGCTAAATAAGTTATGGCTGAGCACAGAACAATTCATCAATGTAAGTGTCATGAAATCCCATCTATTGCTAAGTATGGCTGAGGTCAGAACAATTCATCGGAATTTAGGCAATCAAAGGGCTCTAACTCCTCTATAACTGATGATATCCTGATGAAACTTAACATGCAACTTCAAGTGCATCACCTCACCATGGTACCCTCGTCGAAAAGTCACATACATCATCACACTATCGTCATATATACTCAGTATAAGTTTCATGAAATTCCGTCTACTGTTCTAAGTTATAGCTGGGAACAAAACAATTAATTGGAATTTCGGCAATCAAAGGCAATTATTCCTCTATAACTGATAATATCCTGATAAAACTTAATATTCAATTTCATGTGTATCACCACCCTTTATTAAAAAGGAACATGTAGTAGCTGTGTTTTTTTTGATTTGAAAAAAGCTAATGATACCACGTGGAGATATGGCATTTTAAAAGATATCCACAAACTAGGATTAAGAGATAGACTTCCCACATTCATTGAAAACTTCCTTGCAGACCGCATCATGCAAGTCCGAGTTGGCTCCTCTCTGTCTGACTTTTATGACCAGGAGCAAGGTGTACCTCAAGAGGGCGTCCTGTCTACAACACTTTTTAACATCAAAATTAATGATATTGTGAAATGTTTAGGTAATCTTACTGATTGCTCATTATAAGTTGATGACTTCTGTATCTGTTATCGCTCAAAAAGCATGGCGACGATTGAACGCCAACTGCAACAAAATTTAAATAAGATTGAAAATTGGGCAACAAGCAATGGTTTTAAGTTTTCCAAATCAAAAACACAGTGTGTACATTTCTTTCAGTTGCGCAAGCAACATGATGATCCTGTTTTACATTTATATGGATCACCTATTCTAAATTCCTTGGCATTTTATTTGATAGAAAACTCAGTTTTATACCCCATATTAAATATCTCAAAGCTAAATGTTTAAAAGCATTGAATCTTTTAAAAGTGCTCTCCCATACGTCTTGGGGTGCAGACCGAACTTAACTTCTCAAGCTTTATCGGTCTCTAGTCCGGTCAAAATTAGACTATGGCTGTATTATATATGGCTCTTCACATCTTCAAATGCTTGATCCTATACATAACCAAGGACTTAGATTAGCTTTAGGGGCTTTTAGAACTTCTCCTGTTGCTAGTCTCTATGTGGAAGCAGTTGAACCGTCACTGTACTCACGAAGAGAGAAACTCTCTTTGCAATATGCTATAAAACTTGCTGCTAACCCGTCAAATCCTGCTCATAAGGTACATTCCCACCAAATTATGTTGATTTATATGAACAAAAACCTAAAGCTATTAAATCATTTGGCATCAGAATTTCACCACTCTTAGAATCTGCCAATATCAAACCACAAAATAATGAAAATTGTTATATATCTGGAGAGAATCCTGTCTCCTGATTGGCCCAATTTGTCTTCATAAATCTCTATGTCTACCTCATAACTGGTCTAAACTGGCTCAGAAGGTGATATAGGATGAAATCCAGCTCAATCTTGTTTCCAGAAGTTAATATTTTTGACACTTCTGCAATATCACCCTCTAGAGAGCTAAAAATAGCATGATGAGTATAAAAAAAGCATGTGCTGCATGAAATTGACATGATTTGTTGTTTCACATCCCAACAGGTAAACTAAAGACTTTCATAAATTTTAACAACTGTTTTGTTATGTGTTGTTTGTTCATTTATCTTTGTTCGAATAAGCAAAATGTAAAAAAAGTTTTATGATTTAATTTTACATTCTTCATTTAGAGAATTAATATACATTTCAAATTGCTAAATACTACATTTAAATATTATAATATCAGTTGATAAAACTTGTTAGAAAGTCCTTAGGTTGAAGGTTGACTTAGCAAACAAAAGTAAAAGTAGACCATTTTCATTCTAAGTTGAAAAGTCCTATAACAAAACAGTTATTGACTTCAATTTCGGTAGACAAGAGAATTAATTTACCCTTAAAGTGATATTCACCTTGGCCTAGCGGCCTCGGTGAATTATCACTTTTTAGGGTAAATAAATCCTTAAGTCTACCTTATTGAAGTCAATAATTGAATAATATTTTACACCAAATATTCCAGCTTGGTGTATGAAACAAGCTGACATACTTTTCGATTTACATTCAGGGAAAAAATCTGAATCAAATCCACATATATTAAAAGATGATTTCAGAAAGCTTCAAAGTCGTTATAAGAATTACCAACAAATTTGTACTGATGGGTCAAAAGAAGACTCAAAGGCTGGTTGTGCTGTTATATCAGACAACCATAGAAATATGCAACGTATACCTGACGATTCATCAATTTTCACTGCTGAAGCCAAAGCAGTCGATCTTGCTTTAGATTTCATTAGCACTTGTGATGCTAACAATAAATTTATTATAATTTCTGACTCGCTTTCTGTTTTGAAAGCTATGAACCATACCAGTTCAAAGAATCCACAGATTCAGAAACTCTAAGAAAAATGTCATGAGCATTTAGCTAATAAAGAAATTGTTCTCTGTTGGATTCCTAGTCATATAGGTATCCAAGAGAATGAGATGGTAGATAAGCAATCAAAATCATCGCTTTCATTAGAACCAACTTCTTTTAAGATTCCATTTTCTATCTTGGAAGAATGGCAAACTTCATGGAATAACAGCATTGGAAATGAACTTCTTGACATCAAACCAACTATTGGTGAATATCAATCAGTTGTTAGAAACATTAGAAAAGAAGAAGTAGTTTTAGCTCGACTCCGCTTAGGTCATACAAAAGTCACTCATTCATACTACTACAAGGTGAAGAGCAGCCACAATGTGTTGGTTGCGACGCACCATTCACTGTACGTCACTTCCTTTTGGAATGTGGCGACTTTGCACAAGTAAGAAATAATTGCTTCCATGTTGACAACATGAAATAATTATTTCAAGATATACATATTGATAGTATTATGACATTTTTAAGACAAACAAATCTTTTTAACAAAATCTAATTGCTATTTTTAAAATCATGTTTTGTTTTACATTTGTATCAGACCATAATACAGATTGTATCATGTTGCATTCTGTTCAGTTAAAGAACATGTACAGTTATCTGAATAGCTCTTTGAAACTGTCAGATATTGTACGTGGTCTCCTATCAACAATAATATTGCAACTTATTATCATTATACAAACTCTCATCATTATCATCCCTTTTATTTTATTTTACTATTTTTTACTTTTTCCATCCACATCATGTTTAGTATAATACCGTCGGACGCTAATGACCCACAAGGGTTGATGCGTCGTTAAGAACAAAACAAAACAAAACCACACCATGGTCATATATACTTAGTGTAGGTTTCAAGAAATTCCATCCATTGGTTACTAAGTTATGACTCTGAATGGGACAAAAATTCATTGATATTAAGGCAATCAAAGGGCAATAATTCCTTTTAAACTGATGATATCCTAACGAACCTTCACATGCATCATCACATTATAGTCATATGTACCCAGTATAAGTTTCATGAAATTTTATCTATTGCTTACTGAATTACGGCTGAAGGTAGAACAATTCATTGCAATTTAAGCAATCAAAAGACAATGATTCCTCTTCTCATGTAAATTCACGTGCAAAACCCCCACCATGGTCATATATATTCAGTATAAGTTTCATGAAATTCCCTTCATTTGTTACTTAGATATGACTGAGGACGGAAAGACGGATGGATGGAAGGTTGGAAATTTAGGCAATCAAAGGACAATAACTTCTCTATAACTAATGACATCCTAATGAAACTTCACGTGTATCACCACACTATAGTCATATATATTCAGTATAAGTTTTATGAAATTCCTTCCATTTTTACTTAGTTATGGCTGAGGACGGAAAACCAGACGGGCGGACAGCTTCAAACCTATATCACCCCGTCTTCAACGGGGAATAAAAAGCCATCGTCACGGGTAAGTTCTTCAGGATTTTTTTTTATACAGAATAGTCTAAGGTGCTCGTCTTCCAGATCCAATGTTGAAGTAAATCTATGTAATGACGGACGCCACACATAACCTGTACACATGCTAATCTATAGCTTGCTTCAATTGTTCATACTCTTTTCTATTTAAGCATTTTTGCGTTATCAGATATACTTTAATAGCCTTTACTTTTAATTGTGAACAACCAATAAACTATTAAGTCAATTTCAGATTCAATTTTGATATTTTTTTCCTTACATTAAGGATACTAGCATTATAATGTACACCATTCAAAAATTAAAAGAGAGTACTAGATATTAATAAAGACATTCTAAAATTCAATTACGACTACCTCCGTGGTGTATTGGATGAGTCACTCTGCGGCTCAACCAGTCTCTTGGAATTTCAAGCCCTAGCTGTCCCTGCTTTCCTAGACGTTTAAAACCAGAACCACTGCCGATTGAGCCTTCTTGTGCTTCCGGACATACAACCGCAAAAAACAACAACAACAACAACAAAAAAAAAAAAAAAAAAACAGGCTCAGACAGCCAAGGAACAGCCCCCCTTACACACAAAAAGTACATTATAGTACCATGTACATGTCTGTTTGCTTTTACTGTCGAAATAAAAATGACCATTCTAACAAATAATTTACCCACCTTTTACTGGGTGGTAGCATGCCAACATTTTTGTGTTGAGGCTTAATTTTGAAACTACCTTAGTCAGTTAGCAATAAGAACAGTGCACCATGCCAAAATGCCCATTTAGACCTTTAGTAAAACTGGCGTTTTTAAAATACACTGACCCAAAATGAAAACTTTACACTTTATTTCTTCGAATAGCTATTTTGTTAGTATCCATGTCGTTGTAAGATTTATGCATAATTATCGAAATTGCGTCGCGGATAACGATTATGCAATTTTTATTCAAATCCCAGGTCTATTCAAGCGTCAACGCCTGAAAAACGTGTTCCTTACGTTGCACGTGCTCAGGAACAGGTGTTTCACTAACAGCTTTAAAACTGACTAGAAAACATTTGCAGCTGAGTACTGATAACAAAAAATAATTTATTGTTACAAAACGCTTGCATTTAGCGACGGCACGTCTTTCAAAAGATCAAAGAAACCAAATTATTGGCGTGCTTAAGGCGGGGTCTACGGTAAATGATATCGCGCATCATTTCGGCTGCTCTAGACAGACTGTTCATAATCTCATGAACCGGTACAACAGTTCTGGGTCTGTCAGAATTCGTGCAAGAACTGGTCGCGCACGTGTGACAACGTTACGTCATTATCACGTTAACACGTTTACTCACCCACGTAGTCGTTTTAACCAGCAACCATTATTGCTCCGCGTTTACGGGGTTCATGCACAAAAGATCTTTAATCATTTAGCAAAATAACGGACCTGACATTTTCCAACATGATAATGCAAGGCCTCACACAACGCGTAAATATCCACTCAAAGTCATGCTCGATATGACGTCAACGTCTTGCATTGGCCTGCGTTATCCCCAGTCATGAACCCCATAGAACACGTCTAGGATGAATTGGGTCGACGGGTTGGGTTCAATCATCGAATGGATGCGATAAATGACTCCAATAGGCACCTCTGTTATAATGACAAATGTATCCCTAACGTGCTCAACAACGTTACGTAAATTCAATGAGGCGACGTATTCTGCTACGCATTCGTAAGAATGGAGGTCACACTGGTTACTGATGATCTTTTAAATCTCACTTATTGCACACAGTCAGTAATTTCTTGTTTCCAAATGCTGTGTGACTGTTTTATTTTTTTTTTTAGAAATTTTCATTTTGATCCCTCTGATATGAATTATTCATAAAAATATGCAATATCTGATTTTCATCCAAAAATCTTTTTCAGATACATCAATAAGACATTGAAGATTAGATGACAGAACAAATTAACCCCGAAAATTAATTAATCATCAGAAAATATACTTTTAAATACTGTGTAAAGTTTTCATTTTGGGTCAGTGTATTTTTGCAACAAATGTAGATTTATGCGCAAATTAGAACTGCCTCGATAATACGATGCAAACAAGTACCCACGATCTCGATATGTGTAAAAATAAAAGAAAAAACGGAGTGGCTGCTGCCAGTTAACTGGTAGCAGCGATTTTACGTTAAAATGGCTGCTGCCAGTTGACTGGTAGCAGCGATTTTAACGTAAAATCGCTGCTGCCAGTTAACTGGTTATAGCCATTTTAACGTGAAATCGCTGCTGCCAGTTCGCTTCAGTATTTTTATTGTAGTGTGTATAGAAAGTTATTTTGCATCGACTGAAGTAGCAAAATGTTAGTGAATGCCTTACTTAATGAGTTATTTAACGTGTTTCCGAATTTGTTTCATGTTAAAGTGTGAGTATGGGCTATGTTGAGCTTCCAAAAACGTAAAAGAGTGACTATATAACAAACAAACAAACAAATATGTTATTGCTAGTTTTGATTAATTTTAAAAGCGCACATCTTATTATTACGGAAAATAATAGTTTTGCTGTTTGAATCCCATGGCCTTTTTAATGGACCCAACAATGCAAGAATTTAAACTTAAACATCTTCTGCTGAAATTATTAGAGGGCTCTACGACAGTGAGATGGCAAAATGCATTTCCTGTCATGAATGGTTTCATCTTAGGTGCCTAAGCAGCCGAGAGGTAAAGCACATTAAAGATGACGTAACATTTCAATATTCATGCAGTAAATGCCTCAAAAGTTAAAGATTGAACCATTTATCACAGGAAATGCATTCGGCAAGATTACCTGTACAAAGTGAAAATAAAGGAAAATTGGGGTTGGTATTAAGGTGATAAAACGTGATAATTTTCAGAATTTCTCCATAAAATCATATGTTGCAGATAGGTATTAGAATCTCCTCACCGCCGCGATTCTGGTATATATCCAACATATGATTTGATGGAGAACTTATTGATAACTGTACAAAGTGAAAATAGAGGAAAATTGGGGTTGGTATTAAAGTGATAAAACGTGATAATTTTCAGAATTTCTCCGTAAAATCATATGTTGCGGATAGGTATTAGAATCTCCTCACCGCGGAGATTCTGGTACATATCAACAACATATGATTTTATGGAGAACTTATTGATAACTTAACTGTACAAAGTGAAAGTAGAGGAAAATTGGGGTTGGTATTAAAGTGATAAAACGTGATAATTTTCAGAATTTCTCCATAAAATCATATGTTGTGGATAGGTATTAGAATCTCCTCACCGCGTCGATTCTGGTATATATCCACAACATATGAGTCTCGTCGTGAGAAAACCGGTCTTCAGGATTTTCGACCAGACTCCACACAAACCAGGCTGTACAACCATACAAGATGGCTACATGCTTGAAATTTCGTATATAGGAAGTAGAGGGATTGTACTATCCGTGTAGCAAAGACAAAGGCGCTGATCAGCTTTGCGGTTACCGCGAAGCTGATATGCGTCTTTGTTTTCGCATATGCAAAAACCCGGGTTTCTCACAACGAGGCTCATATTATTTTATGGAGAACTCATTGAAAACTTAACTTAGGATAATGAAGGTAAAACGCTGTCCTTTTTAAAAAAAACTTATGAGTACGGAGACGTTCACGTAATGCAGGATGCGCAGGACGATCGTAGTCAAATATGTTTAAATTATGTCACAAAAGGGCCTAATGTATTTGCTAACATTAGTCGTTAATTTTATTGTTGCTTTCTATACAATGTTTGTACGATATATATATGTTCTTCAAAAGCAAATTAAAATTAATAAAACTTAAAATCCCATTTTGTTTCCAAACCCTCTGTGAATAATTACATGCACGGATCCAATGGGGGAACTGCGGATCCGGACCTCAGACCCTCCATTTTAAATTGTGCAACTTTGTCTGAACCACCCTGGTCTCCAACTAGACACCCTCTCCCCTCCTGAGACACATTTCTGGATCCAGGTTTACATTATTGCATGTATAAAATTTAACTGGCAGCAGCGAATTTACTTCAAAATCGCTGCTACCAGTTAACTGGCAGCAGCGATTTTAACGTAAATTCGCTGCTGCCAGTTAACTGGTAGCAGCGATTTTAACGTAAAATCGCTGCTGCCAGTTAACTGGTAGCAGACCTTGCCAAGAAAAAAACAACAAACTTTTTTTCCTGAAAATCGTCAATGTTCACAGCCGTAAAAGTCACAGCTTATTACGTAGTAATAAATATAATAGCGGTTGTCTAGATTCTGTCACTAACCACGCTAATAAAACAAACAAAATGAAATGGTCGTCGCTTTGATGTGTCCGCGCAGAAACTTGAGCTATCTGATCTGTCTTCGCTAAGCACAAAAATATTACCATTTTTGTCATCGTTACATGTATTACTTGTTCCAGCCCGGATAGCCCAATCAGTAGCATGTTTCGACTTGCGTTTGGGGAGTTAGCAGATCAGGCACCTTTCATAAGTTGTCAGGTACTGGTAAGTGTTTAAACACCGAGTACTCGTTTTTGCTTAGGCTAAGCGTGGCCAGGAAAAGTGTGGTAGGGATAACTGACCTCAGCTGTTTACCAAGGACGTTAAAAACAAAATGATTACTTGTAGTGCACGTGAGTAAGGTTGTAGGTAAAATGTTAGTTGATAAAGATCATTGTCTGCACGATACCGCCCATTCATTGATACTTTCCGGAAGGCTTTAGAGATTTAGAAAAATGCCAACTATATTCCATTATACTTACAATAGGACAGCGTGTTCGGACCGAAAGCCAAGAAGCTTAGCTACACTGATAAGTAACACAACCCAAAATCATTTGAAGAGGCATTTCACCGTATTTCTTTCAAAATGGCCTAAACCTGGCCTCAAAAGAATGTGTCTGTATCTTCTGTTGGGTTCCACCAAGTCCGTTGTAAACATGACGCTGCAGGTCTTCTGCACGTGGATTTATAGTCACCAAGCTGCGGACAAACAACTTTAGCGTCAAGTAGGTATGGTAAACAGCCGCAACCAATTGAAATCCATTTGCGTTTAGAATAGAAGGGGTGCATGTCAGACTGCTGATGAAGTACCTGAGTGAGATGTTCATATAAGTTAGGGTTCATAATAACGGGTTCACCAATTATTGCTCGAGAGGGGCTCTTTAGGGTGATGAGAAATGACGTTTTCAAAACGGAATTGCACCTTGTTATGGGCTCTTCCTTTCAAACATTTTCACAGTTTAATTTTCATCCAATACGAAGAAAAAGTTTTCATGATTATTATTACCTTGGTCATGCTGGGGCTCGTCATTGTGTTTAACATACCTGTTATTAACCATTGTATTGTTCCTTGATAACCTCATTTAGTGTTACTGGATATCTGTGTATGTTCTTGAATGTTTCAAGATATCTTTGTTCAGCTCGAATTCGATTATGAAAGTTGCCTGTCCATGTCCAGTACGCGGGGGGAGAGATCAACGTTTTTTGCAAGAGACCCGAAGTACTCATGATTCCATGAACATTCCAAAAATTGAATTCATTTCTTTTTAAATAACTACCTAACAAAACGAGGTCCTAGATAAAAACCCTACACACAATAGAAGTAACGTCAAGCAATGAAGCAATAATAACAGAATCACAGCCTAAGAACGACCAGGAGCCAAGGACAACGAGGGCTTAAATATACCAACGTTCTAGATTTTGTTGTTGTAAAATTGTTAAGCTCGCATGGAGGCTTCCTATCTAATGCAATGAGTCTTAGTCATGCCCCGGCATCAACGCCACAAAACCTATCTTTGGGGTTTCAGACACAGTGAGATTCAAACCAGCTCAGCTAGAGAGACTAGCAGTAGCTAGAAAATTGACAATTCGCTCGTAGCAAGTCTAGATAAAACTTTCCAATTAACGAATAGCAAAGGTGCTGATCAGACTGCGCGGATATGCAGGCTGATCTGCACCTTTGTTGTCGCAAACCCCCGAAGACAGGTTTTCTCGCGCCGATGCCTATATTCGCATGGATGAAATTTTAAACTTTCCAAAAATCCTTAATTTTAGAAATTCAAATCTTAAAACTTACAGTTTACATACGGACTATCAACACATTCATTGTCAATTATCTTTAGATTATATAAACTTTAAATAAATCTAGAGAAGTTGTAATCTACTGAATTCAACGTTTTGAGACTATCTTTCTTTGGAAAGTCAGCCACAAAATATGAATTCAGAAATGACCCTGAAATCTAGTACCCTTGTATATGTTAAAAAACAAAACTAGTAGCATTGAATTAGCGTTTTAACAACCGCACCATAAACTAATGGGCCATGTATTGAAATAGTATTTAAACAACCGCACCATGAACTAATGGGACATGTATTGAAATAGTGTTTTAACAACCGCATCATGAACTAATGGGACATGTATTGAAGCAGTGTGTTAACAACCGCATTATGAACTAATGGGACATGTATTGAAATAGTGTTTTAACAACCGCATCATGAACTATTGGGAGATGTATTGAAGTAGTGTGTTAACAACCGCATCATGAACTAATGGGACATGTATTGGAATAGTGTTTTAACAACCGCATCATGAACTAATGGGAGATGTATTGAAGTAGTGTGTTAACAACCGCATCATGAACTAATGAGGATGTATTGAAATAGTGTTTTAACAACCGCATCATGAACTAATTGGAGATGTATTGAAATAGTGTTTTAACGACCGCATCATGAACTAATGGGACATGTATTGAAATAGTGTTTTAACGACCGCATCATGAACTAATGGGACATGTATTGAAAAAGTGTTTTAACAACCGCATCATGAACTAATGGGAGATGTATTGAAGTAGTGTGTTAACAACCGCATCATGAACTAATGGGACATGTATTGAAGAAGTGTGTTAACAACCACACCATGAACTAATGGGACATGTATTGAAGTAGTGTGTTAACAACCGCATCATGAACTAATGGGAGATGTATTGAAGTAGTGGTTTAACAATCACATCATGAACTGATGGGACATTTATTGAAGAAGTTTTTTTGACAACCGCATCATGAACTAATGGGACATGTATTGGAATAGTGTTTTAACAACCGCATCATGAACTAATGGGAGATGTATTGTAGTGTGTTAACAACCGCATTATGAAATAATTGGACATTTTTTTGAAGTAGTGTTTTGACAATCGCACCATGAACTAATGGGACATGTGTATGGAAGAAGTGTGTTAACAACCGCACCATGCACTAATGGGATATGTATTGAAGGAAAGTTTGACAACAGCACTCTGAACTTATGGGACATGTATTGAAGTATTGTGTTAACATCCGCACCATGAATTAATGGGACATCATTGAAGGACTATTTTAACAACCGCACCATGAACTAATTGAACATGTATTGAAGTAGTGTTTTAACAACCGCATCATGAACTAATGGGAGATGTATTGAAGTAGTGTGTTTACAACCCCATCATGAACTAATGGGACATGTATTGGAATAGTGTTTTAACAACCGCATCATGAACTAATGGGAGATGTATTGTAGTGTGTTAACAACCGCACTATGAACTAATTGGACATTTTTTTTGAAGTAGTGTTTTGACAACCGCACCATGAACTAATGGGACATGTATATGGAAGAAGTGTGTTAACAACCGCACCATGCACTAATGGGACAAGTATTGAAGGAAAGTTTGACAACCGCACTCTGAACTTATGGGCCATGTATTGAAGTATTGTGTTAACATCCGCACCATGAATAAATGGGACATTATTGAAGGAGTGTTTTAACAACCGCACCATGAACTAATGGGACATGTATTGAAGTAGTGTTTTAACAACCGCACCATTAACTAATGTATTGAGTATTGTTTTAACAACCGCACCATGAACGGATGGGACATGTATTGAAGAACTGTTTTAACAACCGCACCATGAACTAATGGGACATGTATTGAAGAACTGTTTTAACAACCGCACCATGAACTAATGGGACATGTATTGAAGAACTCTTTTAACAACCGCACCATGAACTAATGGGACATGTATTGAAGAACTGTTTTAACAACCGCACCATGAACTTATGATACATGTATTGAAGTAGTGTGTTAACAACCGCGCCATGAACTAATGGTACATTTATTATAGTAATGTGTTAACAACCGCAAGTGCATGTCCTTAAGTAGTATGCTAGCCTAAAAGTCAAAAGTGAGCGAGCAGTTATCAGATACGCACACTCGCAACTCGATGGAATTGATTCGACACTATTCTACTTCCTCTACTACAGCTGTTATTGCCTGGGTAGTTATATTTGAAAATGGAACTCGTCATACAAACATAAAATCATTTTTGAACTCTTTACCTACTAGTGTTGTTAGCTGGTAAGGTTTACAAACGGTTTCGACCCAGATCAGGCCCGACAAAATGTCGGGCCTGATCTTGAGCCAAACAGTTTGACACTTTGATGGTATTCTTGAAAGAATTTTTCGAAAGAATTTATCAGCTACGACAGAAAATCATAGAAAAGTTACCCAGTAGGCAAAGAGTTAACGTACATGCACATGCGCAACTATCTTGTGGGCTTAGATATCTGTATAGTTCCGCCATGAACATTTGCTGCTTACATACACAACACCTTAAAGAAAATATAGGTTAAGACCAAAAAGATAGTCCCGTACTGTAAGTGACATGTGTAAGTTAACAGCAAAAGTGATGGCAGCTGTGTTTACACTTGGTTCCTACTAAAACTACTAGAGGCTAATGTTTCTACTGTGATAATATTAACCATTTATACCCGTTTGTATTTTAGTCATTTAATCTAATGCAACAGAACATGATTTGGTGTAAAGTAACAATTATTACTCACAGTGAATAGCTGGATATCATGCGCGGATCGAGAAAGTTTTGTCAGAGGGGGTCCAACTTCGACGTTTTTTTTTGTTTTGCTTTTTTAGTTTGAGGGAGAAATGATTCAAATACCACTATCAGCGGGCCATCATCGGCCCGCCAGCGAAACGCCATTTAAATAGCGTTTCGCTTTGCGGGCCGATGATGGCACAGCATTGAATGCTGGCTTGGTAGCTTTGTGATTTTTCAGGGGATCCGGACCAATAGTGCTAAGAAACCCTATATTTTTGTGATTTTCCGGGGGGGGGGGTCCGGAACCCCTGCCCCCCCCCCCTCTGGATCCGCACATGGATATGCTTGTCTTAAAGAGTGACTTTACGTATAGGATAACTGTTAACCTTTTGTAAATTAGAAACCCCTAAATTAGTATTTCGGCAAACAGTGAAGGCTCAGAATAAATGCATTTAATCAGGGCAGCACCGTATACTAATATAAAATCAATCTTCGTAAGTTGAAGTAGATCTCTGTTAGGAATTTCTAACCTGTGATCCCTTGATGTACAATAAACCATCTCTGGCCCCAAGGTTGTAAAACTTTTTTCATGCTCAACTCAACTGAGCAAGAAATTTCAACTGCTCATAAAAACTAGAATACCGACTAATGATAAAGTTAATTGCTTTAAGTCTCTCAGATGTTGTATTTATCCTGCTTATAAATGTTAAAACGCCAACAATTGTTGGCATTTTAGCATTTATGAGCAGGATTAATTTCGTGCCCAGCTGAGTTGAGCATGGAAAAAGTTTTGTAACCTCGGAGCCAGGTTCATTGTATCAAACTAGATGAAATAATTTATCAGTATACAAAGGGTTAAACCGGCCTATATCTTGATTTAGCTTATTTGTACCTCTTACAATATCGATGAATTTCAATATTTTTTAATTAAAAATCCTACTCAGGCCTGAAGCTTGTCGATTAAAATTCTTCTCGTTGTCTTGAAATATATCTTGATACACCGTCCATGAACTCTTCAATTTTCCTTTTCAAAAGTACAGATTCCGGATTAAATGGAGTTTGGCTTCTCTTAGAGTTATTTTCCCTGACAAGCTGGTCTAAGATTCTGCTCCTTACAGTCCTAGGAAAAGCTATGTCAACTCTAATGTTTTCGTGGTTAACACGGCTGAGGTAGGTCATACTCTCCTTCGCTAATCTGTCCATCTTCAGTTGTCTTCGTCTAACGACCACAGGGTCTAGTTTATATCTTTCCTGAGGCCTAATATAATTCCTGAGGCGTTTCCCTTTATGGAATACGCCCAAAGATCTCCCTTGTTGTCCGACATCATTACACTTGTCTAAAGACACATCTCCGGATTCTGAATAAGTGTGTACACTTGTACGTCGTCCCTCTAAAGTTTCACTTGTATTTGCAGGCTCAGAGATTGCAGACTTTGACCTAACACTCTTGTCTGAACTTTCTCCTCTTCTTTCACTGGCTGTGATATTAGCGATATTATGGTCCGTATTTGTTTGTTCCTTATGACTCGCAGATATAGCTGACTTACTTGTCATGTTATTTTCACCTATCTTACCATAATCGTTTTCCGTGTTATTTGTACTTGTCTGATATACGTGTTTGCTTGTGTCCCCAGTGTCATTTGTATTGATTGGAATATTAAATCCAACACGTGATGCTGCCCTTCGTTGATTGAGAAACTTGTTTGAACCCATCTCAATCTCGTAAACTCTTGGTAAAATAATAACCTTTGGCATCATCAAATCATGTTTCTTCTCTAGATTTAACAATTCTTCCACTTCATCATTTCTGATTCTTAGGTTATCATCTAGACTAGAATCAACAGGTGATTTAAGCTTATTATCAACAGTACTGTGGACATTGTTACTGGACTCTACTTCACTACCCTGAGCGACTATCATAGGATAACGTCCATCTAAAAGGTTTAGGTTTGTGTCAGAAAGAGTTCTCTTGTTGCTGGTGTTGTGATTATTATCGATAGATAAGGTATTACCATGTTTCACGTGCAGTTCTAGAACTTTTGTCTCAGTTTCTTTAGGATCATTATCCGCCGTATCAGCCGCCTGTGGTTCAAATGTAATGCGTGGTAGACACGACTTAGTTCGCTGTAAGGTTGGTGCCCTAAAATAGCCCAGAGAAGATTTCCGTGATAAAATATCTTGTCCTGGATAACCGATGGTAGCCTCTGATCTAGACCGCCATTCTTTATGTTTAGATTTAGGTAGCGGTATCACTGCTTCTTTATACTTGACATTATGAGTAGTTTCCATAGAACTATAAGCCCATGGCCTTGTGAAACGTTTCCCAATATCAAACGCAAAGTTTTTCACATGCTCGTCATTCGGTATAGGACTTTCGCCACTTGTCATACAAATATCTTTATTTTCATTCAGTAAAATTGTCCGCTGTTTTGCTGCCATATCATGATAAATTCCGTGTTCATCATGTAGTTTTTCGAGCCGCTTCCTCAGTACCTTTTCTTCGTGTCTATTTCTTGTGTATGCACGAACCTCGCTCTCTGTAAACTTCCTGTTTACCATGTTTATATTTCTTTTTTCAACATCACACTTACATGTATTTGAAAATCACATATCATGCTTTTTATTCCACTGTTGTATTTGTTTCTTTATTCGTTGATCAAATGGCGATTATCTATTACAATAAGCGCTAAAATACACGCCTTTAAACTCTTTTCTTGCTGGCGGCGCCTGCTGATAACATTTGCAAAAGGTTTGTACCCAAATCAGGACCGACAAAACGTCGGTCCTGATCTGGATCGAAACCGTTTGACCCTCTAAGTTCCTGAAATAATTTTTTGAAAACGTTTTTTTTTTTTTAAGTCACCAGACGACAACAAAAGCATGGAACATTATCCAGCATACACAGAGTTAAAACGTCAATTGTGATTATGATTGCTGTAATTATGGAAGTCTGTAATGAACAAAACCATTCTAAATCCAGTATAGGTGTTTGGAGAGTTAAAATCTCAGTGAAAGTGATCGGCGCTGATATAACTGATGACAAAACACGACAATTGATATGATGAAAGTACACATTCGACATCATAGACCTTATCACATCCCAGTTAGCAACTCTTTTATTCGAATGTATACGTACACAGTGTGATCAAAGCCATCGCCGTTCTATATGTGAATACTCAATGTACTTGTAGGCAGATAGCCACTCTGATAAGTCTGTGTAGAGATTTTAAAATACGAAGCTTTAATGAATACGCGTTAAACCTGAATAGAAGTTGTGCTGTGCTCTGGCTCACAATTAGATAGATAGATGTTCAATTGACACTTTAAAGGTGCGAAATATCTTGTAACCCTTTACACACGGTAACGACGAATACGCATAGCGATGTATTAAAGAATTCGCGAACATCAGCGAATTTAAAACGCAAATAATTTTCTGAGGTTAAAACCGCTTAGCCTATGCTCGTTGAAAAAGATAATGTTCTACTACAAATTATAAAAAAAAATACAAACGTAAAAATAGCACCTCTCACGGAATAGCAAATATTTTATTAACAAGGGGTTGCACAATCAATAATGTGTGTCTATAGAGACTTGTTCTTCTCGCTAAAGCTCAAGATGGTGTTGAAAATCTTCAAACCGCGACAAAAATGCGAGTTTGCTGCAACACATAGATTATGTTCAAAACTGCCTACTTGCTGGTGTTCATTACACTGGTAGTTTTGCCTTCTATACAGTATTGAATTATATAGTGGAAACGTTTGCCTTCTTTCACACAATTGTACAGTGGAACCGTTTGCCTTCTATAATATAATTGTGCAGTGGAAACGTTTGCCTTCTATTATACAAGTGTACAGTGAAAACGTTTGCCAGCTATAATACAATTGCACAGTTGAAACGTTTGCCTTCCTATAATACAGTTGTGAAGTGGAAACGTTTGCTATCCGATAATACAATTGTGCAGTGGAAACGTTTGCCAGCTATAATACAATTGTGCAGTGGAAACATTTGCCAGCTATAATACAATTGTCCGGTGGAAACGTTTGCCTTCCTATAATACAATTGTGCAGTGGAAACATTGCAGTGAAAACGTTTGCCATATATACAATTGTGCAATGGAATCGTTTGCCTTATATACAACTGTGCAGTTCAAACGTTTGCCAGCTATAATACAATTGTGCAGTGGAATCTTTGCAGTGAAAACGTTTGCCATATATACAATTGTGCAATGGAATCTTTTGCCTTATATACAATTGTGCAGTGGAAACGTTTGCCAGCTATAATACAATTGTGCGGTGGAAACGTTTGCCAGCTATAATACAATTGTGCAGTGGAAACGTTTGCCAGCTATAATATAATTGTACAGTGGAAACATTGCAGTGAAAACGTTTGCCATATATACAATTGTGCAATGGAATCGTTTGCCATATATACAACTGTGCAGTTCAAACGTTTGTCTTCCATACAAGTGTGCATAGGAAACGTTTGCCATCTATACAGCTGTGCAGTGGAAACGTTGCAGTGAAAACGTTTGCCAACTATGCAATTGTACAGTGGAAACGTTTGCCATATAAACAATTGTACAGTGGAAACGTTAACCTTCTATACAGGTGTGCAGTGGAAACGTTTGCCTTCATTACAGGTGTGCAGTGGAAACGTTTGCCTTCTTTACAGGTGTGCAATGGAAACGTTTGCCTTCTATACAGGTGTGCAGTGGAAACGTTTGCCTTCTATAAAAGTATGCAGTGGAAACGTTTGCCTTCTATACACGTGTGCAGTGGAAACATTTGCCTTCTATACAGGTGTGCAGTGGAAACGTTTGCCTTCTATACAGGTGTGCAGTGGAAACGCTTGCTTTCTATACAAATGTGCAATGGAAACGGTTGCCTTCTATACAGATGTGCAGTGGAAACGCTTGCTTTCTATACAAATGTGCAATGGAAACGTTTGCCTTCTATACAGGTGTGCAGTGGAAACGTTTGCCTTCTATAAAAGTATGCAGTGGAAACGTTTGCCTTCTATACACGTGTGCAGTGGAAACATTTGCCTTCTATACAGGTGTGCAGTGGAAACGTTTGCCTTCTATACAGGTGTGCAGTGGAAACGCTTGCTTTCTATACAAATGTGCAATGGAAACGGTTGCCTTCTATACAGATGTGCAGTGGAAACGCTTGCTTTCTATACGAATGTGCAATGGAAACGGTTGCCTTCTATACAGATGTGCAGTGGAAACGCTTGCTTTCTATACAAATGTGCAATGGAAACATTTACCTTCTATACAGGTATAAAGTGGAAACGTTTGCCTTCTCTACTGATGTGCAGAGGAAACGTTTGCCTTCTATACAAGTGTACAATGGAAACATTTGCCTTCTATACAGGTGTGCAGTGGAAACGTTTGCCTTCTATACAGGTGTGCAGTGGAAACGCTTGCTTTCTATACAAATGTGCAATGGAAACGGTTGCCTTCTATACAGATGTGCAGTGGAAACGCTTGCTTTCTATAGAAATGTGCAATGGAAACGGTTGCTTTCTATACAGATGTGCAGTGGAAACGCTTGCTTTCTATACAAATGTGCAATGGAAACATTTACCTTCTATACAGGTATAAAGTGGAAACGTTTGCCTTCTCTACTGATGTGCAGAGGAAACGTTTGCCTTCTATACAAGTGTACAATGGAAACGTTTACCTTCTATACAGGTGTGCAGTGGAAACGTTTACCTTCTATACAAGTTTGCATTGGAAACGTTTGCTTTCTATACATGTTTGCATGGGAAACGTTTGCCTTCTAAACAAGTGTGCAGTGGAAACGTTTGCCTTCTATACAAGTTTGCATTGGAAACGTTTGCCTTCTATACAAGTGTGCAATGGAAACGTTGCATTCTATACAAGTGTGCAGTGGAAACGTTTACCTTAAACTATACAAGTCTGCAATTCCAGGGGTCGCGTGTTCAATCCCGGCCCGGTCACATACTTTCGTGGAGATTGATCATGAAATAATTTCTACGGTCATTCTCCTCCCTTCCGCTGATTCATTCAAGAAGGGTTGTTGTCAGTTACAAACGAAAGTATATGCACGAATAACTGGTTATCCGCTTGTTCAAGCCTGCCAAGGAAAAAGCCTGGTTAGGTGAACTGACCGTCCCGCAATGACCATAGCTGTTGACTTGGGACGTAAAGCAACAAACAAATGCTGAAAAAATACAAGAGTGCAGTGGAAACGTTTGCCTTCTATACAAGTTTGCATTGGAAACGTTTGCCTTCTATACAGTTGTGAAATTGAAACGTTGCCTTCTATACAAGTGTGCAGTGGAAACGTTTACCGTTTTATACAAGTGTGCAGGGGAAACGTTTGCCTTCTATACAAGTTTGCATTGGAAACGTTTTGCCTTCTATGCAGTTGTGCAATAGTAAAGTTTACACTCTATACAAGTGTGCAGTGGAAACGTTTGCCTTTTATACAAGTTAGCAGTGGAAACGTTTGCCTTCTATACAGTTGTACAATGGAAGCGTTGCCTTCTATACAAGTGTGCAGTGGAAACGTTTACCTTTTATACAGTTTGCAGCGGAAACGTTTGCCTTCTATACAGTTGTACAGAGGAAACGTTTGCCTTCTATACAAGTGTAAGTGGAAACGTTTGCCTTTTATACAGGCGTGCAGTGGAAGCGTTTACCTTCTATGCAGGCGTGCAGTGGAAACGTTTGCCTTCCATAGATTTTCACAGTCGGAATCTCCTTGTTAAATTAATAGATCTTTGGCGAACTTTACAGTGCCTATAAGTGTTGGTAAAGTCAGTTCACATTAGACACGAATGCACTTTTTGGTATTAAACCGGATGCAGTTTTTCTCTTTTTTATGTTATCATCTTTTGCCATGGAATACTTGTCAGACTTGTTTTTCCTGTGCTGTTTGGCGGCCCTAAAAGTCTCCCCCGCACATTTATTTAATGCTCTTATTAATCCAATCCTCAGGGATCACCTTCCATTACATCTTAGCTCTCTCATGAGTGATGTTATTCTTGTGTTTTGTCACTTTCCCATATGGTGTCCTGGATCAGGTATGGTACTTGATTGTATCGATTCCTGCCTACTTCCTTACTTTGATTCATATACGTTTTAACATGTTAAATGTATCGCTAATGGTCGCCGTACACCAATTAAGTATATTTTGCCTTACCCAAAAATTTTGGACGGATAGCTCCCAGATCCTAAACTCAAACACAATCCTCAACAATAAAGGTAGACAACCGATAAAAAATTATCAAGTTTGAAACCCGCTGAATACAAACGCTCGTTTAATAAGTGTTCTAATTGTATAAGGCGATAGATTTAAAAATATGCTGATACCGTTTCAAGTGTTGTAGACTCATTCATTAACGTATTGCTAAAATGCATCTTTCTTCCAATACAAGCCTAGCGTCCTTTTTCTGTGACATAGGCAACAGTACACACCCAGATCAGACAGCACTTAATGTGGTGTCTGATCAGGATATATTATGTTTGCTTACAGAATGTCCTATTAAAATTTGTAAGAAAAGAAAGGGAAAATACCACCCAACAACCCTAAAATTGAAAATGGGCTTGCCCTGCCGATAAGAGTAAGCAAGTTCTTTCGGCTTAAATGGGTTAACTACGCCCTATAACCATTAAAGCGCCAATCACAACAAAAGTCGTCTAGTTTTGTCGTCTGCTGAAATGTTTCAGTAGCCTCTTGATTGCTCCAAACACTGTTTTCTTCTATACTTAAATTAGTCAATAACGTTAGGCAATTATTTGCAGAAAGACAACTCTAGAATACGAGATTTTCAGATGCGTTTTTGTTTGCTATTCTGTGAAAAGCGATATATTTACATTTAGCCACGTAATACTGACCATGCATATACCAGTTGAACCGGGTGATACGTTATCAAACAGTATTAAGATTTTCAAGCCTTCATGATTTATCATTGACAAAAGTCGATCGTTTCTAAAAGTGTTATTTTCAATATAGAGATTATTCCAAAGTGTCTCTGAATAATTGATGGCTTAACATCATTCAATTTCTTAACACATAACATCCATATTTTCAAAACTCTTTTATATCAGGTAACAAATTGTCAAATATCTAAAAATTTATGTCCCTCACTTTAAAAATATTCGACAGATTTTAATCGCTGTTATGGCTTTCGAAGATAAAATATGATCTATGCAATATGAAATTAGAATTTTAATATCGAAATGGATTTATATTTCGCTCCGTTATCTTAAAACATGCACACTATGTCCACATGATATCAAGTCTAAGATCAATTTCAATTTCAAACGTTACAAAAGAGTTTTAAAAGTTAATAGAATTTTACATCTGCTATATTAGTTATAGATTATACGTTCGAACCATTTTAAATTCGTACATTTACAAACATTTGTTTAATGTTTGCGATTTGAGCAAATAGTTTTTACAATTATATATTGTGTTAACATAGGGCAGTTAATATTTCCCAACAAAAGAATCAATTGACTATATTTCTTTGATCGAAATAGACTTTTATTTTTCTTCTGGAAGTAAATGTTGAGCCTCAGCGAGAGAAAATCTTAACTCGGGCAGGTGCGAATTATATCAATTACCAGAAGGTTCAAGTCAATTAAATTCGAATAGTGGATTAATTCGGACATACAGTCAGAATACGTCGAGATAAAAATTTTAAACGTAATATTGTGAATGGTTTTCTTATCCATCAGTCATAACAAAAAAATGGGATGCTCAAAAGAACCGTTTCATTGAGACGGTTTAACATGTTTTCGTTGGGAAAAAATAAATAAAATTTTATTAACGTACTCTTACATGTATCTAGGGACCTGTCGTCGTGGAAACGACACCACAAAATGTATACAAAATGAATACATTTTCTCACCGAATGGTAAATAAGTTTGTTGACAAAAAGGCGGCAAATACGAGCTGGTATCAATTTAGATGCCTATTCGTCTTGGTAAAGCTGAACTGAATTTTGAGAAGATGCAAACCGCGTTTCCCGCCAAAATTGTGAAGGTTCTACAATAAAAATACAATGTTAAAATTGCTTAATCGCTGGTACCGGTATGTGCGATTTGAGCAGATTTACCTTTACAAAATTAAATGCCTACAATGCATGTTTTAGTTCAAAATTGCAGATAATGTTCAAAATATCAATGATGTCAAAATCGTAGAAAATGTACCAAGTATCAATGATGTCAAATCGCAGGAAATGTTCAAAGTATTAATGACGTTAATCGTAGGAAATGTACAAAGAATCAATGATGTCAAAACCGCGGGAAATGTACATATTTACAAACATTGAATATTACATTCTTGCATAGAATTTTTGCGCGAAGCTGTTTGAAGCCGTTGTCAAATGAACGAAATTTACACCTAAAAATGTGGTTAGGTGAACGTAGGTCCCGACACTGACTGGGACGTTAAGCATCAAACTAAATAAAAAAAGAAGATACAACTGGCGAGCGAAATAAAAGGTTATTATACTGTTTTAGATTTGAAATGCTTTTAAATTCACAGCTACTTAGTCAGACATGTCGTCAGCTTGAATATATATCGTTGAGAGACTGTATTCGGTTGCCTAGCAAAAACACATTGAAGTTGATAAGACGTCAACTGACGCGATAAGATATGTACAGAGTTTCAGTCAAAAGTGCCAACCCATTCAAAAGATATTAACCAACTCTCAGTTATTTTTGACTGACCCCCGTATATGCCCCCGTACATACGCGGATCCAGAAAGTTTTGCCAGAGGGGGTCCTACTTTGACAACGGTTTTTTTAGTTGATGAGAGGAGAGAGGATCCAAATACCATAATATGCGTGCCAACATCGGCACGCCAGCGAAACGCCATTTAAATGGTGTTTCGCTGGCGTGCCGATGATGGCCCAACCTTGAATGTTGGCTTGGTAGCCTTGTGCTTTTTCAGGGGATGCGGACCAGTATTGCTTTGAAACCCTATATTTTTGTGGTTTTTCAGGGGTGGGGTCGTGATCCCCTGCCCTCCCCCCTCTGGATCATGCATATACATGAATAATTAGGGGAATTGTGGAGTAGGTATTGGAAATAAAGCACAGCAGTAGCTTATTTGTCATCATGCAGTTTTTTTCTCTCCATGAAACTTGTGTTTAGGTGTTCATGTTCTCAAGACTCTTCTAATGAGCACCTAAGCAAGCGCATACCTCGATCATTCGAAGAAAAGTATTACACTATAATGGTTTTACAAACGTTTCTGTAATGTGCCGCATGATGCATGATCAGAGGTTCAGTTGCCACGCCTTCATTCACTCTCCGAAGTGACGTTTTCTCGCGTTATGGTTTTTATAAGGGCTCGACGCGAGAACAACTGTTTTCATTCTCATTTTTATCTTGCATGTAAACAACAAAATTAATTTCTTTTTCTTGATATGAGGGCAAATAGCTAAACGTGCTACATACAAAATGTAAATACTTTAGCTAGTCTATGTAGCTGAGTAGACTGGCATAGACCTTATTTGGTCGCGAAACCCGAAGGTAGATTTTCTCTCGTTGAGGTCCATTATTGTATCGAGATTGTTGGACGTCACAAAGAAGACGATGGTGATTTGTTGATTTTTAGTATTATTATTTCCCAGGGTAAATAAAAAATGAAAATGAAAATAAACTGGTTAAACCCATTGAAGCCTAATGCAATTTCCCACTCTTATCAATTGGACCAGTCCAATTCCGTTTGAAAGATTGTTGGATGCATGGTATTTTTCATTTATATTCATATTTGAATAGAACGTTCTGTAAGTAAACGATGGAGACGCTGATCAGACGCCACGTTCTGCGGCGTCTGGCCTGCACGGTTCCCACAAAAAGGAAGTTAGACATATATAGTGAAAGCTACGAGTGAACCTAGCAGTATATGCGCCTCGACGCGAGAAAACCTGTCTTCAGGAGGCGCAGACCAGCCTGTGTATCTGCGCAGACCGATCAGCGCCTTTGTTATTCGTGTTTTGAAAATTATCATATCTAGACTTGATACAGGTGAACTTTTTATTATTTAGCTTGCCTCTGTAGCTAAGGAGACTGGAATGAGTCCCGTTGTGTCGGAAACCTGACGAGAGGTTTTGTCTCGTCGAGGCCCAGTTATATTTTCAAGTCTTTAAAGAAATACGGCGTGAATAAATCGTTTTCCATAGAATAGAAAATAGCAAACAAGCAAATTAAGAGAATGTATGTCCCCCACCACTTCATGTTTGTCTTTGAATATATGAACTATCATGAAACAAGTCAGTGAATTTGACTTTGTTCTCAGAACAAAAAAAGAAACAAAATATGGACATTGGTAAGTCTTAAAGAAATTGATAGCACTGAAGGACGAACAATTTCTAAGTTCACATCCTTGTAAAAGTGACAAAAATTAATCTGAGGATTATATACAAGAAAAGATATGACAGTGAACTGCCATATCAAAGACCCGACCTCATTGAAGTGATGGAAATTGAAATTGATTTGACTACATCAACAAATGTTCATACTGGTTTCTATATAAGTGTAAGGGAAAGCCTAGATTGATGAAGAAATGGCGTAAAAGCTAACACAAATTGTAATTATTGTGTCCCTGTTGTCACAGTGTCACAAGCTTCCTATAATTCGAATTATCGATAATTTGAAATTAAATCTCTTCGAAATTACGAGATTCGACTGTATTTATATTTTATATTTCTCAGGCATGTGTCCATTTTCAATTTTACCGAACATGGCTGGTTTTCCAGTTATTTGAATTATTTCAGACATAACGGAGTTTTTGGAACAGGCAAAACTCCAAATTCCCGCGCTCAGCGTCATTGCGATAAATGTTTCACGTCACATAAACGTATAAGTAAACAAAAAGCGTTATTGGAGAAACACAAAACGGGCGTGTAAACGGGCATCAGAGTGGAAAACAGAGGTCCGACGTTTTGTTAGGGTCTGATCTGGATCTAAACAGTTTGCAAAGCACTAGTAGACACAGCCACTTTTTGATTAGTGCTAGTTCAACCCATCCCAACATAACTGAAAAAGTGTTGACTAGGTTTAACTCATTACCTTACATTTTTCCTCACTGCGAAATTACCAGCATGCAAAGAGTATTCCACTTTGTGTTAGCCTGGCCTAGGCTCTGAGTTCAAGGAAAACTAATGCTACTGGACACACATTTCTCTGCATAATCTCCCTTCTTTGCTCAAACTCAGAGCATGTAAAGTCTGCAGAGCTGGTCTCAGGAATTCCTAGGACCTTTAGTTCCGCTGTCATGCTAATGACCCATATAAAATCGTTAGCTCCATTATCAGAATTTATGACTTAACTTGTGTTCATAGAAACATTTTCCCCCAGAGTGAAATGGATGAAAAAATGAGTTTGGGAGTTTTTAGATAGCAGACAGCCAAAAATCAGAAATGAACAATTTGCAGGGGAATGATGATCTGTCCTGCTCGCCATCCCGAAGTAGTAAAAGTCTGACATGCCTGCGTGTACCATGGCTGTTAAAGTCCTTAAGCTCTGATCAGCCTGCACAAGCAACGGTGATCTATGTTTCTCATTCGGTCGCCTTGATGCAGTTCTAAGAAAAAAAAAACAAAACATAGTTCAGTATTAGAAGCGATGTGGCTCAATATTAGAGTGTTTGACCCGAGACCAATTCAAGCGGTTGCGAGTTCGAGCATCACCGGCGTCACTGTATTGTGTCCTTTAGCAAGACACATCAAACCTTGCTTAGTCGCTCAACCCAGGACAACACGTCCGGACATAACTGTAAAAAATGTTCTCTTGGACATAAAGAATCAAATTAATCAATAAAGGTGCGTGTAGTATATTCATGAATTCAGCTTACGGACAAAATGTCATATATACATCAGCCCAGAATCATTGCTCCAGAAATAATGTTCAGCTGTGATTAAGCCGTTGAGGAAAAGGAATATTGTGGAATTCAATCTGGTTTGCATTGTTTACTAAGATTTTATAGAAGTTATGACCGGCAGCCCCTTAAAATATGTGATTCTATACTTGTTCAATATGTATGACATAATGCATCAAAAATAGTTAATCTTCTGAGTGTTTGCAATGCAATTGTCAAATTACGCTAGCAGATGAGAAAGCAGACAATGTTTGTTGTGGAGTATGTGGAGAGCTATATGCTTCACAAAATATAGGCATCTAAAGCTGGCGCTTCACCAGGGTCTGCACCATTTTCTAAGACAAACACAATTTATATTAAAACTTAGAAATTCCAATGTGTGGCCAATATAAAATGGACTTTCCCATACATTTTCCATTATTAAGCTACTAGGTCACTGCATATATGCGGCAACTTTAATATTCATATCTGGGCGTGATTCGACTATTTTATTGCCCAAGAAGGGAGATCTGATAATATTATATTAAGAGTTAATCTGTTTAATACGTTGTTTACGCCGCGCAGACGTGCATGCTTTTTATGAAAATCGTAAACTGAAAACTACAATTTTAAAGATCATCTGCTTTTGTCATCTGTTGAAACTGTTTTGAAGCCTCGTCGACAGAGTAGATCAAGATCAGACTGCTCCTGTGGTCAGACTGCACCTGTGGGAGCAGTCTGATCTGGGCATGCACTGTTTACCTCTATACTTATGTTAATCATAAACATAGTCATTTTGCTGGCATTTTATGGTTTAAATGATAGTATTAGCCATGAAATGAGATTTCCAACAGTGTGGCATGTCCGACCAGCAAAGGCTCTGATCAGTATGAGCATCTGCCCGGTCTGATAAGAGCATTTGCTAGTCGCTTGAATATTCAATGACAGTTAAGCTACTGACTGAACAGCATTTGGAGTTTCTAAGCCTAAAAGGAGTCTGAGTCTACCCTTGTCAAAATGACACATTGTAGGAAATCACATGTCACGGCTCATGCGTTTTGTGTCATGGTGCAAGGTGATACTTTTTGCATGCTTGGTTAAATTTAGCATGCTTTTTGTCGTCTGCTGATTTTTTTTTTTCATTTTTTCCCTCAAAATTATGACCGAAAAAAAGGTTGAAGCAACATGAAAAGTAGTCCACACTCTCACTACATAGTTTTTGTGAAAGAAAAGAAACTTCAGTACCTAAACCCTTTGCACGCTGGGAAACTTTGCTATTGTGTCGTCTGTCGATTTCTTTTCTAAAATTAACTTTTTAAATACTTTCAGAAGCAGCTTTATTGTTAAGTATCAAACAATTTGAATTCACATCAGGCAGAATGTAGTGCATTTACTATATTGGTCTAAACTAGATGCGATAGCACTAGCATGCAAAGGGTGAATGCTGGCCGAATCAACATTTTATGTAAAATTACCCCAGTATTTTCTCAAGATATTAACCAAAACGAATTTGACCAGCAGTGGATAATTTTCTAATAATTATTTGAGGTAACAGTACATCACTTAATGGATTCTTCAAACTGATAGTCCTATCAGAGACTACTTTTGTGTGTAAAACGGCCATCATAATTGGGTCGCCGTATCAAATGAATACTCATTATCAGAAACCTTTACCTGGAAAGCTTGTCTGTGTTTTGATAAAATTGGCTGTAATAAAAGAATTTCGCATTGAATTTTAAAACTCAGACCAATATGATTTCCAAACTATGACGTCGGAGTCCAAATAGACAATTGTCGGTTTTCAGTGTTACATGTAATATATGTGGATATATTAAACGTTTAGCCAGGAACCTTTTCCCAAGGCCAGTTAGACTGACAGTCCGTGTAAATTTAAGAGGAATTATTTTAGTCTGGTTCCATCCCCTAGATCTATCTATTTACAGGGCACCAGATAAGATTTATTTGTGTAAGTCTTCTTTACCCTAAAGTCATTACAAATAAAAAATAAATAGATCTAAATAATAATAATAAGATATAACTTAATATAAATAAAACAGATTGTATAATAAAAATGCATTTCGATTCGACCGTCAAAGACACATTTCCCATGAAATGACTCTGTGTATAGCCCTGAAACTGTGTAACTTTCGACCGGAACTACTTGTGTAAGTCTCATTTAGCCGATTACAATTATAGAGACATATGAATGTTTAGTGAACGATTTGATCGGGTCTCAACAAACCACATGCACATCTTCAGACCATGACAAAAGCACCTATTTAGCTTCAAAAGAATCGGTATAAAATTGTGTGAGGAGTTGCACATAGGAGATACCCACTGTCTAGTCACCTTGAATGAAATAATGTCTGAAAATGACAAATGAGCCGCGACATGTGATTTCCAACAATGTGGAATTTTGACAAGTGTAGACTCAGACGAGCCTGTGGAGCTTTAAGCTTAGAAACTCCAAATAATGTTCTGTCAGTAGGTTAGCACTCATAGCATATTCAAGGGACTAGCAAAGGCTCGGATCAGACTGCGCGTATGCGCAGGCTGATCTGAGGTTTATGCTGGTTGCACTTACCACATTGTTGGAAATCTCATGTCGTGGCTCAAATGTTTATTTTGTGAAAAAAAAGCGACAAAATATAATCTGAGGATCATATCCAAAAAATATGCACATCTTCAGACCCTGACCTAAACACATGTAAAGTTTCAAAGGAATCTGCATAAAACTGTAGGAGGAGTTGCATACACAAGATACCTATTATTTGAAGAGGGTGGAAGGACGGGCGGAAGGACGTATGGAATGACAAATACTATGTCCCCTCGCTTTTCTTCGAAAAGGCGGGGGACAATAAGATGGAGGTAAAATAATCAAGAGTTATTGCCAATATAAAGTTCTGTTCCTTTCGGTATACATGTAGCTGCAAAATACTGCTGAAGAGAAAAACCGTTGGCCCCCTTTCCGCCCAAATTGCGATATTTCTGCAATAAAACGACAATATATAAAACTGCCTTATCGCTGGCATCCGTTATATTCGTTGTTTTGTCCTTTTTAGCAAATGTTCAGCAGAAGTACAGGTGCACTTTACCGATACTTTCATTATTTAAATGCATATATATGACAGTTATATCACGACAAATGTACAAATATTAAAAACCTGTGCAAAATTGCACAGGTTTCATATGCAACTCGTTCCATCTAGCGAATATATTCACCGGAGCACTCAGGTACGCTTATTTAAAGCGTGCCTGTGTGCTCTACATGAAACCTGGGACGGTCTCGATGTTGAGAATTGTCAATTTTAATAGTCTGTTCTCTTAAACACACACAATGATTTCCATATTTTTCATATTTCATAGTCTCATCGATGACAAGATTTGTACTTGTATTATGTCTGTGATTGTTCTTGTGTAACTGTATACATGTGACTGGTGACAGTCCTGTGACTGGACTTTATACCAATAAAATTGATTTGATTTGATTTGATTTTGATTTGTGCTGGCCCAGTTTGCCGTACAACGGAAAAATGATGTGCTGGATAATTTCTAACGGACTTTTCAAAAAAGCTGGAGAGAATTGAATGGTACATGTATAAACATTATGGTAAAAGTATTTTTTCTATCTGAGAGGAAACCGAGCTTTTGTTTGAGTTTTAGATGTGAAGGAGTGCCTATATATTGGTTGGACTATTTCCAGTCTAACCCCTTGATCCAGCTAAATAATTTCAGTGATACTTCTAGACACATATCTAGTAAGTAAGAAATAAAGAGCGATTACGTCTCCTTGCATAGTTAGCTCTGCACTTATCATATGCCTTCATACTTTTGGGTAGTGGTGGCATTTGTCCTAAACGCCGACCTAAAAGTAAGTGGGTGTGATCAGAAAATACCACAATCATAAACTACAGACCAACCCATGGCACCGTGAGGAAGAGCTACAAGATATTTACAGTAACAAGACACCCAAAGTGCAATAAAAGGAAAGGAACCAGCTTTCTCGTCCTCGTCAAGATGATTACAAAACTAGAAAAGTCAAATTAATGCATATAGGCCACTGGCTGGATATGGTTTACCTCCCCCCCCAGGGGGAATTTTGTAGACCATATTTTTCTTGAAGCCCAATGTCTTGCGAGGATTTTGCAACATGTTAGCCCTCTGACAATGGCAGCGTTAAGCTGTAACAGCCTGTTACATACGTTACCCTACAAAATATTTGATAATTAAAATTCTTTTTAAGACTTCAGAAAATTGAAAAAGATAAGGTAAGATTTCCAAATTGGTTACATTTTCTAAATAAGCTATCACTGGGCTACAGATAATGACATTTGAAAACAAATATAGTCACCCCCGATGTAGTGTATGTTACACTTTTTCATTGAACCCCCTTTTAAATGATAAATGCATCTAATATAGTTTGTCTTAAATTTTTTTGAAACCAGTTTATGTTCATTAAGTTGGTATTACATTAAAGATTGTTTATTTACCTTTTCAAAACTGCAAGCATTACGTTTTTATCTTATATACTTTTTGAGGTATTAGATGATGAACATGGTACCCCCCATATCACAGAAAAATTTAAAATGTAATTCTCCAGGCATCGCGCTGGCTATAGACCCCTCTTCCCCCAAGGGGGAATTTCGTACACTATGATTTCCAGATACTACATTATATAAGCCACAAAATGAAATATGTTAGCCCTCTGAGAGTGGCAGCGTTAGCGGGTAACATCATGTTACGTACGTTACCCGCAAAATAACATTAAATTTTCCTGATAATGTCTCCAACATGACATATTCACATTTTTTTTGAAGTCTGGCACAGGTTTAAGAACTTCTCATAGCACAGTTACATAATTTTAGCATTTGTTTTATAAATGTCTTGAGTTTTTGCAGTTGTATATTTTACTTAGTGTTTTGTATGTTATTTCCAAGTATCAGTATGGAAGTTATTGACCCTACATGTATTACATCCGTCAGTGAATATAGTAAATCTGTAAGGCTGCTATTCAAATGAATTAAAGTTCCTTATTATGGTGTCTTACACTATTTTACAGCCCAGGTTACATACGTTACTCTCTGAATACCATTTAACATTCAAGATATGGTCTCCAACACGACCAGCTTGTACTTATTTGCATGCTGGCACAGGTCCATGTACCTATTTTTACTCTGACTCATTTGCTGAGGAAGTAACTCAATACATTAACTACCATAAACCCTCTTTTCTTTTATAGAGACATCAGATATATAGTCATCATAATACTCTTGGAAAGTTTGTAACATTCAGTGCAATGTGCGAGTATCAACTTTAAAGATCAAAGAAAACCCATCAGGTAGAAGTTCTAGAGCAAATCTTAGTATATTATCCAAGAGTTTTAAAGAATTTTCCTATACTACTTATTACTCCTCTATCAGATTTATCTTGCAAGGATTTTGCAATATGCTAGCACTCTGGTAATGGCACCATTACCCTGTAACAGCCAATTATATATAATACCCATCAACATCTTTGATAATTTTAGTGAATGACATGACTTCTGAAAAGTGCAAACTATAAGGTCAGATTTCCAAATTGGCTATATCATCCAAGTAAGCTATTTTTGCCTCACAGATATGGACCTTTGAAAACAGTTATGCACCCCAAAGTGTTACGTATGTTACTTTTTTCATTATTCCTATATAAATGATTTATGAAACTAATATAGTTTGATATTTTTTAAATGTGAATGTGCTTACTAACTCATTTTGTATCAAAGAATGTTTATGTACCTTTTGGAAACTGCAAATATTATGTTTCTATCTTTTATAAGGTTTGAGTTGTTGAGTTTTGAACATTGTAACCCCATATCACACAAAATGTGAAATATAATTATGTGGCTCATTTGTTAGGGTACAATCAAGTTTTCTTTCACCCAGAGGTACTCGATTTCCTTCCCATTTATTTTCCACACATTTTGTCCATATCTGGAAAGCCTCACTTGTTTTCATGGGAAAGACTTGATGGTTTAATCTTTGTATGTACATCTTAAGGACAGAAAAGCAGATTGGAGGTAAGCTCATGTTCATGCCATTTGAAATAGTCAGTATATGTGTATGGCTTTGGTACTTTTTTCAGAAACATGTCATACTGCAGCTTATTCACAAATACATAAATAGCACATGTTATGGCTTCATATCACTGATGAGTGCCTCGAGCAATTCTTTATTTGTTTTCCTACCCTACTTAAAATGTTGATGAACTAGTGGGGGAGGGGTTCTCTATCAGTTTGATAGGAATAACCTTTCCGTGGTACTAACACATCGGCACATTGGTAGTCTCACAATCTGTTAAACAGTGTATTAATGTAGATCTCTTTCCCCAAATTCTGGCCAATGCTGTTGACATTCAAAAGGTGAACTTTTTGTTGCATACACCATTGTTGAACAAAACACCCAGGTTATCCTCTGCGAGAATGTTTGTTAGACTTTATAAACTGCTGCTTATACATTGTATATATGTATCAGTGACAAAACCAACACACCCTGCCTTTAGTGCCTGGTTGAATACTGGTGCCATCAGATCCATGAAGGTGACAGGAAAAGCTATTATGCTCTGTAGTTACGGCATTAACATCAAAGTTATGTGCAGCACTACATGGCCAATCTAATGTTGGTTTAATGTGTGATTGCAAGCCATGCTGAAGTTTGGACTTGTCAGTATTGGTGGAAATTCTATCAGGTGTTGACAGTGACCATGGTACAGGTCCCAGAAGGAACGGCAGTGTCAACTCAAGGTCAACATTATGCCCAATAGAAAGAAGGCCATGCTTACCAAGGACGCTCCTTTAAGCTCTCATCTGGCTGTTTACCATTTGTAAATTGGGCAATTTCTTCTTGCTTGACCTCGCAAGCATCAAAACTTTATTAGCTGGTAGCATTTGGGGGGGGGGGGGGGTGTGAAAGACAGATTTTTTTAACTAAAAATGAGTCAATGAAGTCTGCAACAGCCTTCCTGCCAATGTCATCAGCCTCAATAAGATCCTTAGCTATGCCAGGCTTAGCAGGCACACCGAAAGACAAAAGTACAGTTCATTGTCTTCAAAACTTGAACTAAAAGGATTAGTGAAGCCTGAAACTGCCTCTAGTACTCATTCTACTTTGCATCTGAGCAGATTGAATATTTCATTTCAGTTCATTGAAGAGTTGTTTCAATATATTGAGCTCTGATGTGATGAGTAAAACACAATTCCATCTGTAGTACGAAGCTTAGTTCTAGTTGCTGAAGCCTATAATACCTCTATATTGTTTGCCTGGTAGTTATGTCAAAATCATTTCTCAAGCAAAGAACCAATGGTTGTGACACACTAAACCCATTTTGTTCGAGAAGTTCTTTGCATCTGCGATGTGTATCAACTTTATTAGTGTAATCTATTACACAGGTACATATTGTGCGTGGTTGTTGTGATTGCTTGCAATGGACATTGGGAACAAGGCATACAGATAGAGATGACATGCAATTCAAAGTTGTTTTCCTTGTAGCCCTAATCAGTGTCAATACCATCTGAATCATATCCATACACCTTGCCCAGAACTGAGCTGTTTCACAGTGACTGACTTTCAGAACTTCAAATTTGAATGCATGGTATCTATACTGTTTATGTGAGCAAACAGCGAAGGTTGATAGATCACATTATATTATTAGTTTAAGTCACCATAGATTAATAAGGAACTTCATTTTATTTCAGCCTTATAAATTTTCTAAATACTCTGACAGAGTTTATACATGTATAGTCAACAACTTCTATACAGATACTCAGAATAACTTATGTATCATTTGGTAACACACATAACAGTTAAAGCTCTAGGCATTTATTAAATGAATACTTAAAATAGGTAAACCTTGTTAAAAGAAGTACATAAACCTGTGCAAGCATGCAAATAAGTATAAACAGGGCTTGTTAGAGACATTAACTTATATGTTTGATGCTATTTTGAAGGTAACATACATAACATGGACCTGAAAAATAGTGTAAGCGACCATAATAAAGAACTTTAAATCATTAAAGTAGCAGCCTTATAGATTTACTATATTCTTTGACAGATTAATACACGTATAGTCAATAAATACCATACTGATACTCAGAAATAACGCAGGAAACACTAAGTAACGTATACAACGATAATTACTCAAGGTATTTATAAAATTAATGCTAAAAAATATGTAACTGTGTTATAAGAAGTTCATAAACCTGTGTCAGCATGCAAATATGTACGAACATGTCATGGTTGAGACATTATCAGGGACCTTTAATGCTATTTTGGGGGGTAACGTATATAACGTGCTGTTACACGTTAACGCTGCCACTCTCAGAGGGCTAACACCTTTTATTTTGTGTCTTATATAATGTAGTTTCAGAAAATGATAGTGTACAAAATTCCCCCTGGGGGGGGGAGGGGGGTCTATAGCCAGCTCAAGGCCTAATACCAAAACAAAGACCAACACAGAACCCACAGAAACAATGGGAGGAGCATAAAACAATAAATACACATCAATAGAGCCACGTCAGAAGCCTTAGCCACCGGGGGGGGGGGGGAGGGGCTTTTAATGCATTTTGTTATATACCGTATACGTTCGTTGATAGTATTAACGTGTTCGATTGCCACCTAACTGATGTGTTTATTGAATATACTTAAATCGTAGCCAAAACAATCCGAAACTAGGGCTACTTGGAATAATTTACAGTTGAAAAAAATAGTTTTGTTCCCACACTGGATAGACGGCAATCGAAAACGCTATTCATCGACGAACGCGGATCAGAAAAAGCTACAACGAGTGTTTTCGATTGCCATTTGTCGCCAGTCGGGCGACTAATGGCAATCAAAACTATGTGTCTAACTATTTTTGGTCTACGTTCGTCGATAGTATTGACGTTTTCGATTCCTGCCTATCCAGTGTGATTTCGTTGTACGCTTTATGAGTTCTGCATACAATTGAATCAAATTATTTGGAACTGCTTGTGCTAGTAATATAAGAAAGATATATAACAATGGCGATATAACATTCTTTTCCGTATATATAAGGTTGTAAAGCATCCGTGTGTGCTTGTATTATGAATCCAAAACTTCGTCAAAGCTGCGTTTGTTTGAGCTTACAGTATTTTCACGACTGTAACGCCCCAGCATACAAATGGCTTGCATTTACACGTGAAGTAATTAATTTACTCTTTGCCTGCTAGTGATGCCTGCTGATGACCTTTCTAAACAGTTTGGACCAAGAACAGACCCGACATGCGCGAATCCAGGAATTCTCATCAGGAAGGGGGCTTGTTAGGCCCCGGTCCAACTGATAGAAAAAAGCTCTCACAATCTTTACTTCATGGATTGAATAGCGTATCGTGAATTCTTAATATGTAACGGAAACGTGTTCCCCAAGTGAATTGTCGATAAGTGTACGTGTTTCTCATTGGTAAAATAAGTAATAGATTTCCAACAATGTGGTATGTGCGACACACAAAGGCTCAGACCAGCCTGCGCATACGCGCAGTCTGATCAGAGCCTTTGCTTCTCGCTTGAATATTGTATGACTGTTAAGCTACTGACCGAACAGCGTTTGGAGTTTCTAAGCTTAAAAGGAGGCTGCACAGGCTCGCCTGAGTCTACACTTGTCAAAATGCCACATTGTTGGAAACCACATGTCGAGGCTCATATTAGCAAAGCTGTTCTAAAATGTAAAGTTTAAATCGAGATCATTCTAACTACATCTGGAAACTTCTGGCGTCCGTGGAACTTGCCCTTTTCAATATGCAAAAGTCTCCGATGTAAACTATATCTTTTTTGGCCGTACTCTTTGCTGGAAGTTGTTTCATTTTTCAAAAAAAACCTCTCCGATGTTGCTTGTATCCAGGTAATTCACTCATCGATGGTGATAGTATTCCAGTCGAACTACCCTGTGTGTGTTTAGCACCATATTTTGTAAAAGCTGGCTTGATTTCACTATTGTCTCCTGATGATACGTAACAAAGAATGTTTCAGGTATACCCTGAATTTTCGACCAGGACAATCGGACAAAAAGAACTCGAGCAATTAGCAAGTGTAACCGATTTTCGTGTCTTTGGTGGAATATTCTCATGAAAAACATATTATTTCTGTTGCAAAGGGATCCTTTTTAAACTACTACTTATGGCGAAACATAATGTTTCTCTGCAAAATCTTGACTCGCAACTCCTCGTTTTAACGTCTATAAAAGTAAAAACAACGTCAACTCTCGCACGCGACGTGTTCGGTTGTTTCTGATCTGCAATGTAAACAAAACTGTTGCATCCCGGGTATAGGGTGTGATTAAGCTCTCCCACAATAAAGTGTACAAAACCGGCAAAGGACGACACAATTTTGGTTACAAGAGTTGTTTCTCGTCGATAGTACACTCAACAAAATTTCTAATTGACTTATTATTTCTGATCAAGCGCTAATAACATTAAAATAATTTTTTGCCTATATGTGTGCAGTTTAATGGGCAAACGTTTAGCGGTCTTTTAGAAAAAAATGTCTTTATGATTTTCTTTAAGATAAAGGTTTTGAGTGAAGTTTTTTTTTTATCAAATTTAAGTGCAGTTGGTAATAAACTGGTCTAGTCGACTTCAAAAAACACAAAACACTTGAAATTTTGACTTAAGTAGATTTTTACGCATTTTTAAAAATATCACATTTTTCGAGATTTTTGAAATTCATTAGTTATTGTTAGTAGCTTGTGTAAAAATTGTTGTATGAATTTTATTTCATCTGAACAAGATAGACCAAACAGAATAGAACTTGATTCGTCCATTTTGTGATGACAAACATTTTACTGCTGCTGCGCACTTCCGGTTTGAAAACTTTAAAAGTCAATTTTTTCTAAACTAGAACAGTGACGTCTCGTAGTAATACATAATCATGAAAATTTCAATGCCGTATCACAGATAATAAGGCGTACAGAACAGTGCGAACTTCCTATGTAAATTACATGCAAAAAGCCGAATTTCAATGATATAGCTGCTGGTAGTGTTTGACATCATGCTATTGCGTAACAGAAAAGAGGAGTCTGATGGAAGCGAATCATCTGAAGCGTGTTCGTCTTTAATCACTGCAGTCAGAAACATCTTCGTACAAACGTAAAACAAATGTATGACGTCTCTGTGGAATATCTAATATTGTAGCAAAAATGTGACTTTTTGAAATGAGGGTACTTTACTCTAGCATCGTCTGTGCAAGCTGTACCAGTCATTTTTAAATGAAATGACCTGCAGAGTTTCGGAAAGGCCTTGGTTGATTTATAGAAGCATGAATTTTGTATAACCGAATCTTACTTTCAAAACTAACGTAAAAATTGTAAGGTGGCCAATTAGAAACTTTGCTCAGTGTATATTTATAATATGTTTCAAGAGAAAAACATCATCTGTTTAAGAGAAATCGTTTGAGATTTTTCAGAACATTTCGTTTCAGACAGTATTTTTAAACGCTTAAAATTTGACTACTTGTCTTCAGAGACTGCTTCAAACCAGCAAAAACGATAAATGAGTAACAGCAATTTCAAATTTGTTCAAATAAACATGAAACACCTCTTGTAGCTGTTTTATAAATCAAAAATTTGATAAAGCAGCAATGTGATAAAGCTAATGTGTATTTTTGCTTAATATCTTTATAATGTTTGATGCGTTTGTATAAAAAGGTCTTTGAAATGCTCAAGATTGACTAAGAACCTCATACTGGAAACAAAGACCACAAACCAAAACTTGTGCCAGTGTTGTGTATGTTACTAAATATATTTACAAATAGCTAATAATGAGACATATCTAAGATGATTCCGTCATTAGTATTTGGGATTTTCTCAGACCTAATGTAGTTACAAACATTTGTAATCCAGTTACATTTTACAGTAGACCTTCATGTTTTAGTATGTTGAAGTAGTTTTTCTGATATGCAGTTTTTACATTGGTCTTCCATGTTTAGAGTTCATTAACTGGCACATTATATAAAATAGTAAAATGTCGAAGACAGATCAATTTTCTTTACGGTAAATATAAAGTATGGACCCATTTTGAATTGATAAAGCTTACATAATCTGGAGGAACTATTTTATGGAGGAACTATTTTAGACTAAGGTGTCCATTTTGCTGGACTTGGTGTTAACATGTAACGTATATAACACAATAAAGGGTCCAAATTAACTTTCAAAATAGTACGCTGCAATATGTGATGATTCTAAAGTAAGCCAAGTAGCCTTAATTCTCAAATCAGTGAGATAGATGTATGGAAAAGTATATTTATGTTTATCAACTGTGTCTACTAAATAAAATGGGTGGGTACCTTGTATGCAGCCTAACCGTGTTTAGAAAATATGGCAAGTTTTATATATCCGTTTAAAAAAGCAGTTTCTGATGCTCCCTGGATTACTTTATGTGGTCAAGAAATACGATGTATATGATTGCAAATTAGTTATTATATAAAAAAAACATGCATTTTTTCTATACAGTTCCCGTAATGGCACATTTTATGTGAACAGTACCAAGAAATATTCCGTCATTTTTATACCAGGTCATCAAAAATCTGAGAATAGAACATTTCTCCTGGCTTATGGGATACTAAAATGTTAGTTTAGGCCATCAAAATGACTATAGCAGTGAATGTGGCAGATTACAGCTGGACTGAGACTTAGACCCTCATGGAAAATATTCTTAATTGAAAATAATAACACAATTTTGGGTAGGTGCGTTTATTATGTTGTAGAAAAAATCTGCACTACTTTCAGAACTGGCATCCACCCTAAAAGTGACTCTTACATGTTACCCTAATCGACTGTACCATTGGAATTTTTCTACCAGATGGATTGAAAAAATATTTAATATTGAGCTTTTTCAATTGGGTATTAACCTAAAAGAATTAGTAAGTGAGTATGATCAGGAAATACCACAATCGCAAACTGCAGACAAACCCGTGGCATCGTGAGGAAGAAAATACAACAATCACGAGCCAACAGGAAGACATACAAAGCAAAGCAACCAGCTCTCTTTCCCGATCGAGATGATTGCAAAGTAACGCACAACAAAACATAGAACAATTACAGAATCACTCAATGGGAGCAACAATCAACAACGAATCAACCAACAGAACCAACGCCTTAGAACGGACAACAGCCAAAGACACTAGGGGGTTTCAATGTATTTTACTGGTATCAAATATTCGCCATGTATTCTGCTGTTGTTGAAGCACAAAAATGTTAAGCTTGCACGGAGGATTCCTAGGGAAACAATATAATCAAATAAATGCACTATGGTGAAACAGAGAAAAGGTCTCACAACTCTCATATAGTAAGAGCTGAAGAAAGCCTCAAGTTGAGCCACGGTGGGCCCAGCTACAGCCAAGCATCAGACACCAACCCACCGATTAAAACTTTACGCTAGAGCCATCATTGAAACTGAGGCCTCCCACCGTCGTGCAATTAAACAAACCATAGCTATAAACCGTGAAAATGGCATACAATTAATAAAATAAAACGTTTCATTTTTTCGTTCATGACCTTAGCGGGTTCGCGACCAAAGTTATCATGAAGTCATCCATACACCCGACCCGTAGTTAAACAAATGGTTGAACTATAAATGAAATTTATTTCTTAATCAAATTAACATTCTTGTAGTATTTAGAGGTCGCAACAGCTGTGTTGAGTTGGTAAATTTTTTCCACGTGCATCAATATAGTGTTGATATTTTTTTTTTCATATTCTGGCCCTTTGGGAATATTTGGTTCTGACGGAAAGCAGAATACCCCCTTCCCCGGTGCCAGGGGCGTGAGCATTTTCCATTAATTCTTATGAACAGACGCAATAAAACCGAATCTTCTGTTTTCTAATATTGTAGGCTCTCTCTATTTCTTCCAGATTATTTACTGTATCCTTATATCTTTGCCAGACAGGAAGAATACAAACGGCAGACAGACCAGCTACAAACCCAATTATAAAGAGCCAGGATCTATAGTCAGGTGGATTATGGTGCGTCCATTGCTTACAGAAGAGAGAAGGCTATAGTTTGGTCAGCCACCTAGACAACTTTCAGTGACTTATAGACCAAGTCGCGATCCAAAATTTAATATGGTTAACACCAGACTTCTTCGATGAAATGTTGCAGAGGATGGTCACAACAATCAAAAGGGAAGTAAGAAAGATTGCAAAGATCAGGAAACGATACAATACTCGACCCAGGATACCGCATGGGAAAGTAACAAAAATACAATAAACATTACCAACAAGAGCCAAGAGGCCAGCCCTTTCCCAGCAGGTGACAACAAGGCAGCAAGAACAGACGCGAAGGCCTGAGAAACACAAGACACAAAAACACAAAAAAGTCACCAGTTTAGACGACCTCTTTCATCTGGACTATGTAGGTAGCCCCTTTCATTTGGTCTATAATGGCAACTCTTTTCACCTGGACTATATAGACAACTCCTTTCACCTGGACTATATAGGTATCCCCTTTCACCTGGACTATATAGGTATCCCCTTTCACCTGGACTATATAGACAACCCCTTTCACCTGGACTATATAGACAACCCCTTTCACCTGGACTATATAGACAACCCCTTTCACCTGGACTATATAGGCAACTCTTTTCACCTGGACTATATAGACAACTCCTTTCACCTGGACTATATAGACAACTCCTTTCACCTGGACTATATAGACAACTCCTTTCACCTGGACTATATAGACAACTCCTTTCACCTGGACTATATAGACAACTCCTTTCACCTGGACTATATAGACAACTCCTTTCACCTGGACTATATAGACAACTCCTTTCACCTGGACTATATAGACAACTCCTTTCACATGGGCTATTATAGACAACTCCTTTCACATGGGCTATTATAGACAACCCCTTTCACCTTGACTATATAGGACATTCCTTTCACCTGGACTATATAGACAACTCCTTTCACCTGGACTATATAGACAACTCCTTTCACCTGGACTATATAGACAATTCCTTTCACCTGGACTATATAGACAACTCCTTTCACCTGGACTATATAGACAACTCCTTTCACCTGGACTATATAGACAACTCCTTTCACCTGGACTATATAGACAACTCCTTTCACCTGGACTATATAGACAACTCCTTTCACCTGGACTATATAGACAACTCCTTTCACCTTAACTATATAGACAACTCCTTTCACCTGGACTATATAGACAACTCCTTTCACATGGGCTTTTATAGACAACCCCTTTCACCTTGACTATATAGGACATTCCTTTCACCTTGACTATATAGGACATTCCTTTCACCTGGACTATATAGACAACTCCTTTCACCTGGACTATATAGACAACTCCTTTCACCTTAACTATATAGACAACTCCTTTCACATGGGCTATTATAGACAACTCCTTTCACATGGGCTATTATAGACAACCCCTTTCACCTTGACTATATAGGACATTCCTTTCACCTGGACTATATAGACAACTCCTTTCACCTTAACTATATAGACAACATCTTTCACATGGGCTATTATAGACAACTCCTTTCACCTGGACTATATAGACAACCCCTTTCACATGGGCTATTATAGGCAACCCCTTTCACCTGGACTATATAGACAACTCCTTTCACATGGGCTATTACAGGCAACCCTCTTTACCTGAACTATATAGACAACCTTTTTTCATTGCCTATTTAGGCAAGTCCTTTCACCTATACAATATAGGCAACTTATTTTACTCGGGCTATTGTTTGCAACCCCTTACACCTTAACTATTTAGGCAATCCGTTCACCTGGACTATATAGGCAGCCCCTTTCACCTGTACTTTATAGGTAACTCCTTTCACCTGGAAATTGGCTACTCCTTTCACCAAGACTATTTGGGCAACTCATTTCAGCCGTCTAATATAGGCAACTCATTTCATTTGGACTATTAGGCGATCAGAAGAACAGCTAAACCCCTATAAATTTTGAGTTTAATGCACACCCTGACGGATTTGGTTTTTATACATCATTTTAAGCTTAATGTCTCTAGATTCAAAAGAGACATAATGTATAATTCTTATGTGGTTCGGTTGCCACGGAAATCGTTAGGAAGTATGTGACCGTGTATTAGAATGAAAAACAACAATATAAAATTAGGGCTGTTAAAGTAGTACTTAAACTATTAAAATGGGCTAAACAGTCATGTAAAATGTAAGAACAGTTACTTTCCGGCAGATACAGTTGTTTGTTAGAGCAATTTAGGCACATTATGGTGTCATGTACGTTACATTTTCAACTACACACGATAAAATCATTCATATTTTGTTATAAAGTTTCGTTCTATAATCTTCTCATTACATATTTTTGATAAAATAACATGTATATTAAAGACAATTAACTCTGCAAACAACTTGTCCCCATCACAAAAACCTTGAGTTATAAGCGGTTGAATATGACAACCCAGCAGAAAACGTTACGTAAGGAAAGAATATTGTCATTTAAAATCAAAGCATGTCCTCCTATTTGCTAGCTTTTAACACCATTTATGAGCATTATATTGATAAACACGAGTAAAGTGGATTATAAACAATGTTTTTGGGTGTAAAGTATCATTTTAATCGTTTGACAATATGTAACGTATGTTACAAACGTCCAGTTGCTTAACTTCCACTTAATGATACATCATAGAATACTTTACTAAATTTCAAAACTGATTTTCGTGTTGAATAGACGTAAAGATATTGGTATGTTCAAAATTGAATATATCAGTTCTTATTAAGAGACTCGTGATTACAAATTGTCAAAGCATATTTACCTTTGTGAAATAGTATGTTTTAGAACTATTTAAAGCATGAAAATATATTTTTATCGATTTGGTCAAAATTATAGGAGTCAAACCTCATTAACAAAGACAACTAAGGCGCTCAAGTACCAGCTGAATTAGGAGAAATCACGGAAAGGAAACACGTTGGGTCCAACCGAAGTCATATGATAAAAGAATCTTTCACACGTGACTAGATACAGTATTACAAATTCTGTCGTTGACATCTGTGAAGATTAAGTACCAATTCTTCACATCTTTGAGCATTTGGTACCAATTTTTCACATGTGTGAGGACCTGGTACCGATTCTTCACATTTGTGAAAATTGAGTACCAATTCTTCACATCTGAGAAAAATCAAACCAGTCCTTCGCAGATTACACGAATACATACCAATTGTTCACAGCTAAAAATGAGAAAGATGTGAAATTTGATCACAGATGTTAAACCCCCAAAATTATCGCAATTGACCATACGCAAATTTCACATTTTCCAAAAGTGACGTTTTGGTACCAATTCTTCACACGGTTTGAAATTTGCGAAATGCGGTTCAACAAGGCTCTGATGAGACTTCGCGATCGTCTAAGCCTTCGCTGCCCGCGTATTTCATGTACTTGCTCTAAGATAAGACTTACAAGCGATGAAAGTCACCTCTCCATGTCGTTAAATTATAAAATAATCAAATTATACTGTTAAACCTATTATATTTCATCATGTTCGACTCAAGTACCCTTTGTTAAACATGGGCGGTGTCGAGTAAAAAGAGACCTAGGTTAGTTTAAACGCGGACAATTAAGACTCAGACCAGTCTCCGCATATGCATGTATCGATCTTAGGCTCTACCGTCCGATGATGGAAAACTCGATGTTCAATAAAGGATAATGAAGTGATAACGTTACGTAAATATGATTGCTGTGGAGGGCGTTGAGCATTGTTTCATATGTACCCTTTTGCTATCGTTCGTCTCGAATTAATGGTTACACCGGCTTAATGTAAACAAACAACAGTAAATCTCCTTGTTTCTGAGTATGACAAGCTAAGAAACTCTTGGTTCAGTTTTGAGGAGTGATAGAAAATATTTCTGCGAGACAAGAATGACAAAATCCTGCCAAGTTTAATCTGTTCTTAAGTCCAAATTTAATGAAGTAGGGGATTTGTTACAGGTATGTACATTTATGAGATGCTTTACTTTTGCACTATTTATATTAATTTTTAACCAGCCAGCCACAACTCTCTCGTCTGTTTATGCTCTATATTTGTCGTGAAAATGTCTGCTTATTATATCTGCAGTAAATATTATCAGGGCTCATATTGTTTGCTATATAGGTACTGTCCTGCCAGCCAAGAGTGACAGTGACGTCATGTTTTGTTTACCAAATTATGAGGGACTTATAATCGATAGATCACTCGTGTATTTATCCTATTCGCAGGACAGGATTAATGCACGAGTGATCTATCGATTCGCGTTAGCTAAAGCGATGTGTCCAAGTTAATGTTTTACTGAACAATTGAAAACAAAATATTACGTCACTTTCACTCTTGGTTGGCACGGCAGTACCTATATAGCAAACAATATGAGCCCTGATAATATACTGCAGATATAATAAGCAGACATTTTCACGACAACTATGGTTAATCCTTTTTGTTTTTACTGCATTTGAATCTCATAAATTCGAAGTCCTAGGGACCAGAGTTTTACTTGAATTATCAGTAACGTTACTTCGAATTAAATGGAGTAGTAATTGACTATGACTATTTTTCTGTATGTGTTATTTAAATACATGTTCGGTACTAATTATGTCTGAATATAAAGAAACATCACTGAGAGATGCTTCTCTGAAGCACCCAAAGCACGTTTTGAAGGAAGATGAAATATGTTGAACAAAGAATCTGTTGAACAAGAAACAGCTTCTCATACAAATTGTACGATTTCGACGGACAGTGGTTTTCATATTAGCCGATGTTCAGACATGCTATTATAGCATGTCTGAACATCGGCTAATATGAAAACCACTGTGCTTCTCGAGGGAGGCCCGTATGGCCCTTTGTGAAATATGTTGATGGCTGGAAATAAAAAGAAAGGTTGGCATAAATCTGTGCTCAAATTTCACATTTTTATACCCCGCCACTAAAGTGTGGCGGGGTATTATGTTATACCTTTCGGTGCCTGTCCGTCCGTCCGTCCGTGCTCACCATTTCCGATCGATAACTTGAGTATCTATTCACGGATTTTTTTCAAATTTTGCATACATATTGTTATCGGCGGTGAGTGGTATGGGATTGTTAACCCTTAATGCGCCAATCGCAACAAAAGTCGTTTGCTTTTCTCGTCTGCTGAAATGTTTAAGAAGCCTCTATGGCAAACAGTGTGGACCCAGATCAGACTGCTCCTATGGGAGCAGTCAGTTCTGGGTCCACGCTGTTTGCTTCTATACTCAATTCATCAGTAATGTTAGGCAATTATTTGCAGCAGACGACTTCAGCAGACGACATTTTCAGATGCATTTTTTTCTTGGCGCTTTAAGGGTTAATGGGCAAAATCCGTCCAATTTTTAATGGAGTAACTGCCCTTTTTCGTATTGGAAAAATGGTTTCTGGCCTGTTATTCCTTTACTGTTCATGATATCTAAATGAAACTTCACAGATATAATGCACATCAAAGGTTACATATTGTGACTAAGGACCGTCACTCTGACCTCCCAGTTTGTGAGTTATCCGCCCTTGATAGGTCTGAAAAAGGTTTTTGACATATCGTTCCTTTACTATATGGAATATCTGAATATAACTTCACAGATACGTTTCACATCAAAGGTAACATATTGTGACTAAGAACCGTCACTCTTACCTTTCCCGTTTGTGAGTTATCCACCCTTGATTGAATTAAAAAATGTTTTTACCCGTAGTTCCTTTACTATGTGGAATATTTAATTGAAACTTTACAGATATGTTTCACATCAAAGGTTACATACTGTGACAAAGAACCATCACTCTTACCTTTCCAGTTCATGAGTTATCTGCCCTTGATTGATCTGAAAAATGGTTTTTGACCTGTAGTTCATTTACTATATGGAATATCTGAATGAAACTTTATAGATATGTTAATCATCAAAGGTTACATATTGTGACTAAGGATCGTCACTCTTACCTTTCCAGATTGTGAATTATCCACCCTTGATTGATCTGAGAATTGGTTTTTGGCATGTAGTTTCTTTTACTATATGGAATATCTGAATGAAACTTCACAGATATGTTGAACATCAAAGGTTACATATTTTTAGTAAGGACCGTCACCCTTACCTTTCCAGTTCATGAGTTATCCGCCCTTGATTGATCTGAAAAATGTTTTTTGACCTGTAGTTTATTTACTATATGGAGTATCTGAATGAAACTTCACAGATATGTTGACTATCAAAGGTTACATATTGTGGGTAAGGATCGTCACTCTTACCTTACCAGATTGTGAGTTATCCACCCTTGATTGATCTGAGAATTGGTTTTTGACCTGTAGTTCACTTCAACCGCCCGTGCTCACTGTTTCCGATCGATAACTTGAGTATTTATGCACAGATTTTTTTCAAATTTTGCATACATATTGTTTTTGGGAATGAGTGGTATGGGATTGTTAATGGGCAAAATCCGATTATTTTCGATGGAGTTACTGCCCTTTCTCCCTTTAAAAAATGGTTTCTGGCCTGTTATTCTTTTACTGTTTATGATATCTGAATGAAACTTCACATATATGTTGAACAGCAAAGGTTACATATTACAACGAAGGACCGTCACTCTTACCTTTCCAGTTCATGAGTTATCTGCCCTTGATTAATCTGGAAAATGTATTTGACCTGTAGTTCCTTTACTATATGAAATATCTGAATGAAACTTCACAGATATGTTGACCATCAAAGGTTACATATTGTGACTAAGGATCGTCACTCTTACATGAGTTATTCGCCCTTGATTGATCTGAAAAATGGTTTTTGACCTGTAGTTCATTTACTATATGGAATATCTGAATGAAACTTCACAGATATGTTGACCATCAAAGGTTACATATTGTGACTAAGGATCGTCACTCTTACCTTTCCAGATTGTGAGCACCAGTAGATCACATACATTATGTAGCTTTGAGCAGACTTAAGACCTTTGATGGCCTATATATCACAGACTTAAACACAAACAAGATATCGATAAGTAAAGCTGTGAAAGCAGAAATGCAACATTTGAGAGAATGCAAGACTGACATGACTCTGCAGTTTTTATATAATATGGCTGATGTTTTCAGATTAACCTTTTTAAATGCAAGGTCCCTACATAGGCATTTATTAGATGTGAAAAATGACTTCACTTTTCAAGTAGCAGAAGTAATTTGCTTTTGTGAAAACAGATTTGATGACAGAGACACTAGTGAAAGTACTTCTCTAAATGGTTTTCGCCAATATAGACAAGACTCTAAAGTTCATACAAACCAGAATCAACGGACACCATATGGAATGGCCTTGTATACCTCAGAGAAGTTACACATAGATCCCAGCTCTCTAACTAGTGACAATATTGAAATCATGCTATCAGAAATTAACAGAACTGAAATTAAAATCAACCTTGTCAACATATACAGTCCCCCCAAAACCACAACAAAAACTCTAATTAAAGTGCTGACAAACATCCACCATACTTATTTGAACTCTGTGTTTAGTGTTATAATGGGTGATTTTAATATAGACATGAACAGTGACTCTCCTGGTGCAAAGCAGCTTGCTCAGCAAATGACTAATCTTGGATATCGTCAGTTGATTACTTCACCAACATGTGACACAGGCTCAATCATAGATCTCATTTTCACAAACTTCCCAGAGGATATGGAAGTGCGAGCTGGGACCTTGCCTGTGTATTACTCAGATCACATGATTATCTGGGCTGCTATCAAATCTTGAAAAAGGTGAGATAGTCTGTACCTGTATTAGAATTTCTTAATTTACAGTTTTTATGCATGAATGTCACCCCCACAAACACCTTAATTTTAACCACCATTACAGAATGCCCTGTATGACCAGTGAGTGTTCAGATCAGCCTGTGCATACTCTCCGCCAGATCAGAGCCTTCACTGTTCTCATAAAACTTCTGCAGATTGTAAGCTACCCATAGAATAAGGAACACAGTCTCTTAACTTAAAGATATGCTTTACAGCCTGATTTAAATCTACCCTAATCAGAATTTCCCATATTGTTAGAAATCTCACTAGACTGCTCATGTATCTGTGGTTTATATTAATATCTATTTAGAGTTAGGACGTCATATCACTGTCTATCTCAGTTCTGTTGCTATTTAGGCATTATATATCTCACAAAATAACTTTTGGTGCCCCCAGCAGTGGCAGGGTATTATGCAGTGCTTGCGGTGCTTTTATTATATTATTAACTTGTAAAGAATCGGTATATACGTATTCGTCTTATCTGCGAAGACCTGGTTCGATTTTTCTCAGATGTGAAGAATTGGTAGCTATGTCGTAAACATGGCCAGTAATATATATTTTAGCCCTCCCCCACAGTGGGTTCAGCTGCTGTCCATTCTAAGGAGTTATTCTGTTGTTGCTGTTGTTGTTGTTGTTGTTGTTTGTTGATACTACCATTGTGTGTGTGTGTGGGGGGGGGGGGTCGTGAGGCGTTCTTGCTTTGTGCAATACCTGAAGGGCTTTTAGCGAGCTACAGAAATCTATATACATGTACAATAAGTCGTTTTATACCATTTAAAAGCAAATTTGTGATTTTTTGTTTTTTTGCTTCACGTCCCAGTCAACTGCTATGGTCATGGGGGACCACACGTTTTCCTGGGCAAGCTTGAACAAGCGATTTATCAGTAATTCGTGCACATACTACAACCCTTCTTGAATGAATCAGCGGAAGGGATTCTCCTCCCTTCCGCTGATTCATTCAAGACATTATTTTATGATCAATCTCCACGAAATATGAGACCGGGCCGGGATCGAACTCGCAACCCCTGCAAGATCGTGATGAAAAGACTGCGGATGTGGAGGCTGATTCGTATTGTGATAAACAGGTTTCACGATACATTTTGCTTCGTTAATTTTGTAAAGTTAATGAATTAACCCCTGTCCTGCTAAACCCGGATTTATCTTTTTTTCTAAGAACACTAGATCCAGATCAGCTAGCTTCTAACGAAACCATCTGTTCAAGATCCATATTGTCATTTAGTCCGATTTAAAATGCAGGCTTACAACTTGAAATGATAAACATGAAATTAAATGTGTATATTGTACATAAAATATTCAGCATAACAAGGGGTAAGATTTGTTTGATTTGATTTATACATGAATCAAGTTTCAAAACTAGTTTACTATTCTAATATCGGGAAGGACTCACACACCAGATAGGCGGCAATCGAAAACGTTAATACTCATGCTCGCCGAACGTAAATAAAAAAAAATAGTAAGAAACAGAGTTTTCGATTGCCATGTGTCGCCTAACTGGCGACAAATGACAATCTAAAACATTAGTCCTTGCGATTTTGATCCGCGTTCGTTGATTCGATGCCCGCCTATCCGGTGTGGATCAGTACCAATGACTGTTGTAACAATGTACACTTCTTTGTGGGTAACGGATGTAAATGAATTAAGCTTACGTTTCGCGAGAATATCATTTTGCATTCTCGGGATATTTTCAAAATCAACATTTTAAATAGTTTTCTTTCAGTAATACCATCAGAGTGTCAAAGTTTTTCTGTAGCCGACACAGTTAAAGACATATGCGGCTATTTCCAATGCGCACCTTTTCCGCGTCTGGAAACGGGTAAAGTTGTCTGGGTCCTGTCTTTCGACCTTTCACGGATTCGGATCAATATAGCTTTCAGATATTCTTATGTCAAATCAGTGTTCCGACATTTTATTGACAAAATGAAGTAATTAAAGTGTGTCCGAAATATCTATTCACCTTTTATCAGAACTGATCATCTCAGTACCAAAGACAGTTAAATGTAGCTCAGACGAAATCAAACGACGTACACAATTATCCTGGCCACAAATACGAAAGTGGCCGAGTCTCTACTATTTGGACGGTTATTTAAAGCCGCGCACGACCTGACCTCGTGGCCTAGTGGTTAGCGTGTCTGGCTACGAAGCCAGAGGCCAGAGGACCTGGATCGATTCCAGGGTGCGCACCTTCTTTAAGTGTGTTTTTTCTATCTTTTTTTTTAACATTTTAAATTAAAACTGTTTTAAATTGCTTCATAAACTGGTAAAATGGCATCATCAAAACGAACAAAATGGGCATTCCTGAACTTTTTATATTGAATTACGCATGAAACCTATGGGAGTGGGGTTAAATTTGGCCCTCCTGAAAGAGAATTAGTTCGGTGACCCCAGTTTTTTTTATTCTTTTTTCTGAAAGGTAGTATAATAGTCCATGAAATAAAAATAAATTCTTAAGATTTTCAACATCAGATTTTTTAATATTATGATTTATTCTAAAAACAAATTCCAATTTCCGACGAATTACCAAAATATATCATGCAGTATCTTCTCAAAACATGGGATAAAAACTAAACTTGCATATTTTCTAAAAGGTTTGATGTCATGGGCAATAATTTAAGCTAAAAGAAAGAAGCTGGCTGAAGATTACAACAGATTTAGCTCGATCTTTAGGACTAGTGTTATTCTTTCAATTTCCGACGAATTGCCAAAATATATCATGCAGTATCTTCTCAAAACATGGGATAAAAACTAAACTTGCATATTTTCTAAAAGGTTTGATGTCATGGGCAATAATTTAAGCTAAAAGAAAGAAGCTGGCTGAAGATTGCAACAGATTTAGCTCGATCTTTAGGACTAGTGTTTTTCTTTCATATTTATAGAAAATTGGTCAAATGCTGAAAACTTCCATATGCGATAGTGAAAAAATAAGCACGGTGACATATCCTTTTTATTTCATAAATGGATAGCCCATGTATAATACAAACTGTATGCAAAGTATTGAACATATTTCAACATGGGAAGTATTTAGTAGCACATGCCCTTAATAACACTGCAATTATAGACTTACTGCTGATTATGGTTTTGCTACCCCCCCCCCCCACACACACACACAAGGGAATTTTGCAGACATATCGAACAGTCCAAGCTTTGGAAACACTTTTGATCTCAGGCACAACGACTAAAGGACCAGAGGACTGGAAAGGTTCTATGGCAAACGACGAAAACTAAACACAGCTTTTTGACGAATGGCAGACACCTCTCATATCCGAAGAGGTGACATATTCTTTGCAATATCAGAGCAATTATTTCACTTGATTAACATGGATTTAGAGGCAGTTGATGTAAGGTCACAGGACGCTACCGCCACTTTACATGAAGAGACATATACATGCTCCATTGCACGCATATATGTGAAACAGCACCGAACACTACCAATATCATTGGTTGACCCTCTGACGCTGATGTGTTGGTTCCGCTATTGAAGATTGCTAAGCACTTTAACTCAAGTCATTTTTGTTTGATACTGGCACAGGCGACACATACACAAAACTCATTTAATTCCTTTGAGTACAAATGATAAGGAAGACAGCTAACACTTTTAAATGATGTTAGCCAAAGTTATCATTAGCTTATTTTATTGATGTAACACACATAACACCATAGGAAGTTGTAATTTCGTTCAGAAAGCTTTTATAAGTAGTAAAGACATCCAATAGTTTAATGTCTTCTTACCGTAGCTCAAACTTTCATTTACTTTATCAGGCCCATATAAGTGCTTACACCGGAGAGGACTATAGGTTTGGCCGTCCATCTGTCTGTCCGTCCGTCTGTCTGTCCGCTGAGATAACTGAAAACCTATTCAAGCTTGCTTGATGAAACTTCGTATATGAACAGGTGGCAATGTGCTGATTATGCACGTCCTTTTGTTTTTGCTGTCGCATGAAAATTGTGGTGGTTGTTATGGTAAGGGAAATAGTCAAATTGTTGCGAAACATGGACCCCAAGCTAACTCGTTAACTATTCAAGCTAGCTTGATGAAACTTGGTACATGTATGTGAACATATGGCAATGTGCTGATTATGCACGTTATTTTTCTTTGCCGTCACATAAAAATGTGGTTGCTATGGTTACCGAAATAGTCAAAATGTTGCACCGAAGGGGATATGTGTTGTGGGCAAAATCTTTGCTTGTTTCAATTTGATAATACAGTAACAGTAGTAACATAGGTAACAGGCTGTAGCAGGCTAAATCCTCGATTTACAGAGTTAAATCATCTATTATTCGACACAGTTTGGATGGTTCATTAATACAGGACATGTCTGCAAAATTCCCTAGGGGGTGGAGCAGTATCTTTCTTAATATGCAGTCTGTATACTGTGCAATGATTCTACTGGTTGCGAGGAGGAGGAGGACGATTTTGCTTCAGAAGCAGACAAAATGTACTTGAGGATTACTTAGATGAGAATTAGTTTTGAATATTTACATTTAAGATGAACATTTATTAAATTCTCTTGTTAAAATGTGAAACTATTTTTTTTTTCTATTTGTGTCTCTAGTATATATTTAGCATTATACGCATTAGGGAAAGATGAAAATAAAGTTTATTAATAACATCCGTAGCAAAAGTTTATTGGCTTGATAATCAGCAATGCATATCATTTCTAAGATTTGGCCACCAAAGGCTGAAGGTTACAGATATTCATTTTTTCTGATATATCATCTCCTACGTCAAGACAATGTCCTTGTTTATTTATCACGCCATGTTACATCCTTTAGTAAGCACCCTGATCTTAGAAACTTGGTGACAAACTTGCAGATCTATGAGTCCTTATCATATGAGCAAGATCATTCCAAAATATAAAGTAGCCACCAGCTGCAAGGATTTTCACATATTTTTACTTAAATGCTGCATACCAATGTTTTTTCCTTAAAACTGGGGGTAGGGTTGTTTATTGTCGCAGTTAAGACAATATATTTAAGATAGAAAAACAAATACAGAGTGTAGTTGTATAAGTAAATGATGTTAATCTCAACTACTATTCTTAAAGTGTAATTTAATCAATGTAACACAAATAACACCATAGGAAGCCGTAATTTTGTAATTTTGCTTAAAAGTTTTCATATGTAGTAAAGGCAACCAGCATGCAGACTATATTGAGTGAATCACATAATTTGATATTTTAATAACTTCTTTCTGTTGTTCAAACTTTCATTTTACTTCAGTTCTTAATTTGATATAGTAACATATGTAACAGACCATTACAGGCTAACGCCCCGGCTTACAGAGTGCAAACATCTCTTATTCGACGCATCTTGTATTTTTCTTTAAGATAGGATATATCTGCAAAATTGTCTAGGGGGTGGTGATGGGGCAGGACCATTTTTCATAGTATGTACCTTTTCAGTAAAAGTGCTTATTATGTCGCTTTATTAAACGGGAGCAAGCAACGTTTTATCAAGGCTGTCCGTTTCATTAAACCTGCAACTTAATAGCGCTAAATGGCTGTTTGGTCTGTTTTTCGACCAGCCAATAACTCATGACACAGCTTTGTGCAGTCTTTACTTATTAAATTGAAAAAAAGGCGGGATCCTGTGCAGTGGTGATTTGGGACCACCTGGGGTTTTCAGGTGATCAGAGAGTATATGGCGAAGATTTGGTAACAGTAAAATGCATTTAAGCCCCCCAGTGGCTTAGGGTGCTCTCCAGTTCTAAGGCGGTGGTTCTATTGTTGTTGATTCATTGTTGATTGTTACTCGCATTGTGGGATTCTGTAATTGTTCTATGTATTGTTGTACGTTACTTTGTGTCCATTCTAGTTTTGCAATCATCTTGATGGGGTAGAGAGAGCTGATTGCTTTGCTAAGTCTGTCTTCTTGGTGTCTCAGGATTGTTGTGTGACTCTTCCTTGCGGTGCCATGCAGTTTGTGATTGTGGTATTTCCATCGCATATTCATTTATTATTTCCGAGGGCTGTGAGCTTGGGAAGCAAATTATGCCTGTCTGCCTGTCGCAAACTGTGTTACCCCTCGCTATTTTGGACCATTCGGCTAGCTTAGGTGGTTTGAGTCGCTGACCAGTGTTCTGAGGACTGTGAGTTCGAGCTGCAAAATATGTCTGTCACAAACCTGCGTTGCTCTTTTTACTTAAATAATGACTTGGTCAGAATAACACTTCATGTATATGCTTATGTTTTTATGATAGCTAATGCTTGTATTAGAGTTATTTGACAAAAACTAATATTTTGCTTGTTAACAGATTACACATATCTTTTCAGGTATGCCAACATCGAGCCAATCATTAATTCTGAAATACACGGATGTTGCAACGCCATTGTTCAGGCAACAAAGTTGGTATTCCCAACACACATGGACAGATCCATTAACCAGAGATGAACATCTACAAAATAGCTTTCTGTTTAGTAAACATAAACGGAGGAAAAAAGTTGTCCAGCCGCTGGCTAAGTCGCGCCCTCTTCGATTAGATTTCTCTTCACTACCAAATCTCCTCAAAATCAATGCCATTCGTGGTTCGTTTGTATATGACAATGAATCTAATTCATTAAAATGGAAAATTTCCCCGGACAGTGTCTCTGATTATAGATATAGAAAAACAGACTGGTCTTTGACCCCATCTGTTCAGCAAAATAAAAGTTACGTTGGTTCTTCCAAACAGCTTAGCACTTTAGATTTTATTCCATTACTGCGAAGAAAACGTGCAAACGAAAATTCAAACCTGCATACATCTGGAACATACAAACTTAAATCTAACACAAAGAAAGAACATCACACTTTCATGAAAATTGATGATGTGGATAATAGATTTAAACTGTCTGCAACAACGTCACCTGAAGGACAATATTTCCGTCTTCAACATACACCAACTTCTCCTGAAGGTATTTTTCATCTGGTTAAGTCTGACATCAGTGAGACAGGTAGTTTTAGATTGGAACGGACATGTGCAGATGAAGCTGGAGACTTTCGTATTGTACCCCCTGACGAGTATGAAACAGAATTCACCTTTCATCTTGCTGCATTGAATAATAGCAATGAAGCTTTCCGCCTTCTACAGTCAGATGTAAATGACTATCAGACATTTCATCCCATCACAGCTACAGCACAGCCAAGTAAAGGATTTGTTCTAGCAGGGACAGATGAGCATTACAGCAAGCACGCTCTCTCTAATTCGAAAACAGCTTGGACTGATACATCTGAATACAATGCCATTTTAGACTTCATGGACAATGTACATGGAAATCAACGCTTGTATGAGAACAAAGACAAAAATAACACTGAACATGTTGAATTAGGGAAAGCCAAACCTACTATGAGTTGCGGGCATTCAGAGGACAACATAGTTGCTTATGTAAAAGAAACAGCAATGAAAAATCGTGAGTTAATAAAGATGGAGAATGTCAACGGTGACCTTAAATTAGTTAAAGTGCCAGCAAGGGATGCTCATTATTTCCGGCTTCATCGTGACCCAAACTCTTTAGATGGGGCTTTCCATCTCATTCAGGCTGACATAAATGAACCAGGGAGTTTTCGATTAGAACGAACTGCGCCGTCTGAAGTAGGTGAATTCAGACTGGTGCCTGCTGATGGCCATGTATCCGATGACTTCAGACTAGTTACAACTGACTCTAGTACATGTAGTTTTCGTTTACTACAATCTGATCCACTAGAAAATGAAACATATCACTTGGTTACATCTGCAAATCATGAAAATGGAGAATTTCGCCTGCTTCAAGCCGCATCTCGTGAGAAAAATAAATTTCTGAGTTATCAAGATGCAGGACCATCCCGAGCATATACTGTTCGTGAGAAAAATTCAAGAAAAGGGTATTTAAAAGATGTTTTAACAGACAAGACAGACCGCTATGATTATTTCCGAGATGTGGTACCACAATTTGAAGATAACGGTAATGCTTCACTGCTTCCGGATATAACGTTGTACGATTCCAGGAAACATTTGCCTCTTCACCCACAAGGACAGTCTACCGACAGTAGAGATTATTCTGAAAAACGCCAGATGGAATTGATGTCGAGCGATAACGACATGGACGACTTCAGGCGAAAATACATGGACACCTATCAAGCTGCTTCCCCTGAAGTTTATAATAGGCTAGTTAGTCTTGGATTTAGACCATCTCGTCAAACACTGGACGGTAGGCCTGCTAACAGGATGTCAAATGAGCATAGACAGACAGCTACTGCCTCTTTCAATCATCCTTCGAATGTCGACAGATCTGGAGAAAGGCAGGACTTGCATGGAATCGATTGGCGAACACATACATCACAACAGTGGAGTCATATACCGAACACGTCAGAGGCAGATATACCTTTTAATTTAGCAAGGTAAGTGCTGAAAGTTTTATTTCCTGCACATTCAGTGTTATTTAAGGTCATTCTTACTTAATACTGAAAAAAAATGTTAATCATTCGTGTATTACCAGCTATATCTAAGGCAGATACTAGGGCAAACTGTACGCCTTCTCGCTAGAACTCCTTTAGTGACAGCTGTCCTCGTTTCTTTGTGGAATAGGTAAAATGTCACCCTGTACATCCATATAGTGTTGATATTTTTTTACATATTCTGGTGCTTCAGGAACATTGGGTTCTGACGGAAATCAGAATACCGCTTTAGCTGGTGCTAGGGCCGTGAGAATTGTTGCACTTTCCATTAGTTCTTATGATTAGATTCAATAAAACCGTGTCTGCTGAGTGTTTTCTAATACTGTATGTTCTCCCTATTTCTGATTGTCCCGTTTTTCCAGATTATTTTGAGATTATTATGGGCTTGTTTTATGAAATTTGGATACTTATCGTATATGCTAGCTGCGAAACCTTTGATGACCCTGCAAATCCGCCAGAACTTTTACTGCTCGAGCGCTTGAAGCAGGGATGCAGATTAAGACTTGGATCCCAATGCCAAGGGTGATCTGAGTCTTTGCTGGGTGTATGATCCAAGTCTTAGCTTGGCTTGTCTTAGCTGGGTGTATAATATGAGTATCATAAGCCACTTTGTTGGTCTTGTCAAGAAGCTGTTATTGATAGCCATTTCAAATTATTTGAATTACTAAGCAAAACTAGTCTTGTCATAAAAATGCTCACGGTTAAATAGATGTAGGTAGCATTACAAATGCCCTTTTTTCACAATTGTGATCAGGACAAGTCTGGCTAAAGGGTATATCCTAAAAGTCATTGATTATTTTGTTTCAGTGTTTGAACGATTTCACAATGACGTCGCATCTTGGGCTATTTCCCCGTTGCCGACAATGCAAAACAGGAGTAAATATCCAGTCCTTCCTAAATATTCACACATTGAATTTTTCCAAAAAGGTTTTCCATTTGAAAGAACTGCCCTAACTTTTTTAATAACTGTTGTAAAAAAGTGGAGTTTCACATATCCCAAACGAATGGTGTATTACTGGGAAAACCCAGTTGTCTTGAAGCAAATAAGGAGATTTTTTTATCATTGGGATCGACTTAAAAAATCAATACAGTTTTCTCCATGCTTAAGGCGTAAAATGTTCAAACACCCTTGATGTTGATTTATTTTATCTGGCCTTTTATCACCTTCTTATAAAGAAAAGGTAAATGACCAATGAAAGGATCCACTGGATTTTTTATGATGATAACCTACTCCCCGTTTAGGGCGTGGCCATACCTCATGAATATTTAGTGTAATGTAACCTATAGGAGGCTTTCCACTAAGTATTTCCCCATTGCCGACAACGCAAAATAGCAGTAAAATATCCAGTCCTTCCTATATATTCACACATATAATTTTTCCAAAGGTTTTTCGATTTGAAAGACCTGCCCTAACTTTTAAGATTTCTGTTGTAAAAAGTGGTTTTCCTACCTGCCAAACAAATTGTGTATTACTAACTTGGGAGACCCAGTAGTCTCGCAGCAAATAAAGAGACGTTTTTTTATCATAGAGGGTGACGTCGCGTATATACAAAATTAGTACAATGATATACTTCAATATTGTTTAAGAAATAGTTTTGCGCTCGGGGTGAGTTGTTGCTTAATATATCACTGGTTCACAGTATGTAAACTGAAATAAACATCCTGTACCCGTTCCTCCTAGATCACGCCTTATACATTATGAATTACAGCACTCGTGCGTAACCAGTTGTCGGAAATCGTGATGTGAGAGTTGTTGGTACAGCTGTTATTGCGAGGGCCCACCTATTAAAATTCATTTTTCCGTAGATCTAAGTAACTGTTACAGTTACAACCATGTAATCATGTATACATGTGATTGCCAATTCCACTAAAACCGTGCAATCTGACATTTAAGCTCGTTTTCGACACAGAACGGCTCTGATTGTGAGCAAGTCGTTTTTTAACAAAGCAAAATGCAAAAGAAGAAACCGTTAAAATCATGGAATAAAACGGAATAAAATAGATAAAATGGCTTTTCTTCCCTTGTTCGAATGTGTATTGTCTGTATCGCTAACAATATAAATCGAAACGTGTACATGTACCTAAATAAACGCATTTTTCGACTACTGGTTACGCACGAGTGCTGTTATTTATGTTTATAAGGCGTGAGCTAGCGGAGGAACGGTACAGGATGTTTATTTCAGTTTACATACTGTGTGGTTGGAGGTCAGAGCGCGATGCGTGAGTGATTTATCTACTAACGACTGACTGACAGACAGTGATATGTTAGCAACAAATCACTGACATCACGGATTCATTTTGATTCAACGCAAGAAAAGATTACAAATGACTTAAACAACTATTGATGATTGTAAATTTATGTAGATATGAATTGAAAAATGAAAGATAATGCTGAAAAAGTACTGTAAATCCGGAAATTTACGCGAGAATTTCATTTTTCGCGAATAGCGTTAAAAGACAGACTTGCGAAGTTAAAAATTCTCGACTATGGCATGATCTATCTAAATCAGTAATCGACAGACTGATTTCGCGAGGATTTTATTTTCGCGAAATTAAAACCCTCGCGAAAATTTCGGAATTTACAGCAGAATGCTCCATAGGACTCGTAAACTCAAAAGTGGTCGATCAACCTTCGCGTTCATTCAGTGACTCGCACAAAAACATAGTGTTACATGTATTTCAGACCTTGCAGCATTATCTAACGTCTTTACCATAAAAAAAAGATTGAATGTACAAAGACAAAATCAACAATTGATGATAAATTATTTTATTTTCTTTAGATTTATTTCCAATTTCTGAATGTATGCACAGCGAATTGTTAACATGTTGCTACGGAAGTTCTAATGGTACGACTAGATTTTCAAAGTAAATATCTTATTAAGAAAATGTGATTATTTAGCGGAAAACAATGCTTTTAGTTAACATTAACCTATTTAAACTTGAAAGTATATATATTCTGTAGGAATCCTACAAGTTTAAGTTTAAGGACTTGAACCTACAAAATTCATTAATAGTTTTCACCAATGCTATTGCTGACTACGAATGTAACGTTTAAACCATAGGTTTAATATTTTTTAGCAATCTTCAGTCTGGCGGCTTTACAAGTAAAACAAATTTGGATGGCAGAAGGATGTCGCTTTTTGACGAGGTAAAGTTAAAAGCTGATTACAAAGCATGGAAGAAAAAGAACGTTACAACTGTTCGGATGCGAAAGGATCTTCCACCAAAAGAGCCTAATGCTGTGTGCATCAAATTGCGTGATAACGTCACATCACACGAGCGTTTGAAGCGACTGATAGAGAAGAGCGCTGGTGGACCACTTGTTAGCCTACAGTTTGACCCCGTATCTGTGCATTCCATTGACACAGATGCAAAGAGCCAGTGGGTTCTAAAGTTTGAAAACCCATCAATCTGCGATAGACTTATTGAAATAGGGTTACCCATGGATGGTCAGCTTCTACCAGTTCGTAGATATGACGAGGTTATGAAGGAAGAGCATGACGCCTATAAGTATAATTTGATATTGAACGAAATGAGAAAGAGGAAACAGGAAAGGCGTTCAGCAAAACATACCAAGACAAAACAATCGCAGCACAGAAAATTGAAGAGTAGCCAGACACAGACTGGTAACTTTTCAGTGAAGACCAATACCGAATAAGTAGGCCCCACTTTGTTCTATAAATCGCATTTATGTACGTACAAGTATCGCTAATGTGCAAAGACATCAATAAAAATGCCATGCTGAGCATCCAGCGGGGATAGAAGTCTAAACTTTTGGTATGAATCTTTATATTAAACCATTTACTCCATAGGCTAATTTTAGATCATGACATTTTCTATTTTTAGACAAGCTATCAGCACTGTTAAATATCAAATAAACTTATAATCTGCTGTGTGCTATGGTATTTCTTACCATCTGTTAAAATGTCTTTTTTGGTAATTGCCTGTACTCTAATAATTTGTTAATTTCTTTGTCAAAAGGCTCAACATGAGTTTGTTCCAAAATTGTCACTTTCCTATTTTAAACCAAGTTGGCGGTCATTTTGTTTACCATAAAACGGTAAAAGTCAAATTAATACCAGACTATTACACTTGGGCTACCAATTAGAAGAAATTGGTGAAAAGCAACTTTTTTACCTCATAGGGTCTCCAAATAACCCCTTAATGCTCGTAGTTCTTTCAACAGATGCTGAAAAATACATACGTCTCGCTTTCAAACTCAGATGTTGTATTTATCATGCTTATAAATGTCAAAATGCCAACAAGTGTTGGCATTTAATAATAATGAGTATGATAAATGTCATGCTCAGTAAAAGTTGTAGGCTCGGGTGTATTTGGGCCTCATTGCGAAAAATCCTACCTTCGAGGATTTCCCAGCAGGCAGAAAACTTAAAACAACGTCGTATCAACCTCAGTGTGACGTTATGATATCGCTTTGACGCTGGTACCACGTTGTTTTGACCCCATAACCTGCTGGGTTGAGACCAGTTAAGGCTCAAACCGGCCTGTACAGTTACAGAGGGTAGCTACAGTATTAACGTATTGCAATAAAGTCCAGCAAGTTTAGCTATGAAATTTACTAGGAGCATATAAAAAAGGCGCTGATCAGACTACGCATACGCACAGGCTGGTCTGAGTCTTTCTTGTTCTTATTTAGCAGAATAAGGGTTTCTCGTGGCGAGCCCCTCGTATCCCCAGCATAATAAAAGAACGAATGATCTGTACCTCTATGCACAGTCCGATCGGAGAGTGAATACGAATACTGTAGTATAGCCCTTCAAATGGAACACTGTTTTTCGGCAAAAATATTAAATCTAAAATGCGAATTTAAAATTAAATCGGAAATGTATATGAGCCGCGGCATGAGATTTCCAACAATGTGGTATGGGCGACCACTTAAGCCTCAGATCAGCCTGCGCATACGCGCAGTCTGATCAGAGCCTTTGCTTGTCGCTTGAGTATTCTATGAATGTTAAGCTACTGACTGAACAGTGTTTGGAACTTCTAAGCTTAAAGGGAGGCTACACAGGCTTTTCTGAGGCTACGCTTGTAAAAATGCCACGTTGTTGGTAATCACGTGTCACTGCTCATATTTAAACCAAAAAACCCTAATCAAAAATATTTTTTTTGAAGTTTGCATGCGTTTTCATAAATGCTGTGATAGGATGGCATTGTAACATTCATAATGTTATAGGCCAAATAATAGTTGAGCGAATCGGATCAATGACTGTCAGTTGAACATAATGCCATGTATATACTAATATAAGACAAGGAGCTCTGGCGATAAGGCGTATATTTTCCCTAGTTGACATGAACACAAAACCTAAATTTTCAAATTGCCCTAATATTTTTAAAATTGGACTGTTTCGGTAGTAAATATGCAGAGAAAGCATCAAAATAGGTTTTAAAGCGATCCATCATTTACAAAGCCGTAAAAACTTGCGCCTTCTACTCCCACCCCTCATTTTACGTCTTTAGACTTGGTGCCGTTTAGACGATAGTTTTAGTAAATCCTTTGCAAGTTTTCAAAAAGTAAAAGTGCTAAAATATTAAGGATATAAATGCCCTTCATTTCCAAAACTTAGCGGTATTCCTTCTGTGCATGCGTACGAAATATACTTAAAATTGTGACGTTTGTCATTGAAAAGATGAAACTGGCGTCTTTAAGTTTGTTTTTAGATGTTTCCCCCCCCCCCCCTAGACCCAAGATGCCCTTTGGACAATTAAATGTCGCTATACAAATATATAACATATGTAAATGGCGTCTTGGGTCTAGAGGGGGAAAGGGGTAACCGTTGTATAAGCGAAAGAAGACATAAAATATCGTACTTAGCAAGATGGTCGTTTTTATTGTACATCAACTGTATAAATAGTTTTACTGTACATAGCGTGGTTCCCTGTTTAACGGTCTAGTTCCCATATATGTTACTGAATAACAAGCACAGTTGATGATCGAAATAAATTCTCATTCAATAAGACGTAGAGTTATTACATGCATGAAGGAAATACAAATTGGGGGCAATGGTGCATCGACGGCTCGTCTATTTATAATTGTTGAATGTGTCTAGTTTCTCCAGTCGTTATTTCAACAAAATAAAACGAACGTCTCGTTTAGGGAGATTGCTCGCCTTATCGCTAGAAATTCTTTATAACAATGCTTCAATGGTTTTAAATGTAGCTACACATTGGCTTGCGTTGGTATCTATCAGCCTAGTCAATAATGTTTCAGTTATTTCCAACCGTGTCACAAAAATGGTGACACAAAAGAAAGGCCATTATTCGTAGACCTATAAAAGTAGCTTGGATTGCATCGTAAGCCGCACAATTTGATGCATTCAACAAGATAATCGTCTGCTAAAATCTCTAATGGACATTTTATAGATGGGCAAATACTGGTAAATCTATCCCATGTGTATTGCAGTACAAAATGGGTACTGAAAGGGTATTTTCATACTAACAAAAACTAAGTTATTTATTTTAACAAGAGACAGAGGAGTAAAATTGATATCATTCTCCGCCAACATTTAAATCTAGTTCGGGTTTTGCTATTTCTATGCGCATGCAAACTTTCAGTGTGAAGTAACTTGTATGTAAAATTTAAAAAAAGGAAAATTGTGTTGCATTTGAGGTGCAATACTACAGTAATATGTATCCACATGTTGGTTGCTTTGACGTAGGATACACTCTAGGCGCTCAGCAAAAGGTCTGTAAAGGCATGGCACATAAGTACATATGTAGGTCTTCACTAGAAATGCCTGTCATTTTTATGGGTTTGTCAAATTGTGGATGATATGATAAGTTTGTTACATGTAGTTGTAAAGTGCTATGATTTCTCTGTTTATGTTAATACTTGTACTTTATAGCAATATATTATTCTATTCATATTAGTCATGTGTTTTAAACTGGTTATATGGTTTGATAATTGCCAATGTATGCCAAGTATGGCTCTTATAATTTCACTGACTTGCCTGAAAGGCTTATGGGGGTTGTTGACATTCGCTTTTGGTGCAACCCTCTTGAAAAATTGTATAAATAAATAAATAAAATTATTTTAATGAGTCTCTGTAGACTTTTTAAAGAAATTGACCTTATGAAATTTTCTCTCCGCTTTTACAATTGAATTATAAACACAAATTATCGAGTCCTAGACAACGGCAGGTAGCGTTATATATTGAGGTTTAAATAAGTTATCCCAAAATCAAGGAGGCATGTACAGATATGGTTATCAACATTAAAACGTTTCTCCCGGTGCTGTATATGTGTAAATCATAATACTGAAAGTTTTATCAAAGGCTGCGATATGTGGTCAACAATTCAAGGTATTTCACCATTAAAAAACAAAACCAAAAATAACGCAAGTTTAGTTATACAATAACTAATATACAGCTGCTTTCCAAATTTTCTCTAGCTAGCGATTTTTGTCATAATTATTTACATACCCTATGAACTTACGATTTTATTTTGCAATGTTTTTAAAGGTGCAAATGATTATTTGTTCTATGTTTTATCTAAGCACATGTATAGCACTGTAACAGCAAATCATTTTATCTTGAAACTGATTTCATTTCCAGCGAAAATCTGGCATGTCATCTTACACTAAGTAACTCTGCCATTAGTTGTAATGACAGCTTGGATTCTTTTTGGCATCGTCGAATGCATGACTTCTAGGTCATCTGAATTTAAGGTGCACCAAATTTGATAGTAATTTCTAAAAGTGTCTGTCTTTTATATTTGACATCCAACTAACGTGGTGCTTAACAATGCTACAGTCAGTATCTATGGGGGTCAGATATAAACTTTAATGTGGCAACTCAAAAATATCACCACCCTGGTCTCTGGTGAATGTGTGAATATTTTTAAGATGCTGCAAGGTGCGTTGTCTAGTTGAATGCTTTGGGCATAGTGCATTCATATTGGAGTTTTATATCACTTTTGATATTATTCTGATATGCCTTACAGTGAGCCACTTTAGTTACGCACCATTCTGCTACGCCAAAGGCAATTCTGACAAAAGTGCACTACTGCACGTGCAATCTGAACGTTTATATTTTATATTTGCGTTTTGCGCTAGGCATTATCCATGGTGATCGTTGTGACAGAAAACACCATAAACAATTATTTTATTCAAGTAAACCCCCTTTTTTCGGTCGTTGAAATCAATAACACTGTTTCTGTTTGAAGAAATGCTCGTTTTGACGTCATATTAACGTCAGTTACAATAATCAAACAGATTTTCCTTCGTAAATTGTCTTGTTATGAGTCACTTGTTGACATAGAAGTATCAAAACACTAAAACATCTTATCATTGACACGTCTTATAGCCTTGGTAGAAGTGACGTCATCACTAACGTCAACACCGTTACGCCAATAAATCCATTATTTTTTTATGAAAATAAATGGCGGATACATGGTTGTTTAAAATGAAACTATAAAAGAAGTGTTTTGATAACTGGTTTACTAAGAACCATACGAAATTTTATCTAACTTTAAAAAAAGTACAAAAATCAACTTTATTTTAAACTTGGCTAGCTGGAAACCAAACCAGTAAAACATTATTTTTTTTATGAAGTTAACAAACACATTCTAGTCTTAGATATTGCCAGGAATAAATCGGTTCTTATCTCTGGCATAGCAGAAATTCGACCCTGAAAAAAGTGCAATGTGATCTGAGTTTCATTCGAAATAATACAATGTGAAATGGTGATTTGAGGGTAGTGTCCTTCAAGATTCATTTTTGCATTTGTTTCTAATCTGATCACAATAAAATTTCATTGGCTAATGCAACTATAGATGCGCTTTACGCTGGTAGTCCCAGATTAAAAATATAGTATTTCATTTTCGAATAATTTTACATATTATAAGTGGTGCGTAACTTAAGTGGCTCACCGTATAAATTTTTTTGAAAGCAGCTGTATAATAATAACATGCCTTTCTTGACCAACGAGTATCAATATATGTGACTATCCAACAATTTTGTCTGACATAGGCTGTCACGTGTTGCCTTTACATTGGCTGTATTGAAAGTCAATCACATTAGGTGACGTCATCATGCAATATCTTATTCCTGCATCAGCAGGGACTTCACAGAGCATATTTGAAATATATGTGGTATTCTGGGGCAAAAAAATATTGTTTTTGTGAAGGTAAGATAGAAATGTCAGGGATCACCATTTTTCATTACTCGGCAAGCCTCGTGATTCCGAACGGTGATCCCGTTGGTACAGATTTTTCTATCCCATCCTCACACTCGTGATATATTCTTTACTTTAAATTTATTAATTGTTTTTACCGAATGCTATCAATATCATGCTGAAATAAACGACAAACAATGTATTATTTGCCTGTAGTTTCAGCATGAAGAGTTGATACCATTGGACATATTACAAGTGCATTCGACTTGATTGTCCGTCAGGCATAACTAACAAAATATCTCATGAACTACAACAGCTACAACCTTTAAACTTTACTATTTTTTAAATCATCTGATTAATTTTGAAGGAATTCCAAATAATATAATTTGAGTTGTGACCCATGTATAGAAAAGACCAACCTTGAGGACAAGCAATATGTTGAACTCACTTATGCACGGATCCAGAGTTGGTCCTGACCCCTCCCCATAAAACATAACAAAAATGTAGCGTTTCTTAGCAATACTGGTCTGGATCCCCTGAAAAACGAATGCATTCTATATTGGGCCCTCATCGCACGTCAGCAAAAGTAGTAAGTGAGTATGATCAGGAAATACCACAATCACAAACCGCAGACAACCCCATGGCACCCCGAGGAAGAGCCACTTAACAATCACGAGACACCAGGAAGACAAATTAAGCAAAGCAACCAGCTCTCTTTTCCCCATCAAGACGATTGTAATACTAGGATACTAGAATGGACATTAAGTAACGTACAACAAAACATAGAACAATTACAGACTCCCACAATGGGAGTAACAATAAACAAAAACTCAACAACAACAGAACCACCGCCTTAGAATGGACGGCAGCCTAACCACTGGGGGGGGGGGGCTTAAATGCATTTACTGGTACCAAATAGCTCGCATGGAGACCTTCTGACTAATTTGTAGTATTGTACAGTAGCATTGCTGATTATTTTATTCTTGAATTGGTCCCATACCATTTTCCCATTATCGTCATAAGCACGCATACCTGCATACAAAAGACGAATATGGAATTCCAAACTGATTGATTATGAAAAATATAAGAGTCACCAGTTTCTGAATAGGGTATTCTTGAAAAGATAAGTGAAAGAAGTCCAAGATATATCAGATGAAATCATAACAGCAGCCGAAATTTCAATACCAAAAAAAATGATCACTGTTAGACCAAAGACTTACACAGAAACGGAAACTAGCATTTAGGCATCACAAGGAATATAATAACATTCACTACTGCAAATACAAAGCCGTATGAAACAAAGTACTCAGTGAGTTGAGAAACCAAAACAATCATATCACAATATTATTGATAAGCTTTTATATTCAGGTGATTGCAATTCGAAAACGTTTTGGAATACATAAAAAAACAAAACTTAAATTTAGGACGAGCTTCCACCAGTATACAATGTACCATCTTCACCATAGCAACTTTTATACAGAGTGATCTCGAAAAAGCCAAAATGTTAAATACATATTTTCATACATTGTTAAGTTGTTGTTTATGGCCCAAACTTAACTTAAATTGTTGATTGGGAGATAAAGCATCAACACAAACAAAAATCAAATGGGCGTGAACGAGAGCATTTTGCTCACAAGACGACAAACATATGCCTCCACTGACTCTCTTAAAATGGTAACATTAGCAGCAACTTCTTATCTTGAGTCATATAAACAGACTTTGAATACAAAGCTGTTTCCATGCATATCTTATAAGTACTGGTCTGCATCAACGTCCATCAGGTGATGTTTAAACCCGTCGCGTTCGCTGGTGTGTACTCTGGGGAGTTCGTCCTAAGAATATGCTTACTGTTGGCTTTTGTCTGTGTTTGTATTTGTTTTGTTGCTATACGTTCTAGTCAACAGCTATGGCCATGGCGGGAGGGTCAATTACCCTAATCACATTTTTCTTGGGACAAGCGGTTAACCAGTACTTCGTGCACATACATTCGCTTGTTACTGACAACAACCCTCCTTGGATGATTCAGCGAAAATAAATGTGAGGAGAATTACTAGAAATTATTTCATGATCACTCTCCACGAAAGTATGAAACTGTGCCGGGATTGTTTTAGTCCATAGTTAAATACTTTTGCTACTCTCATATTGGTTTTGGTAAATCATAACCAGAAAACGTTGACTGATAAAGCAAAACACCCCATACTAGAACGATGTGTAATGTGAAAACAGGTGGAAAAGCAGATGCATTGATCAGCCTGTGTGCGTATGCAGGCACATCCAGGTATTTAATTACCCGTAAATACATTATACAATTATTGACTTCAATAAGGTAGACATAAGGATTTATCTACCCGAAAAAATGATAATTCACCGAGGCCGCTAGGCCGTGGTGAATATCACTTTTAAGGGTAGATAAATCCTTATGTCTACCGAAATTGAAGTCAATAACTGTTTTGTTATATGACTTTTCATTCTACTTTCACTTTTGTTGTTAAAGACATGTTGAACCATCCATCTAAGACATCTAAGCACTTTCTCACAAGTTTTAGCAACTTTTATTAAAATATAATTTAGTATTTTGAATTTCCAAATGTATATTAATTCTGTTAATGGGGAATATAAAATGTTATCATAAAACTGTTTTTTAACAGTTTATTCAAACAAAGATAAATAAGCAAACAAAACAAAACAAAACTGTTGTAAAAATTCATGAAAGTCTCTAATTTACCTGTTAGGATGTGAAACAGCGAATCATGTCAATTTCATGCAGCACATGCTAGTTTCACACTCATCATGCTAGTTTTATCCCTCTAGAGGGTATTATTGCAGAAGTGTCAAAAATATTAATTCTGGAAACAAGTTCGAGCTGGTTTTCATGCAATATTAACTTGTTGACCGGTTCAGACCAGTTTCCAGGTAGACATAGAGATTTATGAAGACAATTAAGCAAATCAGGAGACAGAAATCTCTCCAGTCATATAACAACATTACATTATAGTTTATTATTCAAACTCTCCGTGAGCCTAGCTTAACTATGGACATTAGTGACAGATACCTAACTGAAACAAAACGTGGATGACGTGACAGACAACGAGTACACGTGAATATTAACATTTCTGACCAGAACTGTCCAACCAGGTATAATTCGAACACATTGAGGGGTGAAACTGGACTTAACGGTCAATATATACTTGGTCATACAGATGCACTGATAAACGATAAGCACGTTTTTGTGAGTGTCAATACTTGTGGTTAAGACAATAAATATAGATGACTCTTACTTTTTAAAAACACTGGGTTATCTTTTCCATGGGTCCCCTTCTACCGAAAAGAAGTTTCGGTATTCTGGTAATGCAAACCGATACATTAACAAGCAATGGAGATTCTAGGATGTTCAACTGTTCACACTGTATCCTTACGCAAGATAAAGCAAATAAGAATTAGAAAATGCATTTTAGTGTCTTTTTCATTGAAACATTACTGAGAATTATCTGTACAACTGAAACTGAAATGCTTGGATTAACTCTTAAAGCGCCAATCACAACAAAAGTCGTCTTCTTTTTCAGTCTGCTCAAATGTTTTAGAAACCTCTATGACACTTTGACAAACAGTGTGGACGCAGATCAGACTGCACTAAAGCAAAGGTCTGTTCTGGGTCTCCACTTTTTGCTGCTATGCTTAAATTGTCAGTAATGTTAGGCAATTATTTGTAGCAGACGACTTCAGCAGACGACCTTTTCAGATGCAACTTGACGCTTTAAGGGTTAATATCATTTTCTTAACGAAATATAATTATATAGATTTTTTACGAGCGCTGAAATTACTTAAAGCCTGTCTCACTCAGAGCACACGGCTTATACGGTTGTCCATCCGTGTAAACCGTACATACAACCGAACCAACCGTGGCCTTATCCGCGTTACACTCGGGCCATTCGACTGTATTCGTGAAAGCCGTGTATGATTTTTAAAACTTTTAAAAAACTTACACGGGTGCCATGTCTGTGTACAATCGTATTAGCGATCGTACGAGACCGTGAGAGACCTTACGAGACCGTATATACAACCGCACACGAAGTCCACTCCACGAGTGAGCTCAACCGGTTTTATACAATCGCCATACGACCAATACGGTTTTATACGATCGCCATACGACCAATACGGTTCAAGTACAAATTATACATGGTCATCTGCCATTTTTATACTTTCTCTGTTGAAAGTTCGAAAACTTGTGAAGCCAAGCATTCAAAACGAGTCAATTTTATATCAAAACATACACGAATGTGTGATAATTCGAGCATAACTCGAACTAAAGTCGGTGGAACCGTATGTAAACCCTGTAAATGTCCAGTTAATCGAGTAAAAGTCGTGTTTAATCGTACTAGGCCGTAACAGACCGTACTAGACCGTACTTGGAACCGTACAACAATCTTATGAAAATCGTTTTGCAAATCGTGTTCAAGCCGTGACAAACCTTGCTTGATCGAGTATATCCGTGCTTTGTTCGTATATACTCGTGCTACATTCGAGTCTTAATCAGACCAACTCATCCCCAGGCACGGTCGGAGCTCAAAAGTCGTACCAGTCAACCAGTGTATAACCGAGTATACCGTATTGGAACCGTGTGCCTAACCGTGTTCTGTGTGAGACAGGCTTTACCTATATTGCTTATAAAAACTGAAATTATGCTGAAAAATAAAGTTTTTATTCATGCTTTATACACTCAAATGTTGTATTCATCTTGCTTATAAATGTTAAAATGCCAATAATTGTTGGCATTTTAACATTTTTGAGCAGTTTAAATTCCATATTTAGTTGAGTTGAGCATGAAATAATCTTATAACTTCAGGGCTAGATCTGTCTTCCTATTGTTGCCGAGTATTGGTTTATGACCTATGATTACTTTAGTTCCAGTCAATGTGCACTTGTTTTTCATGCAAACAAATGAGCCGCGAAATGAGTAAATCAACAATGTCGCTGTACGTCACGAGAAGATTCAGATAAGCCATGGCATCAGCTCAGTCTTATCAGAGTCTTCGCTGTCCGCATGAGTCACTACAGTGTAAAAAATGAGTGTAACTTTTACACCAAATGCTGACAATAACAGCTAGGAATCATTTATCTCTGGAGAAATGTTGGCCTCAGGCTGTTTTAGTAAGTGTAAGTCTACACCAAAAGCGGGGGCAGCTCAGCTGTCATCTCTTTTGGTGTTAACTTACGCACATTATCTTTTACAGTGCATCAATGCAATCAATAATAATACTCTACAATTCAATTCCAAGATCGATGCAGTGGGTTCAATATCTCGGAGCTATTTTACGTCATTTAAAAAAACGTATTTAACATGTTTACTGCCGTTTTTGTTTCTGACGTGATACAAGACATTTTATGACCTAGTGATATTAAAACGATTAAAACAATAATAATATCAAGATCAAATTCAGCACAGGTTTTATGAAATATGAGTGTAACATGAGCAACTGTGAGATATAATTTGACTGACCTACGTCACTGTGATCACACAGCAGAGTATGTTTCAATTATCTGACCACTCTTGTGATCTGCAGCTAACCTTTGCAAACAATATGGACCCAGACTAGGTCCTACAAAACGTCGGGTCTGATATGGATCCAACATGTTGTCACTCTGATGGTATTCCTGTGTGCATGTGGTTTTGATAATTTTCTCAGCCCATTTTGTGTCACTCTTTTTCTTGAATTTAGATCTAAGACATTTTTCAGTCTCAAAAATATTCAATGTATGACGTTGATGGCTACCTTATGTACAACCTCCACGGTTAATGCAAATCTATTTGAGTTGTTGCAATGTTTAAATTGTGCCTTTATCTTTGTTTGACTTTTCAAAATAATCCTAAGGTTGATCTTCAATTGTTTTCACATTGAGTGTCCTTCATTTGTCAGATAGCCTCTCTTGCATAACCTTTTTCATTATGGTGGGGTTTCTTAGGCATGGGCGTATGGATTGGCCCATTTTTGTCTTTAAAGGGGTAAGAGAGAAATGTAAAAAGTACGATGCATTTGTCTTGAAAATGTGTATCTGTTAATGAAAACGATAAATGTTAATTGCTGGCAGCATTTCGCGTTAAAATATGAAAAATACACAATGTTGCAAACAACAACAACAACAACAACAACAACAACAACAACAACAACAGCACACACACAAAACATGGAAACTTTCCTCGGGGCGATTTGCTATTTTGTTTTTGCAGAACAGTGTTTAATTTTGAAAACGCCCATAAAACATTTTTTGTTGATCTTATATTCTTGGGATAAGAATGTAGTATAAGACATATATGGACAGTGCTGTTTTACATACAGTTAAACCTGTGTAAAACGGACACTCCTTAAATACAGAAAATTGTTTTTCAAAACCAACAGGTCAAAAGTATTGCAGAATGTTCCAAAGGGAGCATTCTGCAATACTTCCGACCTTCATTGAGCTACAATTTGTCATAAAGATCCTTATTTTGTGTATTTTTGAGTGGCCGTTTTACTGTATATTATCAATCCAGTGACCTATGTTAGGTCACTGGATTAATCACAACAGGGCAAAGGTGCACATGTACATGTTCTTAGGTTCTATAGGGCAAAGAACAGTCAAAAACAATTGTCCGAACATTTTGTTTAATTTTTCCTAGCAGTACAGTAGTAAATGTAGAGCTGAATTTCCAAAATCTGAAGAAATAAACTATTTTTAGTTTCACAATTCGCCAAGACAATTGCACTTTTATTTAACATGGAGATGTCCACATACTTATTGTTTTAACCGAAAAAAGAAGATACTTTTTGGTTTATATCACATTTATGCAAAGTGACAGAAATTCTCTAATGCAAAGAACCATTCTAACGAGACGTTTATTATTTTCTGGTGATAGAGCCGAGTTAACAAATTCATGAGATTTTAGTACAAATTGCATAGACACCCTTTAGACTGTCGAGTAGTTTAGCGCTCTATTTTTTCATCAAGATACCATTGTTGCAGCACGTTTTGTAATAATGTAATAATTATTACATTTTTATTTTTTTTTATTTCATTTTGCGTTGCGAATGTCGACGCAAAATGTAATAATCTAGATTTTTTATTTCATTTTGCGTCAATCATGTGCAGTTGGTTCAAAATGTAATAATTGTTACATTATGCGTTGATAGTAGGCATACTTTTTTTTATTACATTTTGCGTAAATGGCATCAGATCGGTTTCAAATGATAAACACTTTGTTTCATGCTATGATAGATGGCATAATTACTCAATTGTTTTGATTTTCGATGAACTGTTGATTTTTTTTATTTATTTATTTATTTTTTTTTTATTATTATTTTTTTTTTATCAATATTGCCGTTGGATTACGCCTGTTTGCTATCCACCGACGAAGTCAGAGGGATATATTTTTGCGTCGTCCGTGCATCCGTCCGTCCACTCCGTCCGTCCGTCCGCACTTTTGTCCGTCCGGAACCATGTCTCAGTACTTATTTGTCATATTAGAATCATTCTTTGTACAAATGATATGTACCATGTACTCTCGATATCCTATAAGTTTCGTCAAAACCGACCCTTAAGCACTTGAGTTATAGCCCTTGTTTTAGTAAAGGCATTTATAATGCAAAACCTATATCAGCTATTTTGTATGATGATCTTCACATTTCACCAAAGCTATTATATCACACAACTTCTCACTATAGACCATAAGAGCTCAGTGCATGTGGCTTAGAATGGCAGTGTCCAAATTGTACCCCGCCTTCTTTGCCCCCACCTTAGGGGTCAAAGGTCAAATATTTAAATTTCGTAATAACTAAGGCAGTTGTCAATATTTTTGCTGAAATTTTGCACGCAGGCAGAGCAGCAATATTTATGAAACATTAGGGATTTTAGTTTGAATGCCTGGGCTCGATCCTCCTAGGGTGTACTTAGTGGGTGGGACGGAGGCCAAAATGAATCTTTTTTCGGAATATGGTTATGTTGCATATTGATTTAAGCTGACCATGGGAGCAAATATTTTGCCTACAGACACACCCTTGACCCTGGGATTGGATCAAAAGGTCAAACCATGTCTTTTTCTGAAAGTAGTCATGTTGCATATCAAATTAAAGGGAATTGAGCACAGAGCACCATGAAAGTAAATATGCTGTGTTGCAGCACGTTTTGTAATAATGTAATAATTATTTTATTTTGATTTTTTTTATTTCATTTTGCGCTGCGAAACGGTCTGCCCAGTTTAACAAATTCTGCATATGTATATATAACAATATGTAAAGTCTAGAAAAAAACAGGGCTATACCGGGGTAACATCGTTAAGGTGAGAATGCAATTCAATTTTTATGAAATGTGTCCCAGTGCATTACGGTATCGGGATGTACTGTGGCTACATAGGTATAGTCAGAACGAGGCTTAAACGTTCATAGGCTTAAAATGAGAGCATAAGTTCAAAATGTCAAGGAAAGAAGAAAAAATAGGTCATTTCAATTTCAAACTTATTTTATGAAATTTCAAGATTATATCTCTAATCTAACTCAAACGAGTGAAATAAGCTAGCTTCTTCCAACATTATTTCATTTTGCGTTGATATGCACCTTATCGACGCAAAATGTAATAATCGTATTATTACATCTTTATTTCATTTTGCGTCGACGTTGGCGACGCAAAATGTAATAAAAAAATCAAAATGTAATAATTATTACATTATTACAAAACGTGCTGCAACATACCATATATTGTATGCACGCGAGCAACGAAGACTCTAGTGAGACAACAGAGTGGACTAGAGCTCTAATTGTTCATCCACAGCCGTCTAGGTGTTGGCTATAAGTACCAGAATTGCAAGAGTTGGCTTAGATAAATGGGTATAATGTACAAGTTTGTATGTACATCCAATAATCAAATCAGTCTGCGCATCCGCACAGTCTGATCAGCGTCATAGTTTTTTGTTTTCTGTCTGCTCCTTTGCTAACCACTGAGCGCCCACCAAAGACTCTGATCAGCCTGTGCGAATGCACAGTCTTTTCAGAGTCTTCGATGGGCGTACATGCCAACTTGTACCTTTAACAGGACACGGGATCAAATAAGAAATGACTTCCCTTATATGTACACTTTAACATAGGTTAGGATAAGGAAAGTTTTTGAATGTAAAATTGCAATAAGTTTATTTCATCTACCAGTCAATTGGATGTTCTATGAGATGGTTCTGTTTCATTGATAAAAAAGAAAAATAACTTTAATCTGAAGACCTGATTACTGTTTTTACATTGAAAAATAATAAACTGTCAATTTTATGTCAATTTACTGTTGAGAGCAGAATCGTATTAAGGACTGTACTTTGAATGTACACATCACTATATAGCGAAAGACTCAGGCTGTCAGACATACCCAGCCTGCACACAACTTTGGACCACCATTGGCCCATCAGCGATAGGCCATTGAGATGGCGTATCGCTGGTGGGCTGTTGGTGGTCCGACGTTGTGTGCTAGATGGGTATACATGTAATACTGTACCCTCCTGAACATCTGTAGAACGCAATGTTTTTTCATTTCCTTGTTTTTACAATAACTGAAAAGAGCAGACAGAGCTTTTCAAAGACGTTAACTGTAAAGTGTCCTTGTTTTTTCAGTAAACTAGCTTTTCATGTTTTTTTTTGACATCTTGTTTCGGGGATATTTTTTCATTTTAAATTTTATACAAATGTTTTCAAAAAACCGCCAGAGATGAGAATATCTAATAGGCAACAGAATCACAACTTGTTCTCATCTTTTATGGTGTAGACAAATAAGAATTGACAGGGGTACATTATTCACAAGCTATGCATGTACATGTACCTCCACTATTATCTGAAATAAATACCATTTGCATTCTTCGAATAAAAAGTCCGTACATGTTTGCCATATCAACTTTGTGCATGTTTAGTCACAGCTTTTGTCACATATATGAATTTGATAACAAGCATGCGCGGATTCAGAAAGTTTTGTCAGAGGTGGTCCAAATTTGATAACCTTTTTTTTAGTTGATGGGGGATAGGGGATCCAAATAACGCTATAAATGGGCCATCATCTGCCCGCAAGCGAAACACCATTGAAATGGCGTTTCGCTGGCGGGCAAATGATGGCCAAACATTGAATGCCGACTTGGTAGCTATGTAATTTTTCAGGGGATCCGGACCAGTATTGCAAAGAAACCCTATATTTTTGTGATTTATCAGGGGGGGGGGGGGTCCGGACCCCCTGCTTCCCTCTGGATCCGCCAATGACAAACTATCTGGATTAATTTAAACGCGTCTTTAGAGGCTTGCCAAAGTTAAGAAAGAAAAAAAAAAGAACTGTTCTTCCAATGCGCCAGGACAGGCACACTCAATTTCAGTTTTATCAGTAGTATGGTTCTGTGTCTTCATCTGAGTCCTGTAGTCGTCGATTCAACAACTGAAAAAGGAAAGAACAAATGTTACACGTGCAATGACGTCAATCATCAGCCTCGCTCAATCAATTACATGTACATCAACCATGATCTAAAAGGAGTACGTGTACCTGTCATTCTTTGACCCTTATCCTGCCAACACTCTTTGTCCTGAAAAAAGCGCTTGCTGCATCAATTCACATACACTACAAATTTCCCTTTACCGTTGAAGCAAACACAATGAACCAAGATCAGATAGTGTTTGTTATCAAGCAAAATCTGTATTGCGTACATGTAGCTGTCAACTAAGACTAGAGGGCTCCTTTTGGTCGCAGTCGCAGCCTTTACGTTACAATACTGTGTTTTGATGTAAGCAACACGCTGATTCTAAATATTCATCTACAAGATCAATCAGACTGCTAGAATATTATGTATAATTCTGTCCCGCAATCCTGAATTCAGCCTTAGTTCTGACACTTTTCAACCATTTGGGCCGTATGCGAGTGTCGAAAGGTCTGACGAGACTGTTGTTGTGCAGGTTCGTCTTGGCATTCGCTAATTGCCTTTGTGGTAAGTAACAAAGTCACATGATAGCTCCACTAATACTTCAAACACAAAAATGTAAATTCCACCAACAATAAAATCCGACAATAACCATTTAAGAATGGAAATCTTCAAACGGGTACTTTGGCAAGGAGTGAAGGCCCAGATAAAATGCAGCATAAGGCGTCATTTCATCAGGATATGATATGTTTGCTCAGACAAAATTGATCTTCAGAAAACCTTTTCGGAAATTACAACCTATATACCTTAATATATATAATGGAACATCCTAATTTAACTGTAGCAAACTTTATAAAAAATGTCATTAGTCTTTAAAGTTCTAAAACCGTGAATCCAGCTCTGTTTTCCCAATATGATTGCCAAGCGGGACGGAACACAAAACAGTTCATCACAAAACTGGGACAGGACGCAAGCGAACTCTTTTGCCATAGGTCGAGATCAAATATTTTCAGCTTGAATTTCCGATTATTTTCTTATCATAAACATTTCTTGTCTAAACATATGTTATGGATGCTCAAAAGAACCGTCTTCAAAAGACGGTTCTTTTAGTATCCATAACATATACCGTCATGGAGAATTTAGAAATACACCCTCTCATCTGAAATTCTGTTTTGCGCTCTGATATTTGGTCAGTAGCCACAATGCAAGCGTTTTAAAGTGCATGCCAAGCTAATGATGCCAATAATAGCGCTTTATTAATGAGTATTATAACAAAAAATATGGCATTTCATTGGGTTTTAGCGATTTCAAGTTCCGCGATTCTTGCTGCAAGTCACAATGAAGCCAAGTTATAGGAATAAAAACTAGGTTTGCCATGAGCAAGCAACAAAAACGCATACATTTGTATCGGCTCCTTTCTAAAAAATATTAACCTATTTATGCCGAAAAGGAACGCACACTCCCAAATATATTATGTTGAAGGACATGAAGTAAGACGTCGTTAATAAGGGTTGCAGGCCACACTTTGAAAACAATTCCGGATACTGAATATTTCTTTGATCATATCAAACAGTGCAGAGCCTGAATGGATCGAGTGTTCTTTTGCTTAGCAAAACAGTTAATGTTCGCTACCCTAGCTACAGTAGTATAACAGCAACACGTTCTGAATTATAAGGCTAGTCCCTGTATTTTTGCTCATTTTTATAGCGCATTGACATGACGTAGAATTACTGGTTTATATTAGCAAATTTAGCAAATTTGTCGCCAAATTTTGATACAGCTATCTCTTAGAAAACAATGCATCTGAAAATATCGTTTGCTGAAGTCGTCTGCTTTATGTAAAAGACTAATGTCGTCATACAGCCAACCAGTGTGGACATAAAGAGAAGCAGTCTGATTCGGGTTCATAATGTTGGCTTCAAATACATTAAATGTACCAGCAGACGACACACAGCAGACGAGATAAAATAATGTATCACAATTTGAAATGCTAATCAACTGACTGTAGTGTACACGAACCATGGTGAATGTAAATTAATCAGTATCCAGTGCTTGGGTCTTTCAAGGCTCGTGCATTTTTAGTCTGACGAGCACAGGAAACGTGTATATATTTAAATTGCTCTAACGTGGTGGCCGAGTAGTACAAAATACGTTCTGGTAATCCAACAGCCTCACCCACAATGGTTCGAATCCAGGCGTTACCAATGTTTTTTCTTTATATTTTTTTCTTTTTTTTTTGTTATTTTCCCTGCCAATGTATTAGTATGCAAAATTTCATAAACATATATGGTGCGGTTCAAGAGTTATGAACATTTTCAGTAAAATACCTTGACCGGCCAAAATGATGCTCCGCAAAGCCTCGTCACCATTTTGCATACCAGTGGCTGGACAATGTTAAAATAAATAAGTATGCAAAATTTGATCCAAATATATACCATGCGGTTCAAGAGTTATAAGCCGTCTGAAATGATGCTCAGCAAACCATAACCCATCAAAAAGCACATAGTGATTATAGTACAGACCCAAGGGTCGTGCAATATTGTACATACCCGAGGGTCGTGCAATTTTAATCTGACGAGCAAACCAAGGGTCGTGCAATATAGTGCACAACCAAGGACGGATGGACGGACGGACTCACATAATGATTATAGTATTTACCCAAGGGTCAAGCAATATTTGTCATGCTTTTTGCGGTTTGCGGTAAATGCAGGTCAAATGCATTTTACACAGCATGATTGAAGATTTGATTAATTCTTCAAGATTTATGACTTCTATTTATCATCCACCTTGTAATCGAAATGAAGAAGTGATATCAAAGTGATACAACCAGCCTAAAAATACAACCGCTTCTGTGATGCATATGTAAATCATTTCAATGTTGGAGGTCAGTTGTAAAGAGATCAAATCACTCGCGCGCAGCGCGAGTGATTTATCTTCGTACAACTGACCGACAAACAGTGAATTATTACTCAACAATTCACGCACTGGAGCTGATCTATTTCTTAAGTAAGTGAGTATGATCAGGAAATATCACAAGTATAACATAGGACAGTAACTGCTATATTATGCAAAGGAGAGTTATGGACGTTACACCGTCTAACGCCATGAATGACGTCATTTTCCAGTGACGTCAGCTATCACACACTTTAGCAGTGAATTATTGCCCGATATATCACAGTTTGTTACCGTTACCTCTATATGTGTTAGAATATTTTTTTTATTTGTTAGTCCGGGGCATTTTCGATGAGAGGAGAGGCATCCTACTACCACTAGTTTCGCTGTCGGCACAATGATGGACCATTTTAAATGCTGGCTTGGTAGCTTTGTGATTTTTCAGGGGGAGGGGGTCCAGATCCCCTGCCCCCTCTGAATCCGCGCATGCAGTGTACACCATGAGCCAGAGGGAGTCAAATCTATTTTGACTCCAACGTAAGTTCTATTTTTGCGGCGCCTTTATTGTGTATCTATTGTCTGATGCTTGATGTCTTAATTGACAGGAACATATTCATTTACAGGACGCAGTCTGATTAAATACAAACAAAGTAGGACAGTCCGTGTACTGTGTCAGTTTCATATTTATCAATATCCTTGCTACATGTAGTGACGACTTTTGTCGTCTGCTGATAACCGTTGCAAGCAGCTTGGACCAGGAACAGGACCGACAGAACGTCGGTCTTGATCCGGATCCAAACTTTAAAATTCTGATAAGAACTTTTTGATAAGAAATAATTTTGAAAAAAGTCAACACACAAAAACAAAACCATAAAAATTACCCACCATGCAAAGAGTTAAATGGATTGACGCCGTTTCATCGAAGCCATATTACTAGTAGTTGCCGCATTTTCAGGCCCTTTGGATAGTTACAGTCTCTAGTGTTTGTTGTCATCTAATGACTTTTTGTCAAATTCAAATTTTCAAAAATAAACTTATTGGCCGGTCTAAAAAATTGGGAGGACCCTAGAGCATTGATTCTTTGAGTTTTTCTTGTCTGTATGCGTTTGTCACCTGACACATAGGGATCATGTAACTGGCATCGTCGTCACCACCCACTTTTTCTTTGCGCCAAATAACTTTTAAAAAGGATGAACCGATTTCATCCAACTTTTGAAGAAAGTTAAATCATCATAAAATGCAGGTCAAAAACTAAGTGAGTATGATCAGGAAATACCTAAATCACACACTGCAGACCAACCCACGGCAAAGTGAGGAAGGGATCAGCGTATCGTTTCAACATCTTAATTTAGAGGCAAATCGTTTCAACACCGTTTAAGTAAGTTTTCCCACAGAGTTATACATGCAAACTCATCAAATTATTCCTCGTCATATAGTTTAATATGTAAGCCCTTTACTTTGGGAAATTCAGTTATTTTAAACTTACCATATCAGAGAGTAGTGAACTCATTTAAACTTACCATATCAGAGAGTAGTGAACTCATTTAAACTTACCATATCAGAGAGTAGTGAACGCATTTAAACTTACCATATCAGAGAGTAGTGAACGCATTTAAACTTACCATATCAGAGAGTAGTGAACGCATTTAAACTTACCATATCGGAGAGTAGTGAACTCATTTAAACTTACCATGTCAGAGAGTAGTGAACTCATTTAAACTTACCATATCAGAGAGTAGTGAACGCATTTAAACTTACCATATCAGAGAGTAGTGAACTCATATAAACTTACCATGTCAGAGAGTAGTGAACTCATTTAAACTTACCATATCAGAGAGTAGTGAACGCATTTAAACTTACCATATCAGAGAGTAGTGAACTCATTTAAACTACCCATATCAGAGAGTAGTGAACTCATTTAAACTACCCATATCAGAGAGTAGTGAACTCATTTAAACTTACCATATCAGAGAGTAGTGAACTCATTTTTTCCAGCAGCCGTTGCCGGACGGAGTCGTCGTCGGATTCGGGATAAATGTTATCAGACTCTAATAAATCTGCTTGCTCGGGATAACTTGATATAACTTCTGTCACAGGCAAACGGTTTTTCAATAATAATTGTCCCAGTATAAACTGTTTGTTTCTTTGAAGATTTTCTAAATTGTCAGTTGAAGGGCTGGATCTTTTACCATTTCCTGAAAAAAAAGAATATTAGAGCCGTGACATGTGATTTCCAACAATGTGGCATAATGACAAGTGTAGACTCAGACGAGCCTGTGTTGCCTCCTTTTCAGCTCATGAACTCCAAATGCTATTCGGTCAGTAGCTTAACACTCACAGAATATTCACAGAGTATGCGCAGGCTGGTCTGAGCCTTTGCTGGTCGCACATACCACATTGTTTGAAATATCATGTCATGGTTCATTTCTTTTTTAACGTACTCGGTCGTCGCAAGCTACATGGGCCTAACCCTTTTCCTTCATGAATATTCATGATAGGCTCCGCCCACTATGAATAATTATATAAATAAACTTTCATTTTTGTACATAAAACAAAGAAATTACTTGTCAGGTTCATTTGTGTAGGATCAGATATCTCATAGTTCCATGAGCATACAGAGTCATATTTCCATAAGCATACAGAGTTGACCCTGAACAGACGTCTCTATAAGGTAAAGGGTTTAGCGAACAATAATATATACATGGTCTGTCGAATTTTACCCAGTACATGTTATAGGTGTATTCTAGAATACATACTAATCAATTCGCAATTCTGTCACGCTTTAATGAATACGTGTTAAAAACCCATTCTGTGCATTGCATGCAGTTAGGTGTACAGGACGTTATATATATGAAATTCCGAATTTGCGTTGGAAGTGTGGGTCACTATAGATCAGTAAAAGGGATTTTGGTACTTATCGCACATGCACACATGTTTCTTTGAAACGCGCATGCTGACTATTTCAGTAAGGCTAAAGGTCTAAGTTAGACCTGGGTCATCATCTTCACCACTTTGCGTATGCTTATATTTCTTATTGTTTGAATTGTCATTCGCATATCTGCATCTACATATATCTATCGTCACCAGGATACGTACATGTACTGATGCATGCACGACACCTTTTAGGCATGCTAGCGATTATGCGATGGCTTATCTCCCGTGGAATCCGTCGCCATTCCTCATAGAATGCCCAACCAAGCTACAGCGAATCCCCAGTTATGTCGCCAGTTAACCTCAGTCGGGAGCTTAGGTCACCAGTTATGCACAGACCCCAGCGTTGCAACAATGCAACAGCTTAGTTGGGCATTGCAGGACACCAAGGTAGATAATCCGTCGCATAATCACTAGCAAGCCAGAAACCAATTCTCGCAGGACATAGACCAAACACTGATTACCTTTTCGCATAAACATCCATTATGCTATTAAAGATTCGCTTCTTTCCACTACCCTACGTAGTATAATTTCATGTACTATAACTCAGCTGTGTTCCCTTAGCACCTTGTACAGTTGGTATTCAGTTATTGTGCATGCTGGTTTATAACACAGACAAGGTTTCTGTCGTCACAGTTACTTCATGTCCGTTTGATGTCTTAACTCTTTGCATGCTATTTTTCAACTTTTAATGTCGTCTGCCGTCTTTAAATTTTCAAAACATTCTTTCGAGAACACTAATTGGTTTGGATCAAGATCAGGACCGACGTACAGTCGGTCGTGATCTGGGTTAAAACGGATTTCAAAGATGATCAGCAGACGACAAAAGTCGCCGCTAGCAAGGCAGGAGATAATGCCCGTTTGATGTGTTAAGCAGCATATGTCATCTGATGATAACGGCTCTACATCATTACTTTGTTCATCTGTTAACCCATACAAGAGAGACTTTGCCCAGCATCCCGAAAATGGGACATTAGAAAATATTGAAGACCCAGATGAGTTGCCACAGATCGCAGTTCCATCAGGGTCTACACAGTTCTTTATTCTGTTTCATCACAGTAAGGTAATTTAATTTGGTCCGATCGTTACATTACATATGTTAGAATGCATCCATTAGAGCTAAAAAGTAGCTGATTCATTGTTTAATGTTTCTCCTTATGTTGTAATACAGTTGATTCTTATGTTGTATTAACATATGACATAGCGTCTTGGAGGGAAATAACGCCATGCATCAAAACCGATATACCACTAATGACGTCCATAACGTTGCATAAAAGACGGCAAAATCTTAACGTTTTCACGCCAAAAATGCGATTCTTATTAAGTATATCTAATGTCATGGAATAAGTGGAATCTAACATTCGTGCTCCTGTATTTTTGAATTTATTAAACCCGTTGCGAAAACGAGATAAAATGCTCGACAAGCCTCGCATTTTATCTCTTTTCCTCAACTCGTCTATTAAATTAAATAAAACATGAGGACTCATGTAAGATCCTCTTTATACAGTATTATAGGTATCAATCTTGGTTCCAACCATCGAACTGTAAGTATCTTCAGTTGTTATTGTTCTGATTCTCTTCCTCGTGGTGCCATAGCTTGCTCTGTGGTCTGTGATTGTGGCATTTCCAGTCTTTTACTCTTTTGCTTTTTAATTTCTGAATTTACATTATATAGAGGATCTCACATGAGTGCTCATGTTTTATTGAATTTATTAAACGAGTTGAGGAAAAACGATAAAATGCTAGGCTTGCCGGGCATTTTATCGCTTTTTAGCAACCAGTTTAATAAAATTCAACAATACAGGAGCACGGATATTCTATTTATCACATGACATTAAAATTACTCAGTTGAAAATCGCATTTTAGGCTTGAAAACGTCAAGATTTTGCCATCTTTTACACAACGCTATAATGGACGTCATTAAGCTACGTTACTAAATCTGTAAACCACTTGTGGTTTATCGATTTTATTGCATGGCATTATTTAACTCCCAGACGCGACGTCATGCGATAAATTAGATTTTCTTCTGACGTGGCCTACATGTTAGAGTTTTGTAGACTTGTGTGAAGATCAATGGAGACAATGATAAATTTAAGCCTGAATGGCTGCGAGTTCAAACAACTTCAACAGGAAATGTGATCATCTTTGAATGAAAAATGATTCCCATTCACGGTGAGTACCCTTGATTAGCAATTTCATTACAGTGTACTCGCTCTATTCACATAATCAATTTGCTGCTATGAAAAGTATCGTTCCAGTGAAGTAGTCAATGGTCAGAATAGTAACCATTTTCCCGCCACTTTTGTAGTCTGCTCACTGGTCTGATTTTGTTCTAACAATGGAGTCAAAACTAAACTTGAAACCATCTGAGCACTTGATGTGCACCACTGATTTGCTATTATTCTTTAGCAGTGTTGTGCACCTCCAGCGCTGGTCAGGTGCACTTAGGTGTACACTTTAGCTTGGTCTTTACAGTAGGTAGCCAATACTGCAAACAATATGGACCCAGATCAGACTGCTCCCAACATGGGAGCAGTCTGATCCGGGATCATATTGTTTGCTTCCATGAATAATGAAAAAATCTAGTCTGAAGTTCACCTGAATCTATACAACAGACATTAAAAGCAGACATTTTCAGGACAAAATACTGGCGTGTTAAGGGTTAACATCTTTCAACATGATAGAGAAATCTATTTGGATAGTTTGTTCGCATCAGTAAGACAGAGCACGGTGGCAATTGTAGTAAAATGGCCTATTGATCACAATCTTAAACAATAACTTGCCGATCGACATGAGAGTCAGCATTCTATCATCATTTAACGTGTGTCTAGGCATGACAGTAAAGAAACCAGCACATGAGATTTTAGTACTTATCGCATATGCGCAAAAACCTACAATAACCGTCCTTGGTGACGTATCCGACTGAGTACAACATATAAAGCAGAGCTAAGGGTATATCTTTTGGTTAGAGTCTTCATCTAGATCCCTGCTTTGTGTATGTGAGCAGCAAAAGTTTGCACATTTGGGCAGGCTGGCCTGAGCCCGCGTTGCTCGACAAAGCGTTTATTACCGAAATTGGGATCGTATGTACTGTGATGCGTGCTGGCTCAAAATGTTTTTGTTTTTCCGGCGCCAATTCTGACCATTGACTCTTTCATTGGAACGATACTTTTCATAGAAGCAACTTGTATCTCTTCTAAAATATAGGATAAGTATGATTCTTTCCTGAAAAAAACAAACTTTTATGCTCTTATCCCATTTGATGCCACATTCGTCCTAGAAGAACATCTTCTAGAAAGATAGAAAGGGTTCCAATTGCTTCTCGAGGGCGTCCGTACAGTATAAGGAAACCTATAGCCCCTTGTGGTTTTTATGTGGGGTGGGGGACGCCCCTCCCCGGATCTTCTCATGACATGTAAACAATTATTTCCCTAGCCTTGCCATTCTCATCGTAAGAGATGTCTATCTCCTCAATATACCGAACCAAAATAACAACTACTGAATAATATTGCATTTAATAATCGTGGTGCTTATTCTCTAGTGAACGTTATGGACATGACGCTGAATTCGACTTTAATGGGCCATAAATCTGATATTATTTACATACTGGGGCATCGATATTGCATATGAAAGCAGAAGGAACGATCTATTGAAATGTTAAAACCACGTACTACGCATCCGCGCGTTTAATTTCTATAGGCACATTTTCTAACTGAGATAGAATGGAAGAGTTTTCGATTCTCTGACATTGAAAGTGGCCCCTGAGGTGAGAAAATCTCACTATGATGCCTGTAAACAACGAAGACCAATCTGCGCATCCGCGTAGTATGACAAGTTCCCTTGTTTTTATTACTCTCTTGGCAGTATCATACATGTGGCTTATAGCTTGCTTCGCGCTGGTTTAAATATTTTAGTTAGTCTCTGAAGCTGAGCAAACTGGTTTGAGTCTTACTTGGTCGGGAGCCCCGAGGACAGGTTTTCTCGCTTTGAGGCGCATATGAGTGTGAATAGTTTATAATCAAACAAAGAAATTTATCTACATGAAATATATGTTATTTGTCGTCTGTTTAGGCCATGTGCAACTCTCACTGTGGATATATGAGTTTATTGTGGCCATAACCATCAAGAAATTCAACATGTTGTGCATACTCAAAACGCCTATACTGATGCACATGGTCACCTAAACCTTGTCTGAATATCCGGCCATTTCACAAGAGCTGGTACATTACATTAAACTGAAAGTATCATTAAACTCAGAAGCAGATTTTATTGAAATACTTATTTTCGAGAATTTTAAAAGTCGTTATTTAAAGCTGGCTGGCAGTTTTATATCAAACTGAATTTTGTCATCGCTCAGCGCCAATCTTTCATTTTCTGTGATAAATAGTTTGAACTGAAGTTAAAAATATATTGCAGTAGATATAGGCCACGCCGCGAGAAAACCTGTCTTCGGTGGTTTGCGAACAACAAAGGCGCAGACCAGCCTGCGCATACGCGCAGCCTGATCAGCGCCTTTGTTATTAGTATCATATCCAGGCTTGCTACAAGCGAAATTTCAATTTTCCAGCTAGTCTCTGTAGCTGAACAAGCTGGTTTGACTTTTGCTATGTTGGAAACCCCGAAAACAGACTTTCTCGCGTCGCGGTCCATATTTTCTCAGAAGTGGCTGTCTTTGATGACAGATCAGGAACTTTAATGGCTAACAATTATCAACTGATTTCTTAATTATTGTCACGGCAATAGCACAAAATTTGTGCCAATATTTAATATTGTTTCATTTTGGTGATTTGAAATAAGAATTATAATGGCTCGTGATACTGGAAAGACAAGCGTAAACACTGGTTTAGCTTATTTTATAAAATGTAGGCTCAAAAACAATCTTATACTTATGCATTATCAGAGCAAGTCCTTTTGAAGTACAAACAAATTATTTTCACTCTTAACCCATTTATGCCGTATGTATTTTCCCACTCTTATCAATTGAACGAGTCCATTTCCAATTTTAGGATTGTTGGTGGTATTTTTTATTTTTATTTTTTATTCAAATTTTAAAAGCAGCTTTTGTTGTCAAACAGGGGAGAACCTGATCAGATGCCGCATTTGCGGCGTCTGATCTGGTTTTGCACTGTTTGCCGATGTCCCACAAAAGGATGCTAGGCTTATATGGGTTAAGAAACATGGAAGATGATATTTGCTCTCAGTCGAGACCAAAAGCTGTAAAAAATGTGTTAATTTTAAGTAGTTTTCTAAAGTTTAGATCTGTTATCAATGTTAGCCACTAGAATTCTGATCTATCATCAAAGACATCAACTTCAAAATCGATCTGTAAAAAGGGCAGTAGCTTATTATCAATCTGTAGTGTTTGAGGGAATCCAATGCCTTTAAAAAATCAAACGGCTAATTCAAATTTGGCATAAATGTTAGCACAAATCGATAGTTGGTGTATACGAACAGTGAAGGCTCTTCCGAGACTGTGCGGATGTGCAGGCTCGCTCGAGCCTTAGCTGCTCCCCTATGTGATCAGTACAAAATTGCTTGCGCTGGCTCATTTACAGAAATAATAATCATTACATGTATCAAGGGGCACGTTAAGTCATACAACTTGTTACATGTATATTCAATATCTTAATAGTTCCATGCCATAGGGATTACAGCAAGGCCAACCATAACCCACTCCGTTCAACTAAAGAGACCGTTACGTTCATGCATTCAGATTATTAAAAAAATGATATATTAAGCGACAATTACAGCCATATGGAAAACATCAATCCAAGTGGATGATAAGTATGGGTGTGTTTGCTTCCTCGGGTTTTCTCCAAACGTGGCATATATACTGAGTATAGTTTATGATGTCTGATAGATTTTGATGATACATATACCGTATATAAAAATATCTGATCGTATTCAGCAAATGTCACGGTGAGATTTTATGACACAGTAAATAAAAGTTACTATAATGACATTTACACTCGATAAAGATGAAATATCCTGAAATTTGATTCAATCGATCAAACCAGAATATACTGAACAAAAGTGAAAAAGCTACAACTGAATTGTTTGATATCTATATACAAATTTATGCAAACCAAGAATGCAAATGAAAGTGTATCTTAATGTTCAAATACTGGATAACGCATAACAGTAATAGTTTTACGGATGTTGTCAAAAGAAAACACATGAAAGCCATTTAAATGTGACAGGGGTCCAATTTTTCAGGTTGCCAATTTGAACAGAAATCTCACCTAGTTTAGGCCTTCAGAAATCCGCTACCTACGAGATCCAACTGCACGAAATGGTAGTCGAGACATGTGACATTCAGAAATGTGAAGGAATTATCTCAAGTGTGTTTTGAATGTTTAGAAAAGCAATCTTAAAAAGCGGATTTTCCACCAAATTTCCAAGTTTGAAATTTTAACACTGAAATCTGCATAGGAAAATCAATGTGTTGTTGCATCTTAGTATGAGGACATTACTAGTCGGGAAATGATAGAAACATAGTGCTGAGAAGTCTACCTGATTTGTCAAAAGAAAATCATCGAATATCGTGATAAATCGAAGATAACCAAACATTTAATATTCCCTATTTGTTTTTGTCAAAGGGAGACAATTTTCATTTTTTACAAATTTGATTTCTAGTGATTAATCAGTTGTCTTGTATTTTTATGCAACACAATTATGACCAATTATGATAAGCATACCAATTTTAATTTGCGCATTCGCTATAGCAAAATTTAGTGAATAAAGCTTTAAACACTTAAAGGGGCATAACTCAGAAATCAAACGAGACAAAATGGCGGAGTTTCGACGAATCGTTTGCTGGATGTCTGGGAAACATTATTAAGCTTTAGTAAATACTTTTTGTCCAATACTTTCGCACAAAATATAGATAATTGTAGTGTAGCGTTTTAACTTTTGTTCAGTATAGTATTGCAATGTACAGGTTTTTACTTGTTTTAAAACATTTCAGTATAATGTAGGCCAAGCGCACTTTGACATATGTGCTTCTTGTGTGGGGTTTATGGTTTGTAGGTAAAATGAATGGATATATAAATTTATAATCATTTGCAGCAATCTTAACTTTTTCAAAAAAGCATATGAGTGAAATGTCAAAATGACAGACCACAGACCAACCTACAGCACGTGCGGAAGAAACAGGGAACACTAGGCCACAGACCAACCTAAAGCGCCGTGGGGGAATTAACACAGTACACTAGACCACAGACCAACCTACAGCACCACGAGGAAGAAACACAGAACACTAGACCACAGACCAACCTACAGCACTGTGAGGAAGAAACAGAGAACACTAGACCACAGACCGACCTACAGCACTGTGAGGAAGAAACAGAGAACACTAGACCACAGACCAACTTCAGCACCGTGAGGAAGAAACAGAGAACACTAGACCACAGACCAACCTACAGCACTGTGAGGAAGAAACAGAGAACACTAGACCACAGACCAACCTACAGCACTGTGAGGAAGAAACAGAGAACACTAGACCACAGACCGACCTACAGCACTGTGAGGAAGAAACACAGAACACTAGACCACAGACCAACCTACAGCACTGTGAGGAAGAAACACAGGACACTAGACCACAGACCAACCTTCAGCACTGTGAGGAAGAAACACAGAACACTAGACCACAGACCAACCTACAGCACCGTGAGGAAGAAACAGAGAACACTAGACCACAGACCAACCTACAGCACTGTGAGGAAGAAACAGAGAACACTAGACCACAGACCAACCTACAGCACTGTGAGGAAGAAACAGAGAACACTAGACCACAGACCAACCTTCAGCACTATGAGGAAGAAACAGAGAACACTAGACCACAGACCAACCTACAGCACCGCGAGGAATAAACACAGAACACTAGACCACAGACCAACCAACAGCACTGTGAGGAAGAAACAAAAAACACTAGACCACAGACCAACCTACAGCACATTGAGGAAGAAACACAGAACACTAGACCACAGATCAACCTACAGCACATTGAGGAAGAAACACAGAACACTAGACCACTGACCAACCTACAGCACATTGAGGAAGAAACACAGAACACTAGACCACATACCAAATTACAGCACCGTGAGGAAGAAACACAGAACACTAGATCACAGACCAACCTACAGTACAGCACCATGAGGAAGAAACACAGAAAACTAACAGACACACAGCAGATATAACACGACTAAAATAAAGCAGCAATCTCTCTTTTCCTCAACGAGACGATCACAAAATTAGAAAGAACACCAAGTACTGAATAACAGAGCAAGGACCATACACCACCTCACAGATAATTAGAGAAACAATAAACAATGAATCAATAACAAAAGAACCATTACCTTAGAAGGAACTGTAGCCGGAGCCACCGGCGGTTGGGTAGAGGCCTAAATATTTCTTGCTGACCAAATCAAATGTAACATTGTAACAAGTCGATTCTCAGATGCAGTTGAAATCCGTGTAAAATCTCCTAAGCGAAGAATCAGACGTAAGTTAGAAGGTAAAGATCAGGATTTTATACAATCAAGTACCACACCTGACCCAGGACACCACATGGGAAAGTGACAAAACACAAAAAAATATCACAAACAAGAAGCCAAGAGGTTAGCCCTTTCCAAACAGGTGACCACAAGGTTGCAATGAACAGACAAGCAAGCATGACAAACACGAAATATAAATAACCAAAAATGATCCACAAAAGAAGCACTGCCTTGGAACGGTCAGTAAAAAAATGGAGAGCTTAATTGTTAACCTCATATCTGAAAACTGTTAAAAACATGTTATCAAGTACTGTGAAAAGGTATATGAGAGATCTGGTAAAAATCTATTTTGGTCTATTAAAATTCAGGTGAAATTTTAGATAAACTTAAAGCTAGAGATTTCAATGCGACCAGTTTGTCTACTTATGATTTTTCTACTCTTTACACTACTTTACCTCATAATTAAATTGAGGATAAACTTATTGATCTTACTGAAAGAACCTTCAATAGAGAAGGCTCTTCTTACATGTACCTTGCCTGTAACGACAGAAACGCATTTATTTTACTTCGGAAACCCTAAAAATTACCATGCATGGTCTTGTCAAAATGTATGTGATGCGCTGACCTTTTTGTTGGACAACATTTTTATTCGATTTGGCACCAAGCTGTATAGACAAGTAGTTGGGATCCCCATGGGCACTAATTGTACCTCCCTAGTTGCCGATTTATTCCTGTTTTGATATGAGAGGGACTTTATGATGTTTCTTTCTGATGATAAGCAGGCTGATGTTATAGATGCTTTTAACAATACATCCAGATATTTGGACGATATTTTAAACAATTGATAACGTTTATTTTGACAATATGGTTAGTAAAAAATATACCCTTCAGAGCTCAAACTTAATAACGCTAATACCTCTGATACCGAACCCGCGTTTTTCGATTTGCATTTGTCAATTTCTAATGATATTGTTTCTACCAACTATCAGTATCAAAAACTTCGCAAAACCTTTTTTAAATTATATAGACGATACTATGATTTGATATCTAAATTCCAAATTAGACTTAAATCTCTCTTGCGCCAAGGACTTTCGGAACCTGAATTCTATGATGATTTGGTCAATAAATTGAAGAAAATGGTTGGCTCTAATAATTTCTCAGCGCAGTTCATCAAAATAATTTCCCAGTATAAAAAGATTGGCTATAGCATTAATGTATTGCAACAGACGGTATGTTTGGTAGTCAACCCAATCACGGTTGGCAACTTTGCTTTCCTCTTTAATTGCACGCCGATTGGTCGCACTTCAGGCTCTTTGACGGTTCCGACTAAAAGACTTATCTATTGATGAGATGGTAGGGGCCTGATGCTTTGGCTGTTGCCAGGCCCACCAGGGTTTACATGCTAAGGGGTTTACATGCTAAATTTCTTTTGCTCCGGTATTCAGCTTTATTCACTGTTGAGTCATTATCTATGCTGTATCTCCTTTTTATATCTTGATTTATATGTTCTAGTAGATGATGCATTGATAAGTTAGGGGTCTTTCATGCAAACCAAAAATCTATGTGTCTTAATCCACATCTGAACTAAGGGTGATGTTTTGCGCGCCTTGAAACCGGTTTAAGCCCTCAAATAAAATATTTTTACTGACCGTTCCAAGGCGGTGCCTCTGTACAGGATCATTTATGTTATTTCTGTCTTGTTTTTGTTATGCTTTCATGCGTATCTGTTTATTGCTGCCTTGTGGTCGCTTGCTGGGAAAGGGCTGACATCTTGGCTCTCGTTTGTGATGTATATTTGTGAAGTTGTCACTTTCCCATTGGTATCCTGGGTCATATGTGGTGCTTGATTGTATCGATTCCTGATATTAGCCCCTTTTTCTTATTTTAAACATGTTTTATGATACCAAATCCACCTGAGAGTACACCTCGTATATGTGATAACTACCAAAATAGTATGAGCTTGTCGTTATATTAAAACGTTTTTATCAACAACACAACCAAGAATTCACGGTGTTGTTCTATATTCTAGGTTATTCTATATATAGGTATTCTATTCAATCTAGGTCCACTTTTGAAATAAGATGATTCTGTAATGCTAAATCCACTTTGGTTAATCCACACCGGCACTTTGGGTTTCATCACTTCGACATGTGTTCTGTTTAAGCTGATCAAATCAGAATACAGTCAACGTACATTTAGCTGAAGAAACACATGTGTGGATCCAGAGGGGGGATAGGAGGGACCCCCCTGTGGACACACCGTGACTGAAAAATTACAAAAATATAAAGTCTCTTAGCAATACTGGTCTGGATCCCCTGTTAAACCACAAGGCCACCAAGTCAGCACTTATTGATGGGTCACTAACGTCCCGCCAGCGAAACGCCATTAAAATGACGTTTCGCTGGCGGTACGATGATTGGCCGGCTTATAGTGGTATCAACCAAAAAACCAAAAAAAAAATCAAAATTGGATCCCCTCTGAAAAAACTTTCTGGATCCGCGCATGAAACATGCTTTCAGAAATAGTCATCATCTAAATAGTCCTTCAAACTAAATTGTGAAGGAATATGTTTATAACTTTAATAGTAAAACAAGAAATAGAACATCGATCAATCTTGTTTTGAGACATAAAAAAGATCCAAGAAATCTCCAGCTTTAGTTGACTTGAGAGCATTATTCTGTCTAATGTTTTATATTTTCATATAATGCTACTTTTCATTCAGAAATAAACATCAAAGCAAAAAAAAAAAAAAAAACAAACAAAAAAAACAAAACACACTCAATTTCTTCATTATAACATCAATATAAGGCCACCATATGTTTACTATAACTATGGTTGAGAAGACGATTGATGTCGGTGTAGATTAACCACAGTGAGGTTAGGATGATTACACTTACCCCCATAGCACGCGTGGATTGCCCATCGACCAGAACATTTTCTGCCTGCAAGAAAAGAAAATATAAATTTGTACATGTATAAAAAATAGCATAAGATTAAAAAATATTGCTGAAACTTTTCAGTGAAAAGTCGATCATCCTCGTAAAATTATGATACAAAACAGAACTTTTCTGATTTCACAAAATAATCTGGAAAAAGCTGCAGTTGTCCCAAAAAGGATAAAAGTCTGGACTTCCTGTCAACCAACAGTCAATGCTTTCTTAAATGGCAGTAACTGATAATCAGATAACCAAAATGCCTTTTTTTCAGCAAAATTATAAACTAAAATCAAAACTAAAACACTGTCTTTACTCTGTTTCAAAATTTCGGCCTCTTTGCCATTGTCAAGAAACAAATATCTGGATTTATGTTGTGAGCTACATCTCCATATGTCTAAGTCAACCAGTAATAGATATAAATATCATTATGATATCATAACGTCAGAATGTCACAAGTGTATAACTGACCACTACAACGACGACTTACAATGTAGCACCAGATGATACAATGTAGTCTCACAAACATGACGATGTTTTTTTCAAAATAATCTTTTCGAAAATGTCTTTAAGGAATACTATCAGGGTGTCAAACAGTTTGGAATCCAGATCCGGCTCGATATATTGCGCTTGTCTGAAAGGTGAATTGCACGTGCAAGGGATATTTGATTATCTGTTATTTTTTTTGCTAAGCTCTTTCTCTGATACGGAATAAAAGAATAGCCACAAAGGATCGGCTAGGAGCTAGATTATAGTGTCCCTCAAATGACGAGGATCTTATGGAGACAAGGGCAAATAGGAGGAGGGGGTGAATCTAACCCGTGACCCATGCTTTGAAGGAAACATGACTATCATAGTCACAGACAATATTTTCTTTACTAGCATATGGCGATATTTTCTTATTTGTGACATGTTTGAGAGGTACACACATCTAAAAACGTGATTGAAAGTGACGTCATGGGACTTTTAAGTCACGCTTTCCCATGGCACGCAACTAAATATCCATGTACATACACGCACATCCGTTTACATTTGTAAGTTCCAACATAATTTGAAGGTTGTATGTGATGTGAAGCATTGCCCAAACAATAAGCCACGGACAAAACAATATACATGTACATGTAGTTGAAGTTTCAACTAAACCCTTTAGAAAATGTATTCAATGCTTATACACAGGTTAAGCGTAAAATTTTAAATGTTTCCTTACCAATTATGTTTAGCAAGTGTTTTGGGCGCTCAAAAGAACCGTTTCATTGAGAAGGTTCTTTTGAGTACCCACAATATATGTTTTGGTTGAGAAATAAGAAAATTATCTCTCGGTTACGCACTCTTAACTAAATGTATGTTAAAATATTAAGTAAACAGTCTGTAGATGTACTCGTACATACACAGTACGTACTGTTCTCCAACACTCAATTGTAACATACTATGCACTGCCCCCTGTTAGTGAAAGCAGGTCTGCATCCTCAGGCAAATTGTAATCAGTTTGCGCAATTCGGACACGACCATAAGTAATTTTGTTCTCGAAACGTATCCCTAAAACACAAATAAGTTTAACACAAAGCAACAATATAAATAGATATTCTGTGCTTAGGTGTTCCTCCATTAATTTATGTGTTTAGTGGCCATTGAATTTGGATGCCTGATTATATACTACTATATTTACAAGGTGTGCTTGTATGTACAGCACAGGGGCTTCTGTACTTACCGCATCGGCGAGCAGCGAAGACTGAGACGAGTCTGCGCACACGCATAATCTCACTAGAGCCTTTGCTTCTCGCATACACTGATTATGGAAGTAGGGGAAGGTCCAGGTCTGTGCTTCCCAATATAGGGTTTGCAGAACATTTTTGAAAGAAAATAGGTCATGGTGTTTTCAATTACGCAACTGCCAGTCCTCTTTTTATCAATTCTTACACCTTAGTATAACAAAACTTGTATAACAGTTTCCTCATTTAGTATAGAAAGTGTGTCACGTTGTAAAACATATGTTCTATAAGTAATAGAAAGGTTAATTAAAACCAAGGATGTTTCATAACTAATGCTATCTAAAGATCATATCTCAATGACGTATGAATTAAGAGAGCATCTGGTAATTGAAGAAGAGGAAGTATCCTTGAAGTTTTCGTCACGACTATACAAGAGAAGACTGTACAAGAGAAAAACTGCCGCGGTTATGAGTGGAAAACGGAGACGCAGACCATACTATTTAAGCCGAGGCATGAGATTTCCAACAATTTGACATTTTGACATGTGTAGACTCGGGCGAGCCTCTGCAGCCTCCTTTAAGCTTAGAAACTCCAAATGGTGTTCAGTCAGTAGCTTAACAATCATAGAATACTCAAGCGACTAGCAAAGGCTCTGATCAGACTGCGCGTACGCGCAGGCTGATCTGAGGCTTTGCTGGTCGCACATACCACATTGTTGGAAATCTCATGCACTGGCTCAATTTTTGTTTATCACTTTCTGCTTACTTTATTGACGATACAGGCAACAGACACGTTTAAAAAATCTAACTAGTCTGATTACATGTAGCAGAGCGGGTTGGTTTGAGTCTTTCTTGTTCGCAAACTGCGAAAATAATATTTCTCACGTGGGCCAGTTAGTACCTCATTTTGAATATATTTAAGAAATGAATTCCATTTTGGTATGTTCATGGAATCATGAATACTTCGGGTCTCTTGCAAAGTAAGTGAAGCCCGAAGAATGAATTCCATTTTTTTGCCTTTAGTTTGTTCATGGAATCGTGAATACTTCGGGTCTCTTGCAAAGTATTCCATGAACATACCGAATATGGAATTTATTGCCTATATTCGGGCTTCACGTTAACTTTGAAAGAGACCCGTAGTATTCATGATTCCATGAACATACCAAAAATGGAATTTATTGCTTATATAATAGTTACATTTTATCATAAATATCTAAAATGTTAAAATTATTTATAGTTTAGGAAACAAAACAGTTTTTTTATTTAATATGTAATCGTATAAACGGTTATGTTGGAGTGTAAAACGGAAAAATCGGAACAGCAAGCGTGAACACGGACAACCAATAGAGCAAACAAGAGGCTTGTTTTACACGTGCGACTCGGGTGTGGCTCGCTGTCAATCACAAAACCAGTGACACTTATGGCGAATGAGTTCGATGTTCGAAGCGTTTTGCACGGGCAAATGAGCTTGGCAGCTGTCAATCAATTTGGTGTCATTTATGAGGCTATGAACGGTCGCAAAAATCTAAAGATCCATTAAAGATTTGCTGCGAAAATGTAAATATTGATCTATAACAATTGCTTATCATCTAGGACTGGTACCTAGAACTACTATTGTACGCCCTAAACAAAGGATGGACATTTCATAGACGCTTTTCGAGATTTTAAAACAAGTTGGCTTCCTTCAAAAAAGGAATCCAATACGTGGGGCCGCGATTGTTGAAAAATTGGAATTCATAAATAAACAGAACTCAGTTGTGATTAAATTCGGTTTATTTATCTATTGATATTCAGTGGCAAAAATAGAAAATTGATGCATATTGTATAATGTATAAAGGGGTAGTATTTTACGAAATACTTAAATGAAGTCAGCAGCTATAGAAATTATACCCGAGAATTTTTCAAGTAAATTTATACAAACTATTAAGATCTATTAACCCACGATTACTTTGGCAAACAGGGAAGAATAAGATGAAATACCACATAATGCGGCATTTAACCAGGGTCTGCACTGTTTGCTAGGACTAAAGCAATACTGAGACAAAGAAATTAAATTTAAGTTGGAAATTATAACCAGTTACCCCATTATATGTACAATGAACGCTCCCATATCAAGTGAAAGAACCCATCACAATCACTATACTAAGGGTTATTAGCGATTCGAGATAAAAGCAGTTTGGTTGCAAATACTATTTAACCCATGGGTCAAACGTCACTGCTCTCCTCCAATCTTATCAAATATGTGTTTGAATACATATTCTATATAAAACAACCGTCTCATTTAAGTGTATCAGCGAAATATGGCACATTCAGAAATACGCCCTATACTCTGAATCGAAAGTGTTATGTATTCTATGCGACATAAGCGGATACTTCGAGCTATCAGGGAGCGATATAAGATCACAGTGACATATGATACATATAGAATCAACTTACAGCAATACTGTTCACGACCCGTTTCTAATTAGTATTCAGTGCAAAAAAAAAGCGAGTGGAATTGCTCACCTTCACCTTAAACTTGATTACTGCTGTGAAACACAGTATTTTTGATTTCTAACTTTTGCAGAACATTTACTTTTACACCGAAATTTTGTAAGGGCATACAAATAACAAATGCCTAACTAGAATATGGCTCCTGGCATGGGGTTAACCAATGGCAGATTATCAGTTACATGTACCTCTCATATGCACGTTGACCTGATACACTGCATGTGCCTTTATCAGGTCTTAATGACGTTGTACTTTTTGAATGAAGTAGTCAATGACTTTAAATCGATACCAAAGTCTATAACTACGTCATAACCGCTAGTTTGAAGAGTGAACCAACTTGTATACTGATAAGTAGGATACGCGGCTCGTGTCTTTTGATATCAAGTTTACCATGCTCAGCTTCGAGGAAACCTCGCGATTCAGCAAGCGTAAGCGTTCTCGAAGCCTTGCCTGGTAAACTTGATATCAAAAGACACTCACCTAGAGTCATTTTAAGATCCAAAGCAGTGAAAGTTGTCATACTTATATAAGATACAATCCTTCGACAAAACACCCACCTATGGAGTGTCATGAAAATGTTCCATATACTTTAAGAGATGTTCTTGTAAATGAGAGGGGAAACCGGACCTGTTTTCCTCTCGGCCTAGCCTCAGGCAATGGAAAGTTATATTCTTCAAGCCATATGTCTAGATCTTAATATCAGTGTTCATGAGCGTTTATAAAAAAATCAGTTACATAGTTTCTGAGTAATAGATACTTTCGCTAAGTGATAGCAGACGGACGTACGGACAGAACAGAAAACACCTGCTTAAACTGAAACGGAATAAATCACCTGGACCTGATAACATTGGCTCCTCACTTCTGTTGGACATTTGTGATTATATTTCGGAGCCATTAAGTTTAATTTTTAATATGAGTATTCATCTCAAACAAGTGCCTACTGACTGGAAACATGCCAATGTTACTCCCATATTTAAGAAAGGTGATAAATCGGATCCTGGGAATTACCGACCAATAAGCTTAACTTCACAGATCTGCAAAGTTCTTGAATCCATTTTACGAGACAATATTGTGAACCATCTTAATACACATACATTACTGTTAAAGTCCTAACATGGCTTTACTTAAGGAAAGTCTTGTTTAACTAACTTATTATCATTCCTGGAAGATGTTACTAAAGCAATTGATGAAGGCAAGCCTTTGGATGTGATTTATCTTGACTTTAGCAAAGCCTTTGATAAGGTGCCTCACAAAAGACTTCTGCACAAAATTGAATCTCACGGTATTAGTGGCAATGTAGCAGCATGGATCGGTGAATGGTTGTGTGATCGCAAGCAACAGGTTGTATTGAATGGCAAATTTTCAATATTACAGGACGTTTTATCGGGTGTGCCCCAAGGCTCTGTCCTTGGACCGATACTTTTTCTGATTTTTGTAAATGACATTGATACAGTGGTATCCAGCCACATCCAGAAGTTTGCAGATGATTGTAAAGTTTACAGATCTGTTCCGACAGCAGAGGATATTGATATACTTCAACAAGATATAAACAATTTATGTCAATGGTCCAAAGATTGGCAAATGCTATTTAATGTGAGGAAATGTAAAGTTCTCCATATATATAGGACATAACAATGCATATTGTGATTATAGTATGAATGGTGAAATTTTACAATATGTTACAGAAGAGACTGACTTGGTTATTATTGTGTCAAATGACTTGAAGCCTTCAAAACAATGTGTTAGCGCAGTAAAGAAAGCCAATATGACATTAGGAATGATTAAACGCCATATAGTATCAAGGGATAAAAACACCATTGTCAGACTTTACAAAAGCCTTGTGAGAATAAAGTTAGAATATTGTATACAAGCATGGAATCCGTCATTAATCAAAGATATAGAACTACTTAAACAAGTTCAACACAGAGCAACCAAGTTGATTCCTGAAATATCTCACTTGCCATATCATGATAGATTTAAGTATTTAAATCTCACCACCCTAGAGCTTAGAAGACATCGTGGAGACCTTATTGAAACATTCACAATTCTTAAAGGATTAGAAGGCATTCCATCGAATAGCCTTTTTGAACTAAATACTTCTGTCACTAGAGGAAATTCTCTCAAGTTAAATAAACCAAGATCAAGATTGAACATCAGATATAATAATTTCAGTCAACGTGTGATCAATGCATGGAATCGTCTTCTAGAGCGAGTAATATCTACAACTGTGAACGGATTCAAAAACAACCTAGATAGACATTTTCAAGAATTACATGGGGTTTCTATGACTCGGTCGCTTAACCCCTAGGCTGCACTTTAGGGTGAGGCTAACAGGTATAACAGGTATAACAGGTATACCAGAAATACTGAACATCGTGAACACTAAAACGTTTCAATTTTCGGGTCGTAATACAAGTTGATGACTCATATTTTTTATAAGTACCTACTTTGTGACATAGTACAAGTACACGCGAACTCTGTCATAAATTCGATGCATCTAACGCCTTCATTATTCTCCGTTTGCACACTGAGTATAATGGCTAAATTTGCTATATGCAAAGCTTCAAGTTTCTATAAATAGGTATTCACTGTAGCTTGCTATTCACTGTAACTTAGAAGTTGGGGTAGAGTGATACCTGGTCGCAATTCATGAAGACCGAGGAGACCCATTATTACATGTATAGCAAATGGCATAAATCACGCAATAGTTCGTGATAACGTTTTTATTGATACTTTATTGATATCCAGTTACATCAAGTTTCCTTATACTATGGACAGAAGGTACATGTGCCTAGTGTGCGCCATTCCCTCTACACGTGTAGACCAGAAAATTCTTTCAGGAATGTTTGACAACGTTTGTTTTAGTCATCAAGGTATTTGATAGAGGAGCCGTACGGACCTCCCTCGCGAAGGGCTCACATTGCGTGTACAGGTGATTTAGCCAAGGTCTGAATATGTAATGTGTATATGTTTTTAAGGACACATGCTACTAAATACTTCCCATGTTGAAATGCATACAGTTTGTTATATGCATGGGATATCCATTTATGAAATGAAAATGATATGTCACCGTGCTTATTTGTTCATAATCTCATCTGGAAGTTTTCAGCATTTGGCTAATTCTCTAAACAGATTAAAGAATAACACTAGTCCTAAATATCGAGCTAAAATTATTGTAATCTTCAGCCAGCTTCTTTCTTTTAACTTAAATAGTTGACCATGACCTCAAACTTTTTAGAAAATGTGTAAGTTTATTTATTATCCAAAGCTTCGATTATATACTGCATGATATATTTTGGCAATTCGTCGAAAATTGGAATTTGTTTTTAGAATAAATCATACATTTAAAAATCTGATGTTGAAAATCTTAAGAATTTATTTTTATTTCATGGACTATTATAATACCTTTCAGAAAAAAAGAATAAAAATATGAGGTCACCGAACTAATTCTCTTTCAGGAGGGCCAAATTTAACCCCACTCCCATAGGTTTCATGCATAATTCAATATTAAAAGTTTAGGAATGATCATTTCGGGTGTTTAGATGATGACATTTTACTAGTATGAAGCAATTTAACATTAAAATGCTAACAAATGAAAGAAAAAAAAACAACACTGAAAATAGGTGGTCACCTGGGAATCGATCCAGGTTCTCTTGTTTCGTAGCCAGACACGCTAACCACTAGGCCACGAGGTTAGGTCGTGCGCCGCAAAATACAACCGTACAAATAGAAGAGACTCGGCCACTTTCGTATTTGTAACCAGGGTTTATGTGTTCATCGTTTGATTTCGTCTGAGCTCCATTTATTTCTCTTTGGTACTGAGACGATCAGTTCTGATAAAAGGACAATATATATTTCGGACACACTTAAATTACTTTATTTTGTCAAGAAAATGACGGAACATCGATATGACATAAGAGTTTCTGAAAGCTGTGTTGATCCGAATCCGTAAATGGTCGAAAGACAGGTCCCAGTCAACTTTACCTGTTTCCAGGCGCGGGAATGATGCGCACAAACATAAGCCGCATATGTCTTAAATTAAATTATAATCCGATTCTTGCTTGTAACTTTTTCCACGCTATGGATATTAGACAGACCTTAAAGTTTATGCGTGTAAAATGGGTATTATGCGTGGTACCTTATGTACGCTACTCTAATGCGGATCGTTTTAAACTTTTGTACAGTGTCATGCATTTTTCATGGTCTTAAAACGAGCATGTGATTTAGATATAATTCTTAGAATGATTTTAGTCACCTATTCAGAATTGTAAGTTTCGTCATTTTAGGACCCTGTCAAAGTGTCTAAATGTTTATGAGACATAATTTGAGCAAAAAATTCATTCAGTGTTACATGAGTTTCGATGTTACTAGAGCATTGTGCTGAAGTTTGCCCGTGGTTTGGATATATACTGACATCAACAAAAAAACGCCTCACTCATTATCTCTGATTTGTTAGCGGTGACGTACAAAAATGAACAGCCACGTACCGTTTAATTATGCAAAGGTTGGACGAGGTTGGTAATTGACTTTAATTTGACATGCAGGTGACGCGTTATTCTGATATCGTCATATAGGTTCAACGTACACTGACGGTATGATTCATCAATCGCTTATGCTTTCAATTTGAATTTATTCCGCTCTGTGCCGTGAACGTTTTGCTAAACCATGGACAAATTTTAGATCAATTTTTCAAACAATCATGGTTGCGAACAAAAACTTTATAATATTACGACGTTATATCAAAAGGTATATAATATACTCAAGCTTGGATGGATACGCGTAAACAATAAACTACTCACCATCGCGGACTCGTTGTTTATGCGCATTCAGTCAAGCATTTTCAGATCATGAAACACAGATCATTTTTTTATTTGTTGCTTAGTCCTGATTGTTATGTTTATTTTTGTTTTTGTTTTTATTTCTCTAGAAAAATAAAATAATGAGTCATGGCATGAGATTTCCAACAATGTGGTATATGCGACCAGCAAAGCCTCAGATCAGCCTGCGCATACGCGCAGTCTGATCAGAGCCTTTGCTTGTCGCTCGAATATCCTATGAGTGTTAAGCTACTGTCTGAATTCCATTTGAGGTTTCTAAGCATAAAAGGAGGCTGCTTAGGCTCGTCTGAGTCTACACTTGTCAAAATGCCACATTGTTGAAAATCTCATGCACTGGATAAATAATGAAAAATCATCATATAGCTATCGGCCATCCTAATCCTGTGTGCATGAAGCATTGCAAGGAAAACAAATCGCGCTATAATAGGAAGTGGAGACATTTCATCTGTCTAGAGAATAAACAATTGCCATTTTATTCTGTTGACGAGATTTTTTCATGTCGTGTAGACATCTCTTTCATTACCGGATAACAAGATCAATCTGGTCAATCATAGAGTTTAGCCTGTTTGGCGCTTAGTGAGGCTATCTAGCGGTCCTCAGTTACAGTCTAACAGAAATCAACAATCATAGTCAGTGGAAAATTGTTCTGAATGGAAAGACCAATAAAACAAATAGACCCCCCGAAATAGAACCCGAAATTTAGCTGTCTCAACACGAATCATAGGAGCAGAATTATACCAAGCAAAATCTGAGAATGTTTTTTTTTTTTTTTTTTAAATATATAAGCTATCATGAAACGAGCCTTAAAACCAGTATTATATGACTTTTTTGTCATTGTAAAGGCGGCACCACACGGATGCGTAATTAGGACTGGTCAACCTTAGACATAGGTAAAAGCTGAAAGTGAGGCGTGGTTTTATTCAAAAGTAACTGTATCATCTTGCGCCATTACATCAGTATAGACGCTAAAAACATTATTTAGTCCTTAAAACGCCAGCAAAATAACTGCATATAACATAAGCATAGAGGCAAACATTGTGGACCCAGATCAGACTGCTGCTACATGAGCAGTCTGATCTGGGTCCGCACTGGTTGTGTATGAGGCTTTCACTATTTTAGTGGACGACAAAAACATACATTTTATGATCATGCGCTTTAAGGGTTAATAAATGTGAGTTCAGTCAGTGTGTATACGGTAAGGATTTTCATGAAATGCACGCACGTTTGCGCGGCCCAAACAAATTATTATTTCTTCACCAAATTATATATAGATAGAACCTGATTTCCCTTGTTTAGAAGATGAAATAGCCGAACCATGCCCGGATATGAATATTTAATTTGCCGCCTTTACAGTAAGCGAAAAGTCTATTAATAGGTTGACTATGTTCACAAAACAGATAAAAGAAACAACTACGTAGCCACCTGCTCCCTATACAATTTTGTAGTATCAGAGTTCGAGTTCGATAAAGACCATAAGGTAAAAAAAAATGTGCGAAAACATAATAAATTTTCCTTTTTAAAGGAGGGCTTGCCTAGTTGAAAAACAGCATGTGCACCTTGTTGGGAACACCTCCAAATTTGGTTATTGTTTACACTGCACTAAAACCACGTCATAGACGAACATTAACAATAGTTATTGAGTCGGTGGGTAAGATACTCTTGGAAAAAGAAAACACAAACAGTTATCTAAAGCGGCACCTAGCAACGTACACTGAAGGACTTTAAAACGCCAAAAAAATGAAATTAATAAAATTTTACTTATTTTCAATGTATCATTTTTTTTGGTTTTTGGCAACAATGAACATCAACACGTCAGCAAAACATGTTTTAAATTTCATGCCAAAATATAAATAATGTTAGGACAACAGTCTATCGGATAGCAATACCCTTAGATTCAAAAGTTGCAAATTTGTCTAGGAATCAGACGTGATTTAAAGTAATTATTTCAAAATATTTTTATTAAAAACCTGGATACAAATTACCCTCGAAGCCCTATTATTTGTCTGGAACTGACGATAGCCAGCCAGAATGGAAATCTTCGATGCAAATAACGTTGATACACTTGACGTAAGTTGCCGTCTTAACATCAGGTCGTCATTTTTGGTTAACCAGACCTGCCTCAATATTTAACTGTCCCTGTAGCCTGATAACGATCTCTGAGGGGCTGTATAGTTGATCGCCTTTCCCAAAGGCCTAGAACTTTTCAAATAGTCATTTCATGTTTCCCATATAAATATAATCCTAATTTGTTGCTAGTCTATAGGCTGATGCTAAGTTCTGATAATCATACAACTCTACTGCAGACAATTACATATATAGAGTAATGAACATAACCATTTGGAAAAGAAAGAAATATTATTACAATATTTACGTGTATTAATGACCACTTTTATTATCAGACTGGTAGCAATTCTATATAGATTACTGATGGCAATTATAATGGCTCACTTCGAATCGAAGTTTAGTTCCTACTATAGTAACTAATTTCAATTAGAACATCAATAGTCGCTACTATAGTGACGTCATGAACCTACTAAAGATCAACGGTGGGTCAGAGCACCGTTACTCTAGTAGCTTATCTGGTGGTTCCCTCCTCTAGACCTATCTAGCAAGATGGGTTAAAGATCTATCAATAGCGTCAAAATGTTTTTTTTTACAAAATAAATCCTTGATGTGTTCTATTTGCGGTCCCTCTTATTCGTAATTGTTAATTAGAGTAGTCTTTGCAGTTTATGCACACCCTTTTTGTCTATGATGAAGAATTGAGGTGGGACATACAGGGTTATTCACTTTGTTTACTTGACAACTAATTAAAATGGAGCAACTGTAGCCATTTAGGTGTTAACGTACGCACGCATCTATTGCGAAAGATCTTTAGTAGGAACTTTAGTTCGATTCGAAGTGGGCCAATATCATTCCAATTGTGCCAGATGGTTCATGTGTGGACAATGGTGGCATGATAAATAGAGTTATAAAAGTAAATATGCAGTGTTTTTATACATGCTTATGCACAAGCTACATGTCCTTTTGACCCAGAAGTGTATGCGACACGCCATGATCAAAAAATATAACCTCACACCTAATTTAGGATTCCTACCTCAAATTATATACGGATAAGCTCTGAGCTTGACCTTGCTAGAACAGAAACCAGAGGTCAAGGTCACAGTGACCTGGAAACATTTGGTGACTCTCCAGGGTCCAAGATGTATCTACATACCAAATATGGAATGCTACCATAAATAAAATAGGCGATCTGCTGTGGGTGCATTTTTTCAAGAACTGACACCTGAGATCAAGGTCACAGTGGATGAAAACAGTGAGCGACATTCCATGACCACAACATATATCCACAAATTGAATTTGGGGGTTAATATGGCATATAATATGAGACATGCTCTTACAGGGCTCGCACAGACCTGGAAAAATTTGGCCTTGGTCCTGGAAAAAAGTGCCTTTTGTCCTGGAATTGTCCTGGAATTTTGTAAAATCATCCTTGAAAATATGAATTAGTCTTTGAAAAATATAAAAATACAACTAGTCCTTTCAGATTTATGGGATGCGCTAAAAAAACTGTGTGAAAATCGCAAAAAAACTGAATGAAAATCGCTAGATATACGTTAAAGAGCGAGGTGCAACTCGTATTGCTGTCGGTGAGTTGTCTTGTCACTGAACTGTTTTGTTCCCATAACCACGACCGTTATGCTAACAGTTTGTTTATATAAATAGACAAACCAGGTAGAGGGTATCACTATTCCGACAGAAATGCTTGCGGCGAGAGCGCCGCAAGCAAAAACACACAAAACAAACCCGCGAAGAATGCAAAATAAAAAACAAAACAACAACACCAAATCAATCTTTGATATTTAAAAATATGAAATAGAGAAAATACATCTATCGGATTATTAATGAAACACATATGAAGTTTCAAAAAGGTCAGTCAAAAACTGAAGAAGAAGTTGCGCTCACAAGGTACCTACTCTATAAACTTTGTATATTTTTGAAGCGCACAGGGCACCTATAGGGAGCACAGTGGCTCAATGGTAGAGTGGTTGACTCGAGACCGAGGGGGCACTGGTTCGAGCCTAATCGTCCTCACTGTGTTGTCTCCTTGAGCAAGACACATTTATCCTTGCTTATTACTGGTTCAACACAGGAAGGCCCGTCTCGACATAACTGAAAAATGGTAGACTAGGACGTAAAGAATCATATAAAACAAACAAAACAAGGTACCTTCTCACTCAATAAACTTAATATTTGTGCAGCTCACAAGGTACTTACTCCCTCAATAAACTTTATATTTATAGAGCTCACAATGTACCTACTCCCTCTAAAGCCTTTATATTTGTGGTGCTCACAAGGTACCAGCGACTCTACCTACTGAGCTATATAGGCAGATATCAAATGGTTTTCAAAACTACACCTGACTGCTGAATATGCTCAGTTCGGCTCACAAGGTTCAGAAAGCTCAAGAAATCATTTGACCTCAGCATCATTCAGGGGTGTTATTATAACTGTACTTTAATAGCTTCACTTTCTCAAGATATCTTTGGAATGTTTATAGGTATTCTGCTCTACAGCCATTGGCATATACTACCTTAGACAATCATTAGCCACTGTGTGATAAAAACATGTAAAGAAATTCATAGAATTTTCTAAAAGAAATATAGTATATTTTATGTCATCCAGCATATGATTTGCCTTTTTGTTTTGTCCTTATATACTTTGAATACTGCTATATTCAACATGTACAAAAATACAGAAACATTTTTCAAATCTGGGCATTTTTTTCTAAAGAATGAATGAGTCTCTGCCCAATATAATTTGCAATAGTTGTTTGTGTCTGCTGACCTTTTTTTCTTTCAAAATTTTCTTTTTCATAAATCTTTCGGAAACACTATCCGCAAAGTGTCAAACAGTTTGGATTCTGATAAGGACTTATGTTCTGTCGGTTCTGATCTGGATGTAAACCGTAAAGATTATCAGCAGACAGCAAAGTAGCAACCAGCGCCTTTGTTTATTTAAATAAATGCTCTCTCTCCAGTTATCATCCTCTGTATCTAAGTGATGTAAAAATACGTTCGGACATTTTAAGACATATGCGGCTATTTCCCATGCGCACCTTTCCTGCGTCTGTAAACAGGTAAAGTTGTCTGGGTCCTGTCTTTCGACCATTTGTGGATTCGGATCAACACAGCTTTTAGATATTCATATGTCATATCGGTGTGTCGACATTTTCTTGACAAAATTAAGTAGTTAAAGTGTGTCCGAAATATCTATTGACCTTTTAGCCAGAACTGATCGTCTCAGTACTAAACAAAGACAAATGTAGCTCAGACGAAATCAAACAATGTACACAATTACCCTGGTTACAAATACCAAAGTGGCCGAGTCTCTACTATTTGTATGGTTATTTAGAGCCGCGCTCGACCTGACCTCGTGGCCTAGTGGCTAGCGTGTCTGGCTACGAAGCCAGAGGACATGAATCGATTCCCAGGTGCGGACCTATTTCAGTGTGTGTGTTTTTTTTTCTTTCTTTTTTAACATTTTAATGCTAAATTGTACTAGTAAAACGGCATCATAAAAACGACCGAAATATCATTCCTGAACTTTTTATATTGGATTTCGCATGAAACCTATGGGGTGGGGTTAAATTTTGCCCTCCAGAAGGAAAATTAGTTCGGTGACCCCAGATTTTTATTCTTTTTTTCTGAAAGATATTCTAATAGTCCATGAAATAAAAATCGATTCTTAAGATTTTCAACATCAGATTTTTTTAATATATGATTTATTCTAAAAACAAATTCCAATTTTCGACGAATTGCCAAAATATATCATGCAGTATCTTGTTACAGCATTGGATAGCAACTACGCTTGCACATTTTCTAAAAGGTTTGTTGTCATGGGCAATAATTTAAGCTTAAAGAAAGAAGCTGGCTGAAGATTACAACAAATTCAGCTCGATACTTAGGACTAGCCTAATTCTGTCATATTTTTAGAAAATATGTCAAATGCTGAAAACTTCCATATGAGATTATGAAAAAGTAAGCACGGTGACATATCTTTTTTATTTCAAAAACGGATAGCCCATGCATAAAACAAAGTGTATGCAAAGTATTTAACATATTTCAACATGGGAAGTATTTAGTAGCATATGTCCTTAATGCCTGAGTTACAATCGACGGACTAGATTTTTTTCATGTTGATCGACCGATAAAAATGATTTTAGTCGGCCGACTGGAGCAGTTACATTAAAAACAAACCTCACCGATTAACTTTATACAACCAAAAAGTTTTCCATATCGGCTGTCGGGAGCGCAGTGGCTCAGTGGTACATGTAGAGTGCTTGACTCGAGACCGAAGGGCCGCGGGTTCGAGCCTCACCGGCGTCACTGCGTTGTGGTCCTTGAGCAAGACACATTTATCCTAGCTTAGTACTGGTTCAACCCAGGAAGACCGTCCCGCATAACTGAAAGATTGTTGAGTGGACGTAAAGAATCAAATCAAACAAACAAAACAAACCAATAGGCTGACCATCGCCCGATGATCAGCCGATCGTCGGCCGTCGAGATGCATAATTGGAGCAATGATCGGCCGAGTGTTCGCCGACTGATAAAAGTTTTATGTGACATTTTGGTTTCAGTAACCATGCGCATCCTGTATAAAATAGTGGAATTGACCGTTTGTACTAAGTCGTTTTTCGCCAAAAGAAGAAAACATTCAAAAAAAGCAGAAACTTCAAAATAAGATATTCATGAACACTATAAAAATATGGGGCATGGCGTATAAGGGCCAACAATGGGGCGATCATCGGCTGACAATCGGTGTCTGCCGACGATAGGCCGATAAAAAGATCAACAGCCGTCACTCTGCCGGCTGACGCCCGATAATCGGCTGACTATCGGCTGACTATCGGCCGAGTTTGAGTGACTAATTTACAAATGAAGTCGGCTGACTATCGACCGATGATTAGCAGATAATAGGCAGACTGTCACCCGACTCCAAACTATTATTATTATTATTATTATCAACCCCCGTGGGGCAGGGGTATTTAGTAGGGATTTTACCACAAATTTGGCACGCAGTGCAGGGCTTTTAGTAGGGCTTTGAATTTTGAAAAGCTAAAAGCCCCGCCATTCCCCCTCCCCGAGGGGGCGCGGGATATAAATGACTGGTTCATTAGAAGGAGATTCTGATTTCTCATTATATCTAGAAGTACATGTACATTTAGATGTCTGCATTTAAAGAAATATTATTCTAGTTATTGCACCTTTTTTTTTATTAATTTATATTCCAATGTTTTAAATCAAATATCTCATAATGCTTAAAGTACAAATGCATGTTGGTGGAATAAGAAAGTTATTGTATGTTTTTGCGTCTGTATGGGAGATAATCAGCTCGCTAAAGCTTGTGAATTATCTTTCCGTATAGACGAATAACAATACAATCATATAACTTACTCTTTTATAATGGCTTTGCCGCATTTCCCTTGATCTATGCTGTCTCAACTATGATTTAATGGGAACATTCCAGACTATATCCAGTCCAAAACATTGGTTCATCAGATGAAAATTAAAGCAGAGGAAAATTATGTCCCCCAATCGCAAATTGAGTCAACTGCTCTTCATTGTGTCATAATGATACAGGCTGAAATCCATCAATTATTTCAAGGGAGAGCATGCACAAACACAATTATGGTCGAACTTTGAAATTACAAAGTGCTGTGGTTACCTTGGATATAAGGTCAAGGTCACCAAAATCTAATTTTCTGACTCCAAACAATGTTTCTATGTACGGTAAATGTTCTAAAAATTCGAACACTCTAAAATTACGAACACCTAAAATTATCGCCGAAAATAATTTTTAAAACATCCTAAAAAATCGAACACTGCCCTTTTTCGGAAAAGTAAATTTCTAAAATTACGAACACCCGTTATTTTCGGCGGAAAATCGATGTAAGTTTATCTGTTTGTCCCATCTATGTTCGGTATACTTCTACCGTAAAGCACGTGAGCGGTAGCGACATTTGGGAGGTTCCATTCTACTTAGATGGGTAATCTGGCATGTGACGTTTTGTTTTGCATGTCAGCGCGCGACGTTATACGTTATACATTATTCAAGGTCACCAGCATTGACGAACTTGATGCATGGACAAGTTCCTGCAACGATTCCGAATCTGCTTTGACTAACCTTATTGAGTATACCCTAATGGCTGAGATAATTATTTAATACTGACCAAACATTGAACTTCAGGTCGCGATTCAGCTAATGCACGTTGACACGCGCAGTCGGTTTCGTGCAAAATGCAGAGAAAATCGTGCAAGTCGCATGTTTTAATTTTTCTCACCGAGACATCCAATGCGGAAAATAAAGCCACCGACTATTTAATATTTACCGACATGGCTGCAAGAACTCGCACGTGGTCACCATCTCATTTTTATTCACGGTACATTACCCTTAACTTAAGGCTGAAATATGTGTGATTCTCAGGTTATCCGACCGACACCCATACCCTCCCCCCCCCCTTTTAAGCATTTTAAAGGATTTCCCAGTTCGGCAATATGCCTAAGCCGCGTGCGACACGGAGGGCACTTCCATCATTATATGCGTGTGCTCTTTTCTTGAACACAGCTCGGACCCGAGCATGATATCAACTTGCGCGGTGCCCCATATGAGCTGGTAAAGACCCTGTTGGTACTTATGACAGATGTGACCAGCGAAGGCTCAGGGGAGCATGTGTGTTTGCACCATCTCGTCAGGGTCTCGCTCACTAATAAAGTTAAAATTGGCTGAAGACTTTAGGCAAGTAAAATTCTAGACATTTACGTACGTTTTCCGCAGGCTTTAAAGTACTTGTCGGCGGTTTTCTAAGTACATGTAATAATGGCTATTCCTATCAATCAAAACATCAAATTCCTCAAAATGGAACATTTTAACAAACTGTTGAGCCGATCGCTGCGTATCTGTTTGTCCTCGTGAAACTGCACATGGAAGGTCCTACGAGTGCATTACCGGTAAAATGTACGCACAGACACACATACATGTACCAAGAAATAAATTGATTGTAGCACGATTCTGCATCTTGATAAATTTAATATTTACATAAAATAAGCCAGTTCATGAGATTATGGTACCTAGATTATGGCCCAACGTTGAATGCTGGCTTCATAGTTTTGAGAATTTCAGGGGATCCGGTCCAGTATTGCTAAGAAATTCTTTATTTTTGTGATTTTTCAGGCGGGAGGGGGTTCGGACCCCTCTGGATCCGCGCATGGATCGGACAATGTATACCCTCATTGAGATATACTGACAACCCATTTTATCGTGCACATCGGCTTTTGTACGACACTTTGCGTACTTTCCATCGCAAATGGACGAAACATTCTTTCCTGAATTCCAGTCGGGTCTGATCTGGATCCAAACCGTTTTTGCAAATGTAAATAAAGATAGAAAGAGAGAGAGAGAGAGACTGGTACATGCACATCTTTTCGGGAAAATCACATCTTCACCAGCGAAGTTTTCGTCGTGTCTACCTTTCGACAATCGCAACCCTTGGTAGGACAAGATGGGAAAATCAAAGTGCATCGACAGATCGACAAGTAGAGAGAGAGAGAGAGAGAGAGAGAGAGAGAGAGATGTGTGTTATTTTTTAATTTCGTCATTTTTTAACTCTGAGAACTCGTCTATGTATTTCAAAGTTTCGTGTTTATCTTTGCAAAAAAATTCTGATCGACGAGATACATTATTAACGGCATTTGCGCAGATGGAGAGCAAGCGAAAAGCGTTTTGGTTTTCTGAAAGAAGGATTCATCGGTAGCCCGAGGTTAATTAAATAAGTAGGCTTTAACGACTTGTAAGTAAATTGAGTGACATAACATGCACGTGCCTGGCTCTCGACTTGGCAATTACCGCACGCGTTGGACGTTTTACTGACTCAGTCCGCAAGAATTTAGCGGCGGTTGAAAAGAAAAATGAGTAGAAGATGGCGCAGAATCATATCGCCGTGTTCTCAACACGTTTCTACCACGATTTTACATGCATATATAACGTTTTTGCCCATGATAAAGACCACATTCTAAAATTACGAACACTAGCACTTTTTCTGAAACGTAATTTCTAAAATTACGAACAGCGGAAAAAAATAATTATTTTTTCGTGTTCGTAATTTTAGAACATTTACCGTACATTTGGAGGAGCGCAGTGGCTCAGTGGTAGAGTGCTTGAATCGAGACCGAGAGGCCGCGGGTTCGAGCCTCACTGGCGTCACTGCGTTGTGGTCCTTGAGCAAGACACATTTATCCTAGTTTAGTACTGGTTCAACCCAGGAGGACCCGTCCCTGTTTAACTGAAAGACTGTTGATGGGACATAAAGAAGCAAATCAAACAGAAACAAAATATGCAAATTTTGTGGAGAAAACCCCACTGGTTCAGAAGAAAGAGCTCAGAAAAGGCTGATTTTACGTTTTTTTAAGGATGGTGACCTTGAAAACTAGGTCAGTATCACCAAAATCATGTCAACTCTTCATTTTTGCGACAATTATACTATACATAAAGTTTAGCTAGAATTCATTTTTCATTTCATATCATACACATGCCCTATTTTGGTCAAAAGTTGACATTTCAAAGTGCTGGAGTGACCTTGAAAATAAGGTTAAGGTCACCAAAATCTAATCAACTTTTAACCCTCTCCTAAAAATATATATATGCGAGTTTGGTTAAAATTGAACCATCATTTCTGAAGATAGTTGAAATGGCTGACTTATACAGTCCTAAAAGGATGGTCACCTTGAAAATTATGTCAAGGTCACCAAAGTCTAATCAACTCTTACCACTCTAACAACTATGTATATATGCAAGTTTGGTCAAAATCCATCCGCTGCGCAAAAATATAGCACACAGAACCCCTGTTTTGGACATTTCAAAGTGCTGGTATGACCTTTGAAATCAGGTCAAGGTCCCCAAAAACTAATGAACTGTTCCCTAACTCCCAATAATGTATATATGCTAGTTTGGTTAAAATCCATCGACTAGTTCGGAAATAAAGCACAGAAACACTATTTTGGACATTTCAAAGTGCTAGTGTGACCTTGAAAATAAGGTCAAGGTCATCAAATCTAATCAACTCTTCCCCTCTTCCCAAAATTTATCCATGCAAGTTTGTTAAAAAAACATCAACTGATTCAAAGGATTATACATGGAAACCCTAATTTGGACATTTCAAAGTACCAGTTTGACCTTTAACATACATGTAAGATCAAGGTCATCAAAATCTGATCTAGACTTCTCCTCCTACTAACAATGTATCTCTTTAAGTTTAAAATCAAAATCCATCCACTAGTTCAGGAGATAACGCACTGAAACCATATTTCGAACATTTCAAAGAACCGTCGTGACCTTGGAAATAAGGCCAAGGTCATCGTAATCTAATCAACTCGTTCCCCCTCCCAACAATGTATCTATGCAAGTTGGGTCAAAATCCATCCACTGGTTCAGAAGATAACGTACAGAAAAGACGCTACTCGGACGCCGACAGGATCCACACCAAAAAGGATGCCCCCACCCCCACACATTCACTTATATTTTCCAGGCAGTTCAGTTGCGTGATTTTAATTAAAACATTGTATTCTGAGGCAACATGGAGAACTGTAGATTTTGATCAAACGACTCCGTAGGAAGCCAGCTGATCTGAATCTACACTCTTTTATAAAGGACATATTTGTGTTCAACAGGACAAGGGTAAATAATTAAAAAGAGCTAAATTAAAATATGAATATGTTTCTGGCATATCAATGTTTCAGACTGGAGGCAGTCTTCAATATTTCTAATAATATCAGGTCAAGAAATTTCAGATCCACCAAAAATGAAATAAATATTGTAAATTTAGGACAAAGCAAGTATAAAGAGCTCTTCTCAGTCAGAGTAAAAGTTTGTTTATTTTACTCAGCACGGCTTGAAGGAGTTCTGAAACTAGAGCTGATAAATGGAGCTGGTTTTTGTTTGTAATGATTGATACTAAGATAGCTCTGGAAAGGTCACTGTGAATTTTTTGCACACTCTGAGGATCTTGTGGGCCGAACTGTGCTAGCCTAATGTTTTGATTGCAATGTTTCCAAACAAGCAAATATAAACATGGTCATTAGATCTTGGCAGCACTGTATTGTCCACACGCATCATTCCTGTGGCGGGAAACAGGGAAACTTGTCTGGGTATCGTCTTTCGACCATTTCCAAATTCGCATCAAAAAAGTTAATAGACAGGCTTACGTCAGATGGATAGTTCCGCATTTTCTGACAACATAAAGTAACTTAAATGTGTCAAAATATCTATTGACCCGTTATTATAAATGATCGTCTCTGTACCAAATACTGATAAATAGATCTGGCGAAACCAAGCAATATTATACAATTATTGACTTCAATGAGGTAGACATAAGGATTTATCTACCCAAAAAGTGAATATCACTTTTAAGGGTAGATAAATCCTCATGTCTACCGAAATTGAAGTCAATAATTGTTTTGTTATATGACTTTTCAACTTAGAATGAAAATGTTCTACTTTCACTTTAGTTGCTGAAGTCAACCTTCAACTTTAGGACTTTCTAACAAGTTATATCAACTGTTATTGAAATGTTTTTCTGTAGTATTTTGCAAGTTGCAATGTATATTGGAATGCAAAATTTAATCATAAACTTTTTTTTTTACATTTTGTTTATTCAAACAAAGATAAATGAACAAACAAAACATAACAAAACAGTTGTTAAAATTCATGAAAGTCATTAGTTTACCTGTTTGGATGTGAAACAGCAAATCATGTCAATTTCATGCAGCACATGCTAGTTTTATACTCATCAAGCTATTTTTAGCTCTCTAGAGGGTGATATTGCAGAAGTGTCAAAAATATTAACTTCTGGAAACTAGTTTGAACTGGATTTCATCCTATATTACCTTCTGAGCCAGTTTAGACCAGTTTTCAGGTAGACATAGTGATTTATGAAGACAAATTTGGCCAATCAGGAGACATGATTCTCTCCATTCATATAACAATATACAATTATTGACTTCAATAAGGTAGACATAAGGATTTATCTACCTGAAAAAATAATAATTCAGCGAGGCCGCTAGGCCGAGGTGAATATCATTTTTAAGGGTAGATAAATCCTTATGTATACCGAAATTGAAGTCAAAAACTGTTTTGTTATATGACTTTTCATTTTAGAATGAAAATTTTGCTACTTTCACTTTTGTTGTTAAAGACATGTTAAACCTTCAATCTAAGACATCTAAGGATTTTCTCACAAGTTTTAGCAATTGTTACTAAAATACTGTAATGTGATATTTTGCATTTTCAAATGTACTGTATATTAATTCTCTTAATGAGGAATATAAAATGTTATCATAAATTGTTTTTACTGTTTATTCAAACAAAGATAAATAAGCAAACAAAACAAAACTGTTGTAAAAATTCATGAAAGTCTTTAATTTACCTGTTGGGAGGTGAAACAGCGAATCATGTCAATTTCATGCAGCACAGTCATGCTAGTTTCAAACTTATCATGCCATTTTAGCTCTCTAAAGGGTAGTATTGCAGAAGTATCAAAAATATTTACTTCTGGGAACTAGTTCAAGCTGGTTTTCGTGCAATATTAACTTCTGGACCGGTTTAGATCAGTTTCCAGGTAGACGTAGAGAATAATGAATACTAATTGGGCCAATCAGGAGACAGGATTCTCTCCAGTCATATAACAAACACAATTATCAAGTTTATACCATGTATGCGAATACGAATATGGCCGGTACTCGGATTGTGTGTCCAATATATAAGGTTAATTTAGGCGGCGCACAATCTCTAGTGACCTATTGGTTAAAATGTAGTGCGTCGGACTATTGAACCAGCGGATCAGGGTCGATTCCTGGATGGGCACCTATTGTACATTTTTTCTTCTTCTTTAATTTCAGCTTTATAATAATGAATTACTTCCTACAAGTAATATGAAATTCTATAATTGACAAAAAGTAAACCCCATAACGTTTTATATTGACTCATCCTAAAGATATGGCGGGGGGGGGGGGGGGGGGGTAGGGGTAAATTTTGCTCTCCTGAAAGACAAATAGTCTGGTGATCCCCATTTTTATTCTTTTTTCCTAAAAGGTAATATAAAAGTCTATGAAATAAATATAAAACTTTGAGATTGTTAATGCCAGATTTTTTAATATACAATTCAATCTAAAAATCGCATTCCTATTTTAGGGGAATAACCAAAATATATCATTCAGTATCTTGTCAAGGCTTAGGAAAACAAATAAAAGTTCACTTTTCCTTAAAAGCTTGATGTCCTGAGTAATAAGTAAAATCAAAATAAAGAAGCAGGGTGGCGATTACAACTAGTAAACTTAATATTAAGGACATCCGTTCTTTTAGAAAATTTGTGAAATGCTGAAAACTTCCATGTGAGATTATGAAAAAATCGAGCGTGGTGACATATCCTTTTTATTTCAGAAAATGACAGTCCATAAAACAAGCTTTAAGCAAAGAATTAAAAATATTTTAATGTAGAAAGTATTACCCGCAATTGCCCTTAACTATTATTTATTGTTTATACATTTTAATACAAAGTTTTTATGTAAGGTTTAAACACTGCAGACTCGGACGAGATGTCGCAAAACTTGCATTTCGTCTGAGTTTGCACTGTTAACTTGATAGTATTTACACAAAAACAAAACTGCCTTTGCAATCCAAGGAAGGCACAGAAAGCTGGGAATTCTCATGCACAGGTAAACACAATAGCGGTCGGACCTAGAAGTATTTTCGATGGGTAAAACTTAACAAGCTTTGAAAGCGTGTATCTCAGAAATAACATGTATGTATGTGTGTGTGTGTGTGTGCGTGCGTGTGTGTGTGTGTGTGTGTGTGAGAGTGTGTGTGTGTATCTATCTATCTATCTATCTATCTATCTATCTATCTATCTATCTATCTGTCTGTCTGTCTGTCTGTCTGTCTGTCTGTCTGTCTGTCTGTCTGTCTGTCTGTCTGTCTATCTATCTATCTATCTATCTATCTATCTATCTATCTATCTATCTATCTATCTATCTATCTACTTTTTTCCAGAAAAAAGCAGGTGTTGAAAATTAAATTTCCAAGTAATAAATGACATTACAAGTGATATCCCAAGCTCTTTTCTTGGTATTGCAAGATGGAAGCTTGGGATGATGATTTATTTAAGTCGGTATATGTTATCCTTTGACCCTTTCTTGTATTTATTTCGTTTCGACAAGATCGGATCTAGGGATTTACATACTTAAAGTTTAGAGGTATCCTTTGTCTATGTAATATCTGATTTGTCTTTATTTGGATTTCAGTCTAGCACACTTATTTGTATTTACGTATCAACACATTTTATCTTCTTAAAAAATCACGCACCGGACTCAGCCTCCAGTTTAGGTAACGGGTTAGTTTATAGTTCTGTAGACAATAAAATAACGCTTTAGATTGTATTCTCTTATAAAACAGAATTTTGATATATAGTCATGTAACTAATATAGGGAGCACATATATAGTTTTTCTCATTTAGATTTTGTTGTGACCAATTTAAGCCTTTGTTGTTAAATCATGTATACATCTATTGTGACCATTTATGAATTTGTTGTTATATTCATGTATCTGACAAGAAACAAATTGCATAGTCTACGTCAATAAAATAAATGTTCTGTTTTGTTCTGTTCTGTTCTATGGTACGAAGAACGCATCAAAACTTATCGTTGGGTACAGATAATTAAACTTAGAGAAGCACGGATAAACGGACCCACGAACGACACCCACACTATTTACCTTGGATGGTATGAATAAAGACTAGTACAGTAATCATTCTATCAGTCTGAGAGTAAATTGACGTAGTTTGTCACGTTGTGCTGCTTTATTCAGATGATTGGATAAAAACAGGCATTTCTTGAATATTTCTGATGGTACATGTAAGTCTTACCAAGTGTGGAGTTTGTATGTAAATACATGTAAGTGTTTGATTGCAGGTTCGTTATAATCTGGATATAAATACCTTGTTTCGTGTCTTACAGCTAAGTACATTTGGTCCATCGGGAGGAGACTTAAATGCCTCGTATATCTATTCGTTAACATTTGTCGAGCTGCTTCAACTAATCCGTCACACACACCTTTCGCCCAGGTGATTTTTATTCCACACATGCACCTACATAAGACCATGGTATCACACGAACTGGAAACCAGTGTAGACTGCAAGCAGTTCCTCAGGTTAAACAACGTTTTACGGTATTGACAAATATAATGTTATTTCGTTCGAAAATAGTGTTGTGTCATTAGAAGACATTTTTGGCTCCGATGGCAATTAGTATCCAGATTTTTAATAAAAATACTTTTATACAATTACATTAAAATCGCGTCGATTTCTATGCAAATTTCTACTTTAGAATCTAAGGGTATTGCTGTTCGTTAGACTGTTTCCCTAAAAGTATTAATCATTTTGGTATGAAATCTAAAAACATGTTTAGCTGACATTTTGATGTTCATTGTTGCCAAATCTCAATAAAATTGACACATTAAAAATAAAAAACTTTATGAATTTCAGTTTTTGCGCTTTTAAAGTCCTTTAGTGTAGTGTTGGCCCGAGGGCCGTGCATTATAATTCACTTCGTTCACGATTTCCGCATACCCCGGTATGGTATAGTGATTGAGCACGTAATTATCTTGAGTTTCTGGAAACGAGTGAGAACTTGAAAGACCACAGTCGCACGAAAACATATCTACATGTAAGCGGATACATGTACCATGGACTGGAGAAACGAAACATGAAAAACTTTTATTCATGCACAACTCAACTTACATGCAGCATGAAATGTATACTGCTCTTTAATGTTAAAACAAACAAATTTGAGGGCCCAGCAGATGTTTATGTATCAGAAAAAATGTTTGATTGCTATTTTTGCATAAAGTCATTTTGTTGTTTGAGAAATTTGGAAAAAGGGCTTTGAAAAGTTCAATTTTATTATCTATATATAAAGGCATGAACGATGCGTAAATTTTAAAAATGCCAGTTCAAGAGCAGAGACTTACGGCATCTTGACGTCAATGAAACATGCTCACTTCTATGCACGATACTGTAGATGACGTCAAATTTTGTGACGACCAAAAACTGTACACGTATTAAAGTAACAAAGCCGTACATCAATAGCAAGTGTATTGCCTTGTTAATACATTGGTTTGTGTCGATTGAAGCATGTCTGTTAATAGCGTGCGACATGTTTTTTGTGCAAAAATACGCATTTATTTTTTCATATGGAGTAAATTGGTTTTCAAATGGCAGGGCTAAAATGTAATTATGAACTTCTCTGAAACTATTAAACTAATTAGGCCTTTGAACAAGTCACTTGCTCTATTTTAATCTTCTATCAAATTCAATTAGAGCTATTTTTATTTTTATTTTTATATCCTAATGGCATAATGTCTAAGAAAAAAAGTAGTTCTAGTGAAAATTTGACTTTGGTTGCTATGTTCGTGGATGTATCTGCTGTCCTATCTGAGTAATCTCACTGTACAGATACATTGTCAAAATAAAAATAATTTTGACAAATTCGGCGACTTGCCCAGGGGAATATCTGACAATTCATCACCTGTACGCTTGATGATGTTTCTTTTTTTTCCAACGTTACCAATTGGGCCTCGACGCGAGAACATCTGCATGCGAACAACAAAGCCACAGACCAGCCTGTCGATGAGTGCCGTTGTTATTCGATTTCTGTTAAGAATAGTAGTCAATCTCTTTCCATGTAAGATGTTTATGTTATAGATGTTCTCTGTAGCTGAAATGGCTTGCTTGAGCCTTAACATGTAAGAAAACTTTTTCTCACGTCGTGGCCCAATTTTAACTGTCTATTTTTATTCTTCCTCCTCCTACTCTTTGTGTGAATGATAGATAAACAAAGCCCTTACATCACGTCTTTTATCGCAGGAGCTACCTAATTGAAGTAGGTATGTGTCGTGACATGGAAAAATACCACTACAATTTGCTATGCACATCAAATATTGGTACTTATCGCATACAAGTATGCACAAAAGCTGCCCTTAAACGCCCAAGCTAACGCACACGACGGGGCTATACATTTCAATTTTGGTCTGAGTCTTCGTCTGCATGTATACTCATTTATTCTGTATGCGAGTAGCGAATGCTCTGGCGATTCTGCACAATGCGCAGGCTCGTTTAAGCATTTGCTGCTCGACAGTGGATAAGTACATACCAGTCACATGTCTGTCTCATTTGTACCATAGGGCAATGCGTAAACTTCTTATCTGTAAAAATGCGTTATGAGCCGCGGCATGAGATTTCCAACAATTTGATATTTTGTTAAGTGTAGACTCGGACGAGCCTCTGCAGTCTCCTTTTAGGCTTAGGAACTCCAAATTGTGTTCAGTCGGTAGATTAATAATGATATAATACTCAAGCGACTAGCAAAGGCTCTGATCAGACTGCGCATATGCGCAGGCGGATCGAGGCTTTGCTGGTCGCACATACCACATTGTTGGATAGCCCATGCACTGGCCTAGATATTACATGACATAACCAACAAAATAACCTGTGCGTCCCTCAGCCTACACATATATCCAGTATGATCAGCTTCTTTGCTGACCGCATGAGGAAACTGAGGGCTTGAGTGCAGACTGAAAATCGTGACATTGATCTGAGTTTGTTTCCATGTTTGTTTGATACTGACCCCAAGTTTAGACATTACACATGGAGCACATTGCTGAAACATAGGTGTTGCATATTTGTTAATCTTTAGGTATCTTTCTCCAAGTATCATTTGTTAAGACCTTTATGCGCTAATGGATTCTTCCTTCTAGTTCGATACAATACACTTTCGATTGTTTCTTTTTACTCCGAGAGGTCACAGGTTATAATTTCCAAATAAAATTGTAATTCTATCTCTGAAGATTGTTTTTGTCTTAGCAATGATGAAATGCTGCATTATGTGTTTGCCAAAGTATTAGGTGATTCTTGGATCAGAAATATAGCTGTGGAACTTTGTAGATTAGTTTAGATCAGCTGATAAACAGCATGAACACCTACCTGATGAAAGCTGTCAATCTTTTCATAGGTAAAGTCAATAGCCAATCAAATTAAAGATAACAGTTACAGCAGCTCATATATACTAGTTTATGAGGTCCAAGCCCGGCTTTAAGTGCACATTAGCATCGTCATTGATTCCACAGTTCTTATTGTTCCGGGAATCATTTGCGAAAGTGCACATTTGGAGCAATTCGGGAAAGTCAGCCACAATTCGAAAATCGAATCATGGCTCGGGTGTATGTAAGGAGCATTACGCGTAGTACTAGGTACCAAAAAGCTCCATTTTTGTTAGCCAGAACTGGCGTATGGTAAATTAGTTCTGTAGCATGTAGGTTCAGCTCTTTTTTGCTGCAATCACAATAGTTATTGTGTTAACATGGTTTCTATGACGTCGCCGTCACGTTATATAATGTCAGCGTCACGTTATCACCCGCGTTATGAAAGTAGATCCTCGATGTACATCCGTGGTCTGATTCCACGGAATTTCACGGAATTGGCCAAGGCAGTTCCAATTGATTTGGAGATTTTCACCGGTAAGCATATAACACCAGACCACTATCAGCACGCCAGTGAAACATCATCCGAATGAGTCGATTGTGGCTCGAGATTGCACGACGCTTCAAATATGCACCAAAACAAAACAAATTTTCTGTATTTACTTTTTGTTTGTAGGTTGTGAACCTTTTATATAGAATAAGTTTACGCAAGGAGCTGATGAGTTCTCTACTCTCTTTGCGTGAATTGGTTTGTAATCTTCAAGACATGAGTTGTACATGTGACATGATGTTTCAAGGTGAACCGAATCAATTTGGATATATTTCCATGATGGTTTAAATAGCTTTACTTTTCAAGAACAATCGCATATCATATGACACTCACTCTTTCACACATGTAAAATAATCTATTTGTACTTATAATTAGCTTTGTTATGAGTATGAGAGTGAAAGAATCGCATTTCCGCAATATTGAATTTCACTTAAGGTAGGACGCGCTGAAGGAAATAACACAAATCAGAAAATTAAACCTTACACGTTGTTTGAACAAGATTGTTCAATTATCAAAATATAAATTATTCAGCAACAAACGACAGCTTATTTCCTGTTATGAAGTGATGAAACGTCAATATATTCGTTATTACATTGTTTTCATAACGGTTGCCAACATATGCACATCAATTGATGGTTGATTATCTGCTTGAAATATGCACCGACATTAAAACCACATGCAATGTATTCTTGTAAATGAGTTTGAAATAGTACGCACACAAGTATACAGACTGCATTACCCGCAATTCATAACACATTGTAAGATGAGCCAATGTTTCTTCGAGAAAATATATGGGAATGCCAAGAGTGACAGTGAGGTCATGTTTTGTTGACAAATTTCTTAGCAACTTATATTCGATAGATCACTTGTGTATTAATCCTATCCTGCGGATAGGATTAATACGTAAGTGATCTATCGATTCGCGTTGGCTCAAGTGATGTGTACAAGTTAATGTTTTACTTAACAATTGTAAACAAAACACACATCACTGTCACTTTTGGTTGACACGACAGTAGTTATCGCATATATGCGTATAGTCACTATAAAAACAAACATGCGCAGTGAAGTAACTTGTTTAAATGTTGGACTGAACTCTTGTAATCTTCATAAGCTTGCCTCTGGTAGATATTCATCAAAAGAGCACCACTAAGCAATGGTTCCTTCCACACTCAGAAACGTTTCTAGATGTTTTCGCTATACGGACTTTACCAGTTCCGTTTAATAAAACAGACAGCTATAACAAAGTAGACAGAAAATCAGTAGCAGCAGCAAAATTAACACCGCAGCTGTTTTGACTACTGCTACTGCTGCTGCTATTGTTGATACTACTACCACCACTACTACTACTACTACTACTACTAATACTACTACTACTACTACTGCTAAAATAATGATAATAATAAAAGTTCAGACTTTTTAAGAAAACTTACAAACTACACTTTCTTGTACACATGCGGTGTATACAATGTATTATAAACAGCAATGGGTTTTGCTCGTCATAAATGTATATTACGAATGGACATAACAAGGAATTTCGCTCCTCATAATCGTATAGGTTGAATGGACATGAAAAGGCGTTAAGCAAGCCATAAATGCACATCAATGATGGACATGCCAATGCATTAGGCTAGTCATAAATGCATGTAGCAAGAATGGACAAGTAAATGCGTTAGGTTAATCATAAATGCATGTTGCAAGAATGGACATGACAATGCGTTAGACTAATCATAAATGCATGTAGCAAGAATGGACATGACAATGCGTTAGGCTAATCATAAATGCACAGCAAGAATGGACATGACAATGCGTTAGGCTAATCATAAATGCACAACAAGAATGGACATGCCAATGCGATAAGCTAGTTATAAATACACAGCAAGAATAGACAATGCGTTAAGCTAGCCATAAATACACAGCAAGAGTAGACATTAAAATGCGTTAAGCTAGCCATAAATGCACAGCAAGAGGCGCTAAGCTAGATATAAATGCATATCAACAATGGACATGACAATGCGTTAAGCTAGTTATAAATTTATAGGGGTTTGCTCGTCATAAATGTATAGGACGAATAGACATGGCAAGGTATTTTGCTCGTCATAAAGGTATAGGTCGAATGGGCATTACAAGGCGTTAAGCTTGTCATAAATGCACAGCAAGAATGGAAATGACAATGCGTTAAGGTAGACATAAATTCATAGTCAGAATGGACATGACAGCTAGTCATAAATGTAAAGCACGATTGGACATGCCAATGCATTAGGCTCGTCATAAATGCACAGCAAGAATGGGCATGACAATGCGTTAGGCTAGTCATAAATGCACAGCAAGAATAGACAATGCGTTAAGCTAGCTACAAATGTAAAGTACGAATGGGCATGACAAGGCGTTAAGCTAGTCATAAATGTAAAACACGAATGTGCATGACTAGGCGTTAAGCTAGTAATGAATGTAAAGCACGATTGGACATGCCAATGCATTATGCTAGTCATAAATGTACAGCAAGAATGGGATGACAACGCGTTAGGCTAGTCATAAATGCACAGCAAGAATGGACAATGCGTTAAGCTAGCTACAAATGTAAAGCACGAATGGGCATGACAAGGCGTTAAGCTAGTAATAAATGTAAAATACGAATGGGCATGGCAAGGCGTTAAGCTAGTCATAAATCTAAAGCACGAATGGGCATGACAATGCGCTCAGCTAGCCATAAACGCATAGCAAGAATGGACATGACAATGCGTCAAGCTAGTCATAAATGTAAAGCACGAATGGGCATGACAAGGCGTTTAGCTAGTCATAAATGTAAAGCATAAATGGGCATGACAATGCGGTCAGCTAGCCATAAATGCATAGCAAGAATGGACATGACACTGCGTTAAGCTACTCATGAATGTAAAGCACGAATGGCCATAACAATGCAATCAGCTAGCCATAAATGTAAAGCACGAATGGGCATGGTAAGGCGTTAGGCTAGTCATAAATATATAGCACGAATGGGCATAACAAAGCGTTTAGGTCGTAATTAATGCATAGCTAGACGGGGAATGACAAGGCGTTATGCTTGTCATAAAAGCATTGAACGAATATGCATGAACACGTGTTTAGCAAGTAATAAATTTATATCATGAATGGGCATGACAGGGCGTCAGGCTAGTCATAAATGTATAGCACGAATGGACATGACAAAGTGTTTGGCTCGTAATAAATACATAGCACGAAGGGGCATGACGAGGCGAAATGCTTATCATACAAACATAAAACAAGTATGCATGACAAGGCGTCTTGCAAGTCATAAATGTATATCACGAATGGGCATGACAAGACGTTAGGCTAGTAATAAATGTTTAGATGGTAATAAATACATAGTACGAATGGCCATGACAAGGCGTAAGTCTTTTCATAAAAGCATAGAAAGGAATATGCATGACAAGGCGTTTCTCAAGTCATAAATGTATAGCACGAATGGGCTAAACAAGGCGTTTGGCTCCTCTTAAAGGTATAGAACGAATGGACATGATAAGGCGTTGGGCTCGTCATAAATGCATAGCACGAATGGCCATGACAAGGTTAATGGCTCGTGATAAAGGTATATAACAAATTAACATGACAAGGTTTTAAGCTTTTCATATAAGCATAGCACGTATGGACATGTCTAGGCGTTTGGCTCGTCATGAAGGTATAGATTAAATGGACATGCCAAGGCGTTGGGCTCGGCATAAATGCATAGCACGAATTGACATGATAAGGCGTTAGGCTCGTCATTAAGGTATAGAACGAATTGACATGTCAAGGGGCTAGGCTTGTCATAAATTCATAACACGAATTGACATGACATGGCGTAAGGCTCGTCATAAATGTATAGCACGAATGGACACGACAAGACGTTGGGCTCGTCAAAAATTCATAGCACTAATGGAAATGAAAAGGTGTTAGGCTAGTCATAAATTCAAAATCAAAAACACGAATGGACATGAAAAGGAATTTGGCTAGTTATAAATGCATAGCACAAATGGACATGACAAGGCGTTAGGCTCGTCATAAATGCATAGCACAAATTGGCATGGCAAGGCGTTTGGCTAGTTATTATATATAGCAAGAATCTTCCTCGAGGTGCCATGGGTTTGTCTGCATTTTGTGATTGTGGTATTTCCTGATCATACTCACTTACTATTTTTTATGGTTATGACAAGGCGTTAGACTAGTCATAGATGTAGAGCACGAATGGATATGACGACAGAGCGTTTGGCTAGTCATAAATTCATAGCACTAATGGTTCATGGCAATGCGTTAGGCATAGTAAAATGCCTAGCAAGGAAAGATATTTCAAGGCGTTAGGCTCGCCATAAATCCATAGCACGAAAGGGCATGACAAAGCGTTAGACTAGTCATAAATGTATAGCACGAATGGACATGAAAAGGCGTTAGGGTCGTCATAAATATAGCACGAATTTATACGACAATGCGTTAGGCACGCCTTAAATAAACATAGTACAGATATATAGCATGGATAGGCATTACAAGGCGTTAAACTCATCACAAATCCATAGCACGAATGGACATGACAATGTGTTAGGGTTATCATAAATGCATAGCACAAATGGATATGGCAAGGCGTTAGGCTAGTCAAAAACGTAAAGCACGACCTGATATGAGAAGGCGTTGGGCTAGTCATAAATGCATAGCACGTATGGACATGACAAGGCGTTAGGCTCGTCATAAATCCATAGCACGCATGGATATAACAATGTGTTTGGGTTATCATAAATGCATAGCACTAATGGATATGGCAAAGCGTTAGGCTAGTCAAAAACGTAAAGCACGACCTGATATGAGAAGGCGTAAGGCTCGATATAAATGCATAGCACGTATGGACATGACTAGGCGTATAAACTACCACCATCGTTTTTGTAGTTTTTGCAGTTGAAAAACGCATTTCGCATTGAAATGTATGCTGCTTAGTCAATCAATATAGGAAGTAATAATACGTTTGAAAGGATTTAATAACATCATAAAACATTGAGGTAAGAAATAAGAGTGTTTTACGCACGATAATATAGCAATTAATCAAACTTTAGACTAGATTTTAGCTTTTACAGAGTCAACATATTTCAATATCGATTTTTTAGAAAGGCGATCTGATTGGTTACCTTAACAATGCTTCCCATCTCATATGAATATTCATGTATCTTGCATTGCGTTGATTCGCGTTTTTTACGCAATTAAAATCGTACATGCGTACAACGCATTGGAAATGCACACGAAACGCGAATCTGCAGTACAAATACGCGAGCGCTGGTGTAACCAGAATTGAAATGGGAAGGAGTTGGGCTCGTCATAAATGCATGACACGAATGAGCATTACATGGAGTTTGGCTCGTCATATATGCATAGCGCAAATGGGCATGACAAGGCATTTGGCTCGTCATAAATGCATGACACGAATTGACATGACAAGGCATTTGGCTCGTCATAAACTCAGGAATGGACACGCCAAAGCGTTTGGCTCGTCATAAATGCATAGCATGAATAGGAATGTAAAGGCATTTGGCTCGTCATAAATGCACGAATGGAGATGACAAGGCGTTTGGCTCGTCATAAATGCATGGCGCGAATCAGCATGACATAGAGTTGCGCTAGTCGAAATGCATAGAATGAATAGCCAAGGCGTTGGGCTAGTCACAAATACCTAGCATGAATAGGCATGACAAGGCGTTAGACTAGTCATAAATATAAAGCAGGACTGGGCAAGACAATGCTTTAGGCTAGTCATAAATGCATATAAAGAATGGGCTAGACATGGCGTTAGGCATAGTGACAAATAAAAATGCATACTAAGAATGGGCATAATAATGGGTATGATAAGGCGTTAGGCTAGTCATAACTGCATAGCGAAAATAAGCATGACACGAACGACACGAACTCAGGCTAAATGGGGACGGCATTGCACTTAAGGCTCCCCTTTATCTGCATAGCACAAACGGCCATGACATTGCACGTAAGGATCCTCTTATATGCATAGCACAAATTGGCATGGCATGGCAATGGTACTTCTACGTAGGGTTTTATCTTCATCCCATAAAGGTGTCAACGATTGTCAGTTCCTAAGATTACATGTCTGATGGATCTCTATTTAAAATTCAGAGGAGACCAACTCATAAAGACAAATAGTCAACACAAGATTATTTGATGTACCATTGAGAATTTTGTCACAGTATTATAACGGCTCACGCTAGAAAGGATCTTCTTGGATGAGGAGTTACAATGATTACCTATTAACAAACAACAAATTGTGTGTTTTTCAACGTTCAATCAGTATCGAGTTAATTCGTTTGAAAACAATACTTTGTGATTAGCCAATCTGTAAATACAAATGTGATAACCAAGATCTTCAACATCAAAGCCCCATTACAGAATGACACAAGAAATTCATACGCTGTAGTTATTCTTTCACACATGATTATATGCATGGCAATATATACACTTTAACAGCGTGTTCGACTTACAAGCCGTATCACCATGGGGTATCCGTCGAGTCTGATCAGAGTCTCTGTTATGCGCTGAACAGGCACATTTGTAGCTCGGGACGCATGGTTTATTCATGTGCCCAATGAAGACTTTAATCAGATTGGGACGATGTCAAAGTGTTGGTTTTGTCAAGCGCAAGTTCATATAAAACGTAAAATATCTAAAGGTTTGCTATAAGTGCGTAATTTGGGGCAATTGAACAGGCATTGGTCTTGTTACTCTATTAACTATGTTCTATTCTATTGCATTTCTCCTTAATTATACTAGAATTTGTTTTCTTCAAGAAAACTGATGTCTCCCCTTGTTAGTACTGTTTTTAATGTACAGAAAACCCTGTCTAAAACGGCCACTCTCAAAAAGACATCTACATGTAGCTGCTCCCTTATTTTGGTGTTGACTTACACGCATTTTTACAGTGTGGGAGGACTAGTCGTTCATGGACAGAGACATCCACTTAACATCTTTTTTCCTAGTGGGTTATCAGTTATAGCTTATTCAAGTGTCTTTAATGGAGCTTAATTTAATGGAAATTGTACTTGCCATGAGTAAAAGATTCGATGTAAATATTTACTAAAGAAAAAACAAAAACATTTCCTAATATGGAAGTTTGTGTGCTTGAAAGCTTATTATCATTTGATGGCGACATACCGATAAAGGTGAAACGTATCTAATAATACGACACATACACTCTTTGGCATACAGACAGATCCAGACTCTCAAAGACTATTACAGGTTCACATTTCCCCTGAACCATTTTCCATTGGAACGCCCTCCCTGGCACACTTTAGCGGTGCTGCCTGTCGGGTAATTCATGTGTCCCCCTAAATACGAAGTTCTGGTTTTATTTTTTATCTTTACTAACACTCCTTCTCGCACTGTACAAACTCATCTCACCACCTTTTCTATCACCTTGTTTCAACTAACCCCCTCAGCACTTAGTATTCCGGAATACCCGTTTGACGTCCCCCTCGGGGGTTAAGACGTCTCGGAAGATAGATAGATAGATAGATAGATAGATAGATAGATAGATAGATAGATAGATAGATAGATAGATAGATAGATAGATAGATAGATAGATAGATAGATAGATAGATAGATAGATAGATAGATAGATAGATAGGTAGGTAGGTAGGTAGGTAGGTAGGTAGGTAGGTAGATAGATAGATAGATAGATAGATAGATAGATAGATAGATAGATAGATAGATAGATAGATAGATAGATAGATAGATAGATAGATGGAATGTCACATACGTGCTCAATTGAGACTTTTTTTATTTGAAAGCAATAAATTGACTTATTCTAAAAAAAGGTAAAAATAAAAGTCACCGAATTCTGATGCCTGTGGATCATTCACTGATTTGACCCAGGGCGCATTACATGTATACGTACATGTGTATGCACACTGTATACACCTACATATAAACACAGCTTTAAACGGCAATTTTAGCGACATATTTGCCTATAAGATGTGTGTGCAATCAATGTAGTTTAACACATTAGCCTGGTGGCTGTTGAAGAGTTAACTTTTGATAATCTTGAATTATTCATTTGCTGAAAGGAATGCACTTAAACGATGATCATAATTTAAAGTGTTAATAGCATTCGAGTGAAATGGTTCAAATCAAAAGCACACAACTCTTAGAACATCCCAGAATGAGAATGTATTTAAAACACTTGAAACATAATTACTGGTGCCATTTGGTGTTGCCCCTGTTAAGAATAAGATGTTAGATACAAATGTAAGAGCACGAATAGTTAAAATTATTTTTCTAATTTTTCAACCCAAACTCTGCAAGTTTTTTCAGTAAGATCTATAAGTTTATCTTTAATTAAATTATGAGGTAAAGTAGCGTAAAGAGTAGAACAAACTGGACGCATTGAATTCTCTAGCTTGATTGTATTGATTCCTGATCTTTGCACCCTTACTTACTTTCAAAGTAATCTTAATGTTAATGATAAATAGAATCTAATAATCGTGCTCTTGTATTATTTAATTTATTGAACTCGTTGTGAAAAAGAGATAAAATGCTCGGCTTCCCCAGCTCGTTTAATAAATTCAATAAAAAATGAGCACTCATGTAAGGTTATCCATATAAAATTGATATTCGTGCCTATATTGAGCTTGTGTAGCAATTAGAATTCGGTCTGCTTGAACAGGGTTTTCTTTCACTATCAACTGCCCAGGCGTATGCCCCCCAAAATAAACAGAGAAATATTACAATTATACATGTCTAAGTATTTTCGTTATAGACATTGTAGCCGTTATATACAATGTACATGCATACTGAATGCATTACTATTTCAGATATATAATAATAATATACCTTTTTGCAAATCGATAGTTCGTGAAATCAAATTTGGAGATATAGCTGTCATGCAAATACAAAGTTTAAGATGTTTCAAGAGACAATGGACATGAATGATGCTTGGTTTCCTTAGATAGATAGGTTTCCTTATTTTCACTGACACATGTTGTTGGTACATTTGAATTGCCTCCATGATGTAATTTCAAATAGAGGCAACTTCAATGTGAACAGACAGCAAATGTCTTTTCAATAAATGAGGCTTTCACCATATAATTTTAAAACACATTCTCAACATCTTCCAATGTTTCAGTGAAATGAGCAGGTAGAAATGAACAAGTTTTCATGTAGTTTGTCATGCACCTGTATGGCAATAATAGACTGCGTATGAGGGCTGGCCAGCTGGATTAGATTTTTTTTCAATCGGTCTGGTAGAAAAATTTCTTTGTACAAAGTGATAGTATAACTATATAGAAGTCAAATGAGGATGGATGCCAGAAACAATCAGGTGAATAAGGCCTAAATGAAATATATGTATGGTTCCTGTTGCATACCAACAAAATTAAGGGTAGGTAGGTAGGGAAATTATTAAATTTTGTTATAACATTTAACAATGAAAATAGTGACAAAATCTGAAAACGTGCCCATTTTAGGTATTTTTTCTCCAAAGACCATTTTAATGTTTAGGGTAGGGTTAAAAAATTAGGGTAGGTAGGCAACAGGAACCACACATACATTTCATTTAAGCCTAAAGTGCCATACATGTAACGTGACCAACTCGTAACTCCACTCTTATCGAGCACGGACTCTACTAAAATATTAGATCCCCCATATTGTCAATACTAGGCCCCTGTTTGCCTGAGAGCCAGACGCCACAGGTAGTTTATCACTTCTCTGCATATTTCACCGGTCGGTCATTAGCGTATTATGCAACCAAAAATGTGTCTAAATCTTCTTACTGATGCTGTTGTGAGGGCGTGATCTATGAGTAATGATATTGTCTATACAACTAATATAGGCCTAGTGGCGAGAGAAAATGTTGCATGTGAAAAACAAAGGCGCAGACTAGCCTGCGTATCCGCGCAGACTTATCAGTGCCTTCGTTATTCACTCTCAGGAAAGTGAAGTAGCTAAATTTGTTTCTTGCAACATCTTAATATCCTAGTTAGTCTCTGTAGATGAGCAGACTGGGCTGAATCTTACTTGGTCGCAAACCACAAAGAAAGATTTTCTAGCGACGATGACCATATATCTGTATATAGATATAAGATTTTTACCCCCATTAATCAGATGAAAACACGACAGTGAGCAGACTGACATACTAGTCCTCACAGCAGCACCAGCCCCAAGCAAATTTATGATCTTTAATATACGAGGGTCTTCTGGAACGTCGCACAGCGACCTTATATTTATTGGCGAAAGCATGTAGGCTAAGGTGAACAACCGGTTATTTGGTAAAATATGCAACTTGCGTATTTTGTAAAAGTTATATATTTTGTTTATGCATAAAATAAGATTTATCACACGCATTTTAAGGTGCCCATTTTAACAGATGTTTTCAGCACATTCTTTAAAGCATTGGTAATGTACATCTTGAATGCCACTGCACACTTTAATAGAATTACAAATACACCCCTATATCGGGGTATTTTGGGCTTTATATTTCAATTGTACATATAACGTATTAAATGCGAGAAACTCGGTCCGTGCTTTGAATCTTATTGCTTTTTGGCACCAACTCTTCGTTTCCCTCCTTCCTATTATTGAATTCCTTTACTATTCTGCGAGAAGCGTTATTTTTACATGGATATATCTTTAAATGGTGTATACGAAACGATACAAAATCCAAGATGGTAAATCAGCTTGTAAAAAGCTCTCGAGCATCTATTTAGGCAATATGTAATTTAACACCCTGGGAATTAATATGCGAAGCAATTATATATTTTTTTTCAATATCCCACCTGGAATTAAAACGTCTGTACTGGTCTCGAGCTTTTAATATTTTTTTCATGCCCAACGCAACTGAGCATGGCATCTTAACATGCCCATAAAACTAAAATACTGAATCAAATATGTAGTGTATGTTTTTGCTTTAAACCACTAAGGTGTTGTCTACATATGTCCTGTAAATAAATGTGAAAATGGCAACAATTTTTACCATCGGTGGCATTTAACATTTATAAGCAGATAAAATTGCATGCTGATTCGAGTTGACCATGGGCCAGTTTTACATGTCAGACTGAGCTATCTAAATGATTTCACCAAACTTTCTCTTTAATATTTTGAATAAATTCATGTATTTTATAGACTCGACAATGCTAGCCTAACAATTCATTTCTCCATAATTTCCTTGAAGAAAATATTCAAGAGAGAGAACGCATGATTTACAAATATAACTGAAACAGCGGTACATATAGGTGTGCAACAAGTGTAAGTTTTTGCAAAAAGCTTGGTCTACATTAGGCATATATAAAATTGTTATTCTGAACAAGTCATGCCATAAGCAAAGGGGAACGTAGGCAACGTTGCCTACGTTCCCCTTTGCTTAAGACATGACTTGCTAGTTCTTAATTTAAAACTATATATAAACAAGCAAAAAAAAAAAAAAAAAACAAACAAACAAAAAAAAAAAAAAAAAAACAACAACAAAAAAACAAAAAACAAAAAAAAAACGTGCTGACCATTGTAAATTTTTACTCTTTTCCACTCAATCGAGTATTTTGATATTTTCTTGTTTATATCTGCTTGTTGTTTCTTTTCTTGTTACGTAATTATTACAGTTGGAATTTTGCCTTTTACAAATATCTCTTTATATACAGAGTGCCAGGTTGAGTTTTCGTTTGTAAACATGGCTATTTTTCTTGTGTCGCCGGGGAGCGTTCTTAGGTTTATCATTTCTCATTATAATTCATCATGGATTGGCAGTTTAACGACACCATATTCACGCCAGTGGATTATGTGTTTACTTGCTGACAGTTACGTGAAGCAAATTAAACCTATATCTTGACACACCAACTTCTTTATTAAACTAGTTTGTCAGTGCTTGTCTGATGTGTTGTCTGTAAACATTGCATGATCTCATTGCACCTTTGAGTGCTATTCCAATGTTCTACATCAACTATCTCGTAATGCACAAAGTGCACAAGCATGCTGGTGCAATAAGGCAGTTATTGCATGGTTGTGCGTATGTACGGGAATGAATCCACTCGCTAAAGCTCGTACATACATACGCACAAACAATAAATAACTTACACTTATTGCACAAGCGTAAAGGTAATTTCTTCTATTGCGAGTGTGCAGCTATCAACTAGGCATAGATATTACATGTTTTGCTTGAGACTGTATCTTCTTTCATACTTTTGTATATGAGCAACAAAGGCTCTGGTGAATCTGCATGTTTGCACCGGCTCGTCTTATCATTTACTAGCCGCATATACGAAAATTATCACAAGCTCAAAGATCCCATGATATTGGGTGTTCATCGTACATATGCACATGCTTCAAATGGGCCTCGTCGCGACAAAACCTGTCTTCGGGGGTCTACGACAAAGTGAGATTCAAACCAGCCTGCTAAGCTACAGGGACAGGCTAGAAAATTGAAATTTCGCTTGTAGCAAGCTTTGATATGGTACTTTACAAAAACGCGAAAAAAAAAGGCGCTGATCTGCAGCTTTGTTGTTCGCAAACTCCCGCAGCGTCGAGGCCCAAATTACCCATGGAGTATGAGTATGACATAACATGCAGCTGTTAACATACTAGTCAATATGTATCAAACTTTCATGTTTTACGGAAATTTATTAACAATACTAGATGGATTTCTGTATTGTTCGAAGGTCAGTCAATATTGACTTGCGGTCAACAATATTGGTGTCAGGTCAACTGTATTAAGCTGAGGTAAAATCAGTATGACACAGACACATTTGCATGTAATAGTGCTTATATTAAGTGGTAAGTTAATAAAAAAATCTCATTTATAAATTGATTTCGTATTGGTCGAGATACGTGTTCGATGATAGTTTAATTTGCCCGAGACCTCTTCAGCCTCGGGCCAATAAAGTTGATCTCACACCTGTAACTGGGTCAGTACAAAATCGCTTGATTAATAGCACAACTGTACGATGCAACAACTATTGCACTGGTACAAATTTCTTGAAGTAAACATGAATATTACGTAGTTAGAAACATACCATTTTAAGGCAGAGCAGGATAAATGTTTCTTATTTGCATATTTGTTATATATATATTTGGCAAGGTCTGCTACCAGTTAACTGGCAGCAGCGATTTTACGTTAAAATCGCTGCTACCAGTTAACTGGCAGCAGCGAATTTACGTTAAAATCGCTGCTACCAGTTAACTGGCAGCAGCGAATTTACGTTAAAATCGCTGCTGCCAGTTAACTGGTAGCAGCGATTTAACGTAAATTCGCTGCTTCCAGTTAAATTTTTATTTTGACAAGAAGGTTTGAGTCGGTGACGCATGGTGCAAACCAGTGTTTATACATGCAATAATGTAAACCTGGATCCAGAAATGTGTCTCAGGAGGGGAGAGGGTGTCTAGTTGGAGACCAGGGTGGTTCAGACAAAGTTGCACAATTTAAAATCGAGGGTCTGAGGTCCGGATCCGCAGTTCCCCCATTGGATCCGCGCATATAATTATTCACAGAGGGTTTGGGAACAAAATGGAATTTTAAGTTTTATTAATTTTATTTTGCTTTTGAAGAACATATATATATCGTACAAACATTGTATAGAAAGCAACAATAAAATTAACGACTAATGTTAGCAAATACATTAGGCCCTTTTGTGACATAATTTAAACATATTTGACTACGATCGTCCTGTGCATCCTGCATTACGTGAACGTCTCCGTACTCATAATTTTTTTTAAAAAAAGAACAGCGTTTTACCTTCAGACCAAAATTTGAAAAACAGAGACAAGAACATTCATTTACATCTTTTGACACGGTATACTCTGAAGAACCTAACTTGACTGTGTATGCATCATCAGTTTCAGTTATGCTGAAATCTGATTTAATACCTTGCCGATACTCATCATTTACCATTTGAAATGATTTAGAATTGCACAGCAATGAGTATCGGATCAGATCTTCATCATTGTTCCTATGGTCAATTCTAATTTTTAAATTTTCGTACCGATTAAACGAACTTTTTGCATATGTGTCATCAATAAAATTTGATAGGTGCTCCACTGCTTCTGGAAGTCTCATGTTCCTGTTTAAGTACTTGTTCAGCTTTTGATTATGGCATTCTAGCTTATTGTTTGTATTGTTTCCATGAGTTCTGAGACTCGATCTGAAGTACATGACCCATTGCTCTTTACACGGATGCCAATTTTTATCAAAGTATGTTATGAATTCGTCATTAAATTGTGTCAGTTCTGAATGATACTTGTTATAGTCTTCTTCGTTTTGACTGTTTATCAGTTTCTGTACCAGCATAGCTAACTCATGCTTTTCATCTTTTAGACAGTTTAAATCACTTATTTTCTTCTTAAAATATTTCATTACGTGAAATTTACACAGTAATATAGTTGCACTAGGTAATTTGGATTTTAAATCACTTATTTCAGTTAAATCCTTATCAACCATTACTAGCTTGGTTTTGGATGTATCGTTTGTTCTACAGAAGTAGTCAAGAATTTTTTCCAAGTGTACTTTTGTGTCTGATCTTTGAAAGCAATAGGCTACTGGCTTACCCCGCCCATCCCCATCTTCAACCATCATCGTAAAGAGAGGGTATGCTTCTATATTTACATTATATGTGGTATCTACAAAAAGAATTTCTGGGTATTTGTTGTATTGTTCTCTCATTTCACCTGTTTGAATATAAACCAAATCTACATTTTTGCTATCATCTACCTCAACAAGTGTAGTTGCCTGTCGTTTTACTGTTAATTCCTTTAGCATGTTTCCTAAAATATCGCCCTTACTTAAACCACCATCTTTTTCTTTTACTGCTTGAAGTTTGATGTTATTGATATCTTTTGTTTGAATTGATTTGCCCGTTTTCTCTTTAATGAATGTTTTGATATTTTTAGTTCATAACTTTCTATACACACTACAATAAAAATACTGAAGCGAACTGGCAGCAACGATTTCACGTTATAATGGCTATAACCAGATAACTGGCAGCAGCGATTTTACGTTAAAATCGCTGCTACCAGTCAACTGGCAGCACCCATTTTAACGTAAAATCGCTGCTACCAGTTAACTGGCAGCAGACACTCCGTATATATTTAAACGGCTAAATGAGCATTGTATGAGTAGATAAAGAGGTGGCTCTATGGGTAATGGCGTTTCCTACTAACAATGCTGACCATTTTTTACACAGAGGGTTGAGAGTTCGAATCCCACAGGCTCATTTTGTTTTCTTTCTTTTTTTTGATACTATTGATTTGCTTATTTGTGTTTTCTTGAATTCAGGTGCGTCTTATATTTTCGAATCTCACCATAGATTGAAAAAATCTCTGAAATTGATTCTCTTTACAAATAGGGAGAAATAGGAGTCTGTTATGCTCAAATTTATGAACGCATGTTTTGTTCTTGGCACATTAGTAATTGGTCATTTGGATTAGACGTTCGCCTAGACCCAAGGCCGAACCCTGAATGGGTTATCATGAATAAAGCGAAATGAATTGGTGCGTTCATTGTATGTGTTATGGATAGCTAAACATTCACTATTTTAAATGAGCTGAAATCGGCAATTTAACAAGGAAAATATTGAATAACTCATAGTAGAATGTTTTAGAAGCATCGGTGGATTAAAAAATGATAGGCTGCATGCAGCAAAAATTCAAGAAGTCTAGAAGAAAGACATGCCTAGAGAGATTTACCAAGTCAGTCTTCAAGCAGACTCAGAAATGACGTCGGGTGAATCCTGGTACCCGTGCACAGCCTTTAAAAACGACAGATGTACAGACACTCATTGTTCTGGTGAGCTGTTTTTTGTCTAGCTGTAATTCAGCAATTTGAAAATTTGAAAATGTATAGACAAAATCGTGATGCATTCGCTTCATCACATTATAATTGGAAATTCTGAAATAACGAATGTTACATAAAACCCTATCAAATGTATAAAGAAAAATAAGATATAGGTATAATTTAAAAATCATAGAAACTCAACATCACTATGAAATTCAACTTAAATTATAAAAAAAATATTAACTTGGAAGTGCTCTCAGTAGATGCTCTAGCCTCCGTATAGAAAAAATACCAGTTCTTCGGAATCACAGCGACCTTAGCCACTCGAACATGGAGTCGTCTTGTTAATCAACTGATATTACACGCGTTATATACACTGTCACTTCCATACATTGAAATGTGCTTTTCAAACAAACAAGTGATTGTTTTTGCATTTCATTTTTTTGTGCAAAACTGTTTAGTGGAGTATCTTATATTTCTATCAAATACACCAATTTCTTCTATTTTGGAAAACGCTCAGTTTGAAATAACGAAATTAGCACATGCTTTGAATGCTAACAACCCTTAATATCGACTTCTCCGTGTGACGTAATATCCATGTTTACACCACCTATTTATATACATGATAAACGAATTATAATATACATGTATCTTTCGAGAATTATCTGGATTTCCAACAGCTTTCGAGCGTAAACATGGCTTTGGTTTGATGAATACGTGCAATAGCATGTTATATGTAAACACACTAACCGAATTTCAATATTCATTCATTAATCTGTTTGTTAATACAGGCTGGGGAAGGAAACTGGGCGCCTTTCCGGGTCTTTCATCGTTGAACAAAGCCAGCTGTACACATATTGTTCCAGGTTTAGTTAAAATAACGCTTATCACTAAAATAAATCTCCAAGAATGAAGCAATGTAAAGATATTAGTGATACAAGTTGTATTGATATAAAGATACGTCAATTAATTTCCGTTATATGAGCACAATACATATCCCCATTTATAATAAGGAAGCTGTAATTGGTAATATGGTTTGGGAGAAAAAAGTGCTATAGCTAGACTTTGCAGCATAAATGAAACATATTTGTACTCAGCAAAGAACTATCATTTAAATACAAGAGTTTGCAGTCTGTTCGTAGTCCTTGGACAAGTTTATGCAAACTTACGACTTAAATGGCAATGGGCATGTACACCAATTTCCACTTGTAATTTTGAACGACAGATATAGAGGATCTTACACGATTGACCAGGTGTAACGAGCCTTTGGTGAGTTTAATAAATTTAATATATAATGATCATGAGTGTAAAATTCTGTTTATTGAATTCCAAGTTTGTTTATTTCAATGAAAATGTGCATTGTTGTAACGAACGTTGTCATGACAGTACTTGTACCTGCCGAAAGTGTTATTTAACGTGTGACCATAACATTATTTATGACATGACGTTATCCAATGAATAACAATAACGTCATATATGATGAAAGAATTTAGCCTGGGATAGACAGTCTTTTCTTGCAGACTGTTCATTGGTTGTATTGAAACTTACGCACATGGTCGTTAAGTGACGTCAATGTTTAGTCAAAGTGACTTCATCGTGTGATATTGCATCTTAGCGTATTCAGGGACGTCTGGAAGCTTATCAAAGCTTAAAATAAAAAAGTTAATGTTGAGCAAGAAAAGGAATTCATTATTTTTCTGAGGTGGGATATAAATTCTGTCCCTTGGGATCACCGTTTTGTCTTCGTGATGCCAAACAGTGATCATCGCGACTGATGTCTCTATCCCTCCCTCACACTCATGGTGGATTCTTATAATCTTACCATGTTTTCTTACCCAGGCTGATACGTGTGCGCTGTACACTGGTTATATTGGGTCTCACCTACGCGGTAGTCAAGTGACGTCATTGCTATGCCAAAGTGACGTCAATATGTAATTTCTCATCTCAGCATACCCAGAAACTCTTAGTTCTTTTTTTCGAATAAATATGCGAAATTAAATGGTTAGCAAAAAGAAAAAAAGGGAAACTTCATAATTTGTATGAGATTGGGACAGAAACATCCGTCTCGGGATCACTGGGCATGCCTCGTCGGATGCCAAAACGGTGATGCTGGGGACGGATTTTTCTATCCCACCCTCAAGATAGATTCTTATTTTCTTCCAATTCGCGACTCGTCCATCTTTAATTACTATTTTATCTGATGACCACTAAACTGTAACTATCATAAGAATACTATTGGGAATATTGTCGAATTTCATCTTGAAAAAAGAACGTGCCTTCGAAGATTTACTCCAATATGTTTGGCGTGATACATGAATGTGGGGCGTTAAAACAATGATATTGACGAGACTGCGCCGATCTACATATTTATTGTCAGCATACAACAATAAGGTGTTTTTCAGTTTATTGAGAGGTCACAACCTCTGTTAAGGTGCATGTATTTCATTACTACGAAAGCGTAGAAACGAAACCCTAGAAGGTCCACTTTCAAAAAAAATCTCGTTATTACGAGTAGAACCGTTCCCCGTACACCGATATATACAGGATATTCAAATTTTCAGAATTGACATTATTTCATCGAGTGAACTAAAATGTATATTTCCACGAATGAAATAGACGTTTTTTCGTTTCACGAGATGAAATTAATGTCATATATTCATTAAAAAAAGAATTTCTTTTTATTATATACAATTTTGAAGCGTGACAGATTTCTTTGTCCTATGACGTCATACATGATTATACACGCCATATTCACCTCCTTTCTTGTTTATCGCGGAACCTTGTTTATCTTGGATTTGACACATCTCGCGATTTCTCACGCAGGGTGCTTCCTTGCGGTTGTTTACGTTAACTACAGTTGAGGGAAACCCTGACACGTTAAATCCAAGTAAAGTTAACAAAATGTCAGCACAGCTGATGAGTATAATTATTTTCATATATGCATTACGAAGTAAAAAATTTGCTATTGCTAATCACTACCTCCTCTTCATAAAACACCCTCAGGTATTTTTAAACAATCGATTTATTGCATTTACCTTATCTGGAATTTATCGTCTGTGTTTGACAGGTGTCGCTAGTACCATAAATCACGTGATCTCCTTATATGGAAGTGCACTGGAAAATGGAAGCCAGAAGCCATCAGAGATTGTGTGTCAATTATTTTTCTTAAATTGGCTAAATTTGAGATCATCTTTGTTCTCACTGGACTCACCTTCATCTCTGTTCAAAAGTGAAGTCCTAATGAGAGGCAGTGAATTTATATGGCCTTACTGTGTTGATACGTACAATATAAATTCTTATTTCTGAAAAAAAAACCAAAAAAAAAAAAACCTGTTAATTGATTGGAACGCTTACTTTTCAGTGAAAATAATGTTCCTTAACATTTATTAAGACATTTGACAGATTTGGCTTCCTATTCTTTTTTTTTAAAAAGTTAAGTGATCAACTAAAGGCGACTCGATTACGCCATCAAAACACTTATGGCTGCCGAGAAGAGCTCTCTCTTGGAACGAATCATTCAACAAAGGACTCTCTATTTAGACTTTAGAAAGTCCCAAAATAAAATAACAGTTTCATTTCTAGCAAGATTGCAGTAGCAAGATTAAAATGTAAGTGGGAGTACTTTAAAAAAAATTATTTTGCTTTGATCTTACTTAATCCCCAAACAACTAGTTAGCTTCGCAATAAAGATGGATTCCAGCATTTATGATGCTGTCTACGAGTCCGTAGTGGTCATAACTAATATGCGCCTGTCTTCCAGAACTGAAACCACGGGAGGTGGAGTAGAGAAAATTAAAATTTTATCAAATCCTGACAATGTTATGACCAACATGTTCATTGCGATCTAATTAAGAGAATGAATTTTTTGTGTTTTGTCCGCTGGTATTGAAGTTATAGTATACGTTTGAAAGTCTAAAGTGGACTCAGGGAAGTCAACGGAGAAAGCAGATGACATTACATTTCAATTTTCACATGTGATACAACTTTTTGTTATATTTTCACATGTGAAATAGAACTTTTTCAAATTTTTATTATATCTAATCAATATTTTCCTGTATTTCATTACTACGAAAGCGTAGAAACGAAACCCTAGAAGGTCCACTTTCAAAAAAAATCTCGTTATTACGAGTTATTCATCTCGTTATTACGAGTTCGTCATTTCGTTATTACGAGTGAACGAGTTAGTTATTTCGTTATTACGAGTGTACGAGTTAGTCATCTCGTAACAACGAGATAGTTTTCTTTCTTTTTATAAAGGGGGGCTTCTAGCCTTTCGTACATTACTTTCTATAAACATGTAATAAAGTGTCGATGTTTTTCCGTCAGGAATATTGGGTTCTTGCATACTTATGCTCTGTTTAATGTTTTCATTCATATAAGACGAGATGGGTATATCCCAGAGAAACGTCAATAGTATTAGACAGAGTTGTTACATTGTATCAACAAGGCGCGATATTTTAAGACCAGTAATAACTGACTCTATCATGCAAAGTCAATAAAAGGAAGACAGATCATGTGTTGAATCGTATTTACCTTTTGAATCGATGTTTATTCATTTGATTTGTGTTTGCCATGTGAGAATTAGTTTTTTTGCACTAATCTGTAAATCGAAGCATCATTATTCCCTCGATAGCAGCAATCAACCATGTGATTTATTTAAATTGTTTTAATGGTTTGAATTAGTTTTAAAAATATGATGAAGTGCATCCTGCACTCAAACACCCTAAACTCTGCAATATATGATGTGAGCCCAGGGAACAGCTTTGGCATCCGCCCAGCCCGCACAGAGAGTTCGCTAAGCTTGCATACAGAATCTACGAGTCCGTAGCTCCCAAATAACAACTCTGCAATATATTACGTGCGCCTAGGGAATAGCTTTGAAATCCGCCCAGAGACGAGTCCGTAGCTGCCAAATAACAACAGATCTGACTGGGTTGATGTCTAGGCTGATCCGAGACATCGCTGGGCGCACATGTGATTGTTGTTGTATTTGTGTTTAACGTCCCAGCAACAGCAAAAGTCATATGAAAACGGGGCCACGGCTTAAAGACTCATCCAACAGACTGGTGAATCCGGTATTACACACATGTGATTGTGTTGATTTGGTCACACACTGGCTCTTATAGAAGTTCAATGAGAAATACTTTTATAATAAAGATTATTCCTTCAAACAGGAGCTTGGCACAGCATTGATGTATACAACATGTATCCATATGCGTATTTTAAGGATTGTTTTTCAGCAAAACTCATTTAGACAATGATTGGTAACCATAATACAAGAGTTGGTACTGGTACAATACTAATATATTAAGCACGATTAGACTAGTGTAAACAAAATTATTTTTTCTTATATCTCAACCAAAACATATGTTGTGGGCACTCAAAGGAACCAGTTAAACGGTTTTTGAGCACCCAAAACATATGTTAAAACTAATCGGTAAGAAAATATTTACAATTTTAGCTCAAAAAGTGGTGTTTATCTAAATTTGTGCAATTCATTAATGAAAGTTTGTATTGTGGTAAAAGCCAATTACGATTATACTCTATTGAATTATTGTTATAAGACTGCCAGCAAAGTCAATCTCATTGGTTGAAACTGCCTGCAAAAGCTTTGTACCAAAGCTGTTTGTTAAACTTAGCTCTGTGGTAAGTGAAAAATCTGATGTCATGTATCCCTAAAGCTGTAAAGCAACCGTGACAACAGTCATGTCTACAACTAATGTTTGATCTGATACCAGGAATCCAAAAACTATTCTAGCTGTCAGGCAGCCCTGACCAAAGTCATGTCCACCTTTCCACAGCTAATTCTAGTTCTTCCTTATGAGTCATATAACAAAACAATTGATGCATTCACCTCTCTCAGGTTGACAGATCCTGATATTAACCTCAAAAGAATGCATTGATTGTATAATGCCGCCAGGCTTCGTTTTTTTTTATTTTGACACAACATACACGTACCAGTTCTTTTTATCAAGATGTGACTCGTTCACTACTTGTGATCACCAAAGTGTTGCGACTGATTGCTGTATGCGGTACGAAATATACAAGTTGCTCAACAATAACATCAACAGTCATTCTTGTTCGATCTTGAAACACTTCTATAAATTGACTTTATCATTGGCAAATTATTACATCGCTTCAACGAGTCTCTAGTGGTACAAGGCTACGTCTCTGCCATGGGCGGATCCAGAGGGAGGGGGGTCCTGACCCCCACCCTCTGGAAAATCACAGGTGGCTAGGGTTCCTTTAAAATACTGGTACAGACCCCCCCCCCCCCCCTGGAGAAGTTGTTGGACCCATCAGGTCCAATTACTTCTCCAGGGTGGTCCGTACGACCCCTTGTGAAATATGTTGATTACTTTGATGTCTAAATACGTTGTCAGGATCCACCTGGCGGAACTTTCTGGATCCGCGCATGCCTGTATTGTCAATTACTGTCAGAAAAACAAGTAAGTATCGCCTGGAAATGTCACAACCAGAGACGACCAACTCATGACATCAAAAGGATGAGACAGTAGAGCACATACAATCACAGGTTTAGATAAACAAAAAAAATTCTTACCCATAATTTTTAGCATATTTTTTGGGTGCTCAAAAGAACCGTCTTTAAGAGACGGTTCTTTTGATTACCAACAACATATGTTTTGGTTGAGAAATAAGATTTTTTTCTGTTACACACTCTTAACTAAAGTCATGTGCAGCAACAATTATATACAAAGTAAAGCAACCAGCTTTCTCTTCCTCACTGAGACGTTTTCAAACTAGAAAAGACACAAAGATCCACCACAAAACTAGGACTAACCACATACTCGTATTATGGGAGCAACAACACACAACGAGCAAACTAACAACATAACCACTATCTAAAGGCATAAGGAATGGATAAACGCTGTTTGAATGGTGTTCATCATGCTCATGCCCTTTCGTTTAGGCTCAACAATAAATATCAGATGATATTCCGTTGAATTTGGTGATTGTTTCACATAATTGTATCAAAATGAGTTTAACTGCATACTGAAAGTTGGAGTGCATCAGCTGAAGCTATCAAGCCCCATCATTAAGTAAATCGTTATCAATCAGTACTGCTATTAAACGATTCCCACGACTCGGTGGATAGAGCTGATTTGTCATATTGTGCACCAATGATTTACAATCACAGCACCATGCGTATAGAGAATAGAATAGGCTAAAGTCTTAACCTGCCAATATTTTTGTCTTGGAAATGTCGTCTTACTTCTACGTCTGTACTGCTGCATTTCATCATGGTCTAGACTGTTTGTTTTGATTGAATACCATGAAGATTTACGCCAGGAGTTTAAAAAAGTGGGAGTGTTTTCTTACTTTATGCTGTGGTTTAACTAGATTCTAGTGATCCTTGAAAAAATCGTACAATTTTTGAAAATACCCTGTCGCCAATGTTTCTCACTTTGTGACGACCAGATTCCAAATGCAATATGTACCAATATGATTCTAAATCCACTATACACATACAAAAACTATTTTACGCATTAACATCAATGCTATATACCCTCGATACTCATTTGGTATTTGTGATATGGCAATGGGGTATGCATTTTTGCTATGTTGCCAGGCATAGCTTGCATATTTGAGGTGACATATAACATGTTTCCTGTTCCAAGACCTTTGTAGTCGCTCTTGCTGTTACTTACTATGGTACTAAATAAAAACCAGTTAAAGTTCTAAGGCTATTTTTCTATTTCTTCTTGACAAAATTATGAATAATGCAATGTCGCCAGAACTGCACTCACCTACCGTAACGGACCTAATTACTGTCAACATGTACGATTATATTAGGAAGATGAAATAGTACATAATTGTATGTCTTACAAACTTCCAGATGATTCTATTGATGATGAAAACAATGCATTTCTCTTAATTTATTGAAGTGATGTCATCACGATTAAAAGAGTGTCGTTTATTTGGCACTCTTCAGATACTCTCATCCGTAACTGGGATTTTAAGCAGAAAAGGGAGATCCATAAGCAATTTGACACGTAAGCTTACATGTAATAGTTTGGGTGAGAATGAGAAGATATATAATGTTATACAGTTGGCTGGAACAAAAATGCAAGTTTGCTTAGTCTTAAACAAAATGTCCCCTCTCCTCCATAACTTCTCGTCTCCATAACGAATAACTGAAACCACTGTAGGCATCGTGATAAACTGCATACCAGACCCATTTAAGTTAAGTTTAACATCTGCTTTCTGTTAAAGTACTTAATTCTGCGTTTTCTGTCGTTATGGGGTATGCACTTTTGCCATGTTATGGAGATTACGGATGTGAGGTGGATTGTTATGGAAGAGACTAGTGTTCATTACTCAGAAAGATGCTTAGTAGCAGAATAACACATTCGTCGTTTGTAATAACAATCACCTGGAGGTCGTAAATAGACTGAAAGTTTAAGTGTGGTCTGGTGTAAGTCACAGAGTAAGCAGCTCAAACACTGAATTTCTACTCCATAACGAGGACATTCGATGGCTTGTAACTCGAATATCATTGAAACGGTGTGGGTAAAACTTTGAATCCGGTGTTAAAATATTGCACACTCTCAAATAAACAAGTTACATTTGGTGTCTTGTTAAGTTCATTTTTCAACATTTTCCATTTCAAGACTGTACGATTTTTCAAGAATCACTGTTACTTAGAACAATCTTCAGGGACACAAGTACATTTGTATATCAGAGAATGTTAAACACAAAATAAAATTTCCATTTCTCCAACACCTAAGTCCATCTTGGGTATCACGCAGATCATAACCAAAGCCTATCGATTCACAAAGTTCAATAAAAATATACTTAACTGCACAATTTCAATGTCTGACCTTTGTACCTGGATAATGTTCTACACTTCATTCCTTTAAATTTGATATGCAACATGACCTTCGTCAGAAATCATGAAGACCTTTTGACAACATCCAGGGGTCGGGGGCATGTAAAATGGCATACAATTTGCTTGCATTGCGTTCTCTGCTTCATTTCCGTTAATTTGATATGCACCATGACAAATTTAAGAAAAAAAGTGATTTTCTGATACCCCTGTGTGAAAGGGCTAAATATTTGCTAACATGTTATTGTTTGCTTCATTCCCTTTAATTTGATATACAACATGGTCATACTCTAAAAAGATGTTTTTATAAAAAAAAAAAACTATGTGACTCTCGAGGTGGGGCCATTTTTAGCCACAGGGGTATAAACTAAACAAATTTGGTAGAGGTCAACTAGGTGATGCTATCAAAGAGGCTCTAAGCCTTGTGGTTTCAGACAAGACGATATTTTCATTTTTCTCTATATAAAACATGTTGGTCCCAAGGGACATAATTTGAATATGCTTGGTAGATGTCCACTAGATGTTGCTATTAACCAAATATCAAGGCTGTAGGCCTTGTGGTTTCAGATACAATGATTTTTTTAACTTTTTATCTCATAGTTTTAGCCTGTGTGACCTAGATATGCAACGGACAAAAACCAATTGAACACTTGCAAAAGAGTGTTATATAAGGATCATTCCTACCAAGTTTTGTAAAAATTCAGCTAGTAGTTTAGGAGCAAAGCCCTTTGAAGCAACTGTTGATGACACACGACCCACGATTGACGACGGGCATCCAACGATCATAATAGTTTACTATGAGCCAATGGCTCTTGTGAGCTTAAAATGGTATAATTTATCAGAAATTGATTGCATATATTATTTCAACTGTGCTAGTGGTGGTTCTTTGTCTACATTAATGAACCTGGGTAATTCAGAGTCACATGCAGAGCAGATCTTATTTTACATTTTGTACTAATCACCCCTCGCACAATCATAGGTAAATGTTAGGACTAACTCAGGGAAAACCCAGGTTACAAATAACATATCTAGAAACTTGAGATTATAACACTAGTTTTAGAAAATAACAAAAACAAGTGTCATATGCTGAGTATGACATTTAAAAATAGCACTAAGAATGTATCATTCTACACAGAATAACACATGAATTTGTTATTTAAAAGGTCAATATGGAGGGAACGCGATCCACGAAAAATATTATTGTTATAATTTACCAGCTTTGTCGCGAAGCAAAGTTGCCATCATACCACCTACCGTATACATGTAACATATTTTTTTAAATTTGTGTGAATTGGTGTGAAGCGACGTATTATTATTGTAGTGTATAATCTGATTTTAAACATTCATTAAAGATACCCATTTCCTTATTTGTCCAATAAACATATAAAAGCGGGCCACTGTATTTTATCATAACCTGGCCATTTCAGTTTTGACAGAAAGCAGAATACCATTTAAGCCAGTGCTAAGGGCATGAGAGTTAGGGGTCTTTCATGCAAACAAAACATCTATGTGTCTTGATCCACGTCTGAATTAAGGGTGAGGTTGGCGTCGTGAAACCGGTTTAAGCCCCTCCAGTAAAATATTTTTACTGATCGTTCCAAGGCGGCATTTCTTTTGTGGATCATTTGTGTTTTTGTGTGATGTGTATTCCATGCTTTCACGTCTGTTCATTGCTACCTTGTGGTTACCTGCTGGGAAAGGACTGACCTCTTGGCTCTAGTTGATGTTGATTGTATTTTTGTTACTTTCCCATGTGGTATCCTGGGTCAGGTATGGTACTTAATTGTATCGTTTCCTGATCTTTGCCGTCTTTCTAACTTTGTTGCCCTTTCCATGTATTCTCAACAACCGACTCAATGAAACCGTGTCTGCTTTTTGTGCATACACATTATGGGATACAACATGTTTACATGGCGTGATTATTTTAACGCGAGAACGTGCTCAGAAAGATTACCTTACTAGGTTAACGCACCAGCTTATTAGGCTAACCATTATATTTAAACAAACCATCTAACGTTCGTGATTCAGATATGACATTTCTGACTCTCTGAGGTTTTAGATGGTGGAACATTTTGGTGAAGTTGACGCTTCAACATCTTTCATCGCGAACTCATTTTGCTAAAATTAATAATTAATAAAGTATGCCCGAAAATCAATACGAAAAACTTAAAAAATAGCACAAGGATTTTTTATTACAAAATTGCGTTCGGGGGAAATAAACTTAAATTGTATTTTTTTTAACTAACACACTTTCTTATTGTGCCAGTATGCAGTATGCCTTCTGTGAGATATTTGACATAAAACATTGAAATATCAATAAATGGTGCAATAAATAGTTACTAATTTGTTATTTTTCTTCATCTCCCCCATATTATTATAAACAAACTAACAAGTTTACTTTGATTCAACAATATTATATTGAGATACTTGCATACAAATGTTAAACTTCCCGTGTTTAAATATGTATACATATATAGACATTGGATATTCTGGATAAGTCAGTAAGATGGATGTTATTTCTTGATAAACTATATATGACACAAAGAAAGAATTATCAACTAGCGCTATTGTTTGTTTGTTTGGTTCTTAACGACGCATCAACCCTTGTGGGTCATTAGCGTCAGCGCTAGAATGAAGATTACACTTAAATTTTGCTTCATATACCAGCACTGTTTACCCCTTATAAGACCAGGTCGTACAGTTAAGTCAGTAAGATGGACGTTATTTCTTGATAAACTATATCTTACACAAAGAAAGAATTATCAACTAGCATTACACTTAAATTTTGCTTGATATACCAGCACTGTTTACTCATTATGAGACCAGGTCGTTTTTTCATAAACTTTGATACAGTTAAGTCAAGATAGTCCATTGTATACATTGAGAGTTTACAGGTTATACTTTCCAAAATATGATATTACATTCTTTGAAGGTCGATTTGGTCTTCTGGGTCTACAATGTTTGCCATATTACTCGTTTAGGGGTTTCAAGTCCTAAAATGGCTGAACAATGAGAATGTTATCATATCTAAACACAGGAAGTATTTAGTAGCATATGTCCTTAAAGATACTTTTTGTATAGTTATTGTTATGTAATAAACTGAGACAATATTTATCGCCAACAAGTTAGATACAGGCAAGCTTTGCATTTAGAACAAGAACTTGTTATACACTTTAAATGGGAAAGATAGAGATATGGTAGCAAAACATTCTGTTGACCACGATACGTCAATGCACCTTTGTAAACTAATGAATAATTCTCTCTCGTTTAGGGTAAAATCAGGTAACTTCGGACATCAGGTAAATTCGGACATTGTTTAATTCATATTATAATTATTGAAATAAAAAATAATCAACTAAGCAAATAGTGAAAATCCTGATGAGACGGCTCACAAGGAGCCGTCTCATCTGGATTTCTATTGTTTGCAAATTGTGTGTCCGAATTTACCTGGCGTCCGAAGTTTCATGACTTTACACTAATACAATGCGCCTGTGATAGTTTCGTTGTACATATCAGGTTAGAACTAAAATAGCTAAACTAAAAAACTTTCAAGTCCCTGAAAATTGTTATTTTCCAAGCAAACAGCGCGTACTCTAATACAATATCACGCTCTGTGGCATTTCATTTTGGTCTTTACTATTTGCCGAAAATACTCAATTATGGGTTGCCAGTTGGCAAGTATGATACAATTGTATGTTTAGGCAGAACGTGGTATTTCATCAGGGTATGTACTGTTTGCTAACGTAAAAACAATTTCCAGGGACTGAAGTACATGTAAATCTTAATTGAGAACTTCTAACCTGGGGCCACTTGATATGTACCAGGAATCGTCACAGGTTCATTGAATAAAACATGGTGAGTGAATTCATTAATAAACTGAGTTCAGCGCTGGTGCTGAATATGCCTGATGTCTGTGAGACCGAGACCACGCCAGACCGTCATTAAAACTGAAATATGTAAACATTTTGTAAATAGGGGATTGGAGCGTGTGAGTGTATAGGAATAAACCTTATAAGATCGGCACTAACAGCAAAAGGCTTGCGGCATTTTGCTGATAGTATGATAGTATTGTATTTCCTGGTAATGTGTACAATGTAAACCTTCTACCATAGATATTCTGAATGATTGACCAGGGTACCAAAAACAGGTGTACATACAGACCATTCTTCTCTTTATATATATTTGGACAACTCTTCACAAATCATCAGTGCATATGTGGAGCAGCCGTGGTGTAGTGGATAAACCGCTTGCCTTGTAAACCAGGGGTCGCAGGTTCGATTCCCGGCTTCACCAGTCTGTCGGATGAGACTTTAAGCCGTGGCCCCGTCTCCATATGACCTTAGCTGTTGATGGGACGTTAAACACAAACACAACAACAACATCATCAGTGGGTATACATCTCTTTAGGAGCCGGAATCCAGCATAAGGTACATACAGCAAATCGATCTACGCCAACGCACAGTCTGATTTTTTTTCAGATTATTTTAGTTTTCCGCCTGATAAAACGTTCGACCATGGGCTACCGCTAGAGCGCCTATGGAGGACTCTGATCAGACTGCATGGATGCGCAGACTGCTCGGCGCATATGCCAACTTGTACTTTGTGTGTCCGAATTATTTGGGTAAAACCTGTAAAACGAGACCTCAATCTAGCATGACTTAGAGAAGCAAATCTGATTAGGAATGAGCATGTTAGACATCCGGTGAATTGACGATTGATTAATGATTGCATTTGTGGCTTTAATTTCTTCTAAGCGACTGTATTTATCAGAACTAATTAAGCAGAATATCAATGAATTTGTATAACATGTAAAAACGCTTTAATCCAGCTTTGTGAAGCAAAACGCAGCAATTCTTGCGGAATCTGGAGTGAACGTGACCACTCTCAAAATAATCTAGTGTACCTTAAATGGTAAGATATGCGCACATAAATGCCATGCGCGGATCCAGAATGCCACTATAAGCGGGCCATCATAGTCCCGCTGGCGAGACGATGGGACCCAACATTGAATGCTGGCTTGGTAGCTTTGTGGTTTTACAGTGGATCCGGACCAGTATTGCTAAGAGACCCTATATTGTGTTGATTTTTCAGGGTGGGGATTGGGTCCGGAGCTCCTATCCCCTCTGGATCCGCGCATGAATGCAACCACGTTATATAAGTGGGCCTCGTCGCAAGAAACCCTGAACTTGGTGCATGCGGATAGTCTGAGCAAAAGCACAGAGCAGTCTACACAAACGCATTTTGATGATAAAGTATCAGTCAACAATATTCAGTCATGCCTGGACTCTCCCCCGAGAGAGGGAGATAGAAAAGAAGTGTGGGATAGACTAAAATACCGAAAGTTAACCCTTACCCAATTTGCCTCAAGTGAAGCCAACTTCATCCTGTACAGCTAGAAACCAATTGAGCCAGTGCATGAGATTTCCAACAATGCGGTATGTGCGACCAGCAAAGCCTCAGATCAGCCTGCGCATACGCGCAGTCTAATCAGAGCCTTTGCTAGTCGCTTGAGTATTCTATGAGTGTTAAGCTACTGACTGAACACCATTTGGAATTTCTAAGCTTAAATGGAGGCTGCAGAGGCTCGTCCTAGTCTACACTTGTCAAAATAAGACAGGACCATTACCTCTGAAAGCTACAGCAAAGAGCGCACCACCCTACCATCCATGATCGCAGGCGTTTTTCGTTCACTAAAAAGTATAATAGCAAGTCTTGCAACATGCCGAAACTCAATATTCTAGCTAGTCGCTGTAGCTGAGCAGGCTGGATTGAGCCTTTGACATGACAAAACTGCGGGTTAATTAGCATTTTGATGTTAACACTCCTAGCTGTATATTCGTATCAATACATTTGACAACACTCATATTCAAGACAAAATATACTTTGATAATTATTGTCATACAATGTAACGCGACAAAAATCCCTCGAGATCGGTCCTATTGAACATGTCAGTGTCACCTTTGTACAGCGCTCTAAGAATAAAACACTGATCATTGCATTTAAGGTCATTTATTCGCCATTATCTGAGGACAGGCCGATTCTCCATGTAAAGACATATGTAGAGTTGAAGCTAAATTCGGGGTCTGATGATGTATGTGCACTTTCGAACAAATCCGTTTACTACATGTGCATGTACCATATTTTAACACAGTCGCATGCATTGTCACATGCGTTTGTACCAACACTGCAAAAGTGTCACGTGTGTGGATCCACCTATACAGCGTCTTAACTGTTTGTCTGAAAGTTGAAAATAATCTTATGTGTAAGACTTTTTCGGACCTTTTCATAGTACATTCAAACAAATGTTCGTTTTCAAGTTATAGATATTCACATGTATTTTGTGGGATACAATTTATATGGTAGGATATAATCCGTTTAACGGCTCAGGGCCCGGAATTACAATGCCTCCGTAAAGTTAAGGAAGACTTAAGTTAAGCATGTTAAGTATTGATTTTTCAGGATGCGAAAATAACGTTTCAAACTGATTAAAATCAAAATAGTTAGACCACAGTGATATTTTTGACCACAAGTACTGCATCGATCTAAGCAATTTATTTAGCATTTAATGTAGAATGTTGAAACATCAATACTTAACTTAAGTCTTTCTTAACTTTAAGGAGGCATTATAATTCCGGGCCCTTATTATTTTGTACATTTTTGACAGTCTGCGCAATTGTACAAAAACGCAAACGATCAATATAAGCGACACCAACGTTTAAAGAAATACAAGCGCTTTTGCATATCTTGCGCATGTTAGAACTATCATGTGCGTTTTAAGTTCATTTTAAAACATTTTGTCGGCTAAACTTTGAAATTAGGGACAAAGGGCATCTAGATTCCAACTGTACAACACATTTTATGTCAACTTTTAATAGGATACATGTACGATTGGATGATTATTTTAGAAAATCGCAAATTTGGGTTCATGTTGTATACATATTTTTCGAGTTCAGTGCCAGTTTTTAACAATATAGGGATCAAACATTTTTTTCTATGCATTAACATTTGCTGGACCACGAGGGTGGTGTTAATACCCGAGCCTGAAAGGCGAGGGTTTTAACGACCGCCTAGGGATCTAGCAGATATTAGTGTATCAGAAAACCATGTTTGATCGTTATTATTGCATAAAGTCATTTTTTCACTTGAAAATTTTGGAAAAAACGCTTCGAAAAGTTCATTACCATAATGGCGCGCAAAAGCATGAGGGACTCGTAGGTTTTGAAAAAGCCTGTTCCAGAGCAAAGACTTACGTCATCCTAACGTCACTAAATTACGTTCATTTCTATGCACGGTACTGTTGAAGACGTCAATTTTTGAGACGGCCTAGAATGCGTATATGTAAAGTACAAAAGCCGTGCATTAACAGCACGTGTGAATTGCCTTATTAATACATGGGTTTTTGCTGGTTAACACATGGCTGTTAATAGCGTGCGACACGGCTTTTTATGCAATAATAAGAGGATAAAACATTCTTTTCCGTCCGTATATTAACGTTTGCCAAGCCCGAGTGTGATAATGTGTTGCAGACCGAACCGCGAATCCGTATATTAACGTTTGCCAAGCCCGAGTGTGATAATGTGTTGCAGCACGTTTGCCAAGCCCGCGTGTGATAATGTGTTGCAGCCCGAACCGCGAACCGAGTGTGATAATGTGTTGCAGCCTCGCGGTTCGGGCTGCAACACATTATCACACTCGGGCTTGGCAAACGTTAATATACGGAAAAGAATGTTATATCGTCATTGTTATATACCTTCCTTTCAAGCACAAGCAGTTCCAGATAATTTAATTCAATTGTATGCAGAAATGTCCACCGTAACATAATGAAGCGTACAACGAATTCACACCGGATTGGTGGCAATTGAAAACGTAAATATTATCGACGAACGTAGACCAAAAATAGTTAGAAACAGACTTTTCGATTGCCATAAGTCTCCCGCCTGGCGACCATTGGCAATCAAAAACACTGGTAGTAGCGATTTCTGATCCGCGTTCGTCGATTGTTAAGAGAGTTTTCGAATGCCGCATATCTGGTATGGAAACAAATTTCTTTTTTTCAACAGAAATATGAAAAATTATTAAATTATTCATAGTAACCCTTGTTTCGGATTGTTCTGGCTATGTATTCAGTAGGCCTATATTCAATAAACACTTATTATATGCGGCAATCGAAAACGTTTATACTATCGACAAACGTAGATCTAAGATCGTTAGAAACAGAGTTTTTTATTGCCGTTCGTAGCCCGACAGTAAATTATTACTAGTAGCCGTTATTTTGGATTGGTTTGGCTACGTATTCAGTAGGCCTATAATCAATAAACCTTTCAGATATGCGGCAATCGAAAACGTTTATACTATCGACAACGTAGATCTAAGATCATTAGAAACAGAGTTTTTGATTGCCGTTTGTAGCCCGACAGTAAATCATTCCTAGTAGCCATTGTTTTGGATTGGTTTGGCTGCGTATTCAGTAGGCCTATATTCAATAAACACTTAAGATAGGCGGCAATTGAAAACGTTAATACTATCGACGAACGTAGATCTAAGATCGTTAAAAATTTTTTTTGCCGTTTGTCGCCCGACTAGCGACAGATGGCTATCGAAAACACTGTTTCTAGCGATTTGTGAACCGCGTTCATCGATTGTTCAGAGCGTTTTCGATTGCCTTCTGTCTTAGATCGTTAGAAACAGAGTTTTTGATTGCCGTTCGTAGCCCGACAGTAAATTATTACTAGTAGCCGTTATTTTGGATTGGTTTGGCTACGTATTCAGTAGGCCTATAATCAATAAACCTTTCAGATATGCGGCAATCGAAAACGTTTATACTATCGACAACGTAGATCTAAGATCATTAGAAACAGAGTTTTTGATTGCCGTTTGTAGCCCGACAGTAAATCATTCCTAGTAGCCATTGTTTTGGATTGGTTTGGCTGCGTATTCAGTAGGCCTATATTCAATAAACACTCAAGATAGGCGGCAATTGAAAACGTTAATACTATCGACGAACGTAGATCTAAGATCGTTAAAAATTTTTTTTGCCGTTTGTCGCCCGACTAGCGACAGATGGCTATCGAAAACACTGTTTCTAGAGATTTGTGAACCGCGTTCATCGATTGTTCAGAGCGTTTTCGATTGCCTTCTGTCCGATATGATAAAGGAGCGTATTTTATAGTAGTTGAAATAGTTTGGTCATTTCTCCATAAAATATTAGCGACGATTTATCTTAACGATGTCCTTGAGCGGGCTGTAACGGCGTTGCAGCCCTCTGCTGCCATGTTGTAATGGGATTGAAGCCCGCGCACAGTGATTTGTCGCATTGCGACACGTTAAATTTAGATGAAACGTACAACTGTCAGCAATTGAAACGCGTCAAGTTTCTATAGTAAACACTCTTAAGGTATATAACAATGTCCTTTTATTCCAGAAAGTTAGCAGTTTTGACGGGAAATCCCAGAAGGCACGCAACCTTAAAACAACGTTGTACATGTATCAACTACGTCGCATCGACTTTAATATGACGCTGTTTCGACGTCATATGCCTGCTGGAATTGGCCCGATGGTTTCAGCTTTTCGACATTAATGTGCGACTCTATCGTACATATATACTCAACAAAAAAAAATGCTAAGGAAATCTCAGAAAACCAAAAGAACACCAAAACAAACAATTATTGAATTTTTATTTATTTGTTCAGATACATTTCATCGGTTGAAAGAGTGTTTCCTTTTGTTTGCTATCAGTAATATCTTTGCTGTGGCACTGTGTCAAGTAACACAAGGGTCAAAGTCAGTTTTCGCAAAAATAAGTGTCTGCAGAATATACCCTCTTTTTTACGCTAAACACACGAACAAGCATAACTTGAATGTTCCTTTGAATGTCACATAATAGCCTTAAAAACAGGTTAGAAAGATAAGCATACATTCAGTAACTTCAGCAGCAAATTAAGTCTCACACACAATAGTTCTGGCGATTTAGTACTGCGGGACAAGCCTCTTGTAACGCCGCATAGAAAGTGTGGAGGTTTCTTGGTGCCAATTTTATGCATTAGACCCTCTGTCCCAGAATGCTATACTTATGTTCAATGGGAGACATGTCTGATGAGCGTGTTTGCCAATCAATGCGCACATCATTGTTCTGACGAAATATGTTTTGACTATTTCAAGGCCTGGCACTGGTGCTGACACAGAAAAGGCATGACTACAGGCCTCAATAGCTCGTCCATGTACCGTTGACTGATCAAGTTTCCACCAAATCCGCCGCTCGCGGTTTTTAACATCTACAGAGGGACATGGACAACGTAAATTAATGAAACCAATGTTTTGTCCATATATTGAAATTTTGCGAAAAAAGGCGTGGCGACCGGCAAACTTCGACATCGTTTTTAAGCCGCTATAGGTGCTACATGTATAATACTTAAATAAAGCATCCAACCTCGAAGCAACATTGCTTCGAGATCCAACTAAAGGAAACTAGATACTTTATAAAACTGCGAAATCCAAAGTTCTTAAATGTTTTAGATTTTTTGACATGGCCCCTCAAACACAATATCCTTGTTTTGTTGTTGAGTGTTGAGTATATACACTCACTCCCCTTCACATACCATTCTGTGACTTCTTTATATTTTTAACATATATCTTAGTTGTTTCACTTCTGGAACTAGCAAAACAAAAAGTTTCGTTCTACCACATATCCTGTTGGTTATGACTGTGCATCTTACTTAAGTCGCAATATGTGAAGACAAGGTTTTTCATAGGTGAAAAGCAAATGCGCAGATCGGCTGTGCTATTGCGCAGGATGATCGGCGCACTTTATTTTCACTGCCTCTGCTAGTATAACCTCTCTATTTTCGAAAATGCTTATGTGTCCGCCTGCCGTTCGTGGCTAAACTAGCATGAGTCTGTCTGGTCAGAAAACATGAACACTGGTTCTATCAAGCTGCGACCCACCTCTTTTATTTATTTTGTATTTTTGTTATAATTGTTGTTTAATGAATTGTATACATGTATATGTATATTTAAGGGCCAAGGGGGAGATTGGCATAGCAAGTTAAAACAAATATAAAAAAGCATAAAATTTTTAGCAATAATTTATTAAGAGGAGTAAATTTTCGAAACTAGATGCATTATAATTGAGTCTCGTCGTGATAAAACCTAGCTTTGTTGCATGCGAACAACAATGGCACAGATCAACCTGCGCATACGCGCAATCGTATCAGCACATTTGCTTTTCATTTATTGGAGAGAATATATAAACTTCCTTTAAAAAATGCGAGATTTCAATACCGGTATACAAGTTAGTTTCTCTAGCTCAGTAAGCTGGTTTCAATCTTACGCAGATGAAAAAACCGAAGACAGGTTTCCTCGCTTCGAGGTCCATATGAAGATACAGTTATCAGTACGCTGCAGTATTTAGTTGCAAGTTACATTGTAGCACTTTACCCTCCCCAAATAATGTTCACGAAAATGGGTATAATACCGGATACATACAGACATTCACGTAAATATCAAAATCGTTTGTGCTTCAAACAGTATCGCAATTTGCACAGGTTTCATATGGGTCATTATCAAAAAATGGAGGAATCCAGAAAGACTAAATCATTAAAAATAAGTGTCAAGTTTTTCAATCTTGCTGCAACATTTATACCAAACATACACGAGGGAACTAATATTCAAAATATGCGAAGTTTAACTCGACGAATAATCGGTCAGTTAATAATGTTATGCCTGCTACTACGGCTAAAATGTCAGTGCAGTCACAAACAAACTTTTTATCATTAAATCAGTCTCTGTCGAGATGTTCATTATCTTAATACAGTGATCTACAATACTGATCATAAACCTTATAAGACTCGAGTTTTATTCAATTTCGTTGTAACCTGTGTGAGAGAGAATTGTTTAAAGTAAACTTACACGAAAAAATTGTATTTTCAAAGTGTGGTGTTTTTATGTACAAAATTGTGTAGATTTATATTCTAAATGATTTCTGTCGAAAGTTTAGTATTTCATTATTGCTTAGTCAGATATAAAAAGTAAGTACATTATAGCGATGGACTCTATGTAATTTGAATTATACTTGAACGTGACTGCACTGACATGAATGTGACTGCACTGACACGTTTGTGACTGCACTGACATAACGTGCTCCACCTTGCGAAATGATAGAATTGAATAAAAGCATGATACATTGCATAAGATAATATGATACACAGTGAAAACTAAGATCAGTCCGTACATTAATGCAGTCTCAATGGTGCCATCGAGAATGATTTCCGTTTTCGGAAATTGACACTTACCAGGACGTACGAGGGTCCTTTGGAAAGTTGGTAACCTGGTCTTTTATTTCAGTAACCGAATTACAAACCCTTGCATGTTTGGTATCAGTTTAAAAAGCTGCATTTTCTTTATGTTATGGCACAAGTTTCATGAGGATGTTATGGTGTAGACACGAAAAAATATTATTGTAAATACATGTCCTGAATGTAAACGCAAAATTTCAGTGGAAAATATAACGTTTACCTTTTGAAAAGAATGCAAAACATTATCAACATTAATGAGTGCAGAACATTATAAGTGAAATTAGACATATTGTACAATTTGATAGGCCTCAATCTGGTTCAGTATTTATACAATTGATGAATGAGTTGGATGTTTCATGTAACTAAATATGGAAATGGCAATACCAAAACCGTTTAGAAAGCAAAGCAATGCGCTTCAGTATTGTAATGACTAAAATCGCATGTCACATTGCACATATTTTGAAAATATATAACCGACGGTAGTTTAAAAATGTCCTGTGTTGGTATTTTTGTCGTACACTTTATTTACACACTTTATGCTCTTTGTTTTGAAACCAAAAGAAACTGTGTGAACCATAACAAAGGAAAGGTAACTCTTAAAATCTTCCCATGGGACAGCATGAGTTTAGCTATGAGTTGACGTTCTGGTTCATTTTTAAAAAAAGTAAAAATACCCCTTGGGACTAGAAATCTATCAATTCGGTGATGGTTAAAGCGATACCATGAGAGGTTATTATGTCATCGACAAAATATGAAGGGTCCAATTACCCCACCCACTTCTTAAAAGTAGGGGTAGTACTATTACGAATAATTTTCTTAAAGGCAGAACTAAAAAGCCGTGCAACTTTTGCGCGACGAAATGATTATTATGCATTGTTTGCTAGAAAATAAAGCAAAACATATACTCAATAGGCATTTTTAGCTCCTGTAGTGACACAATTTATAGTAAAAGTATAAAGCGAAATTGAAATAAGAAATGTCACCGTAACGTGATGGATACTCCCAAACGAATTGGTCTAGCATAAGAAACATTTGAGGTTTAGTTATTTGATATAAAGGAATAGATACGAAAAAACCTAGAATTGAGGCCAGAAGTCAATGTCAAGGTCAAAGTGACCCAAAATGGTATGCATTACTCCGTCATCCCAAGAGGAATCTACACACCAAATTTGGGATTCCTACCTCAAATAATATATAGGCTATATGCTCCAGATCCGATTATTCTAGAAACTAGGTCATAGATTGGTCACAGTGACCTTAAATGGTCCGCGACATATCACCATCCAAAGATGCATACATACACCAAATAAATTTGGGATTCCAACCTCAAATAATATAGGAGATATACTCCTGACACAATAATTCTAGAAAATAAGTCAAGGTCACAGTGAACCAAAACTTGGTACATGACACTCTGCCATCCCACGATGCAACCGCACACCAAATTTGGGATTCCTAGCTCAAATAATATATGAGATGATATGATATGATTGGATACGATTACTCTAAAAACTAGGTCAGAGGTCAAGGTCAAAGTGACCCAAAAATGGCACACGAAATATAACCATCCAGAGATGCATGTATACACCAAGTTTGAGATTCGTACTTCAAAAAATATGAATAATATGCACTAGACTCGAGGCAAATTCTAGAAACTAGGTAGGAGGTCAAGGTCACAGTGACCCGAAAATGGGACGGGACACTCTTTCATCCCAAGATGCATTCACCCACCAAATTTGGGAATTCTACCGCAAATAATATAAGAGATATGCTCCTGTCATGATCATTCTAAAAACTAAGCCAGAGATCAGGTTAAAGGTCACATTGACCCATAAATAGTAGACGACACTACTCCATCCAAAGATTCACCCACTCATCACCTATCTGAAATGATACAAGCGATATGCTGCCGACATGATTATTCTAAAAACTAGGTCAGAGTTCAAGGTCACACTGCCCCGGACATGGTATGTGACACTCTGCCATCCAAAGATGCATTCACACATCAAATTTGGAATTCCTACCTCAAAGAATATAGGAGATATGCACCAGACTAAATGCCGATTCTAGAAACTACGACAGAGATCAAGGTCAAGGTCACAGTGACCCAAGGATGGCACGCGACACTTTGTTATCCCAAGCTGCACGCACATACCAAATTTGGGATTCCTACCTTAAATAATATGAGAGATTTACTCCAGACACGAATATTCTAAAAACTAGGTCAGGGGTCAAGGTCAATGTCACAGCGACCCGAAAATGGTACGCGACACTTTGCCATCCCAATATTCATCAAGATACTAAATTTGGGTTTCCTGCCTCACACAATATATAGAGATATGCATCGGACACGAAGCGGGACAGACGGACGGACGGACAATGTGATTACTATATGCCTCCAAAAGTTCCTTTTAGGGCATACAAAGTCCCATGATTTTCGAAAGTTTACCATTTCTCTATTAGTAAACATTTTCCGAATGTAAAAAAGTACCTCATGCAAGCAGTGGTCGCATACTATATTTTAATAAAAAAGGCTGGCACCAAATCGTTAATTCGTCAAATCATTATCGTAAACAAGTTCCCGTATTTTCCTTCGTTTTTCCCATATAATTTGCTTAAAATTTCGCCAGTATATAAACCTCTACGCATAATGAGCATTTTTTTCGACAAAAATAAGCCATCCAGTAGCCATTGAATTCTAGTTTCCTAAAGAATGTTATCAGCGCATTGTGGAGTTATGATGCCATGCTACGTGCACATCGTACAAGAACTGCATCTGTACAATTTGTTTCAGATTCTTTGCTGAATCTAATGATATGTTTTGATGTTTTTATGCCGTCTTAATCAGGTGATATTTTGGTGATTTAACGAGAATAATAGATGGGTAGGGGGCAGAGGCACGGAGGTGGAGGGGATATACTTTAGTCTGTAGACTGGAAAGTGAAAAAAGTATGGAATACTTGAATCTGCTACAGTTGTATGGTTTGGAGATTAGTTTGGCTGGAACCTGTGCACTGTCATATCGACAAAGATACATATAGCACACCTTTTCCCACTTAGCCACTTTCTGCGGTTATCAAACATCTCAATTCTGGCTTCAAAATCGAGAGGCTGGAAGAATAGTAACCAGAGATCCAATAACCTTGAAAACGCTCAACTGACACCTGGCCATAGTGGATCGTATTTGAATGCTTATATAGGCGTATATTTGCCCAATGGCAGTGACAGACGAACGAATAGGTACATCTATTTCAATGCCAACAGAAATCACTTTTCATCCAGCTATGCAAGACTAAAAAATCACACATTTCTCCTAGAGATAAAATCTAACCATGCTTTAAAATAGGCTTAGATGTACCTATTTTTACCACAAGGTTATTGTCGTGGCCATCTTGTCAAGCGTCTAAGTTGCCCCGAAGAAACAGGCAGGGAGGGGTGGGACATTGATAATTCTACTTAATCCTTAATATTAGCAACAGTACTCACAGTTTTGAACTCAAAGTGAGTAATGGTCAGTGCTGTCACACAACATGTCAGTGCAGTCACAATAGGGAACGTGATTGCACTGACCGTGACTGCACTGACATTCACACATTTATTCGATTCTTGAAAGAAAGGATTTCTTCGAAGTTAACCAAATCATATATCTGCTTCAACTCGCCCTCAACGCCAATTGAAACGTAGCCTTGGAAATGTACTCAGCGTCACGAAACGTGTCAATATATTCGTGATTGCACTGACAGATGTGGAAATGGCACTCAATTTATGACACGTTTGTGTGACATAAAATCTGTAAGATGTAAATAAGCCAAAAAGTGATCCTATGTGTCCCCTCCAGGGGTCGTTGTCAACGAAATATCGTCATTTTTAAACTTTCAGAATAATGGGTTGCTCCACCAAACCCAATTTTCTATAACTGCAACTGCACTGACAGGTTCTCAAGGGACGGCCGTAAACACATGCTATCGCACTGAAATAGTTTATAATTACTGGCATAATTAATGGAAACTACTTCTATACAGCTAGATGTATTAACCCATTAAATAATAAACAACTAAATATTTGTTTCTGTAACAATTAACGGCAACGGTTACCAACCACCCTCAAGTTGGGACACGCGAAAATTCGGAGAAAGTGCAATTACGTCAGCTTTAGTTTTCAAACAGCGTCGTCCAGAACCCGACAAAGTATTTTATTCTTGTGGCACATGCCGTCATTAAGTGTTATTGACAGAAAAGCAACAGGGAGGAGATCGAGGATGTGAGAAAATCAGCAAGGACACAGATTCCTCCATTTTTTGATAATGACCCGTATATTGTGCATTTCACCATCGCCATTAAGACAACGTTACATGTACCGTGTCGTACTGGTATTAAAATCAAAAGCCGACAATTTCAAAATGCGCTTTTGTCCACAAAAGAATTGGTCTTTAACTACAAACATTTGGACATACAAGTTAATGGTTGCCTTATTTAAAGTCGTATTGAATGTGTTCATCGTGAGTTTAATGATAACAAAATTTGCCGTTAAGCATATTTCAGTAGCATTTGGCTTTAAGGATACCAAATAATGTAGACGTTAATGAGATGCTGCGTTTGCTGTTTGCACGTACCGCAATAATGGGACAATTAATGGGCTCTTAAACTGAAACAAACACTCAGGAGTGTACAAGACAATATACGTTACTTACCATATACCGTGGATACTGTGCAGAAGAAATATATCACCGCAGTGACTGCCAACCACAAGACACATGTTCGCTGCATTGTAACTGTAGCAATGTAAATATAACAATACTCAAAAATGCCTTTCTGTAAATACAGCAATTTAACTTAATTTGCCAAATATATAATCTGTATTAGGTAGTAATACAACTATTTCCTGAGCAAATATAAGCGAACGTTCTTTAAATCTTCTGAATTAGTCAACATAACTCATTCAAATCATCATCGCATATCACTTTAAAGCTATCACAGTTTGTCAATTTGATTTAAAATTTAAAAAAATGTTTTTGAATTATAATTCTAAATATTCAAACTCCTCAGTCTTGCTTGAATCATAGCATGGTTTATACTAAGTCTCGGTCTGTTTTGCTTCTTAGTTTTCGACTTTGAATTTGGATGATTATAAGTTTAGTCTTTTTTGCCACATAGACTTATCTCCACCTATAGTAATATTTCAAATGATGCTATCAACTACCTGTGTCGATATTTTAAACACTTGCCACCCCCATGCGCTTGTCAATGAAGTCTCAGTAGCTATCGTATTGACATTTTCACAAGTAGAAACGTACGGAAGCACATTTGGATAAAAAATATATCCCCTATGGTGTGCAGATAGTCTGGCACCAGACCCTATCTTTCTTCTTTTGAATTTTCTTCAATGAAGGAACACGAAACTTAAACATCTACAAATATATTACAGGCTTGAGTGTTGATCCATCCTTAACACGTGAGCTTGGATTAAAGTGATACTTAATGAACAAAATGTATTTTATGGAGAAACAAAATAAACAATATCGACAGTGGCCAGGCTAGTGGGATGATAGGCTAGTGGCCCGCTTTGATATGCTTACTTTGATAAATGGCCCACCTCATGAGAGTTTGGTACTGGTCACATACTGGTCACATGTGTATACAGTAAAGCCTGTCTTAAGCGGCCATTCAAAGATAGACAAAACAAAGCTCTTAAGACAAATCGTAGCTTAATGAAGGTCGAAAGTTTTGCAGAATGCATTCTGAAATACTTTTGACCTGCATTAAGCGAAAATCGGTCTTGAAAGCCAATTTTGGTGTTCTTTTTGAATGGCCGCAGGTTTTTTAGGGTAGTCATTATTAAACTTTGTGAATTGGATGCGCATCTACATGTATCTTTAGGCTAGAGGCCTTGATTAAGCCTGTGTCTTAATCTGAATCTCTTTTTTATGAGCACGCAGCGAGGGCTCAGACACATGCTTGGAAACGTTTCCGCTCCGTCGAACAAAATGGCAACTAGAGCTAAAAATAGAAAATCTTCAAACAACAGCTCCGCTTGAACTACTGGCCCAATTGCAAAATAACTTAATCAAAACGTTCCTCATATTGCTGACCTCTATCAAAATTGCCAAAAGTTAAACGATTCTGCTCTAGCCAACAACATGGCCACCAGAGCAAACAATAGAAAAATCTTTATTCACCATTTACCCCTGAACTGCTGGCACCAATTCAAAATAATTCCACACAAATGTTCCCCATAAGGCCCTCTACCAAAATTGCTCAAAATTTCTGCCTCGCCAAACATAATAACCACCAGAGCTAAAATAGAATCAGACTGAACGATATCTCCTCCGGATCTTCCGGTACCAATTCAAAATAATTTTACACAAATGTGTTAGGCTTTCTAGCAGAATGGCACAAACTGCTGTGCTCCGCTAAACAAAATGACAACCAGATCTAAACACATTCTTTAAAGTCAAAAACAAAGGAACTGCTGGTCCAAATTTAAAAAAATGATATACACATGTTTCTCATATAAGGCCATATACTAAATCCCAACTGGTTCCATTCCGCTGAACAAAATTGCCACCAAAGCTAAAAATAGAATTCTTATCACAACATCTGATCCTTTGGTCCATCTGCTCGACTGGTCCAGATTTAAAATAATTAAACAGTGTTTCTCGTCTTACAAATCTATGATACTCCGTATTCCTATTATTGCCCCGTAATAAATTTGGCCATTCTGCTAAACAAAAGTGCCTCCAGGACTAAGAATGCAGGTGCCCGACCAAGGGCCACCATTGCCCTCCTGTTTTTTCCCAAAGAAGTAACTGCTTATAAAGAACATGCGCTAATTCAAGTTTTCTGTAATGCATGGGCTTTAAATTCTGTACAAAACCTTCGCGATGTTTTTCTTATTTTTCCTGATCCGTACACGCTTTCATACAAACGACTCTTAAATCATTTGTGTGTTTACTAGATTAGTTATTGGTTTGTTCCGTCTCATCATTCTAAATGTCCACTGAGAAATATTTATAATAGTGTGACGATGGTATTGGTTTTTATTTTCACAGAATCGCCAATTTCACTCTTATAAGCGCCCCCGGATGAAGCAAGTTTTGGCATGATAAACATACTTGTGGCATGCGCCATGTGCGTTACTTTGACGACTATTTTATTAGCCAATGGCCAGTAAGGCAAACCCTCCCAGCCCATAGAAAAATCTTCTGCATCGTGACTTTCTAAAGTATAAAACCCTGCAAGTGGAAGCGTTTGCTTGTTACGCTAATTTTATTTTCACTGCCATAAGGATCTCTCGATATATGATTATAGTGGGGGTTCACTTAGTACATTGAGTATTTCTCAGCTTGTGTTCATCACATATCAACCAAATTGATATCAAATGAAAGGTACTACATGGGCCTTTTAGGTTATATAAGAATATGGAAGCTATCTAATTTGCATATGCATAAATATTTAGGAAATCATTTGTATAAAATAAAAAGGCATTATTTTTAACTAAAGAAATCTAAATACTGTACAAAATAGTTTAGAGACTGAATTTCGATGTAAAATAAGTAAGGGTGCAAAGATCAGGAATCGATACAATCAAGTACCACACCTGACCCAGGATATCAACGGGAAAGTGACAAACTCACAGTAGACACCACAAACGAGAGCCAAGAGGTCATTCAACCCTTTCCCAGCAGGTGACCACAAAGCACATATAAACAGACGCGCACAAAGACATAGCAAACACAAGACATAACAAAAACATAAAAGATCCACAAAAGAAGTAAACCTCATATCTGAATATGTATGGATTAAACCATGAGTCTAAGAAAGTTATCATGGTATGAATTAGTAGAACTATTAAAGTACGCTGACTAAAGCATTGCACATTCATACATATTCATCAATACAACAATGTTAAATGCATGTATGACAGTATAATGCCCCCTTTTTACTGTTTTTTTAACATTAACGGAATTTATTGTACTGAATTTTTGATATCCGGCATTTATTCTGTTTATTATTATCGAATTTTGGGAGTTATGGTACAAAGGTGAAAAGGCAAACAATACAGGCCAAGATCAGACGCTACAGGAGCCGCTGTGGTGTAATGAATAAACCACTCTCTTTGTACCAAGACGACCCGAGTGAGATCCTCAGCTCCTCCAGTCTATCCGATGAGACTCTAAGCTGTGGCCCCATCTCCATGGGACATTAAACACACTCACTCATTCACTCAGACACTGCATTATGTGACATCTAATCAGGGTTTGCGGACATTTTTCAAAGTAAAATCAAAGAATGAGCTGCAGAATGATTTAAATGCGCAAATCAAGATCACGGGCTTGAAGCAACATCAAATCATATACAAAATGATTGAAATCCATAGCAGCCATGCAAAATGCAACAGACTGTTCAGCAATATTTAAGAATAAGAAAATGGGAATCGTTTTCACAGTACCCATGACTTAGAACAAGTTCATCTAAACGCAGACGGAATTCAACAAATTCATCCTACAGCAAAGTCATGTTCCATCCTGTCAGTATTTATTATATGAAAATGACACAATAAAGCAAAAAGTTAAACAGACTCTTGTAAAATGTGTCACTATATGTGAACGTGTATATGCATCAGATACCAGTGCCCAAGTTGTTGAAATGGATTTCAAAATTGCAGCATCTGAAGAATAGCAACTTTAAGTTTCCTTTCTAAGGTGGTCGACTCATTGTTTATTGTTGTTGCTCCCATTGTTGAGCCTATGTATTGTCCCTGCTTTGATGTGCAGTATTAGGTGTCGTTTCTAGTTTTGCAATCATCTCACAGGGGACGAGACTTGCCGCTTTACTTTTATTGACTTTTGATGACATGTGGCTGTTAGTCTTCTATGTTCTTCCTCACGGTGCCGTGGGTTGGTCGGGAGTGCGTGATTGTGGTATCTCCTGGTAATACTCGCTTCCTTTTTCTAGAATCTAAAATGATAATAAGAAAGAAATACATGCATGGCCAATCTTACACTAAAACATTGGAACCTGAGCCTTATGTTAGTTTGTACTGATGTCTGAATATGTTTTGCCTGTAAGAATATCGGCTGATAACAATGTTATTTTGCATTTATGCTGGGACAACATTGGGTTCAAATGAAGAGATGTCCCCAGGCTCTGGTGCAACTCAGGCAATACGTGAAATGTGCGAACTAAATTGAACCGAAACAATTAAGCCACAGAAAATTGTAATGTAATGTTAAAGCAAAAGTGGAGTCAAAATTAAGTATAACTCACAAAAAACAGAGTATTATGTTTACAAATAAAACAATCTCACTTGGGTCAAACATATATGTAGAGAATGAGGTAGTGCATATTGCAACACGTCTGTGCTTTTATCCTCTTGCTGACATTGATACTGGCATTAGTTCAGTTGTAGAGTATATGTTTCCATTCAATGAGAACTCCAGTGTTCAGCACATTCATGAGTCTTCTGTTGCAGTCAATCCAGATACTGGCCAACAATATGCATACGTAGTATTTGATCTAGTCATGGCTAAGAGGCGCTAGAACGTTGTTGTTGTAACAATTTGAAGAAAGAGAGCAACGTAAAGGAACTATTTCTGTGGCCATTGCAATCATGCCGACTGAATATTCTATAGATTCACTATGTGTCCGTGAAACGAAATGCTTGATAAGCTAAAAAACTCAGATGATTTAAGAACCTGTTTTAACAAGTTTCAAGAGTTCAAAGTAAGAAAGAGGGCAACGATCAGGAATCGATAAATCAAGCATCACACTTGACCCAGGATACCAGTAAGTGACAACGTCACAAGTAGACATCACAAACGAGTGCCAAGAGGTCAGCCCTTTCCAAGCAGGTGACCACAAGGCATCAACAAACAGACGTGCATGAAAGCATAACAAAACAAGACAGAAATAACCCAAGGCTGCTTTTAGAAATTGAGACTGTTGTAAAGCTAGAGTTCTAGATGTAGTACCTGGACCTTGTTCTCATTATTCTAATATGGAGCTACAGTTGTCATCTGTTCTTCGCGTATGGCCAATCTAATTTTACCTGGTATGCCCCAGTGTATCTGTTGACGTCTTAAAGATTATCAAACGTTATATAAAGGTTGGATATAGCTTGGACGCCATGCGACAGTCTGCATGCCTGGTTTAAAACAAAATCACGGTTTATAGCTATGGTTTTCTATTTTATTGCACGACGGTGGGTCAGACCTCAGACTCTATGATGGATCTGACAAAAAGCTTTAATCGGTGGGTAGGTGCCTGATGCTTATTTGTAGCTGGACCCACCGTGGCTCAATTTGAGGTTTTCTTAAGCTCTGACTATCTGTGAGCCGTGAACCCTTTCTTTGTTCATCATAGTGTGTTAATTTGATTAGAGTGTTTCTCCAAGATGATACATGTAATTGTTCTACGTTTTGTTGCAAGTTGCTTTTATTTATGTCCCTTCGAGTTTTGCAATCATCTTGATGGGGAATAGAGACCTGGTTGCTTTGCTTAGTTTGTCTTCCTGGTGTCTCGTGATTGTTGTGTGACTCTTCCTTACGGTGCCATGGGTTAGTCTACAGTTTGTGATTGGTGGTATTTCCTGATCATACTCACTTACTATTTTAGACACCTTTCCTGGCAAACATATTAGACTGGTTCAGCCATGTCCGTCATCTCTAGTAAAACACGCGAAGCATGTAAACTATCAAGTATATGCACGGATGCAGGAATGACTTCTTTTTTTAAAGTTATTTTTTGTTTTTTAAGTAGGATATGTTAGTATTTTATGAAAAAAGACTGATACACTTATATTTTCAAATGATATTTCATACGTCTGCTAAAAGTATCTAAAATAAACGATGCCTGAATTATCAACTTACTTTACTGTGGGCAAGGTATTTTGTATATATCGTATATTGAAAGAGACCATGATAACTAGATGGTGTTATTTACGTTACACTTTCCAACACCAGATATTGTAATTTACATCACTTTTCTCCATTATTGGTCTCAAAGTAAGATAAATGGGACAGAATTAATGCAAATATCAAGTTCATCGCAACAAGCCTAGTTAAAGTAGTAAAAGAGTGGAATATATATGTTATTACATTGAACATTGCTGTTTGATGAATATTTGTGTATATGCAATGCTTTAATAGTAGCATATTCAAATAGCTATACCAATTATATCATGGTAACCTTCTGAGACTCCTGGTTAATTCCATAGATGTTTAGAACTTGACGTGCGGTTTTGCATCAAAAGTCTGTCTCCAAGGAAGTTATTTTAGTCTTTAGATTTGTTCCATTTCAAATAAATGCCTACTATTTGTTAAATAGAAATGTTTTACTGAATATTAATGGGTATGCTTATAAGATAATCTACATGTTCTTATAGTTTGTTATAGTCCAAATGCACATTTGATATAAATTCTGTTGCTCTATGATTTACACAGCCTGAGAGATAATCAATTTTCTACGTGTACCCTCGCTATAAATATATATTATGAGATCCTTAGGGTAGTTAAATTTAAAACAGAATAAAAGCAAACCTTTCTACCAAATCATACCATGATTTCCTAGACATATGGATTAATCTATACATATTCAGCTAAATATGAGGTTTCCCTGTAAGATGCAGTCTCTTATCAGTTAGCTTAGTATTTAGATATGTACTAGTTCGAAATATTCCTAATTATGGCTTTATACAAATGTTTTGCTGAATTATACTTATGTGTATTCAAATATGATAGCTTTTATACTCTAATACTACATTAAAAGCGCATGTATTAACTTTCATTTGATATAACTTTATTGATCTGTGATGAAAAAGCTGAGAAATACCCCAATTTCTATGTGTTCCCCCATATAAACATATATTAACACTTTCGCTGCCAAACCGCGACTGTAGTCGAATTAACCGTTCACTGCCAAACGCGACTACAGTCGAAATTTAAAGGCACAGTTGATAGCCGTCTATTTTTAACCGTTATAAGGGATGCAAATCTTTCTTCTTTATTTCAAAATGTTCAGAGTACACGATAATATCGTATATGGAGGTCTACGCAATTTTCTGTACAAGAATGGAATTTTCAAAACATGTTTGTAATGTCATTAGATTTCGCGGAAATCAAAATGTTCAAAAACATGTCCATGGGGTGACATACAGGACGCATTAAGCCCTTAAACTGCTATATTCTGATTTATTTTTGATGAAACAATATTTCAGAATAAATCCTGATGTTTGTTACTTGATGTAGATAGATTTGTTATCTATTTTTGCATGAAATAGTTGCTTCTAGGCATTTTTCATATTTTCAGTATCGCTTCCACGCAAAAGGTCACGTGACTATATTTTCTATTATTGGTTCCAATAAAAGTTTTATATATTAGCAACATTCTGTGAAAGTTTCACAGTAATAGGTTGAATGGTTCAGGAGATACTCTGTGTTGAACCCATATACCCTCAATATTCAACAGTCCTTGAAACAGGCTTGGCCCTGAGGTATTGGTTTTGAGGTGCTTGGCAGCGAAAGTGTTAAGAGAGTAGTGAAATTAAAATTAGCGTAACAAGTAAACTTTTCCACTTTCAAGTTGCAGAAAACAGGTTAGATAATCCTTATTTTGAACAAATGGTAGGTCAGATATATCCCACTGAACATCAGTTAAATAAAGCGAATTCTTCTGATACTGAATTCCCGTTTTTGGACTAGAACTTGTCCACATCGAATGGCATTGTTTTATCTAAGATTTATGATAAACGGGATGATTTTAATTTTGAAATAGGAAATTTCACATTTCTTGATGAAGATGTTCCTCACTCCCCTTCCTATGGTGTATGTATTTCTCAGCTTATTCGGTTTGCAAGCAAGTGTTCTAATGTTGATGACTTCAACAACAGAACCCTATTTTTATTATAGATATACATTTTCTAAATGTTACCACAGACACTCAGAGCTAATTGTAAATACAACATTGGGCTAAAAACTCTTCTGCAACAGGGCATATCAGAGCCTTTATTTCATTGCAATTTAGTCTATAAATTCAAAAGAATTGTTGAAAACCCTAATTTTAGTGATCATGACGTAAAGATTATCAAACGTTATATAAAGGTTGGGTATAATTTGGATGCCATGCGACAGTCTGCATGCCTGGTTTTAAACCCAATCACGGCTTATAGCTATGGTTCCTCTTTAATTGCACGGCTGTGGGTCAGGCCTCAGACTCAATGACGGTGGGTCAGACCTCAGACTCTATGATGGATCTGACAAAAAGCTTTAATCGGTGGGTAGGTGCCTGATGCTTATCTGTAGCTGTGCCCACCGTGGCTCAACTTATGGTTTTCTTTATCTCTGACTATCTGTGAGTCGTGTGCCCCTTTCTTTGTTTCATCATAGTATGTTAATTTGATTAGATTGTTCCTCCATGATGATACATTGCGATATATAGGAAGCCTCCATGTGAGCTTAACATTTTTGTGCGTCAACAACAGCAGAATCTAGGGCGAAGATTTGGTACCAGTAAAATGCATTTAAGCCCCCCCCCCCCCCCACCCAGTGATTTGGCTGCTCTCCGTTCGCGGTGGTTCTGTTGTTGTTGATCTGTTGTTGATTGTTACTCCCATTATGGGATTCTGTAATTGTTATATGTTTTGTTGTGCGTTACTTTGTGTCCATTATGGTTTTGCAATCATCTTAATGGGGAAGAGAGAACTGGTTGCCTTGCTTAGTTTGTCTTCCTGGTGTATCGTGATTGTTGTGTGGCTCTGTTTCGCGGTGCCATGGGTTGTCTTCAGTTTGTGATTGTGATATTTCCTGGTCATACTCACTTACTATTTTTGACAGCTTTTTCAATGTACTTTTAGAAATTATATGCAGAAAATTCCCTATGGGTGGGGATGGGGGCTATGGGTAGCCCAAAGACTATTGGGAATACCTGTTTGTTTCGTGTCGATGGTTTATAATAATCCACATCATGCGTCACAATGCTTTTTAATTCTAAGCAAACAACAAAGTACTGATCTGATCAGCGCTTTGTCACTGCAATAGATTACCAAGAGTCAAGCAGGTCTCAGTAGTTAAGCAGACAGTTTAGGAAATTACCTCGTCGTTAACCTTCTCCTCCGAAGACATTGCCTTTACGTTACATGACTGGGACTTATATAAAAACATGATCCGTCTTCCATTGGTCTCGAACTTAACCCAAACATGTATGGGCCTAGCGTCCTATTTATGGGACAAAGGCAAACAGTGCAGACAAAGATTAGACGCCACATAACGCGACGTCTGATCAGGGTTTCCACTGTTGCTTTACAGAATGAGCTATCAGAAGTTGAATTGAAAAAAACTACCATCCACACACCCTTATACCAGTAATGAACTGGTACAATTGATAAAAGGGGGAAATTCCATTCGGCTTAAATGGGTTAACTTGAGCATCGTGGCAGGAAACATGTTCCTATCACGCAAACATCAAAGGCGGGGGTCAACCTGCGTATCCACACATGTGTTATTTTAATTCAGGAAAGTATAATACCTCATTAGTGATTGCTCAACCGCGTAAATGCACAGAAATATGAAACATGTACATTTTTGCACAGGTTTCTTTTTTTGAATATTACCCATGTCTGTGATATCAAAATTTAATAGAAAAATAAAACATGTCAGCTCAATATTTGAAATATCAGGATTTCGCCTGCACAAATATATGCTTAAACGCAATAAAACGCTTCTAAATCCACTTTTATTCCACGTGGACCACATAAGGATTATTTCTTAATAATAACCTGTGTTTTATCGTAATGCCATAATATGGTTTTGATCACGATTTTCATTCGGACGTTATAATGACGTCAGTGGATTTTACCATTTGGCGTCTCAAAAGTGATGTTTGATTCGTTTGATAACAAAGACTCACTGTTTGATATGATAGCCAGGTATCTTAACTGAAGGGAAACACTAAAATATTTGGAAATTAATTATCTTTATCAATGCTCTCAGTAGCTGCGTCGCTGCGTTTCTTTCTTGAATTCAACCTACTTCTTTTTTCCAAACATTCATTACAAATGCATTGTGTTTGGTTAAGTAGCGATATGTATGTCCTCTATGCAATGTATCTAGTAAAGGGCTATATTATGACATTAAAAGATTTCAATAATTGATATCGGTTTGGTTAAAAACGGAAAATTACATCCAAATTTAAAGACGAAATGGACGTTGACAGAAACATAAAAGTATAGACGGATGGCTGAGAATGGGTTTGCTCCCCCCCCCCTAGGGAATTTTGCAGACATATCCTATCTTGTAGAGAACTGAAAGCCGAGTCTTTTAAGAGATGTTTGCACTCTGTGCTCCGGGGCGTTAGTCTGTAAGAGCCTGTAACATACGTTACTTAATCAAACTAAGAAAAAGTAAATTGAAAGTTTGGGCTACAAATTAAAGACATTAAAATATTTATTTTTAAATATCATTCATATAGTCTGCATACTGGATATCTTAACTACGTATGACAGCTATTTGAACAAAATTGCGGCTTCCTAAGGTGTCATATGCGTTACATAAATCAGATAACCCATTAAAATTTGCAAGTGTGGCTAACATCATTTACATTCACAATCTCTCTGAGTGTTTTGCAAAATGTTTTTAACCATGTCTGACTAGCTTATGCAATTGGATAAAAGAAAAATTAAAGTTTGTTTCCCTAGCTTAAATATTTTTTCTGAAATAAGCAATTAAACAACCCTACCCCTACCCAGTTTTAAGGTGAAATGTTTGGTATTAAAGCTAAAGTAAAAATAGTTAAAAAATACTTGCAGTTGATGAATGTGTTTCATTGTTTGGGATTTATTTCCTTATATAAAAAGACTCATAAATCTGCAAGTTTGTTGCAAAATTTTTAATATCAGAGGCTGTAACATATGTTACCTGATGTAATAAATGGGCAAGCTCATTGTCTTTAAGTAAGATATGCCTAAAAATGTTCCAATCTCCCTGAGGGAATTCTGCAGACATATTCCTTCTTATAGTACAACTCAAGCTGCATCAAATAAGGGATGTTTGCACTCTCTTTGATTGGGCGTTAGTCTGAAACAGCGTGTTACATGCGTTACTATATCAAATAAAGGAAATGTAGCTTAAAAGTTTGAGCTAAAATTTGAAAAAACTCGCAGCTGTTGGATATCTTACATTGTTTAGGGATTATAAACTGGCTCCTATGATAAAGTCTTATAGATCTGCTAGTTGTCATCAAGTTTTAAAGATCAGAGAGCGTTACATATGTTAGCGTGATAAGTAAAATCATCAAACAGTATTTTGACATCAAGCTGAGTAAAGGCCTGCTCCATCCTATTCCCCTTTGGAATTCTGCAGACAAATTACATCTTATGTAACCATTCAAGGTGCATTTAATAAGAAATGTTTGCACTCTGTAAGTCGAGGCGTTAGCCTGTAACAGCTTGTTACATATGTTACTATATCAATTTGAGAATAAGAAATTTGAATATTTGAGCTACCAAAGAAGACATTAAAATTATCTAATAAAGTGACATTCTTATAGTCTTTATACTGGATGTCTTTGCTACATATGGAAGCTGTTTAACATTAATACGGCTAACTGTGGTGTTATGTGCGTTACATGAACCTATTTATAATTTAAAAGCTATAATTGTGGCTATCGTCATGTAGTTAAACAACTACTATGACTTGGTTTCAAACTGTTTTATTAGACTTTACAAACATATACTCAATTGATGAATAGGAAAAACCAAGTTTGCTTTTCTATCTTAAATATATTGTCTTATAGGAGCTAATACACAGCCCTACTCCCAGTTTTACAGAGAAGCGAATTTTGTTATTACCGTTTAAGTAAAACACATGAAAGCGATTACAGCGTGTGGATATTTTTCATTTTCTAAGTCTGTCTTGCTCATATATCTACAAGATGTCATTAAGTTTAAGATCAGGACACTTAATGTGTACTTATTAGTCTTTGGTGCCAAAACACTAGAAATTATATTCATTTCTGATTATCAAGCCCATGGACTGGTGTTACAGATGTTATCAATTACCTTTTGGACACATTTCCTAATACTGTGCATATAATGCTAAATATAGAGCCACAAATAGAAAAGATAGTTTTACATTTTTACAAGAAAATACAATAAATGAAATGGCCCAAACTATTTCCCATCGATTTAACACTCATGTTAAACGTTTGTCGTTGTCTGCTTCTGTGGTAATCATTATTATCACACGCCTACTTGCAGCTAGTAGAATCATAACACAATATTTCAATCATTTACTGTTATTCAATTTTACCACCAGTCCACTCAAAATTGACGAGCCATTATCAACTTTCCAATTTTGCCATTTATGGCTTGGAACATTCGGAAACTGATATGAATTCCTAATAGTTGGCTCTTTGAGTATGTGTTTCAAGTGATACTCTGCAAGTAGGAGAAAGACTAAAGCTTTACAAGGAGGAAAACTATGCCATTAAGAGCAATGAGTACCTGGACTGATGCACCTTGATATTTCTGTGATAAAGAATCATATCTTAGCTGGTTAACTTTTATAAATGTAGCCTTTCCATACATGCAACCCACATATTTTCATCTAATAATGTCTCTGCACTTATTATCTTTCCCCAGGGATTCAAAAACTTATTTGAAGTCTTAGTACTTCTGAAGTGCTGAAACCGAAGTAACTCTTTCCCTTCAGATAAACGAACTAGATGTATCACAGCAGATAAAGCAATGAAATGCAAGATGAACAGAGCGCAAATTAGACCCTTTCAATGATTCACTAAGGCTCTAGGATAAGAGCGCTATAGGATGTAACATATATAACTTGTCATAATAAATGAGCAAGGGCATTGTTGTGACATCCTTTTTGATTACACAGTCAGAGGCAAGTGTTTTCAATTTCAGTGTTTTCAATGGATCATGAAATGAGGCACCTTATCAACTTGTTTACTCTGTATAAATCTTACATAGAGCATAATATAGAACTACTGGTTATCCAATTCTACCTATAGTCCATTTTCCTTCTTTTGAATGCAACAGCTAATGATATGGCTGCACATTCTGAGAAATCATAGGTTTTACATTTTTTTAAGGCATGCTTCAATGTAATGACATCAAAAAACAACCAACTGCAAACATAATTGATGGCAATGTCCAACTTCATATTCATTCTCTTATACCAGATAACTTTCAAGGTGTAACAGAAATTGTTTCAGGCGGTCTGCCAAAACCATCAAGAGTCAACATTGTAACTAAAGAAAACTTATATAGTTCTTTGGGTGCAGCAAAATACTATTGATCTAAGACCTGAGGACTTTAGCACGAAAAGACTGGATAGGTTCTGCAGTTAGATTGCTCTTGCCACTTCACAGGAAGAGATATATACCAGAGTCATACACTATTGTGTGCGTATATGTGAAATGGCATTAAACCCATATTTAATCAGGTGTTTGATCCCATGACACTGACATGCTGTTTCTGCTTTTAAAGAATGCTAAGGATTTAAATTTGGCTGAGTCAAGTTTTTTGACGCTGGCACTGGCCACACATACAAAGAAAATTAAGTCTTTTGATGGCTAAAGAGGAGGATCACACGAAATGCTTATAAGTGATGTTTGTCACAATTACCAATTTTAAGAAGTAATCTTAATTAATGTAACACATATAACACCATAGAAAGCTGTATATTTGTGAAAAAATCTTTTCTCATGTATCAAAGGTATTCAGCATGCAAACTACATGAATAATTCAAATAAATAGATAGTTTTATGTCTTCTTTCTGTTTCTCAGACTTTCAATTCATTTATTCTTAAATTGATATGGTAACATACGTATCATACCATTACAGGCTAACCCCCTAGTTAATAGAGTGCAAACATCTCTTATTTGATGCAGCTTGAATTGTTCTTTAAGGTAGGACATGTCTGCACAATTCCCAAAGGGGTGGAGAGGAACAGGATTGTACTCAGTTTGCAGTCCTAATACAATGCCATGATTCTACTGGTTGTGATGAAATGGGTGATTATTTTGCAATAGAAGCAGACACAATAATAGACATTGTGAGGGTGACTTGAATAAAGATTGTTTTTGAATAATTTTATTTAATAGGAATATTTATTAAATTGTGTCATTTAAATGAGAACTATTATTTTAAATCTATATGTCTATATATTTTAATATTATAGGCATTAGGAAATATGTGATTAAAAAGGTTATATATAACATAGGTAACACAATTCCATGGGCTTGTTATCAGCAATGACTGTAATTACTAAGACAAAGGCACCAGAGGCTAGAGATTAATAGGAAAACATGTGAAAAAACGGTATTTTTCTGAAATATCATCTCTTACTTCCAAGAAAATTTCCTAGCTCATTCATTATGCCATGTAACATACGTTACATACTTTAATAAGTGCTCTGATCCTGGTGTCAAACTTGCAAATGTATGATTCCTTATGCATTAGCAAGACAGTGCCAAAAATGTAAGATATCCACAAGCGTCAAATATTTTCATATATTTTTCTTCAATAATAGATACCAAAATTGGATACTTAAAATTGGGGGTAGGGTTGTTTAATAGCTCATATAAAACAATGTATTTGAGATAGAAAAGCAAACTTTGTTTTTTCTATTAGTCAAATAAGTATTTTAGTAAACTAAGATTGAAAACACTTGTAAAAATGCACACATCATCTGTAAAATGAATGATGTTAGTCACGATTTCAACTTTCAAAGGGAAATTTAATCTATGTAACGCATATAACTCCATTGAAGGCTGTAATTTTGTTTAAAATGCTGTTTTTATGTAGCTTAGGCATCCAGCTTGCAAACTACATAAGAAATTTGAATAATTAGATGGTTTAATGTCTTCTTTCTGTAGCTCAAAACTTTCATTTTGATTTTTTCCTTAGTTTGTTACAGTAACATATGTAACAGGCTGTCAGAGACTAACGCCCCGGAGCACAGAGTGCAAACATCTCTTAAAAGATGCGGCTTGAAATTTTCTTCAAGATAGGATATGTCTGCGAAATTCCCTAGGGGGGGAGCAGGACCTTTTTTAGCTCGAAGTCTAGTAAGTAATGGTGCAAAGATCTGGTATCGATACAATCAATGTCAAACCTGACCGAGGATAACAATGATTACCTGATTTTTTCATGCAAACCAAATATCTATCAGATCAGATGTCTATCCACATCTGAATTAAGGGTGAGGTTGGCGCCGTTAAACCGGTTAAAGCCCTCCAGTAAAATGTTTTACTGACCGTTCCAAGGCGGTACTTCTTTTGTGGATCTTTTATGTTTTTGTTCTGTCTTGTGTTTGCTATGTCTTTGAACGCGTCTGTTTATATGTGCTTTGTGGTCACCTGCTGGGAAAGGGCTGACCTCTTTTATCTCATTTGTGGTGTCTACTGTTAGTTTGTCACTTTCCCATTGGTATCCTGGTTCAGGTGTGTTACTTGATTGTATCGATTCCTGATCTTTGCACCCTTACTTACTTTGATTATGTCTACCATTTTGCTTTCGAAAACAGATACTGGGTTAAAACTTTTTTTCGTATAAAATGTAAGATTTTGTAACTCTGTGATAATAAAAATTGGGGTTGCCTTAGAATTCTAAATGCAGCTTGGAAACTATAAGCTCAGCGGTCTGATTTTAATATTGTATGCATGGAATATAACGGGACTTAGCGATCGCATTGCCACTTTTTTGTCAAAAAGAAGGAACTAGCATTTTAGTAAGTGCTGCGTTTCTTTCACGTTTAAGTATATATCAGTCCAATATATTGTTAATCACGAGGCTTTGCATGATTATTTGAGTGTCAAATTAAGGAAAGTCTGTTGTGTGAAATGCGGAGTCACAAGACTTTTTTCTGTAAACGTGAGGTGGACAGCTAGTCAGGTCATTAACACTTGACCAGAGGTAGATAAAGATTAAACACCCAGGAGAACTAACAGCACAGGAAAATTAATTAATAAATATATGTACTACATTTCTACTGTCGTGCCAACCAAGAGTGACAGTGACGTCGTGTTTTGTTTACATTTGTTTAGTTAAACATAAACTTGTATACTCCACTTGAGCTAACGCGAATCGATAGATCACTTGTGTATTAATCCTATCCTGCGGATAGGATTAATACACAAGTGATCTATCGATTCTAAATCCCTGATAACTGTGTAAACAAAACATGACGACACTGTCACTTTTAGCTGGCACGACAGTATAATGGAATTGCCATCTAGGCATTTGTAACCAAATATATAAAACGATGTTGGACGTTCTAGAACCCATTTAAGCCGAACAGACTTTTCCATGCTTTATCAATTGGATGAGTTCATTTCTATTTTTTGGGCTGTTGAGTGGTATTTTTAATTCTTATTCAATTTTCAATTCAACATTCTGTAAACAAACAGTCCTTTCTATACTATTTGAAAGTTTACGGTATCGATAACCTTGTTTTAGTTACTTAGAAGTAAAAAAATTGATTCTGTTGGTGAAGTAAATAAGGGTGCAAATATCAGGAATTGATACAATCAAGTACCACACCTGACCCAGGATACCAATGGGAAAAGCCCAAACTCACAGAAGACACCACAAACGAGAACCAAGAGGTCATCCCTTTCCCAGCAGGTGACCACAAAGCACATATAAACAAACGCGTACCAAGACATAGCAAACACAAGACAGAACAAAAACATAAACGATCCACAAAAGAAGTACCGCCTTGGAATGGTCAGTAAAGTATATTACTGGAGGGCTTAAACTGGTTTAACAGCGCCAACCTCACCCTTAATTCAGATGTGTATTAAGACACATAGATGTTTGGTTTGCATGAAAGACCCCTAACTTATCAATGCATCACCTCCTAAAACATATAAATCAAGATATAACAAGGAGATAAAGCAAAGAAAATGACTCAACAGTAAATAAAACTGAATACCGGAGCAAAATAAATCCAACAGGTAAACCCCTGTGGGCCCAACAAACAGCCAAAGCACCATCTCATCATTAGAGTCTGAAGTCATCAACATTAGAACATACTTTTGCACAATGAGTAAGTTGCGAAATGTAGACACCATAGGAAGGGGAGCGAGAAACATATCCATTAAGAAATGGACCATTAACTATTTCAAAATTAAAATCGTCCTGTTTTTCAAAATTTTTAGTTAAAATTATACCATTTGTAATGGACAAGTCTAGGTTCCAAAAGGGGCTTCAGTATCTGAAGGATTCGCCTTATTCAACTGAAGCCTCTGACTAACCATTTGTTAAAAAAAAGGATTATCAATATTAAGAAAGTCTTCTAGATATCGTTAGGTATAGTTAAATGCTTCAACAACATCTGCTTAATTATTGTCAGAAAGAGACAACATGAAGTATCTCTCATAACAAAAAAACAAAAACAAATCTGCAACAAGAGGAGCACAATTCCTACCTACAATTTGTCACATTGAATACAATTTTGATCCACATCTTATAACTACGAGGGTTGTCCCAGAAAGTCGTAGACTTTTTAAATAGCAAGAAAAGTTAACGCGAGAGCATGTTTGTATTTTGTAGAAATGTTGGACTATCTATTTTTAACATTTTGAGTGTATTAATGACACAAAAAAAATCAAAAGGAATTATTTTTATGGTCATTCTATCTCAGTAAGGTACGCGTCACCGGCGCACGCAAAAAATGAAAGAAATAAAATGGTATAATTCATTTTTGATAAGTGGTTGTATCAAAACTCGAGATGATTCCCGTTAATCATTCATATTGGGGGAAACGTCATTAAATTGCACGTTTTGTCACAAAATTTTAAAGCGCTTGCATAATTAACGATTTGACGGCATATGATCAAAACAAGTCGGGGCAAGCTCGAGCATTGAAAAATGGCAACGTCTTACGTACGGGCGGAGCAGCAGACAGTAATACAGTTATGTTTGAGTCCGGAACGACACCACTCGATACTTTAAACTAAGTAAAATAAGACGAATACCACCTGAATGTATCACAGGCTTTAGTATACAAATTACTTTCGAGATTTCGCGAGGGGACAGCTGCAGCCGAGCGTATGGGAAGACCTCCACTTAGAAATACTGGCAAAGGTACGGAAGTTGAACTAGTCGTCAGCAACGACAGAAGACAAACGGTGCGCTACCTAGCTGAGATAACAGGTTGAGGGAACCCTTCGGTGCATATGATATTAAAATCAGACTTGAAAATGGCACAGGCATCTACATGATGCATTCCACATTTATTATTGGAAGATGATTGCGGACATAACCAAGCTAGTTACAATTGTAAACTTTCCGACGTCATTAGTAATTCAAATGACGTGCGCCGGTGGGTCAGACCTATAGCTGGAAAAATGAGTGCACAAACTTCATTATTAGATATTTCTCCTTAAACGTTTGCATGTTAATGCAAAAATAATGGAAGAGTTCACAAGTAATATTTGATTGCAATAGACCATATCGTTTTCTTGTTACATAAAAGTCTACGACTTTCTGGGACAACCCTCGTATACTGTCCAAAAATTAATGGAGAGCGTCACAAACTTTCTGACATGACCACACTTTAAATCTTTAGGTTGTTCAGGAGTGGAAAATGCGCGTTTCTCATAACAAATAGTAAGTGAGTATGATCAGGAAATACCTCAATCACAAACCACAGACAACCCCATGGCACCGCGAGCAAGAGCCACTCAACCAACACGAGACACCAGGAAGACAAATTAAGCAAAGCAACCAGCTCTCTCTTCCCCATCAAGATGATTGCAATTCTAAAATGGACATAAAGTAACGTACAACAAAACGTAGAACAATCACAGACTCCCACAATGGGAGTAGCAATAAATAAAAAGTCAACAACAGCAGATGTCTAATAAAGTGAACCTCTCTCTATCAAAAGTTTGTTCAATTAATTCAGTTAGTTTTCTTTGATAAGATTATGAGGCAATGTGGAGAGTAGAGAAATCATATGTAGACACACTAGAAGCTTGAAACCCTTTAGATTTTAATTTGTTAAGAATCTCATCTGAGGTTTTACTTTACCGAAAAAGATTTTTACCATTTCTCTCAAAAACTGTTTCACATTATTTTATAACATGGTGTTTAATTGCAGTAAGGCAAGAAGCGAAATTATAGACAAATCAGTAGTAGTACATGAGCTAGAATTAGCATTTAAAATGACTTATAGGGTCTTTGATGTAGTTTTCGTAACCAGTATAATGTCCAAAGACTGTTCAAATATGAATGCAAGTAGTTTCATAACTTTCGTCACATATATGATGCGACAAAATGGTATACGTTTCTATAAAGGATTATATGTTACCTTTAAACTGACACCAGACCTAAAGAAAAATACAGTATACTTATCGAGTTAAAGCCCTTTGAATGAGGGTTACAGTTTAGTATTCTAACAAGCTCAATGCTTTGAACATAACAGTGATATAGACGAGCGTATAATTCTTCGATAAACAGGTAAAATTTCTTGAAATTTTTAAGGAAGTATCCCCATATACTTATTTAATGATTCTGTGAAAGTTGCGAACATCCGACATGTTTTTGTTAAATTATATCGAATCGTTTTCACTAAAGCCTCCTTATGTTTGCAAATAAATGGTAAACAAAACACCACCTTTCAGTTTTCAGTCAAACTTTTCTCTAACAAAATGCACGAAGCAACATTTAAACTAGTTTTAACTCAAAGACAATATGTTGATCGCTCATACTGAGTTTTTGCTACAAATCATTGTAAGATAGTGGGTAATTTTTAAACGCTGAAAAGGATTGTTATTTAGTCAAAACTGCTTTAGGTGAAGGGGAAATAGAACTTGTACTTACTTTTGTTGCCATAAAATTGCGGTTTAATTTGAACGTTAACTTTACGTTTTACCGAAATAGGCATTATTTACAATAAAATTACTCACCTGCTTGAAAAATTATATAAAATGTCATAACTCTGTAAATAGAGGATGGTGCGTTTTGAAAACTTCCTTATGAGATATTAAGCAGGTTAAAGCAAAACGCAAAGAAAAAGCAGGTTAAAGCAAAATGCAAAGAAAAAGACACAGCAATGTTCATCATTGCATCACCAGTAGATAACTCAAAATGACGTTTATCATAAAATTAATGACGTCACAAATGTGCCTATTGACTCGCGATTGAAACAGGATTTTATAAACGTTTTCCTGCAAGAAACTTTGGCAATGTACCTTAAATTTGCATCTAAAATGTGGTGCCATTTTGTCTCAAACTTACAGATATGACACTATATCCGCACATGTACCAAAGCGTGTATGGCAATTTGCTTCAGAAAAACTTCAGTATACAGTAATGGCTTTTTTATATAAGCGTCTGTAACTCGAGAAATATAGTGAGTGTTTCTTAATGTTTGGTGCCATTTTAACGACGACAAATAGTTCTTTCCAGAAAGGTATGGAATTATGTCATATCATATATGTGAAGAAAGTTATGAAGCTACTTGCATTCATATTTAAATAGTCTTCGTAAGAGGCTTGCTCATCAAAAAATACACCAAACTTAGCAGCCATATGTTATCGATGTCTATCAACGACATACCTCTTGTCGAGCACATTATGTTCATAGGTCTAAGCAGTGCTAAGTTCTTGCATTATGGTGTTAATGTAGTACATTTTTCAAACAACCACAACGTTGTTAGCAACCTTATCTGCAGGCACTAAAACAAAATGGTGTATACATTTCCAAACTTATTTGTTTTACAAGAGTATGTTCTCACGGTGATGACTTCAACAATAGAAACACATTTTTGACTGTGTAACTTAAAGGTCTTTAATACAGGACAAGTGAAATGGTGCCTACAGTTGACACCTAATTATTATTATACTGAGAGGCAAACTCCCAGCCAGCATAGTTATATCAGGCCGCTGGCGGCATTTGTATGACACAGCGGTATTGCACCACGTTAGTGGCCCGCTATCGGTTCGCTGTCAATCGATTTTTCAAATAGTGTCATTTAAAGTACTATTTTCTCTCTGTTTAATTTTCCTATAACTATTAAGTAACAGCTGTCACTCTAATACTTACATTGTTTTTTTTTTTTTATGAAACAGATAGCAGCCCGCCAGATGGCAGCTCCATATTTATTGTAAGGGAGACAGCCTTGTATAATAAATATATTAAATAATAATTATCAAAAAAGTCCATATGAATTCTGTATTACAAAAATCAAAACAGTTAATAAATATTTATGTGTAGGCATTTTGTATATCAGAAATATTCACGAAGTTAATTGATGAATTGCAATATGTACACATTTACTAGTTTGTGTCAAAGTAACCACTTTTTTAAATAACGTCTGTATATAAGATCATAATATATTATTAGAAGGTCAAGTCCAATGATACTATTTATCACTTGGCATGATGAGAAGCCGCCGTGGTGTAGGGGATAAACCTATGTCTTGCAAACCAGGGGTCGCAGGTTCGATTCCCGGCTTCTCCCAGTCTGTCGGATGAGACTTTAAGCCGTTGCCCCGTCTTCTGAGACGCTTTAAAACCAGAACCAATGCCGGTTGAGCCTTCGGGAGTTCCTGGACATAGAACCACAAAAAGCATAAACCCACCCAGCCAGTACTGGTACAGCCAAGGAACACGGCCACAAAAATACTTGGCATGATAATATGTGGGCGTACCTACTTACTTTTGTAGGAGGCCTTCAGTCTCTACTATTTGGGACTGCAGCAAGGATTAATGGTAATCATCATTATTAAATGTAAAAAGTAGAGCAGATTTTAAGAGGTATCGTGAAGGAATATATTCAAAATAGACAGCGGCTGAACAGCAACCAATTGTTTCTTAGAGTATGTTGGGCCGACCAGTTGCCAAGTTGCATATCCGACATAATCTACATGTATAAAAGAACATCTTCTGATTGTCACAGATGCCCATCAACTGCCGCTGATATAAGTTCTGGTGAAACTACCCTAGATAAATCATGTCACTCTCTTAGTAAGTATAAAAAGGTTAAATGTTTATATTGTTTTTGAAATATATTTGAACTGATGCTGATATATAATATCTTAAGCAAATAAAAGTTAAGACTACTTACTCAGTCAATGCCGCAATTAAAGCATTTATAATACTAGAGGACATTATACATAAATTTTATTGAAACAAATAATTTAGCAGTGACATGTGATTTCCAACAATGTGGCATTTTGACAAGTGTAGACTCAGACCAGCCTGTGCAGCACCCTTTTAAGCTTAGTAACTCCAAATGGTGTTCGGTCAGTAACTTAAGGATCATAAAATACTCAAGCGACTAGCAAAGGCTCTGATCAGACTGCGCGTATGCGCAGGCTGATCTGAGGCTTTGTTTGTCGCATATACCACATTGTTGGAAATCTAATGCACTGGCTCAATTATTGATAAGTTGATAGTCAAAAGCAAAGCTGCATGATAATTGTTACATTCCTTCATTGTACCAAACACAATTATAGATTAATGTCATTTGGAGGAATTAGATGCATTTTTTCTAATGTTTAACACAAACTGTTAATTGATTTCCTTTGATGTTTCTTGTTTTTAACACTAAAATTAAGCTGTTTGTAGCAAAATAAACAGAACACATTTACATAATGAAAGCTGCAATTCAATAATGACGAGCCATAACGAAGTCTCAATTACATTTGTGCGGTATACACTGTTCAGGGATCTGCATATAAGATTCCACACAAGAAATAAAGATACTGATGAGACAACTCATTTTGAGGAATCATACTTGGACCTAAACTAGTTGTGTCTATGGGTATTTAAGACCTATCAAATGTTGTTTGTTAGGGGATTTGCATATAAGTTCAATGCAAGAAATTAAGATCCTGACGAGACAACACATATTGAAAATTGAAGACCCAAACTTATTGTATCTACTGGTCGATGTTCAGATTTGTCAAGTACGGCATTCATAACTATATTGATTGGGTATCTGCATGTAAGATTCCATGCAAGAAGTGAAATTCCTGATGAGACAACTCACTCTTAGAAATTACATCATTCTCTGGACCGTAACTAATTGTATCTTCTGGTCTATTTTTAGACTTATCATCAAATACGGTACACATACCATTAATTGGGGATCTGCATGTAAGAATCCATGTAAGAAATAAAGATCCTGATGAGAGGACTTATATTGAGGAATTACATTTGGATCCAAGCTAATTGTATCTAATGGTCTATTTTCGCAGACTTATGAAACACTGCATGCATAATATCGAAAGGGGATCTGCGTGTCAGATGCCATGCAAGACGTAAAACGCGAGATGACACAACCCATTTTCAGGAATCACAAAAAGTGGGATTTTTTGTTAGGGGTGGCAGAAATCGCATGCATGTTCTGTCCATGGTTGCAGAAGTGGCATGGGATGTTTTGTTCAGGTTGGCAGAAATGGCATGGGATGTTTTGTCCGGGTTGGCAAATCTTTATGGGATGTTTTGTCTGGGGTGGCAAAAAATGGCATTGATGTTTTGTCACAAAATGTTTTTTCCTAAATTCGTGAAATTCAAGATTGAGCTGTTGTGTTTAAAAAAATAAACTTCTTGAAGTGCGTTTGATAGTTCTACGTGTATTGTGCTGTGGGGGTGCATACTATGAAACCTGTACATGTAACCTACAGGTTTGATACTTTGTGTATTATTTACGCCTGTAAAATTTACTTATTGAGATGACATAAACGATTTGCTCCCATAATGTCTTGAATGCACATGTACACGTATAGCTTTATATTTTTATATCTTCTAAACAAAGAATCATATTACCAAAGTGAGCCTATATTGACAGACATCACAATAATGTTAATGTTATGAAAAATATATACTTTTTTTTAATTGTTAGAGACACTTATTTGTAGCAGATGTGTCCGTGAATTATAAAAGCGCTTCTCAAACAGATTCTGGGCATTTTTCATCATATTTTATATAAGAGAATACAATCAAGTGAGCGACAATCATAATGAAAAAACGAAAACTAAACAACTTTGTTGATATAAAACAAGTAACATCTCGGAAACAATCCCAAACTAATCTGCAAAAGGATTTTTTCAGAAGACAGAGAATCTACAAAGTTGGATAACAGCACCGTTAAGAGAAAGTACAATATCTCTCTAGCCCAAGGCACAGTCTCCGCACTATTACTGAATGCACAAATCATGAATAAACTAGAATTGTGTCCATTGGACACGGATGTCCCTGCTATTGCCAAATTCGCAGAAATAGGGAATTGTCATTAACAAAGGGCAATAACTCCTGAAGGCATGATGCGATATGTGCCATTCTGAAACTTGAAGACATTATGGTACTATTAATGTGACCAAGTTTCATAGAATTATAATCAAAACTATTCATCTTAGAGAGCAGATGCGTTTCAACCAACAATTTTTCATATACTAAGGGCAATAACTCCTTAAAGCATGGTGCCATATAGACTATTATCAAACTTGAAGAATACATCATGGTACTAAACAATGTGACAAAGTTTCATAAAATTCTGATCAAAACTATTCGACTTAGAGAGAGGACACCATTTAAAACGGTGCATTTTCATACACAAAGGGTCATAATTGCTGAAAGTATGGTGCGATATGGACCATTATCAAACTTGAAGAAAACATCATGTTACTAAAACAACGAGACCAAGTTTCATAAAATTCTGATCAAAAGTATTTGAAATAGAGAGCGGACATCGTTTCAAATGGTGAATTTTTATAAACAAAGGGCCATAACTACTGAATGCATGGTGCGATGTAGACCATTATCGAACTTGAAGAAGACACCATGGTACTAAAATATGACGGTACGTCGGATGACGTTGTCGTCAGTGAGTTCACTGATGTTAGTTACAATAATGGCAGCTCAATATAATAACATAGGATAGAATAGAAATAAGAAAAGGACAGCTAAATGGGCATTTAAGTCTGTGGACTTATTCTAAAGGGTTACAGAAATTGAACACTTATTTTACCAGCAATTAAAAACAGTTTTTGATAACCTTAGTGTGGCACTTTTATTTTTTGTCATCAGAATGATCTGAGTTGTGATTGTGTCGCCACACCACTCAGATGAACAAAATTGCCGCCTGAGCTAAAATAGAATTATCTTAAAACGGCATATCCTAAATAATTGGTACACAATCAAAATACTTTCACAGGCCTGTTTCTCATAATACCCTCTACTCAATTGCACAAGCCAAACAAAACGATTTCGCAGAAATATTTCTCAAAATATTGCTGCTAGCAGAGTTAACATTAGATTTGTTTTAAACGTCATCTGTCATGAGATGAGCCGGGACTCAGATGAGCAATCAAGTACCTAAGGGTCAACTTGTTCTTATTTCTGTCTACACCGCATATTGCTTTTATTTAGACTATAAGACCGAAATTTACGAGAAAGTTAACATTTCGAACATAGTTTGTTTGTTGTTCATGAGAAACACTTCAAAAAGATTGCCAGACAGCAATTTGAAACTTAACAAAACATGCGTGATATACTGGACAAAACACACCATCTTTTATGCGAACATCGTCAAGAGAAACCCTGATTTTGTCTTATTGCAGGATAGTCCATTAAATGGCCAGATTACAGTTACAAGGCAAATGATATTTTTCCATGGAAAAGGAAGTTGGTTTAGCCCTTGGATTTTCATACTGGACAAGTACTGATTAAAAAATATCGGTTGAAAACTCTTTTTCTGCTATTCAATATAAAGGCAATAAAAAACGTTTTTTGAGGTGCCTTCTCACATTAACCATGCTAATTATTTTGCATACAGTTGTAGTTTTACATAACACACATCATATAGGAATGGCGTGCTTTATCAAAGTACATGCAATCATAAAAGCTCATCGGTAACTCATTTTATTCAAACCAGTAGCTTAATATCCATTTAAAATGACATGTACAGCTGCTTTCCAAAATTTTTATAGATAGCGATTTTTGTCATAATTATTTACATACCCTATACGTGTTTGCGTGTTTGTTGTAAACATATGCTTTGTTTGATGTATGATTTTTTTTTCTGCTAATACACGAACGATATATCTAGTAATAGTGAGTAACAATATTTATTGCTCTTGGAGATTTTTTGTATCAAGTTTTAACTTCTGAAAAAGTTGTATATATTTTTAGAAAATCAAAGTTGCTTATCAAAACTCTATTTCAAATTAAGGGCTAATAAGGAGAGCAACAAAGAACACTGTGGTGGCCATCTATAATGTCATGTGTACCAAGCATTGTGAATATACTTTGAGAATTGAAGCTATCCAGTGTTTCGACAATGAATCACTTGATTGACTAGGGTGTATGTGCACTAGTGGGTTGTACAAATTTTATAACTTAACAAAATGACTTTTAAAATATATTTTAAGCGCCTTTTTGGATGTTCAAAATTGATGCTACATAGTAAGTGCCCTTTATCAGGAGAAAGACCCAAAGGAAAGTACTGCCAAACAGTTAGAATGGACTAAGTGGGTTTGAAATTGTATTAAGATTGGGAAATGTCATCTTTTAAGATGAATCCACACTCCAAACCTATTCTCATCGCAAACCCAGAATGTCTGGCATCTGAAACAAGAAAATGTTTATCCACATAACATTGATTGGTGTGTAAAAATCAACTTGGAGTCGTAGATAGGGGGCCATCTCATGACTTTTAAAGGGGTCTGCCAACTTAAGCTTGTAAATCAAACAATCACCAGTATGTCATGAGATAGCCCCCTATCTACGACTCCAAGTGGATTTTTTACACACCAATCAATGTAATGTGGATAAAAATTTTCGTGTTTCAGATACCAGACATTCTGGGTTTGCGATGAGAATAGGTTTGGAGTGTGGATTCATCTTAAAAGATGACATTTCCCAATCTTAATACAATTTCAAACCCACTTGGTCCATTCTAAATGTTTGGCAGTACTTTCCTTTCGATCTTTCTCCTAATAAAGGGCACTAACTATGTAGCATCAATTTTGAATATCCAAAAATGCGCTTAAAATATCTTTTAAAAGTCATTTTGTTAAGTTATAAAATTTGTACAACCCGCTAGTGCACATACACCCTAGTCAATCAAATGATTCATTGTCGATACACTGGATAGCTTCGATTCTCAAAGTATATTCACAATGCTTGGTACACATGACATTATAGATGGCCACCACAGTGTTCTTTGCTGCTCTCCTTATTAGCCCTTAATTTGAAATAGAGTTTTGATAAGCAACTTTGATTTACTAAAAATATACAACTTTTTCAGAAGTTAAAACTTGATACAAAAAATCTCAAAGAGCAATAAATATTGTTACTCACTATAACTAGATATATCGTTCGTGTATTGGCAGAAAAAAAATCATACATCAAACAAAGCATTTGTTTACAACAAACACGCAAACACGTATAGGGTATGTAAATAATTATGACAAAAATCGCTATCTATAAAAAATTTGGAAAGCAGCTGTATACAGCATGTAGTTATGATATCCCAGTGAACAGGTCAGACTTACTAAACTCTAAGCAAAACAGGAATGATCTGTGTGTAAGACATTTACAGGTAATAGTCAAAAGTTATGGACAACATACTTAAGAGGGACGTTTTTTATGTTCGTAGAGTGGTAGATTTAATGAAAACAGCGAAAGTAATTGCATACATCAAGTATATATTTGGAAAGATTGAAGTTTTATCAATGCAAGCAACCTAAAATTATTTCCAAATGCATTACTTTAATGACTTTAAAGAGGCAAAGACATATCTATATATCGAACACTGGAAATATGGTAGAAATATGACATTAATGATTTATTGACTAAGTCTCCGACGGAACGTTAGTAACAATTGCATGAAAATGGGTCCATAGCCATACACAGCTTCTGAAAATTTGGCTGCAGATAAAGCACACCAAGTGCTACACTATTATATGACCATTATAGCATATACGCAGAAATTGTTGAATATGGATGATTTATTTGGAACCTCAGAAAATGTACAGTAGGCATATAAACTTTTATTGTAAAACTTGACACAATTGGAAGTTGGTCACTCGCTTTTGAATGTGGTTTAATATGTAATCTGTAAAGAACTATTATAAATGTTCTTGTTTATATGGTAGATGGAAGTGCTATGGTAACTTTCATCCCACAACAAAGTTAATACATTTGTTTTATTAGAAATGAACTGCAAAATAAATAGCCAAGAGGATGCTAAAATCCCTTAGTTTGTACATAAATTACGTCATAGAGCGTTACTATATTTAGAAAATACATTAAAACATTGTGCCTCTTATGCAGACCCGATTGTTATTGTTTTTTTCTACACGGGGTTGATTTACCCCACCCACTTTTAATAACATGGGGATATGACAGTACTTCCAAGTACGAGGGTTGTCCCCGGAAGTTGTAGACTTTTCAACTAGTAAAAAAGATGAAGCGTGAACATGTTTATATTTTGTAGAAATATTTCACAATCTATTTTTAACATTTTAAATGTATTAATGACAACCAAAATTAAAAGGAAACTTTTTATGGTCATTCTATCTCGATTGGGTCGACTGCGGAATGATAGGTTTTGATACGTTTAGATGCGAATGAGATACGGATAGGATACGAATCATTACGTATTCTTACCTAGCGTTACGCATCATTGCGTTGTTTTCATCCACAGAACTTTTTTGATATTTTTCAAAATTTGGGCACGGATGGAAATGGCGTTGCGGTCAGTTGCGGATAAGATACGAACTGTTACGTTCTCTACGGATGTGATACGTATCGCTACGGAATGAACGGATAGTTGCGGACGGGCTTTACGTACCATCCGCAGGGTCCGTAAGTGTGTGTGTGACTGGGGCATTAGGTACGCATCACCGGCGCAAGCAAAAAGTGAAAGAAATAAAATAGTATATTTTATTTTTGATAAGTGGTTGTATGATACCAGTTAATCATTCATATTGGAGGAAACGTTATTAAATCGCGCGTACTTTCACAAAATTTCAAAGCGATTGCATAATTTACGAAATGACGGCATACGATCAAAACAAATAGGGGTGAGCTCGAGCGGTGAAAGAATGGCGACGTCTTAAGTAAGGACGGAGCAGGAGACAGTAATACAGTTTTGTTTTGAGTCTGGAATGACACCACTCAATACTTTAAACTAAATAAAACAAGACGAATACCACCTGAATGTATCACAGGCTTTAGTATACAAATCATTTTCGAGATTTCGCGAAGGGAAACCCGCAGACGAGCGTGTGGGAAGACCGCCACTTAGAAATACTGGTGAAGGTACGGAAGTCGAATCAGTCGTCGGCAAAGACAGAAGACAAAAAGGGCGCTACCTAGCTGAAAGGACAGGTTGCGGGAACCCTACGGTGCATATGATATTAAAATCAGTCTTGAAAATGACACAGACATCTGCAAGATGCATTGTACACAACCATGCCGTAGTTATAATTTTGAATTTTCCAATTTCCTTAGTAATTCAAATGGCGTGCGCCGGTGGACGAGACCTATAGCTGGTAAAATTAGTGTACAGAATTCATTACCTGTATCAGATATTTTTCTTTTAAATTTTGCGTGATAATGCAGAAATAATGGAAGAGTTCACAAGTAAATTTCGATTGCAATACACCGTATAGTTAAAAATCTACGTCTTTCTTGAGCAACCGTCGTACACGCTTTAATCGATATACCAATATAACTGGGTATATTATGTGCTATGCAAAATCGAAAAAAAAAAAAAAAAATTGTCCATAATCGTAATTTTAACAGATATAATAACTAGCACTTGACTGTGATTATTTTAGTATATTTATGGGTGTTTTAAAATTGTTATAGAAGAGCAAACCACATGCTTATAGTTTTGCTGCACTTGTCTAAGATTGGGCATTTGGATAATTAATTTTAATTATGCAAAAGAAAAATCGGCTTGAAAAATGCTTATATCACCAAAGCGATTGGAACTTAGCAGGGTCTAATTTCCTGCCGACTGCGTGGTTAAAATAAAATAGATTTCAACTATGCCCTATTCAAAACTATACATCTTGACCGAACTAAGCGTTAATGATATAAAGTTTATATCAGTTGATAAACAGAAGCTTAACCTCTCTAAAAATATATACTTATGGTACCGTGAAATTTAGATTTATAGAGATACAACCCGATTCTACGAACATAAAAATGACCCTCGTATTTACTAAACAATGAAATATTCTAAGACCCGAACTTTATGGAATCATAATATTTTCACCTTAAGCATGTTAAAATTATGCGGCAAGCATTATATTTCCGTGTATTTAGGTGAATACCTGAAAAAAACCTTGGCTTTCTGCAACAAAAATTTAGTCACAAGAGTTACCTCCACCCCTAAACCCTAAGGTCCCGGAATTCTTCCGTATGTTTCAAACATTTTTTTATAAAAGGCGCACAGGTTACTGTCATCATTAGGAAGCTAAAACCACGGCGCAACCTTGATCATCTCACGAGATTCTATAGATAATAGTGCTCGCGACTATTTCAAGTATTTTGTGCAATTTGACACAGGCACACAAGAATAACCCACAGACTCTGTCACTGTAGAGCTTATTGTTAAACAGTAAAGCAATAACTTTATGAAAGATGATATACCAATTATTTCCATAAAGTGGAAAAACGCAAATATCCTCCTGTTCAGTAACTTTACTAAGGTGACTAATTGGCATCAAATGGCAAGAAAATGAAAAGTGCTTTGTTCATTTTGGTATGTGAAACTACACGTTCGATTGATGTTTGGTGATATAAAATCCGGTTAGCTAATAAACCAAATCATATGCCGGGAAATTTGCAAACAGTGTATACCCACATCAGACGGTCTTAACGGTTTGCTTTTAGTTTGTTATATATACAAAAGTAAACAAAGGATATGACTCCACTAGTAACTCGACGTACACTCGATAATACTTTGGAGTTAAAGGACCTCAAACAATAACCTATTCAATCTGCCCAGGCCCCGAGGTTATAAACTGTTTTCATACTCAACTCAACTGTGCACAAAATTCAACTGCTCATATAAAACTAAAATACCGACGAATGAAGACGTTCTCTCAGATGTTCTATTTATCATGCTAATTAATTATTCACCATGCTAATAGATGTTAAAACGCCAACGATTGTTGGCATTTTAACATTTATGAGCAGGATAAATTTCGTGTTCAGCTGAGTTGAGCATTGATAAAGTTTATAAAACCTCGAGGCCTGACTTTGAGAGCATAATGCATTCGTTTATTTAGAAATGACAACTGTGCTTTTGTGCTTTACTTCAGTGCACCTTACAAAATAATTACATGTTTGAAACAAGAAATATCTTTAAAAAAGATAATCGGGCTCAGATAAAATGGAAGTTATTTTACTGACCATTCCTGGACAGTGCTTCTGTGTTATTTGTTTCAAGTTTGCCTTTTCTGTACTGTCTTGATGATCCTTACAGCCTTGTGGTAAGCGGCCGGGTAAGGGTTGACATCTCTGCGTTCTTGTGAATGATGTTTCCTTGTATGTTTTGTCACTTTCCGATGGTGTCCCTTGTCAATTGTATCGATTCCTGACCTTTGCTGTCTGCTATACAATCGTTAATTACGCCGTTGGATAAGAAATGTTGCTAATGAAACATGTAATAACCAAATAAATTGAGTATACCATTCAACATTTTCATATACTTGTTGTTGTGAAAATGGTTTTTCTTTGGAAATATAATAACTTAGACAAGTGGGCCCTTGGCACTTACATGAGGGTGACTGTTAATAAGGGTATAGACAAATGTACTTTTACCCTAAGCAAAACTATGAATTTTGATTGATAGGCAGTTGGTGAGTTCAAAATGATTACAAAGGCACAAAGATAATTGACTGTGAAGAGAAGCACTAGCTTAAAAAGCATTTACATAGTAGCCAAAGACAATAGCATATGATTTCACAGAGTTCTCAACTGACAAATTAATTATTTTGTCATCTGCTGACTTTATCTCTGGCAATACGGCTTTCATGTAGCAGTGCGGTTTTAAAGATTCTGATAAATAATGTTTCATAGTACCTTCAGGCGCATACCCGAGGCATTTTAAAGAATACGCACTCTAACAGTGATCTGTGGGTACTCCCTTATATAGGGTCAGGAAGTGAATCCCTCTGGTGGAAAAATGATTTCACAACATTTCACAGGGCTAAAATTAGCACTTGAGACAAACAAGTAAGCACTGTTGGCTGCACATTTCTTCCAAAAACAATTAAATACCTTAAGACCCTATAGTTGCGCAGACTTGCACGCACATGCATATTTGCCGTATAGGGGTAGGTGCAGCACTTATTGTGCTCATACGAGGTATACCCTCAAAAGCGCATGTTATTGCTACCTCGTATTTATATCTGGTGTTACAAAACTGTGAAGATTTTTCGATCAAGCAAAACATAGATCTCGTAAGTACTGTATATCCCAGACCCCCAAACAGTACTTGGCTTGAAAGGGTGAAGAGAATTCTTAAACAGTTAAAAATAAAGTGTATGCACTTTTCAAAACTTGTTGTTGAATCGACATATCATACCGGACCCTGGCTTTCGAGGTCGCTAAAAATAAACAGTGACGTGGATGTCGTCAAAATTTAAACCTGCAAATTACTCATCCAATGAAATGACAAGATTTTAATGTTAAGCAATATATTTTTTGTAAACATAAATAGTTTTCAAGTTGCTATAAGTGGGATGTATCATAACTACATACTGTTCATGTTTGTAATAAACTTGTGCTTTGTTTGAGATATGATTTATTTCTGCTCCTGTATGCACGACATATCTAGTCAAGTGAGTAAAAATATGGCTTGTTTTGCAGATGTTTTGTATCACGTTTTAACTTCTAAAATAGTGTATCATATTTTTAGCAAATCTAAGTTGCTTATCAAAACTCTTTTTCGAATTATGAGATAATAAGGAGATAATAAGGAGAGCATCGAAGAAAACTTTGATGGGAATCTATAAAGTCATGGATACGGTGCATTGTGAAAAAACTTTAAGAATTGAAGCTATCGAGTGTATCAACAATGAATCACTTGATTGACTTTGGTGTATATGCACTAGTAGGTTGCACAAAGTTTTTTTGTTGCTTGGTATCATGTGCATGTCCTGGAATTTTCCCGATTTTTTGGCGTCTGCTGGAGTTTTCAAAATCAACTTTCATTAATACGATACGCGTGTCATACAGTTTGGATCCAAATCAGGCCTGGCGTTATGTCGAGCCTGATCTGGGTCTTAACTGTTTGCAAAAGTTATCAACAGACGACACTAGAAGATAAAGAGTTAACCAGTTGTAAACCAATGGGCGTTTCGATAAAGTCTGGTATAGGGTGGCCCATTGTATATGTTTAGGGGTCACAGGTTAAAGCTTCATTCTCTGAAGATCGATTGTGTAATAGTGCAGGTCCTGGTGAATTGCCACGATTATAAACAATTGTGCCTCGCCGCGAGTAAACCTGTCTTCGGTGGTTTGCGAACAACAAATGCGCAGACCAGCCTGCGTATACGCGCAGTCTGATCAGCGCCTTTGTTATTCGCGTATTGTAAAGTATCATATACAGGCTTGATACAAACGAAATTTCAATTTTCTAGCTAGTCTCTGTAGCTGAACAGGCTGGTCTGAGTCGCGCTATGTCAGAAACCCCGAATACAGGTTTTCTCGCGCCCTGGCCCATTTTATCTAGGTCTTTACTATTTACAAAAGTATCGTTTTACGGCTTTCCAGTGTGTACAAGGTAAGTTGCACTTATCTGTCTTCGCTAATTGGATTAGTGCATTGTTAAAGCTGCATAGTCTGTAACATTTGATCTTTTAATTTTAGAACTAATGTTTCTATTTTTCAAGAACACAGTAAAAAACTTAAATTCAGGTATACATTTTACCAATTTCGTAAATCTTAACAAATTGTCAGTATCAAAACAAGCCGGGCCGCGTAGCGCAGTCGGTAACGTGTCTGGCTACAGATGCGAGTCTGACTGCAGATCCAGGGGTCGCGAGTTCGATCCCGGTCCGGTCCCATACTTTCGTGAAGATTGA